>CM065178.1:11157780-12407780 GCA_033026295.1 Channa striata
AGGTTAACTTAAATCTAACAGCACCTGGCCAGGTCAGCGTTCCTGTCCCGACAAACAGCAGTCTGAGCAGTTTTCTTCTTGTCACCGGTGGTAATGCCTCCGGCAGTCTCTTGGGACAAAGTCTCCACAGGTGGACCAACGCTCACTATCAGACCAGACTGAGCCCATTTGTTGGCCTTCCTCAGAGCAGCAGCTGCCTCCTCTGTGATTACTTCACAGCTTCCAGTCTAGGGGAGGTCAAATAGGATGGAAGTGAGAAAGGCATACAGTAACAGTAGACTAACTACTTTAATAATCATATGGTAAATATAAACTTCTTACCTTGGTCATGTCTCTGTCCATCTTTACTACCTTTTCCATGTTTGCTCCAGTGCCTAACCTAAAAGGACGTCCCTCTGAGCTGCTGCATTTTGGAGAAGGTAGAATAGCATTTGGGTCAGAGAAACTTACAAAATTGCTATGGGAAATAAAAACAAATATATTTTTGGGTAATCCCACCTAAGAAGTGGTTGTAGAACCTCATGAGAAGACTGGTCCTCTCTCTTGTGGATAAAGATTGATAGCTTGCCATCTACGGCCTCTCCCTCCTCCCCAGCATCCTCAGACTTAAGAGCTCCTTTAGAACTGGCTCGTGACAGGCTAGTATCTGGCTCAGAAGAGCTGGGGGAGAGGAGGGTCTGACAGCCTGGTAAAGAAATTACAATGTATATACTGAGAAATAATTTCAAAGTTACAAAGTTATTTAATTTTTAGAATTTCTCTAAAGGGTGTGCTCAGACTAGACATGTCCAACAATTCACATTAACCTAGTACTCCCAGTTATCAGACCAACCTGGTACTACATAGTCTGCCAACTTTGCTAGCAGCAAGGCAGCAATTCGTGAAGCAGGGTCACTTGCATCATGTTGTTCTGCATCTAGTGTGTTAATAGAGTAGCTCCACGAGGGCAGGGCCACATTACCACAGTCCTCTACACTCATGAGAGGCAGGGCAGCTCGGCAAAGCTGGAGAATGATGAGTACCAGCTTTGGAGAGGGTCTCTGATCAAGCAGCAGGGACAAGAGCTTAGAAACACAGGCTGGCTGGCTTAGGATAGCTTTTCCAATGTGGCTCCTGAAAAGTAAAACAAAGGAACATACAAATACATACATACATTACGTAAAAATTCATGACATTAACAAACATATGATATAGTTAGACATAAAATCTTACCTGGAAAGGTCATTGAGCAGACTGAGCACATCCTGTAAGGCATCATTGCCAGCTGCCTGATTCCCACAGCACTCTGTGGCCCTAGCCAGGTGATTGGTCAGTAGGCTGGACACCTGCCGTGCAAGACCAGAGTGCACTGCATCTGTAGACCCACCTGTAGAAGAGGAAAAACCATTCGTTCCTAATTAACTAAAAATGAGAAACTCTCATATATTCCTCGGTTTTTATTCATGCATAATTTGATGATACAAGAAAGCTACAAACTTTTTATACCTTCCACTTTCTCCCACTCAATACATCGGTTGGCCAGCACTTGGAAAGCAGCCCAAGCCATAGTGGCTACCTTCTGCTTTTTGGTCTGTTTCTCATTTGAGCTGCATTCCCGCTGACCGCTTAAACTGCACAGGCTGTCCATCAGCTGAACCAGCCCACTCCGAACTAAGCACTGCTCCTCACTCCTGTGATAACACAGATCAAGTGTAAGCAAATTGAGGGACTGAAAATACTACAATATATAATAAATTTTTCTTGCCTGGTATAGGGGATTGTACAAAGCAAGCCAATACTGTTGGCACAAGCAATGGGATAGCGTGCACATAGTGACACTACAGATGTCATGGTCTCCCCAAAGGCCTCCTGGACCTGCTCTACCATTCCACCACAGGTTAGCTCCTCAATTCTGCAGATGACACACAATTACGTGTTGAGGAAACATATCCAAAAATCATTACACTATTCCACTAAAACCTAGTATTGCAACACAATATAATTAGTTACTTGTCAAGTATCTACCTATGGTTCAGCCTTTCCCTCTTACCTTGGGCCACCTTGCAGTACCATAGTGACAGGCCCCACTAGGTGGGTGACCCCACCCACTCTGACAGCAGCAGTGAGCAGCTCCCTCATATGAATAAGTGCCTGCTTCCGTGTGCTGCCACGTCTCCAACGTGTTTGTGCTGCAGACAGGAAACTGCTGCTTGACACCTACATGCAAGTCAGATTTGAGATTTGAGAAAGTCAGAACAAAATTCAACTAATTATTCCCATGCAGTTCTGACTTAAAAAAGAAAGAAACATATAAATAAGAAACACACAGCCTGATCAGGTGTAGTGCCAATAAAGGCAAAGAGCTGTCCCAGCAGCACACTATATGTTGGTTTATCGCGGCTGTCCTCTACAGCGAGAGACTGCAGTAGGGTAAATGAGCTGCTACGATGACTGGTAGGGTGGTGTCGCCTTCTAAAAGCAAACAAAGAAAAAAGAAAAGTAATAAATCCAACATTCACTCAAAAGATTATTTGCTATCACCAAATTAATCAAACAAATACCTTTGGGGAGGGTGTGTAAACTCCAAGTCTTGGTTGGCAATCATTTCCAAGTCAGAGGGTGCAGACATGCTGCGTAAAAAGACTGGCTGCTTCACCATGGGCATCAATGTCTTGGCATCTGACACAGATTTACATGCTGATGCATAAAATGACAGGAAATAGGCCAATTAATCATCATTTGTGTTTGGGAGGTTTTGAGGTAACAGCTTCTTATTGTGCATAATTTAAGTGAGGAAGAAAAATACTAGCTGAGAGAAAAAACACCACGCTAGTGTATGTCCCAGAATTAATTAAATCTGACTCTTGTGAAGATGTTTAAAACAACACATTTTTCAACCCTGCAAGGTTTTATTTAAGAATTGGTACCATAACAAAATTTTTGAAAATCTGACACGTACCTGGCCCTGGTGTGCCAGCAGGTGTGGTTGTTAGGCTTCGGCAATGTGGCGCAATGGTAACATGGAGCAGCAGTTCAGTCCGGTTCATCAGAGACTTCACCAGTGCCTTCGTTTTGGCAAGTTGGGTGGTACTCCTGTGTGTGGTGTTAACTTCTTGGAAGAACTTTTCTCTGTTGGTAGACACATGATGTTACTGAACAGACTGACCTATCAAAAATCTGAAAAAATGCGAATAAGATCATTTTTATTGACTTGCCTCAGTGCAAGGACAACATTTTCCAAGTCACTAAAATCAAGTGGTACTTCCTTCAGGGAGCAAAGTAGTTCCAACTCCTTAATTTTGTTCTATTCCAAAAGAGATAGAGCCAGTGATTTGTAAATGTGACATCTAATAGTAATCACCTAAACAAAAGTAGTAAATTGTGTTTTTGGGAAGGGTACCTCAAAAAAGTGGTAATCATGAAAGAAAGGTGTGTTGTCCTCCAGCTTTCCCTGCTGGGCCTCCTCTACCTCATTCTGCCACTTCTGTTCCAGTTCTGCTACACTCTGAAAGCACAAAAACACAGTAATTAGATTCAGACTTTGCCTACCATTGGGTGGTTCTGTTCAGGCTGGTAGCCTTGATTTACTGATATACCTTTTTAAATATAAAAAAGTCTTATAAAAGTCTTCAGGTCAGCCTCAGTCTTATTTTAATTAAGAACATTCTACTCCGATATTTTGTCATTTTCAGGGTTTTATTTTAATGTATTGCTTGTATGAAAAATATCTCTAAATATGTTAACTTCATAGCTGCCATTGAAACACAGTACTTATTGCAACAACTCAAGCAAAATTTATTTCCCATTATTTCTACCCACTTCAGAAAAAAAGTGCTTTAATAAACTTTATACAGGTTAATTTCAAAGCATTTTTTTATGTTTTTATGCTATGCTTACAGTTTTATGTTTACTTCACTGTACAGTCATGTCCAGAACCGATTTTAACATTTTAGTTCTAATTTTAGTGCTAAGAGCACTGCATGGACAGGCTACTCAGTACACTGCAGACCTCTTGACCCCATATTCTCCAAAGTGTGTGTAAACCATCCTGATTGTCCCCCAAAACTGTTTGAAAACTTAGGGGGACCTGTCTTTTCAGTCTGTAGCGCCCAGACTGTGGGACATCTTGCTCCTGTCACGGTGTATAGCTGAATCTGGTGATTGTTTTAAAAAAAACAGCTAAGGACAATCTTATTTAGACAGTCTTTTAGCTGACTGAGCTTTTAACTATTTTATTTTGTTACTGTGTTATCATTTTATCCCTTATCATATGATTTTATCTGTGAAAAATGCTATATAAATAAAGCTTACTTACTCATAGTTTTTTGCTTGTGTATTTGTTTTGTTTTAATACCAATGTTGTGATGTATTAGTAACTCACCTGCAGTTGGCGCTCCATTGCATTGATCTTCTTAAAGGTCTCAGCCATAATTTTACAGACCAGGTCATATTCCTCTGCATGATCCTCTCGATACTGGTAGTTGACAAGTGACTGCAGGGCATCCACCAGGCCTAAATGTTTTATGACGCAAGATACGATAACCTCCTCCATAACATCTGGCCTGATCACCTCCCTTTAAGAAAAAATAGTTGCGAATAAAAAGCTACACAATGCTTTAGGCAAAAAAACTAAAACAAACAGCAGCAAAAAACAGCAAGAACAATAGTCATTGTGGGTATTAACTCATTTATCCAAGAAACAAACAAAATCTGAAATGTTTTGGCCACTTGGGTGAGGTAATGTTTACAATATCAGTTATCAGTAAGATAACACATGCACACTATCCATTACTACACTACTCTTACTTAATGCTGGGACGGAATTGCGGTCGAGCCCTCCCAGACACCTCTCGTAGCCTTCCCATGATGCCTGGGGGGAGGCGAATACGAGGCAATTCAAAGTAGGTCCCTGGCATAAGGCCTGGGGGTGGGATGAGCACATCAGAGGGGTAGATAAACTCCCGGTCCTCCTCAATAGTAAGTGGAAGAGGTGAAGGACTAGGCGTGAGGGCAGGGGAGATGGCACCATTTGCTTCAACCTGCCACTGACATCTAAAGAAAGAGCAAAGTCTGTCACATGTCTGGCTGTCAGCACTCTTTTGTTTTTTTATTCATTGAACTGGAGAATATGAACATGACATTGTATTAAAGTATTTATTACATTGGAAATCAGTACCACTGTGCTAATTTTATTGAGCCTTGTCACCTTTGAAGCAGCTTTGAGCAAAGCAAATCATGGCAGGTTTCCTCCTCTCTTGTAACCTCTGGCCCATTGTACAGAATGCGGAGCATAGAGCAGGCAAGCACTGACAGACCCAGTGCAAGATCTGCCAGGAAGGGGAGACCTCCAGAGACATCCTCAGATGACTCCTGAAAAAACCCATCAAACTGCATCTTTAGAATATGCTGTTGCTCTTCATGACACGCAATGTTGATATAATGAACAGCAGCAGTAAAGATTGTGTGCTGTTATGTTTTACCTGAGCTCTAACAGTGCAGGAAAACCCCCACATGGCTTTATCGGGGGTGTTGTGTTCACGTCCACTCCTCATCTCAAAGGAAAACGTCACAGTGTCTCCTTCAACCTACAAGAAAAGACAGTGTAGGGACTTGAGAATTATATCTCTCGTCTCTTAGTTATGTATGTGTTTTTAAAACATAACATTGTACCTTGACAAGGTCTTTGGGCCAACCAGTTCCCAGGACACTGCGACTGCCATATCCCAGAGTGTTTCCTCCATATTCTGTTACTTTACGACTGTTGGTGTTGGGACCAGCATAGATTACCAACTGAAATATCAGAGAAAGCATTTAAGTGTGTTTTAACCCCCAACCAGAGCTTGGAAATTACACATCATAATTCCATTACATTACATAAAACTATTCCAACAAACGTTTAAAGTCACCTTGTCATAGTCATACTGTGAGGAACAGCGAGAATCAAAGCGAAGGTACAGGCAGCGGGCTCCTGGGATGTGTACCGTCTCCTTGAACTTGTAATTGTCCCTCACAGGATGCACCGTTTCTACTGTCTTTCCAGCAGCCCACGGCGCAGGGATCTTCAGGCCAGTAAGGAAACCCGGCTCCTCTCGTTCATCAAGAATTCTTTCATCGAGGATACAAACAATTGACTGGTTTCAGAAAGCTGAGCTTAATACAGACAGAATATCGGTCCTTTATTATATATCATTCTATGATCATGATGAAATCAAAGTTTTCCTCATTAAAATGCTAGATTATGCAGTAAAGTGATGCAAAATGTACAAAATTTGATTTATCATTAATACATCTTTAACATTCTTAAAAACATACTTATCGTCAGCAGCACATGCCTTCACCCCCTGCCCCAGTGAGCCACTTGTAGAAAGAGGCTCTTCACTGAAAAGTGGAGACTGAGTCTTAAGTAAAAGGGCAGTCTGAAATACAAAGATTGGAAATTAATACTTTAATAATCACTGCTTTTTTAATTTTTTTTTTTTTATAAATTGCAAAGAAAAAAGGTAAGATTCCAACCTGGCTGGTGTAAAGAACGAGCTGCACCAACTGAGGCATGAGGGCATCAGCAAGAGTGAGGGTCTGTAGATTGGGGTGCATCAGAGAGGTAAGCAACACCGGTAGCAGGTGCCCAAGCATAGTGGCCTTGGTGACCTGTTCCAGGCCTTTCAGCCTGAAAAGTAATATTGAGAGAATGCAAAGATTTTATGCTAGGTTTACGAACTTTAACACAACAAGGAATCTAAAAAGGTAAAACAAAACCAAAGTTATTTTTAAATTGTGCATCTAGAACCAATTTAACATGCATTGTCACAGTCTTTTTAAAAGGAGCCTGAAGGATTATTCAGATTTACCTCAACCATGTCTCATGGTGCTAAAACAGCACCAGAGGGTTTTATTATCATACATCTGAGAATGGTTTTATCATTTTTATCTATTTAAAAGAGAATGGTTTTATATTAACCCATTTCAACACAAAAAACTGCGTTAGAACTTAATTTTGCTCATAGAATAGAATAAAAGCATTGACCGGTTGATTTAAAGTATTGTGACTAAGCAATATGGTTGTTTTCCCACCTGCACAAGTATATTAAAAGAAATTAAAAGCTCACCTGGTTTCTCTATCAGGGATGTCACTGTTAATCAGAGCTGTGGTCACTTGCTGCAGAGTCTCTAGAACTTCATCACATCCAACCAGGATCTTAGTTGCTAGTGACAGGATGCTGCTTTGCAGCTCCTAGGGACAATACACACAATATGCCCACACTTACATAATACTGATTTCTTCATTTTCACTTACTACATTTCATTCATTAAAAAATGAATAAATATTAAATAATATACAATTATATTAATAATAAATGAATAAAAATAAAGAAATAAAATAGAGCGCAGTTGCTCCATTTTGTAAGCTGATCTCTCATCGACAGTCACAAAGACTCCACACTCACAGAGGTAGGGGTATTTAAAGGGGATGTTTACCTGTACCTTCATTGTTTCCCCTTGTAGGGAGTTGTCACTGTCATCATTATCATCCGGACGGATTAGAATGGTGTTACTGAGGAGATGGTTCTGAACAGCCATGAGGTAGCGCAGACTAGGTGAGACCACCTAAAGTTTGTAAAAACCATTGCAATAGCTTTAAGTGTAATGTAACAAAACATGTGACCTTGATAAACACAGATATTTAACAGATATTCATACTGGCACAGTGGACAGCAGCTTCTGGAAGTCATCACGGGTAACAGTCTGACATTTGGTAATGAGGAGACAGGATTCGCGGACTACAGTTTTGAGGATACAATGCAGCAGCTCATCACTCAATCTGCAAAAGAAGGAGATTTCTGACACTTTAAACTCTTTAAAGAACACCAACACGAAATTACATTGAAGGTTATACTTTAAGACATAACATTAGTACAGGGTTGTTACTTACTTGTAGTGGTCATCTTCTTCACTCCCAAATCTATTTTTCTGCAGCTGCTCTGCCAAGTTGGTAAGGATGACATCACGAAGTTGAGACAGGCCGCTGTTTCTTTCACCTGAATGTAACACACAAATATGCACCATATGAGATATATTTGTGACAAAATAACTACAACAACTAAACTACACTAAACAACTAATAGTCATATCAGCATTTACCTTCAGTTAGAACAAGCTTCAGCAGTTTGCTGAGTTCAGCTTCCCCCTGATACAAAGTATTCAAGCCTGAGCTATAGAGAGAGAGGGGTAAATGGGGAAAGTTCAAATTTCATACTAATTCCATTTATTCATTTATTAATTCCATAAAGATGAGAATTCGCTTGAACTATACAAAACACTATTTTAACCATTACTTTGGTTTTCTATGCATAACATACAGTACTTTATAGATTACCTGATGGCCAGGCACACCTCTCTCTGAATCTCTGCTCCTATCTGATCTATGGGAGCCATAAGCAGCTGCCACAGGAGTAGACCTGAGCGACGCACACTCTCCCTGTTTTGCTCCGACTGCGGATTAAAAAACCTGAACACCACCTGAAGAAAGTAAATATTAATAATTAATTAAAATAAAATAATACACATAGAACATGCAAAACAATAACCAGCTGCATTGAAACTGACCTGAAATACCACCAATATGCAGCGGATGATGCAGGTATCTCCATTGACCATGGCCCTCTCCATAATGTCACAGATGCTGCTGAAGTGACGGGCCTCAATGGGATGTTGTTTTCCTAGCAGAGCACCCAATGGCAAGCTGTTGCTGCTGGCTGCCAGCAGGTTCAGCTGGTGGATACACATAGCACCTACATGGTGGAGTAGCTGATTGATCACCTCACTGGTGGCCACTGTTTCGTCTGGAAAAAGCATTTGTTTTGCAGATGATCACATTTCTGACCTAACCTTAAAAACAGTGTTATCTGGTTTCTGTTCAGTTTGTGTCTACCTTTGGGTTCTTTAATGACATGGCTCACACCTAGCCTATGGCACACATGGTGAAAGGCTTGGTTCCCAGGGTTGCACCACTGATCTATGTAGTCACTGGAGCATGTCCAGATCAAGTTGTTCAGTGTGTCATAACATGCCCCTAAAAGTGCAAAGAATACAGAAAAAATGTATATGACACGCACTGTGTGACTGTGTGATTTCAAAATACATTGATCAGCCACAACATTAAATGAATATATTCATGATTTTCCTACCTGGTCTTAATAGAAACTTAAGTGCTATTTATCCATCTGACTCTTCCTGATTAAAACATTTTCTTGATTGTAAGTATTGTCTTGTATGCAAGTCTGCTTTGTATTATTGTCAACTTGGAAGCAAATTTGTACTTTGTAGATTGACATCTGGAGTATTTCACAGTCCAAGGCCTTGAGACACAAATAATTTGATAAAACTCGCCTCTAGTCTGTGTTTGGATTGTATTTATGAATCTGTGTTATGCATTTTTGTCTGAGTTTTGAGTAATGGTGCTCCACAGATTCCCTCTGAGAAAAAGAGACTGTGCACTCTGGCTCTTACATGTGTGCTTCATCATACAATGTGAACTCAAAGCCCAACAGTACTATTAGTTAGTACATACAGGAACAGGTTTACTGATCACTCATTCAGATCATAAATATTACTTAAGATTCTATGTAGACCAGCTTGAAAAAAACTACTCCTTTAAACTTGCTGCTTAGCCATTGTCTGATAAGAGTGTCTATGTGGTTGTGACCAAAGTTGAGCTCACCTAGCCCTGCCACCTGGGCTCCTCTGCCTAGAGAGCTTCCAGGAGCATCAATGAGGTCTGCACGGCTGCTGAACTGACCATCAGCCAAGTTAAAGACAAGGCTTGAGGCTAAAACTGACAAAAAGAATATTTTTTCTTAGTCAATTAAGTCACGATTGACATTAATGTACAACAGGGGCCCAAAATAAACACATTTCCAAATTCAAATGTAATGTACAACATTGTAGCTCTAATCATTAATCCCTATGTGAATTTACAACAGTGTTGTGGCGGGGGGGGCTGGGTCCCATCATTGCTGTCATCGGGTGAGAGGCAGGGTACACACTGGAAAGGTCACCAGTGTATCACTGGGCCATATTTACACTAATGCAGTAAAATACTAACATACACATTTCTCTAATTTATTTTGGGACTCAAGAAAGAAAAACATTTCATATATAACGTTATAACTAAAGAGGCAACACAATGAGAATTTAGCAGCGTATGTGTTTGCTCTTACTTTTCAGAGAGGACAGACTGCTGGTACCTCCAAATAATGAGCGTGTTGCAGAGCTCCCAGATACACCAGGGGGTGAGACCAGCATCACTAGATACGTTCCACAAACATACATTGGTGTCTTTCTCAGAGTCTTTAGAGGGAGTCCACAACTAGTGTTGACAGCTATAAAACAAATAAATAGATCAATTTCAGCAGAAAGAAATTCAACTACTGCCTCAATTGCACATTATACAACATGATTTTGTTGATTAGTTACCAGACTGCTCCTCTTTGACAGTGTTTGTGATTGCCGAGCCTGTAAGAGCAGCCAATGTGGCAGAATGGGAGGCCCGGAAGCGGGACATTCGACTCAAGAGAAGTTCATTCAAGCACTTGGAAGACTCGCCCTCCTTCCGAGTAAGAATAACCCTCTCCTGCAAGATATCTGCGATGCACAACCCTGTCTGTGTCTGCATTATGAATAGGGGAGAAAAGCAGCAAAGATATACTATACACAAACTGAGTGAGTCCAAAAAACTACAGCAGCTGACGCATGTGGTACTCACAGACATGTGAAAGACATCCATGAAGACCGAATGGCCTTTCTGCGTTTTCTCATTCAGACTGGCTGGGGACCAGATCCAGTACAGGTAGGTTCCATCTGAGCAAAGGTGCAATGTGGTCATGCTGCTGCCCACAGGGAAGTGATGTGCTGGCATGGGCACAATCTGGCACACCTAAAAATGGAGCCATGATCATTAACTTTGGATAATGCTACTTTTGTAATGCAAATTTAACACAAGTGCTGATTCTATTGGCAACATGGAACATGGCTGTTATACAGCTCCTTGCTCTGTGAGAATTCATGTAAGTATATATATCACAGTTCCTCATTATGCCCCTTCAACTCTTTTATTTGCTTTTTGCTTTTATTGCATCCTGTGCAGACAGAAATGCTGCCCCAGTGTGAGCCCCTTTTGTATAACCAAGAGATAATAAAAGGCATTATATTGCCAAAAAGATTATAATTTTTATTATGGCTGTGGGAAGGTTTACATGAGAGTCATATAGAAGTAAAGAGGTAAAATATAACACACCCATCAGTAATCATCATCAATACCTGGAGGGTGAAGGGGTCAACGACCTGGCACAGTTGATGAGGCTTGGCATCAAAAGAGGAGGGTCGGTGGAGGAGGCGGCCATTGCTGAACACCACCCAGCCAGGCTCCAACTCTTCATTCCGGCAGTACACAAAACCTCTACACAAATACAGAACATTTAAAATTAGAATTACTGCTGCACCAATTAGTATATATTTATGTTTTTTTACTGTATTTTTGTGGGGGGTTGCTTGAGTTTCATGTAAAAAAAGAAAAAGAAAATGCAGGCACACAAATCCAACTAAACTATGTCTCCAAAGACAGACATCAGCAAGTTGAGATGCTACAAACATAAAAGTGACAATAACAAAAACACCTACTATGCAAACATTTTATGGCAAACACCTGCAGTCATTAGAATTACAATCATTTCCACATGCATAAGCATTTTTTTTATCATATTGACGGTAGACTATAACAAATTATTTATAAGGTATCAATGTGAAGAAACTGGGAACTACTTGAAATAAGTATTTTGTGGTCTAGAAATGCAGTCATTTGGACGAACTGTGTAAGGTGGTGCAAGTTATTTAACGGGAGTTCCTACTATATTCAAGTTATTATATCCAATGTTGAATCAACAAAATAGAGAATTATAACATACAATTATTTTACTCGCAGTTCTAATTTTTTGCAAGCTGTTTTGTGTGTTAAAAAAGGAGCCCTGTTATTTCTGAAAATAAATAAATAAATATAAAAGAATGCTGTTCTCTGTTTGCAAATGTAATAAATAGCTTTCACAGCATGGAATTAAGTTGTAGGGCATCGTTCGTCCTTTTTAAAATCATACAAGTCAATCAAAGACAGTTTGGGGGATGTATCCATATACTGCAGATTTGAGCTTAAAATATCCAGGAAAGAGTGTTGCACCATTGTTGCCTTCTCATAGGTAAGTGATAATGGATATTTTTAGCATTTCACTTGCTCTATCTGTCTTTCTCTCTTGTCATTCTCTGAATGCTGCAGATAAAGAAAGGCAGGCGGGAAGTGGTGTCACATTACCTCAGTGTCCCATGTAAACCAGAGCCAAGCTTGCTGAGTCCTCTCCCAGAGGAGTTAGTGGTATATAGATAAAGCCCATCTGTGGCTAGGCAGCGCCCCAGGTCAGTGTCTACAGACACAGCCACAAAAAGAATTCAACAGGAGTTTAATGACAAACACAGGGCAGGGGTATAAAATAGAGGGAGGTATGTACAGAGAAGAAGAGAAAAGCAGGTGGTAGAACATTGTGGAGGAATCTTTGCTTTGTGTAGAGCATACCTATCATAGTTTTAGGCAAAAACTGTTGGTAAAAATGCTTAAATATGACTATGCACATTCTCTAAAGATTAACACTGTATCTACTCATTGTTATGGCCCTTTTGTTTGTTCATTTTAGGAACAGTTTACCTTTACTCTCTGCTCCTCCAGCAGTATTATCGGGTGTGGGCAGCATGTCCTCAAAACCCCAGGAAACACTGTGTTTGCCCCCCAGAAGGCAGGAAGGAGAGCCTGGGCCTCCTTCCAGTAGTAAAAGTCTGAAGGATGGGAGATACAGAGTGGTTACACGCTGGGAAAGTCACATAAAAGCTAATGGTTCCCTTTCAGATTAATTTAAATAATATCCTCACCTGTACAAAACATCTGACACAGGCAGCTGGCCTAGATCTGTTTGTTTCTGCAAAAGGTGAACTGTGTGGATAAAGGTCTTCAGAGATCCCCTGGAAAATAGTTTAGCAGATAAGTTTGGGGGCCCAAGTATTGAAACCAAGTGAAACTTATTATTAAGACCTTCTGCATCTGTAAGTACAATAATGTTGGCTTGAATTATGGAGGTACTCTGATGTAATGTGCTGGGGGTTACTAGGCAATGTTTTATGAATGTAAATGAAAGAATTCTTTCCATTAGAACAAAACAAAGTGATTACTTTACACTGCAACTGTGTAGCACATAGAGAGCAACCTACTTGTTTGTGCAGTGTTCAATTACTGCTTCTCCTCACCCAAGACTGAACTATTAACTGAGCATTAGAGTAATTCTATATTCAGTGAAATCTATGCTGAATGTGAGCTACTCAAGTGTTATTCTGGCATTTCTGATGTTTGTCTCTGCAGTGTTGGAAAACAGTCAACATCGGATATTAAAGCACAGTGAAATTGCCTACTTCATCCTCTCACAAAATGCACTTTACTAACCAACCCCCTCAGAGGTGAGGGGGAGTTAAGCTGATAGCCCTTTAATTAGCTTCCAGTCTCGGTGAAAAGCCACCAGGGCTGGATGGTTCCCCATAAACAAAGACCCCTCAGCTTCAACAGAGGCTAAACAAAGAGGCGAGAGTTCTAGTTTTGACAAGTCAAGATCAGCTGTCACAAGCATAAGCCAGAGTTCAAAGTGCAAAATGCAAAGAGAAAAAACCCCCACAAAAAACTAAACAAATAAAACCTAACACATTCAGCTCTTCTGTGGGCTAGGTAACAACCACAGAAAAACACCAAGCTGTATTTTAGACTTACAGGTTTAACTTCCTTTCGCTGTTGTTTTATATGAGCAAAAGATAAAGCAAATATTGGTGTCACCCCTATGTACATAACACATTGTTGAGGCCCCGGGGACCCTCTGTTGCAGCTCCAAAGATTTTTATCTGTGGAATAGTAAAGAAAACTACAGCAGAGGCAAATTATTTGTTTTTTCTTTTAAAGCATCACTTTTAAACAACTACAACAACTCTGAGTTTGAACACTAGTTTTACATAGAATCAATAGTGTTATCTGCACTGACCATAAGATAACAGTAAGCAGAAAAGTCTATAAAATCCAAAAGGTTTAAAAACAAACAGAAATGTCAATTGCAAAATATTCAGCTACTCCTTTGTCAAATACTGCAGGCATTGAAACAAGACGGCTACTGTGTGTCCTGAATCAGGCATAATCAGTCACGTAGCTTGTAGGCTAATAAGAATAATAACTTCCATATAACTAAATAACTGCAGTAATAACAACAGTGCTTGTGCAGTTGCTTATGAAGTTTCTCAGATGTGTATCAACTAAAATATTATCTTAAATTACTTAAAACTTAGTTATTAAACTAAGTTATTTTGACATATTTTACTTCAGAAGTGGGATCTCGTTAGTTACTGTGTGTAAACTAAAATACATTTTCTGTGATCGAGGTTCTGCTATTTTTTAAACTTTTATTAAGTGTTGAAGGCTCTATTTACAGTCTACAAGAACCAAGACAGAGATAGAACTGTGAAGGTAGAAGAGAAAAGATAGAATGTAGGGCCTCACCTGGCACAGGCAAGTGCCACAAGTGCAGCAGCAGCATTTTCCCTCTGTCTTTGTGTGTGGAGGATCTGTGTTTGAGCCGACCCCTGTGGCTGGCCTGACTCCTGGGCACCATCTTCCAGCCAAGAGCAGAGCAGCCCCTCCAGGCCATTGAGGCAATCAGCAGGCTCTTTGCTAAGGCTGAGCGGCTGGCAGTCCCGGAGGCAGGCTAGCAGTACTTCTGCTGTGACACCACAGAGCGCTGGGTCACTGCGAGTCTGGGACTGCAATAGGGGAAAGACCAGCAACAGACCAACACGGGAGGTAAAGGGCGCCTGCTCAGGTTGCTGGAGCAGACCTTGCCTTTTAAGCAAGGCCAAGGTCTCCTCATCAGCCCCTCCAGTCCCCTCTCGTTCCTGCTGCTCCTCCAGGGCTAGCTGCCGCTGCGCCCCCCACAGGCCACGCAGAGCATTGAGACGATACTCCAGGAGGCGTGCATATGCATTGCTCTGATTCCCACAGACAGCACGCAGACGCTCAGCAAGCTCTACTGGGTTTTTTGTCTCAAACGTTAGAATCTGGGCGAACAGAGGAGGACAGCAAGGAAGGAAAAAAGAGAAGTTCACATTAACAGCAGTCAAAATTGTGACAACTTGTCTATAGTTTTAAGAAAAGAAAAATCTTAACAAAAGACAGTTTTGTCTGGCCTGGTCTTGCTACAAATAAACTACATTTGTTGTTTAAAACGTTTTTGTATTCCATATTCCAAAGATGAGAAAATAATCTGTTCGTACATTTGGCATTATCCATGGTGTATTTGCTTTTGTGATTATATAAACAAATGTTTTATAAACATGTGGGGCTGGTAAGCCTGTCAGCACAACCAGCCTAGGACTTAAAATATTGTAGTTTAATATACAGCTAACATGTTAGTTTAAAAATCGGAATATTTCTAACAAACCTACGATTTATCAGTAGGACTTACAGCATATCTTCAGTCTAATGCTCAATAATTTTCACATAATAAACTCTTGCATCTACATTTTTGCGGACTATGAAATATTGGTCAGAGATAGCAAAGCACATTCGGGACAGCCTATCACAAGTGAAACAATGTGCTTCACATGCACTTAGGCAGCATTTCAGATAGTGATTACACTCTGTGGTCCATGAATCATGGGCTAGAAAAAAAATCCATTATACCATTTAGCAGGCACAATTTGTATTGATTCAATTTCAGAAATGCTACTAATGTTACAGTAACACTCCTTAACTGGATGCTGGGCCTTCTCCACCTTGCTCTGCAAAAATACTGCTGCAAGTAGATAAAAATAACCAGCATCACAACACCTACGAAAACAGCACTGAATGACCCAGTCAGTCTTAAAGCTGGACACAGGGAAGACTAGGAATATAGAGAATCAAACAGGAACCTAGAATAAGAGAACAGGCGAAGGCTCAATAACAAATGATGCAAGGATGATTTTTTGGGTATGTTTGGGTATGACCGACACAGCCTCACATATATAGGCTGACACAAAAAAACACTGCTTTAGTACTTCACTTCTATTTTAGCTATACTTTATAAATACAAGAACATATTTACCATTATGTTCTACAACATGTATTACGTTATTTTTCCATAATAACTTTATGCATCCGTTTGTACTGTAAACTAAGCACTTCAAAATATTTAAAGATATTAAATATTTTGAAATATTTTTTTATGGTGAAAGGCTCCAGCTATCAATTATAATGTCCTAAACAACATGTCCACTATATCTCTTCTTGTTCTAGAGCCGTTTGTGATTAACAGTAACAAAACAGTGGTTTGTCATCTGTCAAATATATACAGTATATCAACCAAAATAAACAACTCGCTCCATCGATCTACCATTGATACAGCTAGTGCCAATAACACACTTATTCCACCAATCTAACACACTTAAAACTAAATGGTCATTTATAGAAGCACTTACAGCTGACACTTGGTCAAGAGGTCATGTCACAGCCATACAACCAGCTACATCAACCAATGTAAACCATTAGAATTACAATTTATATTTGTTAATGAGCACAAAAAATTGTAATCAATCTCAGATTAGCTCCTCTGTGAAAAACCAACAATAACAAATCTTTCTCCCTAGGTGTGGAACTGTGGCACAGCCCAATACTGTGTGGACAGAATTTGGTCATGCTTATGGAACTTACTTTTAAAATAATCATAAAAACGTACACATCCATCTAAGGTAAAAAATTACTAAAAATACAATGTCACCAAAATTTTTGAAGTGAATAGCAAACTAAAGTATGCGAGTGTCCTTTTTATAGTTAAATTTAAGGAACTTAACAGCCTGTTGGTTGAACTACCGACGGAATCTTAAGTAACACATGCAACAATTGCATTAGTTAGATAACGGTAGTTAACATTATGGTTAACCGTCGTCGACAGTCACTCTGACGCTGATATCCCCAATATCTCCCATGGACGAGCCCCGGCTTGAGAACACGTGACGTTGGTACTGCGGGAAATGTACTGTACAGAGTCACCGATAACAGTAGTTAGCTCCAGCTGTATTATACAGCATGGTACCGAAATATCCAGAATGTAAATATACACTGACAGCACGAAGTTTCTATCAGCGTCAGTGTAAAGCCTCTGCGATCAAATATACACACACTCGAGCTGTACATTTCACCTTCAAAATAAAAGTCTCCACTCCAGATAAACAACATGAACAGAGGACCTAAACGAAACGAGATGTTGTTTATCATCGAGCATGAGCCAAAAAAAGCTTAATCATGTTTACAATAAACTTATTATTTAGTCATTGTACCCAGTACACTAGAGTGAACTACAAAACTACTACTATTCCTCAAATTATGCTAGAGCCTATTATTATTTTTGGTTATGTCTGATCACCAGTTACATAAACCTATATATATATATATATATATATATAGCTATGTAAAAGACTACTCACTGTCAGCTGCAGACCCCAAAAATATGTGCTGTTAGATGCAACTGGAGAAGTTGTCTGTGTACACAAGATTGCGCCACTAACTTACATTAAAGCTGATGCTGTGTGACCTGATAGTAAAGGCTTGTAGTTTTAAGCGTTTTTGAGTATATACAAATTACAAAGGTTATCCCTGCATGACATATTTTGAAGGTGATGCCCGGAAATGAGTTGACAAGGTCTGCTAGCTGGACAGTGGATCAAAAACAGGCAGGGCAGGAAACTTGCAAACGACAGCAGTGCCGTTATAATTAAGCTGTGTTGCAGCACAGTGTAACATTATAATAAATATTAAATGAAAAACACACACACATCCCAATCGGAGTAATGTGTGTCTTACACGTACACCATTGTGTGTGTGTGTGTGTGTGTGTGTGTATGTGAGAGAGAGAGATGGCTTTTACCCACCTCTTGCTCGGTGTCCCCCTGCTCCGAGACTCCAATTTCACTAGGCAGTTCGGCAAGATCTGTGACCCGAATAAGTCCGTCGTGGAGGAAGATTGTCTCCTCCTTCACCGAAAGCCACTGGGATGAATCCACAGCCCCGGAGCCCATCGCTCTCTTCTCCGACAATGATGCCAAAGGGGACGAACATTAAAAATTCAGTGACAGAACGACAGAAACGCCCTAGCTAGCTTACCACCGGACTACAACAACATAACTGCCGTCACCTTCTCCTGTGACAATGGCGTTTAGCAGAGCCCACCGCAATGCTTCGACTGCTAGCTAACACACGACAGGCTGCGGTGACAGGTCTGCTTCACAAAACATGCTAACGCTGGCTTCTAGCTAGCGTTAGCTGCTTGGGATGGTTCACAGCTAGCAGGCAGCGGAGCTAACTTACCGTACGCTATCGTCCTAACGCTAGCGAGCAGAGTGGGCGTGACACCCGGACTAAATCCGTTATCGCGGCACCATTAAACCGGCAGTCTTTTCAGGACGATGGCTGCATCTGACGTAAGCTCATTTCACACGTTAAATGTGAACGCAGACAGCTCCGCTCACAGTCAGCCGCTCTGTCGGTGGCTGGAGAAGATAATGAGAGTCTCCTAGCTGTCAGTGCGACGCCATGTTTCCAAGGCCAACTAGCTGCTCCCAGCATGCACCGCGGGCCCAGAATAGCTGTCAAATATTCATGAGTAGAACAGATGAACGTATCATCAGTGTATTAATGGCATGAAAAACATAATACGCTTTAAAAGTTATAGTGTGCAGGTGTATTGCAGCCTTTAAAGGCAAGGTCATGAGAAGGAGTCAGAGTCACTAATTTGCTGTATATTCGACAACTGTGCCATCACTGACATGTGCCAAATGTCCCTTAGTCATGTTAAACACACTAAACTTAAAACAGATTAAATTGCAAAAACTCCAGAGGTGACAAGTATGGACCTGTAGCCTAATGGCCATACAGGGATATACTATATGTGCAAGGTGTAAAAGCAAAGGAAATTAACATTTTCAAACATTTGATTCAAATATTGTTATGGAACTCTTCAAATGCGGCACAACATCAATATCCCAAAATCCTGAAAACTTTCTGGTTAGACGGCTATAAATTTCTACACGAATGACTCTTTGGAATAAAATAATAAATAAAACGAAAGAAAATAAATTTGAATAAAACAGTCATTACATTTTCTAAAGCTAAATTGGATTATTTGCAGTTTTGTATCACAGTTAGTTATAAATTAGTTTACATCCAAGGCATACTTACACAAATATTACAGTATTTTTACCACACATTTATTTTCCACAATAAAAAGGAAACATAACATGCCAAACTTAAACATTTACTGTCCCTGCAAAACATATTTTATAATACTGTGAGCTGTGCTGCGATATCAGCTTCTCTTTCCAGCCTTAGACATCGCTTGAAGAGGCGGATGGGAATCCCTCTTTTTCTGATATTGCCTGATTTATGAACTCCACTAGTGTCTTCTTCTTCTTTTTTCAGTGTTCGAAGTAGGTCAGAGGCTTCAGTGAAGCCTCCGCTACAGCTAGAAAATAAATACATAAAATCATCAACCAATATTACAATTTTTTTACATAAAGGCAAATTTAGCTAACACATTAGGGCGGCGACAAGTACTGCTACAATAAAAAGCTGAGATTATCATGAATGAATATATGAACACTTTAAACCTTTGTCTGTGCTGGCATTTTTTCTCCTTTGGCAGTTTAAAGCAGTACTGAGACACAAAATCCTTTAGTAGCAGGGGAAGACGACTACTTGGTTGGTTGAAGCTTTTGAATTGAACAGCTAAGCTGTGAAATTAAAAACAAGACAAGCAGAGATTATTTACATCCCATACAAAAGTAAGGTGCAAGACAAGTCAAACTAAATGTCTAGGGATAGAAACAGTATACAGTGATATGCACACAGAGAAAGCTCGGGTAGGCATGATAGGAGGAATAATAGTCTTAGTCATAGTCAGATGTAAATGTAATAAAAATGTAGTTTGAATAGAAAGCAATAGGGCCTCAAAGGGTCTTGATTAAACTTGTATTAATAGTATGGAAAACAGTTACTGAAGAATGAATGGCTTTTTTGTTTTGCTTGTACTGCTCTTATAAGTAGACTGTTCTCTTTTTTGTCCTCCCCCTCTATCTTCCATTTTCTGTACTGTGTCCCACAGGACTTTGAACTTTCATGCTGCAGTGTAGAGATAGGACAATACTGGAATTTTTAACTTCAATACACTATCTTAAAAAAGATTGATATTCAAAAACATTTTCTATGATAAACGGAAACAGAACTGAGGGTCTAAAATTATAGGCTTTTATTGAAATAATGTTACAAGGCTACACAGGGCCTCAGTTGAGTTTCCATTTTACTGACAGCTTGGAGAATAGGCTGGTACTGTAGGATAAATATCACTCTTTTTGTTTTTGCTCTTCAGTTCTCTTTTAAAAAACTTATATATCTAAATAATCTCAGGAATTAGATTATTAATGCTCTGTGTCAAGCATTTAAGCTAATTTACTTTTGACAAAATTAAATTACCTGAAACTTTTTATACCCTGAAATATGCCTTTGATTTCAAAACCATTTAGAACTATATCGACAGAAGCAGACCATTTTCACTGAGAAATACAGTAAATCATCTCCAAAAGTAAGTCTGGAAGTCTGGACAACAGACTTGTCGCTTCTTAGCGTTTGGTCTGCTACAGCTGGTAAGAAAGTAGCTAAATTGGTAACACAATTTTATTGATTTTTATACCTGTTGTGCAGATAGTAAAGTCTCCTCCTTAAGCACAGCTCAAACTCAAATTATTACAAAACAAAAGTAAACACATAATTTTTTTGCCACTGTACGAGCCAACGATAGCTTTCTCAGTGTTTGTTCTACTTTTGTATTTTCCTGCAGTCATGCTGTGTCTTACGACATTTAGATAAACTAATAAGTAATGCATGTACTTCACTATGACATCATCTAAGTAACTGTCAAGGAAACCAATGTTTGTATTGCTAGAGACATAGATACACAGTTTTTCTTACCATGCTAAGTGGAATTTAGTTAATATATCACTGTGATCTGTAGAACTATTGTCATCAGCTGTTCTGTGAAACAGCTTTTTTTTATAATACATCGATCTCTGGAGGGGCTAATTTTTGGCCCATCAATCACACGTAATAAGGCTGTCTCTACATCCATTTCTTCAGAAGGCAGTGCTCTAGGCGACTGCCTATAAACCCTTTGCATAAAAGCAGCTCTGATTGTAACCTGATAGACCCGATGGAACACGATGGACCCTTTTCCATGGCAACAATTAGTCAGTCACTAACATTAAGGATAATTCTGTTTCATTAGGTGGTGCAAAAGTTTGTATGTCCTTACGAAATGGCAAAAAGAATAACTTTTTTAAATCAACATTACATTTAATTTATAGAGCTAGTACAAATATGACTTCTTTCTGCTTGGTTAGAAACGTTTTGCTGCCTATTCAAGCACCTTCTTCTCACTGAATAGGCTCGTTATGATGTGGGCGGTGGGAACAGGGTGGAGTTATCGAGGATGACCAAGAAGAAAGAAGTCCAGTTGACATGCTTAAATCCTCAGATAACCACCCCTAGATGACTGAGAATCTTTACCAACAGCTGGGACAAATATATATTAGGAAGAAATGTTTGCACTAATTAAATGTTACTATTTTACTATAACTTTTTAGAATACACTCGTTGATTGTTTTCATCATTTCTGATGATGAAAGAACATTTGTACTTACTGACTGTTCAGTCTTTGCATTAATTGTGCATCTCCTCACATTGAAATTGCAAAAATAATAAACTTATGGATGGTAGAATTGGTTACAACTTTGTGAAAACATGTAAGATAAAAAAGAAGTATGGTTACTGGTAATTCTAAATGCAGCCATCATTAACTTTATTTGTTCTACCTGCTGCTGCAAAGACCTGTCTATTCGATTGTTTGGTAAATACAACACATTATTAAAGAAAACTGCTGCATTTTACTTAAAAGACATTCCCAAATTCATACAGCAGGTTTGACAATTGTGACTTTTAAAATGTACCCCACCCCGGCCTCAGTTATTATGAGAATGTGACTGTTACTGTGTTGAAAAGGCTTAATAATTATGTTTCATATTGTCAAAACAGTAAGATTGTTAGTGTTTGTCTTTCAACATGAACGGCATATGTTTGTGCTCCACTGTATGGGGATGTAAAATTATTAAATTCTAAATTTAAAAAAGAAAAGAAAGCCTTTTACCGGCTGGTGCAATTACAGTGGTAGGCCATCTTTGAGTCCAGGTTGAGCAGATCATACTTCTTCTCCAAGGGGGGGATTTTGTACTTACATTCATCCAGATGTTTGAGGCTTCCACACATAAACTGATTATCTACAGGATCAAAACAAACATAGGCTTTTTACAAATAGTCCAAACGTGCACATCTTTTTCATAAGGAATATAAAGTAGTCACATATCATTATGCACCCAACACATACTTTTCATATTTAAAAGCTTTTGCTAAGCTACTGTTTCATCAGTGGGGAAAACATATCATTCTGTCCCACCTGTAGGTTGCATTACAAATAAGCCATGCCCAAGACTTTTTAAATACAATAATCACATTGTATTTCTGTGGGCCCCAGCCTAATTTTAAAAATTTGCACTTACTTTTAAATGCTGGTATTTCATGAATACAGTGGTCACAATTTATCATTAAATAAACCCTTCAAATAAAAATTCACTCTGATAGACTCAACCATTAGCAGTTTAAGATGTAAACATGTGATGATATTGCAGATCTTTGTGCTTAAGTCTTTTTGTGGTGGTTTAACAGTCATGTTTGCAAGTGACATGTATCCAGTTGCAGTGAGAGCATCATTGCAGTCACAACATGAATGCACACATTTAACTGGAATGTTATGTGTACAAAACAATAATTTAATAGTTTTTAAAAAAACAGTTTGGCTCTACTCTATTCCTTCCTTAGCTTGAAGATTTTTTTTTTCCAGAACTATCTAACAAATCTGTGAAATCAAATGTTTATTTTTACTGGACTGTGAGATGCCTACACTGATGGATGATGACAGGCAACATGCACATGCACACAGCTGTGAGACACTGAAAAACACATAAATCCTGATCTGACCATTCTAACAGTGGTTTCATTATCAGCAATCAGACATGAATCAGACCTAGGACCACATACAAATCGGATGTGATTTTAAAATATCTGAAAAGTCACTTGGATGTGGGTGACTTCAGCATGTAATGTGAATATATAATAATTTTACTGGCAGTGAGCTGTTAAAAGGTTAATAAGTAGTACTGAAAAAAAGCATTAATCGCTGTAGCAACATTGCTCCTGAAGCAAGAATGTTAACACCAGTTACTCGAAGCAAGTCTGGTGTGGACCAGGGGCCTCTTACCCTGTGAAATACCCCAAAAGAAGTGATGGGGACAACAGCTGCTACAGTGGCACTCACCTGTCTTATTACGTGGTGCATTATCTTCTTTTAAGCTTCTCACTGCATGGGGGCTTTGAGTTAAATTACTGCCCATGGGCTCCTGGCTTGTATTATCTTGTGCAAGATAGTAGTCCAGCTGCTTCTGTGTCTTGCTTGTGGCTCTTGTCTTTGGTTTTGTTGGAAATGGTGTTGAAATAATAGTTGTCTTCTTAATTTGCAAACTCCGAAGTGTTGTCACATTTTTTGGTAATGGATTTTTAGTTCTCTCAGGTGAATCAGTTGCCGACTGTTCTAAACAACTTTTGCAACGTGGCCATAAAGATTCCCCCTTTAAAGACATCCTGGACCTACAACAACGGCCGTGCTTTGGAGCGTTTTTGTCAGTTTTCATGGATTTGGTCACTGCCTTGACTGCTTGAAATGTTGGCTTCTGTGTTAAAGTCGGGGTGCTCTTTGTTGTAGATGTTTGTCGGTAAGTGTTTGTAGTCGTCTTTGATGAAGCTGACAAGTTCATTCTTGTGCTCTTTGATTTTCCAACCTCTTTTTTGTTTTTTGTTAAGGTTTTAGAAACATTTAAAAGACCTACTTTTGTTGAAGAAGTAATGTTGTGTGACCTTGATATTATGGGCATATTGGAGGGTGGCAATGCGGAGAGTCTTTTACATGCTTCCCCTTTTCTTCTTCTTTGGTGGAAAGTGTCTCCCCTGGGTGGGTCTCTGGAGTCACATTTATGTTTGGTTTTGACTTTGTACTTCCTGTATAGTTTATTCGCAGGCTTTTCAGTGATATGCTGCCTCTCACTTAATGCCTTTTTGCTTTCAATGTTGTCTGCTAATACAACACTGCTTTTAGTATCAGAGGTGTTGTAAGGAAGAGAGCTTTTGAAGACAGCATATGGAGCCTTTTTGGCTACTTTACACCTGTAGAAAGTAAAAACATGTTAATACATACATAAATACATATTGAAAGGTAATTCTTTTTTTATGAAAAGTGTAAACACCATATTCCTTGGATATTTATTTATCACTATTTGGAGTTTATTATTGACAATATATGGCAAATGGTTTCTCCTGATTTTGTAGTGCAAGGTTTCCTATTCCAAGAGGCAGTTGCTGCTTTAATTTCTCATGTAACTGTGTCTGCAATTATTACACAAAAAATGTCTCGTTAGGCTTTACACAACAACAACAGTGTTTCTCTTACATTCCCCACCAGTACATTTCAGTGCATCGCCTCTGTTGTTTGAGCTCAAAGCAGGGAACCCTCAGGATGTTGAAGAAACTGTATCCCACCATAGCTGAAATTGTATCATTCACACCCTGAAGGCACTGACGAAACCTGGTGAGAGGCAGAAACAGAACAAGCCGAGGTCAAGCAACAATCCAGTCTACATCAGGCCACAAATGGTGGACAATTCCTTGAATGTTGCCCCACTTTTGCCTACACCTTTGGGTAGCTCAAACAGGAAAGTTTTGAATTACTGCAGTACCCATCTGCAGTAATTCAAAACGTTTCCGTTTGCAGTGAATTCCCAAAATATGTTTCACTAAGAGTGAGAGACATCTGACATATGCCTGTAAGTGTGTACAGGCGTACAGAAGTAAAAGTTTGTGAGGGCAGAAACACAAAAACAGAAAGACATTGAAGTCATATCCTGAGGGCAAATGGCAGTGACATAGTTATTATTCCTTGATAAATAGCATTATGATATGACAGGTTCAAGTGCGTTTTATTAAAATGACTTTACTGTTATTTGCATATGGACTAAATTATATAAAACTAGTTTTCCAATGGGAAGCACACTTTTAGTAAGAAAAGTATGCACCAACTGCCACTACATGTGTAAATTCAGCCTCCAGGCATGTCTGTCCTTAATTGACTGTTTGTGACAGGCGCAGCTTTATGAGGACGGGTCAGGTGGGAATGTGAATTACTAGCTGAAAGAATTTCCCCGAAGGCTTTAAATATTTGGACTCCCAAGTATTAAATGCTCGGAGTGTGGAATTCTGAGACCCACCTTTGGTCACACTCACAGTGTGAGACGGCATAGAAGTTGGGGTTGAAGACCCCATAATTCACCCTGAAAGGAGGGATAACATGGAGGCAGTGGTCGTGCTCACGGCAGCATCTGTCTGTATTCTCAAACATTCCTATGCACAAGAGCAAGACTTTATTTCAACCACATATCAAAGGACAGGTTTGCATGCAACCAAGTCATCAAGCAGAGTTCCTTTTAAATCCTTAATGATAGTTATTTGACAATTTAAACCTAGACATTTCTCGAGATGGCACATATCTGTTCCTATAAATTTAACCATCTATAATCTAAGGACATAAATCCAGCCTTCACTAGAGGAGTTACAGAGCTGTGGTAACCTTCAGGACAGGAGGGACAATCTTCAATGCACTAAAATGACTTTGTTATCATGATTGAGAACATACAGAGATTAAATGTAAAATTTAAAAAGCTGCTGGCAAAACTTGCATTATTTGGCACAGACAGTGATGTTTGTACCCAATGATCGCGCTGTGCATTGGGTACAAAAAGAATTCCTCACTCTCACCTAACTCTTCGTATCTGACAGCCTCGCTCCCCCTGCCGCACCACAGCGTCCCTGGCAATATCCACGCTCGCTTCCGCCTCACTCTCCCCTCCGTCCGCTTCCGTCGTGCGCGCCCGGGGAACCACGGCGCGCTGGAGGTGACGCGCGCGCATTGCGCATCCGAAAACACCAACGTGCCAACGTCGAACCTACGGCCCATGTTCGGGTTCTGGGCGCCGCTCCTGTCGCAAACAGAGCGGAACCTGTCCGTGACCAGTGGGTCGGCGTTTACTTCGCACTTCAGCATCCGCAGGTCTTTGGACCACACGGTGCGGTACAAGAGGCGCGCACCGGCAGCGTCCTCCCGTCCGAGAAATGCAATGCGCGTCTGTCCGTGACTGTCCAGACTCCATCTGAGACAGGAGAAGTCTGGCCCCATCACATCTTGGGCTCTTGATAAAATGAGCGATGGTAATGTGAAAAAAAGTGCAAGGAATCTGCTTTTCATCTCAGTGTAAAATGCGCGTATTATCAATCCTGTGTGATACCGGTAGAAGTCCTATTAATTTTAATGTTTGAATAGAGGGATTATCCAAAGCATCGGTTCAGGTCTGCACCGACCGGATGAAAGGCATCTGTCTCTGAAGAAGGCATGTGTGTCTAGTAGTATTTACCCTGAGGGTCAAAAGGGACTCGTCAGAAATATGACACTGCATTTTTGAGGATTGGCTTCTGTTGCTAGAAATTGCACTTGATTTTGTATTTAGACAAGAAATGCATTTAAAATCACACTATAAATTCAATGTAAGAGCAGTGAAGGACAGACGTTCATCGATATTTTGTCATTTTATATCCTAATGTTATTACTCATATTTCCATCAGCATTGTAGGACGAAACGTGCAGAACCTCCATGACTTACACGTTTACAGCAGGCAGGTGCATAAGTGCTAAATGGGTTAAACAACAACCTGTTATACCACTATAACATTTTCATGCATTTTCCCAGCAACACATACTCTTTCTTAACTTAAAATTCAACTACACTACAATTTATGATGAGCACGTCACTAAAGTCCTTACAAGCATTTTGTTTTTCATTAGATTTTATTGATCTGTGTAAACTCTCTGCAAAAGTTTTACATGCAAAGTTATTTGCAAACATACATATTTCCAGTCCATGCAGTATCTATTTACAAATAGACATAAACCAAGAAACATTCCACTGAACTGACAGAATCAAGAAGATGAGAGCTAAGGATTTAGCTCGGAAAGAAGCCTGTTTAAAAAACTATACTTATAATTTATGTTTAATATCATCTGATGGTCAGTGTAGACAGTGTGTGATGCTACTGATGGGTGAATCACTGCCGCAGGGAGGCAGAACGGCTGTACACAGAAATTAAGACACTGGCGAGCTTTCCATGTGTATGTACAGAAAGTCCCGTGCAGAGACCAGCATTATACGGTGTGTCTGCTACTGATAGAGTGGGATTAAGTCTTTTGTTGATGTGCTCAGTTTATCCTGTGGATGCTATCACACCAGTTTAATCAGATTACACCATAGTCATTATAATCATGCAGAATATGGCCTCATATGGCAACATTATGAGGAAGAAGTGTAAACATTAATGGAATTACAACAGCATCAATCTCTTACAAAGTATATATGTATATCTTGAACCACAAGACATTTCATGCATAGGATTCTTTTTTTCGTCTGTGTTTTGACACTGGAATAACTTGCAAATAGCTATAAATTGAGGTCATTACACTTTGTAAGGTGTGCTTTCCTTGGTTTGCTGTGATTGGTGAAAACACGTACTAAAGCCTTGAATGATTGGGGTGTGGCAGAAGGGGAAAGGGGCCCTTGTTTGCGTTGGGTAAAAGCGGCCCCAGCTGCCCCAGGCACGAGCATGGTACATGCAGGCAAAGCTGCACATACTTTTGACCTAACTTGTTTCACCGTCCCTCTTTGATACTTGGAGCAGCCAAATTTGTTAGGGAAACCTGGCTGTGTGCAATTTATTGTAAACACTGCGGTAGAAAACCTCTGAGGTGTCGAAGTGAACTGTGAGCTTCAGAAGATTAGAGGTAGCAGGAGGAGAATCCCCTTTTTCCTGCCAGATCTCATCACAACTAACAAAGGAAGTGAAAAATAAACATTGTCTTTCACTTTTCAGTGTCTCTAATCACACACTTAATACTTTCTACAAACTAAAAAAAATTCACAGCTAGAACAACCATACATAAAAATATTGAACTAGATGTGCTATAACTGCAAATCACAAATTAAAAGCAACTGATGAAAGATTCATCTAGCTCATGGTCCACTGACTTATGATTCATCTGTCTATCAGATGTCTATCCTAACCTGAGCAATGTATAGTATGTAAACATTTCTTCATGGACATATACAATATTTTCAGGACATCGGGCACAGTTTAAATATTTGAAGGTGCAACTGCACTTATGTCTGTAGCTTGGCATGCTGATACAGTTACACTGCAGCATGATGTAATCACATGAAAAAAATGATTTGACAGTCTAATAAATTTCAGCCGTGATTTCAACCGAAGCTTTTATGAGCTTGAGAAATGGTTCTGACCACAGATGCTTTAACATATTGCTTTTCTTGTTCTGTGCCAGTGCAATTCAAATGTTATTTTCTTTATCAAAGAAGGTGTCCACGTTCAGCATATAATATCACAGCACTAACAGGCATGATGGTCTTTGTGCAGCTGTTTGTTGAGAGATGTCTTTGTGACATTATTGAAATTTCTAATTTATTTATGCCATGAGAGGCAGATTAAGTATCAGCACAGGCAGAAATACTAAGAAGACAGGTAAGAAGCATATACAACATCAAGGGAAAGGACAAATGTGAGTTTCATGGGCTGGTACTGAAAGAAGAGATAAAAAAAACAATACAACAACCAAAAAAGATGCATTAGGAAATGAATGCAAACCAAGAAGGGACGATAGGTTTTAGATCACGCTGTGGTTAATCACTGGCAACGTGATTCTCATTCAACAAGGTGTGCCAGCGCTCAATCTTCTTGTCCTTGTTCTTCAAACACTCATACCAGTGCTTCAGCCTCTCTCCTTTGGCAGTGATACCCAGCTGACACCCACCTGTCAGAAAGAAAGTGAGGTGTGAAAAGCGGGTGGTGGCCACACAAAAATGTTATTTTAATGCATCAAAGCAATAATACTGATCAAATATTTACCAATGTAGTCATTGGCCTTCCCGATATCATAATCCCACACAGAGATATCTAAAGTCTTCTTGGCCAGTTCACTGTGTTTGATGTCAAAGCTAAATTCCTGAAATTTGTTCAAAGCATTTATTCATTATTTCCAAAACTTTCCAGCATTTTTCAAACATGGGTTGTAAAGATTATAAACAGAAGGATTCACTTATATTATAGAGATATGTTTTGCCTTTTGTCACCTTTTACTCTCGTACAAACCTCATTAAACTCTGGGTTTAAAGTCCTCTTCTTGATTTGTGTTTTGCACTTGCCCTTTTTTCCCATGTCAGGTTTCAGCCATCTGTAAAATATATACATATAGAATCTAATTATTAGAATCTGGAGAGTCATTCATTTACTATCGAACTGCATCTTTCTGCTATACCCACATTTTGACGTATGGGTCGGAGTAGCCGTTAGCATCCATTGCAGCCAGGTGAACACAGCGCACAACACCAACAATGAGACGGTTCTGCTGGGAGCTGTACATGAGGGAGATCAGAATCCGGCCACGCTCTTCTGCCTCTCCACCATCTTTCCCTTGCTAAAACACACAGAAGGAGGGTCAAACATGTGAGATTCACAGTCAGATTTGCATCTACTTGGTGGAATCTGCCATGTTTAGGCATGCTCAGAATTAAAAGCATTGCCTCATCTTCGTAGAGAGCGATGCCTCTGGCTGAGCCGACTGTTGCAGTTCTTTTCGTCTGTGAACGGGGAACAAGATTACAGCAGGCCAATAAGAGATTTAGAGAAAGAGAACAACGCATTGTTGGACTGTAATTGAGTTTCACTCACAGGGACAACTCTCTCGAGGCACACGTTAAAGTTTCTCTTCTGGTTCATCTTCAGTTTCTTCAGCGCCACTCGGGTTTCCCCAATAAACTCATTATGCCCAAACTTATCTTCATCACAGACTGAGAGCCTGTGAAAATCAAAAGACCCCTTTTAAAGAGTTAACTAGAGAATAATACATTTAAGATGTAAATACACGGCTGTTGCTGCTAAGTAAGTGTCTGGAGCTCAGCATCTACCTGAGGGTCTTACGCTGCATGTCCTCATCTGTCAGGCCGTGATAAGTGAGAGTCTCATTCCACACAGGGTTGCGGGTGTTTCTCAGGGTCTTCGTGCGCAGCTTGTTAGACTGTTAGATGAAGGACAGGTCACAATCAGGGAATAAAATTTGAAATGGTTTTAAAGGCTTGTAGGTGTATGGTGCAGGTTCTTGTCAAATATGTTTTGCAACTCAAATACTATCTCTAAGTAACTTTGTACTTTATGTAATTTGTTGGTATCATTCCATTGTTTCTGCCAGAATGATTCTGTCATTCCAACCACAAGGTGTCAGCCTTAACCTAACAGAAAGGCCTCTCAGCAAACCAAGAGGATCTAAAATCCCCACGCTGGCTTTTTGGCTTAGCAGGAAATTTAGGTGCAACATTTATTATAAGAAGTAAAATGTTCATATAAGAAAGTTGTGTCTTTTACTTTACTAGCCCCTGGCAGCAGGTGCAGCTTGACATATGGATCTGCCAGCCCATTTGAGTCCATGGGCTTCAGTCCCTACAGAGAAACAGACAGAGGAGAAACGGGAGTGTCCATCACATCAGCATAAAGAGAGAGCAGGTGAATCTAAAGTGCAATTTAGGAAATTTATAAAATAAACTACTTGATTTTAATTGTCTCTTTGTGCAAGAGAATGAGGAGAGCAGTGGTACCTTTCCTTTGAGGATGCTACAGTGAAGGCTGTTGCTTTCCTGATCGTAGAGCAGACCAAACTCTAGAGAGCCCAGAGTGGCTGAAAGACACCCAGAAGAGTAATGATATTAGACTAAAGATAGACAGCGGCTCTGCTCTTCCATAATTAAAAGTATAAATACCAGGAAAGATTTGAACAAGATTCAAATCGTGAACAGAAGTGAGAAACTTGACCAGGCCAGAATAAATAGAAAGCATGGACAAAAAAAGAATCATCTTCTCTCAGGAAACCTTCACATCCTTCTATTTATCATACATCAACAGCAGAAAAATCTCATTAAAAAGGGCATATAAAAGAAATCAAATCAACAAACTCAGTCTCAGAGGAGAACAGTCAGAAAATAAAGTTCTGGGTAAGAAAGAAAAAGGATGAAATGCTGCCCACACACATTTTCTTTGGAGGAGTTTCACTGCCTAGCATAGCTGAAGGGGGTTAAAAAAACAGAAATGTCATTTGATAAATTTTCTCATTTAACTGTTAATTTTACTGGGCTGAGATTCACCAGAAACTTGCTGCTCCAAAGACACTTCTAACAAGACTGAGACTACGGCCATGCAAAGCTACACTTGTGCTTTGAGCTGAATGCCAACATGCTGATGTTTGGCATGTTCAGCTCTTTGTCCAGTAAAATAATAAATAAAATTATATTGGACAAAGTGAAAAGAAAACTTCAAATAATGTTTATAAGATACAATTCATGACAGGCATAAATACACCAACGTTTTTATTCCATTAAAGATACAGCAAATGTCTCTGACTGAGGTGGAACTTTGATCAAGCATATTGAGCTGAGCTACTGAAACTATAGATATTATTCACAGGGAAGTAGATCTACAACTGGAACACAACACAAATCTATATTCTTTTAGCACTGGTTTATTTTAAATTATTTGCACATTTCCATATTCTGACCTCAATAAAATAAATTAACACCCAATCCCCCAAAGAGCGAATAAAGGCCCTTTGATGCTGCAGGCACAGCACATGAATGGCATGGCACCCTACTAATTTAAAAAAAGGGATATGGAAGATGTCTTTAAGAAAGTGCATGATTACACAGGTTATGTATCAGTATTGATCTTGTGATTCTTATCCTGATTCACATCTCGCTCTATTTGGCTCAGATAATGATTTTCATTCTTCAGTAACACATGGTGCTTGTCATTTGTCTTTTTCGACCCGGCTCAATAATTGCTGCCATAATGATATTGCTGTTTGCTAGAACTATTGAGTAATTTATAGATATGAAGTATTACCAGCAGAATAAAAGGCAAAAATCAAGTATCAACATGGTGTGACTCAGAATCCCTTAGGGGACAGAGATGCTGCCAAAATAAGGACATCAGTGCCCAACATTCAATGCTGCATGACAATTTGCTTTGATTTATTTTTAAAAGACATCCTGTCTGTTGCAATTTACCTGAAACGAGTGGAAAGAAATCTCTCATGTCAATCTGTACAGGAAGGTGAAATTAAATTCAACGCGTCAGCCACCTCGGTTTGTGAGAAGAATGAACAGATGGTGTATACTCACTGGCTTCATCGGAGTCATAGTCATTGGCCTCCTCCTCTTCCTCAGCTTGGGGAGGTTGCTGTCGGACAGGAAGAGCCCCGTAGGCGGCCGGCTGCCTCCTGTCTTCTCTTACTGCAGGAGGTGCTCTCTGCTCTGCAGGAACTGCACCAGAGGAGTACGTTCCTCCATCTCCTGCCATCGGACCTATAACCACATACATCCATGCGTGACTCGGTGCTGCTTAATGTGTGGAACAGTTTGTGAGGACACAAGCTAAAAGGGCATGTCCTAGCTGTCTCTCACCCTGCTGGGTGGCTGATGCAGCAGACTGAGGTCTGGAGCTCTGGACAGGCATCATCTTCTTCATCACCACTGGGCTCCCTTGCCCAGCCTCTCCAGGGCTGGCCCCGCCTGTGGCCATGCGCCCGACTGATGGTTTAGGGGCCACAGGTGGGTAACCAGCACGGCTCCGTGTATCTGGTCATAAAAAATTAGTGGGGATAACATAACAGACTAAAAACCCAGACACACTACACATAATAGAGACATGCATAATCACACCATTTGAGGTTCCTACTGCAGTGGAATCTGTAATGCTCCCTAGTCTCTGGATAATTTTCTGATGTTGCAGCTTTCCATTGCAAAAGGCATTGACCTACATACACTACAACAACCCGTGGCAGCCAACTTTACAAGTTATAGACTCTGCTCTGGCTACCCCTCTATTTTATGGGGAAATGACACTGCAGGTAATCACGCTGGAAGTGCGAAATTATACAATGTGACCCATTATGCCAGCACCACCTGGAGGCCCATCCCATGCCCCAGCAGGAAACTTCCGACAGCTTAATTGAGCTCTTCATCCCCTGCCTCTGCAACAGTGGGCGGTGCTGCCAAATTTGGGAAGCAGATGAAATGGTTTGGTTGTTGAAAAACGCAATGAAAGGTGGACTCATGTACACATGCAGACCTACTGTAAGGAGCCTTAAGATGTGGCCTCTTGAAGAATTACACAAAGTTAGTCTAAAATGAAATAAAAGATTTTTTGTAGTTGTCAATGTTTGAGCAAACTAAGTAACAGCTCAGGAAGGGCTTTCATCGGGAAGGTGGCCAAGAACCCACCATTCAGCAGGATTCTCATTGAGTGCAATTTGCTAATGACTAATAATAAGGGGGCTGCACTGAGTGCATGTGAGCAGAGTGAAGCAGGCGGTGAAAGAAAGAGCAAAGCAGTGAGAGGGAAGGCTAGGTGAAGCCGAGCGGATTGATTTCATTAAGCGCCATATTGTGGCTTTAATAGAGGCCGAATACGTTTGTTGATGACCGGATTTAGATTTTTAAATAAGGCTAAAAAATGAAAATAATTAGTCAGTAAGGATAATGAAGTTTAGATGAATTATTAGTTTAATGAATTAAAATTACAACACTCAATGTGTTAGGGTGAGTGACAAATAAAAGTAGTTTCAGTAGTTTCCCTTTGGTCTGTTTTGAAAAGAGAAAAAACCTGCACAATACTAATGTCTACCTTACACCAAAGTTAAGGAAATGTGAAAGTTCATTAGGTTTAAATACCAGGCAACACTGTTTGAAAAGGAAAGATCACATGCAGTCCAGGCAGTTTGGCATATCCCTTTTTAAAGATTCCTACATATTAAAAACTTGCCTGAAACTTGCTGCTCAGAGGCAGGAGGCTGTCTCTGATTTTCACCTAAGGGAGACACCATTTTTTATGACAACTATTTAATATTTTATTTCTCCAAAAAATGGCCAAATGCACAATTTCGAGTGTAAAAATGACTGCAGACTAATGCCGCATCTACCTGGTAGCTGGGGCTGTGGTACTGGCTCCCTGGGCTCAGACGCTGGTGGCCCCTGAGGCTCTGCTGCCTCCTGGGCACCTGTCTCTTTAGGTTTGGATAATGGCATGGGGGATGGCAGGAAATGCTTAGGAAAACCTTTAAAGAACCAGGCACCAGACCTCTTCCACACCTACAAACATAGAAAACATTGTGTTGTGTCACATGTATTTCAACAGCTCCAGCAGTTTTTTTTATTGACTGCTTTGAACCACTCACCTCTCGCTGTTCTGTGCAGATCTTGCATAGCCACACAGCACGTGGCTGACTGCTACACTGTATGCCACACTTGGTACACATGTTCTACACAACAGACAAATAAAGAAAAAAGACATTTCCACTGGCGTTTCTTAGTAGAAATACATTGTGACCTACTGTTTTCTTTTTTTGGTGTTTTCACTGCAGAAGAGAGTTTTTTGTTTGGTTTTTTGGCCTTGTAATAATTGGCTGTTTTATTACCTACCTTTTTGCAGTCCTCACACACCACTGAGCTGACCCCAGGTGAACCCAGCTGCTCTCCACACAGCAAACAGCGGGACACTCCATCCCCACACACGGTCTTCTTCATGTCGTCCAGGCGGTTTATCAAGCGCCTGCAGCCGCACAGGGTGACATCTTACTTAAAATGTCTGTGTTAATTATGTCAAGTTTAAATGTATGCCATCAATCCTGTCAGGTGCGGGATGATGCGCTCATCTTGTGCAAACCACTGCGTGATTTGAAGTCTCTTACCCAATTCTCTCCTGCTCCATGGCCTCCATTTTCTCAGCACGTGCAATCACACTGTTAATAATCTCTTTCTCCTCATCCGTCAGATCTGGACCAGGACCAGGGCCTGGCTGCATGGTCCAGTTGGCCCTGTCAGCCAAACATATTCTCCAGTTGAGATTACACTTGTGATTTTGACTTCAAAAAATTATATCCAGTCACACATTTACACACACATGCCAACTCCGGTGACTGAACAAACAGAGCAAACACAATGTTTGAACGAACATGCACATGGAGCATCAGCACATTACACTGCTTACTGAACAGTCACAGGGCAGAAACACAGACAAATGAAGGTGGAATAGGAATTTAATTACTCACTGCTCGTTATCACTGTGTCACAGACGACACGTTAAAGATTTGCAGGTAAAACGAAAGGAGGGCAAAAGTAAGTGATGTTGTCCCCATAAGAAATGGCAAAAAAACCCACAAATATTCTGAAAGTCCCACTTACGTAGCATGCATGTTCCTCTGCCTGCTGTTGGACACCCAGCGATCCGAGCTGTTGCTCATCACTGTGTCGGTCATGCTGCACTGTTGCAGCCTGCAGGTGGACAGACAGAAGGACAAAGATGAAATTAGCATGACATACTTAAATGATCTTTTACAGATGGCATGAAAAAAAGCCAAGTCTCAATTTAGAGTTCCTAATTTAGATGGAATGAATCATTTAGTCAAGTATGAACAGAAACTCAACCACTGACTACATTTTTTTGGTCTGAATTATGCGTCTTGAGCCGACACTTTTAGCCGCCCTCTCCTCTTCTGTAGGTTAGCCAGCACTGACTTACATGTCATCATGGATAGTGCTGACCTTAAATTGATAAGTGACCAGAGACATCTCTTTAATATCCATACAAGTGATAGAGGGCTCAATTTTTTAGCATAATGAGCCAAACAACCACTAGAATAAACAAAAACAATTTCCAGAATCTGTTATTCCTGGTAATTATCCTGTTATCCTTTTTTACTACGCACTTGAATTTACATATCAAGCCTGAAATAGTAAAAAAATATCAGCTACGCATAACAATATAAAATCACATTTCTTGGTGCCAAATTTACAACCTAATCAGTGCCACCATCTCCTGCAAGGCCTGTTTTTCATGGACAACAAATACAATACCACGTTGCAAAAACATAACACAAACACAATGGCTTTGTGAAATAAAAGTCTAACATAAGCTCACCTACATTGGTACAGGGGTTTGCGACAAAGTGAGACCTCTTTGCTGAAGTGAAATGATGCTGAAGTGGGTGGTCTGGGTCATTTAAATTTATGTGCACTCTCCATGTAAGGGCTGGAGAGATAAGGCTGTGCAAATTGGGGGTGGCAAGGCCAATTATTTTAGCAGCTGTAAGTAAAACTGTGACGAATTGCTTCCAATTTGTACGTCTACACATCTCAAAGAAACAGATGGTTCCATATAGCAGGAGTGGCTCAATTATACTACAACACAGGAGGAGGAGGAGAGCTTGTGCTGGCAGAGATGACTAAGAATCTTTGTCTCCAGTGTTTCTGGTTATCCATGATGTGATGCTGACATTTTCATCAAAAATGATGTCTGAGTATTTACAGCCCTCAATCATTTCCACTCTTTCCCCAGTGATGCTGGTGGGACTGGATGTGTGGTCGGCTGTTACTGGGAGGCTAAAGTCACCCCACGTGATGAAATTAGAGCTGGGTTGTTTGTCATGAAATGAAGAGTCAGTGTTTCTGGGGAAGCGTTGTAGGATGGCTGTGTCATCAGAGTAGTTAACGCACACAATCACAGAAGGTGAGATTTTGTTGTTGGTTATGTACGTAGTAAAAAAAAGGGGGTGAGAACACAGCTCAGTGCTGATGATGACAGAGAGAGAACCATGAGCTGCCAACAGTTTGACGTTCTCACAAAGCCATTATCCATAGGATGCACCAGCAACATAATTTAATCACAGAGTGACACGGTAAAGACGATACAAAGATGTCAGCAGAGATCACTGGGACGAGTGCCCACAGGCACGTCGGCTGATTGTGTGGTGTGCAACTGACTTACAGCTGCTCGAAGTCTCTACTAGACAATACAAGGAGGGATGCTTCAGCCACAGGCCAGGGGAATAAAGCAGTGTATGTCCTGAGGGGAAGTTCCAGCAGTCAGAGAGGACCGCGAGCAACAAGATGAACGAAAAGCCTCTCTGGAGCCTCAAATGTGAAAAATTGTTATGGCGCAAGATAAGTAGAGTGAAAGAAATACTGTAAGGAACGAACAGTGACAGTGCTAGAAGCAAAATCAATATGTTCCACCTGTCTACAGCTTTTCAGAGCACTGTAGAACCTTGGAGAAAATGAAAGACGGAGGAAGAGGGAGGGCACCGTCTTCCTCATTCAGCTGCTATTATTACACTGTGTAACATCAGGCTCCATACCTTTGAGCTCCAATCTGTTGCTGCACTGCCTGCAGGATTCGCAGAATAACAACAAATTCGCTGTGCTATCAATAGACACTCTGGGTGTGGGCTTTTCCCTCCGATGCTACTGCACGCAGCCAACACCGGCAACACAGTCTTCAGGGAGCATTTGTCTTTTTCCATCTCTCAGTCATTAGTCTGACTGCACAGTATAGATTGTATACCCTGAGGCTCTAAAGCATGACCCCCTTCGCTTGCTAAAAGGCATTACCTCAGTTTTCTCTAACATGATCCTCCTGGAGTGAAACAGATGGGATGGTGGCATTCAGTCATGGGCCTGGCTAATTACTGACTAGTCAGAGGTTTCTGGTGAAGTGGACAGATATTCTGCATCACAGATGTGGACTCTTTGCTGTGGTGGCAATTCAATTAGCGTTCGGAAAATGAGTGTGTGTGTGCACACTGTCGGTAAAGCCATTAATACTTGGTCATCTCTTGTACGGTGACAAGGGTTAAAAAGTCTCCAAGGCCAATTACAATGGCATGTCTTCTGTTTAGCGTCATATTGAATGACATAACTGGGACCCACAGACTGTCTTCCTCTGTGATGTTGAGGTTATAAATGCAACTAATCTGCGTCATCTGTGCACAGTCATCCTGTGCATGTTTTCCTCCAAAATAAGATGACTCAGTCAGGTGGTGGGTTCTTCTCTGGAGAGCAGCAAATATCCTCCCGTGTTTTTTTTGTATACAAAATGTCATAATGCCTGGGTGACGGAGCTGTCTGCAATGTGAAGGCCAAAAGATGTGCAAGCAACCACGCAACAGTTTCTACAAATACACCAGGCATGACTAGTAACAGGTCATGTGTGAGATGACAACTAAAAGACCGGAGGGAGAGCATCGACTAATCATCACACGTCATCCACCCAGTAGGATCTCTCCTGTATAGAATTTCATTTGGAGGTGGAGAGGACAAATTTAGAAACATGTGTCTCCTTCTCAGGCCGTGCAGACGATAGTCAATGCGATGTGGATTTGTACGTCCTCAGAGATGTATGCATACACAAATCCCAGAGCACACCTTACACATCTATTTTTATCAACACAGCCATGCATACTCCTTGGATACTTAATAGGAAATCTCAGCAACTAGCTTTAAGTCTTATCAGGGACCTGCAAAGATGATTGTTGCTACAACTTTTAAATTCAGGTGCATGAGTCATTACTGCAGAACGTATGACTGAAAAAGGGGTCTTGAACGAGAGCACCTTGTTATGGGCTGATTTTGTTATTTGTGGAAACAGGAACTGAAGAAGCCAGGCAGAGTGACAGTAAGACAGGCGGCCATTGATTGACTCATCTAACGTGGATTATTATTATGGATACGATAATGAGAGCTTAAGGGAGTGGTGTTGAGACTGTTGCTTGTACTGACATGAGCAGAAAACAGAGCATGTTTTGCCAAATTATTAAACAACTTTTTCCTCAATCAGTAAATTCAAATAAAATTGATTAGTCAATAAATGATTCATTTACTGAAGAAAAATGGCAATTATTAAAGGTTTCAATGCAAAGGTTTAAGATGGAGCACCGAACAAGCGTGACTTTGTTTGTATCTGCCATATTTAACATATGTAAACATAGCTGCATTAACTGTGCCATCTCTTTGTCTTGGTCCACTCTGCTATGTGTTCGATTTGTAAATATATTGAATATAATGACAGTGAATCACTATGCGGCGCATCACTTCAATTCCAGGGCAACAATTCCCTTGCCATCCTTTAAGAAGGACACTTCTAATATGGGTTAATGAAAATCAGAAATCAATGCAAAGTCCCACAATTGGTTTCACTTTAGTTCCTCTTTTATCAGGCCTCCATGCACATTTTCATGCCTCAGGCTAAAACTTACTTAGGTATAATGGAACTCGCCTTAATGCGCACTGCTGTAGCCGCCACTAACCCTCACCACTGACTAATGCAGAGTCCTACACTTCAGCACTTTCTATCAAACTATTATTGAAGGGGTTGAGGCTAACTAGATGTCACAGTTAATATTCATGTGCACTCTACCAGTGATCTCAAAATCCTACTCAAAACCTAAAAATTTTTTCAGGTTGCTATGACCATTAATATTTTATCTGTGCTCCTTGCTATTAATACCTAATAATCTTGAGCACCCACACACGTTTTCACAGTGCTGCAAACAAACAAACAAACAAACAGCTCGGCTATACCATTTTAAGACTTGGCCATTACTAGGCATACACTGCATTTTGTGATTTGCATACATAATTTATGTTGTGAAGCAATGAACAACACAATTACCCAAAGTAACACTTGAAAGGATTCAACTATGAAAAAAATCCTTGTAAAGAGAACGAAAAAGAAAAGATGACAAACTGTGAAATACACAATATCCTATAAACTACATTTAAGCATAAATAACAGAAGGAAAACAACATATTTTGTTTCATTCTCACTATACTTCCTCTGCCATCTGGCCTGGCAGTAGCTCACATTGTTTGAGGTATTATGAAACAGAACACAGCCTGAGATCCTCAGACAGGAAAGTCTTGGCTGGTCTACAGTTTCAACTCAAGTCCTGTGGTGATCTGGAACATCATGCCTGAGCAGTGAGCACTAAAAAGTATTTTTTCTCCTTTTGGATCTCGACTTCATTCACAACTATAAACAAAGAGCATATTAGATGCCCGGTTTACCAATTTAACAAGCTTTTGGATAGAATGAGGAAAGTGTATTAGTTTGCATAATATACAAATATACACCTGTGTTAGCTGTTAGTCTATCTCAATTGAAAACCGACAACGTATTCATAATTATAAGCACAGGCCTTGTATGATTAAAGCAAAGGATTTAATACCAAAGTCATAAATCTTACATACTAACTGGAAGTGCAAAGGCAATGAGTCATGTGCACACATCAATTAAAATGTTCTGAAAGACATAAACTAGTTGGCACCTTGACTCACATGGAAATACATGTCAACCAGCTGCTCCTCCACACACACGTGGGCTGGTGGTACTGATGTCTGAACAAAATATGAGGGATATGCAGAATGTTTTCATTGAAAGTTAAGCATGATAACAGCAGCCACTAAAGCTGAACAGACCAAAAACCTAGGACACCCAACTAAATGGGTTCTAATCAGGTTTTCAATAACTCCAAAAGTAAAACTTTTTTGTGAAAGCAGACTAATACAAAGTGTGCATTCCCAAGGAAGAAATGCCAAGGAATAGAATGCAATGAGGAAGATGTGCTATAACTACCTGAGTCACGGAATTAAATGGCTGCAGATTTCGGTTTAGGGGTCAGAGTTCTAATCTTAACTCACACTCACTAGTGGGATGCCTCGGTAATTGTCAGTATATGTCTGTAAATCTAAAATCTGGTGACTTTAAAATCTGCCAATTTTTTGGAATTCCGATCTACAGAAATATTTAATGATATGGTCTTGTGAATTAACACTCCGCAGTATTTAGTTGCTCATGTCCAGTGCTCACACGCTAGGGTGTGTGGGGAGACGGGATAGGAAGGACCAAAAAACACGAGGTAGCCACCCACTTACAGTTGCATGACACAACTCGATCCATCCCCCATAGTGGATTGTGAGATGCCAGCATAGCAACAGAATGAGGCCTGGACGTAGCCAAGATTTTAAAGCACTGCACCAAGAAGCCTTCCATTGCAGGGGAAAAACATCACTCAGCATTTCTTAATTATTTACAACTCCCACCATCTTTGCTTTTTGCTCTATACGTTTTCTTTAAGGTGGACTGCTGCACCTCTATCAGACATTGTTTTAGAAGAGTGGATTTGGAATGAAGATGATCAAATATGGTCCGACAGACTGAGAAATGACTGCATCTGGGAAACAGTCTGGATGTTTATTGGTATTTTTGGTCTGTGGCATTGACAAATGATCCATGTTTTCACTCAGACAATGGTGTTGACAGGGACCATCTGTGGAACCATCTGTGAGGACTCTTCACCTCTCAAATGTGAGATCGCTGCACCATTTCAAATACACACAACTACATCCTCTAGGCAGGCATGGCTCCAGGTCCCGCAACGCTGGAGGACAAACAGGAAAGACCAGTGACCAACAAGCTACTGTGCTGTTATCACTTTTGGCTCTATCCAACAGAACTGTGTTTTTCATTCTTAAATCAGCACAGCAGACATTAAATTAGCATCCCATATAAACCCACTACTGTCTCATTTTCACAAATCATCCTAAAATAATGCAGAAAATGTCTGCTAATCGTTTTCTCGGACATTTGATTTGTTTCCTTTTTCCAGCCTTCTATCGTGGAAGTAAGAAGAACACAATTAGCTGCACTCCACCAACTGCCTGTAGTTAGTCACAAATGTGCTGTGCCTGTAAGCCCCCGAGGTATGAGGTGGGACTTTTCAAACTTGCTCCTGATGCATTGGTCAGTCATGCACTTTCAATTTCCTCCCGTCTGATCTCAGGGAAACAAGTGTTGCCAGACAGGGCCATTAAATCAGTGCAGTAAAGGTGTGTTGTAAAGATACTATGAATCATTTCCAATAAATTCCTCAGTGTGATGGCCACGATTCCTTGCTTTGAAGGTCTGGTATGGTTCAGCTGCTTGATATCTGACCCTCCCTCTTGTCTCTTGTCCCACCAGCAAACTAGCAGGTACAATGCCCCTGAGTGTTTTCAGCAGAGCTCTGTTGGCAAACAAGAAGCTGTTTTTGCCTGGAAAGGCTGCAGTGGGTTTGGCCCGACATTCAAGACAAAAACTCCTTTTTGGAAGAAGGGGTCTTGGCTTAAAATGTAAACCTAATTTTTTAAATGCCATTCTGAGCATGTGGGCCTGAAAAATTACTGCAGTTCCAATATACGTACAGTAACTAAAGTGATTCTATTTAACTAAATATAAGGGTCTTGGGTTCTACCTTGCAGTAAAGACTTTTTTTAGAGAGATGAGTAGAGATTTTTTTAACTCTTTGCCCTCTATCGGGAACTTTGTTAAAAGGCCATATTAAATATATGTGTCATTTCCAATACGCCACAGTTTACAGACAGATTTAATCACCACTTTCAGAAAGAACCAGTGAATTTATTCTCATCCAAAGAATTTGAGGATCAAGCCACTCCCTTCTGAAGCTCAGCCACAAATAGCAGAAAAAGCATGTCCATCCTTTAACACAGAGAAAGAGTAGAGTCATGCACCTTTACCAACTGTGGCCATGGTAACAGCAAGATCAGAAGACGAGAATCAGAATGATTAAATGCTGTGTGTGTCTATATGTGTGCGTGTGCATGTGTGTCTAACAGTCTGAGAGTTTGTAGTAGTCTGTATCTGTACCGAATTTCAAAGCCGAGGCAGAACAGGCCATCACTGCAATAATAACGTCAGTGGATCGTTTGAAGAAACTCAGCTGCGATTTGTCAGAAAACATGCATTTGACTTTGATGGTTCCTAACTCTCAAGGCGAGACAGTGTAGTTAGAGAGAAAGACAAGCTGTAGACAAGGGATTATGGGTACAGTACCTTCATATCCTTTAGCTTTAAATAATGCAGGTAGTGTGCAGAATGCTCAGATCATCCCATGTTTGATGATCATCGTTTCCCTAAATACCCAAGTGTTTTAATGCACACCATTTCTAGTTTTCACTTTTTTTAGTCAACAATTTTCCACTTTCTCGCTTGCCTTATTTCATTCCTTCTCTGTACAGAAAACATTGTGAGGCTGGCAGGGACACAGAGGAATAGAGAACGGGTACTACTGTAAGGGTGTCATCCAATCACTACTCTGGTTGCTCATGTGAGAGAAGGCAGCTGCAGATATCTCTCAGACTCTTCATTCAGTCATTTCTCCCCTCCCCCAGTTAATCCCCATGCTTCAGGTCTGTAGGAGTTGGACATGATGGAACTGGGATTTCGAGCTTCTGTTTTTCCCTCTTCCTACTGTACGAATGCCAGCAGCAATGACCTGGGCAGGTCCAATAACTGTGTTTACACCACACACACACACACACACACACACACACTGCTCTGACCCTCTGAGTGTAATAAACCACCAGTGCTGGATGAGAAAACACATGTAGGTGACACAATCATCTGTGCTGTGGCACAGCTGGAGTTGAGAGCTGCCCTGCCCACATCAGCATTTGGAGGCATCACTGATGTTTTTCCTCCTTGTCTGCAGGCACATCAAGCCCCAGTGTGCACTCCTAAAAATCCTGCAGCAACACCCAGGGACCGCAACCACCCAATCTCCCATATTACTTACCAGGTCCATTTTCCTAAATCAGATCTGCAACAAGAAGCCCCCCTGTTGCAGGGGTGCATCCAACTACCAATGGTATTTTAATTAACGTTGAAAAGGATTAAATTATAACCCACATAGATGCACCAAGAGTTATATTTATCAGCCATGAACTGACACTACACAGTCATAGCACCAAAGCATGTTGTAGTAAATCAATGCAACAATTCAAAATAAGGATGCAATCTGCTCTGTGAATATCTCTGCATGAATGACAAGAACAATGTACTGCAGCGCGATGTTTTTCACTAAAACAAAGGAATCAATCAAATGATAATTTCCATAATTGGTACCTAACATAGCCTAGGTTAATTAACAGCAGCTTCATGGATACTGAAAGAACTGCACACATTCACTAATCTTCCCTTTTGATTCAGATGACTCTGTGAGTAACAGGCTCATAAAGACCATGAAAAGGTGCTCCAGCAAATTAATAAATACAGGCAATGAAATACGTTCCCTCGTAAGAAATCATTTCCAGTTCCTCTCTCTTGTGAATGAAATGCTGCATTCATTCAACCTGTAAACGAGGAATTCTGTAGCACTGACTCACTGTCCAATAGCGCAATAACCTCACAGTGATTTTAGGCATGAGGATGCGATATGTTTAAAAATGCTTCGAATGAGATGGTGGAGCCTACCTGTGATCCCAGCCCTGCCTCCTTCTCTGCTCTCGCTCAGGGAGCTGCCACAGAATGATGCGGACTAAATTTCTGTGCAGCGCTTAGGTCCAACCACAGAGTCAGTCATTGCGCATGGAGCCTGTCGTACAACCAGAAACCCACAGTCTTTATGTTTTCCTGCCCAGCGGATCTCCGCGATGCGTGGGAACTCGTCTTGGATCCTGCGTGGAGGATGAAAGCCCTTGGTACCCTGAGAAGGAAACCCCTGGATGTGAAGGGAGAACACTGGTGGACAGTCATCACCTGATCCAGATGTGTCTTTGACAGCGCACAGTGTCTAAGTTTGCTTCATTGTCTGAACGGCCCCACAACAACATGATGTTCTGCTGTGATGATGATATATGTTAACTGCGCTTTACGAACACGTCCGTATTACAGGATGCCATTTTATGAAGTTACTCTTTGCTATTTGCATGCAAAGTTTATTTTTAATACAGTAGAGTTAAGAGTGATTTTGCTTCTGTTCTGTGCCTTTTTTTAATCACCCATTACGATGGCATCTTAGAATCACCATACTAGGCAAACACGTGTTGTTGAAGTTGCTTGCAATTTAATTCCAGTGATATGAGCTGTTGATGCTGTTTTGCAGAAACAATTCAATGTCCAAGAAACATCCACTGAAATTCTAACATCCAAAATTCAAGCATACCTCCACTTTGACGCTTACTGTGGGGACACTGCGCCATCTAACGGATTAGGTGTTCGTTGCATCAAATAAAGGTTAACATGAACTATTCACTTTTGCCTTATTATCGGCTACATTCCCATATATCACAAGTGCAGCCAGTACTTAAATGGAAAAAACACACTCAATGTAAAACTAATTTCGATTTACATTGTGAGAATCAGAGGATAGTGGTTATTATTACCACACCAACACCCAGGAAGAGAATACGGCTGCGGCAAGACATTAAACCCATAGTACTTCCTTCTTCGTTTTCCTAAGGTGGAGTCAAAGTGGGATGAGTATTTGTAGCTAAATATATAGCTATTACCTTATAAATAAATATTTCACCTTAGTGTGAGAAACAGTGTCAGATTTACAGTGATGAGGACTGAACAGGACACAGAGTAGTTATTCAGATGTACATTTTACAGTTTTACAGCCGCACTAGTTTTGGGTGTGACTCATCTTGACACTGTTTATTCTTTGGTCACGTGATTGCGCTCTGCCGCCGTGGTCACCTGATTCGTTGTGTGGTTATTGAGAAAAAAATGGCTGCCCACTTGTCGTACGGTAGAGTCAATTTAAACATTTTGAGAGAAGCGGCACGAAAAGAGCTTCGAGAGTTTTTGGATAAATGTGCCGGAAGCAAGGTAACGAGCTCACACAAACACGGAAGACGTGAGGTGACAGCACGTTAATCATGGAGCTGTAAACAGCGTTGCTGCATCATGACATAACTACTTATGTTTTGTTGTGGCTGATTGTAGCTTGATTCGCCGCATCATCTTACAATATAGGTGCAGCTCTGTTAGTTTGGTTGCATATTGAATTATCATTGAATACATCAGTTAATTCATAATCATAAATGAGATAAATGAGGGTGATAGCAAACGTTTCCGCATACAGCCGAATGTTTCAGGTCTTTCTCATAAGCTGCATGTGCGGTTCCTCTCTTCCAGGCCATAGTTTGGGATGAATATCTTACGGGACCCTTTGGACTCATAGCTCAGTACTCTCTGCTGAAGGTAAGTGCTTCCTTTGCAGTCACGTGTTTGTTTTCCAATCAACCCAACAGAAAGGATTGTGGACATTAAAGACACTGTATTATTATATGTTCGACATAACAAAAAAATCTGCATTACATTACAGGAACATGAAGTGGAAAAGATGTTCACCCTCAAGGGGAGCAAGCTCCCCCCTGCTGACGTTAAAAACATCATCTTCTTTGTCCGTCCCAGGCTAGAGCTTATGGACATCATTGCTGAGAATGTGTTTAGGTCTGTTTGTGTTATTCGTTTTCACATCTCACTATTCATACAGTATCAAAAATATATTTAATCAGTATCAGATGACAAGTGTTTTAAAGTCTGCCACTTTGCAAACTCAACAATGTTTTTCTGGCTTGCACTTTTAGTGAGGATAAGTCGCATGCGTCTCGAGACTTCCACATTCTGTTTGTGCCTCGACGGAGCATGTTGTGTGAACAGCGGCTCAAGGAGCAGGGCGTGTTAGGCTCATTCATCAACATTGATGAGTATATCCTGGATCTAATCCCCTATGATGGTGATCTGCTCTCCATGGAGTATGAAAGTGCTTTCAGGGTGTGTTCTTTTTTCCAACTAAAATATGTCAAAACAATTCTGTTGCTCTACAAATAAAATGTCTGTTTCTGTGGGTCTGTTTCAAATTGACAGCAGTTCAACCAATGTGTTGATAATTGTCGAAGGAATCTTTTTAATCCTACACTTCATCCAGATTTGTGACTGTGGTGTGTTTCTTGTTATAACGTGTTGACTCCCATTTGTCTCATTCAGGAGTGCTACCTGGAAAATGACCAGACGAGCCTTTACCACACAGCCAAAGGCCTCATGACCTTACAGGCACTCTATGGCACTATCCCACAGATATACGGGAAAGGAGAATGTGCACGGGTGAGTGTGGTACGAGATGGAAAAACCTGACATGAAAACTAATGATCAGTGATACTAAGCATCCAGGAGGATGAACGCGTTTGAGAGAGAAATTCTCTACTTGTTTTCAGCATGTTGCCAACATGATGCTGCGGATGAAGAGGGAATTTGCTGGCAGTCAGAATCAGATCCTGCCTGTTTTTGACACTCTGCTTCTCCTGGACCGTAATGTTGACCTGCTCACACCCCTGGCCACACAGCTCACTTACGAAGGTCTCATTGATGAGATCTACGGAATCACTAATGGTCAGATTAAATTATTTCTTCTCATTGCATTTGAGTGTTAGTCTGATGGAAATGCTAAACTATATTTACAGTATCTGACGTTTCTTAAACAACTTCGTTTTTTTTTAATCACCAGTCTGTGTTTTTACTGTCTCTGCCTCACAGGTTACGTCAAGTTGCCTCCTGAGAAGTTTGCACAGAAGAAGCAAGGTGAAGCAAGTAAGGATTTACCCACAGAGCCCAAGAAGTTACAACTCAACTCAGCAGAGGAACTATATGCAGAAATCAGGGACAAAAACTTTAATGCGGTCGGAGCAGCACTCAGCAAGAAGGCTAAAATCATTTCTGCTGCCTTTGAGGTTGGTCATTGCTCCAGCTTTGCCCATCTTTGCACATTTCACTAGTGTATTATGATCATTGATGCTTTTTTTTTTATGTGGAAATGATAAAGCATGTGGCTATCATGTCTGGCACTTCGGTTGAGCTCTCTCAGATCCTGAAATCTCATCTAAACTGATCTGGCCGTAAACTCTGCTGCGTTTTACGGCAAAGGTCACAACTGAATTTAGTGAAATTAGGGAAGCAATGACAATCAATTAGAGATAACGTAAGTAGTAATTGTTCAGAGCAGAATGTTTAACAAGGTTATTTGTATTATCTCATCTGCTCAGAAGACAGATACAGCATGTGTGAGTGGCTCTTCACTAGTACAAGGGAAAAAGTTTTGTACTAGAATTGTATTCAGGAACCTTATTATTTAGGAACGAATTGTTAATGTGTAAATGGAATTTGCTTACACCAAGCCAAAATGTTTTTCTAGTTGCATATGCAATGAAGCTAGGTCAGCTACAATTATAAATATATTTGGGGGGGCTTCCTAGTTATAGGCTTTTAGCTTCCTGATCTTGATTTTTTTTTGTACAGTAAGTGCTAATTTTAGCATTTCAGAAATATTAACGAAATAAAATAAATATTTTTGTCTCATTTCACAGGAACGCCATAATGCCAAAACAGTGGGTGAAATAAAGCAGTTTGTGTCTCAGTTGCCTCATATGCAGGCAGCACGAAGCTCTCTGGCTAACCACACCTCTATAGCAGAGCTGATCAAGGATATCACCAGTGCGTAATTAACCTCTCATTTTCCTAAATCACTTATTCCGTCACTTTTCCTGCATTTTAGATATAGATGATGTGTAATAATTATAAATTGATACCTTGCAGTTATAAGCCTGTACTTTATCAACCTTGATTGTTTATATTAGGGTCATTTATATCTGTGAGGTACTAATGGTTAAATCAGTCTGTATTTTTGCTTCCCTTCACATTTTATAAATAAAGTATCAAATGTGTGCATTATGTCAAAAATAAAATGTAATTAAACTTTCGTCTTTCAGCCTCTGAGGCATTCTTTGATAACCTAACAGTGGAGCAGGAGTTTATGACGGGAGTCGACACAGACAAGGTATTCTTCATCCATCTGTTATTTTCAAGTTAATCTGTCAAAAAATGGAAAATTAAAAGATTGTGTCATCTATTTTTCATAGCTTTTACCTGTTTTTTGGGGGGATTATGGCATTTGTGGTTTAAATATAGATTTCCATACATTTCTGAAATGTCATTATTAAGGTGAACACATACATAGAAGACTGCATTGCCCAAAAGGATCCACTGATCAAAATTTTGCGCCTGGTGTGCATGCAGTCCGTGTGCAATAATGGCCTCAAACAGAAGGTCCTGGACTACTACAAAAGGGAGATTCTCCAGGTAGAGCCAACGACACAGTGATTTGTTTTTAATGATCATGCCAACATGTTGCTGCTGTATCAAGAACAACATTGTATTAATGACTTGCATTATTTTGTCTTATGTGAAGACCTATGGCTACGAGCACATACTCACACTGAACAACCTAGAGAAGGCGGGTCTTTTGAAGCTACAGACAAGCTCAAGAAATAACTACCCCACTATTAGAAAAACTCTTAAACTGTGGATGGAGGATGCTAATGAACAGGTATGAGATTTATGAGGAACGCTTTAGTGTTTTTAGGGTTTGAGGAGGATCTAAATGTCTTTCTGTGCTTTGTGATGCCCTCAGAACCCCAATGATATCTCATATGTGTACAGTGGCTATGCGCCACTAAGCATCCGACTGACCCAAGTCTTGGCCAGGCCCGGGTGGCGTAGCATCGAGGAGGTGCTGAAGATGCTTCCGGGTCCACACTTTGAGGAGAGACAGCAGCTGCCTGCTGGGCTTCATAAGAAACGTAAGGACAGACTAGTTCTGCTGTTTGCCTTGCTGCTTACTCAACAGAATAAAAATAAATTGCCTCCTGCCTGCGACATGTAGATAAGACACAGGTGTTGTTTCTGTGGCAGAACAGAAGCAGATTGATGGCACAAGGCTGACAATACCACTCAACCACTGCCAGTGTTTTTTTTTTTTTCTGCTGTGTTCGTGTTGAAAAGAAGGCGAGATAAACACATAAGCTGCTTGGTTTGTCAGAGTGACCATGAGTGTTTTCCTTCTCCTTCTATCCTCTTCCAGTGGCAGTAGGTGTTATGCTGATGTAAATAATGAATTCTGTTATACGGTCAATCTAAAATGTGTTAATTAGAACAGAGTTTGGCCGTTAAACTGTTGACTTGTTTCTACATGCCTGCTTTAAATTAGATTTTAAAGGGTGATAATAGAGGACTCTAATCTAGGGGGAGGGTGACGGCTAAATTAGTGTTTTCACATTTTAAATATAGTGCTTTAGCAGAAGGGGCTCGGCCCTTTTTATATTCTGCTGTATCTAAATTTGATGCATTTTACATGTCAGAGGCAAACAGAGAAAAAAAACAGATAAAATGTCACTTTTCACAGTTTCTGTTTTTTACTTATTTAGGTTTTACATCTAAAATGAGCGACATTTGTCTTTTTGCTGTAACACAGGCCAGCAGGGGGAGAATCGAACAACACTGGTGTTCTTCCTTGGTGGAGTGACGTATGCAGAAATAGCCGCTCTGCGTTTCCTTTCTCAAATGGAGGACAGTGGGATGGAGTATATAATAGCCACTACAAAACTCATAAACGGTACAACTTGGATCAAATCCCTCATGGACCGGCCTGAATCCCAGGCTCCCTGAGTCACCTGGATGTACACCTGGCCACATCAAACACCCCATTCATCAGATAACCTGAACAGCTGCTTCTATGTCTGTGTTGGTGTACCACAGGTGTTTCATTGATGTCTGAGGTGGTTAACCCAGTGAGGATTTTTTTGTAAACAAAGTCATTTTACATTCATTGTTACTGACCAAAATGTGCTCAGTGTTTCTCTGAAGTCTGACTCACGTGTGGAACCCATAATACTTGATAACATTTGCAAATACATATATATATGTATTGAGACTAATATGACCTGCATCTGCAGCCCATGTGGCTTTGTGCATGATATAAACAAAACATTTAGAAATTTACACTGAATGGCACAATTATTAGATCCTCATGCACCCATACCATAGCATTTAAACCTGGTTTACTGTTATCTGATTATCTACTATAGGGCTTCTGTATATATGTATGTATGATTAAAATCTTTTAGATGTGTGTGATAATGTCAAATATAAGATCATCAAAGATGCATTTTTACTTGCATTTTTAAAGCATTTGCAAGCAGTTTTCCTCTTGTGTTTGACTTTTGTACATAAATAAATCCGTCCTATTTTAGTTTTATTTGATAATCTGGGAAACCATTTTGCCTACTGTTAAGTAGATCATATTTGGAAATTGATGGTGATCAGGGAGAACAGATGACAGGCAGAGAGGGAAGTGGATCCATCAGCAGTGGTCCAGCCCTGCGAAGGAGCAATTAGCGTACTAACAGGCCTCCAGATCAGCCGATAATGGCCCGTGCTGCCTGGAGAGCTCAGTGCATGGCAGGCCATGATTTGACAACGCAGGACACTGATTCAATTATGAGGCCATTTGCTTCGTGTTCCGGTAGATATAACTGTGGTGCATGGGGGTGTTTGATCTCTCCTTCAGTCAATACCGTCTCCGTGCCTTACACTATGAACACTGGTATACCTGCTGACAGCGCTCACTTTTTACGGTGCACACCTCTTTGTTAAATAATGTTGATTGTCTAGAAGGCAATATATCAAACTAATATTAGCACAATAATTAAATCTGTAAATTTTGCTTGATGAACAAAGTTTTACGCTGCAATTTCATTCTTTGAGGAGCAGGTGTACTGTAGACTTACACTCCCATTAGATCAAGCCCAGGGGATTCAGATCCCTGTGATCAGTTATTACTTTTGGCTCCTCCTCTGCAATAAGGGGTGGAACTGCTCAAGGCAGCACACATCAGCTTGGACTTCAGGGCTGGAAACATACAAGCCCGCTTTCTGATCAGCACTTGCCCTGCTCCAACAACTCCAAGGTATGGCCACTTTACTTTTTATATAATTTAAATAATATCTTGTTTGTGATTCATGCATGTTTTATCTTTCATTTTAGGCCTGTTAAACCATAATAAAATTATATAATAAACCAAAATAAAAAATATGTATTGTTTTATATTGTCTTTAAATATTGATTTATTGTGGCATCTCTTTTTAAATGTGAAATGTTTATATCTGCATTCTGGCTCTAACATAATTCATAAGCTTGGTCATAACTTCTGTAGGAAAGTGAAAAATACTTCAAAATAGACATACAGTACATGGATGCATTCAGTCATACTTGCCAAGTTGCGCACACTAAAATATCCTAAAACAGGTTAGGAGGTCATGAAAGGTGAATGCTAAAGATGTTCAACATTTTATTGCGACTACACACAAACAAAACAGATCAATACTAGAACCACTTACTGTAAGCTATTTTCAAATAAATTATTAACAGCGGCATTGGGACAGTGCAGTCTTTTCTGGTTCTATCAGGCTAGGAACAAATCAATTTGCACTTCTATGTGAAAAAAACATGTCATGTATATCCAAATGACAGAAAATTTGCACTTTTTTAAAATTTCTGATTAGTTTAATTGCCTATTTGTGCTGTTGGTGTTGTTTTCAGAGTGTGTTTGTTTTAATCAACTTTCACATTGGACACCTTGGTCAACATGCAGTCAAACTTATCTATTCTGGTATCTATTCTGTTGCTTTCTATTCTGAAATTTGTCAAACATGTGTTTTCAGAATGGGTCGAGGTGAGAATATGGGACATTTGACTCAACCTGGTCGCAGGCAGAAGACACAACAAGAGCCGTTTTATGCCGAGCCCTTGTTTTTACGCTTCCTCCGGACATTCAGGGAAATCCTTAAATTTGTTCTCTTCAGCTACACAGTGCTGTTTGGTGCTTTGCTTCTTGCCAGATGGACCACTTATTTTATGGTGGGAAGGTAAAAAGTGAGTTGAAGAATCACCCTGTTCCTCGGACTTAGAGCTCATCAGTGCAGTTGCAGACCTTCTTGGGAAATGCTGTTCCTATAAATGAATATTGTCTCAACAACACAATAACAGCTGGAGTGTTTTTCGTTTGCTCATCCTCTGCTGTCCAGCTTTTGTGCATTTTTTTAGACCAGCTCTCCACTCCTTTTCATTAATCAAGCAGGTTTGCATTAGATGCGATTGTTGACAGTGTCTTTACATGTGCAATTATTATCTGCTGAACGGCAATATGACCACAATGAAGCTAAAAAACATGCTGTATAGCATACAAAAACAGTGTTGTGTAGACTAGAGTGATAAAGCTTTACAGCTCTTTTAACAACTGGAAGAAGATATAAAGTTGCACAAAAAAATTAAATGGTGTATCATGCCTGGCTTTTACAGTGGGAATGTATTCTCTGTTGTACTACTAATTTCCCCTGGATGAATTGGGGAAACAAAACTGTGCCTTCTTATGGTAAAGTGTGTGACTCCGGAAAAGCTGAATCTCCAGGTGTGCATAGAATAGTAAGCCCAGTAGACGTCATGCTCTTAGAACATCAAATATATAAATTGCAAATTTGCTGGCAATACTGTATGATACACTAGATAAGCACAATATAAACTGAAAAGATTGGGGCCTTAAGGTGAAACTTGTATTTTTGCTTAATCTAGAGATCCTGTAGAGTTAAGCATTAGTAAGGAGGGTTTTATTGTTTCAACCTTTATTGTGCTGACATGTTGGATATTCATATATAAATGTTTCAAATTAAAAACAAACTAACAAAAATAAGTGGTGTCCATATGGCTTAGAGGTTAAGATGCTGACAATGAGCTGTGTACTGTGCTGATTGGTGTGACTAAGGGGTTCCTACATCTCTTCATCTGTCTACCTGTTTCCTGTTATCTCTCTGGACTTCTTATAGCTGTACGACAATAGCAAAAATGATCGTGGTGGTAACATAGACTAACTCATACACACAGTGGGCAGTGAATGAGAAGGGTGTCAGTAAGCCTTTTTCATGAAAGACATTTTGAAGTGTCACAGTCAGAAAAGCAAAGGTGTCAACATTCAAATGAATGACAGATCATTTAGCTGCTCATTTTTTCCTAGTAGCATTTCTTGGTAACGTGGATGCTCCTTTGTGTTGTTACACTGTCATGACTTGCTGAAGGACTCGAAACTGAGCTTTTGTTACTGTTATTGCTAATGAATGTGATTTTCCTCTTTAACAATTGTAAATGTCTGCTGTGCAAATGGGCCCAGAGTACGTCCAGCGGTGGTGCTGGGCACAGGGTGGCACACTGCAAACCTGAAGGCTGCAGGTTCTGTCGATAGTATCGGCAGCTGCAGTTGAAGAGCCCCCTAACGTGTTATGTCCTGTTTCACTGACACAATGGGATGTCAAAATCTGGACGTGACAGTGTGGCTTGTTAGGTTGCAGAAAGGGCAGGGGGAGCAATTATGTGTAGTGCATGGGGCTTATGATGCTGATCTTTACCAGGTGATAAACATCTGAGCATGCTGCTGTTTTGAGCTACTCAAAGAGATGTATATGTATTAAATTGATTTTTTTTAACAGTCAAAAGAACAATAGGCCATCAACCTGTCCAAAACGATATTATATTGCCCTTTTACTACTGCCTGATTTCACAGGTGTTAAAAAATTTGGGTCAACAGAATATTTATATTCAAAAATATAGATTTGGCTTAAGTGTTACCAAACTATAAACAACATAACATACAAGTCATGTTTTTGTCATTTTCTGTTCGCAGTTCTACCACAATCCACGTGTTGTTTTGTTGACTTGAGTTTGAGGTCGGCACAGGCGGCGTGGGCCGTTTCAGGTGCCCACTTCCAACAGAACTGAAACCACGCCCACCCGGCACACACCGGCACCGGGCCGTGCGGGCGAATTTTAAAGTGTACCCAATCCAAACTATTGATGATCCGGATCCAATTTGTTTGGTTTACAATTAGTAGCCTTTAATTTTTTCACTTTTTAAAAGAAATATATCTCATAATACTGCTAATCAACTTCAGTAGCAATTAGAACATTAGAAACCTAAATTTAAATTTCGACATTTAACTTCTCAACTTACCCTGCGCGAGCGGGATAGTTCGATTTCAGTCACACAAACAATGCACATGGGCGGGGTTAGGCCATTGCAGGCTTTTGTAAAAAACATTTTGTAATTTTTCTGTTAAAAATCAACTGCACTATAAGCTAACTGTCCTTATGGTGTCCGGGGGACACGAGAAAGAGCCAGGTTTCCGTCGGCCCGGGAGCCACTCAGATTCCCGTTTGTCGATGCAACCTCACCGCTGCCTCAGTTCGATGCGTGCTGAGCGCCGCCCGACTTGCGCCATTTTGAAAGTGTAATGCTGGGAGAGGCAGAGGCGAGGGAAATCTTAAAGTAGAGAGCAAAGTCTGAAAGCAAGTCCCGAAGCTTGTAGTTGACTTTCTTTGGTCCAATTGGTCTGTGTTGTCCGTGTCCGCCGGCCCGAGGACTTGCACGCTCTCTGGAGTTATCAGCAACATTCGCAGCCTCATTCCGCTCCTGCTTCTCGGACAGAACCACCCAGCCGATCCGGGTCAGCACCGCTCCAGTCCGGGGCCCGAGCCCGCTACAGAGACTCCCTCTGCCTGAATCGCTCACCATGGCAGGTAAAAGCAGAGAGCAAAGCCTGTCAGAGGGTGTGAGGGTCAGCTCTCATTCAGCAGCTTCTGCCCGGTGTAGCACCAATGATGGGCTTCTTTCTCTCACAAGTGGAGAACCAGCACAAGCTGTTAGCTAGCTAGGCTACCCCCAGGATGCTAAGTGTGTGTGTGTGTGTCACTGACAGTATGAAAGTGAGCGTTTTTCACATCAAACATGCTGAATCTATTTTTCTGTGACTGACAATTCGTCGTGTTTGTCACAGTGTGCGGTTAGTATAAAGTAATGTGTGCCCGTGTTCTCATGTTACTGATTGTAGCTAACTTAGCACCATGCTAACGCGTGTAAAGTTGACTGATGGTGGTGTGTTCAATCGCACGGCTGTGTTTTGTGCAGGGGCCGGTGGTGGGAACAGTGATGTGCAGTGGTGCTTTTCCCAAGTCAAGGGGGCGATAGATGACGATGTCGCCGAAGGTAAGTCCGTGTGATGTTCGAAGTTGCTAATCTGCACTCGCTCTCTCGCCCTGTGCGTGCTCGTCTTGAAGTTAGCTTTAATGTTGCTGATATCTTTTGTGTTTCCTGGGAAGTTTTACGATTGACTGCTGTTTATGCATTCATCTTTTGGCACCGCAGTAAAATGATAGTAATGTCACACGTTGCTTTGACAGGATTTATCTATCTTTAGCGAAGCTGCTGCAAAATGCCAACACTCACAACTTTCATAATTCCCCAGAGTGCATTTATGTAGCTTGTTATGTAATGTTTGCATTTTTTGCATTTTGTAAACAAGTAGGGAGTTGAAGAAGACGTGTTTTTATTCTCTGATCACTTTGCTGTTAAGGTTAATTTCATATCCTACATTGAAATGGCATGTAATGGGATGTAACTTTAACCCTAACACGATAATAATGTACATTCACCTAGTATAACGGTTCCATGAGAACAAGAAGCATACTAAAAAGGTAGTAAAATAATCATGTCTATATCACTGGAAACATTTGCATCCTCCTCAATAAATTAATTTAAATGAACTTTTTTTATTTTCACATTAAAGCAAAGTCATTTTTTGCACACAACTGTATAGATGTGAACCTCTCCTTGTCTACACTATTCTACTCAATACCCTACTACAATACTCTACTTCGCCTTGTCCTCTTTTGTTGTATGAGAGTTTGTATGGAGTCGAACCGTGTCAGGCGCTTTGTGTACTGTGTTACAAGAGGAACAACACCATAGTTTATATTCAGAAGTTCAGTAGTTCAGAATTGTGCCAGCCTGCAAACAGGGATTGATTGTTATATACTAGGATTTGATGAAAATGCCAGTCTTTGTAAAATGCTAACCTGGAGAGGGCATTTTGAGTGTTTAGTCTCCTTGTAGTTCCATCACTCTAGCTCACTGTAGTGTCTGTAAATACACGTTAACGTCACTGGTCTGTACTTGCATGTTCACTCCTCACAGGTGGAAAAACGAGACGGTATCTTTAATAGGAAATGAAATCTTTCATCCAGAAAAGCCTATTTGTGCCAGTGCAAAATATTTAGACATTAAACACGCCTCAAACTCCCTACTTCAGTAGGTCATTATGATTTAAAAATATGTATATGTTTGGACTTTGACAGCTGACATCATATCTACGGTTGAATTTAATCACTCTGGGGAACTACTAGCTACTGGGGACAAGGGGGGTCGTGTTGTCATCTTTCAGCAGGAGCCAGAGGTAAGTTTTGGTGACTAAAAATTAATCCATACAATCTAGTCATTGCTGTTCATGTTAGATCAATTCATTACTTGATCAATCCTGTAAATTTAGAATTTAATGTTGAGATAAACATTTAAATCATACATAGGGTCAGTCACCCATGACTGCTCCTAGCATAGCCCCTAGCCTAATAATAATTGAAATAAAACTTGAAGTTGGATCTGTGGTCTGTCCTTATTTAGAGTAAAAATCATCCACAGTGCAGAGGAGAGTACAATGTTTACAGCACCTTCCAGAGCCACGAGCCTGAGTTTGACTACCTGAAAAGCCTTGAAATTGAGGAGAAGATCAACAAGATTCGATGGCTGCCTCAAAAAAATGCAGCACAGTTCCTTTTGTCTACAAATGGTTAGTAAACCCCTGCCTCTTAATTAAACCGATTCGTATTAGGTTATTTTTATATTTAAACTTCCTTCCTGTCTGACCTCTGGAAACAACATTTGGCAGCAACAAATCAAAGTTTACAGTCATGATAACCTTATTATGTATTTTTCATTGGCAGACAAAACCATAAAGCTATGGAAAATTAGCGAGCGCGACAAGAGGCCAGAGGGCTACAATTTGAAGGAAGAAGATGGGCGATACAGAGATCCCAATACTGTTACAACATTGCGGGTGTGTAAAAATAAATGAATGAATGAATGAATAAATAAATAGAGATTGTGAAGTTGATGTCACAAAATGTTACCTTATGGGGGATGCAAGGACAACTTGTGTACAGTGTGGTCTGTTTTCCCGTGCCTGCTACAGTCGATTTCCTCTACTACTCTTTTGGTGAGTTGGGAGTGTGGAATCTGAAAAGCATTGCCACCGTAGGTCAATGCTGCTACCATAGGTCAGTAAAGAACATCCTTCATATTTCTGATTTAATTTCTGCTTACAATGTTCCTCTTCATCTCATCCCATCTCTGTCCAATTTGAGTGCTTCGAACAGCTTTTTAGAGAACACAAATGTGCAGCTAACCTATTCCAAAAACTGTAGCAGGCACAGGTAGACAGACCGCGAAGATCACAAGATGATGCTTGTGTTCCCCCACAGTTAATATCCTGTGACACAATTTGACATTCTCTCCATAATTGTCATGTTATTGGTCTTTTCATTAATGATGTGTAAATAAAATTCAGATTATTCTTTCAGCTAATTAAAGTAAATTTGGCATAGATGAAATATAAGTCTTGTTTTATTTGTTCTCACCTCTGTCCTCCAGTCACTGCTGTCTGTGAATTGTCACATTGACATATTCTACCAGCAGAAGCACAGGTATAACTAGTAACATTTACTACAACAATTACTGCACTGCAGCAGGTATTTGAGCAGATATGTCATTAGTTGTACCTGTGTAACATGTCAAAATGTCTCCTTGAGCAAGGTTTATTCAGCTTTAGATTGACATCGGATTTTTTCACTGTTGTCATGCCATGTTCCAGTTTGAGAAACTCTACATTTATTCAAAAAATATCAAATTTATACTAGTTTAATGTAAGTCTGCCCAACTTTTGCCCACAGTTAGTCATTTGGCAGACGCTTTTATCCAAGGCACCCACAACCCAAGTAAACTGTTTGTCAGTATTCTATCATATCTACATGTGTTTGCATCTTTAGCTGTGCTATAGGAACAGTTTGGGATATTAATTCATAGATCACATTGTTGTGATGAAAACCACACAATCTCCTGGGTTTTACCTAATAATAAAGGGATACTAAACCATGCTCTTCTCCTCAGGTACCAGTATTTAGGCCCATGGACTTGATGGTGGAAGCCAGCCCTAGACGGGTGTTTGCAAACGCTCACACCTACCATATCAACTCCATCTCAGTCAACAGTGATTATGAGACTTACCTGTCTGCTGATGACCTGCGCATTAACCTGTGGCACCTGGAGATCACTGATCGCAGCTTTAGTATCCTTGTTCTTAAATTCAATGCAGCTTAGTATTTTTATGATATTCCCGTAGAGGAAGATGTCACTTATTGTTAGTATTAGTATTGTTATTCTAGTGTCAAATTTGATGGGGAAACATTTAACAAGAGATCAATTTTAATTAACTGATTGTTGCTATTTCTGCATATCAGCTTTGTTTGTATGTAAAATAATAAGTTCCACGTATATAGACCCCCAATTTTAGTACTCAAAATGTACTGCACAAACATAATCATTAATTAAGTTGGTGGTATACAGATCCAAAAAGATGAAAATGTTGTCAAGCTAAAATTTTGTTAAGCTCTTTGCCCCTAACCCTCCTCCTTCAGATATTGTTGACATTAAACCAGCCAATATGGAGGAGCTGACAGAAGTGATCACAGCAGCAGAATTCCACCCCAACCAGTGCAACACTTTTGTCTACAGCAGCAGCAAAGGCACCATCCGCATGTGTGATATGAGGGCTTCGGCACTGTGCGACAAGCATGCCAAATGTAAGTCAGCTTTATTTATGGTTTGTGTCTGCAGGGAAGAGGTTTCTGAGCTGTACCTTTGTGATGCCTAAGGTTGGTTGATGACAACATACAACAAACGAAATTAAAGACTTAAAACTGTTACGAAAAATTCTGCCTTATGTTTCTGTGATGGTGTACACCCATCATCATCATCTTTAAAGATAACTTCGGTCATTTTCTAAATAATTGTTGTCCACAATCACCATACAGACAATAAAGCTGACTCTGAATCTTCCCTACCCCTGTTAGGTTAGTAGTCACACTACAGCCTGATATTGATTGTTTAATGGCACAGACCATTGTTCTTTAAAAAGTATAAAAACACGTCAGCCAGACACACCACTGCACACGGTGAGATGTTTCTTCATTACAAAGAGCAAGGCCACACTTTTCTGTATCTCAGTAATTCCAACTAAAATGTTTCACATGTGCAGACTGCCAACCTAAATACAAGGAAATGCTGAATTGAAACAATTGAAAATTGGAAATAACAGCCTTGTAGCTCAATAGATATGCCAGGTCTGCAAAATCCCAGCCTACCCGCGAGGGGTCCCCCCCACCCAATCTCCCCTCCCGCCGGGGAGATTGGTTAAATTTCATTTTAACATGTCTGTACAAAATGTGCTTAATGAAAATAACAGTTTGTTCTCTGGTGTTGAGCAGGTTGATGTTTTTTGAGTTATCTTAATCTTTACATAGTCTATAAAAAAATATGTCCTAGGAAACGCAGAGTAAGTGAATCCAGACTGCAGGCAGACAACTGACCAAATGTGATTTAATCAAAGATTTAATGTCTGGTATTAGTATCTCTGTTGTGATTGGTGTTGGGCAGGGCGTCAATGTAGTAGATTATGCCAACAGGTTAATTTATGTAATTTGTGTCCATGCGTCACAAGTAGGAAGTAAGACTGCTTTTTCTAGTGAGACCATGGACTCCACTGATGAGTGAGCAAAACCGTGATCATCGTATGGGAATATTTTAAGCAGAGACCGCACAACATAGTGCTCAGCGAGCTCTGCAAATTGTTTTATTTATTTTGCTGTCGAATTGCCAAATTTAGGTTAGATGACATTCCTATAACTTGAATGGAACAAGCTCTTGCTTTAATTAAATTTTGGAGACACTTTGTATTATTCTGTAAAACAAAGTTTAGTTACCAGTTAGGACAGAATATTTTTTGTTTGGGTAATAATGATCAGCAGATCATGATGATTGAAGTATAAATAATTGAATAATATATTTTAATTAACTTTATTATTGTATAAACTGGAAAATAAAAAAGCTTAATGGAAAAATAATCTGTACATTGAGGGACAGAAAAAATACATAAGAAATTAATCGACTGAAAAAGCTGCTACTTCTCTTGGTTTAATTTAAATTTTTGGTTCAGTTTTCTAGAATATGATATGGTAATGTTTGTCAAATGGTGCTAATGAGAGCTTAGACTGCGCATGGGAGGAGTGTCCCTAAAAAGACCATGCTATTAAAATTGAATTGCACATGTTGCTGTGTTAAAAATTGTAACCCATCCCCACAATTCAAGTTTGTTTCTGTATGCTAATAAGTACTTTTTTCGTCTTTTCAGTGTTTGAAGAGCCAGAGGATCCAAACAACCGTTCATTTTTTTCTGAAATCATTTCGTCCATCTCTGATGTAAAGTTTAGCCACAGTGGGCGCTACATGATGACCCGTGACTATCTCTCTGTCAAAATCTGGGATCTCAACATGGAAACCCGGCCAGTAGAGACATATCAGGTCTGTAACTGTTGCCATGTCATGAGTCCTCCACTCCCCTTCCACACCCCACCCTCAATCATTTTGCTTACTCTCCACAAGAGGGAGGTGTATTATCACAAACACAGTATCTCTTGAAATTCAATTAAGTTCTTTTATTGTTTGTTTTTCTTTTTTTTTTCTTTTTTTTTATAGGTTCATGAATATCTCAGGAGTAAGTTGTGTTCGCTTTATGAGAATGACTGCATCTTTGACAAGTTTGAGTGCTGCTGGAATGGTAATGACAGGTGAGCACATGCATGTCCTGTCATTGAAAAAGTCCTTTTGAGAACTGTTGTGACACTTTATTGCAGTTAGTCATTGACAGTCTTTATATATATACATATATATATATATATATGTATATATATATATATCATGCCTTTTGACAGGACACATAAAAATATTTTGGGCTGTTGCTTTTTGACGCAGCTGAAAAACACTGGTCTTATCTTTTAGTGTGATTATCTGCTCAGTGCAGAGCATGACACTGTACATAATTTGGTTTGGGTGGATGTAGCTTACTCTCTGCGTGCACTAGTTGGGTGGTTTACCATCACTTACTCTTGCATTGGTTCTCTACAGTGTTGTGATGACCGGTTCCTACAACAACTTCTTCAGGATGTTTGACAGAGGCTACCGACAGGACGTAACATTAGAGGCGTCCCGGGAAAACAGCAAGCCACGGTCGGTCCTGAAACCTCGAAAAGTAAGCACAGGTGGGAAGCGCAAAAAGGATGAGATCAGTGTAGACAGTCTGGACTTTAACAAGAAGATCCTCCACACTGCCTGGCATCCTCTGAACAACATCATTGCCGTGGCAACCACCAACAATCTGTACATATTCCAGGAGAAAATGAACTAGTAATTGTTGAACCGTTCAGATCCCAGTTTTGCTTGAGCCCCACTGCTCTGATAAACGTGTACAAAAAAAAAAATCAGTTTTTGGCTAATTCCCCAAGCCTTGATATGATCTGCCCTTGGTGACTTTCAGTATTGAATGTGACTTACTATCTCAACAACAAACAGCGGCATTACTAGTACACCCAGGCAAGCCATCACAGTGTGTGGTACAGATATAAACATGCAGGGTTTGTAGATCTGAGTCTAGAGATTGGGATTCACTGTTATGGGTTATCTTCAGTAGGAGCACTCTAGTCACCATGCTACTGTTTAAAACGCCACTACATCCCAAATCAAAAGGGAAAAGGTGTTAAATACACATAGTTGTCTAGTTTATTTCAATATTTGTTGTGCCATCATGACATGATTCATTTGTATGTCCTAGAAATCTGTTGTTTAGTTTTTGTAGCTAGCATGTTTTATTAGTTCGAATACTAAAGTCCTACTGTTCATCTTGCTGTCATCAATTTCCTTTTCATACTGGCCTGAAACACTGCTAATACAAGCTCTCAACACTCCATATTTGCCCCCAGTATTTGTCAAGATGCCAAGTTCACTCACCTTCTTTCCTAATGTACAGTATGATTCCTCTTTTAAAGGACTACTCTAGTGTTTTATTATGTTATAGCCCATTATTTAGTAGTGTATGACTTACACTAACGATGACCTTTGTCAGCAGCGTACCAATTTTTACCAGAGCATATTTCGAACATTATAGCAGCAACTGGGTTACATTTCTTTCTGTACAGGAAGAAAGTCAACTTGACACATATTTTGTCACAGTGAACGTCTTGCTGTCTTTGATTACGTCAAGGACTCTGTGTTAAAGCATACATGACTCTAAAAAGAAGTTACTTTCAGCTACAGCGTGCAACTTTTTGGAACAATCAAGCTGTAGCATGAGACTCAAAACCAATCCACATTGCTACATCCAGTCCGCTCCCTGCTCCGCCATAGTCTGTCCAGCCTTTCAGGTTACAGTTTAATGAAAATGCAATAAGAATGCTACAAAACATACCTGAAAATCAGAAAGTGTTTCTCTTTTCTTATTGGTTAGAAGAGCTTCACTTAAAGACCGTTAGAAAGGAATATTTCTGCACTGCTTCAAGGTTGTTCGGTGAGATTTTGACAGCACTCCTCTCCACTAAGATAACTTTTGCAACATTTCTTTTTTAAAAAAAATAGCTTTATTAACAGGATTTTTTTAGGGTAAGAAATAAACTACTGTGTTTCTTCATGTGTGTCTTACAGAGTAGTTTTTATTACAATATCTTATAAATCCAACAGTTTTGAGTTGCTGAAGCTCAGACCTCCAATGCTTGAGTGTGAACATTTTGGGCATTGGGTTTTCAAAACTGCATTATTAAAATCTGACTAAATGTCAGCTCTAATGTTTTATTTATCTTTGTTTTTCAAACCTACATGTTGATTTTATTTTATTTTGTTATGGTTTATGTAGGAAAAAAAGTCAAGAGTAATGTTTATGTCTATTTGTAGTTAATGAGCAAAAACATGAAAATCTTGTATAGTCTTAACACAGACACAAGAATGGCATGGGCACACATTCATTAGATATTATGGTTTTGGGAGTTAAATGTGAGATAATCATGCCAAAGCAAACAATACTATACACTCTCCAGTTTAATACATTTAGAGCTGTCTTGCAGACAAGGTGCCCCCGGTCACCTTTGCACATGTGTGGACCAGCATATAATGCTCAGGACAAAAGCTTCACTATGTGGAAGGATATAGTGGCGTGATGTGTCCTAATTTTTGTCATAATCTTTGGCACTAAAATGAAGTGCCACTGTCAGCTTCCTCACAAACCTGCAGTTTGATTGCTTTACCCTCTGAATTTAGTTTTAATTTGTAGTTTTTTTAATGATATTTTGTACTGTACCTGATAAATAAGAATAATCACTATAGCGGATTTATTTTTATATAAATTAAGGAAATAGAATTACAGTCTGATCACTGTAGTTTCTCCAGCTGTTATCTCAGACTGATTGTAAATGGAAGGCTGCCTAAACAGGTAACCTTTTTTTTGTTTTGTTTTGTGTTTATTTTTTGTTGTTTTTTTTTTTGTTGGGATGTTTTGTTTATTCTAGGAGGTATTGTTTAAAAAGGAAGTATGTTGTATCTACTATGGGTCGTCAAAGATAATAATTTCAGGGTGTCTATTCATAAGCACTATAACAGTTCTTTTTTTATGTGACAGACTAGCTGTTTATGTGGAACCTATTTGGACACTTAAGAGTTTGATTCAGAGTGAACTTGGATGTCTGTGGTTCATTTATGTGCCATGGTTTTGTTGATTTGTGCTATGAAAAAATAACCCCTTGTGGGTCTAAATAGGAAAGGAATTTTAATTAATGTTACAACAGCTAAATCTAGGTCTCTAAAGCTAGTCAAGTCAATAGTCTAGACAGAGTTACTGATGCTGAATTATTGTACAAAATACAGTCTTTCCCCTGTGATTTACCTTTCCATACTTGTTTATTTTTAAAGGAGAGTTTGGGAAGCAATTGGTTTGCAGATAATTGTATGGAAGCAGTCGTTAATGACTCTATTGAACATGGTTTTTACTTTACTGTTTCTCTGCTACACTATGATGCCAGTTCCCCTCTGGAGGTAACCGGATGATTATAGTACAGTGTTCCACTTCATTAAATTGATGTTATGTGAACATATTAAGCCATTAAATCAGGGCAAGAATCGTATTGGTCCACATGATCTTATTTATGTGTCACTCCTACCTTATCGAACTGAATTTCTAGTCACCAGGAAGCCACCAAAAATAACCACCCATTTACAAATGTGGTGTGAAGCTACATGTGAGTGTCACTCTCAGGGTTCTGGGTAATGTTGTCTACTAAGGAGACACTTTGCTAATTTTTAGTTTTGACTTTTATTTTGCCATCCTTTTAAAACTTTATTGTGTGATGCAAGACTTTGCGAGGGTCTCCTATTTGCCTCATGTCATATTTGTAAAGCTGTATGATGTTGCACCTTTGTCCCATTTTTATGGTAAACCAACACGGACAGTTCATTCAAAATATGAACCTGTTATCAGCCATCGTCTGATATTCATCCAGGGGAGGCATTTAACTTACTGTTAATTACTACTGTTTTAACAACATATGAAAATGTGAAAAAATCTATACAGAAATAGTGCTAGGTCACAATTGGAAGGTTTTCTGTGTAAAGTAATATTAGCTTTAAAAAAACCTGTCTTTATAGTAAACACCACAGAGATGGGCATCAGAGACTGTAAGAGTGTTAAAGCACTTGCACTCATTAAAAAAAGACCTTTTTCACTTTCCCCTCATATTGTCTTCATAGCTCTTGCTCAAAACTATGTCTAAAGAACCCTATTGCCTTTCTTATAGCATTAAGAAGAAGTAAGATAATCAAGTATGTTTCTTGTACTTGCTGGTGTGCCAGACAGGAGACTGCTCAGGGGACTTTTCTGCTGCTCTGTGATCAAAACCTTGTACCTTCAAAATGCAGCTTTTCAGGATAAACTACCTTATTCCCAGGTAGATTATACTTTTCACCTTTCTTTAATGGCTTTTGAACTGGAACCTTGGGGAATTAAACCTGTTGTACACACAGTATAAAAGATTATGAAATCTCAAGGAAGGTGTCTATATTGTAGTTACGAGGTTTTTCACTTGAAGCAGCATTATATACACGTCTAATGTGTCACAGGAGTTAAAAGGTGAAGCACTTTTATTTTTGTGAATTTCATTAATTTGTATGACTTTGTTTTTCTTTCAAGGGGCTCTTGAATAAAGATTGTAGGAGAGTTTTGGTGATCTGTTTAAATGGTTCATTGTACAGTTATGTTTGCCTTTATCAAATGGAATATAGTACAATTTAGATGAAAAGTAATAAAGAATTTCAAACCTAAATTCTGTATGAAATGGCTAAACTGCTTCTTGCCTGATGAATTTTGAAAGATATTTTCTGATACACATGCACACTGAAGGACTTTGCTTGATGACAGTTTGCATGTGCTTCCACCACCTCAGCCTTGGCTTTGGAAAAAAAATGTTGCTAGCGCAGGCCTGGGGAGTACAGGGTTACTGAGCCTCTGACTGCTTATCATATGTGACGTTATGAAAAAAAAAAAAACATCCATTGATGCTGTTTTACCTAAACGAAGCCATTCATAATCCAGGAGCCTTTTCATCAGAACTGGAGGAGGGGTGATGTATCGACTCGTATGTACACATATACAGAAAACATCCTAGTAATGTATATGAATGTCTTACCACGTGTGGGAGAGGAGATGACAGAGCTCCACCACTATTATCAGCCCTCAAACCGTCCACAGCCTTGGATGGCTGACAGATAGAAACTGAGTCCGGCCTGGTCTCACACCAAAGCAAATCAACTGATCAGGACTAACACATAACACAAATGTTACATTAATACAACAAATGTCCTGTGTCACTGGATGTGCAGGGGCTTTTGTCTTGATATTTTTATTCTTCATGTTAATGTAAAAAAAAATGTACTGCAGATTGTGATAGATTATAACGATTTGTGACGAACTGATATTTGGAAAAACAAACAAACGCATAAAGGAGAATTGCACAGCACACATCCATAGACTGCCTTCAGTCTTCTGTTCGCCTGTCTGGGCTGTGGACAGGTTCGGCGCATGCGCACATCGTGGTTTGTCTGCGTGTCTTGTGGATGAACGCTTAAACTGGATAGGCAACATGTCCACCGCTGCTGCTCAACAAAACAATAACGGAGAGCCGGTGCTTCAGGGTACGTACTCCCGCCAGTTTTCACATGCTGGTACTTTTCATACTGGTAATAAATGTGCTTGTTTATGGGCGTATACGTGGGATGAAGATTTTATAGTAAAGTTATATCGGGTATGGAATTTCCTCTTCTTCAGGGAAGGGTTGAGGGTGATGTTGTTCGACGACATCATTACCCAGCCAATCGCGTTGCTACTAATGTTTGATTGATAGGATGGCAGCAAATCGCGTCAACGACTGGGCTTTGGGCGGGGTATAGCCAAAATGAAAACAACTTTGGGACAAAAGACGGAATAAATGTTGCTTTTATTTTCTACTATTTAACATTTTCTGCAGGCCATAAAACTTCTCGTGTAGCCGAGATGCATTTTTTTCCCCAACAGGTTACAGTCCTTCTAATTATATATACATATATATATATTCTAAAAGACAGCCAAATTGCAGGCTGAAAATGAATAAAACTTGGCGAAATTGGCGAAAGGTGTTTTTGGGCTTGAAACGACAAACAGTTTATTTGAGGATCGAAGCCGTAGCCCGGACCCAAATCCGGACATGCGCTTTATGCGTGACATCACAGCTGGAACAACAACAAGCCTGGAGAAACTGGCTCACGCTGCACTCCACAGTTATGCAAGACCCCGCATGAGAGCCGCGTCGACGACGAACGTGTCTGCGGATCGGACATGAATACGTGCCGTCGTTGCAATTCCACAAATCCCACTTTAGTTTCCGCCAGCCCACAGCCGCGGAAAGGGCGTCGCATGTTACATGGTTCACTTTCCGTGCTAGACCAAGCCTGCTGGCTGCGAGAGATTACATAACCTCATCCGGTGCAGGCCGTGTTTGTGGGGCAGTGGCACAAAGACATGCACACCATCATGGATGCGGTGCCCAGTCACTTCATTCGAATGCAAATGTCAGTGGTGCAGGAAATGTGGGTCAGCTGTTTGAAAGTAGACAAGGGCGTGTTTCACTGTGGTACGATGTGACACAATACGCTGTTAGGTTTGCAGTTTAAAACAACAGGCCTAATTTCTCTTTTCCCCTCTTGACTTTGTGTTGTCAAGGCTCTTGGGTAGAGCTGGAGTTGAATGGGAACACAGGAGCTCAGACCAGCATGTTAGTGACACCTGCTGCAGACCAGATAAACTCAAATGCTGGCATGAGTCAGACCTTGGAAGTGTTAGCTGATAACGATGAAACTCTTATTGGAAGACTAGATCATGTGCCATCATCCTCCTCTATCCATAATGGGGACATGGAAAAGATCCTCCTGGATGCACAGCATGAATCAAGCCCTAATAACTCTTCCTGTGATAGGTATGAATGAAACCTCTCATATGCTCTGTACAACTCAGACAAGCATTTGTTGTCATAGAAGGAGTTTTCCTGTTAACCAAGTGTTGTTGCTGTTATTTAGTTTTTTTCCATCTCATTGTATCCACTCAGTCCTCACAGGCCACAGAGTCCAGATAAGGACGAGGGTCAGATAACTTTTGATGTAGAGATGTCCAGCTCAAGAGGTAGTCAGGTAAAACAACATATTTAAGTTCAGATTGTAATCCCTTTTCAAGGTTATCCTCTTTATTTTATGCTAAACTGCTCATGCTTCGTGTTCTGCAGTCAGATGAAGATGGGGCAGAGAAGGACAGAGAGGAAGACATTCTAATGATCAAAGAAGTAGATTGGGTTGCTGATTGGTCCAGCAGACCAGAAAACATTCCACCAAAGTAAGTTGACTTTTATGTCCACAACCATTAACTGATAATAGTTCAGGATATTGCACTATTGTTTTTTGAAATAATTTTGCATTCCCTATTCCTCCCAGGGAGTTCCACTTCCGCCACCCCCGACGTTCAGTGTCACTCAGTATGAGAAAGAGTGGAGTCATGAAGAAAGGCGGCATATTCTCTGCTGAATTCCTCAAAGTATTCATCCCTTCCTTACTCATCTCACACATCCTCGCTCTTGGCATTGGGTAAGTATGAATTCATGTAGTTCTACAGATGTGGACAAACTTTTTTTAATCACATTTTTTTATTTCTTACAATATTTTTCTTTTATCAGTTTATCATTTTCTCTTTTGATTTTTAAGTTTTTTTTGACAATATTGCAGATTTATTCTTGCAGGCTTTTTTGTCTGTTAGGGACCAACAAAATCTACGCCTGTTTTCATCATGTAACCCAGGTTTTTCATTTGCAGTGACAAAGTTATGTTTTTCTGAGGTTTTTTTTGTTTATATATTTGATGTCTGTTTGCTCTGTCCTGGCCCCTGTCAATGCCAACAGGAGGGAAGATCACTTGGTGGAAAGTGAAAGTGGTGAAAAAGGTTAATTTCAGCTGACACTCATCATCACTTACGAATGATGCAGCTATCCCATGTTGTCAAGGTTTAGGAATATATTGTGAACCAGCATAGCTAGTTACCTGCAAGTTGTAATTCCATTAGAAACATTTGACCTGGAAATGTGTATCCTAGTTTTAATTAATCAGTTCATATGGATTGATTGCCTTATTTCACTACTATGCCATCAGTATCGTTGTCTTTTTTCACGGTTTGCAAAATGTTTCTATGTGTTATCCAGTTTTCTCCAGCTGTTATTTAATGCATTCTTTGCTTTTTTTTTTCCAGGGTATACATTGGGAAGAGAATTGCCACAGCCTCCACCAGTTCTTACTGAACTAATGATGAAGCAGTGCCAGTGCCTGTCTCCAAGTCTCTCAACAGTCCTCCTGTAGTCAAGCTGTGTCTTTGTATGCCCACAATTCCTCCCCAGCAAGCATTAAATTCTGTCACAGCATAGATGTTAGTTGTAGAAGTACAGTATACACATTGCATAATGTGGTTGCACTCCATTACATTCTGACACAAAGCAACATTGTATCTAGCAGTTGTCACTAACTTGAATTCAGTAGATAATAGACAATGTTAGAGCTGCAAAATTGATATCATCCTATTGAGCTCAAAAATATGTAACAAGGTGTTGATGTCAGATGGCTTATGAGTTTATTATTATTTTTTATTTTCTGAAATAACTTTTTAGATGTTCTGTCATGAGGAATCTGGCTTTCACTCAATTTGTTTTTCTCCTCTGTCATCTCAGTAGGCAGAGTGTATGAACCAAATGTATGTGCCACGTCTAACTAATTGAATTGGATGTAGGAAGAGAAGGGGGCATTCATCGCCTTAACTTGTTAAGCCTAACATTGAAGGTGCAGTTATTTGGGGGCATAGGCAGGAAATTATGCCGCACAAGTGGGATTACTTTTTAAATTCCACACATTTCTAAGAACTGAAGTTGTTTCATGCTGACTCCCGAGAGTTTTTTTTTAAAGCTTTGTTTTCTTGATAGATGAAAAGCTTGAACATGAATCTACTATGTAGCTCCAAAACCTTACAGCGGTGTTGTTTGAGTATATTCTGATAGTGGAACCTGAGCTGCATGGCAATTTACCAGGCCATATGCTATTTTGTTTTTGCATACATATCTTTAATGTATAATATAGCAGCAGTGGCAAAGTGCCAAATTTGTATATTTCACCACTGCACATCGGTGACTTATCTTAGGCAGTTTTTTAAAAATATTATTATACATGTTTAGGTATTTAAAGATATAGATGTGAAAACTAATTTAAGCTGTGATCTGCCCCATGTAATAGACCATTGACATTGTATAAATTGTTTATACATTGATATTCATGCATATTATATCTAATGCATTGTGGCAGTGTACGTAATGTGTTTTGGTTTTGTTTTAATGGCTGAAGCATCAGTGGCAGAAACCACAACACAGGAAGGTAATATCCCCAGGCCTCATTCAAGAGTGTCTGACTTTTGTATGGATTTGACTGTGCAACCATTTCACATATTATGGCACAATAAACAGTGCACGGTGTGTGTAATACTTCCTGAAAACAATAGATGTGGAACTAGAAGCATTTTTAAAGAAAATATGTTTGAATTCTGTACGTCGATGCGGACTGGATGGCTGGTTGATTCTTCATTCATCGTCATTGTAAGTGGATGACATAATAGTATGAAACATCAATCACCATAATGTACAGTATTGGCTTTGTTGATTTTCAAGCATTCAGCATGCATTTTCGGCTTTAATGCATCATACAACTAATCTTATCTGATAAACAATACATGTCATAACAGAGGTATGTACAGTTCATCAGTATGCATTACAGAGCATTTTGGAATTTGAATAAAGTTTGTACTGTTTCCTTTGAGTATAAAGAGATAGAGCTCCATAGACCTTAAGGCAATATTTAAGTCATAATAACTAATAAAGTGCACATATCCCCATTATGGGTTTCTAAACAGCTAATTAGTGAGCAACAGTTCATCTTTCCCACATAAACATTTCTTGTAAATTGAGTGATCCAACCTTTTGGTAACATACCCAGATGCAACCTTAAAGTTAAGTGAGATGTGCTGTTGATACTTTACCAGTTTAAAAGATTCTCAAGTAATATGAGTCCAGTGAGTAGACAACTGATTAAACAACTCAGCAACGCCGGTTGACTTATGGAAGGGTCGTCTTTATTATACCAGCATTTTTCACGCTTTCATCAGCAGACGCTTCTTCAGCTTTCACCAGCAGAGTTTAGAGCAGGGATTCCCAACCCTAGTCCACAGGGAATGCTGCCCTGCTTGATTTCCAACCTATCCACTGCTGATTACCTGGATCACGTGTGTTCAGTCATTTAAAGGTTGAAAGTTACTAATTTGTTTAGTCTTTTTTTTCTTTATCGTTATTGGGTTTTTGCACCGATAGCTGGACAGCTATCAGGACAGTGTTCCTGGGGACCAGGGTCAGAAATCTCTGTTTAGCAGGATGTGTGGACAGAGTGCAGGCAATTATACACTTTGTAGAAGAGCGGAGTAATAAATGATTATCTAATGGGGGCTGGACACATAGATGGCCAACCTCCAAGGGATGTTACCTATATAATCATATCCAAATAAAAGTATGTGAGAAAATAAATTAGTATAAATAAAACCCATCTAACCTGATACACACCATGGACCTCTACAAAGGAGTGCAAGGGCCACACAAGACACCACATTTAATTATATAGACACACGCAAAGGGACTCAGGACAACAGATGGATAATTTCATGTATAAACTAGGTAAAGTAAAGATTATTGTTATAGTCATTAATAAGAAATGATAACTTTCAATAAATGTAATGATTGTATGTTAAAGTACCTGCCAGGTGATTCCTGAGGTGACCCCCTCCAATAGGACTGAACCACATCAAAGGAATATGGAGCTGCAGCTCCGAAGGGCGGGGTAGTGCGCATGTGCGGTACCTCTTTGTGGCCCTTGTCTCCTTGCTGCTCGCCTGGTCTTCAGGGACCCATTCCAGCAGTAAATCCAAGGCTAGCACTGTCAGGAGAAGACACAACCGGTCTGTTAGCAGCGTTCGTTGGGCTGCATCGTCCAGGCTTCAGACACTGAGCGTGGCACTGATCGCCCAGGGCGTCGACTGGCCGCCGAGCGGAGCATCCATTCCTCCTTTCATCGGCTGCTGAGGGTTTCCAGGCAAGCTAGCTAGCGTTAGCCGGGAGGCAGGGGACAGTTGTGTCACACACATCCTCAAAATGTCGGGTTATCAAGGAAAGAAGAACATCCCACGAATCACTGTGAGTATTGCTTCGTGACTTGGTTCATTTTTGCATTTGTCCTCCATTGGTGGTGTGTTAAAATGAGCACCAGGGAGAGCGCTCGGCTAGCTGAGCTGTCCTGGCCATAAATCGTCCTCAGCAGCAGCAGCAGCAGCAGCAGCCCAGCTTCGGCTGTCAGACAAACCCGGAGTCTGTCTGTGCAGGTGACGGCTGCTGTGAAGCAGCTTTTCCAGGTTCCCCCACCATCATCACCTCAGCCTTCATCCTGCAACCTCCACCCCCCCGTCAGTCTGCACTCTTCAGGGCTCCCACTTTGATTTCATGTGCACTTCTATTGCAGCAGCTAGGACATGACTGGGTTAATTATTGCTCATTATTTGAAAGATTGTTGGAAATGGGAATGTGCCAGTTGGAGGTTGTATATTTGATTTGCGGCATGAGTTGGCAGCAGCATTTTGAGCAGGAAGCTCTGGTAGTTCAAAGAAGTAAAACCTCTTGTAAAGTAGGTCAGCGTTCAGCACCAATCCAAACCCTTTTCCCTTAGGCTCTTATCATGCTGCTGTTTTTGTATTTTTTTTGCCAGAGTGCATGTAGCATATAGACAGCAGCTGCATTATGTTCACTGATCATTAAATAAAGCAAAACTGTCTGGTAAAATGTACTGGCTCAGTGTCCGGCTGTGTTTTATGCAGGCCGTTATCTAGGTACTTGTCAGGTCTCTCTCACAGGTTGAGTCCGTTATAAACTCCGAGCCCTGACATCCCAGACACAACATGCAGACTGCACCAACTCGGCAGCAGCCCCTGAGGCTTTCAGACACACACAGTCTGACACCTATACACTACGTCTGGAACTTACTCTTTTGGGTTTTCTACAAACCCTCAAGATTTTTCCTTGTTCCTAACAAGCTTATGCTTTTTGTTACTCGTACTAACTTAGTAAAAGCTACTTCAACTGCCAGTGGTACAGCGTAAGTGATTAGTTCTTACAGAATTCCACTCATGTAATAATGCCGACAAGACTGGAAAAGCAACATATTCTGTTAATCTTGATTATAAGAATTAAGCACGGATATTTCTATTATTTTGTCCATCCTGTTTCTGTCAGTGAGGGTAGGTGTAAAAATAGCAACGCAACAGAATAATGGAAACACCTTTATGTACAGAGCCCCACAGCTCCAAAATGATCGTAGAGTACAATCTGAACTCCTGTAAAACAGTTTTAGCAAAAGTAAAAATAGCGTTCATTAATTATAACTCCTGCTGTCCATGTCCAAGTCTTTCCTGATGTGAGGTTTGCATTAAACAACTCTGGTTGTCATTAACTTTCCAAACTGTCCCAGAGATCCTAGTAAGACCCTAGAAGTAGTGGGTCAGTCGAGTACACGGGATTCAGTTCATACAGGTGGAGCTACTTTTACCACTGAAGGGTTTTTGCTCATGCTTTTTGATAAATAATTTTCCCCTCTCTTTAGGTCACCTATCATTATGTGTGAATAATTCATGTACTCTAAGTGTAATGATCAATATTGGTTCATTTATGGTGTCTTTCATTGCTGGTTAACTATTTCACAACTCTGAAAAGAATTCAGATAAATTAATGAGTAAAGTTGGCCATCCTATAAAAACAATTAGTCACATTTACCCTTGAATTATGGAACTGACTGTTAGCTTCAAATAATCAAAAGATTGAGAGATGATTTATTGCTCATTTACGCTGCTCAGTTGATTACTTTGTGCTTTATGGATTATGTGAAATGTTGTCTCCTCCTTTCAGAGTGACCGACTCCTCATCAAAGGAGCAAAGATAGTGAACGATGATCAGTCGTTTTTGGCTGATATCTACATGGAAGATGGAGTCATCAAGTAAGTCTAGATCCTATAACAAAATATAATTCATTTTTGTTTATCTACAAGTAACCCACACACACCTAGTACCTTGTTTGTTTAGTAGATTATCTCTGTTTTATCATGTTTCCTTTATACATTTTTTTCTTGTTTCACATGTCTTCTTCAGGCAAATTGGAGACAACCTTATTGTTCCTGGTGGAGTTAAGATCATAGAAGCTCATGGGAGAATGGTGATGCCTGGCGGGATTGATGTGCACACCCGATTCCAGATGCCTGACCGAGGCATGGTGGCAGCAGATGACTTCTACCAGGGCACTCGTGCAGCTCTGGCTGGGGGCACGACCATGATAAGTGCGTATTACAACAGACATACAACCACAAGAATCCACCTCTTGTAGTCTGACCTGTAACCCACTGAAAACATTTGGTGAATTATGAAGAAAAAAATTCCCCTTGAAATCTAAAGTAAGCAACCTCTTAATCCCTGAACAAAAAATAAAAAAATAAAAAAAAGTGGTAAACATTTTTTTTGGAAATTAGCACATACATAACAAAAAAAAAAAATCTCAGTTTTAACCATTAATACGCTGTCTTAAAAATAGATTGTCCGGAATTGGCAAATCATTGCAATGTCTTTTGGTTTAAACTGTACACATTGTCTCAACTTATTTGAAAATGTGGTTGTATTTCCATTTTTCTTCAACCATTTTAAAAGCAGCAATCCTACTGCAAGTATTGTTGCAGATGTTATTAGGCTTAAGATTTAATAATGCAGTTTGTTTCTGCCCATTTAGTTTAACCTCTTTGTTTGTGCTTTCTAGTTGACCACGTGGTGCCAGAGCCTGGCGTCAGTCTGGTTGCTGCTTTCAAACAGTGGAGGGAGTGGGCTGATAGCAAGTCCTGCTGTGACTATTCTTTGCATGTGGACATCACTGATTGGAACAAAGGCGCTCAGGAAGAGATGGAGACACTAGTGAAGGATCATGGTATGTAGTCAGCTGGTTAGGTCTCAACGTATAGTTTAAAATCACTGACTTAATTAAAAATACTTCATAATCATTTTTAAATGGGAGATTTGACTTTGTAGGATTTAATACCTTGGTGAATAATAAGTATAAATTGGTCATCAAAATTATATCTATTTGCCATTTATCTAGAAAACGGTAAAGTGAAGGCGGGTGAATACTGTTGGAGTCGCAGAATTGCTCTCATGCTGCATGGGCTAAAATTAACTACTTTCCACTAAGTGGAAAGAAACATAAGCTTAACAGTAACTCAATATTTCTGCTTTGTAATTTTTATCCTTTCATTTTACTCTTTTCCTTCGCTCTGGGTTTTCCCTCTTTTGCTCTCTTTATTCCACCTTGGGCTGTTTTCTCTCATAAGTTTTCTATCTTCAGGTGTCAACTCTTTCCTGGTCTATTTGGCTTATAAGGATATTTTCCAACTTTCCGATGCTCAGGTATGCTTGGCCTTTGGTCGATGTTAGTGGGATCTCGGCTGAGTTGTCTATCGCAGTGTGTGTTTCACATTTCTTAGGCGTGAATGGTCTTGTGACTTGTGAGCCAACCAGCATGCATTCTTGTCTTTTAGATCTATGAGGTGTTTAGTGTTATCAGAGATCTCGGAGCCATTGCGCAGGTGCATGCTGAGAATGGAGACATCGTTGCAGAGGTAACAGTACCACTGATAAAGTTGATCTTAGCTATAAACAGTTATTTCTGCTTTTAATAACAAAATACTTAATGCGGACGTTTTAGGAGCAGAGGCGTATTCTGGAGCTGGGGATCACTGGCCCTGAAGGTCATGTGCTTAGCCGTCCAGAAGAGGTAAGACAGGGGACATGACATAAACGACACAGTTTAGTGATAGTGTATGTTTAAGATAAAAACATGTTTAAGATAAAAATACCCAGAATGCGGTACAGACATGATGAGAGTCTGTAACAAAACTGGTATAGCGACGATAAATCTGATTTCATGTACTTGTAGGTGGAGGCTGAGGCAGTCAATCGTGCTATCACCATAGCCAATCAGACCAACTGTCCCCTCTACATCACCAAAGTGATGAGCAAGAGTGCTGCTGATGTCATTGCTCTCGCTCGGAAAAGGGGTAATAGGATACATTCTGAAAATTTTCATTTACCAATAGACTTATACTCTTGCACTTTGAATGACATCATTCTTGTCTTCTCCCTCATAGGTGCTGTGGTTTATGGAGAGCCCATATCTGCCAGCTTGGGCACAGACGGTACCCATTATTGGAGCAAGAACTGGGCCAAGGCAGCAGCATATGTCACTTCTCCGCCGCTCAGCCCTGATCCCACCACCCCCGACTACCTTAACTCTCTGTTGTCATGGTAGGTGCGCTGTGGCAGGACCTAAAGTTAGCTGAGACACAGCTTGACATGTTGCCGTTGGGTGGTGAATTTTATTTTTACTTTACTCATTCTTTTGTGAGATAGGACAGTGAAGTGACATTTACATACATACAGTAATAGAGAATTTGAGGTAAATAACAGCTCAGTCATAGATAACTGGTCAAAGATGACACTTACTGCATTTCTAAAAAATATTACTAGTCTTCTGTCATTCTCAGTGGGGACTTACAGGTGACTGGCAGTGCTCACTGCACCTTCCTGACTTCTCAGCGTGCAGTCGGCAAAGATAACTTCACCCAAATCCCAGAGGGTACCAACGGCACTGAGGAGAGGATGTCCCTAATTTGGGACAAGTGTGTGGTGAGCTTGATGTGACCCACTTTTCACACTTTCCAAAAATTCCTACTATAAATTACAGGAAGGAGCAAATGGTAGTTTAGACATGTGTTATGCGTTTGCTACTGTGTCATTTTTGGTTTTGTCCCAAAAGGTAACTGGCAAAATGGACGAAAACCAGTTTGTGGCAGTGACCAGCACAAACGCAGCCAAGATCTTCAACCTGTACCCCCGCAAGGGCCGCATTGCTGTGGGGTCAGATGCAGACCTTGTGCTCTGGGATCCAGATGTCACCAAGATTATCTCTGCTAAGAGCCATAACCTGGTCAGATGGTTATTTTACCTATCTTGATTCCTTTTACCCACAAAACACACACGATAATAACAATAATACAGTAGAAATATATAAGAAAAAACATATTCTCGTCAGTTCTGTGGGCTGGATTAGTTGGATGGACAAATGTAACTTAAATAAAAAAATTATTTAATGGGAGAAAAAACTAATGGAAAAACAATAACAACACCTTGGATTAAATGTTGTAATGTCATAATAATGTAACAAGATTTAGTTTGTGGGAAACCATTGGAATTATCCATGAAGAACATACAGGAGCTAACAAACCGTCTATAATACAAACACTGTGATTTTAGATTAAAGCTTATTCAAGTTATTACTGCGTTATGATGTAGCAGGCAAAGCCGGAACTTTCAGAGTTGAGAAAATTAGTTTAAATCAGTGTACTTCTTTGTGTTTCGTGTTTATTTAGAATAAAAGGTTAGGAAACAAACCGCTGGATTAAATCTGTGTGCGCATAGTAGGGCACACAGTGTAATCTACTGTGTCCTGATCAACTTTCTTCTTCTCACAGGCTGTGGAGTATAACATCTTTGAGGGGACAGAGGTGCGTGGAGGTCCACTGGTGGTAATTAGCCAGGGCAAGATTGTGTTGGAGGAGGGCAGCCTCCACACCACGGAGGGCTGTGGGCGCTACGTAACCCGTAAACCCTTCCCCGACCATGTCTACAAGAGGATAAAGGCTCGCAGCAGGGTGAGTTCCAGTTGAACTAGATGATCCTATGACCTATGAAAAAACATAGGGAGGTACACAGCTTGTGGTCTGTTGAATTGGCGTGTTTTTCTAGCTCACAGAGTTGCGAGGAGTCCCCAGGGGCCAGTATGATGGGCCGGTGTGTGAGGTAACTGTCACTCCTAAGGTGATGTCCACCGTCTCCTCCGTGAAGACTTCCCCTGCCAAGCAGCAGCAGCAACAGCAGTTTACTCACCAGCCTGTGCGCAACCTTCACCAGTCCGGCTTCAGTCTGTCTGGTGAGTATCAGCGCAGATCTCATCCCTGTCAGCTTTCCTCTTTCACAACGGAGCAGTGTACATTTTACCGTATCTTACTTCTTTTTAGGTGCCCAAATTGATGACAATGTTCCACGTCGCACCACTCAGCGCATCGTGGCTCCACCTGGTGGAAAAGCCAATATTACCAGCCTCGGCTAAGCTCTTCACTTAGTTGAGCGGTGGTGCAGGGCAGTAGGGGACCAGAAGCCACTCTTAACCACTGTCACATCATGTCTGTTCACCTCTGACTTCCCCTGCACCCCGGGCCAAAAGCGCTCTATTCATTCTTTCTCACACACTACCACGGTATCATCTCATGCAAAAAAAAAAAGAGAGAAAGGGAGAAAGCACTATTGCATTTTGTTACATCTTTCCTGCCACCTTCCATTGTCAAGGAGGGATCAAGTGAATTGAAGCAGTTTTTTTTATCTGTTGCTGTTTTTAGGCCCAGTTTGACTATTATTGAATTCATTTGTTTACATTTGTTTACAATTTTGTATAATTGTTGCTGTACATGTTTGAGCTGTTTAGTTGCCCTATTGGAGAAAGTTGACAGAAAACCAGTCTTGAGGAGGGGGTCACTTCCCTAAACGGCCATTTTAGAAATGGCTAATGTTTACATTTTTCATCTTGCACTTTTAATTTCCTACATATTAGGAAGGATTTGCTGCTGGTTTTGTTGCTGCCACCTGTAGCTTAAAGTTAAAGCCTCCATTTTGTAAAATTTTTCAACTGTAACATTGCTGTTTTACTACAAAACTGTTACATTGATTCAAAAATCTCAAAATTGTAGTGATGAAACATCTCATGACATCTTATGATTTTATCTGATGTTTGCAGTATTTGATTTTTGAGTTGCTGCAGCTGCTCAATTCACATTGGTCTTCCTTTGGTGTTATAGTTGCACTTTTCCTTCCTTTTTAAGAAAAATGATGTTTTATGTTTGGAGTCATTTTGAAAGCGCTGAGTGCACTAAAAAGAAAAGAGGGTATTTTGGGGGTTTTAACACTCATTCAACTTCCCCCTGAATATGGGGGAGTGGCTGTCCAGTAAGATTTTGTGTAAAGAAAAACATTTTCCCTCATTTTATCATTGTTTTTTTGGCCTCATGTTTGTTGAATGTTGTCAGGGCAACAAGCTTCCAATAATCAGCGGCGCACATTGTTCAGGACACATACCATGAAGAAGCTCGATGGGAGGTTTGCAGACAAGCTCTCTGCACCTGGTGCTATATGACCATGGCCGTATACATGCAGATGATGTCCACACTCTCACAGCACTGGCGTAAGCTTTGTAACCATAGCAGCTAGGGTAGAGAAATTTGAGAGAAATTCTGTTGCACCTGTAACAATTCAAATGGTAAAACTGTATGTGAGCTTGCAACTTTTTATTTGTGTTGAATATGTGTGTATGTTTTCAGGTATTTGTTGACTTGAACTACTTGCCTGCCTGTTCTGTAAGATATTGATAGCACACTGTATCTATGAAGGCTCTTCAAAGAAGTGGAACCGTGATCTGTGAGACCTGATGAAAAATGCTTTGACGTGTATATGAAATCACTCACAGTGTGCTGATGATGTGTCAGTATGTTCTCTGTGTTAGTGTTGTGAACAAATTTCCAGATATCCAGTTATTCTTCCCTTGCACCTCTCCCGGCCCGGCTCTGTCGACACCAGGTATTGAGGTAGTAACTGTGTTCACCAAACCATTACAGGTTGTCAGTTACTCGGCACTGTACGACCACACTGTCAAACACTGGATTATTTCTTCCTCATTGCCTTGTCAAGTGTCGGTTTTGTTTGCCAAGCTATAATGTGAAGTGATTTCCATGTGAGGAAGTTTCATGGTGATGGTTATTGAGTTGTAATGTTGAGCACTGTTGTTTCCCCTCTCCCAGGAAATGTGATAGATACTCTCTTGATTGTGTGTGTTTGTTGGCTAACAGGGTTTGGGGGGGAAATCATCAGTCCTGTCAGCATTTGACCCTATCTGTGTTGAACAGTGGATTAAAATATTAAAAGTAAAACATGCGGATCTGACTTTTTCTTAAATACACAAATAAATTTATGATAGCAAATAGTGAAAATGTAATCCTATTGGTGTATCCTATTAGAGCTTTAATTGAATTGAGTTTAAAGTCAGTCTTCAGTCAGACTTCTGTAAATGATGGTCCAAATTTGACTGGAAAAACAAGAAACCCATCTTGCTCAATTAAAATCTGAGTTTTATTTGTAGTCTTACAGTAAAAAAAAATTTACAGTTACAGAGGCTTGATGTAAAAAATGTCTCCAGCACATTCACTGATCAATCACAACATTTTTACCACCTGGTGGTTTTAATCTAAAAATATTGTTTGGATTTTATTAAACATATTATGAACTAATAATTACTAATGTATCATTATGGGCTAATCACCTTTCAGCACTTAAAGTGGCTAAAATCAATTCCAACTTTACCAACAATGATCTTTGACATTTATTTTTGTTTACTAGTTATGTTTTTTCTATAATCACTATAATCTATATTGCTTAAAATACATATACCGTGGTCTGCACTTATGTAGTGCTAACCTTTTCATTTTCCCACCCTATCTGTACTCAAAGTGCTTTACACTGCTTCTGATTCACCTACACCCACTGATGAAGTATGTTATGTCTTCACTCACATCAGAAACTAAACTGGGGTTGAGTGTCTTGCTCACCTTGTCATGTTGAGCCTGGAATCAAACCAGCAATCCCGGGTTGTACTTAGTAAATTGTAGACAGTCTTCTTAGTACTTTTACTTGAGTCAGTTTTTAAAATGTACATATACTGTACGGTCAATAATACCAGGTTGTGTATCACATTTTTCTGTGTATGGGGCTGCATAGCTGCAGACTGTTCAGTGTGGGTGTGCTGACCCTTGTTCTCCATCACATTAATAAGACAAGCAGTATTAATGTTGTGGCTGATTGTGTATGCTGACTTTTTAGTAAAGCAGAAGAAATCTTGTGTCTAGCTTGAAATGTGAAGATTTATTTCAAGGATGTAAAAGGAGAAGATGTAAATTTAAAAGTTGTTATCTTCTTTTTTATTGAAACCTCACATGAGACTAATACATGTATTGCATTTTGTAGTTCTTTAATTGTATAGTGCTTGAAGGGATTCTCTGAATAATTAATATTCTCTGATAAAATGTGCAGAACATTATTCTTATAATGCAGTATTTAACTACTCTTGCTGAAAAAAAGGCAGTGTATTTTTTTCCACCTCCTGATTAAAATAGTATCTAAGCAATTAAATAAAATGAATCAATTTTAAATGTATCAACTGATCACTGTCTCCATTTATATATTGTGGAAAATTATATAATCCTTACCAGAAACCTTCTTACAAAGATATAAAACTTGCAACAGATATATTAACCCCCATATCAGAAAATCAGTAGTAAACCGTTTTACATATATACAATCAGGTGGTCTTAATTTTTTTTTAAAAATTGGAAATGTACTGTTTTGTTGAGTCACCCCTCATCTCAGCTGTGGATCGAATAGCTGCAGAGAGGCAGCGAGTCACTAGGTGGAGGTACAGACTCGTGAAGCGCAGCCTGAGTTTCAGCTTCAGAGCACTCACAGGGGGGACGCTTCCAGTTAAATGAAGGGAGCTAGACAACTGCTACGTCACACTCAACGCACACATCAACCAAAGTTCTGTGATTAGCTGGAGTGAGGCTGCTTGATAGTTTGATCAATTAGCACATAACATCATGAGCGCACTAATTATGCCAGAGAGGGGGAATCCTTTAATATCTACACCTCAGGATGAGGGAAAAAAAAGACTTTACAAACCTCAAACCTCTTGGGGAAGTGTGCAAACATGAGTCATCAGCAGCTTAATCCACTGAAACACAGACACCACTATTACAAGCCCACAATCTCCCCCTCCCTTTATTTCTCATCGCTACAGTATCATCACGAGCATCCATTTAGAACTGTACAGGCATTCATGGATAAATTTATTCCTGTTTGGAATCAGTGAGTGTGGGCTCAGTAATTAGCATCTCCCAGACTAAATGGATTAATAAGAAATACTGAAGCAAATAGAATATACACATTGATCATTTCACCACAAGTATATAAAATTAGGCAGCTGGATCAAATCAAGGAGTGCTGATGAAACACAGGAGGGGTGTTCCTGCTTTGCGCCAGTCTATATCCGACTCCTACAAGGCTGCCGATCTAATTACAGCGTTAATCACAGCCATACCGCATTTGGAGAAAGATATATCTTTATAATGCATGACACACAGGTATGTGTTGGCTGAGCTTTTGTGCATAATCCCACCGCTCTCCACAGACAATAGAAGGAGGGGTGAATTGGGTCATTCGTACCATCTGTAGTTTATTGCTGAGGATGGTGGCTCTTGTCCTAATGGCATCTGTGCAGAGATGGTGTGATTTACAGGTTCACAGACATGCCAGTCAATGACAACGGGGACACAGACAAGCACTCTCACTGCATCGGCGGTGTCCCTCCCCTGTGGGAAAGCTGTCGACTCCACTTCTACGACTGAACTTAACGCGCAGAGGGGGATGTTGGCTTAATGATGCAGAGTGCATCTCTTCACTCTTGGACTCACCTAGGGAGTACATCTTGGCTCTACAGAAGAAGTAGCCAGGAGAAAATAAATCAATATAGTTGGCAGAGGTTGTCCTCTTGCCCTTTGATGCTTCTGCGTAAACACAGAGACACTTTCCAGTCTCGAACTCACAGGAAACACACTCGGTTTTGCACCTTTGCACTAGTCGACAGCACTCATGCAGAAGATCTGTAGAAGGCCGTGTGCTCTGTACATGGAGGATGACTACAAAGATGGAAACACAAGGAGTGTAGTATAGCCTGAGAAGAAGGTCTCCGACTGTGTGTGACTTAGCTTGAGATCTCTGAGTCTGGTGGATTTTTTAAGAGGCTTGGGGGCCAGTCAGGATTGAGGTCAGTAACCACAGGGTCAGTTAAAATTCCACTGAAGTATATTAAGACATCCATCTGGCATCACTCTGAGGTACGTGAAATTGTGAGAATGTGGACAGATGAACTACAATTTTTGAGGGCTATTTATTTAGGGAATCAATCCCAGAAATAAGCAGAGAAGCAACAACAGAAATCCAAAAATGTCCCCATGAATCCCTTTTTAGGAATATGTCATACAAATTTATTACAATGTGACATGGAAGTAGGTCTCTCAGTTTTTACTGTGTACAGAGGAGTACACAACACACTTTGACAACAGGAAGAGCATTGGGCAAACGATGAAAATAGAGCCAACACCACCAGCCAGTTTATGAAACATTTGGTCAAATCATGCAACATATAAAACTTTCCTATTTACATTTATATATCTTTGAATTGCTCTTCAGCAACATAAAATATGTAAACATGTACAGTATAAATCTCTTGGTCCTCTTGAGGAAAGCATTTCACAGTTTCTACTCCATCTATCCATTTGGAAGTGGGGAGTGCTTGTCCACATTTTTCAAATTTAAATTACATTTCCTTTATTCTCATATTCCAAAAAGACATAATTGTGCCATCAATATGCTGACAAATCTTCCAGGCGGTATTTTGTGGAAGTTTGCATTCAGAAAGTAAGAAGAAAGTTCTCAAACCACAACCATAAATGTGCACACAGACATAGCCTGCGAGAATTCTTTGAAACACGACAATCTTGCATTCAGGAAAAAACAAAGAATAGTATTAAAGTTGAAATATTTTAAATGTAAACTTCAAAGCAGCCACTATTATTACACATTTCATCCACTGCACCGTTAGCGGGGGAAAAGGAAATACATTCTCATCTGTGACCTTGATAGAGGAGTCAGGACTAATGGAGGAAGGATTACAGTGGTTATACAGGCTCTCCTTTTTCCGACAGGGTCAGTTGGTGGATTTTAATGGTGGGAACGTTTCCGACAGGAGGGGGCTGGGCACAGTCTGGCTCCTGCGGGGGAGTCCCACCGCTGAGGATGCAGCAGCAGGTCCGGTGAAAGCTTTTACTGCAGAGTTTGGCCACTTTAGCCCTGCTCGTCTCAGCTGGTCCAGATGCGTGAGTGGGGCCTGCAGAAAAGACCTTCCACTCCCTGCTGTCTCTGTAGGAAGGCGTTCTGGAGAGGGCCATGGAAGAGGAGGGACTGAGGTGACAGGGAGCCCCTCTGCTGTCCAGGCCCAGAGTGAGGGTCTGGTTGTGACCTTGAGTTTGACTGTGACTTGCACTCAGGTGGTGATGGTGTGGTCTGGGAGTCGTCCTCAAACAGTGTACTCCCAGTAAACTCTGGAAAGCTTTCTTAAACTCTTGGTTGGAACATGGGTAGATGATGGGATTAATGCAGCTGTTGAAGTAACCGAGCCAGAAGGTGATCTTGAACACAGTCTCTGAAGGTCTGTATGCAGGGAACATAGAGCCTGCAGGGACAATAACCACATAAGGCTGATTACCATTAACATTACAGCACAAAGAAGGATTTATGATGATGGTTTTTTGTTTGGAACATGCTGTAGTCATGCTGGTGGCTCTGTGCGGCTGCATGTAGGCAGGTAGCTACATTTGGAAATATTAACATCACCAGCAACATTGAGTGTAAGTTGCCATGTGGGCATTCTAGCATGAAGTAAAATTCTAGCTGTTGTCATGAATCAAAATATGGGGCAAATTAAACATTTGATCTGGTGATCGAGCTGGTTAATGTTTTTTTCTCCTGTAGGGATTTTGAGTACCTCTCATAATAAGATCGTTCACTTAGAAGTGCAGCAGTGGAAATGTCAGCAATCGGGCGACAAGACAATCTGTATAAATGTCTGTGTCAATTCATCAAACACATGTCATACTTTTTCAATTAAAATAATAATTGAGAATGTTGATCTTCTGGTCATACTAGAGGGGAAACAACAGACCATCAACTAAATCTGCTGGGGATCACAAACATTCAACAGTTCGTGAGAAATTTCCCTCTGAACAAAGTGGTAAATTAACTAACCAATCAATATGCCGTCCCATGAGCTATGACACTAGCCCAGCTTCCAATATGCAAATACCATTTGTAAAGCTTCAGTTACTTGCTTTATTACCTCTAAACAACCTGTAATCGACTGAATGCAAACACATGATCTGCAGCTACTGAGAGAAACACATCATTGTTCTCATTTACTGTACATCCACTCCAGACAATTTCATTTTCATTGTTTCTGCCAGTTTCAACAATATAAGCCCCCCACTTGCCACCAAGCTAAGGGCTATATTAAAATGACCGTCATAAATTGCGCTGCCCACTAACAGGAGAGACTTACTAAGATTCTTAATGAAGAAGCAGAAAAAAAGGCTAAAGAGGCACATTACATGCAGGACGGTTTGTCAGTGTAAATATATGTGACTCTTCACATATCCAGTGGCTGCCAGTGCAACATTAAAATAATTAAATGGCTGACTTCTTGTGTGGCTGCAATATATCTATCTATCATCGAGGTAGCAGGGGAGAAGCTGTCTTGTGAAATGCTTTATTGGGCGAGCTGTTGCAGACAGTTAAACGTGGGCTTTTGAAAAATGAGCTGGCGATATAGAGACGGATAGAAAGAAGAGATGGAAAGAGTATGAGAGCAAATTATTTTGTGCCGAGCTCATACATTTTATCCACAGCTGTGTCAAAAAGAACAATTCTGTTATTGCTGGTAACCTTCATTTTGTGGGTGCACCCAGAAAACTATTGCATCTGCTATAAATGTATAATTCTAATTCACCAACTGTATTAGTGCAGTTTTTGTAGTTTAGTACAACATATCTGAAAATCTGTTGTATAATGTATGGGCTTTTTTTTACAGCTGAAACCTGAGGTTCTAGCCTGACAGTGACAAAATGGCACTTTCTGGGACAAATAAAAAAGCATGAGGCGTGGGAGGGGACAGCAAACATTTCTTGCCCACATTACTCAAATAGCTTCGTATTATGGGCTGGGCAATAGCATCATAACTAACACTAATAAGAGATTAAAACATCATAAAGTGTAATTTTATAACCATAACATTAATTTAAAATCTGCATTAACTGATTTATGGCCAATAGGGGCAGCAAATTAGAACTGACACTGCAAACAATTATTGATACACCCTGCAGACATGCAGTGCTTGTCACGTTTTCTTAAGTTAGGTGATTTATTATTTATATGTTTCATGTATAAGGAAAACCTGGTTTTCTCAATAAGGGTAGGCAATTAGAGAAACCCGGTTTCCCCACTTTTCCTTGAGAAAGTTTTTTTCTCTGCTATATGTGCACAGCCATATTTCTATGCAGCTTTTTCCAACACTGCATGTGTGTAGCAAAAGGCTGCAAAGAGGAACGACTACAAGCAGCCGAGTGAAAGACTGAATGAGGAAAAGATCATTAACGGATCATTGACAGAGCTGTGCCGCCAAAGTCTAAATGAAAATGAAATGAGCACAAAATGCCTCGGAGAAGTCTAAAGAAGTTGTTTTGAGGCAAAGATTTTTTCTTCATTCAGACAGTTCGCACAGTGGATCGGCTGTGTCTTTGCTTCCCCATTCTTTTTCTTTCTCTGCCTGCACTGTCAATCTGCTCCCCTATTATGCAGAGACATGAACACAGCACAAAGTCAGGAAGCAGCGTTTTCTGTCACTATACAGGTAAAATCTGTGAGCCAGGCTTCCAAAATAAGTCTGAGGTGGAGGAGAAATCAGATGTACAGTTTACACAGATTTCCAGAAACCATGTTTCATTAGTGCATGTATATTTTGTTCCCCCATTACCTGAGAAACCTGCTTAATTTACTGCATTGAGTGCGACTGTCATTCAATTGTAGTTATGTTTCTGCCAAACTGATGGAAGTCAGTGCTGTCTTGCATTAGTGGAGATTTTTTTAAATATTTATTTTCTTGATTTAAAAAAAAAAAACAGTTGCCTGCTACTCCAGTCAAGGTTGATGAGAGCTGCAAGTGAACCAAAGGAGTCAACAATGATCTGACAGATGAGTGGTACTCAAACACAAGTGGTAGCAGTGCACTTGTAAAATGTCAATGGTGTTATGGCTCTGGGCAGGTTTGACGAAGCGAGGGATTTTTCAAGCATATTCACAAAACACATTTCTTTATTAATGGGAAAAGATTACAGATTTCTTTTGTTTTATTTCAGAGTAGAGTTGCCTATTAACATGTGGAGTATGTAAGTGAAAGACACTAACAAGCACAGCACAGTCAGGGGTAAGTGTAGAGTGTATGACTAATATCTGTCACCTTTCACGTTACACATAGACATTTGACTCATTAAGAAAATGTTGATTGTTGAAGCTTTAAATACATTTGTTAGCCTGTTGAGGTGTGAGGTGATTGTATTCAAGGTGGGTCAGCAGACTGTCACGCCATGGGTGTTCGTAAAGGTGCAACAGTGCACACTTGTGGATTGTTAAGGAGAGAAGGAATCAATCCTGAAATAGACACAGAGTCTAACAAGTCGCCTATTTTTTGTTTTTGACATGATCAAATTCCCACACTATATTTTTCTCCCGTGACAAAAGAATGTTTATTCAAATAAATCAAGTCAGACAATCACAACTTATGTGGCTCTACATATCAAAACTACATCATTGCTTGGTGATTCACTGCTAAATCTGTCACTGTCCACAGACTTATGTGGCAGCGGTATGCAGCCTGACGCCAGCATCACTAAGGGAGCATTGGTAAGCTGAGGCTTTTCTTCATTTGCCAGTCAGGAGAGTACTCAGGCAAATAGTAGCAGCTATATTTACAAGCATGAGAGCATGGAATAAATAAAAACCCCGAGGGATATGTGAGGGTTTTGTCATATCTCATATCTACTTGGTTTAGATTTCCTTTTCGCATTCTCCCCGCATTGACACCAGCACATAGTGCAGGCAAGCCTGGCATTTCTTTTCTAGCTTATCTTCATCAAGCTCTTGAAGGGAACATCATATAAGGTTTGACACTGATGTGAAGGTTTTATCTATGATCCTCGATGGCTCGACACTTTATTTATGGATCAATGTGTGAAATATATATTTCTAAGCTTTTGTTTACGGACAGAAGCACACTGGAGGCTGTCAGTGATTTGAAAGATTTATTGAGCCTATAGAGAGCGTCTACCTGGTCGACTCAGAGCATTTACTGTGGTGCTCAGGAGGCCACAAAGCCTGTCTGGATGATAGTAAATTCAGTGTGCTCCCAGACGGAGGAATAATTCAATTAACATCATCAAAGTATTACAGGTCGCCACCACTTAAAACCTGGTAGCAGCATAAATCGATGAAGAGGCTTCTAATTAATGTACTGTAGATGTTAAACAGCTTCCCTAAAGTGGTCTGACTCGCATGTGGCACTCCAGGTTATCAACTTAATATATTTTTGACCTAAAATCTTAAACGCAGTGCATCAACCGTCCTGTGCATCTAGAAATAATAGAATAGAAAGTAGGATCCTAATTGTATTTTTCATAAAGACATCATCATCAACATCGTCATGTTGAATGTCTTCATTCAGACATCGGAGCCAGGAGACACTTTACTTAATTAGCATAAACTATATTAACAAGACAAAACAAATTAATTTGTTAGAATTGCTGGCGGGTGGATTGGATTTTTCCCTTTGGACAAAGTCAAGATAATAAACTAGTTAAACTACCTTGTGAATGACTGAAGCTTCATATTTACTGTCATCTAACCCTTAAGCCAGAAAGTAAGTAAATGTTGTAAGTAATTTATTCACTATTGGCAGAATAAATTATATTGTTTCAATTATAGTTAAACAATGTAACTATAGGATAATTATAATAATTATACGGTTGCAAAATTAGGAAGCACTAACAACCTGAACATGATGGTACTCACCGATGGGCAGCACCAGGAAAAAGGGCAGCCAACACAACACGAAACAGCCAACCACGATCCCCAACGTCTTGGCGGCCTTCTTCTCGCGTGAGAACTTGAGCAGCCGCAGGGCGAAATGTGTGCGGCTGCGAAGGGCCTCGTCCTCCGACACGGTCGTGTTGCCTCTGTGTATCCTGAGTATCACACGTTCTGAATCTGACTTCTCTGTCTTGTGGCCCTCTCTCAGGCCCTGACTCTCTCTGTGAGCTACCACATAAACCCGACAGTACATGACCAGTATGATGGCCAGAGGTAGGTAAAAGGAGCACACAGCAGAGAAGATAGCATATCCTGGCTCCTCTGTGATCTTGCAGATGGACTCATCCTCTGGTGCTGGTTCTTTCCAGCCAAACAAAGGTCCCACAGATATGATGATGGACAGCACCCACAGCAGCATCACTGCAAACAGAGCCCTCCGTTTTGTCATTATGGCCGGGTACCGCAGAGGGTAACTCACTCCAATGTAGCGGTCCACAGAGATCACACAGAGACTCATGATGGAAGCAGTGCAACAGAGCACATCCACAGCTGCCCAAACATTACAAAAGGCTCTTCCAAACACCCATCGATCCAGGATCTCAAAAATGGCAGAAAAAGGTAGAACCGTGGAGCTAAGCAGCAAGTCGGCCACAGCCAGATTTACTATGAAATAATGCGTGACCGTCCGCAGGTTTCGATGACATACGACGGACAGGATTACCAGGATGTTTCCCACAACTCCAAATGCAATGAAGACACCAAGGACCAGGCCTAAAAGGACAGCCTTCACCACATTGAGCTCTGGGACTAAAACCTGGCTGCAGTTGGAGCAGTTGTGTATCAGAGGAGCTGGGGTCATATTGTCCAGCACAGGAACCATCTGCTCCAGTACTAAGCTGATGCTAAGCACTGTCCTGTGCAGCAAAGACAGACCGAAACACACCTATTTAAGTTCTCTACGGGAGAAAAAGGACACCAGGGCATTCTCATAAATGCCATTAGAGTAATGATCATATTAAGTCTGCCTTGTCAAAACATAATTTGAGTGATGATGCCTCTGGCAAATGAGCCGTTACATTGGCAATGCATCAAGAAAACTAAAACTACAGGATGCAGGCAGAAACACTGGGAGAGACGTATAATACATGCAGACAGAGCCCACTGTGCTGAAATCTGGTAATCTATCTTAAAAATATTTCAGATGTTAAACTAGCTGTTATTAGGCAGCTGGTGCAAAACACTTGAAATGTATTATGGACGGGACGGACAAATGGGTATACACATCTAGAGAAATCTTTGCATGTTCTCTACGTCGAAAACTGGAGCTTAGACACAAAATTCAGGTTCATTATTTCAGAGATTGGAGTGAGAAACCACTTTTCTGGGTAGGACGATAGGGGAGCAGTATTCAGCATCCACGTTCCTCTTGTTGAACACGGGGCAATTTCAGCTTGAACACAACAAGAAAGCTACAGCAACGGTATCCAGTGCCTCTGAAAAGAGAGACAGAATAATTGTTTTTGAGAGAATTGATACATCAGTCACATATTGTAAAAGACAAATGCATTCATCCTTGTTTTGTGCACTGTTTTTCATTTTTTGTAGTTTTTTTTCCCCCATGTTACCTAGGCTCCGATCTATCGTGGCCGTAGGTGAGAGACAACGTCTGAGCCACAGTTGCCGTCAAATCAATGTGACCACAACCTCACCTTGTGCTTATCGACCAAACAGAATGTGAGGTTGGTGAATAAAGGAAACAACATCAGGACTGACCAGTTGCCTGTTTCACTGAATAATGTGAACATCATCGCAATTAAAACTCAATACGGCAATAAGTCAGACCAACGCGTATTCCATTGCCGTCCTCAACATCTTGCACCCTGACCTCACTCTTGATTTCGCCTCCAAACATCAATATGTCTCTGTGACCTCTAAACACTCAGAGGTTAAAACAATACAATATTAACCAACAGGTTGATGTTAATTATTCATATATATTTTTTAGGCCCTTGCTCCAGAACGGTTTAAAGGAATTTAGTAATTCATCACTCAGAAAGAGGGGGAACAGTTACTTAGATTTCATCTCTGCCGGTCTAGCTGGTCTAACTGATAGGTTATGATAAGGTGACTGTGTATTTTTCCAAACGTTGCACTAGACGCCTTTCAAATTTGTCCGAATATTCTGCTTCGTCCACTGAGACAGTGCATTTATTTAGATAAGGCAAAATGAGCTGCTCGTTTTGGATTTCTATCTGAGTGTCATTACTGCACACAGCTATCCCAGTGTTGCTGAACGCTCTCCATGACCTGATGCATTGATTTAAATTTATTTTCATTGTAATGACTTCCAAACAACGTCTTGCCATGCAAACTACATTGACAGATGTGAAATTAATCTTGTCTGTGCAGATTACTGACATTTGGAAAGTGGATGTTCTTTAAACTAAACGCAGCCTAGATTATCGGCCTAAAAAAAGTAATGCAGTCGTGCTGATGATTTTCGGATTTTGTTAAGCTTCTTTATTTGAGACTAAATTAAAAGTTCATTCTGAGTTGTCCTCTTTTCCACTATCTATCTTTCTATCTTTCTATCTATCTATCTATCTATCTATCTATCTATCTATCTATCTATCTATCTATCTATCTATCTATCTATCTATCTATCTATCTATCTATCTATCCTTCTTAATTTCCTCAGCTTTTACAACAATTCCAGGCTTTACATATTTAACACTGCCATTTCATTTCCACCATTGCTCCTTGTCACACTATTAACCACCAGCTGACCTTTTCCTTTGTGCCCCACAAACCTCTGCTCCGCACAGAATCTACACCTGTTTTACACGTTTGATGGACTTTTATGTCTCAGGTTCTCTTCTGTGCTGGCATGGCGCTGCAAAGCCTGCATACAGCAGCCATCATAGTGCTGCACCTGTGAGCTTCTCCCACCCACTCATATAGAGTGTTGGGGTGGGGGGAGGGTGTCTCTAAAGTAATTATGAAAGTAAGAGTCACATGTTGATCCACAGGAGCTCATTAAATGATCATATTTTTATCATCTTATGTTATTAAGTGTCTCTGTTGCATTCTAATTGTTTGCTGCTGTATTCTTTTTTATAAAACAACGGAAAAAAATAAGCTTGATGGATTTCCTGTCAGACAAATTCATATTAACCTGATCCATTCAGTCATGTAACGAAGTTTCAGGTCAGTTTAATATTACATCAAGGTGGCGGATAATTTTAACAGTACAAGTAGAGAGATGTAGATCTGACATGTATCTGGGCTCAGTAACTGTTTTACAACTGTGAAAAGTCTGGGACTATCTTTTATATTTTTATCACTTTAGGGAGATTAAGTTTGCTTAAACTAGAAAAAAGGCACTTTTTTGATAACTGACATAATTACAAGCTGGGAACATTATTTGTACATTCAGTTTGTACCTTATATTGACAAGACTCAGCATTTAAACTATTAATTCTGAGATTTATTAAAAGTGACACGGTTATATGTTGGGCTTCTAATAAAAAGAGACCTCTTCATGACTTAATATATACAGAGTTGCCCAGTGAAAGAGCAGGTGTAAGGGTGAACCTGCATTAAGGGTTAGATCACGTGCATTAAACCACATTTAGTCCTTGAAGTTACATGCACCTTTCTCCACCTCAGTATAACATACAAATATAGACTTTTAGTTCTTGGCTATTTTCCAGGCAGACACATGTTGAAGAAGCTGCTCCTGCTGCTGCTGCTTGAAAAAGAATCCACAGTAATGTTGGGGACAGGTCGAGACAAGTCGCTCTGTCTGCAGGTATTTTAATTGAGCAGGAGTAAATATCCATTGTGACTCAGATGTGATCTTTGCCTCTTCGTTGGTGAGCTGGGCTTGATCCCAGCTCTAGAACCTAAGGCCACTTTGCAGGATTATAGGTGATACTAGACAGAAAGAACCATCCACCTTAACAAAATTACAGAAGCAGGGACTTGTTATGGTCAATTGTCTCTATAGGAACCTCACAGTGAATTTCTCCACTATCTCTATTATTTTCTTATTATTATCTTTAAGACATAAGCTTAAAACCTACAGAAATAGCATCATGTAAATGAACTATTTATGGATCAGTGCAACCCAGCGTGTTTTTTTCAAGACAAGCAAATCCCACACAATGGAAATACATAATTATTATGTCCCTCTCCTGCACATGTGAACATGACATGAACATCACTAATGTTTTATCCAAAAATCCAAAAGTCCGCTGGTTTGGTGAGAAACAAAGAAATTCACCCACCGTCTGCATCACTAACGCGTAGAGCAAATGAAGAAGCGCGTCGGTGAAATGAGAAATGATGAACGCGGGGAATAAAGTCTCCGTTGGAAACGCTTCCCTTAAATACCTGAGATGACATTTGTCCGGGACTCACCGAACTTTGAGTTGGATCCCCACATCCAGGCGGCTTCCCCGAGCCGCGTTTGGACGCGGCTGTGGTTGCCGACTCGCACCGGGAGGCGGTGAAGTGGAAGCCAGTTGCGCTCACATCTGCCGGCGCGGACGTCCGACCCTCAGGTGCTCCAAGTCTCTCCACATGACGGTGAAAACCAAATGACTCACTGTCTTTTTTTTTTCCCGAGCCACTTTCCCCCGCTGTACACCCCACCACCACCACCACCAACACCCCACCCCATCCTCCACCCATCCTCATCCTCGCATCACCTCACCGCGCTTCAGCATCACTCCCCGTGCGTCATCACAACCAGTCAGCGTCTAACACGAAGGACTTCTCATTCAGAAATGTTTCATTAGTGAGGGTCGCCTACCTTTGCCAACCATCTGCCACTGAAGACAAAGGCTGGAGACACTGTGTGATGAAGTACTTTAAGTTTGTCTGGAAACAGAACATCAAAAGGAGGATTGTGTTTTCAACATTAACTGCAATGTGTTCTCATAAAATCCCCCCAGTCTCACCTGCAGACCACTTTGACTGGAGATGAAGTTCCTCAAAATCAAAATGTTTCCTGTTAATCACTTTCTGTTAAAGCAATCGTGGTAAAAAAAAATAAAAATCACTCATAACTGACAAAAATGGCAATAAAAACAAAGTCATTCTTTACTTTCATGATAAGCTCAGACTTTTTTAAAAGCTGTGTGTTGTCCTTGAGAGAAGTTAATATTTGTCTGTATTTTAAATTATCTCATATTGTTCTCTGTGTTTTATCATAATTTTGTTTATTTTTATTGATTTAAAAAATGTTTAAATACTCTTAAGTAATTTCCAAAAGTCTATTTTATCAGTAAATACATTTAAATGTCAGTATTGCTCCTTGTATAAATTCAGTTAGGAATGTGAGTAATGCCTGTAATTAATATATTTACTTAGAGTGTAATTTACTTCTATGATAAACTAATTATAGCCTCTTAATACCTCATCTTTTGTTCTAATCCCTTATTTGTGCTGCAGTTGTTGTCATATACTCAATAATTACACTGGGTTAAATTATTTTGCGTTTCTTTTATCAACCAAAATAAAAATTATTGCCTCTCTAAACAATAAGCAAATGTGCTCTGACATTCTTTTTACCACATACAGCATCTTCCTCATTTAAGGATTTTGTCATCTGAATAGAATGAAGATATAGTACACTAACTGTTTACACATAACATATGCTGTATATATCCTTAATCTGTTGCACAACTCAGTCAATACACATTTGTTAATGACTAAGGCTTAACAGTCAATTGCAATTGAACAGGGCCTGCAATTTCACCAGGGACATGTTATTCAATAACGGCTGTGCTTGTACTTCTTAAAATCTTTTTCCAAATAAGCTATGATGAAGCGTTGAAGCAGAAACAAGCGCTCCAACACACCCACGAGTACACATGAATAAGCACAGTGCATTGATTTTTTTTGGGGTTCATTCCTTTCTTCCCACTGTGGACAAATCCTCGGTTTAGCCAGTTGGTGTATTCTTTGTTTTTCCAGTAGGCTCCAGATATAAAGACTTTACCTGGGGCTGCTGCTGCTGGCTCACCAGAAAAGATGTTGGGATCATCTTTGAAATAAATATACGACCGTTTAAAGTACAGCTCTCACCCCTGCGAATGACTTTTATCTTACAATGCTTTGTGGCTGTCTTCTGTGGTTCTATCTTTGCGACAAATCTACTTTGCAACATCAGAGGCAAAATCACGAGCACACTTTTGAACTCTATAAAAATACATTTATATCAGTAAAAGGTACTGAATCACAGTACCTTGACATTTTGTGTGCATCATAAATTGATTATTTTATAAAAGCAATCGTCACAGATGGAGTGTCTGTAAAAAACAGTTTCACGGCAATTTAAATCACAATTATCCTAACATTTACAAAGATTATGGCTCATCATTGCATGCATGCATGACTGCCTTGTACCGATGCACACAGACAACTTTCTAAACAAGTGGCCTATTTTTTGAGTAATTACACACCTATTAAAAGCAAGCCAATGCTTTACCTTTTATTATAAAAAATATTCCAAAATAGATCATCCGTGCTTGTGAATTTCTGTGTATTTGCATCTTGTTAGGGTCTGTAGCATTAACCAAGACCTGTTGGAAAAGCAATTGCCTGTCTGAGCCGCCCATGCAGTGAGGCGGGCTGCTGAGTTTGAAAGATACTGAAATCAATATCCCTGCACTGGAAGAAACATATCCCATCATGGAGGTAACAAACCTGAGCTGAGCATTCACACTAATGTTGGCATTTACAGTGACATTCACTTTAATTGCACATCAAGAGATTTCCTCTTCTGAATTTCTTACTTTGACAACCATCCCCCAAAAACGCAGCAACATTTTGCTGCAGGCATAACGGTAGCTTCAGCCAACAAACACATAAGCACGATTTGCTTGTGCAACTGTAAAATGGTATTTAGCTTTACAAAAAGACTGATATAAAATACTTTCTATTTAACAGGAAAATTCAAAATGGAAACAGCTACTTTATCTTTTGTGTTGCAATCACATTCTCAAGGCCACAGAGCCACAGATTTTTTCTTTTTCATAAAGTGAAGGAAAGTCCTGTGTTGACATTGTGAAATAAAGGTGATAGACTTCATCATCAGGTTGATGAAGCTCCTTGTGTAAAGTGTCCTGCAGCAGTCTGCAGTCCACCCACACACATCTGCAGCTAACCTGAGCCTTCCACCTGAAATGCAGATTAAAGAGGGGGAAAAGCTCTCGACTCATCAGTAGCACTGGACACATTTACCAGACATATTCATGAAACTTTCTGCAGCCATTTTCTATGACATGCAGTCCCTGCTGGTCTTGAAAGTATTTTCTTTTCATCATCACTGGTTGGCATTTATAATAAATAACATCCTAGCCCTCTGTGACAAATGTTCAATAAGAATTTGATGATTCAGTCAAAGATGTTAAAACACTTCGTGTTCTGTTGTGCTCAGATTCATAGATGGTTTAATGGAGCAAGAAGTTAGTCATCAAAAAGCTTTTTATTACAAGAGGAAGTACTTATTATTTGGGTAATGGCATATGGCTGTAACAGATTTAAACACAAAGACCCGGAGGAACTGGGGTTTGATGTAACATGAGCACGCATGCTCATGTTTAGAAGATGTAATGTAGCATTAGCACTAAACACAAAGTATAGCTGGCTTATGGGAATACTAATAGTATTTTTAAGGTATTACTTCATAAACCCATTGAACTGGACAAGTATTATGGCAAGAATAGTTGCAAAAAATATCCCAAGGAGAACAAAAATGCTACACAAGCTGCAGAGACATTTCATTTAAAACCACAGTTGTCAATATTATGGTGGTCCTGGAGGAGAAATCAAAGGACCACAAAAGTGTGTTAAGAAATATCATCTTGAAACCACAAATGATAGTATTTACCGTGTGCCTGTCCATTTACAGGATGCTGAGATGCTTGCATGAAAAGGTCAAAACCTGTTGGACCCCCAGCAAGTCAAAGTCCATGCCTGTTGTCCACATACAGTACGAACACATGGCGTTCATCAAATATTCAATATATCAGCACAAAGCACAAAACCATAAATAAACTCAATCATTCACCCCCTTCACATGTGGCTTGAGGAGTCTAAAAATAGGCTGAAAAAAGAATAATATTTGTCTCTGCTAGCTTAAATATGATATGCGTGCTGCTCGGCAACACCTGTGTACCACCCACATGGCACATTAGATCATTTTTGAAACCTGGTGGTTTTGAGGCAAAAAAGGCTGAGCCACGGGAAGATTGCATGATGGTCTAATGGTTCGGCCTTTTATTGGGTTCCAGTTGTCGTGCTCTCTGCAATTGCTGTAATGAAGTCAGACCTAATTATCTCAGCAGACAGAACTTCACTTTGAGCAGAACTCTAATAATGGCCTAAATGCTGCTCCCTTATTGTTCAGTGTCATACCCAGGAGTTATAAGGGGGAGACTGCTGCTGTCTCCTTACAACGCAAACTCATAAACACACGCACGCACACACACACACCCTGGAGGCTCAGTGTGCTCTGATTTTCTGATGCTCCTTGTGCAGGCATTATGGTCTATTGACAGGGATTATCTGACATGACAACACACTCTGCCCCCCTCCAGCCGGTGACAGTCTTCTCTAGCAGCTGATTAATTAATCACAGGTTTAGATGTCAATTGTTATTGGAATTGTGACGTATTTTACACCAGGATTTTAGCACAAAATCCCACTGAAATCCTAAAGCCCACATTATTTTAGCAAAAAAGACTCACAGTTATGAAGTAATGTCTGAAAAAGGAACAAAAAGGGCAGCGGGGTTACTTCCAGATACATTATTCCATCAGTGGTCTGTTTGCGTGCCTGTTCATTTTGAATTTATGAATGTTAAATAACTGCAGATTTATCCAGTCTTACAGATTGTTTCAAGGCCAGGGAACAGATAAATTAAATGCCATGTTTCTAAATTCAGACTAAGGAAGGGCAAGCAGCTAGTGCAGTGACCTTGATTGTATTGAACATCCAAGTGAGGGGACAGGACAGATAAGGGGGAACTATTTGGCGTACAAAGAAATACGCATCAGTGACGCAGCCTTGTCAGCTAATGAGTGCAGCCAACATGCGGTCACACAGCACAGTGAGATCTGAGTAAGGAAACTGACCTCAGTAATAAAGCACAGGAAAATGTTTACCTCCGCTGTGAATAATATCAGTTATATCAAGGAACATGGGTGGGTTACGCCATGATTTTTGTCTGAAAAAGAGAACGAGAGAGCTATATGCACTCCACGTTTGTGCACAGCAATTTCCTATTCTGATGCGTTTTAGAACAAACAGTGAAAAAACAATATTCTCTTGTACAATCCTTGAGAAAAAAAAGACAAAACACAGTTTTATCTGGTTTGAATTCAAAGAGATTCATTCTTGCAGTGATTTAGATATAGAATACTTGCAAATATGCATCCGAAAATTGAACAACAGAGAGCAAATAGTGCAGCATATTACATGGTGATTCAGATTGCATGCAGAAAAAAAGCATAGGACAAAAAATTGTTTTAGGGCTTATATCCCAACAGAGACCAACAGTATGCCCTTAAACTACAACAATGCGACTTGCTTTCAAGGTCACTCGGCGTACCAATGATCGCTCGAGACTCATTCTCTTCCAGCATGTACTTTAAAGGCAACAAGAGTGTATTTCTGATGCTGCAAGCAGATCTAATAAGAATATGCATTTACTTTTATTATTATCCATCAACGTAGACCATACGGCTCTGCCAGAAAGCTGGAACCACATTGAGCCGCTGTTGTCTAGCTTTGGGGCCAGAATTCTGCCTACAGGAGTGTCTATATTTGTCTGTGCCACAGTACAATTTCTCACAGACCAGCGAGGGAATGTGAAAAACACAATTTGTGGCAAAACAAGACAATATACCTCCCACAATGGCCTTAATTATTCATATCAGGGGATTTGTCAGCAAATCTTACTTATGGTGTTTTGTCTGTTTCATGGTCAGTCATTCACTGGCTAGTTTATTGCTGTGCATGACCTGCGAGATGACAACACCTGGCAGGGAAAATTCAGAATGCACAGAGCACTGAGGCTGCTCTTTTATTTGAACTGAATAAAAATTTAATAAAATCCGAATATTAAACAATCAAAAGCAATTATGATTACTGAATTATGATTATTTTATGTCACTTGATGTTTAATCAAATCAAAGAGGATTAATATTTTGGAGAGCAATATATGATTTAATGTAATGACATGTGATTAATTAAAGCCTGACTCACATTTTCTATTTTGTAAAATGCAGGTATGTAAACTATGATGTCAAAGCAAAGATTGCATCGTTGGGGCTAAAAACAGCCCTCAGAGAAAAAACGGTGTCTCTCAGCTTCTGTTACATGAAGCTGTATCAGAAAATCTGCAGCCTAGACAGAAACTTTATCTTCTCAGAACATGGTGTGATTATAACACACCTCAGGAAATGAAAAATCCACACAAAGAGATGAGTCTTGACACCGATGTCAAACTGTAACTCGCTGTGACCTGGTCACTGTGATAAGGCTCGGCGGCGCCCTCTTGCGGCGGACAATGAGAAGTGCAGATAGCTCATCCGGATAAATCGTGGGAAACATTAATTTAATATCGGATAATTCATTCACTCTACCATAAAAATGCATATCACTAGAAACACTGAATCTCGAAATATCATGGTGAACCGATATTTCTGTGCCCGCTCTCATTTGACGCGTTGGTTTGCGCAAGCGCAAAGCAGAAACAACCCGGAACAGCCAAGTTGGAAGATCGTAAACAGACGGCGTCTCTGCGTTAATCCCCACTGTATAATAAGTTAATTTTTATCAATACTAACTGGATCCACATTAAATCAATTGAGTTTTTTGACTGTACCTTGGCAGAGACACGGTTCGCATGAATCCGAATGTTTGCTACACTGTCGTTAGCACATCTGTAGCCGAGCCGCTGGCGTCTCATTGAAACATCGTAAACAAACGGGAGCGGCCGAAGAAGATGCCGGCGCGCAACGTTGTATCCAACGGGATCAGCAGCAGCAAAGTGAGGTACTCCAGGTTACCGTCGGATGACGACGGCTACATTGACTTACAGGTGAGATGTAGAAGAGGGGATCCTTCAGTGTGAGAGCATCACACTGAAAGAAGATCAACTGCAGCACAGCCATCCCAACGAGAACTAAAAGTTAGAAAATGAAATAAACCAAACTAACTAATTACTACTGAGGATGAACATCAGCCACGAGTAGTAATTAGTGGCTGTAATGTCCATCATCAACCATCAGTCACACCTTTCAGAAAGTGTCACGCAGACAGGAAGATTTTAGTGTAGCATAAAACCACCTCTGAGAAAACCAGCTATATTCATATAGTTATAACTGATACTATATATATTCATGTTAATATTTACAAAGTAAGGTTCACCAGAGGTGCCTTTTTATAATGCCTACTGCTTTCAAGTTCCCTTGTTTGTTAGACAACATCTTTTTTAGTGTTATATATGTGTTTTTCTTATGGCATAGTTGATATGACCGCATTGATATTAACATGGTCATATGGTTATACTTGAAAAGCCTTGTTTAAGGCCAGATGACAACAGTAAAGCACACAACTCTTAAATAATGGTCTGTATATATGAAAAGTTGGTGGGGTTATCCTTTAGGGATTGTTATTCACAACCAACACATTAGAATTTTCATATGCCTCATTGCCATATGAGTTTTGTGGCTCATACTGTGTTGTAATCAAATGACAATGTCTGTCACAATACTTTACTAAAGACACTGAAGTACATTCTAATTTTTTCGGACTAGTTCAGTACTTTACTCTGCTGTGTTTAATTAAATATTTCTCCTCTTTTGCAGTTCAAAAGGAGCCCACCCAAAGTCCCATACAAAGCCATAGCACTGGCCACAGTGCTCTTTTTAATCGGCTCTCTGTTAATCGTCATTGGTGCCCTGCTCCTGGCTGGATACTTTGGAGTCACTGTGAGTGCTTGATCATGTCAGAGTTTCAGTTTTCACAGCAGCAAAAAAATATGTTCACCTTGATTTTACATAACTGCTTAAAATTCAAATGTTTTCTGTCATTCAGCACTCAGACCGAACTGTTCCTGTCCTTATCATTGGGATCCTGGTCTTCCTACCTGGTATTTACCACCTGCGAATAGCTTACTATGCATCAAAGGGCTACCCAGGCTACTCCTATGATGATATCCCAGACTTCGACGACTGACACACCACATACTATATCAGTCCTGCTGTGCTAGTTTGCACTCATATACGGTATTATTTCTGCTGATTAATGCTTGGGATACCTTTGCAGAAAACAAGGTCTAAATAATTTGGAAGTGACGAGTGTTACTTTATAGTTAATTCCAACATGTTTTTATGAAGCCAGATCAGTATGAGATATTGTTTAATTTGTATATTTAGGTTGTTACCTTAATAAATGAATAAAAATGAATCAGAGCAGTCCTTTTTCATTTGTTAATATTTAGATCATCATTGGTATTATTTTTTGTCTTGATGTCGGATCCCTAAGAATTAAGTTTGTGTAAACACTTGTTTAAGCTTGAAACAAAAATATCAAAGAATCCAACCAGAGCTCACAATGTCAGTGTAGAATCACTTCTCGTAGTCAGATAATTTACAGGCTATTTGATATTAGAACTTCCTTCATGAAGTAAGATACAAATATGCAACTACCAGGCTGGATAGACCAGGCTTAGATATGTACCTTCACATACATCATACTGTGTGTCTTGTTTGGTGGGTATCTGATATTAGTAATACGCAATTACTGATTTTGTACACAACACTGGTGCAGTTTGCAGTACACTGCAGTTGATCACCCTTACTACTGTGCCGAGTTGTTCTTTCGTAGAGGAACAACTCTAGGAATCGAGAGGATTTCACGTGATTAATGTCAATCCCTTGATCTCCATATGGTGCACCTGGCTGTGAGAGTAAACACTGTCAAACAGTGAAGCACACACGCAATTAAGACATGACATTAAGACCTGACACCTGTTAACCTGTGTCAGAAGTCTTGTGTTTTCTAATCTGTGCTATCAACTCAACACCAATTCAAACTTGAATATGAAGTGTGCTTGTAAAAGGTGAATCGTCCACCTCATTTTCCTACGTAAGACAATCTCGTGTGTAAAACTGTCAGTAATGGCTGCTCTTGTGTAACCAGTTCAGATGCTAGGCAACGAGCAATCGAGGAGACTCGCTTGCTCTTTGTTTTTGCTACCAAATTCGTCCAGTCACAACCAGCCATTAACAAAACCCAGCAAACATTAGCCACGTCAGCTGGGAAACCGATTTTCTGAAGGCTAGCTATCTTTTCAGGAAGCACTCGTACCTCCATGCAAAATCAATAAATCAGGCAGTGATTGACTGTACTGAGGCATATATATTACATCAGCAATTCATTTTTAAACAATCTAAAATTTATTTTATACCCATGTAATGATTTCTAAAGTCTCTTGATTTTATATTGGCAATAGATGTTATTATTATCATATACAGTATATTGTAAATTGTAATTACACAGACACTGTGCTACAAAAAGTAATTTTACATTACAAACCATAAAACAGATACACAAGTGTTGAGAAGACATAAAAGTTTAAAAGCTTAATAATTAGTAACATTCATTTTCTTATCCTCCCCCTGGGGGGATCAGAAGTGATATCTAGTCATCAAGACAACTTGGAACAACACTCTCAGGTGCAAAATGATTTCTGGAATATGTTTGGTTTTCTGTATTTGTGTCAGTGGAATAAGGAGGGGCCCTGCCATTTCTCCTGATTGACACCGTCATGGGACAAAGCGGCCTCGGTGGCCCCGTGTCCGCTGCGCCCCCCTGTGGCGGTCCAGAGTGTCTGGCTCCGGACTGGCTATTTTTAACACAGTGACCCCCAACAAACCCTCCATCAGGCCTGACACGGTTGAAGACTTCTTCATGTTCCAGAAACATCCAGGTAAGACCAGGAAAAGCCACAGCACTCAAGTCTCTCTCTTAACGGTGTCACCTATTTTTTAAATAATAAATGGGGGTAATTAACAAAAGAAATATGAGGAATTCATAGTTCATAACTGACTTGACTAAAATGTCTGCATTGGGTCAATGGGCTACATAACTTGATGTTATGTTTGGTAATAAATGTAAACGCATATGTTGTGTAAGGTTTATAAAGGTTATAGATGTTAATTCTAGTTAACGCTAATATTCAGTGAGCCGCCTGAAAAGGCGGGTTACCGTTAGCCGAGCTAGCTAGCTGGATACGTAACTAAAATGAAAGATAACATTAGCATTAGCACATTAATTTTTCTAGTATGTGGATCTTAACTAGCTCTGACCAGCAATCTGAGTATATGTCACAAGTTTTAGACCGTTAAAACCCTGAAGGTGGTTGGAAGTGCCGGCTCAGCCGGAAGGTCGTTGGTTCGAATCCCGTGTGGCGTTTGCATGTGTCCCCTCGCTGTTTCAATTCACGTCAGGTTAATCGGTGACTCCGAAATGCTAGTGAGTGTGAATGTTGTCCACGTTTGTCTCCCTGTGTTTGGTTTGTCTCCTTGTCCAGTGTGTCCCCCACCTCTGGGTGGGATACCCCCCCCCTACCCCCAACAGCAAAGCAGTTACACATAATGGCTCTTACATATACTTCTCTAACAAAGACTCATTGTTCCACATCTACTGCTTTATATTTCCTCCTGTGAAATAAATTCAAATATATGCTTTAGGTTCTATCCCACCCATTTTTTGGCACTTAATGTCAAAATATCCACTTGTTGAACCTTTTCTCGATGCTGGAGTCACTTGAACCCTGTGTGTGTGTAGCGGCCTTTTGTTAGGATCCAGGGAAGAGACGCTTTTGTCTGAGGCGCTAAAATATCAGCAGCGTCAAGTAACTCAGAGACACGAGACACATCAACGGAAGTCGGTGCAGGACCCTTCAATATAAAAGCCGTTGTTCCTCATACATTACATGTAGTCATTTTAAAGTTTTTATCCAAACTGAAAACTGAACTTCATTGTTTTGCCAAAAGACATTTCAACATGTGAGAGTGGAGCTGTGAATCAAAGCTGAGCCTCAGCAGGCGATGCTCTGACCATGACAGGATGACACTTTTCCCTTTAAAACGTTGCTAATTTGTTGTTTGCATGTAACTAGTTATGTTGGTAAATATTGATAACTGGACTGCTGGATATGAACTGTGAAGAGCCTTTTTCAAAGTAGTTTTTTAAAACAAATGCACAGTTTTCTTAATGTGTGCCAGTAAACCAAGAGTCAGCATGCACACTGCCACGATCCTGAAAGTGAGGTAGTTTAATGTAATTAAGCTATTGTTAATTTTTCTTGTTGATTAATATTGTTATTGATTACATACTTCATGATTTGTGTTGTCCATGCATTTGTGAAGATGAATATTGTGATCTCACATGTCCAAGGTGACCTCTTTAAAGTGATTATGTCCAAGCCAAGAATCATGCATGTGCAGTTACTAATACATGTACCGTCTTCCTGCACAGCCCATGCCTTGGTTAGCCTGCGACACAAACAGGGAGTTTATTTTGAAAGGTGCACCGGGACGGATGCGGTTGTCTTGTGTCTGTCTTGGGGTCTGGACCCGGAGCAGGAGGAGTGTCCGCGGTGGGAGGAGAGAGGAGGCTGTGTCGGACACAGTGTGTCCACAGCGGGACTAAGACCGAACCCAATGCGTGCTTTCTGCTGCACCGAGCTGGCTTTTATTGGACGATAAAACTACACCTGATCAACCAAGAAGCATTTCTGCATGTTTTTAACAAAGTTTTTTTTTTTATGAATTACTACTTATGGTTAGAGATTCTTCCCATAAGTTTGGCGCGTGAAGATCACGGACATAAAAGCGAAGTCGTGGAAAGTTTAAATGGAATTTCAATGGGCTGATGTCGGACTTATGAAGGTGCTTCGGGTTAATGGATTTTACTGAGACTGCACATCAGCATTCTAAGGACGCCTGATCACTATGGATGTGGTGGATTAATTTTTACTTTTATTTGATTCACGGCTGTACTGTGAACAAAAACGTGACTATCTGCATTTTTTTTTTATCCAACTCGTAGTTTCAATTTTAAAAGTCGAACTTATTATCTTTTGAATCGGTCTTTCCCCTAAAGATGAAGGAATGAACGGATGAATTAATTCCACAAAAAAAAAGAGTTTGAAAGAAAAGCATCAATGGATTGAAATATTTTCCTTCCCGCTTCGAGCGAGAAATGCCTCAAGCCAGGTAAGGATCTGTGGAGGTAGGACCGACGCGTCTTTAACAGGCCCGCCAGCTTAACACCGACAACATCCTACATTGTCTTCAACAATGATCTTACTTTATTATTTTTTATGATAACACTAATAATTTGTGGAGCAGTGTTTTTTCTGTGGCAGTGATTTCTGTGCTAAATGTGAGCCTGCTGTAGTAAGGCTATGATGCACCGTGTTATGGGGCCTTTGTTTATGTTTTGGTTATCACATGCTCCTAATATAATCCCTCAGTGAGTGATTTTTTTTTTCTTTTTTCCTCCTCGGCTGAAACGGTGGGGAAATGGATTGAGCATGCTTTCAAGTAAACTGTGTTCTATAGATTGAAATAGTCAAAAATGTGTTTGTTTTCATTCAGGGCTCCCTTCTCTCATATTAGACTCAGCCAGTCAGACAAAAGATGCACCTGTTTTACAGGAGCTCTGTATGGTGACATGGAGGGCTGAGCATCATGCATCACTGTAGGGGTGCAGTCACGAATAAAGAGCTGTCTGTTGGACCAGGCACTTTGTTTGCCTGCTGCCACACATGCTGCACTGTGCACCTAATTTTAGATGTTTCTGTGCAGCAATCCTGTGCTTTTTACATAATATGTATGGCGCTGTCTACTCGAGGAGTTTCCTTTAAACGTTTTTGTTGTGCTTGTTAAATACCCATTGGTGAGAAATAAGGTACAGAGAGGCTCACATGGCTCGTGATGCCTGTAATCCCTTGTGTTAAGCCATAAAACAGTGTACGAGCAGTGTACTTTCATAAGCATAAGCTTCTTTCATCCTTTATCAATTTGTAGGTTGTTTTTAAGAAACAGGCATTTTTCTCCAGGAATCATCAGGGCCTTCCAGTTTAGCAGAGTCTGTCAGTGTCCACTCAGGTTTCATTTTACACACACACACACTGCATGTATTTCAACACTTTAGAGACTCATTTCACTAGTTCACTAGTGAAAAAATGGTACGTGGCCAACTATGAGCTGGATGCACATTTTCATGCTGTACGAAATAGATATTCATCCAGCCATCCATTATCCGTCAGCTCTTGTCCTGTTTTGGGTTGCAGGGGGGCTGGGGCCTGTCCTTGCTGTCATTGGTCAAGAGGCAGGCTACACCCTAGATAGGTTGTATTTCCTTGAAGAACAAATGATTTGTAAGTTGAAAGTATTTGCTCCAAATTGCTGTGTTTCTGGTGCCTAATATTTCAACGTCACAATACCTAAGCTCATCAGGTACTAAAGTATGCAGAAAGTACACATAGACATGAAAAAATGTGGTAAACCAGAGGTAGGGGATGTTGAGAGAAAACCCCTAATAAAAGGCAATGCAGCGTACCATAAATGGTGACAGTTGTACTTTTGTTTTTATGTGCAGTTGACCTGTCTAAATGGGCCCTTTACATCTGGTCAGTAACAGCTGTCCTGAATGAAGAAATAATACGGTGTCCCTGAATAATACTTAAGGCCCTGTTGAAGTCCTTTGATAATGAGTCTCATTCATTTCCAAGTTTCAAAGTAAATCCAGTGCCATTCTTCAACACCGGCCCTTTGTGTTCTAATATTTTGTGTGACTAAACTGTTACTGTTATTATAAGAGTCTTTGTAGACTTTTTTTCTTTTAATAGACTTGTGTTATTCCTGCTCATCTCAGACCTCTAAATTATATGAAGTCTTCTTTGTAACGAAACTGTGTTTTCACAGGGAAACACTCAAGTGTCAAAGTGTGAGTATGTTTCAAACAGCCAGTGCTCATTAGTCAGAACTGTTATACCCTGTAGCACCATGTGTTATGCTATCAGTGATTAGTATGTTAATCCAAGTACAGGAGGCTTTCCCCCGCACGAGGAAAGGACTTCCCTCTCGTGATCAATGTGTGCCAAGCTCATTTCCTTTAGTTAAAGTGAATGTCAATGCAGTTTCTAAATTGGGTTTCAGTGCCAGGGCAAAAATCAGTGAATTGATTGTTGGATTGTGGAAGCTGGTCCAACCAGTCAAGGTTGGAACGATAATTTTACAACTCATTATTTTGTTAGTGAACATGATTCACGTGTATTGTTTGTCCAGATTTGTGTACCTGGGGAGGTTTCGGTGACACTTGTAGTTCCTGCTACAGGCTAGTTTAAAATGAATCTACGGCCTCTGTCAGGATTAACAAGGATTACCGTGCCACTGCTTATAAGGCTTATATCTGTCACCAACATCAGTGATGGCTCTGCTGAAGTACTGCTGAGGTTACAAGTTCACTTTTCGTGTTGTGTTTTGTGTATGTGTCAAAGGAAACGTGAACAATGAAAAGACAAACTGGTCATTTTATTTTGACATTTAAAATTTACAAGACTGCTAAAAAGGCTGCTGCTCTTGGTAACTCCTGCAGAGTGTAACCCTCACAGGGTGCAGCTTAACTTTTGCATTGTATAGTTTATGTCTCTTGATGAGTTTATTGAAGTTTGTTGTAGATTATGTAGATATGGAGTGGTCAGGCTTACCAGCTGTTGCTGCTGATAGTTCGTAGTCATTTTCCTCCTTGCCTTAAATGCAAAAACTGATTCATCCATCCATGCATAAATCCTCTCACTGAAACATGAATTGTGAAAAGCCCTTTCGTGCAAATAAATTTTATAACATTTGAATTGAGGAGTTGAGGGTCTTTTGAGTTATACACTCTAGGTTCTGAAAATAGCAGAGCTATAACTTTGTGAAAGAGGCCTGGCTAAATGCACCCTGGACCTTTTGGTCCTTTGTTTTTGTTTAACCTCTATTTATTCTGGAAATCTCCTTAAGCTTAACAAAGACCAAATTACATTTATATAATTTACAAGATAAACAAGAAATGTTGACAAGATTACAACAATACAATTTAACCACCAAAAACCCATCATATACAGACAAATGTGGCACCACTAATTAAAACAGTCCCAAATATAATAAATACAAACTAGAAAAGCTTTAAATTCTCTAAAAGAGTTGAGTGTCTCTCACAGTAGTAAGGTACATAGTATTTGAAACCAGTCCTCCCCAGTCCGAAGTTGGTATGAGGAACTTATAAAGCCAGTCTCTCCTTTGGTCTGATGTCATACTGCAGTTGTGAGCTCTAAAATCAACTAAGGGTATTAAATATATTATATTTTCCACATTGGTGAGTACAATAGCTGCCTTGTGTGATAAAATTGAATGGATAAATGTTGTTTGGATCTTTATAATAAAAAAATATTACTTTAATAAATTTCCCATTGGGGATCAATAAGCAGGAAAGATTGGTTGTTTTTCAGGTGCTTGGGTAAATGTTGGTTCAGAAGACTAGCTCTCCAGTACCTATGATGTCACTGCCATCCTAATAAGGGCACTGGCTAATCTGGTCTTTTCACTATTGTAAACGTGAACTTGGGGACCTCTTGTATGAGATTTAAATGTGACAAGCACTATACTTTGGAAACCAAGTCAAGGGTAGTTAGCAGCACTACTCTTAATTGTATGAAGATTTTTTTTTTAGGACAAATCTATTGCTGGGTAAAATAAATGAGAAAGCTAAGCTGTGCACAAGAGATATTTCTATAACTTTTGTAATGAAGGGCCAGCGTCTCATTTTCCTTTTATCGGCTCAAGACCCAAGTATCTCTTTGTTCACTTTGGAATGTGTCCTCTATAATAGGTGGAGAAAAACAGCTGTTTGCTGTCTAACAAGCTGCAGAGTAATGTCCGCTAGCAGAAACCGTAATCCCAGTAGGCATAATCATCTGAAGTGATTTGATTTACCAATGATTGATCACTGCACAAGCAGATGACAGTGTCCTTGATTTGTCTCACCCATTTGATCTCTAATTCAATTACACTATTAACACTTGAAACAGCAGGGCAGGATTAGTCTGGGTGTTACAAATGTACCATCCAGAAGGCTAAGTCATGACTAGATCCAAAGCAATTTGTGTCAGTGAAATCCAGTGATACATGGGACCAGTCAGTGGAGAGCTAAAAGTCTTGCGCTGCTGCAGGAACTAACAGTTTCTTTTGCTACAGTTTTTAGTCAGCTTGAGTTTTCATATTTGCTACTTGCTCTTGGGCATTTTTGTCTTATACTTTCTGACTTTTGAAAATCTTCTCCCAATAGTTTGATTATTAGAATGTGAGTTTGGTCAGTTTCACTGGTGATTTCTGTTCATTTTACCTAACTTCTTTTCGGGCTAAGAAAGGATATACCGTCATATATTGTCTAATTTCACTGTCTCAAAATATTGTTGCCGGTGATGTACAAACAGTTCACTTTTCTCAGATAGATGTGAGGAGACTGAGAAGAATAAACTCCTCTCACATGCCCTCACTGTTACTTGGGAGCTGTGATGTGGATAGTTTGTCTTTTTTTTATTTATTATACAATGTAGGTCATAATTGCTTGCAGGTCTAAAAGTGGTTTTATCAGATTAAACAAAAGTTCCTCTGCTGACTGTTTTTTTTTTTTACCTAGATTTTTATTCCATGTTAAGGAGTCCAACTTCTGAATTTAACACCTGGGCCCACATTGTGAACACCTGCCCCCCTGCTGTTATGCTGCTTGAGGAAATAACCTGGCTTTCTCCTGTCTACTACTGCACCTGTAGTAGACAGACAAAGCCCCCTCGAAGCTTCCTCTGTAATATTGGCTCAGTGTGGGCGCACCCCTGTTGAATCTTCCCACAGCCCATTCCTGTTTTTCTGTACAGAGCAAATGGGTGCAAATACATTGCTTAAGAGAGTTCATTGAGGTCTAGATATGAAGTTGAATTTTAGATATACTGTATAAAAATAGTTAGTCATTGCTGTTCCATTAATGTTTTCAATTTGACTGTGAACCTCAATCGTTGTTTGACTGCTGGAAGTTATGCACAAATTTCTTTTTAAAAATCCATTACAAGAATTACGTTTACTCTGACAACCCTACAGAGTGAACATTGTATGCTCAGTAGCAGTAATCCTTTTCTCATTATTTCCCATTATTCATGTTCTATCCCCCACCTTCTTTATTAGCATTTACTGTAAGTCCAACTTTGATGTGTCCCATTTTGGTTTCCCACAGTCACTCAGGTTCAAGGACTGAATGCATATTTCTTCTGTTCTTGGCTGTTTTTCTACTCAGACACTAGCCAAGTCTGTCAAATGATTTGCCTTTTTCTCCAGTGTGTTTCTTGTTACTTCAGCGAATAATATGAAAAGCCTCTCTACTTTTTTAATAATGTCAACTTTCTTTTATTATAAACTTAAAGAAGTAAGCTATTATTAGGGTTTGGCCTTGAGTTAAGGGGAAGGGGCGTCATCTTATGTTATGTTCAAAGTTGACTGCTGAATAATATTATTGGACTATGCTGGTTCGCTTGCATAAGCTGTTTGTTCATTTAATAATCAGGTGCACAGCACTTGTTTGACCTAAAATGTAGTTGTTGGAGTCTTGATTTAAGTTTAAGTATATTCTCTAATGACGGTAATTTCAGGGCACTTAAGTTCCTCTTTCAAGCTCTAGTAATAAGATAACATCTGGAGTCCAGAGATGCAGATTTTAATATTGCTTGTGTCAGCTGTCAATTTCTGTTAGCCTGTTTAGTGTGGGATAAGGCCTTCTTGATCAGCTGGGCCAATCACAAGCCTCAGGTTAATCTGTACATACACCTAGTGCTTGTATGTCTTCTCTGTAAACAAACAGACACTTCCATGGAGGCAAACCTTCACATGATGCATCGAAGCAATCTCACGCCCCACTGTCTGTTTGTAGCACTTGTTGGAATAGCTTATTTGCCTTAATCCAACCACAGCTCAGACATGCAATTTTGCATAAGATTAAGTGTTTTCAAAGAATACAGTTATTTGTTAACCAACAAACATCTGGAGTAGCATGTAGTTGTTGGATTATGAGTTGATGTTAACTGAGGAGATTACATTTGTCTGAGGGTGGATGTGAGGGATGTTCCTGTGCAACAGATTATGTGAATCTGTGAATGGTGCAGTAGTGTTTTATACTATTCTGACCAAAGGGGATGTGCTGTCTTGTCTTTCAGGTTGGGAGATGTGTGAAGGAGTGTGACGGACGGCCATGGGACTGGAGAGACGGTGGCTTCAGGCTGTCACCTTTGCTTTGGCCATCTGTCTGCTAAGTAAGTATGCCAACCTATACATTTAGGGGGTAGGGGCAGCTGAAGCGCAGTTGATAGAGCAGTCGTCCACGGACCACAGGGTCAGTGGCTTGACTCCTGGTGGTCCTAGCCTCAAGTCGAATTGTCCTCGGGCAAGACACTGACACCCCAAGTTGTCTCCAGGGTCTGCTGCTTAGTTGTAAGTTCTTTTGGATAAGCTAAGTGACTAATTGTAATTGTAATTTTGAGCAATTTGCTTTTGTTTTCTGCTTTTAGAGGTTTTTACAACAAATTAACAAATGCATTTATACTCCATGCATAGCAAAACATTTAAAGACGTGGCAAAATTCTTTGTCATTCAAAGTGGCCGACAATGTCATTACAATGTGACAGAAAGCAAAACAAATTCTTGTAAAATTGTTGTACCAGATTTTGCTAAATTCTAAAAATGCACAAGTAAAAGAGACTAAATGCGTTACAAGTGATGATGAAATCGAAAAATTACTACTGTTGAAAATGTTCGGGTCAAATTAACTGGTGTACATCTGCTTTGTTATATTACATTTATAAAATGTCCCTCTTGTAGTAGTTTAAGTATTGTTGTTTACTTATTTTTACCACATTATGTAGCATTATTACAGCATCTATGCCACCTTTTTTTCATTAAAAAAATCAAAACCAAAGTTTTTATTGTGACCTTATGCAGTTGATTTTAAAGACAGTTTAAATCTTTGGATCTACATTAAATTCTGTCAAATAATTGCTTGATTTCTTTTTAAAGTATCTGGAAAACACTAATAGCTAGCTTACTGCATCAGGTGATTGAAACATTAAATGATGGATATTATATTAAACAATACATTGATAACATGTCATATATTTAGACAAATTAGGTTTGTTGTTAAATGTTACGATTGTTTGTAGGATAACCTTTTTTTATTAAGATTATTTTTCTCCATTTATCTGTTTTTCCATTTGTTTGCTCAACTTCACCCAAACGTCACTGATTACCAGCCTCCAGTGTGGCTGTGTTATGGTAAAGCACAACTAAGCAGTTGGCATATGTTGCTGTTTAGCTGCTGACATACAAACTGAGTGATGAATCTAGCACAGCTCTTTTTGCATCATATTGGAGAAAGTAAACAGCAGGGGCTATCTAACAGACATGATCGAACAAGGGAGAATGGGGCCAAAATCCAACTTAAATAATATCTCTCTGTGTGGATTTAGATCAATCCTGGATTTATGCTACCCCCAACCCCAGGCACACTTCAGTGTGTGTCTGTGCATGAGTTTGTAAGGGGGGTAGTTGGGATTGATTGTGCTGATCTGCAGACCATGTGTGAACCACAGGGGGTGGTGGGAGATTGGCTGGAGAGAGCACAGAGGGTCCTGCTGCCCCGCACAGTGTACCCTCCCCATTCTGAGATTAAAGTAATCACCAGGCCAGATGAGTGGCAGAGTAAACACTGGCACCCAGTAGCGCACACACCCACGTGAGCACATGGCAGTGAGGAAGAAAGGGAGGGAGAAGAGATACTGCTCCAGGTGTCACTAATGGGATTGCTGTGTGTTTGCAGGCTTTGCGTCTATACGATCTTGTCACCAAATGGCACGTGATTGTTTTACATGCCCCCTGATGGCCCAGCTTTCAAAAGAAAACTCTCTGGAGAACTCCTTTTCAGTGGCTGATACAAAATCCAGTTCAACAAAGCATTTATGCTGTTGTCACCTTTTCTGAATCTGTTTCCCACAAACTATTCTGTGTATTGCCCTCTTGTTGTGTGTTTGGCCAAGCTTCCTCTCACCCCCGGCGTAATAACTGTGTTCTCAGCATAGTAAGCAATTTTAACTGGGACCCAAATCACCTAAAAAAATTCCAGAGAGTTAATTATGTTTTTTTTTGTTGTTGTTGTCACTGTACTCTGTATTGCCGTCTGTGGTATTAAAAAAAAATCTTTTTCTTTATCCTGCTGTTATGCTGTTGTCTTTACAGGTGTGTCACAAGGTTTGGCGTCGTTGGTTCGTGCCAGAGAGGGGGGTTCTGCAGAGTTGGGCTGCAGTTTCACTCCTACATCCAAAGAAGCTACCACACCAAACCTCTTTCCCCTACATGTGGTGGAGTGGGTGCGCCTTGGTTACAGCGTTCCCATACTCATCAAATTTGGAGTGTATACTCCTCGCGTTCACCCAAACTACAAGGGTAAGGTTTATTCAGATGTGTTCACTGCTGATGAGTGAATTGTATGAAGTGTAGTTGACTGAAATTCGGTCCCTTGATGCAGATTCATTAGAGCTTTTTTCAGATTTATTTGTATTATGTTAGTGGTCCGACCAAATAAACACTGATGCATTTCTCAGGAGAACCAAGAACAACTTACCTTAGAGCCGCTGTGATAATAGTTTGTTTGCCTAGATTTGAGTTTGGGGAGGGGGGGTGTGCGTGTGGACATTTTTATCTTTCACTTTGAGTCACAGTATACACATCAGTCTGTGTGGGCAAAGATAGACATTAGGAGGTTACACTGGTATTTATGAAGACTTTGGAAAGGGAAGTTTGGATGAAACAATACCCCAAATAGGTAATCCATCCAAACCGCAATCCCTGTAATTACTGCTGTTGTTCAGTCTTTGTGTTTTCAGGCAGTTATACTGCAGGGAGAAGAGGAAGGGGGAGAATGCATTAATGGAGGCAGTTAAAGGGGGTGGGGTGTCTGTGCAAGAAAAAGGGGGGTACCAGCAACACTGTGCATTGGGGAGATTAGGAGTGTAGGTGGGGGCTTGGTGGTCTGATGACAGTGTTTTATTAGTATGCTGAGGGGTGACCCAGTAAGGGAAGATTGTTGTGCTGGAAGCAGGATGGATGAAGCATTGGGAATAATGGGAGTTTTCTTGGTGGAGTGCTATAATCCTGTCATTGTCTACAGGAGGACAACAGACAAAGAGGGGTATCACAACCTCCCCTTGCGTTGCCAAAGCTAACAAATCTACTAGGACACCTAAAATCCCATAGCGTCCAAACTAGGTCGCTAAAATGTTCAGGGAACCTCACTGAAAATCTCAGCATTTTTAGCTATATAAGGTTTTTATTTTATCATTAGGCCCCTGCTTCAGAAATATATCTTATCAGGAGAAGTCAGGAACCCCATTTATGGCCTGTATGGGACGAAGCATAGAAAGGCTGCCTCTGCAATAGGGTTACATGTTTTTGGCATGTTAACCATCTTATAGTAGCTTAACCATGTCATTGTTTAGGGGCAGTCATCTGATACAGGAGCGCTTATAATGAAGTAAACAACATTGCTGAGATGTAGTAGAGTAGAAGACTATTTTGCATGTCCCAATACTTACCACATCCATCCCTTGTATGTATTTGTCTGGTGTGGCCTTAACCCTTGTCTGCCTCAGATCCTCACATCTCCCCTCCCACTGGAGGCAGATGGCAGCATGTGAAGCATGTCAGTGCTGTGGGTCTAATGTATTCTACCCTCAAATTAAAATATTGGGGGATTTTAGGTTTAACCACAGTACAGTCAAGTATGCAACCATTTCCTGGCCTTTGTCATGACTTGTCAAGGAACAGGAATAAGAAAGCAGGGATGATTTAAAATTCAAGGTTGAAGACCAAGAAAATGATTCATAGGCATTGTTGACACCTTTACTTAGTGGGATTTACAACACAATGCCTTCTCACATTAAAATGTTTTCCTGTCCTTCCGTTTATACACTAATTGCATTGCAAATGCTACGCATTTAAGTAGGTTAGGAGGGAGCCTGAAAAGTGTTCCCAAATGTTGTCTGTCCTTGGTCTGCTGCGCTATCTCAAACTCACTGATGCTATTGGCCATTTTTAGAAACTGAGATGAAAGAATCTGAGCAAGCAATATCTTGGATGACTATGTTAGGCCATTAATCCCATAATTTTTGATATCGTATCAGGTGTATTTGAAATGCACTCTGTATTTGAAGAGGGTCAAAACTACACAGCAGTGTATTTCTGTCAACCTCATTAGGAACCAGTATGTTTAGGTCTCAGAGAACTTTTCTCTTTTACTCAAAGTGAATCATTAAGATATTTGTGTCCTTCATCCCTCTTTCTCTCTGTTTCACACCAAGCATGCCCTGCAGGACTGAACATTAGTTGGCTCACAACAAAAAGAAAAACAGTCTGATAAACTCTTACTGACACATGATTATAGTCTGTCTGAGCTGTGTTTGTTGAGACAATATATTTAATTCTTGCAGCGTCAGGATGGTTTACTGCTACAGGGCTAGATCAAATGTCTCTAGTGTGCTGAAGTTAATCAGCAGAGACTGTGAGGGGAGGACCCTAACCCCGGGATCTCAGCAGGGCTCCATCACATTCTCAGTGTGTCCTCTGAAAACTGGAGATGTTAAGGCCGTACATTTGTCACAGATGCACAAATCATAAATCTACTAATGCATGGACACAACCCTGAACTTTGCCTCTGTATATCTACATGAAAAAAAATATGCATTTCTAACCACATGTCTGTCTGATAAGCAGAAAATAGCCCAGCTGAAAATTGGAGCTGACCACCTTTATTCATCGCCAGCCTGACTAAGAAACGGATCGTGTGCAACAAACACTTGTGCATTTTTAAGGCCGCATTTTACCCGATAACAGTCAGATTTCTCAAATAACTGTCGTAAACAAGAATCCTGGTTTCTGTAATTTGAGTAGAGGATTAGAGGAACCTGTTTTCGCCAGGTATCTTTTTTCTTGCAGACATTTAGCCATGCGTCTTACTAAACGGGTTACTAATCAGCTTTTTACAGGAGCGCGTGTACAGGACAAAAGGCTGTAGATGTTGGTGGAATTGCTTGATAAATGGCTTTTTTTCTTACTGTGTTGTCATTTAGCACTAGGACACACGTACTTGCACAGTAAAAAAGGCAAAAACCAGTGTTCTGCCACAAGTTACTTAACTGCATGTAAACACAGTGAATGAAAGATGAATAGAGGGCTGCAGCTTGTGAATTTCATGTTTGGTGGTTTAAAGCAGCCGGTTATCACAAAGGACCGGTTACCTCATGCCTCTGGTGTGACACTGGCCAGATTTATATGACAAGAATGAAATCACAGTCTACACTACTGTAAGTGTAGGCACTCATTAAATCCTGCTTCACTGTGAAGATGTAGTCCAGGTCTTTTCATATGGCCTGTGTGAGGGTAATGGCTTAAGTAGTTGTTTGTAGCAAGGTTAATTATTGTGTGTGCGAAGGTAGGTTATATTTTTAGCTACATTCGCCACAATATTTTGATGTCAGTAGTGATAAGCATTAATCCTTAAATCATTAAGCATTTCCTGATGATCAGAGTTTACTGCACTGCACTTCCAATTCTAAATCTTTGGAACATTAAAACTAATACTTTGCTATGGGCTTGTGCCTGTTAGTTATTTGCTCATGTAGTAAAATTTGGCACCAAAGCCGTGTGCTTTCTGATGCAGGGGTTAACAGAGCCAGACAAAGAGAGAGGGACAGAGTTAACTGTAATCTATCTCACGACAAAGAGCTATTCATAAGAGGGTTAAACTGATTAGGGAGACAGGAGGATTGAAGAGAGAAATTTGGGGGATTGGGAGGGGTTAGCTGACAGAAGCATGGTCCCAGACTTATGATTATATTCAAATCAAAACACGTCATTCCACAATGCAGCTCTGCCCAGCTCTCTTATGAACATACGGATGGACAAAGAAAAGCAGAGCTGATGCTTCTCCAAACAGAATAATCTGTCTTCCTCCATAGTTACCCAGGCTATTGTATCACATGTAATTCACTGTTGCCCATGTATTGCTATGACAGTGGGAACCCAGTTGCAAAAAAAATCACATTGATGACATTTCTTTGAATTAATAAAACTATTGTCTTGGAGCTTTAGTTGTAAAAATAATTTACAAGAAAACAAGAAAAATGTGTTTGAACCATAAATGTAACCAAAAACAAGGAAAAACCGGAACATGTATGTGGTGTAATCTGAACTCATCTCGGTTGTACCACAGTAGTTTCACTTGCAGTCATATCCATCTTGTCTTAAGGAAAAAAGAAGAGCCGATCAGAAACCATGACCACATCCTGGCCAGCGGCACATGTTCTGAAAGCTTAGTTATTACCAAACTGCCTCCCCATGGGTGAGAACCTGACTCTTGCTAATATAAAGGAGGTGCGTCTTAGAGGTTCAAACACCACCAGTGGATTAGTGTTTCCAGTTTCTACCCTTGGCTGCACTGCAGCCCAACCTGTTAGAAACAAGGCTGTTCATTTTAAGGTAGACTGGAGCTGTCATGTGATAGCTACTGGAGGAAAAACAGTGAGGCGGAGGCTGGACATGAGAAAGGAGCAGCAGCTATTGTTTCAGCCGTTCTTTCTGTCTTCTGTCCACTATAGAGTCTAATAGTGTTTGTCTCCTGAGGATGGCTCGTGGACATTGTGCTAATGTAGGATGAGGGGGAGTGATGAATGTGTCTGCTGGGGAGTTAGGGAGCACTGAGGTCAGAGAGGTCAGCCTCTCATTGGCTGTCAGTGCATTATACTTGCACGGATTTCAAGTCACCTCTTCATAACCTTTCACTCAAATGTACTTGGATTTAAGTGTTTTTTTAGTGGTAAGGTTGATAATTTCCAACTCCATTTCAGCAATTTATCATATCATATTTGTCCATCAGGCCATCAGAGAAAAATTGGTCTTTTGACAATATCATGGTTCAGATCACCTGCCAAGAGCCATTTGAGATTGCACTTTAAGTCCAAAGACGCAACATTCAAATTTAAATAAAGCAACGTTTGTCACACAGCGTCAGCCTTTTGTCTGAAAAGAAAGTCCTCTCCTTTTCTGCCTCTCATTCATTTCTCTCACTCGCGCTCCTCTCTGCCTCCTGTGCTGCTAATGTGATGTGAAACAGTCTGGGCACATTTTCCCCCAACTTGTAATTTTTCAAATCTCTGACAGAAGAAACCCCCCTCCCCACTGCGTAATCAACCTACCCCTGTTTGGCTGCCCTGTGTTTCTACAGCAACTGAATTCAAATCTAAGCCTACAGCCCGGGCTTTTTTTGGTCTCATCACTATGGTAACGGGGGAGAATGAGGAGTACAGGGGGAGTTGCACTGTTTTTGTAGTAAAGGGCAGGAGATAGGCTACGGGAAAGGGTTAAGTTGAGAGCAAAAGCAGAATTCCCCTGTTGAGACCCAGGGGGCAGGGCACTCACCAAATTTTGAAAATCAACAAACCCATGTGCTTTTGAACCCAGAGACCAGCGTGCACGTGGTCGATCAGTGAGATTTCCATAGGGTTAGTAATGCCGTGACAAGAGGTAGGATAGTGGAGTGTTTCTCCTCTCTGTGTGAAAAGGGCAGTTGATACAATATCCGTTTGGAAAATGTTTCATACGAAATGGGCAGCTCAGGGAGGATCCCTCAAAGAGAGATAAGAGGAAAATGCCTAAAGTTATCCCCACACCTGTTATCTTCTGCCTGCACATTTCCTCTCTCTGAACCCTGCCCAGTTATTTCAAAGATGCTGACCTGAAACCAGAGGCATTCATTTTATGGAGCCTCTAAGTGAGCACCACCCATCAACCGCTGCTCTTTCGTTTACGAGGTCAGTCAATCATTAAACCTTCTATGAAGCACAGCAATTGCCCCAGTCAGGAATGCAGGGTTAATTGTTAGCTATTGTTAGCTGTCACTCTTTACACTCACCGTGTTTCACCATGTCCTAAGGCAAAGTATAGACATAAAAAAAAAGTCATAGCTTTAAGGCTCTGCCAGAAACACTGCTGTCTGGAGAAAAACCTGTGTGATGAATAGTGAGGATATTATATTCCCTATCTCTGTGCTTTGATATTGTTACTTGAAGGTTGTAGGATATTCAAGAAATATCTAATATTAATTATGACATGACAAGATCATGTTTTTTGTCAACCGAAAGATGATGCTTTACCATTTCAATAGTTTGCACTGAAGATAAAATGGAAAAACAATTACCTATATCAGTTTGGTAACTTTTTTGTACCATACAAGAATGATGGCACGCCAGAAAGTTCTTCACGTTTCCCTGTTTACTTTCAAACTGCCTCAGCCTGGCATGAGCAACGTGTGTGTTTCCCCTCTGCATGCATCCTCCTGTTGTTTAAAGCCCTGAGATTGAAGGAAGGGAAAAAAGTTCATTGAGAGGCAGAAGAAAAGGAGAGGGGGTGGGTGGGAAAGGGTAACTTCAGTACTCCGAAAACCAGGCTGCAGTCACCAGGCAACCAACAGATCAAGTTTCAAAGGCTGACAAGGAGTTGTAAGAAGTACAGAGGGAGTGGGGTTTGGGAGTGTGTGACGTGTGTGTGCGCGCGTGTGCATGCATCCATCTGTGTTTGAGGGTGTTCACACACAAGTTAACAGAATGTATCTGCCATGCTTCACATTTATCTCCGCTCGGTGCCCCTTACTGATCTCACTGACAAACAGGTGTCTTATTTCATTGTGCATCTGTGGTAAAAATCCCCTTTTTAACTGAAAACTACAAACATTTGAAGAAAAATAAGACTTAAATAGTGTTTATTATTTTGGCCTCTTAAACAAGCTGCATTCGAGTATTCCTGGCATGCTCCTGCTAGCTTTCCACTCCTCCATCACCCAAACCCTAAATAACAGGATACAATCTTCATCTGTAATTTTGCATATCATTATAATCACCACCTAAGTGATTCATGTGTTTGCACTTCAATTTAGAGTCAAAGACTCCTCACATTCTGAACTACATATTTTGTCTGCAATTTCCCCTATTATATTTTATATCTTAATTATGTGGTTGGTTATTTGCTAGAGCTAAGCTACAGTTGATGTTCACTCTGTGCATGGATTTGTTTGCTTGCATAATGTCTGTGACTTTGACTGTGGCCTTTGTGACACTGTATGCCTGGGTCTCCTGCGTGGTAAGCCCTCTTCCTGCATGTGCTGACTCTGCTTGTCTGGCTGCTTGTACATTGACCCTGACTCTCACTGTTTTCTCTTTGCCCTTGCACCCTCACCCCTCCTCCCACAGGCCGGGTATCTCTGACCCGGGGTGCCTCTCTGCTGGTGGAACGGCTGACCCTGGAAGACGAGGGCTGGTTTGAATGTCGGATCCTGCTCCTTGACAGCAAAACAGATGACTTTCGTAATGGCACATGGACCTTCCTCTCCATCACAGGTGCAGCACTTCAGGGTTTTGACTCATTTTGATTCTTATCGCTTGTACTCCCTTTGTTTAGTACAGCCCCAGCATGGGCACTGGATGGGTCTCCAGAGGCCCTGGCAAGCTGAATTTCCTGAGTATCATTACAGTTTATTTCAAGCTACTGTGCACAGGGGGATCACGTCATGTCTCTTTCTGTGCCTAGCTTGCCATGTGCTGATGTCAGCACAGGAGTATAGTAGTGTTGTTTTGGGCTAAAGATTATGGTTAAATGCTTAAATCTGAGTCCTTTTACCCCACATGCTTTTCACTCTCACAAAAGCCCCTTTCTGACATGAACTCTAGAGAATGTCAGGAGTATCAGGTCCTGGAGTTTTCTTGTTTAGCATGGATTGTTCCCTTGGAAGTAAAATAAAAGCTATGGCAGTGTTCTTTTTTGTTTTGCTTCTATCATTGACTGTTCTGCATTTAGAACTCCAACTCAAGAAGGTGCAGGAATTGTTATTGTTTTCTTATGTCAGTATGTAAATTAAAATGATCATACCATGTATGCTGTCTTTGTTCTAGCTCCACCTGTGTTCATCAAGAAACCACCAACTTTTGTGGAGGTTCTCCTCGGAGACTCACTGACTCTCAGCTGTGGAGCCCATGGCAACCCCCGGCCAACTGTTGTCTGGCACAAAGACGAAAGCCCAATAGAGAAACATGAAAAAATAAAAGTGAGAAGGATTAACAGATGGCATTTGCAGTATTTAACATTTTATAATTAGCGTTTTCTGTAGGAGTAGTAGCTTTGATGTTCCTTTGAAGCATACTGCTTTGTTGTCTTCTCATGTCTTCTCCAACTTTTCTCTTCTTTGATCCTTTTTACTCCCCTTTATCTTTGCCCCATTGTAGGTACTCAATGGTACCTTGTCTTTGGCCTCTGTCACAAGAAATATTTCAGGAGTGTACAAATGTCACGTGTCCAACTCAGAGGGAAATCTCACCCACTCTATGCAGCTGCAGGTCAAAGGTCAGTGTTGAACTGTCACTCAACAATGACAATCTGCTAATCTCATGTATAAGCATATGCTGTAATATCTGACACACACTTTTCAGTACATTTTTCTCCCTGTCCCGTGTAAAGACTTGGTTACTGCAAACCCAGTGAACATGTTGTTACGTAGCCTATACTGCCACCTACAGTCCACTCTCATTTAGTGATGGCTCAGTTTGACAAATGTTACAATAAAATTGACCCTTTCCACAACATTTATTTCATTCTGCGAAACAACAACAGCGTTAATGCCATGTTTTACTACAAATCGCAACAACAACAAGTGCATTGGTCTACAATTTGAGAAAATTATACAATTTGTTGCTTTTCAGTTAAAGTCTTTCTTTCCCAAAATGTATCATCACGTGCACATTAGTTTATGCAGTTGTGAAATATGTAAATTGTTTGGATGTCTACGTGCATTGATACAGCAATTTCAGGAACTATTTAAATCCATTCTTGTTACTTAGAAATAATTAACTGTTAAAGTCATAATTTGGTTGTCAGGTAAAACCTGAACTTCATGTGCTGTAAAGTTGACTTGTGCAGCTGATGATTAAATCGGCTATTGATACAACATGTATAGATACTGCATAGAAACATATTTATATATAACTGTAATACATAGAACAGTTCTGTAGGTTTTCTTTTTTCCATCTTTCACTGTGTTAACTTTTTCATAATACAGTAAAAAATAAACAGACATTTTTTGGGAACATTGACTTACATGATGCTAATGCAACAATTTGTTTTTGACATGTTTGACTTATTTATTGAAATAAGTACTTTTTAAAAACAAGCTTGATAGCGTGATATATTCTTTTGCTGGTGAAACATGTTTTTTTTCAATATGTATGTGTTTTGACACATTCATTTGAAGCTTTGTGAATGGAACTTATTTTTCAAAAAAAATGAGGCAAAGCAATTATAAAAAAACTGTTAGACTTGCCATCACTGATCTTTCTAATCCTGATCATGAATAACTGCATGACCATAAATCTCTGCATCATAGTATTTGTGTTTCCTTCTCTTTTGCCAAAAAGGTCCTCCAATCATCATCATCTCTCCAGAAGACACCACTCTCAACATGTCTCAGGATGCAGTTCTGCAGTGTCAGGCTGATGCCTACCCTTCAAACCTCACCTATGAATGGTTGAAACAAGGACAGAATGTTTATCATATTGAGTGAGTCCAAGTCATCAAAATAAACAGAAGATACGTGAAGCAATTTTTCAGACTAGCATAAAACATAGTTTACATAGATAAAAACAAACCTTATTATTCAGGCTACCATCCTATGGAAAGTCAGCTGACATTTCACCTTTACAAGAAGCTCACTTACACAAATGCAATACTAAGAACAGTCTTCAAATGCTATAGAATGTTATAAATCTGAAATAAAGTAGCCAGCTCTTTAGCTTAAAATGACATTTTACAAAGTTATTATCTAAATAATAATCATTTCAAACAAATTACATTTATTGCATTTTTGTGTTAATGTCAATCTGATCATCAACCATTATTTTTAATACTGGCTTTTAGGTCTTTGAAGTCCAGAGTGAAGGTCTTGGTGGATGGAACACTTCTTATTCCTAATCTTATTCCAGAAGATGCTGGCAACTATACCTGTATCCCAACTAATGGGATATTGACCCCGCCCTCTGCCTCTGCACACCTGAAAGTTAAACGTAAGGCTTTAGTCAATTATTGTAAAACTCCTCTTGTAAGGGTTGCTTGGGGGGGCGTGACATTCCTTGGCAAGAGCCTTTCTTTTTTAATTATTACTTTCTTCACCTTAGACCCTGCACATGTAGGCCGAATGCCTCGGGAAACATATTTGCCTGCAGGCATGGAGGGAGTCATTGTCTGTCCAGTCCAGGCTGATCCACCTGTGCTGTATGTCAACTGGACCAAAGATGGAAATGATTTAAATCTTGACAACGTACGTTATGTGCTATAAAACTAAAATAGCTCAAGCAAAGAAAAGTCATAAATTCTACATGAATAACTGGTTAACCACTACATATGTGTATGTATGTGATCATTTTATATATTGTTTATCTCTTTTGGCCTATCTAGTTTCCTGGTTGGATGGTGAACTCTGAGGGCTCAGTATTTATTACAACAGCCAATGACAATGCTGTGGGCATGTACACCTGTACTCCCTATAATAGTTATGGCACCATGGGCCAATCTGAACCTACACAGGTCATTCTGCAGGTAAGGCTGGACTTCTCGTATCTCAGCTGAAGACAAAACTTTTTACAGTGATTTACATACATATGTGGACGGGTGTAACACTGTCTTTACCTATTTCAGGACCCACCATCATTCCGAGTGCCTCCTCGGGCTGAGTATCTCCAGGAGGTGGGCAGAGAGTTGATCATTCCCTGTGAAGCCAGTGGAGACCCTGCTCCAAACATAACCTGGAGCAAGGTACAGAAAAGGTTTTAAACAGTAGACCAGTAAGGTTTCTTATTTCGTTTTTTTAACTTGTTTTTGGGGGCGGGCTCTGTTTGCTAATAGATTGGTCCAACTCCTCGCTCTCCATACACTGTGTTGGCTAATGGCTCCCTCTTGCTGCAACCACTTGGTAAAGATCATCATGGGGGCTGGGAGTGCTTGGCCACTAACCGCGTAGCGACGGTCAGTGCAGGCACTGTGGTCATGGTGCTGGGTGAGTGGGCCAACTTTCTTGATGATATATAGCACAAAAACAAACCCACATGTGAAGATGCTTTTGTATGTCCGTTCAAACTGACATAAAACACTCACAGTGTTTTTTTCCGTTCTATAGGCACCAGTCCTCATGTTGTGTCTTCAGTATTTGTCACTACAGAGATGAACCAGGCCAATGTGTCCTGGGTTCCTGGCTTTGATGGTGGATACACTCAGAAGTTCACTGTGTGGTCAGTGATATATAATGAATACGACACAGTTCTCATCTGTTTGCAACAAACCAATCTGTTTTTTTCTCTTCTGCTGTGATTTTATTGTGGTTGTTTTAATTTTGTGTGTTTTTTTTCTCTAGGGTAAAGCAGGCATCCAGGGGAAAACATGAATGGGCATCTTTGCCAGTTCCCACATCCAAAAACTATCTGCTGGTGACAGGGCTACTTGCTGGCACCGGCTATCAGTTCAGTGTCCTACCTCAGAATAAACTCGGCTCTGGCCCTTTCAGTGAAATCGTTTCTGTGCGAACCCAAGGTCTGTGCAATGAACATGATGCCTTTTTTGATTTTCATTCTAAGATTGTTTATATGATTTTGTCTAAATGTTTCAATAATATAAACTTATATTGAATCATCTAATCAGCTGTGCCAACAGAAGCACCCACAACAGACACCGCACTCCCAAGCCTGGATCCCCCTGTCCTCCTGTCAGCCAATCGGACTGTGAAAGGCGTTGTCCTCCAGTGGTCGCCCCCTGAGGCTCCATCCTCTCCACTGACAGGCTATGTGCTGCAGACCCGCAGGGATCAGGGCCAGTGGATCGTCCTGAGCAGCAATATCAGTGCCAATCAGAGTGAATTACTCGTACAAGGACTGCTAAGGGTAATAACGAGTTCATTTTTTTAGATATAATTTTTCTATTATTGACAGCCTAGGAAAAGCCGAAAGAGTAGTAGTAGAAAGAGGAGTACAATCAAGGCAGTTTGGCCTCACGGAATTGTCAATGACCAAATTTGCACTCAGTTAGTCACTCAGTAAAGCGTATAGGTTTTTTGTTTTCACAACCTGGATGTAAATTAAATATCATAGCTGTTTTGTCATGTAAAAAACAAATTATAGAAACCAGAGTCAAATTCCTTATAGGCAAAAACGTGGTTGTCTAATAAAACTGATTTGATTCTAATTTTATGATTTATAATAAAAATATCTAATGAAGTAACTTTCATCTCAAGCGTTCTAGTTTATACTTAATCAAATCAAATGCCTGTTCTATTTTCTCAGGACTCCAGTTATGATCTGAGGCTTATGTCTCGCAGCAACACAGTACTCAGTAATCCCAGTGAGTCTGTCAGTGTATCCACTACAGGTAAGAGGCTTCGTATGCATTACATCTAAATAAGGTCAAAATTTAAGTATATTTGTACTAGTGAACATTATTTATTTACACATGCATACTCCACTCTGATTACAGGAATGGAGATTTACCCCTTACGGCCTAGTTTCCTTGAAGTCATCCCTCAGCCACTCTTGGCTGGTGTGTTGGGAGGAGTGTGCTTCCTGTTTCTGGCTATCATGCTCTCGTTGGTAACAGCATGCTATATGCGTCACAGGAGACAGCGTCGGCACGCAAAGAGAAGACAGGGTACAATTTCCGATTTTAAGACTGCAGAAAAATTTTTATTGTTTTAATTTTGATAAAATGTCGACTTCTGAGTTTACATTAAATATACTCCTTAATTGTAAAATTTCACTTTGCTCTTGATTGACATTGCAATACTGCTTTAACCTTTTCTTAGATCTGCCATCTGCCTTCCAGAAGAACTCTCCAGGGTAAGTATCTTGTCCTATACCCAAGTAGTACACGTGTATATTTTTAATTAAACATTTTAAGCAAATACACATAACTGGTTCTACATTTAGGCCTACATTGCCATTTGAAGCTTATGTATGATATTTTATACTTATTTGTTACTATTTATTTGAATTTGCAACACTGTAAAGTTGTTTTAAGCTATTGTTCAAGCTTTTGTCTTTCTTGTCTATGTTGTTCTCAGAGCTCGCTCGCCTCCTCGAAGCCCAGACAGTGTCCTAAAGCTAAAGCTTTGCCCGCCACTTCCTTTCTTCCCCAACTCCTCATCGTCACAGTCTGATCGATCGTCCTTTGACAAAGGCAGCCGTGGGGAATACCATGACCAGCGGAAACAACTCTTGTCCAACTCATCTCCACCTCCTCATTACACACTCTTTGAAAGTCACCTGGGGTCTCAGGCTCCCTCACCAACTGCTCTGGAGTCCATTTCCAGAGGGCCAGATGGACGCTTCATTGTACAGCCACTGCCAGAGGGTTCCAGCCCCTCCACTAAGAAAAGCACGAACAAAGATATTATACTCAGTAATGGTGGGGCAAGTGTATCAGGGAGCAATCGAACATCTTTTAGGGACTCTCCAAAGTCAAGCATCTTAAGCTCAGAGAAAGGCGAGAGGAAGGATTCTCCTCTTACTGTGGATGTTCCAGAGCTAAGCAGACCTCCCTCCTCCCCCGGTAAAGTACGAGCCATGGCCAGAAACTTCTCTCGCCATGGCTGCTTTTACTCTGATGACGAGCAAGGCTCCGAGGCCCTTTTGGAGAGAGCCAGCTTCTATTCAGACAACAGTGAGAAAAAACCCAGTGATTCTCTCAGGAGACATCGAATACTAAGCCACACTGAAGATTTGCTTCCCACTTTGGGCAGAAGAACAAAGCTTCTGGATAAAAACAAACCTGACTATTCAGGCTACCATCCTATGGAAAGTCAGCTGACTAATAACAGTACTCTGGTCTCTCAACTTGACAGTGAGCTGGAGAGTGATAGCATTAATAAATGTGTCAAACTGGCAAAGGAGCGAGAAGAAATGGAGAGGCAGCTGAAGAGCTACACAACTGATGAAAGAAATTGTGGTCATGGAAGAGATAAGCAACTGTATAATAAGAGAGAAAGCCCTCAGAGGGATCTATCCAATTCAGAGGAAGAGCCTGTATGGAAACCACAAGATGTTACTATAAGACAGAAACACCGGTCTTCAGGCCAGACAAGTCGGGTGTCGGACTATCGGAGGGCATGCTACTTTGGAAACACCAGCAGTCCCACGGGTCGGCTTCCCACGTCTCACATACATTGGGACATTAGCCCTGTTACATCTATTACCAGCCTCATTCATGCTCAGAGCCCTCTGGAAACCAAATCATCTAGCTCTCAGCATCCCCGCACATGCAGGGACACTTCAGAAGACTCTCTTGCTGTTCATTCATCACGGTCTCTGGTTACTCAGAATACCTCCCTCCCTATGCTCTCTTCTGACATCACTTTAGAAAGCCCCCCACCTCTGTGTTTAGAAACACTGGACATAGACAGATTGTCTCAGATGGAAACAGAGATGTGCAGGAAGTCTGAGAAGGACTTAAGGGAAAAAATAGAGGATAAGAGTGTTGCTTCAAGGATGAGACATTCATATGCATTTGCAGGCACTCGCAGGGATTCAGCTGCTGGAAGTCCTTCAGTCGACACGGAGAGGCCTGAAAGTTCAGCTTCTACACCATATAATCAGCCCAATGGAACTGTAGAAGTACAAATCACAGCCTCGAGGGATCCCAGTCCCTCAAGTTATTCTACCTTACCCTATGACCATCATGAAGTGGGGGCAAAGGCCAAAGACAGAGACAGTCGGGGCCTTGATGACCGCAGAAGCTCTGGGGTCCACTCTGAATTGGAACGAGAGGGTGTCCGAGCAGGCTCCCGGAAGAGTGACAAATGTGTTTTTTCTGAAAGCCCAAGCCCTGTTTCACCATTAACTATTGTAGAAGAGGTTGAAAGTGACCAGTCCCAATTTTCTGTTCCCAGAACATCAGATTCTTTCAAGGCCAAGCTTGTAGCTCAGTCTCCCAAAATGTCCCCACTGCAGACAAGTGCAATTCTTGAATACCTGAGCCTTCCAGGTTTCATTGAAATGAGTGTGGATGAGCCTGTGGAAGAAGCTGAGGTCACAGGCACTGCTGGCCAAAGTTCTGAATCAAAGCCAGAAGAATCTCTGGTGGCTAAGCCTGACGTAGTTCCTAAGAACTGGGAGGTTCATATTAAGGAAAACCGAGAAAGGGGCTCAAACCAGAAGGAGGCTTGCTTGAATAAAACTGATTCTGTAGGTGCTGCAGAGGCCAGTATTAATACTGGTATAAAACAGGACTTTAAACGCTCCACCCATGTAGAAGCTAGAAATCCTTCACTTAGAGTAAGATTTCCAGATGAGACAAGAGCCTTATCACCTGGTCCGGAAAAAACTAGCAGGCAGCTCTATGATGAGAAAACACAAATTCGAGTCGGGAATAAAAGCACAGACAGACTTGAATCCAGGTCAACTCACACCATGTTCAGTGCAGCGAGAGGCATGGCTGATATAGTGTCAAAACACTCAAGAGGCTTTCTAGACAGTAGTGAGTCTTTATCAGAGCAGTCCCAAAGACAAGCTTCTCAGGGAAGCAGAGCTAATAATATCGCATCACGAATAAGTCAGGCACCTGTGCCATTTCTAAAGAAATCCTTGAGCATAGGCCCTTGTAGGACACTCTCAGGTGTGGGACAGCCTCGTCCTTTCCTAAAGAAATCCATCAGTTTAGGCTCACAGAGGTGGGAGCACTATGAGAGCCCAAGGACGTATATTTCTGAGAAATGTTACTGGGACGAGTTCCCAAACCCAGATGTTAGGGTTAAGTCCTACAGTTTGGGCCGCACGCCATCTACCCTTCTTAGGCCTGGCCCCTCCTGGAGGGAATATGTCCCTTTCAGACGCCCCTGCTTTGGGAGCCTAGAGAGGCCTCATCACGCACAGAGATCTTTAGCTAGCCCTTCCTACCTCACTCCTTCTGCCTACCCACTCAGACAGACTTCAGTCTCACCATTGCTGGAACCCACTGATCCTCGACGACAAGCCACGGTTTTTCCTGATTCCTCGCGTTGGTCTCCCTCTTATCAAGAAACTCTGAGGTCCGCCCAGCATAAATATGTCCCCATCCCCACCCCTATCCCAGTCCCCCAGTACCAACACTGGCCTGGATCCCGAGGGGAAAGCATAAGACCCATGGACCTCAGGAGGGGCCCACCAAGGTCCTTCCTTCCCAGGGGTATCAGCTGGCCCTCACCTTACTACGCCCCTTTCCCACCCAGGGAGAGAGAGTGTTACAGACAGCCTGACAGGGTGGTTGGGAGGGGAGGCGAAGCAGAGATCCGAGAGGTCAGAGAAACAAGGGAGGGAGGGAGGGCCAGTTATGCCAGTCAGAGTAGTGGTAGAGGTAGTGCCGGCCTCTTCCGCCAGTCCCTGTCTGTCACCCCCACACTACTCAGTTCCCCAGAAACCACAGAGGAAAGTGAACGCCACAGAGCTGATACGGAGCTGCCCGAGAGGAGAACGAAAAGGTGAAACACCACCACACCTGGACAATAACAACAAACACAGTGGAGTGTCGTCCTTCAGATGGATTTATTTATATTGCCAAAATTCATGCTTTCTGTTGTTTGTGATTACTATTATCTGACCTCTTCTGTTTTGTGTATCATTAGAAGGAACACGTCAGTAGATGAGAGTTATGAGTGGGACTCTGCTGATGCCTGTGTGGACTCGGAGGTCCTGGAGGCCATGATGTTTGATCATTCTCAAATGGGCTTTCGCAGAGACAGGGGAAATCTTGCACATGATCAAACTGCTGGCCTCCGGGACCACCGACAGAAAGGTGACCTTTTTTTCAAATTCTCATTGCATTTGTGATGTTTTAGCATGTGTTTATCGCAGTGCAGCGCTTGATGTCATGGTGCTGCATGCGTTCATCCTGTGCCCTTGTGTTGTGAGCATGTCCCATAAGTTGCCCATCCGTATATTTCCTCTCCGTAATCCCCTCCCCAGGCCTGCCTCCCTCAATCAGCCTGCCAGTTTCCAACCCGCCTCGCTGCCAGAACAGCCACTCCCTAAGTGAGGCACGCTTCAATGCTCTCCGCCAGGAGTACCAGGAGTACAGGCGTGCTCAGGAATCCATCTGTTCCCGTGAGCCTTGTCTCACCTCAGGTCACGATTCGGACTCTGACTCCAACTCAGCACTGCTGTAGCAGCTGAACTCGGTCCGTTATGTTGCCTGCCTGTCCTCTCAACTCCTCTCTCCTCTTTTTTTTCCACCTGTCATCAGTTGTCTGCCTGCTCTTGCCTGCTACAGTATCTATCCATGTGCTCTGTATTTGTGCATGCCAAAATATGCAGCACTCAGTCTTAAGTTAAAATGTTTTAACTTTTTTCCTTTTTGTTTTTTAATGGTGTTCTCCTCTCTGTCTTTTGTCTTTCACAGGTGTATTCAAGAAACATACCAAATAATTTGTGATAACAAATAACAACACTGTGGTCCTGGACACAAATACACCTCACTTGGTCTTTGTTTCATGAACATGTTTATAAAAGTTTCTTTGTCACATCAGAGTGAAGTGAAGCAATTCAAAGAGACGGTACACTGTGCTGGATGCCATCAATATAACAAATGTCACCTCCTCAGCTGTTAACACACAACTTGTTTTTTGTTGTATTTGTTCCGCTTTCACATGATGGAGTTGAGAAGGGATTTTATTTATTTTTTCCTTTGTGCAGCTGTATTTTGTTTTTAACCATGACAATCAGACACACAGGACCCCTTTAAAAAAGACCTGCCTTATAAACACAGCTGCAGCATGCCACATAAAAAAGTCTTGTATTCAAAGTTGTCTATCGCATCAAAGTCCCTTAATAACAAAGGGATGTTTATAACAATTGTTTAGTTCAAGATATGTTTGGTTGCCCGTGTTCCCATCAAAACAATACTCAAACCATTTTCACCATCCCTCTGAATATTAGTCATTTAAGATCACTTCTCTGGGCAGACTTGGTGCCATGATACACTTTGTGTAACATAACTTTCATCAACATGAAATTTCAGTATTTTTACGAATATTGATTGCCACCATGATTCAGCTACTCATTCCCTGAAAGAGTTCCCTGTTTCATTCATCTGTTACAAAATATGTTCCCCTGTTAAGACGTTAAAAGTTTGATCACTTTAAATTGCCTCCCAGTATTTGTTGAAAATGTACACATTAATATCTACCTTAGTGTGGACAAATCCTGCTGTTGTACAGTACTGTTCATAATCAGATGAAAGAAACTGATACTTTACGCCATTTGATTAGGTCAGTTTTGCCTATAGTTTTTAAAAACGAGCTGCTGTGAAACTTGATAAGAAACACAGGGAAAAAAAATCTTTGCCTTATTTTTGTTTATGTACAAGTACACCTGTTGTTTGCTGGAATAGTCACACTGACTATTATTACTAATAGTTTTAATCAAACACAACTGATGAGGTGGTTAAAACTTACTGAAAACGTTTTTCTCAAATTAAGAGTATTTGTGTATTTATTGAGACAAGTTACAATATGCAGCAATGTTTACAATTCACATCACTAATGTGAAGGTAACACTGTGAATATTTCATGACTTCTGATTCTGTGTTTGAATCACAAGTCTGTTTTGATTTTTCTGCCCATTAGCCTATATTTTTGATTTGTATTTTACTGAAAATGACAAAAACTGTTTTTGTACCATACCTGACAGAGATTTAAATACTTATCTTTGTAGCTATACTTTGGGGAGATACATCTGCTTTAGATTTAATATAACTCACATAAAAAAAAGAATCTTCATATGAAGTGAGTATGCATTACTGATGATGGTCTTTGAAGTTTTGTAAAAACTGGAAAATTTTATATCTTGTCACCTTGTTGTCATTTTTATATGTTTGTAAAGAATAAATTGTTTTATTCTGAATGTACAAGACAGGTTTGTATAATTCCTGTGTCATAAAAAAGACAAGATGAGTAAGATGGATAGAAAGCACTGTCATACGTTACCTGTGAACCAAATCAAACTAAATGTAGTAGGTGGAAAAGATTGATGAATGAAGAGAGATGTGACAGCCTCTCCGTCATGATTAAATTCGATCAAAGAAAGATACCATCTACGGTATGTGAGCTATGAGATCAAACCGGTATGATCCTCCATCCTTGAGATGTTTCAAATGCCAAAAAAATTGTGATGTTGCACCAGTGTGTAAAGGTAAGCAGCGATTTGTTAGATTTGCAGGTGAGCACGGATATGGGAAATGTAAAGAAGAATTGTGACTTAAGGGCCATATCTCCAAACAAGTGAACGTAGAGATTAGTATGAGACCCAGTGGAGAATATAACCTAAAATATGGTGAATGGTCACAAAATACTAATTGTGAGCAAAGATAAGTTTGTATTCTTCAAAACGAATATGGTTGTTCGGAACTGAACTTAATGCGTCTTTGTCTCTTGACTCACACTGTATCAGCATGTTTTAATTTTAATTTTAAAAGGAGCAGCCTTTTAAAATTTTAATTTTAAAAGGCTGATGGGTGAGTCAGGACTTTTTCAAGAATTTGACTAGGTGGCACTGCATGAAATGTTCATCATTACTAGTCATCTCAATTTCAGGATAGTCGCAGTGACATTTCTATTAAGAGGCTTGTTGCTCTTGGTCGATCCTCAAATGTTTCTCAATCTCCTGTATTTTACCACACTGTAGACACAGTTTCCCCTCCCCATCATACCTTAGCAGGTGTGATGAGAAGAAAAAAAAATGCACAACATTGCCAGGAACTGTTCACATATTTACTGTTTATTTGATATGAATAGGATATGAATGAGTCCAAATACCTTATAACTATCATGTAGATTTATTAGGTGTAATTAAGAGTGGAGGGGTCTGGGCTTGGCTACAGGGCATCTACACTACATACAAGTTGTGAAATGTATTGATTTGTGCATCCAGCGCTTGTAGTCCATGTTGTGTAGAGCACAGCTGTTTTTTCATGGTCCTAAATCTGAAATACTGCATAGCACTGATGTCATTAAAGCACAGACACCAATAAAAGGCGAGTGTCAGCACTCATAAAATGCAGAGGTGGGCTTTTAGCTGGGAAAAGGTTTTCCGGTTTAAAACACGGGTTATAGTAAATGTGTGATGGTCCCTCAGATATGCATATTCGTTTTCTGTGGATGTTGCTTGGGCTCAATGAGACAAATCTGCCCACTTACTATAGATGTAACATGTTCACCCATATTAAACAATGCACCATCAAGTACACACAACAAGACATTAGCTCTGGAACTAAAGCATTTATATTGTTTCAGATAAGAATCCATCATAATACAGAGGTGTATGTTGTATGTCAGCGCTGACACTGTGTCTCAGTTCACTTGGTTGACATACGCATGACATGTTTGACCATATTTCCAATGCCATCAAAGATATAGTGATAGTGATAGTCTGTCTCCCACATGAAGGAAGGCGTGCTGACTACTTTGTTCTTCTCATCCACATAGGCTTCGTGAAAGCAGAGGGTTAAGGCCAAAGCGAAACTTATTTTGGAACCAAAACACAAGTGTGGATTTAGTTAACTAACATCAAGAGTAAACAGAGATTTTGGAAAGGATATATATGGCTCGCGGACATTGTGACGCGCACCCATGCTCTTCACAGCCTGCACCATGTTGGTGTGAGGCCAGTTCCCCCAGCGGGTATTGTCATCCCGCTCATAACCCATGGTCACCTCAATCCCCGGAAGCACCCGGCAGGCCAGCACGGGAGCCATGCTGGCCAGTCTGAAAAAGGAACAGACGGTCAGCTGAGGTTCCAATTAAGTCAAGATGCAGAGACAAGACAGATCAGGGTGGTGTGAAAATAATTGCCTTACACAACCAGCATCAACAGTCGACATCCCATCCCCAAAACAGGAAAGTTCTCCCAGCACAAACTGACACTAACTAACTGAAAACATGCTCCGATTCTTGAGGTTTAGATCAGCAAGACACCAGTGTTTTTGTTTACTGCACCCGATTAGATGTGTTCTAAGGACTTTGCGGATGTGTAAAGACAAGACATGACCAGCATATCTCTCTCTCCCTCTCTTGTTATTTGTATTGTATAGTTGTATAGTATATTGTATAGTAGTTGGACGGGGAGGAAGCATATGCAACAAAGATCCCAAACTGAACCGAGGTGGTTGAAGACAATCACATTTATCGTCTTCATAAAACCACTCGGTTTTGAGGCCACGTTATTGCCTGCCTCAGCTCTTTGTAACATGAAAACACGCGTTGAGTGTGCTGTGCCTTTTAAGAAATACAGAGGCAAATTGTGCTCGTACTTGATATTTATGATGTCACACACAGCAGCACAGTCTAATCACACGTTGTGATCTATGTAAGGCGGCAGTATGGGTCATATTCACACTCCAATATCTCTCTCAAAAGAGACGTGAAGAGTCGTTAACTGTGCCTTGAGTTTCAGGACTAGAGGATTACACTAGGAGAAAGGTTCCTCAGTACGTGACTGATTTCAAAGCCAATTGAAGAGCCCTGCTGAAATAGTACAGTACTAGAATGCATGATTCATAGAAATCAAGATTGGACGATTAAAATAACAAACCTGTGCAAGTTAGTAAAGCTAACATCAAGTCTATGGCCACAACAAATTCAACAATTTCCCGTTAAAAATCATCCTGCTTTTTCAATGAGAGCAAACACTTTTTATGCACTGGGGGTTTTTAAGAAACGGTCATATGACAAGCATTAAATGAAGGACTCTATCCTGCTGAGATTTGAATTCTGTATGATAATGGTTCAAATTGTTTAAACAGCTGTCTGCCATGACAACATGCTGTAATGACCTCTGAAGCCCTGCAATTCAACAAACTACAACTTTGCACAACTGCAATGGGTGAGTCAGAGTGAAAGTTACAGTGACTGCTTCTCTTTTTTGATCAAATAGTCTTTAATGGCTATTTCTGAGCATTACTAGAAAGTAATTACATTGGCTTTACTCTTTAAGTGGGGGCTGTGTTATGTTCAAACAAGCCTGTGGTATCATGGATACAGCTGCCTCATCCTCTTGTTCCTTATCCTCTGTCTCTGACTCTTCTCTGATTCCTGGAATCCTACACCTCCTGTCGTTCTGCACCAGGCCACCAGGTGACCCCTGACCTGTCAGCTGTCTCCTAAGCTGTCTCTCCTCACCAACCAGTCCCCACGTGCCACAAATCAGATGCTTTCTACCAGATGACATATGTCATACAGCCGACCTCCTGTCCCGCCTACTTAAACTCTGTGGATCAGTTCGTCTGGTTTTTCCTGCCTCCATGCTATGAGCTTTTCCCTGTAACTACTGTTCCTACTACACCTGCTCGTCCTGCTGTTTCTCATGTGATCAGACAGAGACAGTGAAAGTTTAGCAGATAGCAGATTTCACCAGATTAAATTAACTTGCACCAGAAAATGGTTTTCAAACAGTTCAAAAAGCAATTTTCTTTGAAAACTTTCGGGCATTGACTGTAATGCGTTAATTTAAGTTCAGTTTTTAAAGTCTGTGCAGATATTATTTAATTACATTTTTAATCTATAACTGTAGTTTTATGTTTCAGCACAGTTATTCTAGCAATTATTTTACTAGAATAACTGTGCTAATTATGCAATTTCCAATGTGTAAGCAAAAGACTGATGAGAATCTTTTGACCTTTGTTCACAGGAATATACTACAGATTTTTGTACTTTTTACCTGTTGGTGGTTGTAAACAGTAACATTTATTACATGGAAACAAATTTAAACCATACTAACAGCAGAACTACTGTTGTCAATAAGAATAACAGAACAGCTTCTGTCAGTCAGTTATAGGATATTTTTTTATCTCATCCTCATAACATTACCAGCAACATTTCCTGAGCAAAATGTTCTATTAATCTGTTAACAGTTTGGTGTCAATTGTGTCTTGAGTTTTCCTTTCCTACAGCTGATCTAATGTCCCAATTCCATTACAGGGAGCGGTTAAATCCTTTGTGTTTACCTAGTCTAATGTGATCTAAAGTAATCTAGTTTAAAGTGTGGGACCAATGACTAAAGTTTTGCCTCATGTTTAAATAATTGTGAAGCCAAACTGAGAAAAGAAGAATGCAAAAACACACTGTTGCACTGCCTCTCTGGTACTTGAAATATTGATTGGAAACAGTCACACATAGAGTCAAAACTGATACATACCCAATAGGTTTGCGTGAGCGGTGGAAATCTTTCAGCACTCTTTCCACATCATTTTGCAGCTTGCAGTCTTTGCCATCCTTCACAAAAGAGGATCTAAAGAGTTGAGAGTTACATCATGATGTTAGCTTGTATTATGTGAAATACATAGAGCTTATTTTGCTCTATTTTACACAATCTCAAAGGGATTTCCCCATATTCCATTTATCCTCACAGGTTCTTGATGATGCCGTGGCCTCCAGGAAAGATGACCGCATCAAAGCTGTTAACATCCAGCTTGGACAGGTCCTGCATTTGCATCGTTCCCTGATTATGACTGAAGCGAGCTGATTCCACAATTGTGTTCCTATGCAATGGCCAAAAATAATCATAAATACTATCTTGTGGAATTAGTCTCAGGTAACTCAGGTGCATAAACATGGAAAGTAAAAAAAAAAAAAAAATTGGACCGTTTTAATAAAAGTCTTCCTTAAAAACCCTACCGGTTCTCTCCAGAGGCAGGTTGCTTTCTCATGTGGTCCATCACATTCATCTGCTGTTGATTAGGGGCAAACATCTGGAATCGAGCACCGTTACGGCTCAGGTGGTACATGGTGCTAAAGACAGGGTTGGGAATGATCATCTGCACCTTGTGATAGGTTAAAGCAATGAGGTGACATTCTTGTCCTGGGTGATACTCACTACACTCCCTCGTGAACATCAGTTCCATCCCACCAGCCACATCCTGAGAAAACCTAAAATGCGTTTTGATTAACAAAACCCCAATTACTACACTCAAACAACTGTTTGCCTGATGTTGTAATGATTTGTTCACTTACCACTGCAATATTGGTATTTCCCCAGTTGCCATAGTCACCGTGGTGAACAAAGCAGGCAGGCTGGCGAGAAAGAACAGCCAGTGTTTGTTTTGACAGCAAAGCCCTGGTCGCAAGCATGATTTAGCTTTAATCTCACTGTTCAGAGAGAAAAAGATAACTTAAAAGTTTGCCACCGAGCCTTCAAAGACTTTTGATGGTCGTAATATTGATCTTGCTGTGGCTGTCTGTATTTATACCACAAGAGTGTGGCTGAATGACGTTACACTGTAAGCTCTTTTTTTCTTAGAAGAGCAATTACTTCTTTGCCTTGACTAACCTATTCCCCGTATGAACACTCTCCCCTAATAATACCTTGTTTATTCATCTGATTAGCTTAAGTCCTTTGGCCACAGAGTGACACTTAGCTTTGCAGAGTAATCTAAACACAGGTACTCCATGAAATATCTTGACCCATTTAAAATTTAACTCTTGGTATTGTATTGGAGTAGAGAAATCTGCCGAAACAACACAAATAATTCATTTAGAAGATGGTTTTACGGTTAGGGCTGCTGATTCAGGTGTTTTGACATCCTTCTAAATCTGTGTGTAGTTTCATAGAACATTTCTTTCTGTAGTGATAGAGGGTTGTAGTATATAGAGTGCCTTTAACACAGTAAAGGCATACTGCATGCCCTTTAAAGTCTATTAGGTTGTAAGGCTCTTACTTGCTGTAATGCCATGTTGCGACTAGAATGTCTAGACAGTAAACCCAGAAATACCCCGGTCAGACGGAAATGTCAAAGTCAATATACTGTTAAATCGAAACCACAGCTCCGGCCTATAGATTGCATTTAGCGTAAGACAGCTACAATCAGTAAAAACTAGAGATTAGAGGCCAAGTTACAGATGGTATTTACTTTATTATGAGCACTTTTTATGTATAAACAATATTTACATACTAAGGATGAATAAGTGACAGTTTGATGAAGAAAACACAAAAAAATGGTGTAAACAGAAAAATACACAACAAACTAGAGTCAGCACATCAATCACAATTTTAAGCCTCAGCTGGAACCTCACGAGATTCTCCCTGGGGTTTTAAAATTTGCACCAAAAGTACACATGCATAGAAATTACATACCAAAACTGTCACACACAGTAATCACAATCATAAGTACAAATAAGGGTTAATTCATTTAAAATGAAACACAGGAAACAGAACCAACAAAGTGAAGTTTGTAATCAAATATCAACCTAATTGTGGAACTCTTTTCTCCATGGCTGTTGGCTCTTAACACACGTCATAACCCTTTTAAAAACAGTGCCAAACATCACGTTTGAAAATTTTGTGGCATTTAAAGTACAGATGTAATTAAATAAGACTAAAATAATGAGATCTCTACAAAAGCAAAAAAACAGAGAAGACAAGAGAAGACAAAGCACAGACAATTTAATAAATTAAGTCAATTTGACATTTCATATAAAATAAATGTCAAACAATCGCAGTGTATTTTTGCAGTTTTGATGGATAAGTAAAATAAAATCATACTCATGATAAATTCAAAATGCCACTTAACAAAGCTTTATCCACATCCAACCTAGAGCAATAAATCTGCTGAAGATCTGCCTACAGCCCAGCTTCAATAACTGACATTGATCAGGCTCTGGCTGCTTCATCACTTACATGTGATGAGCCATGTGGAGCACTCTTTGCAGTTTGGTTTACTTGACATGTAAGGACCAAATCCTAGAAGCCATTTACATGCAAATCACTAACAACTTCAGTGGTGAAAGTAAGAATAATCTCCTAAATTTCTGCCACCCCTAAAAAAAGCTTTCATGCACCCAAGCGCTGTCGGTCAAAGAGTTTCGTGCACAAACTGCGCACACACTGTGTTCATTATAGAGAGTATCTGCAAAGAGATCCATTTGATAAAGACTGGGGTCTGCTCATCAAGCCAATAGCCGTGCTGAGAGAGAAGCATGTGTTAGCAAAACCGGCCTGGTGGCATTAGGGCGTGTAGGCAGGTGGTGGCTGAAACTGATTGGCAATGTCATAATCAGCAGGAAAAGTTTCACTGCTGTCCTCCATCTCCGAGAGCAGCTCTAAAGCCTGCTCCTCCTCCTCGGTTGGGTAGTGGCGCAGGAGGTTCGCAGCTGTGGCGAGGATGGAGGCTCCACCCGCACCTGCCACCAAGTAGAAGCTGATGGCAAAAGTGACGTAGATGAGAGAGCCGTGGTACTTTTTGTGCTGCTGCTGTAGAGACAAGACGAGCTCCGAGGCCCAGTAGCAGAAACCTATCACTGTTGCACATTGCAACACTGTGAAAAGAGGGGATAAAAACATTTAACAGGCAAAAATGACAAACTGATTTTGCAAACACAAGTTAAAGACAGGGAAAAAACAAGCATAATGTGAACCAAATAAATTACCTGTAAGAATATGTGCAAATGCATATCTGCGTGTGATCTTTAAAGCAGGGTGCTTGGGTCCAAATACATCCAGGAGGAAAGCAGTCAGACTGCACAGGATGCCCAAGAAACAGAAGGCAGCAATCACCCTCAGGAGCAAGATAGTTTGCGGGTTCACACAGTAATCTGAAGGACACGGGATCAGACATCAAAAAACATTCATTTAAAAGTAATCGACAAGTTTAATCTCGTCTGCAAGTTTAGTTGGGCTTCTGGTGGTCCTCACCGTCGAGAAGCTTGGGGTCAATGTACCCCAGAACATCGGACACCCCCAACTCTTGTCTCGGACAGGTGCCTCCATGTACCCTGAGCCAGGCCGGTTCCGCCAAAGCCGTGCACAGCGCTGTGATGGACAAAGCTCCGGGCAGCGCCGAAACCAGGCTCCGTTCCGGCTGCTTCGGCAGGGATGTGCCCCCTCTTCTTCTTCGGCTTCCAGGAAGCGTCGATCCCGGCGGAGCATACATGTTTAGACAATCTCCTTGGTTTCGAAATGTTAGTTTCCGTTTACTGGCAGTAACGTTATTTTACTGCGGGAACGTTTTAGTCACTAACACCAATAAAACCTGTTAGCTCCTTCAGCTAACGTCACGTAGGTAATGAAGGAATGACAGCGGTCCCGGCGCTGTGCCGCTTTTCTAACTAATGTTTCCAAATTAAGTTCAATCTTAAGATCGATAAAAAAATCCCTTTAAGTACGTGGTTGACGGGAACACAAAAGACAGATGGCCTTCAGGCCTGTTAGCTCTGTTGTTAGCGTATAAAACTAGCTCACAGCTAACGACAAATGTCGCCAACTCTCATATAAAAATAGAATTAGTAGAAACAAATAAGTTATTTAAACCTGTTTTCCAATCTATCTACCTATCGTGATAAAAACGAAGAAAAATGTTATAAGTAAAAACAACGACAAAACAAAACAAAAGGAAGCTTACGCCGAAGAACTTAAACGCTGGTTTCCCGTAAAATATTGACTTCCTTGTTCACGTTCGTCTTCTTCGCAGCTGCAATAAGCGGTTGCCCAACGGCTGGCGACATTAGTCCTCCCACCTAGTGGAGAATTCCTTGTTCGCTTTAATTTGTCAGTTCTAGATATTAAAATGTGTATTTATTAGCCTCATAAATATATACATGTAAATATACATATATGTCTTTGGTGAAAGGGATAAAGGTACTATCTGGTGTGAACAAGAAATTAATACATGTTTTTTTGGTGTGTATACAAAATATTTACATATATTATTTAAACTCAGAGTGAAGAAAATATGCAATAATACTGGTCCAGATAATAACAAAGGAAGCTATAAATAAAATTATTTTCATTGTCTGTGTTGGTGCACGTGACCGTATTTATTGTTATGCATCAACAAACACAAGAAGAAGAGAGAGAGAGAGAGAGAGAGAGAGAGAGAGAGAGAGAGAGAGAGAGATGAGAAAAAGACGGAATACCCACAATGCATCGCGTAAAATACCTGATAAGCAAAGATGGCGGCATTTCTGACACGGTTGTTTTTGTAAACTTTTCCAGTTTGTTCTTCGGTATGAATGACTTTTGTTTTTCTTATAAATTTCCAGTTTAACAAGTAACTGTTGTTTAGACGCGAAGTACTGCTTGATTTTATGCTTTTTTAAACGCGTGTCGTAGTATTTGTGAACTGTCATCGGTACCGCACAGAGAAACCGGAAAGAGACGGCGACGTTACTGAACATCATATTTCACCAGCTCAGAAATGATGGAGAATTTGTCACTGGTTCAGAGACTAAGTGCACACCCGGACTCCAGGTGCTGGTACGTCAGCTGGAGCCCGTCCGGGACCCTGCTGGCGTCATGTGGGGGCGATAAGACCATCCGGATTTGGGGACGAGAAGGTGACAAATGGCTACAGCAGCTACAGCGTAGCGTTTGCTGCACCTGAGCGTGTCTGACGTACAGTCAGTGCTGAAGGCAGTCATTAGGTTACATGATATGAATGTGAGGAACAGCACATAAATATATTTTTCAGACTCGAAGGAAGATCTAGGTAACTGGAATACTCTAGGTTACTGTGTACAACAAGCTAAAAGTTTAGATCTTGTGGAGATATTGGTCTGTTATTTGAGTGTTTTTTAATCAAAACACAGCACAGTCTCCATATGTTAAAATGACAAATTAAAAGTGTTATGGCAAAACATAAATGTGGGATGTATTGGGCAGGCAGGACAACATATAAAACCCTTTACTGTATATATTATAATATAACATTTACATAAAGTACCCAGATAGACTTTTTAGTTTTAGCCAGTCTAGTAATTATAAATATAGATGACACACATCATTACACTGATGCAAAAATTCAGTAAATCCATATCGCCATAAAACCAGTAATGTTGATTTGCAAAAATATTCTCACTGTTAACAAGACAAATGAAAAGCTCCTACCCATATATAGATGGTATGGAGAAATCTGATGACTGCCGTGCTTCTTAACTTTCTTTTATTTTTAGGTGACTCTTGGATATGTAAGAGTGTCCTACAGGATGGACACCAGCGCACTGTGAGGAAGGTGGCGTGGTCTCCCTGTGGGTATTATCTGGCTTCTGCCAGCTTTGATGCAACCACGTGCATCTGGAAAAAAATGAACGACGAGTTTGAGGTAAGAAGAGGCGTATAAGCTTCATTTGGAAAATGATTTAATATTTAAAGATTTTACCCTGAGTCTCATGTTGTCTTCTAGACTTTGACTGTGTTGGAAGGACATGAAAATGAGGTCAAGTGCGTGGCATGGGCTCCTTCAGGGAATCTGCTAGCAACATGTAGCAGAGACAAGAGTGTCTGGGTCTGGGAAGGTTGGTGTCAAACTGCAGTGTGTTACCGCCACTGACGCAAGGCGTGAATTTGACTCAAAAAAAAGAAATCAGCATCAAATTATGAGGAGATGTATCTCACTTTGTTCTCTCCCTTTTCCCTTGGTGTTACATAGTGGATCAAGAAGATGAGTATGAGTGTGTTACAGTCATGAATTCTCACACACAAGACGTTAAGCATGTTGTGTGGCATCCGACACAGGAGGTATATCCCACTCTGCTCTGCACACTTGAATTATTTGTTGCACATTTATTCTAATATACATTTAACATACTTGGTCACAGCTCTTGGCTTCAGCCAGCTACGACAACAGTATTTGTATTTACAAAGAAGAGGATGATGACTGGGAGTGCCGGGCCACCTTGCAAGGACACACATCCACAGTCTGGAGTCTGTCCTTTGATGCAACTGGAGAGAGACTGGCCTCCTGCAGTGATGACCGTACGGTGAAGGTTTGGAAGGAGTTTCCAAATGAAAGTGGACAAAGTGAGTTGTTGAAATAGAAAACGCTAGTAGTCCCACAATGAGTAATCATTTAGTCTCGCTTATCAGTAAAATGACGTTCTGTAACATAGAAGACTCAACCCCTAAATACGAAAGGTTTTATCCAATCAATAGATCAATTTACTACAAAATCTGTTTACTGGTTGATAAAAAAATTGAGCAACAAAAACATTTCAACAGGCAGGTATAAGTAATGGTTTTCTGTTAGAGAACAGAGTAGAGTAGAGTTGTTATATAAATGTCAAACTTACTGATTTATACAACAACGCACCTTTTTGTCCGTTGGAGTCCTGCAGTATTGCAGTCTTCTACAATACTACAAAATATTACATTTTTTGCAACGGCACAATTTTTTTTTTCCCAACATTGTCAACCATGTTAAGTTCGATGACCCAAAAAAATTTCTGTTTGATATCATACACATTGGCTGAGTGTGTATATAAACTAATTACATTTAATTTTCTGTGATTTTCAAAGCCTAAATCAAATACTGTATATGCAAAGTTAGTGAGGTAAGCGAACAGATACTAGTGCTCTACTTTATTTAACACATTTTTCCTGCTCTGCTTTGTCAAACAGGCGACTTGTCATGGAAGTGTGTTTGCACTCTCTCTGGGCACCATGGACGAACAGTGTATGATGTCGCCTGGTAAGACCCATCTTCCAAATATGCAAACAGCCCAGTTTTTAACTTCAGTTTATGTTTGTCAGTTACTCTGCTATGAGACGAGCTCCAGTGTTTTAAAATCCATGTTACAGTTTCTTTAAAGTCAAGAAAATTTTGTAGGGTTTATGGATTAACTTAATATGAGAAAGGTATTTTCATTTCAGATGTGTTACGTATTTTTCATAGCTGCATGTCTCAGTTTTTTACCTTGTTATGTTAACCATGATCATATTCTAAGTAGTGGTTTTAGTGAAAACATTGGGTTTGTTTATCATGAGTTGAGGGAACCTCTGGGTTTGGAATTCCAGAAACAGGTATAACATTAACACCCTTGCTTGTTGGTTTTCTTCTACAAACCCAGATTTTTCTTCTGTCTCCTCCCTCCTGCAGGGTCTGAATATCTTTTCCTTTTGTTTATTCATTGATTATCAAAGCGCAGATCTGAGAGTGTTCATTCCCAGAATAAAAAGAAGATAAAATCCCAGTGTAAAGATATGACTTAGACTTAGACAGGTTGTGGTTAACACTTATTAGAGTGTTAGCCACAACCTGTCTTTAGTCATTGTTTTGATGATAAATCAGCCAGAAGAAAGACACTGATCTCTCCTCACATTTAAATAGCTTAAAATATTAACTGGCATGCATTCATCCTCAGCTCAGAATAAAACTCTTATACTGTCCATCTTTTAATGCTGCGGCTATGGACAATAATACCTTGTATTAAGTCATTTTAATTTTTGAACAAAAGTGTGAAGATTTAGAAACATGTCACATCTTAGAAGAACAATATCACGTTTATTTGATTGGACTGACAGAGCCTCATTGTTTTCTAATAGCATTACCATAAAGGAGATGATGGAAATATTTGAATGTTTCTTTAAACAAATCTTCCAGATAATCCTAACTTGTTTTAACAGCATTTTAATTTAAATTTTCTGTATCTGCACAATCATTGAATTGAAGATTTTTATTATATAACAATTTAACACCCACTCTGAATCTTGATGCATTTTTAGCTGTACAGTAACCTTTACACAGCGCATTCAGAACATTTTCAGACGCTCTTTAGTTTTCTAAATTGTTATGTTGCAGCCTGATGCTACAGTTGTTTGAATTATTATTTTCCCTTTTTTCTTATTAATCTACACTTAACGACAAAGCGCAAAAAGAATTTAAAAATGTCTTTAAATTGACTATGTGATCAGTATAATATAATATACAGAATAAAATTACTGTATATTAGCTCAGTAAAGTACTGCTTAAATGTCAAATAAGTCTTTTAAATAAGACCATAGTAGGAGAAAATTGACACTGTGCATGTCTCTCCAGTGATTAATTTTCATAAAAATGGAAAAAAGTAGTTTATTATGAAATGTGCGAAGTGACAAGATTGTATCCACACTTTGATTAGAAATACAGTTGACTAAAAAGTTTAGATATTTTGCTCTTAGATGTAGTAGAATAAAAGTAGCCATATTTAACCACCACTACCATCAGGTTTTTGGTCACCTGTCTTACTAAGGCCGTTCTACTGTGATTGTTCAGTTTGGCTGGGCATCCACCTCTGGTTGTGCCAAACTTCTTCCATTCCCAAAATGTTTTTGTTGCCCTCCCCAGATCTGTGCTTGACTTTAAGCTCTGCCGGCAGTTCTTTTGAACTCGTGGCTTTTGCTCTGATACAGTATGCATGGTCAGCTCTGAGGTCTTCAGTGGAAAGGTGTTTGACTTTCTAATCAATCAAATTTACCAGCGGTGGATTCCAATCGAGGTGTAGAAATATATCTGCAATATTCTGTTTTCACTTTGTCATTATGGGGTACCAAGTGTAGATTAATGAAGAAAAAAATTGAGCTGTAGCATTAGGCTGCAACATACCAAAATCAAAAAAAATTTTATGACTCATTTTATTCTTTGCAATCTGCATTTTATCCCTGTCAGATCATTTGAATTAGACCTTTAAGTGCTTTATATTTAATCCAGTTCTGCTATTGCTGTGTTTGTGTGTCCAGGTGTCGATTGACTGGTGCCCTAGCAACTGCCTGTGGTGATGATGCAGTGCGAGTGTTTAAGGAGGATGAGTCAGGCAATCCAAACGAGCCGGTGTTCTCGTTGGCTGCACAGGTGACCAAAGCTCATAGCCAGGATGTCAACTGTGTTGCCTGGAACCCAAAGGAGCCAGGGCTCCTGGCCTCCTGCAGCGATAATGGAGAGATTGCCATTTGGAAGTTCCAAGAACTGTGGACAACAAAACTGGTCTCTTACTGAAGTGACAAGTTACACTGGAAACTTTGATTCCTATTTTACCATGTTTTTCCTTCAACATGTACAGCTTGTCACAGAGTTAACATGTTTCTAACTAATGCTTCAGTGCATCTCTTGCTAAGACTAAAAAAATGTTTTGGAACAGCTGATCTGACAAATTACTGACATTTTATGTTCATATAAATCATTATTAAACAACAGTTTTCTCTTTATTGCAAAAAATATTCCAGACAGCACATCATACTAAAACAATTAGACCAGTCCAAGAAAGAGACTTAAAAAAAAAAAAATCAAGTCCAAAGTATAACTGGACAACTTTCTTTTGTACTTAAACTTAACTCATATTGAAATAAGAGTGAAACATCCTTACTTTAACAGGCTAGGCCAGTTTGACAAATGTGGTTAAGCTACTGTGGTCAACTGAATCATGGTGGATCCTTTACAACATTTTAATAAACTTAATATGCTTCAATTTCAGAGTTGGGATTTGGTATAAATTGTTAACAGTAAGCAAAGGTTCTCCATGTAACTAATACATGTCAGATTATGTCCTGTACATTATCACTTTGTACTGATGTACACCATTCAGGTGACAAAAGGTAAAAACAGCGCTGGTATTTTCACAAGAGCTTCAATGATGAACGACAACTACAGAGATAATCGGAGGACATGAATTAGGCTAAATATCTACAGTAAAAACAAACAATTGTCAGGTTTCTGATCAGTCTGAGTCACTGTCTCCATCGCTGTCAGCCTCTTTCACATCCACACTAAACTTGTATTCCTGGTCACAGCCCATGTATGCATCACTCATGAAGTACAGGGTGTAGTTATGAACACCCATTGCTGGTGCCACAAAGTCTAGCTTGACCTGAAAGACAACAGTTAAAAAAAAAATAATTAGGACTTAGTTGGTGGACACAGTATTTTAGCCATTAAATAAGCACAGGGCAACTCACTAACCTTTGCTTTCTGCTGAAGAGTCAACCTCTTAATGGAGATCAGGCTGTTGGACTTGGGGTCTCCAATCACCACCCACCAGCCCTCCTCACGTTTCTGTAGCAAAGAATATAGTTTGTAAGTGCTTGGAATTCAAGAAAAAAAGTATTAAAAATTAATATGAAAATAGGAATTTACCTGTGGGAAGAGAGGTGCAATTACAGGCCCAGTCACCTCCTCCTCCCTCTCCAACTGTACCTGAACCAGAACTGGACTGCCACTGTGAAGAAACAGCAAAACATATTACCATGACTAATAATACACAGATACTGGTGTAAGACAAAAATATCACAAATACGTAGAACAAAACTGATCAAAAATAAAACTTTTATCAGATCTAACAGCCTTTATATTTAGGTATATTTTTTTCTAATGTAGTAAGTCATTAATCTGCTGACAGGATCCTTATGTACCTTTTGATGTTGTCCTTTTCTGCCACCTCATATGACAGCTCGATGTTGGGGTAGCGGTTACAGAATCGAGCCACATCTGCCATCTGGGCATCTGAGAGCTGGAGCAAGGCAGTTCTGTCTTCATCCTCCATCTCCATGATGTCAAAGATACTCTCAACACCCTTACCAAAAGAGCAGGGACAAGATGTTCAATTTTGATATGGGAATATTTACACTGGTGCATTTGTAAAGCATATTCAGTTTAATGACAAAACGCTGGCACACCTTGTCTGTGCATCGCTTAATGTGCTCTGATGTGAAGAAGGGCAGCTGTTTGAGGTACGAGTCTTTGGACCACATGGCCTGGGTGACCATCTGGGCCAGTTCCATAGCTGCCAGTGCAGGACTCAGCCAGCCATTGCTAGAAAGCACATCCACACAGGCCTGGATCAGACGAATCGCCTGCAAGCACAATAGACATGCATGTTAAATATACCTGCCAGAATCAAATCCTGAAATCCCCCTTAGTGGCAAAGATTGCCAATAATGTGTACCTTGCTCAGGATGTCCTCCGTGTCTGACTGTAGCTCAGAGCTCATCTGCATCCTGGAGAGATGTGCTTGCAGCAACAGGTTTGTCTTCACATGGGGATCATTGAACTTAGGGTTGCTCAGCTTGTGTGGGACTTTCTGTGCCAACTGAAATAAAACAAAAATAAATAAATTTTACTTCAAATGACTTGGTAGGAATGTATTAATAGTAATGGGAATAGAAAATTACATTTGTGTCCTGTCAGTGTAGAGTTTTAGTGTGTTTACCTGTCTAAGAAGCGTGTCCTCATGGTGTCTAATGGGAATGTTCTTGTACTCGGCAGCATTGGAGATTATCTCAATCAACCCGCGGATCTTTGTCTTGGCATTCAGAGACATGCTGAACAACTCTGCAAAAAATGGTAAAGCAACCCGTTAAGAATAAACTAAAACCACATAGTTAGGCAATACAGACAGATTTTCAGTAAGCAACATGGTTGTATTAGCACTAACCGATGGTGGTGTAGTTGATATAGTAGTAGGCAGCAATCATGCCCAAATTGAGTGGCGCTACATCCATCTCATCCTCTATGCTGATACACTTTGATTGCTCCAGGTCATGTAAGGTGTTTTCCACCAACTCGGACAAGTGGTCTGATAGATGACGATGGGACATGCCTGACAAAGTAAACACAAAACTTGACATTTATAAGTAATTCCCTACAGCTTTATCAGTATATGGAGAAAATGACCTTAACCTTTTTAAGCTGAAGAACAAGACTCACCTTGCAGGTTGTAATAATTGGGATTCTGGGTCATACGGCGGTAGAGGAATGTCCATGTCAGGTAGTCAACAGCGTCCTGTTTGTTCTCCACTGTCTTGGTGACAATCTCAGCATTGAAGTGGTCATGGAGACAGTGATCCAAGTGAGACTCCACTGGCAGTGGCTCATACAGGAACTTCTTGAAAAAGTCCTATTAAACGGAAAAAAACAAGATGCTACTGTCTCTGCTTTAGTCCAAATAACGCTTTCAAAAACTGAACAAGTCAGAAACAACGACTGTCTATCTACCTTTTTGGAGCCCTGACACATGATGACACATCGCCCCTCATCATCCAACATTGGTCTGTTAGCTTTACCCACCATCTGGAGCACATCATATATGGGGTAGTCCACATACCTGGGAGATGCAAAACAAGACAAGGATGCCATTAACACAAAGATTATTTAGGGAATGGGCCTTCTAAAAATAATGAAAGCATCAAATTTGGGGGAGCCTTACGCATGGATTTTTCCATTGTAGTACTGGGTGTCCATGACGATGACGAGGTGTGCGGAGATGTTGATGCCCCAGCAAAGTGAACGAGAGCACACCACCACCTGAACAGCACCTGCAAAAGGAGAGAACTCATTGGCACCAAGAGTGATTTAATCATGCGTAGACTAAGCTAAAAGGCGAGATGAAGAACGAGTTATACCTGAGTTGAAGAGCTGCTCTACTATTTTGCGTTCAGTTGCAGACAAGCCCTCATGAAGGTAGCCCACACCATTGGCAAGAGTCTCTTTTAGAGTTGAATCATTTATTTTCTCCACGAAGGGAGCAAGGTCTTTCTCAGTGCAATGCAAGAACCTGCCAACACAAACAAACATTTATTATTAGTCCACACAGCAAGACGTTAAACGCAATATCAGTACAATCACTGTCTATTCCTCATCTACAAACCTAAATTATTCTAGTCACTGACCTCTGCGGAACCACATCAGCTGCACAGAAAGTGAGGATGTCGATGGCCGTGAGGCGAGTCTGTCTGCGAGATGGTACGAACACCACAGCTGGTTTAGAGGGAGAGTGCTTCATGATAGCGTGGTATACTGGCTTAGCCATGGACAGCAGGCGAGTCTGTGTATGACTCACATTGAAGCCCTAAACAGACCAGAAACAACAGCAAATGAGCAACCTGGCAGGAAACTGCATTTTGGCTTTTCAGAAATAACAAAGCCCAATTTTTGTTGTCTGGCAGACAGTTTTCAGACCTGGATGTGCAGCTCCAGTGGAACAGGCCTGACATTGGGGTGAAAGTTGAATGTTGCTGTGGTGCTGCAGCCCAGCCAGTGGGCCACGTCTTTGGCGTTGGACAAAGATGAACTGAGGGCCACAATGCGGATGGGACGCTCAATCTGAGAGGAGATGTACCTCATCCTGGAGCAGATGACCTCTAACACAGGCTAATGCGAAACAAAGGAGGTTAAGATATGGTCAGTCATGCATATTCTACTGTGAAAAGAAAGGATTGACGAACAAAGTAGTTTCATGCTCTTACTCCATTCTCTCCACCGATAAGGTGTGCCTCATCAACAATGAAAAGGCTGACATTCTGGACATTCTTCCGTTGCTTCCAGCGTCGGGACAGGATGTCCCATTTGTCGGGGGTACTGATAATAATGTCACCTTTCCCCAAGAGCTTCAGGTCTGTGCTCGTCTCTCCTGTCAGCAGCACCACCTTCTTGTTCAGAATGTCCTGAAACTTCTGGTGCCAGTCGACAAACATCTGAGATGAAGAAATAAAATAACTGAGTTATGTCAGACGGGCAAAAGTAATCAATGCTAGTTCTGACAGGATTTTACAACTTACCTGTTCAGCCAGTGCTTCCATAGGGGTGATATAGACACAGCGACCTTCTGCGTTGTGCAGCAGCATCCTCAAAATAGCAAACTCAGCACAGATGGTCTTTCCACTGCCAGTGGGAGCTCCCACAAACACGTTATCATCACTGTTGTACACAGCATTAAAGACTGTGGAGACAAATAAAATACAATTGAGTAAAGGAAAGTGAACAACCTGTGAACAACAAACTGACTAATGGTAACGTAGTTCTGTGTTGTGCACCTTGTGTCTGAATGGGGTTGAAGAAGGGGAACTTGTTCTGGTAGAGAGCCTCAAAGGCAGAGTTCCTGAGTGCAGTGACGGGCAAAGGCTGCAGATCCAGCAGCTCAGTGGGCGGAGGGTACTTCTCTGGAAGGATCAGGTGACGGAAGGACACAGGGAGCTGAGTCTCACACGCTTGAAAGAAACGAAAAAATAAAGCTGTTAGTTCAAATGCTTGCATAAACTTTAAGTTAAATTCTGCAAAACGTTTTAATCAAACGACTTACACAGCCAGCGGTCTGAGACTACGCGGATAAAGTACTGTGGTGGCAGAGGCTCAAATACGGGGACAAAGAAAGTCACAAGATGCTCATCCTGGGCATATTTGGATTTAAGCAAGAAGTATTCGTGGTGGAGGACGACTTCACTGTCCACATCCTCTACCAGAATCCAGAAAGCTTCAGATGACCCATGAATCTAAGTGAGAAAAATCAAAGTCAGGAGGCTTAGAAACAGTTTACGTGCAGCACATCAAGGGTTGCTAACTGGAGAGAAACGACCAACCTTGTCATCCCACTGGAAATCAGGAGTGATTGTGAGCTCCACTTTCAGTGTTGAGCGGGTGATGGGCTGCAGATGGACAGCCAGGTCCAACTTGGGGAACTGGTGGACATATTTGTGGATGGTTTTGCCCATTTTGGGCATTCGGATGAGCTCACCTGAATAAGGAAACATGACATTTCTAAACTTATAAGCTGATAGGAGAAATCTGGTGAGCTTGTGTGGCTGGGAGAACTCACCAATTTCATTGTGGTTGAGGTCATACAGACGCTCAAAAGGGAAGTTTTTCTTTTCAATCTTTTTGATCACTTCTTCTGGCAATTTCTTGAATTGCCGCAGAGGAGACATTGACTGCCACCTGCAGAGATACAGAATATCATCAGCCTGCCTTGGCACATTACCGCTCGTGTTTATTTTGGGGAGAAGACAGCTAGACTTACATTCTCTTGTCAATCATCTTGCAAAGATTCATGGTCTTGTCTGTGAGTTGAGCCCAACCTCTGTTAAGCACAATCTCAAATATGGCCCTCATCAACCTTCCAGCACTCTGAAGAAAAACAACAAAAAAGATACCCATCTTTTCAATAACAATCCACAGATTTTTAACACAGATGTGGTTGAAACTGTCTTTTCAACCAGATTTTGTGAATTTTGTTTAACAGATAATAGAATATCTTATTACAGAACTCCATTTTTACTTCAGATTAAAATATAAAATTTAAAACCAAAATGTTTACAGTACAGTGCTTAAAATACTGAATTTCTTGCTGTACCTGTGTAACATACACCATGTCCGCCATGAGAGCGAAACCTTCCAGTTTGAGCTGAGAGATGTACGCCTGGAGGAGCACATTGATCTAAAATAACAACAAAGGAAGTACAAAATATATTATTCAGGGAGATTTGGTTCTGGCTGATCATATGTGAAAACCACTAGGCCAGAATGATAAAACCGACAAAAAAGTAGCTTTTCATTTGTTTGGTTGCCTGAAATGTACTAAAGCCTCTGGATTTAGGTGTGGAGTGCTCTGAGCAAACAATACAATTTAAATTTTATGATCATCATCAGATTATGCTTGTTACCTTAGCGCTAGGCTCTTCGATGCTTTCTTTCACAGGAATAGGAACTCTTTCCAACAGCTTCTGAAGCTCTAGCTTCTCCTCCTAAAAGACAGTGCTGCGTTACTTTTTGGATTATTTAAGAATTACTACTTAAAGCCTCAGAACTGTCTAGAGACAAGCATACCTCTCTCACAGTGATGTTTCTGAACTCTGAGGAAAGTGAAAACACTCTGAAGAGCTCAATCTCACTGAGAGTAGGTTTCAGCAGCTGGTTGTAAGTTTGAATGGAGTCATGAGTGATGTAGAAGTGGCTGGCAATGCGCCCCAGGTCTGTAACCTTCAGGTAAGGAGATAAAATAAATAAATCAACCATTAAAAATCATGCCCAACTGAACAAACTACTAGCACAGTACCACAAAGAATATTAAAACACACTCAAACACACACATAAAATGTCCATACCTGGAAGCTGCCAGTCCTCTTGTCATATTTGACGAGGCTATTCTTATCCAAGACACTTGCTGCTGTGTGTACTAGGTCCATCCTACGCCTCTCCAACAGGGGGTCTGTACTCCGGTCATCGTGAGAGACTCCATACAGGGTGGGGTTGCGGAGCATACGCACATACAAGTAGGTGTAGCCAAGCCAGTTCACTGCATCCTGATCCAATTGATATTACAAAAATAATTACAGAAAAGAAAAACAAAAGGAAAACCTGATAATAAAGTGTCTGTACATCAGTCACCAACCTTGACATTCTGAACATTGCCTAGTACAATCTCAGCATTGAGCATGTCAGGCAGCTTAGCCACCATCTGGCTCTCTATGGGCAGCTGCTGGTTGAGCAGGGACAGATAGTATTGCAGCTCTCCGTGAGATGTGATCAGTATTCCCTCTCCTTTTGTGTCGTATTGAGGACGACCAGCTCGACCAAGCATCTGAAGTCAGACATAACAGTCATTATTACTGTTAGAAGGTACACAGTTAGCTTTTACACAGCTTGGTGACATTACACTACATACTGACCTGTAAAATATCCAGAGCTCCAAGCTCAGTCCACCTGCCTTTCTCTGGGCTGTACACCTGGGTTCCTTTAATGATGACCGTGTGTGCTGGCAAATTGACACCCCACGCCAGAGTGGCTGTGGACACCAGGACCTGTATGTGTCGATCTGCAAACAGATCCTCTACCAGCGTACGGTCGACTCTAGTCATACCAGCATGGTGGATTGCAAAGCCATAAGGTAGCAAGTCCTTCAGCTCCAGGTTCTGCATAATAAAAGTTTAGGTGTAAGTATAAAAGAAACTAAAACTGGTCATGTCTCTTACTTTGTTTCCGCTTCAGGTTACTAGTGTTAGCTTACCTTGCACTGTTCTGCCTCAGTTCGCAATACTTCAGTCGATGCTGAACCCTCTCTCAGGAAAAGACCAAGTGTGTCCTTCTCCAAACACATGTCCCTAATGGCTCTAGCCGTCTTTCCGGTTTCCTTCCTGGAGTGAACAAATACTAGCACCTGATAAAGACAAATGAAGGTCTTGAGTCTCTCAAATCTTATTACAAACTGTTGTAGATCTGAGCTACTTCAGCAAGTACAAAAGGGAAACGGCATATAAAGATATGTGCGTCTAAGACACTGTTGTTTAAAGTTTCTTCCACCTGATTCTTTCCGGCATGCTCCATTATCTTTTCATAGACAATCTCATTCATGATTTGGAAACGTTTGATGGCCTTCTTCTCTGTGATGCCAACATAAGTCTGCTCCAAGGGCACAGGGCGGAAACTGCAGACAAAAAAAAAATTAGTTATCCAATATGAGTATGCAAAAACAAACAAAAATAAAAAATAAAATCAAAGTGTCATCCTATTATTATCCCATAATACCTATTGTCGAAGTAGAAGAGACCCTTGGCTGGATCTACACGCAAGCAAGTAGCCACATCCTCGTAGTTAGGCAGTGTGGCACTGAGACCCAGCAGACGTACATCTTCCTGCGTTAGCTCCACATTGCGGATGGTCCTTGCCACCAGCGATTCCAACACAGGCCCACGGTCATCATGCAGCAGGTGGATTTCATCCTAATTTTGTTTACAGACGTTTTATGTGAAATCAGTGGCACAAAAATGTTGACATGCACTGTGCTCGGCAGGAATATGATATTACGTGAACACAATAACATTACTTACAATGATAATGAGGCGCACTAGCTGGGTGTAGGTACGTTCTCCACCTTTACGGGTGATGATGTCCCACTTCTCAGGAGTGCAGACAATGATCTGAGTGGCATTTATCTCCTCTTTACAGAGCTGGTGATCTCCAGTCAGCTCAGACACTGTGATGCCATAACTAGCCAATCGCTGCAAAAAGAAAAAAGAAAACTGTTCTTTTTACCTGTGCTCGAAATTTATAAAACTCACGTCAACAAAGCTCTGACGGAGAAACATAAAGCTGACCTTGCTGAAGCTTCCCACCATCTCCTGTACCAGTGAGCGCATGGGTGCGATGTAGATGATTTTGAAGTCATCCACATTGATAGTTCCATCTAAGTTTATGTGCTTTCCAATCTCCCTTAGCATTGCCATCAGTGCCACATTGGTCTTGCCAGCTCCCTGTGTGCACAAGCATTAACATAATTATAGTAGAAAACACACACAGACAAGTGTCTAAATGGATTTGCTTTTAACAAACTTTGCTCACCGTTGGCGCACACACTAGCAGGTTCTCATCAGTCTCCATGGTTGTCTTGAACAGCTTGCTCTGGATGCGGTTTAGTGTTTTGAAGCCTTCAAATCCAGCCTGAGCATACTTGGGCAACTTATCAATGGCAACAAGCACCTAATGAGACAAAAATGTTGAATATAGGGAATGTCCAGAGCGCCACACTGATTTGATCACAATTTCCTTAGTTGGGCAATGAATAGTTTTCAATAAACACAAACAACAAACCTCATCATCAGAAAATGGCTTGGGTTTGAGAGCAGGTACGTGAACTTCTTCGTAGCCTTTGCGCTGTTTGCGAAAAGAGCCATCAGGCAGCTGGCACCTCTTGTTGGCCATGAAATGGCTTCCTTGTGTGAAGGCTAGATCATCAAGGTCCAGCAACTGTCGCATGGCTACTGTCTGCAGGAATCAGAAGTATGGATTACCACAACATGTCAAGTTTGGAGCGTATGCACTTCTATGGCAGTGACACTGTACTTCATAACGCTTCCTGAGTTATGTAATAAGGACCTGTCCCACAAGCAGCCACCCTGCTCACATGATGTGCAATTGATATAGAAACAGAGTATTTACCTCTCCGTGATCAATGTCCATTGCTTCCAAATCATCAACACGAGACTTCCTCACCCTCTCCCTGCGGGATCGCTCCTCCTAAAGATACAGAACAACAGATGTGATGGACTTAAAAAGACAATCACTTTATGCAAAGTTTTGACATAATTCCACAAACAAGATGACTTACACGAATTATATCCCCCTTCTCTGTCTCTTGCAGCTGATAAAGAATCTTTGACAGTTCCTGATCAGACTCCATTTTTCCAATGATGCGTTCCTTTTCTGCTTCACTCTGAGCACTGGCCAGCATGGTGCAATACTGAACTGTGTTTCAGAAGTAAGAAAAAAATTTACTTCAAGAAGATATAAGATAAAACCTGATCCGAAACAATGGTATTACCAAATAAACTTACTCATGCGTCGATGCTGACGAAGGATTTTGATGAAATCAAAGGTGTTGAAACCCAGAAGCAAAACAAGCTGGTTCTCACATTCTCTGTCATCGCTAGCAGTCTACGAAAAACAAACACATAAGGGATGAGTATTCTGAAAAATACATGTGTATCTTATCAAAACAAAAAGAAAACAACATAAGGTGATAAACATACCTTGAGAATTTCTAAGACTTCATCTGCTTTCTTTTGTGAGACTATGGCATCATCATAGAAACGGCTGAGCTGACGTTGAAGCCAGAATGCATCGATGTCTCGAGGATGTAGGTCTTTTTTCTTCACGGTCATCACATCACCTGTAGCACCAAGCTTCAGGGAAATTTTTTTTAAATTATTTTATGCAGTATAGCGTACAATAATTCAGTTGGAACACAAACTTGATACACTACTAATAGTGAACCAAATGGTAAACTTACATTGGCTGAAAGGGTGCACCCCACATGTGCCTCCTCGCCTTCACCGTCTTCATCTGAGTGTTCATCTCGTACCTCGCCAAACTGATCCTCATCTCCTTCCTGCGTAATTGAAATAAAAAAAATTGTGATCCAACCTGTTCAGCCCAATTATCCATTAATGTTTTTAAAGATAAACCTTTGGAGCTTTACATTTAAACTGACAAAAAACAAACTACCCTCACCTCCTCATCAGACTCAAATTGGACATTCACACCATAAGTTTCATCAATGTTGTCATCTGTGGATCAAAGGTACAGCATAGCATGACAAAAACATTTTCATAAACAGAACTGACATGAGTATTACACAATAAAGAAGTTTCATTTCATTTTACATTTACCTATGATAAACACCGCTGTACATTTGTTTGCAAAAGCTTCTATTTCCTTATTTTGCAATGGCAAAAAAGTAAAATGACAAATTTTCAATAAACATATAAATGATTTAAAATCAGTTAGTACCAATGTTCTTTCATTATCATCAGTAACAGAAATGGCAACATAATGAGTGTATGAAAAGAACGTGAGAAAGTAATAAAAACAATCAGTTGAAAGTTTGTATCCACCTTGATAAACGTAAAAATAAAAATAACTTATATTTCTGGTAAAGGAACATTTGAACAAGTAATTGTGTATTAAAAATTAGGTCGACCAAAGACAATCTTTGTTTTATCCTTTTTGGCATTGCATAATAAGGGAATGCAGAAGTATGCACTTAACTATATATTTTGATACCCATAGAAACATACCCATATTCTGTAAATCCTTGTCTCCACCATAGTCTGTTATCTTCTTGCCCAGATTGACCAGTACATGGTAGCGAGTGTCAACAACTGCTCCAAGAAGTTGCTCTACTTCACGTCGCCTTTCTTTGTCCCTTATTTTATCATTCTTAAGTACTGCTAATACTTCATCAGCTGCTCCACATAGGATATCACGAGGCTGCAGTAAGAAGTAATAAGGAAATAAAATGACACATTAGGAGATGATCAAAAATATAACAACTTTCAAATAATTGAGCTGTTGTACCATTCACTGACCTGATCTCCCAGAGCAGCATGGATAAAGCTGAGCAACACTTCATAAGTCTCTCTGGTTTCCTTGGTTTTGGGCTTATACACGATGCCCACCATTTCATCAATGCCTTCAGACAGAAGGGTAAAGCCTTTCATTTTGTTGATGTCATGTCTGTCCTCATCTCTTTTTCGTCTCCTACAAACAAATAATAAAATGGGAAAAAAAGCGAATCAGAATTAAAAATAATTATGAAACATTATAAAGTCATCTATTTTATAGGTAACTACTTTTCAAAGAGTGGTGATAGTTACTTTTTAGATAAGAATTTATTTTGTCATGTGCAGTTTAAAAGGTGCAAAAAAGCTGCTTTTCTGACAGAAATGCAGGTTAGTGCTGAAAGTAAATGCTGAATGCTGTATAGTAACTTAACAACATTTCAGTCATGCCATGTGTGGCCAAGTAAACTACCTCTGAGCTGAGTGTGCTACCGGTGATTTCCTCACCACTAAGTAAGACACAGAAAGATTGAAATCCTCACAAGGCAGGTCTTTTTTGCCCATTCATTTTGTCTTTTGCTCTTTAAAATGTATTTTAAAAGGTGTATGTCACAAAAACAAATAGCACACCATTACTCAATGAAATGCAAAATCTGTCAAAATCTGAAGTTAATTTGTCAATCTGTTTTTGAGTTGAAAAGTTGCAAAGTAGTGCCATCACCCAGTTATTATAACATATGGAAATGTGTGAACGGACTAAAACTAAGGCATCATTATATTGCTTGATTGATAAGGAAAACAAAAGCTGTTGTCAGTTCTCACTTGTCTCGTCTCTCTTCCAGCTTCTGGGGTTTCGTCCTCTGAGCCTTATCACCCATCTTGGTCCCATCCAGCTTCCCCACCAGTGACAACACTTCTCCGGTGGGTTCATCTCTCCGTGTACGGTCGATCAGGGAGCGATCGGCTTGTAACACCAAGTTTGAGTTCTAACAGTTCGACACAAAGACAACGTGATCAGTCAATGACTTTCACAAACAGCCTACACAACTCCGGCTAGGCTAACTGCTAGCTAGCAGAATGGTTAGCGTTAGCTAGCAAGGAAGAGCCTGACATAAAAACCAAGTTAGTTAGTTAGCATTAGCTCAATAAGATAATTGTGTAAAAAACGCAGCCACAGACACACATTTTTATGTTTTTGCGGAAAGATCTGTCTACAAACACACTTACCGCCTTGTACTCGTACTGCAGGCTACGGGCAGTAACATCCGCCATGCTGCTAGTTTTGTCTTTTAGCTTTTACCGCACTTTTACTCAACGTGAAGCAGCCGGCTGACTCGAAACATCCAGAGTTAGCCGCACTCTGTCTTTTTATGAAGACGATGGGAACATCTGTGCAGGACTCAAAACTGTAGCATGAGGGTCTTTGAGGACGTGCTAGTTCGATAAATGTTAATGCGTTTCCCGAACGTTACAATAGCACCGCTGACACGAGCACACAACAAACCTCTGGTGCCAATAATTTCCGTTTCCGGTGTCAAAAGTTGGTCAGAGAGCAAAAGCGAGTATCGCCCCCTATAGGTTTTTTATACTTACGTAATTCTCTTGGTATCTTTTTATAGTATCGTGGTACTATTAACAAAATACTTGTAGTAGTAATATAAATATTTTGTTTCATGTTAATTTTTAATACTTTTTTTACTTGTGTAGTACACTGGCTACTATAAAGACTTGTCTGGTATCTTTGACGGAGATATCTCTCCCCATTTCTTTGTGTATGGCCAGTACTGTTAGTTATGCTCTTGTGCATTTAGTATGTGCCTCGTGTAGTATGTATATTATATGTTTTAGGTCAATGCACATGGGAACTTTGTAAATTTATTGCAAATAGAGTCAAAATAGAGTTCACTGATCAAATAACCAACCCCATGATTAATAGATGACCTGCCCCCAGACATTGACATTTTTCTGTGAATGTGAATATTCACTGTGCTTCAATGTTACAATAATTTTACAAATATGTATTGCATTCGGTGTGAAAAAGGAAATTGGGTGGTTTATTTTTGGTCCAAACTAATGATGGTTTGAAATGAAACAAGACAAAATGTAGAAACAATGTAATGAAACATATTTGGGAGTATATAAAAACAAGAGGGAGAGAGGATGATCCACACGGGTATGACCATTTTATTGATATATGATTGTGTTCATGTTTGTATTTACTGTCTGCGGCTTCATAAACGTTCTACCCCTTTTCACATGCCAGCAATCAAAAGTTCTGATGTTTTACATCAGCCAGCTTTGTAACCTCAGTCTCTGGGAAACATATATATAGAGAGAGAATGTGACACAGATAAATGGGCTACACATAAGGGAAATGAATTCTAGGTTCCTATTTATATGTGGGGTGATAGATTACACACATCAAATTAAATCTAATACATAACAACTTCAGAGAAACAAAATTCACCTTTTGTAGTGGCCCAGTTAGAGCCCAGACCTCAACCCAATGAAGATGCAGTGGAAAGGCTTCAAGAAACCCTTTACACTAGATGTCCTAAGAATATGGTTAAACTTTGACTTTGGTGAAGATCATATCATTTTTTATTGCAGCTGCATATACTCAGTTTATAAAGTGTGATTCAGCGAGTCGACAATTCCCCTTTTGACCCCTGCTTTTAACAGTGGTCAGAAGCAACATGCAGTGCTCAACAGTAAGCTATTGAGACAGTGCGATCACTGCAGCTTTCTGTCACAAGGACACCACATGGGCGCACCTCAGCTGTCTAAGCAGCTGTTGCTGTGACACAATCTGTGAACACACTTTGCCTCTTAACTCCTAACAGGAGTGAGAGAAATCCCATTAAATCCGAAACACACACATAATGTGTCCTGCATGTAACCTAGATAGATTGGAACAGGATGGCTTTCCCCCGAGCATCAGTTCATCCTGTGTGACCCAGACAAGGTTGTGTTGACAATACTGCTTTAAAATGAAGTTGCTAATGAGGCTAGGTTAGTCAGGTATTAAAGGGTAATGCCGAAGGTACTGATGCAGGTCTTTTTCACTATTGTGTTAAATGGAAATATTTCCTCAAATGATTATGATGAATGTTATCTTGTGCTGATTCATCAATAATTTAACCTCTCCCAACGGTCATGCATTTTTATTCATATCACTTCACCAGGTACTAATGAACCTGATGATTCCATTTTAAGTTCCTCTTCTGGTCCAACAGCCTTATTTCTAAAATAAAGGTTATAAAAATTGTTACAATGTGTATCTATAGAGAAAATTATATGTATAAAAAAATTATTAAAAACAGTTTTAATGATGTGATGGGTAAGTAAACACATGATTAGGCTTGGTAATTTCTCTCTGTACAGTTTTATTTACATGATACTATTCTGTTGTAATGCTGGATAGCAAGATTATATGTAATACATAAATATCAACACAGTTTGCTGTTTTTTCCATTTTTTGTACAAATTTGCATAAAACTAAGAATCAGAAAAGGAAAAACTCAGATACATACAGTTATCTTTTAAATGAAAAAACAAACAAACACATCCTTACGAAAAAAAAGAGGGTTAACACAAGTCACAAACATACTGGGTTCCAATGTGTCAGGCAGCCGTGAAAACACACTTTTGCACAGGTTATGTGCACATGCACGTGCACAAATACACACACACTCACTTCTCTACGGTGCTTTATAGCAGACACACAGACCAATAGTTGTTAGACAGATGAGTAGTTACACCTAATCTTGGTATCTACTATTTTTATAAATCTAGCTCTGGCATGCTCCTGTAGTTCTGTAAACATGTGCTGATAAACCAGGTAGCTCCACATACGACAGCATTGGGGAACAACACACACACCCCACACTTACACACATACTTAGCGCATGAAAAAAAACAAAAAACAAAAACAATGGTTCACATACCCTAGTTCCACAAATGCACTGAATACATGCGCCAATATCAATCTCAACGGAAAAAAAGCTAACAAAACATAATTGCTTCTCAGCAAATAAAATGTCTGATCCCCTAAATTCAGTGATGGCATATTACTGAAACACAAATGAAGATGAAGAGTAACTCATGCATCAATCCCATTCATTCATGCCCCTACAATATTGCAGCCTAAATTCACCTAGCAGGCCTGTCAGGGAAGGGTGCCATCCTTCCTCTCAGGCCACACATTGATACACACAGCCCTGCACCAGGCGTCTGTGATAACAATTTGGGCTCAGACCAGTTGGGGAGCTTCTTTACCCATTATGGTCATTGAAACTGTGTGGATTTAGTAAAACATGAAATAATGCATTTGTCCCTCTAGCGTGATACCTCCAGCCACAATGGAAACAGCCTCATCACAATCAAACCACTCAAAGTCAACACAGGCATGCTGATCAGAAGGTCATTTAGGCTGATAATTAAGATGATCCATTGCTCTGCTGGGGTCAAAGCTGATGAAAACAAATTAAAAGGGAAGACAACAAAGCTTAAGAGCAGCTGTGAGGTAGGTAAAGCTAGGAAGGACGGAGAAAAAGTAACAAAGCCCCTTGTGCACGGTGGGGGACAGTTGTACGGTTCTCCAATTGCTGACTGACTCCAGTACCAACAGAGCACACAACAGGAAGTTCAAAGGTTATGGGACACACGCTGATGACTATTCCTTTGAAGTCTGAATGCTCTGAAAGACCTGCCAGTGTTAGACATGATAGTAAAATGGCTGTCCACAGTTTGGCACAAAATGGCGCCTGGTTTGGGTGAGAGGAGCACAGCATTTCCTGGACAGTTAGCCTGGGCTGCTTTTATATGACAATACATTTTCTCAGAAAAAAATGGACTGAACAGTGGCAAACACACCACAGAAAAAGGGTAAAACAAACTAATCAACAAAAAAAAAAAAGGAGAAAAGTGATCATTCATGCAGACAGGATCTTTTTATTTTTTTTCTCCCCCATTATTTTCTTGAGGTTGTAATTTTGTAAATCAAGTCCTTTTTAATCCTCAATTTGCCACTCATGTCAGTGCTCATTTCAAAGATCTGCACTCATACTCCAGTCTTTGTCAAAGGTTTTATCATTGTTGTCGCCGAAAGCCATCATTTTGTCAAATCTATATTCTCTGGATCTTGTCAGCCACCACTACGGGATTCTCTTTACGGATCTTGGCGGCTGCCTCGGCTTTGTAATCATAGGGACAGTTGTGCTTGTCAGAGTACCGGTGGATTCCACAGAACAGGTTGCCACATCGACAGTCAAACCCTGAAACAACAAAGGTGAGGGTTAAACGTTGAGCAGGTGGTAACAAAACACTTAAATTCTATGACAAAAACAATTATCACAACGCTAAGTCACTGACAGGAATAATTATTGTTGCATCCCGTGACCCTTCATGTCCCACTGCTCACCTGTAAGGCCCACTCTTTTGCGGCACATAAAGCATCTGTTCTTCTTGGGTTTGGGGGTGTCATTCTTGCTTTCTTCACCAGAAGAAACTACAGGAGTAGGACTAGAAGCAGCAGGCTGGCTTACAACTACACATAAAGAACGTACAGGAAAAATATTTATGAGTCTAATTCGTAATTATTTTATATTTCACTCCATTTAACGTATTTTCCATTGCAACAGCAGTGGAGAAGTCAGTACAATACACAGTTCTGTAAGATATGCAAACAGAGTGTTGAATAAGAATATGTACCTTTTGCCCTATTACAATAGTAATTATTGTATTTCCAATCTCTAACTTTGGATCTCTTTTGCTTGGTAGAAAACGGTGCACTGAGAATGACTCTGGCAGGCAGCAGCAAATCTCAGAATGGTGTGGAGGTATTTTTTACAGTGTTATTTTTAGGCAACCTCTCTTTCTTGGAGGCTGTAAGTAAAACTAGGAATTGGGTTTTAGGCATGCATCTAACTGTTGAAAATAAACTGTTGCTGCAGTGGGTCATATGAGGCTACATTTGCCTTAAGAAGTCTATCTTTAAGCAGCCATCTGTGTGTCAAAAAAAGTGCCTGCAGGCCTATCTTTTTCAACAATGGCGTTAATGTATGCGTGTCTTACCAGGCTCTAGGGATTCTGGTTTGTCCTCTCTCGAGATGCTCATTTCTGTCATTTGCTGAGTCACAGGAAGAGATCCTTGAACATTTCTGGAGAATTATCACAAAGAGACAACACTGATGAACAGAAATGAATAAAGCAAGGGGTTTTAAAGAGAAATCTAAAGGGCAAAGTTAAATTGTCAAAAAACATTATAATTACCTAGACATGTCTGGTGAAGAGACAGGGGAGGCATCAACCTTGGCTAGACTGGCTTCTAGTCTCTGAATGGCTGAGGCCTCTGAGGTAGGACTAGCAGCTAAGCATGAATGACAACAGAATTAACCGTCAGATTATACATAAACAGAAAAATACAAAATAATACTTAAAGTAAATACTTTTTTGTGATGTATTTTATTTATATTGAGATATAACAACCATTTTTTATAACTAGAAATCTTTTCAGGTGACTTTGGAAATTTAGATGCATCGGCATGTTCCCTTTTCAAAGCACTATACAAGATTTTCGAACACAGCCGTCTTTCATTACAGGGTGGAAAAACAAAGAAGGTGGAAAGGAGTGCTGGGTAAATACACTGACTAGCCAAGAACTGGTTGTCAACAGTTAAGAGATTGGGTCACCCATCTAGTTTTAAATACAGAAAATGGTTCTCTAGCATCTTTTGTTTGCCATCTTACCCATTGGGCTGAGGGGGCTCATGCGATCACTGCTCTGCTGCCGTGTCAGGTGTTCCTTGTAGCAGACAGAACACATACCATTGGTTCTCGGGTTGCCATAGAAACCACAGCCTGTGGCACAAAGCATGGGCACCGGGCTCTGGTTTGTTTCTTGGGCCATTGCTAAAAATGAGAAAGAGACAGAGTGAGACACTAGACAAACAAACAAATATGTCTCTCACTGCAGGCTCAGCTTTAGGTGAAACAACAGTAAGAAAGAAAAATTTCCATAGGGCAAATCTTTCAGTAAAGGCAAAAGCTGTCTTGTCAATTTGGTTTTATACACACTTGTTGCAGAGTCAACAGGGTGGACTGAATAAAACAGAGTCATATTATGAAAATGTGACAACAACATGCCTGTTTTGACTTGTCCTTTAGACCGAATACAGTAATGAACACTTCTCCACAGGAAGTCCAGGGAACAAACAACACTCGCTGTGTTCTGTGCAGCACCTTTGGCAGAAGCTGAACTCTGTTCTGTTCCACAGCTTTGTTCACTGTTGTTGCTCTCTTCTCTCCCTCTACTTTATTCCACGGGTCTTTGAACGGTTTTGCTGGCTCTTCCTAACATCTGCCCCTCCTTTCACTTTCATATATCTATACTGCTTTAGAACTTTGTTTTTTATTCAACTGTTCTCCTTCCTCAAGGCTATTATAGTTATTTCCTCATAGCTATGGTAATTTTATTACATGTGGGGAAAGAACATTCCAAGATTGAACAAAGCCTTTCTAGACTACCCTGAAACCTTGACATGACTTTTGCATCATCAGTCTGTGTCATAATTACAACAGTTGCAAGTGATTTTTCCCAGTAACTAACACTCCTTTATGAGGCTATTCACGTCCTTCGTCTAGACATAAAACAGAACTCTGTCTTATTGACAGCAATTTAGATCCAAACAAACAAAAACAACAAGCATTACACATCAATCAAAATAATATCTGCTCCTTACCAATATATAACAAGAATAATAATAGATAGCATTTATAAAAAGTGTGTAACAATATCGTAAAGTATTACCCCTTTTCCTTTCTGTGTTTTTTAACTAACAAGGCTTTTTCAAAACTTCCTGAGTCATTTCTCTCTTTACATACGCCCAGAAAACAAGCCTGTATGTGCGTAACTTGGCAGTATGTGTAGCTCTATGACGTTGTTGCCCTGCTCTGCTGCAATGCAATACAACAGGAAGTTGTGTAATGGAGGGCACTGCCTTTGAGGCAAGAGATCAAAAACACCTTGTACACAATGAATGAATGAACAGGATGACCTAGATTAGTTGGGCAAGAGGCATCCAGTTCTGCCCCGACTGATACTGCATCAGATCAACTCTTAACAGGAGCCCCGTGCCCTTGCCCCCCCCCAAAAAAAGCTATAAAATAATAAATAGGCAGAAACAGCACACACAGCCCCAATATTATATTTCCCTTGTAAACAACCCTTGGCCGTGTTGTGCTTTAACATGGCAGCTGCTTGCTTATGTTTGTGTGAAGCTTGTCTATATTCTGCTCACAGACACAAACAGGGCCGGCAAGCTTAATGTTCCAGGAAAGGCTGGCAGTTGTTTCAGAACATCCTGTCAGTTCAGCCGAAGTGTCCTGACCTCAACAACTGACTAACAAGTACTAACTATAAAACCTTGTGCTTCCTCCCCTTCAAATCATTTCCTTAAAAAGTTAACAATGACATTTTCTTCATTAGCATCACGTATTTAAGTAGGGACAACTAAAACATACCTATGGTAAGGCTGAAAATGATTTTTTTAAAGAGATCACAACAGCACCAGCCTTTTGTGTAGAGAGCTACACACTTGGAGCCATCAATCAAGACCCTATCTTCTTAGGCAATAAAACAGCCAGCAACCATTTCTCAAAAGGAAGAATGTCATCATTTTATATTTATCACATCTGATAACATAACATTATGACAGGGAACGCAAAGAGGAGCACTGCTGCTAACACTGAGGGACAAGGGACATTTGTAGCTCAGCTGTCATGTTTGTCTCCAGCTGTCAGAAAGACATCAGACATGTTCAAATTACGAAGGCTTCCAAAGCACAAGGAGAAGGCAGAATGATGGCTTTTGATATCATGCTCATCACCAACTGGAGACTACAACGTATCGATCCTGATCAATAAATAGCTAATGTACATTTCTGCTAATGAGCACATCTGCATCTTGTTTGCCGACACGGGCAGGACACTGAAACATACTAAATATTGCAAAATCCATCAGGCAGGACAAGTCTGGAGCTTTTCAGCACAAGGCAGATTATCAGTCACAAGCATTAGCCAAGAACTTCCTTTGAAAAATTCCAAACACTTTTCAACACTGCAACCAAACGATAACATTGATACAAGTGGAAATAGTGTTTACTGGTTTCTAAGCGATGGGCCAGCTGGACGCACTTTGAAAGGAATAGGTGTCATAATCTGTGGCAAACAAAAGAGGAAGACTGTGCTGCTGTATCAGCTGCGAGCTTAGCTCACATTTCAGGCCCTGCTGGGTTTAAAACTACTGAGTCACACTCAGTGACAAACACAACACAAACAGCCCCACTGTTCTGCACATTACTTCCTTCACACGGTGTGTGTGTGTGTGTGTGTGTGTGTGTTGCCCATGATCACCTTTGTCCAACATGAAGGAAACAGCATTGATGGTTTCTGAAATAACTCTCAGTCTAGACAGCGCGAGCTCTCCTTTGTTTCTTCATTCTTCCTTTGTCTCAAACCTCTCTGCTTCCTGTTTAGACATCGTTTAGTATCTCCCGTTATTCACAGCATTTCTGCTGATCTTCTGTGTCTTTGACAAAGCTACGTTGAAAGCCTGGCTTATATAATCACTCTTTAGCTCTAAGAAAAGACTTGGCGGTGCCACATGGCTCCTAACATCGAGCTCTCCGAAGCTCAGAGTACTGAAAACACTACACTGCCACCTCATTTCATATTTCAGCAAATACACTGCACTATTTTCACAGCAACTGTCTCGCTCTGCTGGTCCATTCGGCTTATGAATTTTCTATTTGTAGACAGGAATTAGCTGGCTCCGGCCCCCCATCCCCCAGCTACAGACAGACAGAAAAGCAGTAAAGCAGCACTGGCTTCATGGAGCTCCCTCCCTTGTTTTTCCTCCTTAACCACACGGAGTCACGTTCAAGTACTTGTGATATTTCCCAGTGAGGAAAAGGAGGAGGTGGTGACAACTTCAACGGCCAAGAGACAAACAAATAAACACATAAATAAATAAATATCTAAAAAAAACATTAAAAAAACATAAATATGTTTAACCACACAAGACCATCGCGCACATACTAACTGACCTTTCAATCCCCCGTTAAAGGTCGCCATGACCGACCATCAGCTCACTTTAAACAACCATTTCTACTCATGTACTTCGACAAGATGAGCTCACTGCTAAATTAATCCGTGGGGTTTTAAAAAAAAAAGCAATAATCCAAGAGCATCACCTGCTAAAATCGATGAAGTTTCTCTCGACAGACAATAGGGGAAAAAAGTGGCCGTTGGGGTTGGAAGAAGGAAAAAAAAAGCTCGATGGTTTCAGGTCCTAGCAACGTCCTTTTCTCCTTGTAACCGGTTGTGTTGATGTGGCGTCGCCTCGGTGTCAGACAAGGTTCCGATGGATTGAATCGTCTCTTCCTCGTCGCCCCGCCGCCTCTCTCTCTCTTTCTCCGTCCGTCTCCCGTTTCCTTCTGCTGGATGTTTGTTTCCTTCTTTAGTAAGAGGAGTGCCGGATGATGTCACGGGTAAAACAACGTGTCGCCATTGGCTGCCCGCGGAGCCCCCGAACATAATGTACAGTTCTGGGCGACGGTGGGGGCGGGGTAGCCGGGATTGCGCATGCGCCCCGCCTGGGTTGCGTTATTACACGTCTATTCGTCATCCTCCTACAAGGACACGAATCTTTTTATTGAGCAATCCACCTAGATGAATGGGTAAACAAATAATGGTGCTGACATGACTAAAAAGGAAATAAGGGTGATCTCCAGGGGCTGCCTTTTGTACAGGAATCTGTGTGTGTGACAGGGCTGTTTTCTTGTGGAAACAGCCTCGCCCCTCATGCCACATAGTATTTCTGTCAGCAGAACAAAACAAGTGCAGATTTATAACTAGAAAGATATACAAGCCTGATGGTAGAAATCTAGATCACACAAACACACATTTATGTTGACACCGAGAGTGTAAACATGTTTGCTGAGCGGGAGTTAAACAACACATATAGAGTTCCATCCCCAACTTTTCTGAGCCTTATATTGTCACATGTTGTTGTAACATGGCCGTTGCCATTGGATTGTGTTTCTCACTTCTAAGTTGCTTTGTACAAATCCAAGACTGGTCATTCTATCTTCAATAACGTAGATAACACAGGTCTGACCCCATTACCAAAGCAAAATCTTAAACTTTTAACAGCTGTATAAAGTTATGTCCCAAGTAGAGTTATAATTCTATAACTCATTTGTTAAAGGCCTTTATAGGGCAGAGTTAGACTTACGAAAACACAGTTTTGTTGACGAAGAGAGTGTCAACATATTTTGTGGGAGGTTACAATAGATAAGAGTTGAGGAGTAGCAGAATAGTTTCAGGGTGTCCTGTTAGAAAAGGACTGTGACATTGGATTTGTCATAAGAGCAGCTGTGGCAAAAAGCATTGTAGATACCAGGAAGGAAACTGCAGTCATGTTCTCAGCATTTTAACACAATGTGTGGGTTCTAAAACATGGATTTCTGATAATATATTGTTAAGATCTGGCGCTCAACATATATAGTATAAATCCAAACTCTACTGTATTATATCAGCAGTGAACAACATCAACAGAGCTTATCAGCTACTAGTCACATTTTTGTGAAACTTGAAAACACGTTTTTTTGCATTCATGTGCAGTGTGTCATATGTGCTGTATATTTTGTCCCGCAAGTCTAACAAGTCCTAACGTATTTCCCTGTCTTAACGCCACACAGATCCCCAGGCACTAGGCCACATTTGGGATAGGACAGTGTGGGGGTGTGTTTAAGGGAACATGCTGTCATTTATGAGTGAGTGGATTCTTGGAAAGACTGGTACATACTGGAATCTTTGGTTACTATACAGTCTGTTTTATATATTTAAAACCAGAATTCACGAGGAAAATGAAAATTAAGGTACAGCCAAGTGAAAGTAAAAATAAGAGCCGCTGCTGGTCTTCCCCTAAATTTTTAGAAGGAAAATACTTCTAGTCTCTGTCTCTCTCCGTTCTCTCTCTCTCTCTCTTTCCTCCCTCACATGCACACACACACAAACACAATGGCACCAAAACCTACTGTAGAAACTAAGTTCCATATGCAAGACACGCTATGATAGTGAGGGGGGATGGGTAATGATACACAACACCTCCCACTCGCTCGTCAACAGCCCCCCTCCCTTCACTGAAACCCATGAACCTTCACATACTAAACAGATATACATTTCACACACACATGCTCCTTCTCTTCAGCGCTGTACAGGGCTCTGCTAACACAACACTCTCACACAAAGACTTCAGTGTCAAACAGAGACTAGGTTTCCCCTTGCTTTCCCCTCCCTCCCCTGTGCTTTCTCTGCTCACACATGAAAAGATTTCAAATTCATGTCTGTACAATGGCAGAACTGTATGATACACTATAAAAATGCCACATGCTGACTTTTCACAAACATTATTCAGAGTTTTCCTTCCATATTTTCCTTGCGCATCTTAACCGTGGCTGATATGTTCTCAGGTACTTTATTAGTTAACCTTCATTTGTTTACTTTATTAGATTACACTGTCTCTTTAAGCAGAGAACAATGTCCCCTGTTTTTAAAGACCCTCCCCTGGCACAATGGTTGTAAACTGTATGCAAATGAATCCCCTGGCATCCAAAAGACGGCAATAACATCACATGCCATTGGGTGAGTTACTAAAAATTGTTGGCATGTGTCATTTAAGCCTTTGTGATAATGATGACTCCTGTTATTCTTTCAGTTCACATAGTAACAAAGAGAAACTGTGTGGCTTGTAAATGACCCGGGTAATCGCTGGATATCCCACAGTTATAGTGACTTAGATAATCATGTGACAGAGACTAACAATCTGAGTAAAGATGAACAGGCTGCGTCACCTCCACTCAACTCCCTCAATTGTTCTGTCTAGAAAGACATTTGATTGTTTTGTTGTTGTTTTACATTTCAATGTTTCTTAGGCGTGTTTTGTAAGGAATTAGGTCACATTTACACATTAAGCATTTTGCATGTTTTACCTCACCCCCCAACCCATTAACCAAATAAAAAAAGAAAATTAAAATATGTACATAGGTAAAAAGCAATTGATATGTAAAAGCTACTGTTTTTTCTTTATGTGAATAAATATACATACGTATGAACACTAGGTCCTCTCTATCTGTGCATACAATTTTATGACTTGAGCCATGATGAAATCAAGGGTAAATAAACATCTGTATGTGTGTAACTGCGTGTGCGTGTGTGTAGGTGGGTGGTTATGTATAATGGTCCGGGAGGTTGTATTCCCAAAACCATGAAGGATGCATGTGAGCAGCTGAAAGTGACAATGTTGCTATGGTGACAGCTACATACAATTTGCAGCAATCTCTCTTTTTCCAACAGGATTACTTTTGTGAATCTGGAACAGCCAACATGTCTCTAGTTACTAGGCAGACTTTGGCCCTTCTGACACACTCACTCACACACAAACACACACACAGAGAGGCACAGCTTGCCAGTGTCTGGCGTCAGTGGGGTGAGAGACTGATGATAAAGGGCCCAGTGATGGAAATGGCAACTTATCCATTTACATAAGCTGTGCGCGGGGCTTGATAAGCTCTGAGGCCGGCTAAAACCACTGCTTTAAAACTTAACCCCCCACCCTGCTCTTTTCACATTCAACTTTGTGGCCAAAGGCCCCATGGAGGGAGTGAATGTGTGTGTGTATGTGTGTGTTAACATAAGCAAAGACAAACATTTTGTGAACAGAGGGAGCTTGTCTGTTTAATTCTGTGGAGATGAGGGACAACTTTGTTGTAAGTCCTCGTCACTTACAGATCCATTTATACTGTGGATGTTGTACTTATGTTGGAAAAAATTGTTCCAAGACCAGAGGAAATGTGAGATTAGTGTTTAGACACAAGGTATTAGGCATTCTGGCAGAAAATGAAGAGAGAGAGAGAATTGTAGAGAGAGTTAAACAAAGAACCTCATATATTCAATCAAATATGATCTGTTGATTCAGCATTTACTGACCAGTCAGTCCCTCACTTAAGCTGCTGCACAGTTCTACTGCATTTCTCATGAATGTGTTTCTTGTTATTTCTGACAAGGGAGGAGCCCACCCAAAACTTTCTCAGCTCACGCTTTTTGTCTAAACTTTCTCCTTCTTCCTTTCTCCTCCCTTCACCCACACAAACCATATAGCCATAAATGGTTATGTGGGTGATTGTAGCGTGTAGTAGTTTGTGTGCACAGCTTTTGTGGAAAACTGCAGACGGGTGATATGCATATTTGCCATTTACGTCAACATGCTGCCCTGCATGGGATTGTCCTTTGCAGCATGTGGGACTCTTTGTATGACCGCATGTCTGCATGTGGTGAACAAATGTGAACCCCTGCATGTGAGTGTGCGTGTACGTGAAAGAAAAAGTGTGTGTGTACATGTGTGTGCAGCAGATGCCCTGTGTCCCCTTCTGCTTCCCAGATTGGCTTGTCTTTGTTGCTGCTCGCTCGTGCAGGCGGGCCTAGCCACGTGCTTTTCTGTCTGCACGCACAAACCACTCCTCCACCTCTATAATCTGTCAATTGCAGCAGCCAAGTCCATCCCCTAAGAACACCCATAGTCTGACATGGTCCGCCTCCGAGCTGGATGCACGCTGTTTTACTCACGCATACTTACCATGCTCTGTCTTTTTTCTTTCTTACACCTACATAGTGTCTATCTGTAGCTGTGCCATAAACATGGTGTTCAAGCAACACACTTTTCTTCCATCTACTGTATGTAAACCACTTCTATACCTCAAATTGTTGCTGGCTCTTTATAGTGCTGAGATTTCCTGAAGAGTTTACGTTGGAAACATGGAATTTAGTGAAGGGGGAAACAAGGAAGAAAAAAAAATCCAGCTATGCAAGTTTCAAAGTAAACACGTGATTCTATGATGAGATAATGGTTCAATCTGCTTCTCTTTGTTTCCTTATTCCGTCTTTATTGGTGTTGCAAACAACAAGGCATGGAGCTACATAAAAAGTGTCAAGAAAATCAGTTTTATATGTTTCAAGTAACAAATGTGTCTAGGATTTGCCTGTTCATCCTAAACAGTCTTCTAGGTAAACTGCTTGTGCTTTAGATATCTTGTAATGACATGCCTCTATATGTGGAGATTATCTCATCATCATTTTCAGATCCCTCTGGCAAAAATGTGTTTATAGTTGTAGTCACACCTGATAAACCTGCCTTCTCCTCTCAGCTGTCTTTCCTCAGGGATACAACTCCCCTGCTGCTTTACATTTATTGTCAACGACTGTGGAGATCTTAATGCTATCCAAAGTTCACAGGCAGAAAAAGGCAAGTTAGTCATACAGACAGTGTTTGCATTTGTTTTCAATTGTTACAGCAGAACAAAAAATATATAAAAGAAATGGACTAAAATTTGGCCAAAGTGCAAAGAAATTGTTATTGTTGCTCATGAAAACTTCCAACGCCTCTGATAAGGACTTTTTTTCTGTGAACTCCTGACTTCTATTTTTAGCAAGGTACACAGTGCAGTGCTTTCAGACCTCACTAGACAGACTTCCTCTGAGACTGTATTGTTTTTGTTGCCTCTTTGGCCTGCACAGTGCACACCGACCTTGCTGAGAGACCGATCATCTGTTACAGAGCTGCTGTTTGACTCATGCAGTACATGCAGTCACTTTGCAGGCCTCCATAGCCTTTTATCACGCCAACAGATGGATGAATCACTAACGCCTGCACATTGATAGCTCCAAATGATTTGAGTGTTTTTCACACACACACACACACACACACACACACACACACACACACACACACACACACACACACACACACAGAGGCACATGCACACACGCACACAGAAAATCAGCTATGACAGACTGTGCTGTGTATGCACAGCGCAGCAGCACATCACGTCCTGGTCAGACATCAATGTGTACACGGAACACTCATGAGAACAGACATACGGTATACAGTAAAAATATTTGACAGACAACATTTTTACATTTTTATTTGTTTTTAAAACTCTGCCTAAAAACATTTTTAGATATTCAGTATTTTAATAAACTGTTACACATCTGCGCATGAATAAAATCACTGCTGCAAATTGAAAAACTTTATCCTTGCTATATTCTGCCCATGTAGAAAGTTTGGACCAATTTGACCCAGGGATTTTCCTTTAGAATAGTAGAATACTTCCAGTTCACATCAAGACTTTTCTGTACAAGCAGGACATGTTTTTTTATTTAGAACCACAAATCAATGTACTAAGTAAACCAAAAACCTGTATAATGGTTTAAGGAGAAATCTCATGTTGTCTTTTTTTAAGGACCTGACTGTTGTGTGCACAGTTTCATTTATTGGATATTAGTACCTCACTGATATATCCATTTATAGTCAGTTGGATCTTGTAATTTGCTTTGATGCCACTTTCTGCTCAAGTAGCCTCAGTGACCTCCCTCACCTCTCCATTCACAGATTTCCTAGAAGTTGCAGCTAACTTTGGCACTGGGAAACTGCTCTTCCTCTGTCTATAGCACATGAGCTGATGCACACAAACATGAGTATATGTCTGTTGTGCTTGCAAACATACAAAGAAAACTAAAATAATATTTTTTCAAAGCAGAGGCCTCAAAATCATAACGTCATAACAGAGCAACGTCGCCCTCTACAGGTCACACTCTCAATTCTCTCAAAGCCTAAGGAGAAACCAAATAGGATAAAGGTAAGTATCTAAGGAATTAGTGAAAGTACATGCAACATCCTCCATCCTATTAAAATTCACAGAATAACTTATCTCCAATGTTACATTAAGTACAAACCTTAAAATGTAAAATTGTACCTTAACAGAATGTGTGTTTCTATAAATTGATTAAATATATTTACAACAAAGTAGTTAAACAAGCACACAGCAACATGTCTCATGTGACTAAATTAGACCAGAGTTCTACTGTACCCAGGAACACTGAGGCTAAATCGGAGCCGGTTTTATGTTTTTTACCACAAAGTGAAATTTTAGCTCGGGCTTTTATTTCAGTTTGATGATCGGAGCAGGGAAATGGTTTTGTAACCACAATGCTCTACAAAACCCTTAAGAAAATTACTTTGAGAGTCAGAGACTAGTTAAGAGAATTAAACACACGGTGTTTAGAAATTACCGACCAAGACACACGTGAGTATGTGGGAAGCTAAAACAAAAAAAAATTAAGTATTTTCCTGAAACTTGATGAAAACAATAAATGTGATTTTAATGCCATCAGTGAACCCTAACAGCTGACACATCTGTTACTACAAAGAGCCATGACCGTCATTTAGCCCCGCTGCTCTGATATATTTTTCTTTCCCCACACATACCTTGAAGGATTTACACACACAAACAGCTGCATAAAGGCAGTCATAACTGTTATGAATAATTAATAGCTAGTGAAATTGCGGGGCTCTAGGGTTTCCATGTTGTCATTGTCCCTGTTTCGGGTCGATGGGTGGCGAGGAGAAAGTAAACTTACTCATCATGTACCAGCCCCTTAACACACACTCATACAAACACACACACACTTCATTCTCATGTCAGTGTGTTGGCTTGGATGAGGAGCATCATTTCCTATAATAATGGAGAACTGAGACCCTGCAGCTTTTCAAACGTCGACTGAAATCTGCTGGATGCTGGAGAGACTGTTCTAAGAGCTAAAGGACCATGAAAGGAAGATGCAGCGGGACTGTCTGATCACCTTTGAAAATGACGGTAAGACTGAAACCTTTTTAAATTCCAGTGATCAAATTCTATTCTTCTTTTCAAATCATGTGAATAATTACCAAATATGATGTAAATGTGGTTACCAAAAGATAAGACATTGATTCTTTGTTCCTGTGGAGTGGATAGTGAATAGTGATCTTCTTGAACTTTGAGCTTGTATTAACAGGTTATTTAGGAGATGGTGCTTGTGATCCTTTCTTTGTTTATTGTTTAATAATGACTTAGATGTGATGACAGATTTGGACATATTTGGAGAAATAAAACATATATTTATTCAATTTAAAAGAGTTCCAAATTAATAAAGAACACCAGTTAGTAAGTTTAAAAATAAATAAAAAGTCTCCCATGCACAATCACAAACATAATGAGCCACCACTTTGTTACATCCCACTCCCTCTGCTGCATATTAGGGAGCTGGCCTGTAGCTGTCTCCCATCACTGTGGCTCAGTCAGCCCATCTACTTTCATTAGACCATTGTTGGTCTCTTTTGTGGCCCTCTACTGCACACGGCCATAATGACCTGTGTGCTGGCCACTCCGGTTACACTAAGGCCACACATCAAAGGGTCGACTACATGAATATCTGTTCAGTCTGTCATTGGTCCTTTTTGTTTTCCTCTACATCCCCCATTACAGCTGGACAATAGTGCCAGGTACACAATAAGGCAGGCTGTGCAAGAAAAAAGGGTCACTGTTGTGGTAAAGGTATAACAAAATTAAATCTGGTGTCAAAAGAAAGGTATAAGTGAGCTAAAATGAAATTACAAACTGTATATTCTATCTTAAAATTGTGCTACACGTTACTTAAGAGCAAAATTTCATTTTCTCACTTGAAGAACTAAAAATGAAGCTCTTTGTGTGTTTTGTTACACATGACTGAGACGGTCATGTGTAACACGGTGTGAAAAAAGTTGTGACTATATCTGTAATGTAGAAAATGAATCAGGTTTGGAAGTCAAGCCTCAGATTAACCTGAAAATGCTCGCTCACACATTGTAAGGTAAAATTATGATAAGATAATAAGAAAGATTAAGAACATTTATGTAATTAACTATAAAATCATTTTTGCCATTAAATTATTTCTTTTCCACAGTTGACATGGGGCTGGAATTTCTGGGTAAGTAACTATTTTAAACTGTGGTTTAGAATATATCTATCTATGAATGCACAGAGCTTTTCATGTCCATAGAATACTGCATTTTTTTTATTCCTTTACTTCACTCGTATTTCACAGCTTACTGTAATTTTATCTTCACATACACGGTCCTGCATGTGAAGTCCCTTTGCCCCTTTATCATGAGCTCTGCTTCAAATACCACAGGCATCACACCTCAATAAAAATATATAAGTGAAGGAGAAAAGATAGGATTTAAATGATGTTAAATTGTCAAGTTGTTATGGATTCACAGCACTGCACACTCAGTCAAAATGTGAGCATTTTAGTGCTTATTGCAACACTTCTATCAACACAGGTGATGAGGATGAAGCCTCCAATTGTCAAGAGCAAAATGAAAGACACAGAGAGAAAAGAAAGAATAGGGAGAGGGAAAAAAAGAAGAGGAGAAATAAGGGAGCATCCAGAGCACGAGAGGAGGCAGAGGAATTACAAGCCAGTCCTGAGAAAACAGAAAGGGGCAGGAGAAGGAGAGCAAAGAATGGTCGAGCTGAAAAAAGAAGAGAGAATGACAAGGAAGACGAAGAAGGCAAATTAAAATGTGAGATAGTGGCAAAAAAGAGAAAAGATGTTAAAAATGAAAAAACAAGAAAAATAAGGCAGCAGGAGGAAGAAGCTGGTGGAAGAAAAGCTGAGGGAAAAGTGAAAAAAGAAAGAGCCAAAAAAGAAGAAAAGAAGAGAGGTGAGCATGCACAGATGAAGAAAGCAAAGGATGTGAAAAAGAAAAAACAGAAGAAAATAGTTGAAACGAGGTAAAAGTTTTATTACAAATTCATGTATCTGTAACTTCCTGCCGAGGAGAACTAAAGGTACAAAGATATTAAAGATACCACTCTGCTCTGCCTCAGTTCAGAGCCAGAGACAAGTGCAGCAGATGATTGTGAAGAAGAGGACACTGAGGACAAAGAGGTGACACCAGAGTCTCTGTCACCAGAGGAGCTGGAGAAGCTGAAGGAGGCTGTGGATGAGAGGAAGAAGCTGATCCAAAGTCTAAGGGGAAAACCGTGGCCAATGAAAAAGAAGCTTGTCACCTTACGGTACTTTATTATTGATTAAGTTTCGATGACTGCATTCCTCTAGTTTCATCCCCCAAAATTATATTCTTTTCTTTTTACAGGGAGTCTCAGGAGTTTGTGGAGAAATACGAGGGAGCTCTGGGGAAAGGGAAAGGCAGGAAACTGTATGCATACAAGGTCATGATGACAAAGGCAAGCAATCTCTGATTCAATTTTGTAATCATTTGATTATTATAAGTGAATAATTGGTGCATTTTAAATTGTATATCATTTTATTAGAAATGGATGAAGTTCCAACGGGACTTTGAAAACTTCAAAACTGCCTGCATTCCATGGGAGATGAAAATAAAAGACATTGAAAGTATGTTTTTAAAGTTTTCTTTGCCCTCATAACCCTGGGTTTAATGATAACTTTCAAGACGTGTTGTGAAATTCTCAGGTTTTTTTCCTTTCAGATTTAAGTCCAGTGTAATTCACATCCTCACATTTATTCCTTCCCTCTCTCAGGTCATTTTGGCTCCTCAGTTGCCTCTTACTTTATCTTCCTGAGATGGATGTATGGCATCAATATGATCTTGTTTGGTCTGACGTTTGGCCTGGTAATGGTGCCAGAGGTATGGCCTCTTTTTTATTATAATTGCTGTGTATTGTATGTGTAGTTGAGACTTTTCCCCTTTTGCCTTTTCCCTATTGCTGCTTAACCCAGTCTATCTCTGGCAAACATTTTCCAAACTGTCTTGTGGTGTGCATCTAGGGTCACTTCTGGACCCTTATGTTTCTACATGTGCTACATGTGTTTTTACTCTGATAATGAGACAGTTGAATCTTGCTGTCAATCCCACTGATACTTGTAGTTGGTCTTAAAACATTACTTTTGGGAATTTAATGTCTTTATAATTTAGCGTCTTGACTTTCTCCAGCTGTTGTTGGTTGGAGTTTGTGTACACCCTCAACAGGTCGCTATACCATCTCAGGGCCAACACAGAGACATAGACAGACAGACAATCATTCACACTCACAACAACACCTTCAGGCTCTTTAGAGGTGCCAGTTAACTGAACATGCAGGTCACTGGACTGTGGGAGGAAACCTACACAAGCACAGGGACGACATGGAAAGTGAACAGCGAAGCTGCATCCTCTAACATAACGTGACGAGACTTAACGTAACGTGACATAATGTAACGTAATGTAACGTGACGTAACGTGACATAACGTGAAGTAATGTAACGTAACGTAACACAATGTAACATGATGTAACATGCTTTTGTTGGCTTCCTGTTGTTTCTAGAAGAGATTTTGGCCATTTCTACATTTCTACTATCATTCTAATAGGCATTGATGGGGAAGCCATATGGCAGCATCCCAAGAAAGACTGTCCCCAGGAACGAGGAGGCCAGTGCCATGGACTTCGCAGTATTATGGGACTTTGGGGTCAGTTCAGTACATGTGTGCAACTTCTTGCTCACAGCGATAACTTTAAACACAATTTAATGTCATCCACATATTCTTGTGCATCATTCGATTAAAACAAATATGTTTTGTAGACTAACATTTTGAAAAAAAAAACCACAACACCCAAAATACAAATCTGTAACTGCAAGTGACCCCAGCTAAGACTTGTGTCCACAGGGTTACGCTCAATATTCTGTCCTTTTTTATGGCTACTACAACAACCAACGTGCCATTGGCTGGCTCAAATTCCGTATGCCTCTGTCGTACTTCCTGGTTGGTGTGGGCACAGTGGCCTATAGTTATATGGTGGTCATTAGAACGTAAGTTTATTAGTAGTACAATTAATTCAATTGATTAATCACTTTAAGACACAATCTTACGAAGAATCTCTAATCTTTTCTGGTTAAAGGATGGCCCGTAATGCAAATGAGTCTGGTGTCGGTGATGACAACAGCTTTAATTTCAGCTGGAAAATGTTCACCAGCTGGGACTACTTGATAGGAAATCCTGAAACTGCAGACAACAAATTTGCCTCCATCACCACCAGTTTTAAGGTTGGTGAAGCTGACTCTTCATGCTCCATCATAGTAATTCTTGTCATTTTATATTACAAACTGCCCCCATTCCACCTCTCCAGGAGGCAATCTTAGAAGAGCAAGAGAGCAGAAAAGATGACAACATCCACCTGACTCGTTTTCTTCGGGTGCTGGCCAATTTCCTGGTCTTGTGCTGCTTAGCAGGAAGTGGATACCTCATCTACTTTGTTGTGCGTCGCTCCCAGAAATTTGCTATAGATGGACTGGAGAATCACAGTTGGTGGGAAAGAAATGAGGTACAAAGCATAAAGAAAAAGACACCATGTAGATAGAAAAGCACATGAATCATTCTCTTTATGAACATGTGCATTGTAAAGAATGGTAATTATAAGGTAATAAATAAATGGTAATAATAATATGATGTCAAATTATTTACATGAAACATGTCAATCAAATGAGAAAATACCACTTGTAACTCGGCCTAATATGTTGACCTATAATAGGAAAATACACTAAGCTTGACTAATAAAAACACACTAGAAGTTAAAAAATTCTCTTTAATTCTGTTCAGTTTAATGCCCATGTGTTTCTCAGGTCAACATGGTCATGTCCTTACTGGGAATGTTCTGCCCCATGCTGTTTGACGTCATCAGCAACCTGGAGAACTACCACCCTCGTGTCGCCCTGCAGTGGCAGCTGGGTCGCATTTTTGCCCTATTCTTGGGAAATCTCTACACCTTCATCATTGCACTAATGGATGAAATCAACCTCAAGGTGACAGCTGTGGTTTGTACACAGAAAAATACTTTTGCTGTGTTACATTATATTGTATCTGAATTGTGTATATTTCTCCCAGAGGGATGAGGAAAAGGTTGTTAAGTTTAATATAACCATGTGGGAAGCCAGTATTTACAATGGCACAGCATCAGAAAACAGCACGGCTCCACCCATGAGCATCCACCCTGCTGACATTCCCAGAGGGCCCTGCTGGGAGACCATGGTTGGGCAGGTTAGTGTGCTTGTGAATATTTGTATTTGTGTGTTTACACGTTGGTAAATACAGGATATTGAGAAATAGTCATATATATGAATCTAAACAAAATGATGCATATTATATTGTTGATGATGATGTTGGAATGGTGATTATTTTATAATAAATTTTAAGCTCACAGCTTTCTTTGAAATAGGGGCAAAATTTATTGCAAGTTCATTTATTTCCAACAATTTATTTATCAAATTCTATGTTTCCTATTTTTAGCATTCTGTCATATATAAAACTATTATATTTCACTTGAAACTCACAAACCTGACAGAGACAGCTGACTTTCTGACAGTTGACCTGGTTTGTATGAGTGAACAACTACTCTTCAGCTAAGCCATCTTTTTAAAAATTTGTCACTTTTTATTTACTCTTGCAAGTTTTGGATTCGCAAATAGTAATTGCGTTTACTTGACACTCGATGAAATTGTGTTCAGTAATGAGTTCCTTTTGACTATAAAATAAAGTAATTAAAAGATATCTTATTACATTCCTTTCCTTTCATAAAATTTTAATAAAAAAGTGAAAAGTGATAGAATTGCAATATTTTTACCTTAAACAATGTATGTCAGGATCTGCTTTAATGGTCAAGTATGCGAATACATTAGAGGACTTTGCTCCCGGTCATTTGTAGCTCTCAAGGTGAGTCACGATGATAAAGACTGAAAACAATATGGGAATGAAATAAAGTAGACAAACCAAGGTTCAAGTAATTGTTTGGAATTTTGAAAGATTTATTGGAAAGACGATATGTCATCAAATGTCATCAACACAAGATTTGATTACTTCAAGATTACTTCATCCTTTGCAGGAGTTTGTCCGTCTGATCATTTCTGATACCATGACAACCTACATCACGCTGCTGATTGGTGATTTCCTGAGAGCCGTACTTGTACGTTTTCTCAATCATTGCTGGTGTTGGGACCTGGAAGCTGGATTTGTGAGTCATCTTTTTCTGATTATTTCACTATGATTATGCCGTTGTGGTATTAGGATCCAGATTATGCAAACTGTATTTCTAATTAGACACTATAAAATATGTTATTTCTTAGATATAAATTTAAATGTAGGAAACAAAAATATCAGTCACAGAAAAGTAATTTTTGCCTTTTTATTGTGTTTTTGAAAGCCATCCTACTCTGAATTTGATGTCAGTGGGAACGTCCTAGGCCTTATCTTCAATCAAGGAATGATATGGTATAACATCTGCAGGGTTGCAACACATCAAGCAGGCTCCCGTTTTTCATTTTGACTTCTATTTACAACCAGCAGGATGGGTATATGAGAAACCTACTTGTGTTTTGCCAAATCTTTTGCTCCAGGATGGGCGCTTTCTATGCCCCCTGCCTCCCCGCCCTGAATGTCCTCCGGCTCCATGTGTCCATGTACCTGCAGTGCTGGGCTGTGATGTGCTGTAATGTGCCACAAGAGAGAGTTTTCAAGGCCTCTGGCTCCAACAACTTCTACATGGCCATGTTGCTTGTCATTCTCTTCCTGTCCACTCTGCCTGCCATCTACACCATTGTCACTATCCCTCCTTCTTTCGACTGTGGACCTTTCAGGTAGTACGGCTTGTTCAACAGGGAGAGTACATGCAATTAGGTTACTTGACTTTCTCTTACACTAATGTTTCTTCTCCTTAGTGGAAAAAAACGTATGTTTGACGTGATCCACGAGACGCTTGAGTCTGATTTCCCTGCTTGGTTCAGTAAAGTGTTCAGCTATGCCTCCAACCCAGGATTGGTTCTTCCGTTTATATTGCTCATGATGTGAGTCAACGAACACTCAGCCGCAGACTGAATAAATATACTTTTTGTTTCTAATCAGAACCATGTTTTGGATTAACATTTCATGTTGATGCTTGCATTTGATGTTATTAATGTGTTATGTTATATTTCAGACTGGCCATTTATTATTTACAATCCACATCCAAAAGCTACAAAGAGGCTAATGTGGAACTGAAGAAGAAACTGCAAATGGTAACCCTAAACAAGATTGTGGTTTCACTCTCATTGTCATCAATTGTCTAGCTTCTATGTGCGTTTGAATACACTGGATTAAGTTTAAATGTCTCAGAATGATGTGACATGTATGTCAAAACTTAGACTGTGTGAAAGATTGTATAGATACACAAAAGGAATATCTGAGGCTAATGTGGAGTATGTCTGGTTGTACAGTGGTTGTATTATTGTTGTTAGTCCAGCAGAGTGCACCAGTGCAGCAGCTTTGATCCAGAAACCAAAGGGTTCAGCACTCAACAATATGTTGCTTGCAGCATATGTAATATTCTACATGTCTATGCACTGTGGTTTTTAAAGTCTGCTTAATCCCATACTGCTTGTGTGTCCCTTTCAAGCAAAATGAGGAAAACAAGAAGAAGAACAAACGAGCAGCACTTAAAGCCCAGCTGGATCTAGAAGAGGCCATAAAAGCAGCATCACAGGCTACAGAGCAACACAAGAACAATGTTACACTACAAGACCTGCAAGGTGAGAACTTTATCGCTGACATAATACAATCCCTAGCCCCTAACCCTAACCACCACAACTGAATAGCTAACCCTAAACCTTACCCTAACCCCAACCAAAACCTAATTCTAACCCTGACTAAAAACTCACTTTACAAAACTGTCCCCACTGTGTTAGTTAGACCTTTGGTCCTCACTGAGAAAGTCATACAGGCCCACACACACACACACACACACACACACATACACAAAACAGGCCCAATCAAAAAGTCTTGAATAGATCAATTCCTGCTGGTTTAATAATGACAAAAAAATGATTAAAAGTTTCATAATTCATCATGTGGCTAAAAAAACTGTAACTATATATCAATAATCTGTCTTTTTAACTAGATAACTGTCTTTTAGCAGATGCGGAAGACAACCATGGCGTTAGCCAGAGGCTGTATCATGGTAAGAATGGATGTGACTCTCCTCCTCCTGGTAGAGACATAGAACGCCAACTTCCAGCCACCAGAGCCCCTGTCCCAAGGACCCATCACCATGACATCCCCGGGGCTCCTGGATACCTGCCTGGTTTCGCTCAGCAAAGTGAACCCAGGATGTACAGGGTGCTGAGCCTGCAGAGACAATGAGCCAGTGAAAAAAACACATTAGTAAATGTGTTAAAAAAACAAACACGCTGGCAGCCGGTGGTCAGTTTCCTCTGTGAAAAGGTTCTTAGTGATTTTAAACTCTGGACTTGTGATTTAAAAAAGCTAAACTGTAAGTATTTCAAATGTGTGGCCTTGTTTTCTAAACGAGCATTTACAAAAGTGTTAAATGAGTAAATAAATTCATCAGTACATTATGAATTCATTTGAAATTTGATCAAGCTATCTATTCTCTTTCTGTGCAGCATACAGAACATAATAGTGCTGCATGGTCACATGATATAATAATAATCCAACATCTTTTTCCTGTCTTTAAAAGGTACAGTATCTTGTGTGATAACCACACTCATTTTTGGTTGGTAAACTCATTTAAATTTCAGGTTACTATCAAGTTAGTTGTTAAATTTAAAGTTATGATCATTTTAAACTGCAGTGATTTTGAATATCCTTTTGCTCCTTAGACACTGAGCACAGCTGTCCTTAGACCTGTGACTGGGACAAAGTATTAAACTATTCATTAGACATGTAGGCCATTTAACCCAGCTGGTTAGACTGAAATGGATCACTCAGTCAGTCAGACCTCTTGGTGAACCTAAACACTCAAATGTCAAATTTGAAACACAGAATTTTTTGGGGGGACATAATAAAAATAAAAAATATCCATATTGGCACCAGACATTCACATTCTAGCTTCAAGCTAATTATGCTCAACTTAATTCAAATCCAAAAGAAACTGGGCTTTATCATTAGTTGTATTTCACTAACCTGCAATTTTAATTCCTGGTCGAAACTCAATGTCTGCTGTGCAGATAAAACTCAAATATGAGACCTGCGCAATGAAGGCTGCCAATGAGGAACAACAGATACTATGTCTTTTGTTTAAGGCAAGTCATTAAGTCCATAATGCCACTGATGTTGCATTGCAGTGCCAATCAGATTCGCTTCCAATGAAGCTCATGTTGAATTCATTGCAAGTAAGCATTACGTTTTTATTTCCGTAGTTATTTGAGAGGCAGAGAATGAAGTAAGCTTCCATGTGTTATTCTCTCATCAGGAGCCAGGGGTTGTCAGCTACATTATTTAATGAAGACAGAGGAGACCCTCCATCATCTTTGTATACTGGACACTCAAAATCTGTACCTCCAGGTAATACGACCCCCCTGATGCCTGCTGTTTCACTCTCAAACAGGAACTGTATTCTGGCCACCATCCAGTCTCCCCCCGTGCTGGTACAATGTGGCAGAAAACTGAGCCAGGATGGGTTGCACATTACCGGATATTGCTTTAGCAAGAAGGGCATCTCATGTTCACCAACGGTATAAGGAAAACAGAAGTGAGACATTACAGCATGATAAGCACTGATTTGACAGCACGGACTGTGTCCAGTTTTGCTTTGGAAAGAAATGCTTAGATATGACTTAGTTAGCGCATTTTAAGAATAAATGCACCGAGTGTCTCTTGAAGTGTGTAGTGCTATAAGAAAGAAACATGAAGACTGTGGAAGGAGTTTGTCCCTGCAGACTGTATGGGGGACAATCCAGAGGAGGACGTAGATCGGGGGAACATAAAGACGCTTTGACCGTGCGGCTGAACTTGTCCTGTGGAGACAAGCATTCAGACAAGCCTTCAGATAATCCTAGCAGTGTGTTACTCCTTGTGTTTACTGCATAGCAGCCCCGTGTCTCCTGTTTCCTCCTGCATTATTTAAAAAGATCACATCTGACATGTGACCATAACTACAGCGACAGTGGCCGCATCTTTTGATCGAGAAACGCAATTCAGGCTACCTTCCTTAGCTCAGGTTGATCCCCAACCTCTGCAGTCTCACTAAGCCAAATCAAGAAAGCCTTTTCCAAAGTCGCAGTCTTTTAATCCATGTTTTCTTTTATTTTTTTTAATGAAGGTCTCTGCATTTTTCTGGTTAGTGTGTTCTTGTTGAGTTTTAGCGGAGAGATAGAGAATAAATAGTTAAACATAGAAATTTCAAACCTAGAAGTTTAAAATGAACTTAGATACACACTTTGGTCAGACTGTGGCAGCCCTATATTAGCATTCAGCTAAACAGTCAACTAATATTTTTGCAAATATAGAAATGAGAGCAGTGAACAGTAACTATTTCGATGTACAAACAACGTAGGAATATGAGTAATGTTTTCAAATAGACTGAAATGTCCATTTTCATTAAACAATTTCACATTGCAGAGCCCCTGGAGTAAATCTTGTACTCAAGATTCTCTTTGCACAAAACTTTGAGTACAACATGATGCTGTCGACGAGATACACTGCTTCACTTATCACCCACTATTACTTAAAGTTACCAATTGCAACCTGAGCTACCATGAGACTCAATCCACTCTTCTCCTCTCAGCCCTCCCTCTTCCTGCTCTGCTCTGACATGCTGTGCACGGAGCAACGGGTAGTTTTGCTCCGTGCTAATTAAAATGACATTAAATGAGAATAAGAATAAACACTCTGATTGCGTTGAACGGTGCACCTTTTCGAGAATCCCAAGAATCAAATATCTGTGCACTGCTGCCAGTTGTGTTCAGGGAGTCAAAGAATAATTGTTCCACTCCACATGACATGTATATTTTTATAAGGTCGTGCTTGTGCCATGTTTTTCAATCACAATAATGAACTTTGCTCTCAAAGTGTCTGTGTTATACAGTCACATACAGTATGTAGGACTGAAGCATGTAGCATGTACAAGTGCTCTTGTTGTAATGTTGTAAGCGTTTTGAGTGACAAGTGCATTGTGTGAGAGTTCCTTCTTTTCCCTGAGTCCTGATTATCATTTAATGGACTGTGCGTCTTTAACGGTCGCCAAGGAGCTTGGTCCTTGAAAGGTCTAAACAGAGCAACACCTGTTCCTGTGTGTGTGTGTGCGCGCGCATGTGCATCCTGGATTTTTGACACAATGCTTTCACAGTTGTATCAGGTGTTTGCACTGAATGACTCATGGATGGAGATGAGTTAGAGTCATACCTTAGCAAAAGGACTGGAGAAAAACAGCTTACAAATAACTAAAAAGGACTCCAAAGATGCCCCCAAAGAGGAGGAACGATGTTGCAATCAAGGTTGAAGATGGTGAGAAAATCTATGTTCTAATGATGAAAATAATATTTTTCTTATTGCTTAATATCTATTTAAGATTTATCGCCATAATTTGTTTGGGTTTTTTTTTGTTCACTTGTTAACAGTTGGGATGGAGGTTGATGTTGCTACTGACAGTGGAAGTGAAGGTGAGTTTTTGTCAACAAATTTTGTTTGCATTTTATCATATGTTTATAACATGGCTATGGCACAGAGTAAATACAATGCGATGCAAAAAACAAATTCATATTAAATAGTACCAAATAGTACTGATGACTTTTGATTGATCATTGAATGATTTTCCCCTTACTGTTTCTACATTAATTCACATTGTGGTGAAACTAAATAAATTATATTTTTTTATACTGGATTTATATGACTAAGCTAGGCGATATATTTTGATGTAACTAGCTGAAAACTTCAGCTATCAGTGTGAAAATGTATATATCATTATTTCAGATGAGGCCAGGAGAAGAAGTAAGAACAGAAGAACCAAACCCCAACGTATAGTCAGACAAGTCAGTGATGATGAAGAAGATGAGGAGGATGAAGCACCAAGAAAAAGAGGACAAAAGAAGAAGGTCAAACCCCAGAACAGTGATGATGACGATGAGGAAGATAAAAGGAATGTGAAAAGCAAAGGATCAAAAGTCCCCAGAAGGAAAGCTGCAAAGGAGGAGAGAGATGAGGAGAGTGAAGAAGACCAACGGACCAAGAAAAATGCAGGGAAAGCAGTGTCTAAAAAGGAGAAAGAGCAGAAGAATATAGCAAAGAAAGGAAACGTTAAGGGGAAAGAGGGGAAAGACAACCACAGTGACAAGTATAAGAAAAAGAAGAATGACAAGTCCAGCAGGTACAGTATTGTCTGAGAGCGGACTCTCACCTATCTGCACACTTCACACACAACCACGGCTGCAGGCCTGTCCTCAGCTCTCTCACATCAAACAGGTCCCATCCAGAAGCTGCTGCACACACTGTAGCCCACTGCTTGTCAAGGGTTGTGGAAAGGCTGCAGCTGAACTGAGCAAGCACCAACCTGTTTTCTATCCTAGAACATGTCAGTCTGTCACAGTGCACATCAGCAGTCAGGCGCTGTTCACATACTACGAAAAGATGAGTAGGGACATTGTCAAAAATTGTGCATTAACGTAAACATGTAACACATTTGTTTCCTGGCCTGGATGTTTTTGTGTGACTTTGACAATCCTTCATCCAGTCATCCTGTCAAACATTTTACAAAAGGCGTATTCAGTTACCATCAACAAGTTTGAGTTCAAATTATTTTTGGCTGCTGTGGTGGTTGGTGTAACCTAATTTGTTCATTCATTATTTACTGCTGCTTTAGAACAAAGGCAATGGAACAAAACATTCTGAGACGCCACGTCTTCCTACTGTTTCACTGTTTGCAGATCTGAATATCAAGTGTCAAAGAAGACGCTCTCTTTAGGATTCTCATCCTTAACGCTGAAATGCTAGAATAATTAAATCTCATACATTTTTCAAACTGGTTCACTGACTTCTGTATGGAAACCTTTAAAATGTGCTTGCCTTTCTCAAAGTAGTGCTGCTACTGTAGACTTTGACAAATTCTCAAAAGCTTTCTCAACACATTGACACATTTTCATATTTTAAGTTAATATGAGAAACATTTGGCAAATACCTTTGCTTATTTAAACATTCAGAAGTTACAAAGTTTAAGAAGTTTAAGTAAATTCCTTTGGGAAATAATGCCTCTTGTTAAACATCTCCCTGTGTTTACCAGCTTATTTTTTACTGGGCAGCTACTGTAATTTACAATGGAGTTTCAGAGCTAGCTCACTGAAAACATCTATTTAATGTGTCTAAAAACTGTGAGAGTGCTGAGAATCATACTAAGTCAATACAAAGACGATGCATGCGTTGGTCAGAGGTGAGAAAGCCCATAGGGGGTAAATTTCTCTCCCTGGTCTCACAACACCAGTATGGCCAAACCCTGAGGTCTTCAGCCACATGCCTCTTTAAGGCTGTATAGACAAGAGGTGGTAGAGGTACAGAAACTCAAAGTGCAAGTAGAAGTTGCTAAAAAATATCTTTTTTAGCACAGCTGGTATAATTTTTGTAGATTTTATCCACATGACTGGTGGTTAATCATAATTCACGAGTTGATTAGATTCTTTATTAATAATCTTCATTTACAAAATGTAACTGTTAATGAAAACCTGTTGTTAACTGATATTTACCTGTTAATTTGGTGGCGTAAAATTACCTCAGTTTGCTCTGAATTGTGGTGGAGTAAAGTTAAAATTGCACTTAAGTTGTACCTGAGTACGGTACTTGAATAAATGTGCCCTTTGTTCCATTTAGATTGGGAGGGTTCACAGACTTGCTGCTATCGCTGTAGTTTGTGACATAGAATCAGAGTCTTTGTATTTAAAGTTGGCATCACCGTCCAATCTTTGCAAGCAAACCATCCCACGTGACTGTGCTTTTTCCTTTTAGCAACTCCTCTTCTTCCTCCGAGTCTGATGAAGAATCGCTGTCGGAGGGAGAAATCGCAGCCCTGAAGGAGCAGGTGGAGGAGAAGAAGAAACTGATTGCCACATTAAGGAACAAACCCTGGCGCATGAAGAAGAGACTCTTACTGCTCAAGTAAAAAAAAAAAAAAAACAGCACAAAAAACCCAACACATCCTGTCATTACAGTTGTTTCCAGTTGTTGCTGCTAAATTTGGGGCTGTGTGCTGTTTGGTTTGGATGACTTGCTTTCTATTTAAATGTTTTATGAGCACTTTCCTAAAGGCGTCCATCACCCATGTCATGTCCATGTGATGGTGATCATGCATCACTGAAGCTCATTTATTGCTGCTTTATCTGTTTGATACTTTTCTTTACCAGTTCTATGATCGATAGAGAAAACTACTTTGAAAAGCCAGATGTTTGTTACAGATTTTGTGCAGTGGCAATTGAAGAAGTTATGCCAGCCATTTTTCATTTTAATTTTTTCTCTCTTACAAGCCTAATTCCCTACAAAGATAGAAGCTCTAAACACAGAGTTACTGTCTTTAAAATTGGGAAACCTCTAAAAAAAATGATCAGTGCTCTCACATTTACACTTTTATTTGATACGGTAGAAAGATGAAACCAGTTACCCAAAACCTGAAGTAAGTACACACCAAGTGTGCTTAACTACATTTAGCCAGGCACTTATGTCGGACATATACGTTTCAGTGTGATGAGACTGTGGTCGCATTAAAGAAGTATAGGTTAGTCTGCGTATGTGTGCATGTTTTTTAATGTACTGTCCAGTAAGTAAAGTTCTGTAAGGGGAATACGATAGGTGAGCTGCCCTAACTTTTTCATGAGCTTGACACTGTTTAATGCATGTTGTGGTTGACTTCTCTCCCGGTTCTTCAGGTACTGCTGCATGTAGTGCATCATCAATCAGTAAATCATCCCTTTCCTGTCAGCCCTTACTAATTCATTCATTGTTGTGTGACGCTGATGTAAGTGGTGGACTTTTCTATTTTTTCTCATTGATCAATCAGGGAGGCTCAGGATTTTGTTGAAAGGTTTGAAGGAGCTCTTGGGAAAGGAAAAGGCAAAAAGCTGTATGCATTCAAAGTTATGATGACCAAGGTAATCTCCTCATTTAGCGACTTTGCATACTCAAAAGTGTATGTAGATTAATATAACGTGGATGGTACTTTTAAAATGTCCTGTTCTGAATCTTCCCTCTCAGAAAATAATCAAGCTCAAACGTGACTTTGAGAATTTCAAAACAGCCTGTATTCCCTGGGAGAGCAAGATAAAGGAAGTAGAAAGTTGGTACCACAGAAAAATGGATGTCCAAAATAATTACGGAGCCTCACTGTTTCCAACAACACAACAAAAGACTCAGCTTCTTGATTTTCCTTGTCATAGGTCATTTTGGGTCATCTGTGGCCTCCTACTTTATTTTTCTGAGGTGGATGTACGGTCTCAATCTGGTCCTGTTTGGCTTCCAGTTTGGCCTGGTGGTGCTGCCTGAGGTACAGTACAGCCTTTTTAGAAATGTTTGCAGGTGACAGCCTGACTTAGCAGCTGCTGTACATGTTTTCAGCTTTCTCCTTTCACACCTCCACCCTTCTCTAGATTCTTATGGGTCTACCCTACGGCTCCATTGCCAGAAAAACTGTGCCCCGGGATGAGCAGCCCACAGCTATGGATTTCTCTGTGCTCCTTGAATTTGGTGTGAGGATCTTAGTCTTAATCAATTAATCTGTCATTCCTGACTCAACTTGTGGATAGGTAGAGGGTAGGTAGATGGAAAAACCATGTTCTGTGTTTTAAAATATTATACCACTTTTGTCTAAATATGTCAGTAATGTTGAGATGGATTGCCCCTTGTCATCAAGCGCCACCATTAACGTTAGGTTCTGCTTTGTGGTTTTGAGGGAAATGTCTCAACAAAAACTGTAAGGGTTGCTATTAAATTTGACTCACACAGAATAACCTGTAATAACTGCGGGGATGCTAGGTTTTTCCTCTTGTAATATCATCACATCCAAATGTTATTATGTCCAGTGCTTTAATTTATGACTGACTCTGCTAAACCAACAGCCTGAATAGGTTTTATTTTAGCCAAGATTGTAACGTCAAATAATATCAAGATTTTAACTCTGCATTTAACCTAGGTGAATATTATAGAAACTTGCTTTTGAACTTTGCACTTGCTTTTGCAGTAGTTGTGTGTCTCTGAGTACTGATGTGTTTTTGTATATCTCATCAAAAGGGATACTGCAAGTACTCCTTTTTGTTCTATGGGTACTACAACAACGAGCGAACTATTGGACTGCTGCAGTTCAGACTCCCTTTGTCATACCTACTTGTGGGTGTTGGAATCTTTGGATACAGCCTGATGGTTGTCATTAAAACGTAGGCAAGACTCACAGTCGCTGGTGACTACATTACAGATGTGAAAATGCCGATGTTTCATGTCGGTTTTTCATGTTCACTTTCTGTCTTTTTCTCTTTTCAGAATGGCTCGTAACGCTAATGAAGGAGGAGATGGGGCAGATGAGGGAGATTTCACATTCAGTTGGAAGATGTTCACCAGCTGGGACTACCTGATAGGAAACCCTGAGACAGCAGACAATAAGTATGCCTCCATTACCACCAGCTTCAAGGTTAGCACACGTGCATATTAAAATGCTAGCTTATAGGTGGTTTCCTTTTAAAATATCCATTTTGCAGCAAATCTTGGGGGAGTGGGGCTGAGGAGCTGAAGATGGCGGAGCTAAAAGTGACAATTTCACTCTTTCAGCTTTGTGGCATATTTCATGTTATCATGAACTAAACTCCCCAAAGAATGTCTAGGAAATCATCACCAACATGTTTCTATCCAAAAAATTAAAAGACAATGCTTACTTGCTATAGGAATCCATTGTGGATGAACAGGAGAACCAGAAAGATGAGAACATCCATCTCCGACGGTTCCTCAGGATTCTTGCAAATATTATGATATTTTGCTGCCTCGGGGGTAGTGGATACCTCATCTACTATGTGGTGAAACGAGGTCAGGTTTTTGCACAGATGAATAGCGATGAGCTCACGTGGTTTGAAAAGAATGAGGTAGGTTAAAACATTTGCTATTTCTTTATCTTTCATAAACAAGATTGAGAAAGGTTTTTAGGCTCTCTGCTCTCTTGTTTAATGCATTAGGTGGAGTTTGTGATGTCTTTGCTGGGGCTGGTGTGTCCCCCTCTGTTTGAAACCATAGCAGAGTTGGAAGATTATCACCCTCGTATTGCCCTGAAGTGGCAGCTGGGACGCATCTTTGCCCTCTTCTTGGGAAACCTTTACACCTTCCTGTTTGCCCTGTTTGATGATGTTAGTGAAAAGGTATGGTATAAATGTCTTTCCTGTGTTAAATGTGCAAATGTAATTTGTAAAGTGTTGATATTTCCTGACTTTGGGCCTGTTTTTATAGTGGACGTTTAAGCATGACCATAATCCAAACATAGAATCAAAGTCACCGTCATTTGGAAATGAGGCTACAGTGAGCAGTAAGCTTAGCACACAAAAAGTGAAAACAGGTGTGATAAGCACATTAACGAGAGCTCATCAAAAAACTGTAGTATGGCACAAATAATGAAAAATTATATAACCAGCCTCTGAAGCTCAAGTAACTTTGTGCCCATTAGTTTTTGAAACTAGTTCTTTCCCGCAATATTCATTGTCTGTGCTAAGTTAACCAGCTGTTGGTTGTGGCTTCATATTTAACAGACAGATGACTGGTATTAATGCACTGATCCAGCTCTCAACTAGTAAGTGAATGGACGTACTTGCTAATGTAGAACAATTCATTTAAATTCAGGATGCAAACTAGAAATGTCCTCCCAAGGTGTTAGGATCATGTGAAATGAGGTGCAAGTCTGACATCCTTAGCAAGTCTTGAGGTTTTCTTTTTATTTTCTGTTTTGTAGTTGGAGAAAGAGAAAGTGATCAAGAATGCCACTCAGTTTGCTTTGCATGAGTACTATGCCAACTACAGTGCCCAGTTCAACACGACAAACGTGCCTCCTCTGGTTGTGGAACCAGCTGATGTCACCAGAGGACCCTGCTGGGAGACTGCAGTGGGAATAGTCAGTAGACACACTAGGCTACTGTTGTCCAATTGTGAGAACGTGTGGGTGCAGAGTAATGGTACAGTTTTATAGTTTCCGATTCCTCATCGTTCATCAAATACGTCTGATTTCATTGGGCTGGTTTATATTTCTTCTCATTTCTTTAGCGTCTTTGCTTAATGGCTTAAAAAAAAAAACTTTTTTTGCTTTTTTTGCTTTGTAGGAGTTTGTGAAGCTAACCGTGTCAGATGTTCAAGTAGCCTATCTGATGATCCTGATCGGCGACTTTTTGCGAGCTGTCTTAGTCCGCTTTCTCAACTACTGCTGGTGCTGGGACCTGGAGGCTGGCTTTGTAAGTATTTAGTCACAGTGTTTCTGTGTGAGCCATCGTAGGATTCAACAATTACTCTATACCTTGTCTGAGGACGACAAAGTCATATCAGCTCTAAGTCAACCTGATACCATATAATTACATCTGACAAGACAGGTGATCGCTACTACTGAATGAAACAGTACACTGCAGTAAGAACTTAATTACAGAGAGAGAGAAACACAAATACATGGGATAAACATAAACGCATCTGCCAAATGACTAAATATGAATGTAAACAAAGACATACAACCCAAATTTCAAAAAAGGTAGGAGGATGTTTAAATGAAACTGAAAACACAATGCAATGATTTGCAAATCTCATCAAACCATATTTTATTCACAATAGAACATAAAAAACATCAGATGTTGAAACAGACATTTTGCCATTGCACAGAAAATATTAGCTTATTTTAAATTTGATGGCAGCAACACATCTCAAAAAAGTTGGAAGAGGGTTAGGTTTACCATTGCGCAGCATCCCATTTTTTTAACAACTTTTTGTAAATGTCTGCGAAGTGAGGAGACCAGTTGCAGGAGTTTTAGGAGAGGAATGTTGTCTTGTTCTTGTATATGTATATGTTGCTCTAAAACCTCTATGTACTTTTCACCATTGATGGTGCCTTTCCAGATGTGTAAGCTATTGACCTGTTGCTATTCAACCTAATTAGTTGGCAAATTCTTCCATTTGTTTTTGATTTGCTGCAAGTAGATTTCCAGCCTTTGTTTCCCCTTTTTCAAATTTCGAAATTTGATGGCAGCAACACCAAGTGCAAATATTGCATTCTGGTTTTATTTGCATTTCACAAATCCTGGGCATTACAAAGGCTGTAAATAAAGACATAATAGCAGGTTTTACAGCAATTCAAGTGAACATGCCACACTTAACCTTCTTGTTGTGTTTATTCCAGCCTTCATATGCAGAATTTGATATCAGTGATAATGTCCTGGGGCTTGTCTTCAATCAAGGAATGATATGGTAAATTGTACCACATCTGCATACTTGATTTTCTTACCTTTTTCTTTCTAAGCAACTTTGCCACTGCAAAAAACAGCATATGTGCCTACAAACCACCTTAACACTGAGATTAGTCTCTAGGTCTTTCTAACCATTACAAAAACACGAAATAATTGAACGAAATCACTTACAATCAATATGCAAGAGATTTATAAGAGGGATTTGTTCAAATTTGTTTTTTTTTCAGGATGGGAGCCTTTTATGCTCCAGGTCTGGTGGGTGTGAACATTCTGCGTCTCCTGACCTCGATGTACTACCAGTCTTGGGCAGTGATGGCCTGTAACATTCCTCATGAGCGAGTTTTCAAGGCCTCGCGCTCCAACAACTTCTACATGGGCTTGCTGTTGCTTGTACTTTTCCTCAGCTTGCTTCCTGTTGTCTACTCAATCATGACCTTGTCTCCATCCTTTGACTGTGGGCCATTCAGGTCAGCAGGAGTTGAGTGAATTAATTATGAGTGTTATGAATAATGTTTGGGTGTTTTATTAAGAACTCTGTGTTTCTGTCTAAAGCAAAAGAAAAGTTGTAACCCTAGTACAGAATGCACTTGGGCAACAAACAAAATTGTTTCATGTGATATTTGTAAAGAACCATGCATAATATGAAATATTTATGTAAAGAAAAAGCTTTAAAAAATACTTAGTAAGAACATTGCAACAACAATACATACATGGAGTCATACATTTGGTGATTTGGTTGATACTCTTCAAACATAAATAGAGTGAACTGTATTTTTATCATCTTTTTCCTTAGTGGGCAGGAGAAGATGTATGATGTGATCATGCAGACAATAGAACAGGATCTACCACCCTTTTTAGGAAACATTTTTACGTATGCCACCAACCCCGGACTTATTATGCCTGCAGTCCTCCTCATGGTGTAGGTATTATTTAAAAGTTTTACATGAAATAATGTGTTTTTGTTTATGTATCTGATGAAGAAATGTACCAGAGAGGTAGGGACACGCACTGAACTAACATGAAGCAATTCTTAATTTCAGAAAATGCAGTCTATATTAAGCTTATTTATATCATTATAGCTTATCATTAGTATGAGTTATAAATTATTGTAATACTTATCTTTCTTAAGAATAACTGTGTTAAAATCAGAACATTTCAAATCCTATCTTACACATACACCTCACATTGTCAAATACATATTGAAAATGTCAGAATCGGCATGTGCACAGTACGTGCAGAAGGTAAGATCATAAAATGTTTACCACTGATTTTTCACCTACTAAAAATATGATATTGCGTCACAGGTTGGCCATCTATTACCTGAACTCAGTGTCAAAAGGATACCAACAAGCAAACGCTGACCTTAAAAAGAAGATGCAGATGGTTTGTATAAGAGTTCTCTCATTATGTTCTGTTTCATTCCATATTACTACTTTTTTAAAACCTTCTTCTTTAGTCAAATAAGTGACTGTCTGGATGTTGGTGAACACTATAGGCTCGAGACGAGGAGAAGAACCGCAGGAACAACAAGGACAGCACCAATCAAGTGATGAAAGACTTGGAGGACCTGCTGCCAAATAAGTCTCTTATACCACCTCCCATTGAGGAGGAGCCACCCTCTGGTACAGTCTTACACTCGCACGTGTCTTTTTTACCCTTGTCTCGACTGAATTGTTGCCCTTTCTGATTTATCAGATTTTCTTCTTTTTTCTCAGATGATGTGATTGTGAAGAGCAGCAAGTCTCCCAAAACAAAGCAAGGTGCAGCAGGGAAAAGAGTTAATCTGCAAAAGGACGTGTCACTGGCTGCTCCAAACCCTAGAAGGCCAGTGACTCATGCCCCAGGGCCCAGAGTGGGGCCTCCTGGAACTGCCAGGGGGCCTCAACCCGGACCTGGACGAGGAAGAGGTCGGGGTGGGCCTCCGAGGTAATGAGAGCCATGGACCAAAATTCAGACAATACATACAACTCACCTAACCCCCAAATGTCTGTTAGCATGACTGTTGATGGCAAGACCATATATGTACTTTGTCCTTGTCAGAATGTAAGGATATCATTGAAATATTATTCAACATTGGGGGCATATTCATTAAAATTAATAACTGTCATGCTCACAATTAGGTTTTCACAAATTTGTTATTCGAGTTCATAATTGCAATTCATTCAAACCTGTTTAATATTTAACAAATTGTAATTTACCACTGAAAGTCTGTAATGATTCCAATAGCACATTATTGCCTCACTAGCCCTAACATCTTCACTATGTAGGTGGAGATATAATGGAACTTGGTGTAAAGACACATAAATCCTGATTTATTAGAGTAACCAAAAATCTGATACAGATCCAGCATATGGCAGGAGTGACTTACTTTAGTTACTTTAGTATTGCACCGAAATCAATATGAAGATACAGATAAACAGTTTTATTTATGTTTTTTGTACTGTACAAAAGAAAACAGCTGTAAACAGGGTGAATTCTTTAAATATTTAAATAAACTGTCTGGATATTTTTTACCATTGCTGTTTTCCCAGGCACCCATAGGTTTAAGGTATGCAAAGACTACACCTTTCATTTTTTTCATTTGGAAATTCCTGTGAATAGTTTGTTAAATGTCTTTTTTTTGTATGACACCTATTAAACCAGTACCAAACACTTATCATGCAAAGTGTTATATAAATTTTTATCTCTTTATCTAACAAAAAACTGTCTCTCTAAACTATAAAATAAATCACAAGACACTATTATTAAGAATGCACTATCAATAAAAATCCATGTCATTTCTGAGAGCAGAAATGACATGAATACATTTTCCTGAAGTGACAGAGTCAACAATGCCTTTAAAACACTGAGATAACATGATTATTGATAAATGTTACTCGAGGATCTGAAGATATGAGGTGGCAGTCCTGTTATACGACTGGGTTATGAGCTCTTCTTCGAGATCTTGATGGTGACTGCTTTGATCTCTGTGTACTCCTGAAGCGCGTACTCCCCCCTAAAATAAAAAATAAGAACAAAAAGACCACCCCTGGTTATTTAAGGAAACAGTAAAGTACCAAATTGCCCAGTATAAAAAGCTGTCCCATCACTCACAGCTCCCTCCCATTCCCGGACATCTTGAAGCCACCAAAGGGACACTGGGTGCTCATGGCATTGTAACAGTTGACCCTGGAACAAAGCAATGTCACCTTATTGTATTACAATCAAAGCCTGGCAGTGATTAAATCAAACATACTCATAACTTCAAAACTGCAAAAAATGTAAACTATCAAGGACTTCGTACCAGACCATGCCAGCCTGCAGAGCAGAAGACACAGTTAGGGCTTTGTCGATGTTGTTAGTGAACACTCCTGCAGCCAGGCCATAGTGTGTGGCGTTGGCTCTCTGGATGACTTCATGGACACTATGGAAGGACAAGATCTGCTGCACTGGACCAAAAATCTAAGGACAGGCAGGAAACATAGTAGCAGGGGTGATATGTGTGTCTGTCACGTTTGCCATCAGGTATGTGTACAGGTGTGTTTGGGAGCAGTGTACCTCTTCTTTGGCGATGCGCATGTCATCTGTGACATTTGAGAAGACAGTAGGTTGGATAAAAAGTCCCTGCTGACCCCATGCAGACCCCCCACATTCCAACGTGGCACCCTGCCTCTTCCCGCTCTCTATGAGCTCCATTATTTGATCAAAGTGCTTTTGATCAATCTACAGAAAATAGCAAACAGCAGATCCCATTATTTTGTCTTTGTGTGTGAGACGCTTGTGTTATTTTGCTTTCTGTTGACCTGCTAGACTGTGCATCATGTGGGTAATGAAGAGATTTCCTGTAAACCTGTGGTCCCTGATCCACCCCTGGTAGCAGTGGGTTTCCAAGAACTTTGGACCTGGCTCTCTCTACGCTGCGGCGGACAAACTCCTCATAAATTGGTTCCTCCACAAACACCCTGGATCCAGCGAGACAGCACTGCCCCTGGTTGAAAAACAGGCCGCTGTGGGCCTGCTCTACTGCATATTCCACTGCATGACACACATGTACACAAACAGGTAATATGAAATTTTACACACTGTAAATGATGTAACCAGGATAAATACCTATTTTTGAATTAGCAGCATGTTTTTGAAATTCATCACCTGCCAGCACTTTTGTAGTGATGCTGTAGTGATGTAAAGGTTCACAATGTTTAAAGGTTCATTAACAAAAATCTACTCACAGTCACAGTCTGCAAAGACTATATTTGGATTTTTGCCACCAAGTTCGAGAGTAACTCTTTTCAGGTTGCTGTCACCTGCGGCCTTCTGGATGAGTTTCCCAACCTGGCAACCATTAACAAAAACATTAACATGACAGTTTAATGGTTAAGAGGAGATGGTTAGAGAAGAGAAGAGAAGAGAAGAGAAGAGAAGAGAAGAGAAGAGAAGAGAAGAGAAGAGAAGAGAAGAGAAGAGAAGAGAAGAGAAGAGAAGAGAAGAGAAGAGAAGAGAAGCCCTAGTTTTTCATAATTTCAATGGATACTAACAGCAGTAGATCCAGTGAAGGCCACTTTATCAATGTCCATGTGGTGGGAAATGGCACAGCCTGCTGTTTGACCATAACCTGGCACCACATTCACCACACCTGGGGGAAATCCAGCCTAAACACAGAGACGAAGGCAAATTACGCATACTTGTCATTATTTTTTTAGAGCAATCGGTCTCTTTAAACAGCACAGCTATTTTCTGAATGGAAACGTACAGTTTGACTTTAGTCTACATTATATAACTTCTTATATTATTTCTGAAGGAACAGAAATTATTGAAGTACCTCTTTGATGAGCGCAGCTATGTGCAGGGCTGATAATGGGGTCTGCTCAGCAGGTTTGATGACTACAGTGTTCCCACAGCACAGAGCTGGAGCAATCTTCCATGCAACCATCATCAATGGGAAGTTCCACTGTAGGACAGTGCGTGTACAAGTTTGAGCTGTAAAATGATGAACTTAGAACTTCACTGAGCGAGCCCTATACGCTATCCCCATGAAGACACCCAATGCATATCACGCCCCCAAAATTACACAAGGAAGGATTCCCACTCAGACCTATTATCAGCAGCAGTATTAACTCAGTTGCTTCACAAAACATCTGGCAACAGATGTCAATAACATAGTCAAATGGGAGTGATCAGCAGGGAAGAGAGAAGACACACAATCACATGAAAGACGCACTCAAAACCTTTGGGTAATGGACCTTTTTAAAATCCATAAACAGAGAGGATTAACACGAAACAACACTATCAGTGCCTATATGTTGCGGGAGAATCTGAAAATTGTAGGAGAATCTTCAGTAACACACCAAAGCACAAGCTGGTCCACCCCAAACACGTAACACACAGACATAAGCCGGCTAACGTTGTACATGCAGCCCAATGCAGCAGGGAACGTAACTGTAACAACCACTTCCAAAATGCATGGCCTCTTAGAAATCCACATATCCATATGCACATGCTAGATTTTATTTTATACTTACAGGTATAATCTGGCCACATACTCCAATGGGCTCATGGCGAGTGTAAGTAAAATACTCCCCATCTAAAAAAACATATTGTTAATAATTAATAGCTTTGGAAAAACAGTGGGTTTTAGTGTTTATGTTAATCATAAAAGATATGTGGCCAAAGAGGCAACTCACCTACGGGGATGGTTTTGCCATGAATCTTGTCTGCCCAGCCACCATAATATCTCAAGGTTTTGATTGTGGCCATCAGGTCTATAAAATATGCCATGAGAAACACTTTGCCAGAGTCCAGAGCCTCTATTGTCTGCGTATAAATAAACAGAGTAATTAGCACAAAGGTTTGGCATTAAACCAGCTGATTTTTTACTCCAAACTTGTCTGGTAGAATTGAACGTGAGCGTGTTTCTTACTGCCAACAGTAGCCGGTCTCTCTCCACTAAGTCAGCAAGTTTATTAAGTAGATGACCTCGGTGTGAAGCATCCATGGATCGCCATGGTGATTCCAATTGGAAGGCGGCCCTGGCACTCCTCACTGCTTTGTCTACATCCTCCTACAAGTGGTTCAAGTTGAGAGGGTGGTCACTGAAATCAAGTTCATTTTTTCAACTTTTATTTCTATAATGCATATTCACAGATATTCACTGATGTAAAGAAAGTATTCCACTAATTTGAAACTTGAATATGTGATACACATCACAAAATATACGGTACTCACTGCATCAGCCTCCTCCACTTGGCACAGCAGTTCTCCTGTGGCCGGATTATACACAGGAATCTTTCTGCCGCTGCATGACTCATGCCACTCATTATTGATGAACAGCTGAGACGACAGAGGAGAGTGGGAAGAGAATTATAAAGAAACATATTATGTGCATTTTTCTATCAAGTATTATCTCAGTTTTCTCTGCTGAGATGAAAGACACTCTTAAACACATGGTACAGTGTTTCAACTCTTCATCTGAAGTATTTATTGGAAGTAATTTCTTTTTTGACTGCTCAACGGAGCTTACCTTGGTGTACTGAATCGTTGGGTCTAGGACTGGCACGGGCAGGGACTGTGTCCCGGGTCCATTTGCACACTGTGATTTGTTATTCTGGTTTGGAACCTGGTGTTGGCATCCATTGCCTGACTGCTGCTGGTGGCCTTTTTCAGGCTGGGAGTTCATGTTGGGATGTTTTCCATCTGAAAGAGACCAAATGAAAACAAGTGTTTGCCCAAGTTTCTTTGTGTGCGTGTATGTGTGAACCCTTGATTGAAAGTTAATGTCGACCAGTGGAGTAAACAGAAAATGTGCCAAATGAGGCGCTGGCATTGTCGGCAGCAGGATAACACCATGGGTTCAAGGGTTATGGCTGGCACCGTAAAGTCGGGCTGGCTCCGAGCAGGGGATTGGAGTGGCCTCATTTGGAGAGAGAGGATTACAAAACAGAAGGAATCGGGCTGTAAAAATACCTCCAGAAGTGTGTTCATTATAAAAAAAAGTCATATTATCATGAACAGGCTCAAAAAGCAATGAAGATCATGTTATTTCACTCTCTCACACAAACACATAAATAACACATTAAACATTAACACATTGTGCTGTAGTGTTCAATAAACTGAATGGATCTGCACCACACAACTGCACCAGAAATACCTCATTAATAGGAGTTACAGCAGAACATGTTTGATAATTAGCTGTTCATTCAAATAAAAACAAAAATTTGGTTAAAACCTTCAGAGTTTCTGATCTCCTTTGCTTTAAATTTCTTTGTATTTTACACATGAGGCTCATGAGACAACCCGCTCAAAAATCAAATAAGAAAGCAGCCAACACCGGTAATAAAAATACAGTGTCTCACCACAGATAAATCTGAAAACATCAACATAACAAAAGATGATTTATTGCGGTACCTGTTACGATATTAAAGTAAATTGACAGCCCATTTGAACATGGCTTTACATCGATGAAAAAAGCCCGTTATCATTCATAAAATCGGCGCTACCTGCGGCTGATGTGGACGAGCCGGTTCCTCCTCCGCTCACAGGCATGTCCCGCTGCTCTGCGCCTCCTCTGCCCGTCCGTCCGTCCGTCCGTCGGCGGACCGGAGTCTGGCCGAGCCTCCTTATATACCCGCAGCTGCCAGCGACAGAGAGCAGAAAACGGCGGCGGTGCGCAGGGTCTCCCCGGCGGAGGGTCCCCTGGGGTCCCGGTCCCACTTCACCCTGCGCGCCCCGGGAGGCGCAATCTGCGCATCGCAGTGTGGTCACTTCTGTGAACATAAGCCAAACCAATGTTCTTTTTATGGATTATGTCATTTTTTTAAATAATAACACAAACTACAGTAAAACCTTACCAATCCATCACTCACCATTTGTCTGCATTACATTTACTTATAAATACACATTAGACGTTTTGGGTGGTGAGTTTGTATCTAAGTTTTGTTGTTGAAATCATATATTAATATTTAACTACTCTAATATCAAGCTTAAATAAAGGATTACACACAGTTTTAGATGAACAGCCACAAGCTACTTTAATTCATCCACTAATGTCTGGGTGGATGATCACTTCTTTTTTCAGTGTAGCCCTGGACAGGCTCAGCTAATGGGCAGCAAACATAACTTGCTTTGATATGGGGCCTCCTGCTGCTTCACTGTCTCCCAGGAACAATGGGATCACATAACTTTGTCTGATGCGCCTATTTTGTATCCATGTGTCCAGTTGGGAATTATCCCCAGGCACAACACAACCTATGTCAATAACCCTTGGTAATCACTAAAAAGACTGGCAAAAGTGAATTTATGGAGTTAGTGGAAATCACCTTCTCACACTAATGTGTAGCAACATTTTATCATTCATTGACTTGAGCTTTCAGCAAGTGATTCATTGTCTCCAAATTGTTGATATGCTGAGTGTAAAAAAAAAATCTAAATTCCAATGATTCATTCATTCATTCCTTTTTCATCCACACATGCTGTATTATTGTCACAGACAGAGGTTTGCATTGTTAAATAACATATTAAACACACATATGCTCATTTACAGATTTTGAGTTGAAAATAAATCTCTGCTCTGTTATCCCGACTCTGCGTTAATGTTTGGATATAAGTATACACATTCTCCTTCCAGACACTTCAACATCCAGTCTGGCTCCACAGAGTCAGTCTGTCTGCCAGAGCTAATGACAAGACCCGACCGCCTTGGCCTAAGAGAACGTGGACCACCAGGTCAAAGGAGCTGTCGCATGGCCTGAAAGCACCGGGTGTTCCATAGTTGAGCCTAAGCTAAATTGACGGTTGGACGGAGAGTGAAAAAGAAAGGAGAACGATGGGAGTGAGAGAACTCAGGAAGAGGATGCACTGCAGTCATGGATAAAAAGAGAGGAAACAAGGGATGAAGGCACAAGAAAGGGGGTGAGTGAGTAGAGAGGGAAGGAAAAAAGATCAAGAAATTAAGATTAGTGTTAATAATCAGCTAGTAAGTAAGTAAATAAGTAAATAAAAACATTACATATGGAGAAATATAGAACATGTGGACAGAATGATAGGGAAACAATGTTGTGTTAAAATGATAAATCGCATGTGGGCAAATTTTCATGTAATTCCTCATATAATTTAAAAGCATCAGCCTTTCTTTAATTGTTTCTGCCTTTGTACCTAAATTTTACCTTCATAGTTATTGCTGATGTTTTTCAAAGTGTAACAGTGCACAACTACAGCCACTGTATGAAAAGTCAAAGCAGGTGAAATTTATAAATAAGACAGTAGTTGGTTCAAGTGAGGTTATGTTTTATTGTCCCTGTCCTGCTTGTCCAGACTACAGCAGTCCACAAGCATGACCTCAGTCCACACTGCACGAAGACAACCAAAGCAGATGGAGAGCGTCCCCTTGTGACACATCACAGAAATTACATTCTCATGAAATCTGTCAGATTTTCAAATAAACCTTGTATAAAATTAACCAGTTGTAGAAGTATGCAGATCTTCTGCTTAAAACTGTTGATAAAGTATTTTTCTGTAGTAAAAGGGTTTTATGCAGAATTAACAGATGCAGAATTAATCCAAGTGTTCACAAATGTTTTCACAGTTTACACATAATATGTAGTCACAACTATTTAATTAACATTAGATTAATGCATAATTTCCTCTAGAACAACAACAGCAACAAAACTTAGGCTAAAGACACATGAAACGTGAAAATGTTCAATCTAGACATTATCTTCCTTGAAAATAGACTTTAGTGGATGATTGCAGGTCACTCATAGACAATGTTTGTTCTCCCAGCTTGTTCCCATCCCTCCACAGTTATAAACCCTTTTCAATCCAAGCACACGATGTCTCTGTGCAGCAGCAAGCGACTTGCAACTCTGAAACACACCAATAGGCGATGCCCATATTGCGAGTGGTTCCGGTTTTCAGTCAAAGGGGTCAATGCTGTCACCGGCTGGCCGGACTTGGCCTTTACCCTGAGCCAAGTTTCTCACCATGTGTCTCTATTGTGAGTGGGCAGCAGCTTTCTCTGCAGGGGACATGGCTGAAAGGGACGTCCTGTACTGTGATCCACTCTCACAGACAAGTTTTCCGGGATCAGATCTCAAATGCCAGCCTACTGAGGATTTTGGCTTCTTTTTGATTCTCTGCTGTTTCAGATAAGACTTTTAGATTAGACATTACACGGTAAGTATTGTATCACAAATTAGAGTTTTTTTGTGTTTGTTCTTGGTATCTGGCAATTTATTTTTGTTGTGACATGGCAAAAATCATTGTTACAGTTAACCTCTTTGTCGTCTTTAAATTCAAATTTCTTTATCTTTCAGTACTTGCAGTTGAGCGAGATGAGCCAGAAGTTTGGAGGTCTGCCCATCAAGGAGAATCCTTGTCTGTATCTGTCCACTGTTGCTCTGTGTCTGTTCACCCTCCTGTTGATGGCCCTCAGGGGGCGAAGGGCCCACCACCACCGCTCCAAGCTGGAAAATACAAAATATTCCACTCTTCCTGGTCCCACACCATGGCCCTTTGTTGGCAATCTGCTCCAAATGGGGGACCAGATTCACCTTTCTCTTACCCGCTTAAGATCCCAATATGGTGATGTTTTCAAGGTACATACAGTAACATGTGTGAAATATTTTTGATATTTAGATTTTTTTTCATTCAATCGCAATGAGTCAATTGTTTATTCCTTGACACCAGATGCGTCTGGGCTCTTTGACAGTTGTGGTCCTGAGTGGATATGCCACCATCAGGCAGGCGCTGGTTCGGCAAGGGGAAGCTTTTGCTGGGCGCCCTGACCTTTTCACCTTTTCTGCCGTCGCCAATGGGACCAGTATGACCTTCAGTGAGAAGTATGGACCAGCCTGGGTGCTCCACAAGAAGCTGTGCAAGAACGCCCTCAGGTCTGTCTCCAAGGCTGAGCCCAGGGAATCCGGTGGCACCTGCCTGCTTGAAGAGCATGTTTGTGCTGAGGCTGTTGAGATGGTGGAGATGATTCGGGAACAGGCTGCATCTAAAGGGGAAATGGGGCAAGACATGATGGGTATAGATCCAACGAGGGTCCTGGTAACCTCAGTGGCAAACGTTGTCTGTGCCCTTTGTTTCGGGAAAAGGTACGAGTACAATGACAAGGAGTTTCTCGCTATTGTTCACATCAACAACGAGGTTCTGAGGATCTTTGCAGCAGGGAACTTGGCTGATTTCTTCCCTGTGTTTCGCTACTTTCTGAGCCCATCTCTGAGAAAGATGGTCCAACACATTCACAGGATGAATGGATTCATGGAGAGGAGCATTGAGGAACACATCAACACCTTTGACAAGGTACGGAAGCCAGCAGGTGTACTTCTACAATTGAAAGTATTGTTCCTTTGCATGATAATAACAACAACAACAACAACAACAATAATAATAATAATAATAATAATGATGATAATAATTTTAATAATGTATGACTCACTACTGAATGTTATATTTAGTCATAACCTTGCTCAGTCTATTACCTAGTGACCAAAAACTACATGTGCCTAATGTGGATGGCAAGTGCATTTTCTTGAGATCTGTCCCACTAATTTGCCGTCTGCTATTTAATCCGACCTTTCATTCATGCAGGGGCGGCTGTGAGTGCAACTGCAGCCAAAAAATAACAAACAAGTTCCCAGGGAGGGGGCTTTGTTGTTGTGCAGAGTGGCTAAAATGTTCGCACGCACTATAATTGAGAATTAGCAACCAACTGAAAGACACGTGTCATACCATAACTGATTACAATCTCTTCCCTAATTATTGCTTTTATTATTTGAATTTCTTATTTTGTGTAATTACCAATCACCTTTTAGTTTAATAAACATGGCTTGATTTCATTAATAAAGGTAGCAATACCAGCAGCTCGACATCTTCCGTCATATTGCATGTGTTGTTTTGTCATTGCAGAATTGTATCCGGGACATTACGGATGCTCTGATTGCACTTTGTGAGGACAGAGATGAAAATGATACATCTGTGCTCTCCAACTCTCAGATCATCCACACTGTCATAGACATCTTTGGAGCAGGTTGGACATGCTGGACATTTCACTTGTGTTAGTGATTACAAATAGTGTTGATGATAACATAAAATTAACAATTTTGATAAAGATCATTACTGTGTTTTCAGTGGAGTTTTGTTGTTTGTGATTTTCTAAAGGATTTGATACAATCATTGCTGGTTTACAGTGGAGCCTGCTGTACCTCATCAAGTTTCCTGACATCCAAGACAGAATACATCGGGAGATCGGTATTGCTTTATGTCTTAATATGATTGATTTATGTCTTAATATCAGATAGCAACTATGTCCCGTTATCATATTTATTTGCATACCAAAGGGGCAATGAACTCGAGGCAATGAATAATGCAACAGAGCCTGTTGGTAGTTTCTCACTGACATGGCAAAACAACTTTAGAGAATAAGGCGTTGCTTCACATACATGAGAGCTTAATTACTGAGATATACACACATATCAGCAGCAAGTTTAGAGTTATAAGTATAAGAATTTTAGGCAAAATCAACACAGTAAATTCCATCAGTGGCCAACCCAAGTGCCCTGCCTGTGCAGACAGAACCCAGCAGCCACTGGAGAAACTCACAAAAGATCAGTCCAATTTGCTGACGCCAGAGCTACTTTTGAAGCGGGCTGACAGAGCTGTCTGTTCTGAGGCACGTTGCATCGTTACAAAGAGAGAGTGAGTGAGGCAAAGAGAAAAGGGGGAGACACTAAGAGGAGACAGGATGAATCAGCTCAAGAGAGGGAGGCACTAACAACCAGTGGAAGAAAGACGCGTTCAGGAGATGTCCCAGACCGACACAAAGGCGGTGACACGCAAGGCAGTGAAAACACATATTTTGGTTTTCTCACTTTATCATCACTTATATTACATTTAAACTGATACAAATATTTGACTGAGAAACCCTTAGTTTTAAACATCAATTTGGTCACTTGAAGGTCTCAAATGGCTAAATGTCGCTTATGCAAAAACCCTAGAAAACTTGACACTGACTTCACCTGCATAACAGTTCAGCACAGTGTACTGCTAAAGCCTAGAAACCCACTTTGAAATATGTCATTACTGTTGCTTACTGACAGCACTTCGTCAACCACAGGGTATCTGAGAAGACTTTATAGTGGCAAGTGTTATGTTTAACAGTTATGTTTAACAGGAGATGGAATTTCTTTATTGAAATTCAGTTTTTTCCCCCAAGATGAACACATTGGCACAGCCAGACTACCACAGTTTTCAGATAAGCCCAAGATGCCTTTCACCGAGGCCTTCATTTATGAAGTGTTTCGTCATGCCTCCTACGTCCCTTTCACCATACCTCATTGGTAAGACTGCGTTAGTTGTGTTTGCAATATGTTCATGTTGTAGTTATTAAGTAGTTGTTTAAAGGTTCCTCTCATTTCCGTCCTTTTAGCACTACGAGAAACGTCACCCTGAATGGGTATTTCATTCCCAAAGATACATGCATCTTTATTAACCAGTATCAAGTCAATCATGATGTGTGAGTAGACACAGTAGACACTGTTATGACTTGAAATTGAATTTCAGAAGACCAACACTTGTATCAGTTAAGGCTTAAATGTGCCTGTCTCTATCAGTTTAGCTTATAAGAATGTATTATTGTGATTTTGTTTTTTTACTTTATCAAACTTTGATCTCCAGCCTTGAACTTCATGATTTTCACTCTTTCCCAGTGAGTTTTGGGGTGACCCCGACACATTCCGTCCTGCACGCTTCCTCAGTCCTTTGGGACTTCTCAACAAGGAGCTGGCTGAGAAAGTTCTCATCTTCGGCATGGGAAAGAGGCGCTGTCTTGGTGATGGATTTGCACGGTTGGAGATGTTTGTCTTTCTCACCACGTTGCTCCACGGGCTGCGGATTGAAAAGGTTGCAGGGCAGGAGCTGGATCTCAGCACTGATTTTGGTCTGACTATGAAACCACGGCCATACAGAATTACAATCTCCTCAAGGTTTTAGATCCTCAAATCCCTCAAATGATGCTCAGTGTTGATGTTGTGCAATATCACAAATACTAATAATTATTAATATTAGTTGCCATACAGTATTTGGCTATGTTAAAACATAATGGCTCATTCGTGGAGTTTCTGTTTTGGCAGATGTTGTCCAAACCATACAGAAAGCACATAAAGCAGATTAGCAAAAAAGGGGAAATATACTGGATTCAAAAATGATATTGAACATATTGAATATGTTCTAATGTCATACCACCTCATCCAAAGTGCCTGTGTGGCTGTATTTGAAAGGTCCCCTCCACCTCCTTGTCTCAGCACATTAAAGAGGAAACATGCTTGAAAACAGACGCTCATCAGGAGACTTCATCTTCAGTTATTAGTTACAGTTAAGCAGTGAAGGGGGGTGGGGGGGGGGGGGGGTCTCAGATTAGTGTTCAGTGCTTCAGACATCAAACAGTATTCAATCAGATTCTATCCCTGCTGACTTTTGACTTTCATTTTTTATCCTATGTCCTCCTCATCAGTTCGTTCCCTTTCATCTTCTCGTTTCCCTCATGTCTTTTGTCGTCCTCTTGTCCTCACTCACCCCCTCGACTCCTCCTCATCTTTTACTGTAGCTCCGAGGCAAAGGCTGTCAAACTAACTATCACATCTCCAAATTTCCTCCCAGTGACTCTCTGTGGAGTGATGCAGGAGTGTAATAAGACATCTTGACCCTCCTCCTTCTCTCCCATCAGCACTGTGACCTCAGACACACTCAGATTAGATACAGTCTAAGAAATCTTTTAGGGAGGTAAAGAAGACAGCGAAGTGTGAAATCTGGTGGGTCTATTTTCATAAGAAAAATGTAAAGAAGGACGGCAGCATAAATGACAACTCAAGCAAAATTACTTGTGGGAACTTCATACTTTAATAGAAAGTTTGAAAGTTATGCTCATGGTGGAACTGCCTCCTCTAATCTTTTAGCCGTCTACAAAGTGATGTTGTTGAGCTGATTTCTACCTTAAATGTGTTTAAAATTACTGTTACTTCATTTCGGTGTCCAACGAGTTTTCACAAAGAAAAAAGGAGTGGAAATACATTTTATGGATATGCTTTAACAGACACAAATTACTATTTAAAGTTTATTGTATTTATGACATAAACATAACAAAACATGTTTGATGTAAAGATTTTTAAAAAGTTTTGGCAAATCAAATCAAGTTGGGTCCACCCTCTAATTTATAATCTCTAAACATCAGTAGGGATTATTTTTTTCAATCCAAATTACCAATAACTTGTGGTTTGTCAGTTTGCGTGAACATTTATTTATCTGACAAACTTAACGTTTGAAGAAAAGATTTTGGTGGGTTTCACTGACCAATTTTATTTATAATTTAGATGTTGCTGACATTGTTGTGATGTAACTGTCATATGTAAGTGATATTCATGTTTTTTTCTTTATTTATAACAGTTGAATTACTTTTTGAAATTATTAACTCATAGCACTAAATCTGTAACCAGTGGGCCCTAAACTTTACAGTTGATGATGTCAGCAGATCTCATAAAATCTTATGTGTATTAAGAAAAACAATAAAATTAAATAAATTGCTTTAATGAATGCTGATTCTTTCTTTTGTTAAAGCACTAATGTGATATCAAGTATGAATGTCAGCTTCCAAAAAATGAGAAGTCATTATACTGTTCAAGTTCAGTTATGCTCCATTCCTACCTCTGTCCTCAAACGCCTGCTGTGTACTGACAGAAGTCATAATGACAAAAGGCTTAAAACCGTTAACTGTGTTAAGACACCAATCCCACTGTGGTCATGAATGTAAACTTTCTACAATAATTAATATTTTGTGTTGATTCATTAACAAATCAACTCCCTTATCAACCATTTTTCCTCATAATGTGGTCTCGGACTTTGTATAAATCTACAGAATGTGCTCCATGATTTAAACTCAAGAACAAATTCAAGTACAAAAAAAAAAACAAGTTTCCCAATTCAATATTTTGTGTATAATTGCACAGTAGATTTCAGTCTAAGCGTCCTCCTCTTCCACTGTCTGCCCTGACCTCAGCTTCATAATCACCTGTTAAAAAAAACAGAAATAAACTTTTAAAAATATTGTGACTCTTTTAGTTTTGATCTACGTTTGGATGAATGTTTGAGACTCCTGACGGTAGCAGTATACAGTGACATGCACCTCTTTCAGCAGGGCAATCTCTTTGCTTTCCACATTTCTTTGAGCGTTGTTGGTTATGGCCTTCACTCTTGTAGCGTAACTGGAAGGTCCATGAAGTCCAGGTGTTATTTTGGAGTTGGCTAGAATTTAAATAAATGCAAAGAAGAATTTCTTACATTAGAGATGTGAGTGTCTCATCAAGGTTGCATTCCGAAGGAGAAATGTTGACAATCATGAGGGTTTTGGCATTTCCACCCAGAGAGTCCTGCATCACCTGAAATGCACAGATCAAAAATAACTGACATTACAGTCTATACCTACACTGTGAGTAATAAAAATTAGCTTATTGCCTTATAGTTATAAAGTGTCTGAGGTTCAATAACTTTGAATCTATTCACATTTCCAACTAATTTCGAGAATTACCTGTGTCAGCTTGCTATTCCTATATGGTACGTGGGGCAGTTCCGCAGACAAGGCTGAGATCACATCACCGAGGGCACTCAGAGACTTGTTAATAGAGTTAGCCTCCTGAAGAGGTGATGGGAATTCTAAGAACTAAGCAGATCTAGAAAGTCTTTCATCTCATGGGCTACAGTATAATATATAATATATATATATATATATGTAAAGCAGCCTTCAGCCAAACCTTCAGCTGGTGATCTTTAGCACCTGTCTTGGCTGCTCTCTCACTGCCTGCCAGGTCCACGAGGCTCAGCTTCCCGGTGCTCACGCTCCCATTGGTGAGGTTCCTACTCTCCACCATGATACCAATGATGAGATGTGAGCGGGAACTCTCTACATTCATCTCTTTGGAAACACACAGTATAAAAAGGCTAAGCTTTTGACAGCTTTGGATTTTGATCACAGATTGGTCACAGATTCACTTTAACTCACTCAAAGTTTGTTCAGCTTAGAAACGTGGGTTCCGTTGCTGCACAGAAAATGCAAATTAATTGAGCTTGAGTTGCATAGTCACTTTAATATTGTATTAACTTATCAGAATTTGATAAGTTAATACTTATGGCTTTTAGTAAAGTCCAGATCCAACTGTTAATTCAGGTCATAATTCAAAGATTCAACACTAAGCTTTATCATTGTTATCATTATTTTATTTATGAGGCACAGTGTGTACCAGTGTGTAAGTCCTTTCTACTTCTAAATGTGTGAGCTCTTCTCAAATTTGTTAGCATCTGTCATTAAAGCACATTCATTTTATTTGGTTTAATAATGGTGGAGTGAAGTTGATTGTGGCTTCAGCTTTACACTGGGTGTTTTAAATCTCTGCGTCGTGTGAATCGGTTTGCCTTCTCAGTCCTGTAATGACGTATCTAGCTGATGTACCCTTCACCCCGACTGTAGCTAACGTGATTAATCCAAACCATTTAGCAGGGCCCCGGTTGAACTGGGTGGCACGACAAGGTACAGAGAACCTACTGGTGGCAGAGATGTGTCGGTTGGCACAGGCCTGCTGGAACAAAGCGTAGAGCTCCTGAGCATTGGAAACCTCCTTTGTCTCTGCTCCTTGGGCAAACACAACCCCCTTTCTGTTCCTCTTGATCTCCACCCGCCTGGCCTGGCCATGGGACTGGGGCTGTGCATGTGCCTCACCCGCCTGACTGACAAAGAGGTCTTGCAATCTGTCATTGTACAGCTCCAGCATATAGGCTGAAACCTGAGGCAAAGGGATGAGGAAGTACAGGTAATATGAGGAGAAAGTTGAGGGAGATGTGAGGAAAAAATTTTATTTGTAAAATGTAATATTTTTTCCATAACCCAAATAAAATCTGATTATATTGGTGATACATTGTCTGTTACCTTGAAGTCAAATTTGGTGTTGTTGTCCTGTATGATGTCAAACATGGCATTAAATGATCTTGGTATGATCCCTGGATTCTTTTGTTCTTTGTCCCCCACCATAGTGAAGGTCTTCCCTGAGCCCGTCTGGCCATAGGCGAAGATACAGACGTTATAACCATCGATAGCCAACTGGATCAGCCTATGGGGAAAATATTTTCTGAGCTGCTGAGCTGACATCATTAAAAATCTGTATAACAGACATTCTGTGTTACAAGCACCTGTTCACGAAGGTAGGTAACTGTACCTTAATTGGCACACATTTGTACTTTACTTTGTGACTTTATGGTAGAAATTATTCAAAAATGCTGTTGTACAGTTTTGAATAAGCTGCACTGGTCCACAAAGCATGATCCTCTCACCTGTTGGTGTCATGAAACAGGTCTTCCTGAGAGGCGTCACCACTAAACACCTTGTCAAACAGAAACTCCCTCGGCCCACGAGGGGTTTCCACAGTGACAGAGTAATCATCTATTTTTTCCACTACAGTGGTCCCACCTTGAGCCGCCTCGGTTCGACTCACCGGTCTAATCCGACAAAAAACTCGGATTTTTCCTAGGGAAGACATCAGAATGACACATAATACGCAACTACGTAGGCCTAAAATGAAAAGACAAATGTGGTACAAGTCATATGTGTACATTTAATCTTAATGCATACCTTTCATGTCTTCCACCATATTGTAATATTTCTTCCGCATTGTCCTTTCTGAGGTGTAGTTTTCAATTATCTTTTTTTTCTCTTCTTTCACCTGCTTCAACTTTAGAGAAAGCATGAAAAATCAGTTTTTAAAGTTTTACTTTTTTCTCAGTGACTTCTCCTGACACATGGAGTCGTCAAATAAAATGCTAACCTGATCCTGCAGCACGAGAAACTGCTGACCGACACTCTTCGCTCCCTCTGTGTTTCCTCTGGTTGACTCTTGTCCAACAGTGTCCTCCAGTTCAGAGGCTGCATCACCATCTGTGCAAATTAAAACTGATCGCCTTATGTTCAGTGAGACAATTGTAAATGCTTACTAAATTGGTTTATTCAATATCACTGGTTGCAGGCCAGGTATACAATTGTTAAGTTATCTATTTACCTTTTAATACAGGGCATTCTCCAGTTCTGATGAGGTCTAAAGCAATTTGAGAGACCTCATACTCTCTCACCGTTTCTTGTAGTAAAGAGAAAATGGACTCGTATTCATCTGAGCTGAAAGATGTAAGAAAATCATCTCTTATTACTCCTGACATTCTGTAGACAACTACTAAGAAGCCATTCATTGTTTGCCTTTGAAAGCAGATTTCATGAGCTCTAACCCTTCTTTGTCACTGCTCCTGTCCTCTCTGTCTTCTTTGGCCCTTTGTAGACGCTCTCTGGCTTCGACTAGAGTCGCCTTATTGTCTTCAACCATTTGGTCTAACAGAGCTCTGGTCTGAGCCACTGAACTGCAGAGCACATGAGCCTTGAAAATAAAAAGTAATCTTGCGGTTTCTGTACGACCCATATAAAGTCCGAGTGAGAAAACAAGGTGAGGTGTTTGCTTTGACGAGCAGAACAGAGAATGCTAATTTTAAAATAATTGCACAGGAAGTTAACAGTTACATGACACAGCTCAGAGGCTAAAAAAGGACCTTGTGTATGACAGTGGAGAGCAGAACAGTGCAGGGTGGCTGAGGGGCTGCAGGGACGGGGCTCCTCTCGGCCTCCAGCAGCTCAGTGAGTTCTCTCTCCCTCTGATGCAAACTTTCTTTTAACTCTTCCAGACGTGCTTTAGCTCCCTCCAGTGGCAGATCTGACTCCTTGCAAGCCTGCAAATGGCAGCACAGTAAAGGTTCACTACACCAAAAGCACAAAAGCACGTTTCTTTCTTGCTTTGCTGTTATGTGTGTACTTTTGATTGTGCATCCTTGCAGCCAATTTTAACCAACCGCAATTTGTCGTTTATTCTCTGAGGTTTCGTCTTCCTCGGCAGCTTCCTGTTGGTCTTCTGATGATGCCATTAACATTTCTTGGACTTTCCCCACTTCTTGTCTTGCCATCTGTAGTTCCTGTAATGCTGTTCAGTTTCACAGGGCATTGAAAAAGATGTTATGTATAATATCACACGTGCATATGAATGCATGTATGCAGACTCACTAGTGGTCTGATGGTTGTGCAGGGCATCCAGCCTGTTGGAGAACAGCTCCAGCATTTTGCTCTAAAGAGAAAAAAGGAACAAAGTTTGTGTCATATTTAACTGCCTCAAAAGGTTTTTTATTGATATATGGTCACCAGAGGGTCTCTCCGTTCAGAGGAAAACACCAGAGTTTGTAAATTGCCATCCAACCTTCTCCCTGTGCCACTGCAGGGCCTCCTCTTTGCTCCTCCTCTTCTCAGCTGCCTGCTCTGCCAGCAGCTGCTCATTCTGTGCAGTCAAAGCCTACACCAGAAACACATATATGAATGCAGTAAACCTATTTAATGTTTCCGCCACCGTAAGATGACTGCACAGTGTGCACAATAGATATTGAGATTAAGACTTGGAGTAGACGCGTGAAAATGAACGCCACTGAGGGACTTAAACAGATTATTAACACTGACCACGACTCTTGTCTTCCAGTCCAGGTTCTTTTTCTCCACCTTCTCTTGATAGATGTCAAGGATTCTCCGCAGAGTGTTCAACTTGTTCTGGTAATGAGATCTGATTTTCCGCACTGTGCTTTCCTAAGGACATACCATTATTTTGATCAGGCTTAATGACCCACACACAAACAGAAACTAACACTCACACATGCTTCCATACATGGTTTTCTCGTGCTGTGATCTGGAAGTTCTCCTCCAGCTCCTGCAGCATTTCCTGGTGCGTTCTCTTCATTGCCTCCATGTCCTCAGCTATCTTTTTTGGAGTGTGAACAAACACACGAATGCATAGAGGTCATTCACACAAAAAAAAAACATCTTGGTACTGATCAAATGCCTTCCAGGGCCAACAGAAGCACCATCAGTGCTGCCACGTGAGCGAGAGCAATGATACAACACAGTGTCTGACAGTGTCCTCATTGTGTGTCCACATGTTCTCACACCGAACAACTGGACACAGCTCTAAGTCACATGTCCTAAAAATTTCACAGTTTGTTTTGAAAGATGTGAGTTTAAAACTATGTTTTTTATTATTATTTAAGTCTTCTGGTAAAAACAGATTCTGTTCTGAGTATAAACAAATTCCTGTGAGAGACACATTTATTCTTTGCTGCTTTCCTGCTGTGCTGTCCATCATCTTACTTGAGTGATGCAGAGTTCAGCTGAGTTGTAGGGGATGTAGATCTTTACATTTTGTGATCTTTCATCTTCTGTGGCCTGATCTGCATCACTGCAGTCTAACAGCTGGGAGTCTGATGAGCCTGCAGAAATAGGCGTACTGTTCATTGTCCCTGCCATTATCCCACACTTCGGCACAGTAGCACATTTACTGTAGCTTTATACTTATGTATAACCTAATATGGCCTACGATATTAAGTGTAATTTTAGAGATACTTAACTTGAATATTTTCCCTGCTTATGTACTTACAGTATACTTTGCAACATTTTTATTTTGTGATGCTGTAGTACTGTAATACAAAGTGTATTTTAATTATTATTAAAGACATGTCATTTCTATTAACACAGCCTCATTCACTATTAACAACCAGTGGAAGCGAGGTGGATGGATTTTACTTATTATAAGGCTGTTGTTCTTTCAAGATTGCACTTTGACAAGTTTAATTTAAACCTTTGCATTCAAGTGTTTGAAGCTCTCTCTCAGGGATAGCAGTCTGACCCCTGCATCTCTTTGGGGAAATCCTATTGTTGTTGTACAGGTCTGTGCAGACCACAAAATTAGCAAAGTTATAGATTTTCTGCATAAGTACTTAGTAAAAAGAAATTTAAATATAATTTTATAACAAGAGTTTTGTGCTTTTACAGGTTTTGCATTAGGACATTTACACTTTTGTATTGTTTCACATTGGAATCACTCACAGACATTCTTTCCTTTATCGCTATGCAGACACAGAAACCTTTCTTACAGCACAGCACCTTGGTTGACCTCTTGTCTAGGGTGTCTCCGTCGATCTGCCCCAATCCAGCGTCTAAACGCAGTCCACCTCTTCGTCCACAGAGTTTTTTCATGCATGACAGCTTGAACAATGAAGCAAATGTTGATGTACAGTATGGAGAGTCCAGTAGTAAGGGAAGGGGAAGAAGAGCAGAACAGTGGTGACAGAAAGTCCAACACCAATTCAACTCTTGTCTTGCCAAGTTGCAAGGCTGTAAATGTGTTATGCATTTTTAACATTTTTAACTGCAAGTGTTGTGTGCAAATATCATTAACATTTTAAAGCTAAATTGCAATCATATTTTCACAGAAGGAATTTAAACAAGATAAAAATCAATGCTCTCTGCTCAGCCAACTCCTCCCACTTCACTTTTTGAAATACGTTCTGCAGAGCATGTCTATATGCTCCATCACTTGATGCACCCTGTGCCTTTGTTTTGTTTTTGTTACCATTGAATAAATTTGGACGGCAGAACTGTGAACGTCATCAGACTTATCAGTTCATTTGAACACTGAAGTCAGGTGTTTGACTCAATGGCTAAACAATCAGGCGTGAGCTTTGAGGCTCTGTCTCATTTATAGAAAAGAAATATGTGTTTATCACTAAATCTGATCCGGACAAAAGGTTTGATTTCTGAAGTCCATAGAAAAAGAGTTAATGATAATCCGGCTGGAAAGATTTCCTAAGGACGTCTAAAGAGTCTAGACTCCACTAATCGACTGTCAGGCATATTGTTTACAAATGGAGAAAATTGGTCAACCAACAAAATATCACATCAAGAGCAAGGAAGTTGTAGCAATCTAGCAGATCACGGGGAGCCCCTGCACAGAAACCAAAAAGCCTCTTACAGCGGGTCAGATCAACAATGGTAACCATAGCAGAGTTGTAAGGAGGAAGCATGTTTTTTCAAATATGACATTGCAGCATGTACACTTTGCTCGAGGCCATGTTAAAATTAATGTTTTATGAATAGCTGTGGCCAAATTAAAACACTTGAATGAGGAGTGTAATGCTTGGCAAAAACAAAAGAAACTAAACAAAAAAACACTGCAACCTAAGAAGCTCATCCTTTTGTCTGCATCATGATTTGAACCTGCTTTGCTGCCCGTGCAACATTCAGCAAGACAACAGCCCTGCCCACACAAGTCATTCTACAAAACAAAGATAAAATCAGAAGAAATGTAATGTTTAGGAATGGCAAAGTCAAATCACAGAACTCAGACCTATTGAAATGCTATAAAAGGCCCTGAAGCCAGGTAATGCAAGGAAGCCAACCAACATTCCTGAGATGAGTACGACCTTACTACTGTCAGGAGTAATAGGCTTTAAGCCAACGTGTCGTTTGCCTTGTTTTAGTTTGGTCTCCTTTATTTACTTTTAGAACTTGCATGAAAATCGAAATATTATTCAGGTAATTTATATGCAGAGAGAAGAAATTGAGAAAATTCAAAATTATTTCCACGCTTTCAAGTGTTACTACACTATAAATCAGTTAAATTTATTTAAGAAATTTGAGAGTTTCCCCTGTTAAAATTTCATCATTTTGCAACCATCTGCGAATGACTGCATTCAATTACACAATCATAACCCTGTGCAAATAGAAGTCAAGCTCATCAAATACTTTCAGTGGGTGTGTGTGTGTGTGTCAGGGCACTCGGTGATGAAACATGAATCTTGCTAGATACTTGATATAAAATAAAGTAAATAAAGTGATTTAATTTGTTGTTTATATGTGCATTTCTCCACATTTTATTGCACGTGAACATTTTCTCGCATGGATGCAGTCATGGCAAAAAACAAAACATGTAAACCTCAGTTAAAAACTTGGTATTTCATTTATTGAACTTAAAACAGGTTTCACATTTTTAGTATTATGATGCTTGATTAATAGGCAGTTTAAAATGTATTTACAGTTTTATGTCTGAAAATACATTAGACACTCTAAATAAAGGAGGGAATGCAATACTTTGATGTGGTTACATGAATTAGGAAGGTAGTAACATTCAGTTTTTGTTATTTTTTCAATTCTGTCAGTGCGATCAGGTTCATTTAAAACTTAAAAAAAAAACCTCCTGTCTGTCATCATTCTATCTGACTCAGTTTTGTACGTTGCAGCCCCACCCTCTGTCCTTTCTCCTACAGGAATGTGGGAGTGTCGTCATGCTGTTCCTTTTCTCCCAGAAACACTGTGTGCCACACTAATTAAATTACAGATATTCTCAAATAGATAAAAACCACTTTGATTATGTGATTATACGAGTATTAACTGTCCAAGTTTGGTGAATCAAAAATCTAAAAACAAAGCAAAGCTCAGCCTACTAACAGAATGAGCATGTTTGGTGTGAAATTTAATTAGGCGATAAAAATCATTAGATGACAGATTAATACAGGGGCATTTTTTTGAGGAACAGATTATTAAAACTGGTTTATGCTTCAGGAATTTAATCCCTCTGTGTGTAGGAAAGACTCTATACTAATCTGACCTGCTGCGGTGTTCTCATAGTGGTTAAACTGCATGTTGTGAATTATTGGGCATGGCCTCTCATCCTTCAGCTCTGGTACACTGCCTGGCAAATCCACCTGCACCGCCGCAGGGACCCGTCCGGGCCGCAGGGACGCCACAGGATCCTCTGAACAGTCGTTAGTTGTTTCCCAGGCACCTGAAAAAAGTACATTTTAATATTAGGGCACAAAAAGGACATTTAAATATCAAAAAAAAAAGGCCAAAAAAAAAAGGCCAGACAAACAAAGGTGGTGTGGACTTTGGTGAGTGGTATGTGCATTTGTTGTGGATTCCAAAGACAATTACTAACACATGGAGTTTAGATGAACTGCTAAAAAAATATACCATCGCAGAACAAATGCTGCATTTAGGTAACTTGAGGATCTGAACAAAAAGATGGCTGTCCTCACAGTGGCATTAAGACAGTTTTAATACATCTTATAATTAAATTATTAAACATTATATAGGAGCAATCACCTGTTAATTATACTTTCATTTAAGATAAATGCGAGCAGGCAGCACTTGCCGTGAATTGAGCCCACACTCAGATCTTTTGAATCACTAAAAGCTCTGCTGCTTCACAATGGAAGCAACCAAGCGTCTGAGAGATTTAAACCTCATCTAATCTTACCTTTCTGCCTGGAACTTGCTCTACAACATGTAATCTGATGCAGAAATAACCACAAGCATGTTGTTAGCATCATAGAGATGAAAACATTCCACTGCTAATGTGTAGGTAGGCAGTGGTAGCTGCTGGTGTGAAACACACTCACGCTGTTTGCCTGCAGGAGCCACAGCGCGATGTCTTCCCACTTTCTTTCCTAGAAAGGTCAGTGAATAGGAGCCGTTCTCAGCTCCAGAAGAGTTCCCATACATTGTCTATGTGACTGTGTGCTGGTCCTTACAGCTGTTCTCGTGTTTGCTCTGTGGATTTCTTCAAAATCTGTGGAACGTTGGTAAAATTACTTTTAAAGCCACAAAGTTTCTGTAGCCTATACGTATATTTTACAGGAATAGCATATGTTACCAACATTAAAACGCAAGAAAACGTATGTGATCTCTCCGGAATTTCTTGCTTTTCTGCGTTAATTGTTCAGAGTGTGATCAGATTTTCACACGTAAAGACAAACACAATGGGCCTAAGATAATAACACACAAACAATCATAATCGTTTGTTTTGTCATGAGCACACCTCTTCCCAACATTCATGGTGATGTGAACCCTTGGACTTTAAAGCTTGTTGAACCTGCTTTGGTAACAGTAACCTTAAGGAAGCACCTGAGTGCACATTGGAAACTCACAGCTCTAGGCTGGGGATACCTGTAGAATGGTAGGTATTCCCAGGATAGATTTAATGAAACTAGTGCCTTTTGAATTCTTTGCACAAATGTCACATTGAGCATGATATTTCAAATACTGCTGACACTTTTTTTTTACATTGACAGGTTGCTGTTATTTCTGTATTTCTTTTTTTGGTGTCTTAAGAGTTTTGTTTTCCTTCCAAATACACTGATGAAAGTCACACAAATGTATCACTTTAAACATAATTTTGAAACTGCTGCTGTTCTCCTGGGTCATCTTATGTCTATTATAGATGTCTAATATTGATGTATGACTACTTTAATTATATTAGTACTTTGGTTTGTATTTTGTAAAAGATCGTCCTTCTTTGGTGTTTTCCAAACTACATCAAAAGAGAAGTAATGTAAAATGCATTTGCCCCACTCTACAATGACAACTGAATGACCATTCTACTTCCATAAAGTACTGACAGCAGTTTAGAGTTTTTCATTCCATATTTTGAAATAATGAGGCACTATACTTATAACTGTAGAATTAAATGTAGGAATAGTTAATGCAAAATATTTTTCAATGTTCATATGGGAACCTGATTAAAAAATGTAAATCTGTCTTTTAAAACAGGGTCTATTTTGAGTCTATTCTTGACTTTACCCTACGCAAAGATCTGATTATTTATACCAACAACAACAAAAGTTTTTTCTTGCAACTGTATCTTCAAATGCCAGAGAGCTCACATGGCAGATTTACTCAGTTTTCAGTGCTACCAAAGCAACTCCAACAGTTCATCTCTCTTATTCAGAAACACACTCACTTTTTAAGAGGATAGAAAATGTGAAAAACCAAAACAAAATTAAAAAAGTTCTTTTCAAATGCCTTACCTGGTCTCAGAGCCGATCGGGTTTTGGTGCTGCTGTCCTGACCAGTAGGATAAGGATATGTCGATCCTGATCTCTAAGTGGAACCAAACTCTCAACAGTCTTTAAATATTAAACTTGCAGAGATGGAGTTTCACCAGGGACTGGCTTAGACCCCACGCACTCTGCTGGTAAAAAGATGCCTCAGGTTTCCCATGTGTTAGATAGAGATTGTAACTGGATGCTGACCCATACTCACTGACACACATGTACTCCATGCACAGACTCTCTGGACTCCCTGTTCCCTGTTTACATTTGTTTAACTGGAGACCCCGACACTTTGCTCAGGGTCAAAGCTGAAACAGACCACCTACAGCTGAATGAACTGCACTGGGGAATATCAGGAAACTACACGGATCAGCCACATCACTACCACCTGGTAGCTTTGAATAAAATATGTTATATAATTTTAACCAACATAAGCATTATGTATCATAATGTATGCGTTAGCCACCTGTCAGCACAAAAAGTATCCTTGACTGACCTTGGCCTTTCTGTGTGGAGTTTGCATGTTCTCCTCATGCTTGTGTGGGCTTCCTCCAGGTACTCCAGTTTCTTCCCACAGTCCAAAGGACATGCATCGTACGTTAACTGGTGACTCTAAATTGACCATAGGCCAATGTGAGTGTGTTTCTCTTTGTTGGCCCTGAGATAGAGTGGCAACCTGTTCAGGGTGTTACACGACTTCTTGCTCTATGACAGCTTGGACGGGCTCCAGCACCCCCTCGACTCAACACCAGATAAGTGGTTGCAGATAATTTAAGGATGGAATTACTTACATGTTTTACCGTAATTAGCATAATCCCTAATATTTATATTGTATCATATTTTGCTATGCATGGGACTGTGTAGCTGCAGACTTTTCAGAGCGACCATACTGACCCTTGTCCTCCTTGACAATATTAAGATCATCAGTCTTAATATTGTGGCTGACTGGTGTATCTCTGTGTTGTCTGTTGTAATGAAAAGGTCATTAGCTGTGCTGGTTTGTTCATAAAATACATTTGCTATGGTACTCCTAGTGAAAGAAATGTGCAATAAAATCAGTTTGCTCCATTGTTCTGCTTAGCCCTGTTGTTTTTGGCTCTCAGTCTGCGAGGATTTCCTTTCTTTCTTAGACAAAGGGGCTCATTTTGAACATTTGGACCACAGCTTGAGCATCTGTTTAACACACCTTAATTAAAGATAAATCTAGCCATTATACCATTTGAATGAATTTTGAACAATCCAAACCCTGCCACATTCCGCTGTGCATGTAATGTACAAGGTAGCTTTTTGTCAAGTATGGCAACTTGAACTATATAGAAATAAAGTCACGTGACAGAGGCTTTTCTGAATGTTTTCAAGGGCCTGTGAAGTCTTGCCTTCTTAAATACTGGTTAGACCACTTGTGAAAGCATGCTGCTTGTACAAAGCCATCATTATCTTGAATGGTTACCCTCTGCTGAGTAATGCAGGCAACAGGGAGCATCGATCCCCGGCAATGCTGTCATGACAACACACCACACCTTAAAGAAACTAGTGTCTCATCGCGTCCAAGGCAGACTTTTGAGTAAAGTTAAGGTGGTCTTTGTTCTGTCAATGCTGATCCGGTAATGCTGAGCTGTACAGGAACAAAGATTACAGCTTCTACTGATACACGGCCAGTTGTGTATTTACTGGAGGAGATTAAGCAGCTCAAACTAACCTCCTGATGACGTTTTGCAAAAGCAGAGATAATAGTAAGAAATTCAAAAGATAAATTTCTGTTAAATTGAGTCAGCAGGCAAATAAAACATGAAACTGGAGATACTCTTTTTTCCAGTAGTTAATACATGTTCATAAAATGTCCTGTGTAAATGCTGCACATGTGTCTTTTTATGTTTATACTTATTAACTAGTGTTCATGGCACAAACTAAGTGTGTCAAAGAAACTAAAATTCAAGAGTCAAATAGATCTGTAGAAAACGTAGTCAGGAAATCATCTGAACAACCACAGTGAGTTAAATATTACAGTAAAGACTTTTATTCAGAGCCCACGAGAAATCCCATATTAGTGTTCTGCAGTGAGATTTGCATTTTATGGAAACCACCAGCTGGAAATTGCTCATCCTGAGTCTTCACGTAGTAACCCAGCCGTGGCTCCGCCGTGGCAGGCAGCGGTTGAATCCAGCGGTGCAGCCTGGGCTGGACCTGGGACTAGGTGGGACTTAGCAGGAGTATAAATACTCTCTGTGTGTCGCTCCAACGCCCCTGGAACTTCAGTCAGACAAACTTCTCTCCTCTCCGGCCACACGGTGAGTAACTCTCCGTCTCTGAAAACGCTCCTCTTTACTCCGAAGCTTTTAGACCGAGAGCTGAGGGCGTTTGGCGGCAGGTGTGGCACCTTTAGCCCTGGTCTCCCTCCGGGTGTTGATGCCGCGGAGGGTGTGGTTGGGTCAGCGTTTGCGCATTTAATGCAAGTAAGAGTTTGGAGCTGCCATGATTCCGCAGACGAGTTTTTCAGTTTGACTTTCAGCTTTACAGCAACTGCAGAGAAAGCGGATTTGGGGTCTAGGCTTTCAATAAACGGCACATCCGTATCAGAGCTCAGCGTGGGTGTGGCCAGGCCGTCTCCACATGCTTGTCATTATGGAAAATCACCAAACATAAACCTACAGTAAATATGCAGAGGCGTCTTCTCCGGGAAAAAATGAAGGAAAAAACTTGATAAAGTTCAATACGAAGTTTACTTCAACGTATTCAATAAACATTTGAAAGTATTTTTTAAATAAAACACTATCTACAATATGTTGTTTTTTAATTAATCTGTGGATCACTTTTTCTCAACTCGGATTTGCAGATTTCTTTCAAAACTCTGGATGATAGAATAACATATCCTCTGCTCTCCTCCCGCAGACAGACCTCTGCAGCCCCACCATGTCTTTGATCGAACAACTAATGAGCCAGGCCGTCTACATAGGCATGCCCGATGACTCAGTATGTAACTCTGCTGGCCTGTTCCAGTTGCTAAGGCCAACAACTCTGTTTTTTCTTTTTTTACTCTTCCTGTGGTTAAGCTAGGGTGGAAAAAATGATCAGGCAGTTCAGTAGAGTGAGAGAGGCAGAAGTATAGAAGACTTCAGGAAATAGATGAATGAGAAGTTTAAAAGTAGACGAAGTGGATCAGCGCAGAAGGAGATGACTTATTAGACTGAAAAGAACCCTTGACTTTATAGACTTGAGATTGTATGTAATGAGAGAGATGAAAAGGATGCCCTTACTAAGTCTTGTGAGTGCGTGAGTCATAGAAATAGGAATTTGCACTCCTCCCTTTATGAACTCTGCAAACAGAACAAAATGGTACTTCTCCATTCCCTGGTTTCCTAACATAAACGAAGGGAAAGTTGCAGATTTCAGTCTGTGCCGTCCTGAAACTGTTCATTTCACTCTAGTAATGATGAGTACATCTCAGGAGGTAGGCATAGACTCCCAGGACAGTGCCAAGAGTAGGAATAATTCCTGATGCGTTTTAAACTGGAGGACGTGCAGAGAGTGTACAAAATGTGATTTGTCATTTGATCTTTATTACTGAGCACTTTTGCGCCAAAGGCATTTAAATTTTTGGAAAAATCCAGCTGTGCAACTCATATCATGCACACAAGTGATTACAAAAGATGCAATAATTTGTTTTGTCTCATAGGTCCAAAGGAATGATGGAACTGTAACTGCAGCACCCAATTTCAATGCCAGTTCAGATGCAGCAGTTTTGGATAGGGCAATCAAAGCAAAAGGTGAAAAAGAAAAATGAAACGTGTTTTTGCTGTGGACCTGACATTTTAAGAACATTGACTCCCTCTGCTGGCCGTCAATAATTATGACTTCAGTCATTATCCACAGCAGAAAGTGACCCCACATAAGTGAGCTCAGATCCTGATTGATAGATAATTATTCTACTCTGTATCCTGTCATTTCTGCAGGTGTGGATGAAAACACCATTATTGAAGTTCTGGTGAAAAGAAGCAATGAACAGAGACAGAAGATCAAAGAAGCTTACCAGCAGGCCAGCGGGAAGGTAATGTGTAAATCTTCATAGACAGAAGGTATTACACCTGTAGATATTCCTCTAAAACACCTGCAGTTACACACACTCTCAACTCGCTGGTTCTTCCCCTGTAGCCTCTGGATACAGCTCTGAAAAGTGCTCTGAAGGGAGATCTGGAGGATGTGGTGCTGGCTCTGCTGAAAACTCCGGCCAAATACGATGCCCAGCTGCTTAAGCAGGCTATGAAGGTATATTAAAAACAAACACAAAGATGTTCTTTTGGTTGAATTAGGCTGGTGAATCACCCCATTGGACATCTTTGTTTCAGGGTCTGGGAACAGATGAGGACACTCTGGTAGAGATCTTGGCTTCTCGAACCAACCGAGAGATCGAGGCAATAAAGAAGGCCTACAAGGAAGGTGAGTGCCAAAGCAGTTTTCAATTTAATCAACTAGTGATAAAACATGTGAATACAATAAATTTTAGCCTCTGGAATATGGGGGAAGGTTTAAACATTAAAAAGCACTTTGGTGAAACTGAACATTCACATTCTAAATGCTCAAACCTCCCCAAGAGTACAAGAAGGAGCTAGAAGCTGACATCAAGTCTGATACCAGTGGAGACTTCAGGGCTGCCCTCCTTGCACTCTGCAAGGTACGTGTGCCCATGCAGGCTTTCTGTATTATTGTGTGTTTTATTGAGTTTGTGGATTTGCATATTTGACACATTCAGAAACACTCTAAAGAAACTCTAAAGAAACACTTCACTACCTAGTTCAGCATCTGTGTTTTGAAAAAAATAAGAAACCAGCTCCACTCCTTTGATACTCACATTTGCTAGCACAACTAAAATAACAGTTAGGTCTTTTATGAAAACATAAAAGACCTAACTGGGCATCTTTTTAGATTAAAAAACTGAATATCTGTTCAACTTTTTTTACAGAATATAGCAACTTGGAAACAAATATTCTGCAGCTGTAACTTTATTGGTTAAGCCTTTTTAAAACAACTAAGTTGAACAAAGGGCTGTACAGATCAAAACACAAAGTAATCAGAAATAAAAACAAAATGATCAGAAATGGCATAAAACAGCATAAAACCAATAACAATTAACAATAAATAACAGACAGATAAAATAATGTCAACAACTCAAACTGTGTCAAATGCCAGTGAAAACAAATGTGAAGTGATTTAAATACAGGCAATGCACAGGCAGCCAGTGAAGTGAGGATAAAACAGATGTAATGTGCTCATGCACATTTGTAGGATAGACTATTTTTAATAAAGGAACATCCTATTAATCATATATTAAAGATACTGGGTTCAGTTTGGTTGTTTTCAGCTGATGTAATGAAAGTTGGCCTGTCTATGTTTATGACAGGCCAGCAGAACTGAGGGAGTCTGTGAGCAGCTGATTGACAGCGATGCCCGAGCTCTGTACCAGGCTGGGGAGGCTAGAAAAGGCACTGACACCTCTGTCTTCATTGACATCCTCACTAGCAGGAGTGCCACTCATCTCCGTAAAGGTTAGTCAACTGACTGCCAATATTTTGTAACTTCTGACTTTTTCCAGTTTATTCTTGTCACATCTAACACACTTTCTCTTCCACAGTATTTGAGAGGTACTCAAAGTACAGCAAAGTGGACATGACTAAAGCTATCGACCTGGAGTTAAAGGGAGATATTGAAAATTGTCTTACAGCAGTAGGTAAAGGCACAACTACTCTAACTTAATTCAGAATTAATTTGTTGATTTGTACATAGACGTGATTTGAAGTGTCTTTTTTTTTTTTATTACTCTAGTGAAGTGTGCTGGTAGCAGACCTGCATTCTTTGCTGAGAAGCTCTACCTGTCCATGAAGGTACGCTAGATTCAATGCAGAATACTGTGCATACTGCAAGGCTTTCCTTGACTGACTCATTTCTGTCCATCAGGGTAGCGGCACCCGTAAACACACCCTGACCCGCATTATGGTGAGCCGCTCTGAAATTGACATGAAACCAATCAAGGAAGAGTACAAGAAAAAATATGGCAAAACACTGTACAAGGATATTCTGGTAAGCAAATATCTGCCATTTAGTGTTTTGTTTTCACAATTTCAAAAACCAGAGACAGATTTACTGACTGTTCTTTCTTTAGGATGATACCAGTGGAGACTATGAGAAGATTCTGCTTGCACTGTGTGGGGGTGATAACTAATAGACAATCCATGTGGTCCACCACCAGCTGTGGAAAATTGCCTGTACCCTCCCAATACATATAGTGCCGTTTGCATTTTTTCCTATGCAGTCTTCTTCATGACTGTCCTGACATGTAGAAGATTTTGCAGTGAGCGAAGATTACCACTGAACTGGCACAGCTTCAGTAGATAATGTCACACCAAGTTATTCCTTTTCTTGTAACACACTTATCGCAGTTGCTTTCTCATGAAAAGATGATATTTGACAGATTAGATTCTCATATCTAATGCTTGAATGCTTGAAAGAATTGTGGACACATGCACACTATACAGCCTGTCTGACACGGAATCATATTCAGTATCATATTCTGAATCCTCGTATTCAGTAGCAGAAATGTGATTTAAGGAGTTTGAACATTCTGCAAATAAAACCGTTTTCTATAAACACCTGTTTGCTGTCTTTGTTCTTTTAGTCATAGATTATGTTACTCTATGATGAACATAAACGAAAGGTCAGAAAGACATAACTAAACCTTATTTATTTCCATGCAAAACTGTGATTATTATTAAATTTTTTAATTGTAAAACGTTTACCAACCAGAAAATGTAGTACAGTATAAATTAACAGAATTAAATTCCGAATGGTTGGATGAGTATAACTATTTTAAAAACGTGTGGTAACGGGTAAGGGTTGCCAGTTTGGGGGATTAAAATATATATATTTACCTTGTATGCACTGATATATATTCAAGAACGACTAATAAGACAGAACTTGGCGTTTTACAGTGTAAACTAAAGAGACGCAATTTTTGTTTTCCATCCGCTGAAGGAGGATTGCTTCCGTAGAATCTGGCAACCCCATAGCTCATTCAGACGTATAAACTGGAGGAGCGTCTTATCCGGTAAGATAATGCTAGGTTAACCAGCTTTCTCTTTCAATATCTGTTTTAAGTATTTCTCTCAAAGCAGATAACTGTTTTCTGTCTGTAACCAAAACCCCAAATAATGTCACCAAGTGCTTCGAATGTGTTTGAAGCTATTGCTTTTTGCTGTCATGACATTTCTTTAGCGTGACACCAAGCTAGGTCGCTAGTAATAATGTTAGCTAACAGTCAGTCGGTCCAGACTTCGCTCTTTAAGCCTTTGGTCGCATGTGCTCATGAAATTATGAAATTAAACGACGGTACAGTAATATTAAACGTGCTTATGTGGGTATGTTATTTGTTTGACTTTGAGGAGGGGGGCTAACGTTAGCCAGGTAAACGTCAATAGTGCCTCAGCGTTAATTTTATAAGGAACGTTCATGTGCAGAGAAGCAGTAACGCTGAAACAGCACGAAAGAGTCAGTCAGAATCCTAAAAGTCTCTAGACTAGCTTACAGTTTCTACAATATTATTTCAAGTTCACCATCACCAACTGTGTCTTTTCATTTTAGGTCAATAGGTTCATCTGGGTCAGCCAGTCCATTTAGCGCCCCTCTGCATTAACCAAACCGATGGACCACTCGGGTATCTGCTCAATGACACGGTCACTTCTGGGGCTAGATCATGAATGACAAACTAGTCTTCCTGGGCCTGCTGTACTTTGTCCAGGGCATCCCATATGGTCTCCAGTCGTCCTTGCTTCCTGTCTACCTGCGTGGGGCTGGTCACTCCCTCACCCGCATTGGCTTCACCAAGATCCTCTACTTTCCTTGGGTTCTTAAAGTTCTCTGGGCCCCTTTGGTTGACCGGGTTGGAACCAAGCGTCGCTGGTTGGTGGGGACAGTGTCGGGCCTGGCTCTGACATGCCTCATCAGTGCTGCCCTTGCCCCAGAGGCACATATATGGGGAGTAGCAGGAACCCTGTTGGCCATGAACACCTTGGCCTCTGTCCAGGATATCGCTGTAGATGGGGCTGCGGTGGGGCTGCTGAAAGGTCGTGGGGAGTTGGGGCTGGGCAACACAGCACAAGTCGTGGGCTATAAAGCTGGGTCAGTGTTTGCCGGAGGAGGACTGCTGGCTGTGATTGACGTGGCTGGATGGGGTTGGATGTTTATGCTGCTGACGTTTGTGTATGCTGGCGTGGCTCTATTTGTGTGGGGGGCACCTGTGCTGGACGATGAGACTGTGAGGAGTCAGCAGGCAGATGGCAGCAGGAGGGGAGGACAGGGAGCAGATGCAGTGAGACCCTGGAGGGTGTGGAGGAAGCTGCTGGCAGTGCCTGGCACACCTTGGACAGTCCTCTATGTGCTCACATACAAACTGGGTGAGTTTGATTGACACACGAGTATTGCTCATTCTTACAGTTTCTTTATATCAGAGAAATATGAATATTTGGCTTGAACATTTCCTTATAAAACTCACAAGTATTTAAGGTGCTGCAACCAATATACTGTCCTGTATATCATTTTAAATTATTCATTGAATTATTGATAGTTTTGTTCTATATTTTATCAATTAATTGTTTGACCAAAGAAATATAAAATAATTACACATTTTTATAAAAATTATTTTCAATTGTACAGGAATGACAGGTGATCAGTTTGCAGTGACATAAAATTGGAAGTAAAAGCCAAATAAGGTGCTTTTCATATTTCCGTGGTTTAAGAAGTGAAGTACATTTTGCTGTGGGCACTTTAATTTGCAATTTAGTCATACAATTGGAAAATATATTTTAAAAGTGGCAGTTCAGTGCTACTATATATTTTATTGAAAGTATTTGGATTTTAAAAAAAGAATAAAAGCCAAATTAACAGCAACACCAACTATACGCTGGACACAGATGTGACATCTGGAAGGGAGTATAACTATTTGGTTAATGAACATGACTATGAATGACAACACAAAAAATCTTTGAGTTGTTGTTGTAGTAGTACTAATAATATTAGTAATAATAAACAAATGGTGGCACTTTAGGGAGGACATCCCCTGCATATAAGGAACAACACTTTCACCAGCATCCAAATGTCCAATATGTCTTATGTCAACCACCTTTTACAATGAAAGAAGAAAAACCTACACCAAGTTAACACTTATACAACAGTTTGTGTATGACAGACTTTGATCATACAGTGGTAGGGTGCAGTAGTTTCTTATTTTTATATTTAGAAAAGCATATCTAAAACTGTCCCCAATTCATATTTATCCTAGTAGGCAAACAAAATCACAATCATGTGTTTACAGTACAGTTGTATTACAGAGCATTTGTTTTAGCTGCATGTACATGGCATACACACATATTCAGGTCCAGTATTTAAACAGTTACACATTATTCATCATTATGGAGGTGTACTTAGAATCAAACTGCCATTGTGTGCTTTAAGTGTAAACTATCAGTTTCAGTTATCATAAATGTTGTCTGGACTATGTGTATGTAGGAATTAGAGCCTATTAGAGTAAGTATTAATTGAATGTGAACCTAGAATAAAACCATAAACTCTCTTTTGCACTTTGGTTAGTAATGGTGCTGCCAGGTCTCTAGTTATTCCAGTTTGTTCTATAGAAAATAGACATTCAGTGACTAAAAATACTGTGTGGTGTGCTATTATGGTGCATTTCATCTGTTTCCAAGGGCAAACTTGTAGTGTTAAAGTATTAAAATGTAAAGTGATGTGTGCTGACACCACACAATTACAAGGTCTTCGTATTGGCTCCACCTGGTGGCTGTGGCCTTTCTGTGTGGACTCTGCATGTTTTCCCTGTGCCTTTGTGGGACAGCTAGGATAGGCTTCAGTCCCCTAAACGGGATAAGCAGTTAAGATAATAAATGGATGGAAGCTTTAAAGTATTAAAATGTTACACTAGTATTAAGTCTCTCTTGTGGATTGTTTAGCCATGCTGCTAATATATAAAAAAACAGACATATTGTTACTAACCTGTGATAAAAGTATGGACTTCTATGATGGCAGCAGCAGCAGCAACAGGTGAAAAGAAATATTCTGCTATATGACTCCAGGTGGTCAAAGCATCTGCAGGAGTTGTTGCTCCCAAACCCCTGCAGATATCCTTCCTGATGTCCTACCAGTTGGTTGAAACTTGGTGTGTGAAACTGCACACAGGCTTTTTAAAATATTAATATAATTAGTAATACAACAATAACTCTGTATTACTAAAGCATGTTGTCATTCATGATTTGTTCTGCAGCTTCCACCAATGCATATCCTGTAGAGTAAATGTACACTGATCAGCAACAACATTAACACTAGTGTTCTTATATCACGGAGGACAAGAGTCCTCAGGGGCACTCAATGTCTGCAGCTACACAGCCCCATACACAAACAAACTGATACACGTTGTGCTGGTGTGGTAGAAGTATAGATGCTAAATAGTATTTCTCTAAAAATCATTTACTAAAAGAACTACTTTTTCATTAGTGCTAAAACTAATGTGCAGGTAGTTAATGATAAATCAGTTATTATCAAATACATTAATATAAGTTTATTCATGTATGTGATAATAACTACACTCAGCCAGCAGTTTATATTTCCTGATAGTTTGTAGGTCTACCTTGATAACCATAAAACAGTCCAAACATCACCGCAGTAAATCCTCCTCCGTGAGATTTTGCCTTTTATTTCATGTATATCTTCAACTGTCATTATAACAACATCATTAGGTCTCTGCAGTTTTAGCTTGGTGTAACTTACCAAATAAACTTCTGAGTGTAGCGGTTCATTCATTAAAAAAAAAAAAAACATTTAAAAGTTATAATAACTTTTCATGTTAGATGGTATTTTGAAATAAATGAATACAATGCTTTTGCTATTTTATCCAGACATTGCTCACCTTTTCCAGAAGTTGTACACATATGTCAATTTGTTATGTATCTTCAACACAAGTCATTGATGCAAAGGTATGTAAAACAGTACATTCCTAAAGTGGGGTTGACATTAATGTCTGCCCAGTTGTCCGGACCAAGTAAACTTTATGTTCAGGCAAGTGGAATGTGTCATGCAGTTGTGTGATCCGGCATGTGAAAAATAAAACAACCTGCAGTGATTCACAACCAGTGATTCGTGTGTGTTGCCCCACCACAAGTTAAAATCATTTCCCTGTAGGCCTGTGTGTGGCACATTTGAAGTTAAAGTGCCCACAATCTCTGATTTCAGGTAATCATGAGACCATGCCATTTTCTTTATCATTTGATGCTGTCCTACTTCTGTTTACTAACCTGGTTTAATGCTACAGATTAAGCATCTGTTTTGTCATAATAATGTTACTTACACTTTTACAGACATTAAACTGCAGCTACCTATCAAATTTATACTGTGCGAATGTAACAAATTATCTGTATTTTCAACAAGGTGTAGAAAAATATGCATAAAGTAGCTCATCACTTTGCTGATTGTGTACTGCCAATTTATGCTGTTGTTGGTCAAAACAAAATTGAAAGGTGCATTGACAAATGCATAGACACAGTCTTTAAACCTCTTCACTATGAAAGATTAGACTCTGCCGCAGTTAAAAGAACAATGAGTATTTCCTGGAGTAACTTTTTCTCTTTAAAATGGTTTTAGATGTCAACAACAAACTAACTAACAGACTCACAATTTTGCATCAAAGTGAGTAGCTCTCAAAAACATGATCTGTGTCAACTTCACCAAAAACGTAAAAATTCCAGATGTTCACAAACCACATTCTAGGATGATTCGCTGTGGCGACCCCTGATGGGAAAAGCCGAAAGAGTAGTAGTAGTTCACAAACCACATTCTGATCAAATGGCTGAAAATCTTGCAGCTGGTAAAATTTTAGTATTAAGCAGGCTATTTTACTATGAATAACCATCCAAAACACAGGTGCTACTAACAGGTATCTCTGCTCCTTTTGGTGCCTCAAGTTACGGATGGCCCTCTATTTACTGACATCTGTCACAGAGAAAAATAAGCACATAAATTGCAAAAAGTTAAAAGCAAAATGTATTTTATTTTCCTGTTAAAATTTTCTTTAAATTCCCAATTTCACACTGTGAGCTTCCTTTAATTTAGATGTAATAAAAAGGTGGAATAACACTCCTGCCTGAACGTATGTGTTTAAAATGCAATATTCCTTGCTCTCAGCGATGTCATGTCAGTGTTTTACGCTGCACAACATATAATTTAATCAGGCCCTTCAGTTAGTTTAACAAATCTTGTTAAATAAAAGGTGTAAAGTCAGACTACAGATGCATTAATGTGTCAGATGCACATTTAATCAACATGTTTAATTTTGCTCTGTTCATCTCATTGTTTGGTTTTGACTGATAACAGGGCCTGTTATCAGTCATATTTCTGCCTTCTCAATCAACAATAATACAGACATAACATTGGATCCTTTGTCATTTTTAACTTTTTATAGAAAAGGTGACTTCTAAGGTTCTCTTAGAAGCAGAAATCCTCAGTTTTGTGCACTGCAGCTGCTCTCCTCTGTGGTGATGTCAGCAACAGGTGGAGCTCTTCCAATTGGGTCTTTATCCAGAAGCAGTTCATTAACCAAACAGTGGTACAGTACCCCCTCCTCAGATGTGTCCTCGTTTGTTTTAATAAACCCAAGCTCCACATGTGTGTCTGGCTTAAAGTCAATGTTGCAGTGTGGCATTTGCATTTTCAGTTACATAATCATACTGCAAATCGAACTGCCAATTTCAAAATGAATTGCCATTTGAAAAAAAGACAAAAACCATGGCAAATAGAAATGCTATTGATCAAACTTACTTTTAAATGTTCATTGTTTGATCAAATTGACTGAGTTGCTACTTTGCTGCCATATTTTCAATTTGCATGACCAAACTGAACATGGAAATTGCGAATTGTAAAATGCATTGCCATTTAAATTATTAGCCGAGTATAGATTTTACTCACATTTAGTCATTTGGCAGACGCTTTTATCCTTACAGAGTAATTTGGTACACACACACATACACAATGGCGATTGCTGCCATGCAGGGTTTTCATCTGGCCCACCGGGAACAACTTGGTGTTCATTGCGTTGCCCAGGGACACTTGACATGCAGCAAGAAGGGACAGGGGATTGAACCACAAACCCTGTGGTCCATGAATGACTGCATTACTAACTAGTGAAACCGTAAATAAGTTTCAAACATTTCAAATGATCATTTGGACACAAGTAATAGGATGAAAAGTTTAGAGATTAAGGACAAAAAGTTTAGAAACATTTCTACAAAAAGCTAAAAAAGAAAAATAAACTAAGTCATATTGTCCCAACGTGAACTTCTCTGTAATTGTATTCTTTTGTTCATGTAGGGCTTAGCCATCACCACTAGATGTCTCTGTTGGTGTGTCCAAGGAGGCTGGACTCACAAATGAGCTTGAAAAAGTTGAGAGGGAATTGTTGCAAAGCAGTTTATCCTGTCTAAGCAGGTCCTGTGTGCACATAGGAGAATACAGGCGCTGTGTAAAGACAGCAGCTGTTGGTAATGTCACAATTACACAAGTATAAACCTAAGACACTTGAATAAAAATGCAATTTTAGTTTTGAGGCATACTATGTTAATGCAAATAGTTTTGTATGTGAATGAGTTAGTTCCAATAAAAAAATACATTTTGAAAGTAATTTTGATGGAGCCAAGCTTCTGTGTGTGTATGTGTGGGAGAGAGAGTTGATATGACCAGAGTTTGGTTGGTGTTTGGTAGCAGAAGGGGATTATGTAAGGATTAAAGTGTCTTTGTGTCTGTGGTGTTCAGAAACTGAAATGGAAGACAACGCATCACGCTTATGTGCATGTATGTGGGTGGTGGTAACATAATTGTCTCCTGACATTTACATAGTTCTCACTTGTGTATGTGCACACATGTGGATGCCTTTGTTTTGTGAATTGTGTGTTCATGTGTGTGTTTTTTTTAGAGTGTTAATGTTGGCTAAGTAATCGGATGAGCCCCACCAGACGACATTGCTAGACAAAGTATGGAGGCTGGCTGGACCCACTAATCTGTCTAGGGAGCCCCCCCACCAAGCACTCTCCCTGTTAAACACAGACACACATACTATCAGCTGATGCTCATGATTACTACAATAATTACTCTTAGTGTTTTCAGTGCCTTGACACATGTTTGGATTTCCGTGGTAGTAGTATAAATATTTCCCACCTTGTGGCAATAGAATTATTGTGTAATATTTTAGATTAAGCCTGGATGTGCCAGCATAATTGCCTATGTGAGACAGTATTGTTTTTGTTCAGGGGGTGTGCTGATATGTTTGTTGGAGACTGGTGATCTGCCTGTCTGAACCCCCCCAAACACACACACACACACACACTAAAACACAGACACACACAATTAAAGACTCCTCTCCCTAATCTATCCCTAATGAACTTTGGGTTTGCACTCTTTCCAACACTGTGGCCAATCACTGCGAACCTCGTGTCTGAACTATGACCCTTGTGCCATCTGAGGCTACAAGCATGATGGGAGAACTGTGAGTAAACTTGGGTGAAGGGTGGAGGGGGTTGTGGGGCAAAGGCACTAGTGAGAGCAAAACAGGGAAAAAAGCCAGGAAAGAGGCAAACAAGGGGCATTTTGGGCTGCAGCTAAACTCAAATGTCGCATACAAACATTTTTCATGCGAGGTAAAGGAAGCTACCTCTGTTCATTATACAGTTGCAAAGATAGGATAATATTTGCAAAGGTTTACCAGTGTTACATAAATCAAAGCTAGTGCATTACAATGGCTGGAAGTCCGATGACAAGTGAGGTATTGTAAATGATGGTGGACTCTGATGCTAGGCTTTCCTCTGGGGATCAACCAGACCGAGGAAGTGATTGATTCACTGAAATAAAACTTTCTGTTAATGTTAGTAGTGGATGATAGTGGGGTGTCGGGGTGATGGAGCTGAGATGAAGGAGGTGGAAGACTGGAAATGAGAGAAGAGAGAAACTTGGGAAGGGAGTGGGGGTGTTTTCCAGAGGGTTAAAAGACTGCAGGGAGGGAGGCTGAAGGAGGGAATGAATTAATGAATAACTACCACATGGTCGCCGGAGAGAGACAGAGAGCAAAATGGCAATAAACCACATTTAATGTAGATTTTTTTTTAAAACTGCATATAGTACAGTATGTTTTCGATCCAATATGAACTGTCAGTATCATGACTGATCTGGGCATATTTCAATGATTATACCTGTCAAAATATGAGTGATTTATTTCCAATCCTTACTTAGTTTTCCTGTCCTGTATTTGAGTATGAGGCTCTTAGTCCTTCCAGAACATAAGTACAGTGTACAGTGAGAGGTCGTCTTATATCAAAAGCGAGAGGATATATTAGATTTGTCCACTAATCATAAATACTGTTAATGTGCAGGAGTTTCTAGGAGGTGTGGGTTGTGCAACATGCTTCAGCTAGTTGTTAATGAAGCACTTCTTTCACAGCGCAACATCCGACACACTTGCCAACAAAGGAAAGACTGGGTCTGTGCCTGTCTTTAGGGCATTCAAACTGACACGAAGATGCCGTGCAGGCAGCAAAATGTGCACGTCAGATGCAGAAGCATTGTGATAAAGAGCCTAGAGCTGTCACTAATAATCAATAAATCTGTGAGGAACTTGTATGTACTTCAAGTTTGAATACAGTGACCACGTAGCACAGTGTATAATCTTCTTACTGTGCTCTTGTAAGGGAGTGTTAATGTTATCCTCCATGGTCTTTCCTGCTCTGCAAGCTCTTTTGTCGGAGCTCTTTTATGAACACCGCATTTTGACCCCCATTGTCCTTTTCGACACTCACCCTCATCTTATCCCACACTTATCCGAGCATTTCTTTTTCACTAACCTCTTGTGTCTTTAGTTGTCTCCATCCTTAGCTGCTATTCTACACTATCCCTCCAGTTAAGCAAAAATCATATATTTGTTTATTTTTGAATAAATACATAATGGTTGTCATTCCTGCACCACATAACATTTTGTGTCTATTTTTGTTGCCCCTTTTTGCCTTAAGGTCATTTCTTTTTTATTTTTCCTATCACTAATTTCACTCCATTTTCTCCCCACTCTTGCCTTCCTTTCATCCACACGTGTCTTTATTCTTGTTCTATCCATTTTATCTTTCTCTACTTATTTAATCTTTGCTTTGATAATATTTATAGAATGGAATTAACTTGGTTGTGTTTGTCTGCATACCGTCCCCTAACCCACGTCTTTAAAGAAATAATTTGTTGAAGGCAGGACTATGGAAGCCAATCCAAGCTTTGAGCGAAACAACAGACAGACAGGAATGCAGCACAGAATCATGGGTAAACAAACCAGGCATCATGAGTACCGCTGCTGCCAGTGTTGACTTTATTATGACCGATTTTGCACAGTTAATGCCACTCAAAACAGTTCAGCACCCAGTGCGACAAAGAATAAAATGTGAAGATTGTGCATAAAGGTCTGTAGTGTCGGCCTGGAAAAAAACTTCACTTATAAAACTGTTATATCTGGTTATGCATTGAGTTCATCTAAATGAGGGATCCTTTACTCTTTATTTGTGCAACCTTTCTGATCATCAGCCAGATTCTGATGATCAATACAAAGTTCTTCCTGAACTAATGGTTCAGTTTCAAGGACATGGCATCATGTAATCTGCTCCTATAGTCATTTGTTATATTTATTTATTTCAGTTTGTTACTTTAGTATTATAAAGCACATTTGTATTAACTTTTAACTTATTATTTCTTGATTAATCAAGGAATCGTCTTGTCCCGAACACCTTCTTCTGTCTAAAACCTGATAATAATCTGTTTACTATACAACAAAGTAATGCTAGAATGCTTAAAAGATTCAATTTCTGGAAGCTGAAAGCAATTAAAATGTATTTTTTTTTAAATTGCAAATTCATCCTAAATTGGCTGGCTGATTAAGTGGATTAATTTTTTACGCTTTATTGTAAACTATTTTCAGTTAGATAAAAATCATGTATTGCTACATACGTGCATGGTCATTTATCTTCATCAATTTATTTACTGCTGACACAGTGTCATTCTATACTAAATTCTGTGACTTTTGTTGAACTTCTGGTTATTTGAATGAATGCCATTAGTTGTAGTAGCTGTGCTTAGTTTTATAATGTGGGGTTCAGTTAATTTAATCAAAAGTGCAAGATGAACTAAGTTGATACGTGTAATTTATACATTTAGTTTTCCCCACCTTAGTGCAAGCTGCGTACTGTTTAGTAATTCTACTGCAATGTCCTTTTTAGACTTGTATAGTAGGAACTCTTTTCTCCCATATTATGTTTTGGAATAAAACTGATTTGTATGTCCAATATGTTTTGAAAAAATCAATCTTATTGACTAAATAGATTTTAATGACCAATTTGAATGTCTGACAATGACATTTTAGCCTGTATTAACTGTGTACATTGCTAGCAGTTTGACATGAATGACAGAAGAGAGAGAATTTTTTTCCTACACACACAATCCACATTTCCTACCCGATGTTTCTGCTGGGTTATCACACCGTGTTATAGTGGTGACACTCATTCTGCTGCTGCACTGCCTATCACTGGGAGCTTCTCAGCTTTCTCTTATTATTTTTTTCAGTCTGTTTCATCTGTCTTTTTTCTTCTTTCTCTATTTTTGTTTGTCTCCTGGCTGACTGAGTGAGTGAGTCGTTGGTTGTGTTGTGTCGTCTTTGACAGCAGTCTGGGAGCCAAGCTGTCACTCATGTAGCTCCTTGGTCCCACTGTCTTTCTGAAGTCAGTCTCCATTAATATAATAATGGCGTATAGTCGGCGCCACTGAATATTTTACTGTAATGTTCAGCAGAACATTACCCCCACACTCAACGCCACACAGAGAAAGTCTAACTGTCTGACAGAAACTTTTTATTTTGACTGAAAGGTCTTTGTGAGGTCTGTTTCATCTGTAGAAGTTTTTGTGTTTTTGTTGTGTTTCCTTTTTGTGCTTTAGGAAAAGTGCTAGGCCCTTGTTTGATAAAGTGACTGAGGGTATTCTTTTTCTTGTCAGGCATCTATTATTGACACTTTCCAGGAATAGGCCTAGGTATGCTGCTTGTCGGTGTGCTGTATTTGATTCTGCCATCATCATTTGAGGAAAAAAATTGTGTTCAGTCTTGCAGGCTGAACAGTTTGGTACGACGTCCTCTTTGTGTTTGAGTGTGATTGGAATAGGCGTTTGTGTGCCAAAAGTGTCTCCCATTTACTGTAGGTGAAAAGTAGTGCTTAGTCAGACACAGTATGTAATGTGCCGTATTGATTGTGTATTTTACCCTGCAGCACCCTTCTGACCTGGCCACACAGCTCAGTCCTGTCCCTTCCCCCTTTCCCGTCTTCTGTTCTCTGCTGCTCTTACCTCTTAATCTGACGCTTTCTTCTCTCATTGTAAACAGGTGAGCAGGGTGCAGTGACCATGTTTCCCCTTTTCCTGTTGGACCATCACATGACTGCCAGGGAGCTCGGTTTCTGGAATGGCGTTATTGCCATGGGCTTCTCCATCTGTGGGTCTTCCCTGGGAGGCCTACTGCTTGCACAATTCAGGTAGCCTTTAGCAGCACTATCATTTTGGGTGTGACTGGGATCACAGTAATTGTATTTGTATGCATTTCAACTCTAAAGGCTTTTCAGTAGTACCCTTTCTCGAAATGTTGAAATTAATTGTTAAAATATTAATTAACGTAACTCAAAGCAGTTTAGTAAAATAGTTAAAACAAGCTGCTTTTGGATAGAAAAATCTGACGAGCGTTCTTCTTTGAAACTGCTCCAACAGTGTGAAAGTGTGAGAAGACAGATGAGTTAGACCATGTGTCCTCCTAAAACACATGCTGTGCTTTAAAACCAATTAGATGTTACTATAATCATTGCTGTAATCCTCAGTGTACATTGACGTTTTTTCAGGTTCCCTCTTCCTTTACCTTATCCTCATCACTCTGTGCCTGTTCTTCATAGGTGTGTGTGTGTCTGTGGGTGGGTGTGTGTGCCTGCTCAGCTCAGCCCCCCACCCCAAGTGTCTGGTTTGTAGTGTGAGAGCAGCAGGAGCAGCAAATCCACCACACACACTACAGTGTGTGCACACATGCTCTCAAGCGCACACCTCTCAGAGTTTGATCGCAGAGAAGTTGAAATTAAGTCTTAGATTTAAAGACAGACACTAAAATTTTTGATTTTTTTTATTATTAAATGCGTAATGTGCTACATATGATTAGATTTATTATGCTTATTGATATGATTACCATTTTGAAATTAGTTTTAAAACTTTTGAACCATAATATAATAAAAAATAGTATTTGTATTATGCATACTAATATTAAACAAGTCATTTCTATAGACAGTTATTTGCCAGTGTTGAATCCTTACACCCTTTATAATTTAAAGGGGACTATAACAACATACAAAATAATGCATGTGTGTAACCACCTGCACATTTTTCAATCTCTGTGGCTTTATGCTCTGCTGTGTAACCTCTTGTCTTTGTATTAATTTTGCAGGGTTTAATCCCTTCATAAAGCAATATTGGCAAACATGGAGCAAGCCTATAAACCCAAAATGTTTGTTAAAGGAAAAGCACTTTCCTAATACATCATTTTCATGTTTTGGCTTTTGATCTTTCTCTCTGTCATTGTGTCTCACTTGGTAAATATTACATAGAGTCAGAAAAGAAAATTGTGTGCATTTGTCTGCAAAGTGAACGTTTTTTTATATGTACAACAGACTTTAGACTCAGCCTGTTCCTGGTAAACTGTTGTTTTGGACTGTATGGTGTTGGGCTTCAGTGCTAGATGAACACATATTCTCCCTTCCTTACATCTTTCTTTCACCCACACACTCACACAGAGAAAGGGCTGTCCTCTAGGCCTGGTCCCACCTCTAAAAGCTCAGTTGGAAGCTTTATCCTCCCCACCATCAGAAACGGCTGAGTGCTCAGTGAGTTACCCCTTTACAACTGCTACTGGCAACCTGAGAACATGGCTATTCTTATCTGGGCCCGACCCGAGTGAGGTGGCAGCCAGGCAGGTTCTCTTTCTCACATACACACACACATATACAACCTTCAGCATCTCCTGAGAGTGTGTGATATGAAAGGCTGTCATTGAGAAGGGAGGTAAGGGAGCAGCAGAGAGAAGACTGTCTTTAGCATGTGAATGATGCAGATTGGTTTTCCAGTCGAGAGGTAAGGAAAGGTGGAAATGGGAGAGTGGGTGAGGTGAAGATACAGAGAAGGGTGAAAGGTGAAATGAATAAGTGAAGTTGGTTTAAGGTCCATATTACTGAGTATTTGTTGGATCTGAAACCTGTTTTTTTGTGTTCAGAATTCTGTCCATGCCTCTTTCAAAGTACTTTGATCATGGTTTTCTGCTTTAGATTGAAAGTTGTTTTTCTGTAATAAAATTTAAACTGTGTCGGTTGCGTTTATCACAGTATTTTATTTGCGTATGTTTGCAGTCAACTAAAAAGGCCCAAAACTCTTTTGCTGCTGGAGCAAATATTAAAAAAGCACATCCAAGACTATGTTGCCCAGAAGTCCAAGAGACTGGTCATAAAGGAACTCCAAAGATTAGTCAATCAACAGAGAACGTTCTATTTTGAAAAAAAAAACAACAACACATATTTGGGGGTTTTAACTTCCTGACTGTGACAGTTTTCCTTCAAATATATTAAACGTTTAAGAAAACAATCTACAAATTGCTCAGTTTGGTCAGTTTTTGCAGCAGAACACTACATAATCATAACGTACCTGATTAGACTTGGGTTGCATGGCAGCCACACTCCCCTGCCTGCTACATAAGTTATGGACAGGCATGTCAGCCTTGAATTTCAGTTTTTCACAGGTTAGACCTGGAATGATGCCTAATAAGTATTGGGTGTTCAAATAGATCATTTATGAATGAAAAAGTAAATAGGAGGGGTTTTAATCACTTTTACTAGAAAAACAAGTTAGTATTTGGTCACTGCTGAGCCAAATTCTGATCACTGGCTTATCGTATCAGAATAATCATTTATATGGTACACTTGCACTGCTGGTACGCTGCAAAGAAGAACATGGAAGTTCATTTCTCACCTGAGGGCTGACACTATTCATGGATTTACTGAGTGCATATAACTAAATCAGATGGAGCGCTGATTTAGTATCAGGCCCCTTTTTCATCATAGCCTTTTATACATAAATAATTAGATGCAGAAAAACAAACACACACATACAGTCCTTTGAGTGGCAGGCATCCTCTGAGTGATTGGCATTGTTAATCCCTGATGTCACACAACAGTACAAGTGCGTGTGTGTATTTTACCAGTGATTAATTATTTTCTTCATGCTGTGGTTCTCCTTAGGTTATTGATTACGTCATAAACCAAACCCACAGGGGGATGATTTTCTCGCACTAACAGGGAATCAATTAGTGTCTGGGGACTTGTTTACTTACGCACATACACACGTTATTGTGTTTCCGCATGCATGTGGTGTGTGTGTGTCTAATGATGTGTAACATGACAACACAGAATATCTCTAAAGTTACTAGCCTGGAGTCCGTATGAACACATATTGCACTGTTCATCAGTTATGCTTACACTGAAAAGCATTTAAAAATCTCTCTAATACTTGCTTGTTTGCTGGTCTTTCCTTAGCATCGGAGCTCTGATGCGACGTGTGTTTGTATTGCGAACCGTCAGCATGGTCTTCCAGAGCTCTCTTCTTACTGTGCTGGAACCATCACCCCTCATGAAAGGTGAGAACGGGCTGAAGTACATCAACAGACAAGGTCGCAGACACAAACCTAACTGGAACCGAATTTCGACACACTCTCTTAACAGACATGATCTTGCATCACCCACTTTCAAGTCTTCCAGCCCTCATGAAAAAAGTTAGTGAGCTTATTGATCTGTTATTATTATATGCAAATATTTTCTTTATAAAGTTCTGTAATTATTTTTTCTTTTACATATTTTTAGTTCTTGGCCCCAGATTTTCATATGTCAATAAACAGAGTAGATCAGTTTTTGGTTGGAAATACTTTTTTCTACTCTCAATTTTGCTATAATGACTAAGTGAAAATAGAATTTTTAAAAATGCTCTAACTATATTAAAAAGGCCTAAGGATTCAGACCATTTTCAACAACATTTAACATTTAGCTTAGGTGCCTCCCATTTCTCTTGATCATTGGTGAGAAGTTTCTAAACCTTAACTGGAGTCCACCTGCAGTAACTTCAGTTGATTGAATGTGATTTGGAAATGCACACACCTCTCTATAGAAGCCCTCACAGCTGACAATACAGAACAAAACCCACGAGATCTGGGGAAGGCTAAAAATAATTCTGCTCCGCTGCAAATCTCATGGTCACTCTGATTGAACTCTAGTGAGAGTGACCTTCAGGAAACAATATTAAACTATTTGGCCTCATTTCTAAAGGCTGTGTCTGGAAGAAACCAGACATCACTCATTGCTTTCCCAAGACATATGTCCAATACACCCCTACAGTGAAGCATTGTGGTGGCAGCATCATCCTGCTGGAGGGAGAGTTTTTCAGCAGCAAGGACTGGGAGACTGGTCAGAGCTGAGGAGGAGCTGAATGGAGTAATGTACAGAGATTCTTAATGAAAACCTGTTCCACAGTGCTCAGGGCTTCAGACTGGGCCGGAGGTAGACCTTCCAACATGACAACAATCCTAAGCACGCAGCCAAGACAATGCAGTGAATGAGGGAAAACTGAGGGAAAAATGAGGGAAAATCTCTCAATCCAGATGTGCAAAACTTATTGCGTTTCCAAAATGTTTCTAGGCTGTAATTACTTACAAAAGTGCTTCAACAAAAAACAGAGTAAAGGGTCTGAATACTTAAACCAATGTGATATTTCAGTTTAGTTTTTTTTTTTAAGAAATTCACATACATATCTAAAATTCTGTTTTTACTTTGTTCTTATGGGGTACTCAGTGTGTGTGTGTGTGTGTGTGTGTGTGTGTGTGTGTGTGTGTGTGTGTGTGTGTGTGTGGGTGGGTGGGGGTAATTTAAACAACCTTTGAGGCAAAAAAATAACAAAATTGGAAAAAGTCAAGACGGTCTAAAAATGTTCCAAACGCACCGTAGCAGTGGCATTATAGATTTTTAGCAAACAAACTAACAAATAAATTATTAAATAATGTACACAATGGAAAGGTGTTAATGGTGAGTATTTTAGATGTCATATATTTCCAACAAATACTTTGTTTGCTTTGTTTGACTGCTGCTTAAAGCATTATAATCCAAAAAAAGCTGCGGACCACAGGTAAATGCTTTTGAGCCAAATGTTTGAGCCACTGTCAACACAGCACTAGAGTGCATGATGTAGAGGACATTGATAGACAGGTGTTGTCTCTCTCCAGAGAGCCATTCAGTTGTTAATGTATGAATGACACAGCCTGTTGCAAAGCATTTGGAATTCAGATCTGCCCCATTCATCTCTGCTGGAGTTGTCTGTTCCTCTATCAAGCCTCTCAGACTGAAAGTTGAATCCTCTCTCTCCTCTACTTTAAGCCCAGAACAAAGATTTCAGGAAACTGCAACTAAAAAAAAGAGAACAAAAAAAAAAAATCAGTTTCGGATTTTTCAATATTACATGACAACCCTCCACTTCCCACTCTTCCAGTCTGATCAGTCGGTGCGTCTGTGTAACTCTATCCATTTTCTGTCGCTGACTGAAGAATCTTATTCGGCAAAAACTCCAGCGGCTTGAGTGAATAATTCAGTGTTAGCGAGAGCAGATAGGCTCTGTGGTTCCTCTGTGTTTCCCAACTACCACCGCTCTGCCTCTTCCCCTCAGAGGATATTCTACATGTGTTTTGGGGACGAGAGGGGGAGTAGTGGTGATGGTGGTGGGACAGAGTTGAGAGGAGACACTTTAGTGTCTTATCGTTTCTCACTGCTTTGTCTCCCTGTTTTAACTTCCGCATGGAATAACGTAGTGAGAAGTGTAGCAGAGCAGACAGCGGTGTCTTTTTTTTTTTTCCAGGAAAAACTTGTTCTTGATTTATTTTGCTCACGTGTGTTTGCTCCCTCAGGTATGGCAGTCCTGAGCATGAGTGTTCAACACTTCCTGGGAGGTCTTATCACCACGCTCACCTTCACTACCATGATGCATTGCACTCAAAGGGCAGAGGAAAGCATTCAGGTAAAAAGGACTTACAGTAACTCAGACCTGCCAGCAGCATCTCTCCCAGGCTGCTGTTATGCAATAATTTTGCTCTCTTGCTACAATCTGTTTTGTAGTAATTGTCTCATTCTTTGATGTGAGCTCATCTCCTGTGACTTATCAATTAGACCACACCAATCTTTCTTTACTCCCTCCCTTCCTTCTCTTCTTTCCTCTCCTCTCTTTTGCTTTGTGCTATGTTGTAATGTGAGGTCATTTCCTTTGGTTGTCAAACAACAGGGAAATCCTCAGCATAAAGTACCACACCTATCGTTACCTCTCACTACTCATCAGCTGTTTCTACTATAGCAAGAGTCTAAGCAGACCTAGTTTTATTTGTCACTTTTTCCCCCCCTCGCTGACATTGTCCCTCCTACCATCTCACTGTGTGTCTTTGTCATTCTGTAGTCCTTTAAATGCTCTCATTTCTACTCTGACTTTTTCTTCTCCTTTCTCATTTTCTCCTCTTTGACATAACTTCTTTTGTCCCTGTCGTAACTGGGCCATCATTGCCTGGAGGTGATCGTTGTTCACACAGTCATTCAGACATCACTCAGTCAATCTCTGAAGATGACAAATTATCATTTAAATTGCTGTCACGCTTAAAGTTGAGTACAAAGAGGACAAAAAAAATCACAGGCTGTGGCACAGATACAAGGAACTGGTTATGAATAAAACAAATCAGAGTAGAGACCTGGTCAGAGCATATGATGATGAGAATCAAGGTTAATTTCAAAGTTTCCCATGACACAAACATTTTTGCTTTTTAGTGTGTTGCTGTGTGAATCTGTGGGTACACTCTGAGAGGAGGGAGAGAGCATTAGCTATGTGTGTGTTATTGAAGGTTGTGCTATCCAGTGACAGAAAGCTGATAGTGTGAGTGCTTGTTAACGATCCCCAGGAGAGAGAAATCAAATCTGTTAAACAAGTTGTGCAGAATAAAGGCACTCTACTTAGCTGTGGTCACATGGACTCTCTGAGATCTCTACTTCGGCCTACAGACTCAGATAGTCTAAACCCACCGCCAATTCCACCACTCTCTTTGAGTTCAGATCATTACATTTTCCTGTTTCGGCTGGAAACATTCTGTACAGCTCATTGTGACTATGTTCTTCAATGACAATGGACATTATGGATGAAAACATTTTAGAAACGCTCGACATGGTGGTCTTGTCTCTAAAGGAAAAAAGTTCAAACTGTATTTATGTGATGGAAAGATTTGAGGTTACATCTCATTATCATTTAATCTGTTGATTCATTATTTACATCAAATAAATAAGTTAAACACCTCATCATTTCAGAAAGATATGAAAATCGTCTAACTCCAGGGTGAAAAATATAAGTTTTTATGTGATAGTCCAAAACCAAAAGACAATCTGTTAACAATGGCATAAAAACTTATAAAAGCAGCAAATCCTTAACATTTGTGAAAGAGGAAGTACTGCACAGTAGACTTAAAACAAAAAAAACATTTTGAACATTATTATCTTTAGTTGTTATTTTAAAAAAATCCTAAGCAAAATGAATTTATTAATTTTTTGGTCAATGGAAATTACAGTCCTAATGTTTTTGTTAGAGTTGCGTTGAATGTGTTGTTCTCAAAGCAGAGGGAGGAGGAGGCTCAGAGAGATTAGGTAATACCTGTTCTTCTCTCTGTCCTTAAAGCCTTAAGGCTGGAATCAGATAGTGTTTTCATTTGGTGTCCTTACCTTGTCTCAGGCCAAGGTCTCACGCTTTCTCTTTGAGACTACTGGTGTTTGTTTTATTTTTTTCGTCTATTGTTTCATGCAATGGGCCATTTTTGTAAAGTTTTAAATCACACCTTTCCCTTGATCGTCTGTCTGTTGTTGCAAATTTTTCTTTATAATATATCGAGTGATCAATTGTGCTTTGTCACCCATGTTTTTCTCCACTTGCTCCCGTGAACTACAACCCCCAATTTACATAATTACTCTTTTTTTTTCTATGCACCTTTTCTCCTCTTACTTTACTCTTCTATTAATTTCTTTTCCTATCGTCCATATGTCTTCTTACCTCTCATTCCACCTCTCTGTCGTTCTCCTCTCAGGCGACCCACTACAGTTTTCTTGCGACTCTGGAGGTGCTGGGGAAGCTGACGTTCAGTGCTTTGGCCGGAGGTTTAGTGGATTGGTTTGGTTTCCAAGTTGCCTTTCTCTTCTTCCTCACCCTCTCCGCTGGGACAGCTCTGCATGTGTGGACGGCTACCTTCACTGGTGCTCTCAGGGAACACCAGCTCAAAGAGCAGCCAAAGTGAGATCTGAATCAGGCTTGACGGGTCCTGATATGAGGCATGTGCGGCTCCTGAAAAAGTGATAAATATTTTGAGACTGCAATATACAGAGACCTCAAAAGTTCTTGAATCTTGCTACAGTAAATATAGCACTCATGACTTCAGCAAATCATTTCACAATAGAGGAACAAGTAGATTTAATTGTTCTGCCACTTTAAGGAGAAATCAGCCATGTATTTAAGTACTCTATAGCCCTTTCAGACATGTACTCCTTTCCATAAATCTGTCCGCTTCTGAAGGTGTTGTCTTCGTGTCTGAATGCGTTACTAGGTGGGACATAGTAACATTTATGTTTCACTTTAAACATGGCTCATGTTTGAACTATGCAGTTGCGTGCAAGACTACGATTCAGCGGCATAGGAATTTCTATTACACTTCGTGGGCCTACCAATCCCAACAGTGTACGATGTTACCCATCAAAACTTGCAGCCTGGTCTCTGACATTATACATGCAGCTGCATAAACTAGAGTTACTCGCTGTGGTTTTTATTTCCCTGCCAACCACTGAAGTGGCTGCCTATGTGCATGTCTGTCCAAACTCTTATTGCAATCAGTTCATTCATGCCAAGTGTAACTGGTGACTCAGAGATTTGAGGTCCCAGTTGCATTTGCCTTTGACATTTGACTAAATTTTAATCAGTTTATCTTTACGTTCAAGTGAATGTTTGTGCCATGGCTGACAGCAGCGCTGGGGCATCAAAACATAATTAGTCATGGAGAATGAAAATTTCACCGGAAAAAAAAATGTATCCATTATTTTGTAGTAAGAAACCTCTGGCCGCATACATTATATGCCACTTGATGTACTGTACAATCTCTCTTGTATGTGAAATAGAGCTCCCATGCCCTGGGTTTATTTAACGTGGTATCCATTGCTTTAACTGACTTTTATGTTACATATCTAACATCTGAAAAGGGCTTATTACAGTGTGGTTTTGTTTTCCCTCAAATTGCACAGTCAGTTCACTGGCAAAACTGGCCTTATATTTTATGTTTTGCATTTGGAATGTCTGGAAAAGTCCTCATATTTAAAGTTGCATGATAAAATGTCCAGGCATTATAGGTAAGGATAAGCACATCGAGTATTGCTGCTTTAAAGGCACATCGAGTCAGCAGAACAAATTGAAATGGTCTAATGTGTTGTATAAAGAGTCGAGAAATATTTTGGAAAATAGAATCAAAGCTGTTTTTACCATCTGATGCATTTTAATAATTTAATAAGCCAGCAATAAGAGCTGTAGCCAAAAGCAATATCACTACTTGTGATGCATGTTCTGTCATATTGTACTTTATTTTAAGCATCTCTTGAGATGTATGGTTCACATTTTAAAAGAATGATTCTCTACTACCTCGTATCCGCACTGTGTGGTACGATACACAGGAGGTAAATGTACAACAAGATTTATTTGTTGATCATGATACAAGTGTGAGACATACAACTAATGAATCGCCAATTAACCTAAAATCTGTAGGTCAGCATGTAACAAGTGAAATAATATGTGCCAAAAATGTAACATTTATAAAATGGAGCTATAATGTATGACCATCTGAAGAATTTCAATTTTGTTCTTTGCAGGGAAACCCAGGTGCGTATTGATGCCGGTTTATGCACTATTATTTTTTTAAGTATTCAAATATACTGTAACTGTGGTTAATAACTATTCTTCACTTCCCCATAATGAGGCATTGTTTTGACAATTAGCAACTAAATACGAGCCGATTATTAGGACATTATGAGAGAATTATGATCAACAAGCTACTAAAATGCCCCTTTGAAATATAATAGCTCAACCCTCAGTTGCAGCTAAGGAAACCTCAGCCTTACACACTGCATGGTGCCATCTTGTCTCAGTTTTTCCATGATAGAATCAGGTTCATTAATAATCTATGAAAATAACTGTTCTTCATAAATCTCAAGTAAACAATACAAGTAGTTAATTGCAGTCACTGATGACATTGTATGACCTTTGTGTTTTATGTTAAAATGCCAAATGCACAACAATATGTACTATAAAATACACTTTACATCTCCATAATGGTGAATGAGAACAGCGTAGAGTATGTTTTTTTTTCCAGCCTCTGTGGGAAAAAATAAAGGTAAATTAATCTTTAGAGCTGATAAGAACTGAGAAGAGACAGGTTAGACAAGGATGTTTTGGTTTTAATAAAGGTAGTAATCTCAATAATAATACTGGTTTATCCACTTGTTGCAAAGCTCATATTTTGTCTCTCAGCTACTGTGTTGCCCGAAAATTGCACAGAAATAAAACTGCTGAGTAAATCTTGCAATTTCTCTGTGTGTATATGCGTGTTTTTGTGTTTTAGTATTTCCTTTGTCACCACACATTACCACATTCTGTATCCCCAGAGGCCGAGGTCCCTGTGTGGCCTTTGTGGACACTCCCACCTTTGAAAATCCATCGTGGCTTTCCCGCAGCTTATAACACAACACTGGCTCTCTGCTGTGCACTAGCTGAAGGCTACAGTAGTGAAACCAGCCGCTGTCACAGGATCCACAGCAAATGTTGTGAAGCAGGATTAGGCCAGCTTACACTGACCCCCAGTACACCTTCACTGTACACTTTCTCACCCGGCCTTATCTGGGCGTACTGTTTGTGTAGCGGGAGGGTCGATGCAGGGACGCAGAGGTAGAGGCTTACGTTTGAACCACTCACCCTCGAGCGTTAAGGGCAATAAGCCTGTTTGGTTTGGTGTCTTCCTGAGTCGTCACATGAAACCACCACAACTATTGTTCTTTATGGTACAGCTTTCTCTCTCTCCTGCACGACACAAAGTCCACCAGCCTCCCTTAACCAGTAGTAAGGTTTTATTTATTTTTAATTTTTGGGGCTGAAGGAAACCTGTTCAAAAAAAACTATTCGAAAAAAAATATTTGTGCAACAAGTCACTAAAAGCTTGGGGAAAAGGGGAAAGCTTGCTGGACGGTGACAGCACAGTTTCACCACAGTGTCGATTGTGTAGCTGTTGTGAACCTTTTAATTGCCTCGCACAGTCTATCTGATGTTTTCCCTGTTGTCATGCAAACATGCATCTTGAAACTGAACTTTCTTCTTAGTGCTCACTGTAGACAGAGAAAATGAGAGCTTCTTAATTATTCCTCTTATTATTCTTTAAAAATGATTTTCAATTTGGTTTATATTTCCTTTGATTCTGAGATTTCAAACTCTAAAATATGTGCTATCAACCCAATATGGTGAAAATTATTAGAATTTTGTGCGTCGAAAAAAAGAAAATTTCATTTAAAGTACTTCTGTAGTTTAAAAACAGCAACACACCCTATTATAAGTGATTATGCAAACTATAAGTAGTTTGCATAATCCACAGAACTCACTGTAAAGAGCTTTTGTTGAGACTATTTCTTCTGTAAAAAGTAGTTCCAGTAAAACACAAAAACACATGGCACATCATTGCGAGCTCTGTTTATAACCTGTGCAGACAAGGGAGTGGGGAAAGGTACACAAGTGGTCTGGATCCTGCAGTGCTGATGAGAGTGAGACCCCCCACTGCGGGTGCCAGATTGGCAGAAACCCCCCGTGGAGAGTGTATGTGTCTCGTGGCTACCCTCCTTGCCATGGTTACCATTGTTGTGATGGATTGGTGGATGCGATGTGCACATCGCCTCAGATCATGAATGATAACTTTGTTGAATAATAACAATAATGAAAAAAAGCACGAGACTTATTGCCAGGTAATTTGTCTAGAATGTACTATAAACATAATGTGCCGAAAACCTTGTGTGTTCTTCAGTAAATACTTTCTTTTGAAATTTTAGTACACATGGCGCTTGTGTTTGTCCATTTGTGAATTCCTGAGCTGTTATCATCAGGGTCAGATTCCCTATATTGAAGGGTAAGGCTGGATATTCTTTTATGTCAACAGCTATTTAGTTTCAGTGATCAACAATCGAGCTGGGACACAAGTCTGGTCACATCACCAACTTTATACCCATCTCACACAGGAGACACGGCGAAAAGATAGGCCTGCTCATTCACCCTTTGCCAAGGCTGATCTACTAATCACAGTGTCACAAGAAGCATCACAATGACGCCCAGACAATACGAAACACAAATAATAAGGCAGATTTTATGAGCTAACAAAAATGGAGAGAGTTCACTGACAGTTGCATGTGTTGCCCGGTAGAGTTTCCTCTGGGGAGAGAAGGAGGGAAGAGAGGATGGGAGAACAGGCAGAGATTGCAACATGTTTTAATCTCAGCAAACAAAAGTGTTGTATCAGTTTTTTTCCCCCCTTTGTCTCCGAGCACCCATGGGGGAGAGAGGTGTTGGCTTTTTGCGCTGCTTTTGTCCTGTGGCCTGCAGAATAGCCTTCTGGGAAACCTGAGTGGGCAGGCGGAGGAGCCTCAGCAGCATCAAGTGTCACAGTGTTTCCTTCAGTAGTGTTTACTTTTTGTTTATTTGCAGAATGAAAGACATGGACACCTCTCTCTATATCCCGAGCTCATCTCTTCTTGCTCTTCCCACTGCTTTGTCCCTGGTCTTTGTTTGCGTCCTCGGCGTTCTCAACTAACTTCATCATCCACTCACGTACATCCTGTCGAAATTAATTTGTTTTCCTTTGCTCTGTCCATTTTGGTCCACACATTGAATCCACAATGAATACATTTTGCTATAAAGTATTTAGGAGTAAATCTTATATCACAATGTATTATTTTTGTCGACTAATAGATATTTGCACACATGCGCAAAAGTAAATGAGTAGAAAAAGTAAGCGGATTAAGAAAGAAGCTGCCTTACAGACAGAGGAGCAGTGAGCGTTCAGTTTGCTCTTGGCCAAGCAACGGCGACTGGCCGTAACTCTAGCCAACAGACAGAGAGGACAGAGGAGCCCTGCTGTATTTTTTTTGTATCTTCCATTGCAGCCAGGCAGGTACTGTGTCTTTACCTGGTGACAACACACACCTGTGTGGAGATCACATGACCTGATCACCACTGTGGGAATGCGTCGGAAAGATTTACTCAATCAACCTTTTGGGCAGTATAGCAAGTTCACTATACAGGACAGAAGAAGAACTTGTGTAAAGTAGTTTGGCATCCAACTGAGCTGAATTATTGATGCTCACATTTATGTTCCAGTGCATTTTTTTGTATCTCTTTTTATGTTAAAAATGCTGCTTAAAATTTACAGCAAAAATCTGAAACATTTCTGACACACACACACCGAATCTTCAAAATAAGCACAGCTCATGACCATTTATCTTGTTCTGTTATTTCAGGGTGTCTGATAATAGTGTTTTTGAGAATTTTCTTTTGGTGAATTACCAGTATTTCAACACAGTTAATTAAAAAAAATCACACATATAATCCCTTGCACTTAATTTAGAAACAGCCATTTTCCATTATGATCAGAGACTGAGTAGAATTTTCAATTAGTTTCTGCTGAAATGCCATGAGTTCACCTTGTAACAGCCTCTGAGCAATAACTACAAGCCCGACCCTGCTGAATAACTTAACGTAAGAATAAATTGTATGTTCTGTACTCATTTCATTAATAATACACACACTAATTTTCATACAGGGTCTCTGCTCCCTGCCAACATAATCATAGTTGCCTATTTTTAGGTACAAGGTTTTAATTGGCATGAATATTCCAATGAGAGACAAAGAAGCACATGCTGAAGATGGCAGCATAAGCAGAGCTTAGTCTCTTAAACAGGAGAGGAAAAAAGGAAAGACACGGTTTCACGTACATGTACGGTGGTGTCAAACACAGATTGTGCAGTACAACATGGAACAGACTTTTTCTTTCTTTTACTACAAGAGACATTCCAGTTGTCATCCACCTTAGTATTATCACCTACTTGAGCGACTGAATCTCTGCACAGTTAAGTCATCTACAAACAAACTACAGCAGGTGACAAACCAAAGGTGACACTGTTCATAGTGTTCCCTGCTGACATGAGCAAAATCCTTGCTATGACATTATGACCAGCCGCCAGAACAGCTCCAGTCAATGGACAGCTCCAGACCTCAGCCCTGAGTAGAACACAACTGGACTTTCTGATCCTTCTGAATCTGGATGCTTAATCAGGGCAGCACTTCAAACCCGGAATGTTCTTCAAACCATTTCTAAACCATCCGTGCAGTGTGAATGTGGAAGCAGGCCACTGCTATTGTAGAACACTGCTACAGTATGAAGAGCCCGATCTGCAACATTTAAATAGATGGCGGCATATGTCCGACATCTAGAAGCCTGTAGTCAAGGATCCCAGGAAAACACTGTGCAGTTTGTGTTCTTTTCATAGTGCTGCCTGGTGCCGTCCCTCCCTAAGGTAAATGAAACGCTGGTTTTCTAATGATCTGTGTGTGAAGTGAAATAAATCAGGACTAATCAGAACAGACAACACTGTCAGTGTGGCAAGTTGAATTTCGGATGCGTCTGTATGTATTGTAGGTGCTGATAGTGGGGGACAGAGTTGCTGGGACACTCCAGCCAGTCTGTGGCTGCACAGCATCAGTGCAGCAGAGTGGGATGTGGCACATTCCTGCCATAACCATCATCAGTATTTTCTGTAACTTATGCTGGTTGTCCAATTAAAACCAAATTATATAGAGCTGCATGTTTGTCCTCATGCACCGATGAGCCTTTTGCCCGTTCGTGCTTTGTAGCACCACAAATATTGGTATGTACTCATGATGACTCTTATTACTGACCAGATGCCTCAACTTTTCGCCCCATAAGTCAATTTACTGGTAGGTTCATACTTTTATTTAACAGTTATTTTAGCAGTTTTAAGTGCTGCTTTGATTGTTCTTTTATAAAAATGTACAAAGAAGAAGAAAAAAGTATAACTGTTTATCTAAACCTGGTGTGTGTGCATTCGAAGTGATGGGAGCTGCTCTGTGGGGAAACCGGCTCTGCTATCCAGTCTCTCAGTGATGGGCAGGGATGTGACAAGCTGCCAGCTCATATGGTGTTGAGCCTGAGTCACTTAGCTCTGGTCTGTCCCAGTCTCCAGGCTCAGTCCCCTTCAACCCAACCCTCCCGCATCACCACACTCTCCCTCAGTCCCAGCCCCACCACACACACACACACACACACACACACACACACCCTTTATCCTAGGCTCATTTGGACCATTAGGGCCAAGACAGGAGAAGCCTCTAGAGCACACACCCCACTTCTTCTCTTTCATTTCCTGTCATGTATTTTCCAAAGCCTTCTCCCCATTCCTCCATCTCGCTGCCCTCACATGCAGACAACCCGTCGGGGCTGGTTATTGACAGGGGAGTTAACAACACATTGTGATGCTGTTTAAAGGAATGTCGCTCTATCTGGCAATCTGTCTAAACTGGATAACTGCACGCGCCCTGGTGATGGAGCCTTCGTCACTCCATCTACCTATCTACATATCTACCCATCCACCCACCCTCCCAGCTGTTGGTCCGTCCGTCCGTCCGTCCATCCATCCATCTATTTATCTTTTGCTAATTTATCTCTTTCCTCAATTATAACAAGTGCTAAAACTCTATTTAAGTGCTCATTGAGGAGTTAAAAGTTGTGGAGAGACTCGGTTGTATCATATTCCAGTCCTATATTATTTTCAGTATCTCTCAGGGAAATCATTCTTTGGCAGAGTTTGGCCGAGAAGTAACTCTATTGTTTCTTAGAGTGCAGTCACACAAGAAAGACTCAAATTTCTCTTAATCCCATATCAGACTGTCTGTGGTATGAAATTGAGGCTATGAATAAATGGGAAATGTCAAATTTGTCATCCTGATATCATTTACCTAAGTTGGTGATATTGTACTTCATTGAACACAGACACACAGGTGTTTAGTCTCCGAACAGTTTCCGTTCCTATTAGTTGGGAAGCATTCTGACAGACCTACTGTATGTAATTATGACATTACCTTAGTTTATTAGAGTTCGGAGGGTTTAATGGTTTAGGTTAGGAAATTATCAGTTACTTTCAAAAACTACTTAAACCAGTTTAAACTAAAAGTATATTTATTAGGAGGAATATTTGTTCATTGTCAAAGTATTCTTGCTAGTTTCCAGTTTTGACATTTTCTGTGTTCATCCATTCATTTATTCATTATGTAAATCACTTATCCTGTTAAGGAGATGCTGCAGCAAATCCCTGCTGCCATTGAGCAAAAACACCCTGTTTAGGTCAGCATCTTGTCTTTAATAACTTTAATAACACATTAATAACTGTATTTGTTTTTGTATCTATAATAAAAAAAATCAAACCCTACAACGTATTCACAGGACATGACAGAAACACGAGCAGCCGTGCAAAGACGCGTTAATGTACTGTAAGGTCCTTTGCTCACCATTGTTGACTTTAATAAACATGTACTTAAGTAATTCATATAAAACATATTGACTAAGATTTTATTGGGTTTTTTTTTTTACATGAACAATAAAAGGACCTCAAATTACATTGGTTGTTAGATATGGAGTACAGTGCCTCATCCTTACTGGGCCAATCCAAGCAGGAGGCGAGGCCCATTTTTGTCTCATTCGGAGGGCGTGTGGCGTCCTATTGTGACTTGTGTTGAGTGCAGAGCAGAGTGCAGAGCTGATTTGTGTGAAAATATCTGACAAGATCACAGCCAAATATCTTTTCCAAAATAAGTGTATGTAAGACGGGTGTCTTGACGTGGACAAAACATGAAGCGACAAGGTGATGGAGAGGAAGGGTGGAGCGATTAGTTGATGGAGAGGAAGGGTGGAGATGTGCTGGAGGAAGGGAAGAGAGGACCAAAGGAGAGAGGGAGGAGACACAGGACCATTACTACATGTACGCTGTTTGACAACACAAGGGATTGAGCCTCAGGCCAGAGCAACTAATGGGGGTCTCTTAGCCTTCCTATGTGACACACACACACGAAACAATCACATTTCAAATGCACACTACACGTACAGATATGAATTCATTCTTGCTTCAGCGTTTGGAGCTATACTTGCAGACAGATGTAAGAAATGTGCACAACTCTGTACACGCACACACACACACACACACATAAACAGTTAATTTGTCATGTTCAATCCAATAATGTTTTCACACATATACTGAATAGATGAATGTACACTTCCCTTTGGTGTGTTTAATTTAATTTGTCTCTATCTTGATGTTTGTGCTAGAGATTGTTTTGTTGTTGTAAAATCTCTTCAGTAACACATTCCACGCCGTCCTGTACATCCTTTTTTCCTGTTGCTTCACAGGGAAACTAATCTGGCACAGTCATTCATATAAGTGTTGATGTGTCACCCAGGAAAGAAAAGAGAAACAGTTTAGCCCCTCTATCTTACCCTGTACCTTGAAAGCCACACCACTTGTGCGTCTCCGAAGTCTTTGAAGGAAAAAGGCTTACAGTGCTACGCCGCTTAGAAAAGCTAACTCATCCCCAGCAGCATTTGTTGTGCTGTCTTAATCTAATTCAACTGTTAAAACCCCTGTGACAGCAGCTTCTGTGCTTCAAGCACCAAATTATGGTCTAACTGAGAAACAGCGGCAAAAATAAAGATCAGAGAGAGAGTAAGCCGAGCTAAGGCAGCGAGACACAGAAGGTAATGCATCCAGATAAAAAGAGATGGATGTGGGACAGCAAGAGAAAGAGGCAGAGTTACAGTAGAGCAGCGGTGTATCTGCTGGAACCATCAGAGAGGCAGTGGGCCGACTGATGTAGACAGCTGGACGTGGATTTTTTAATCCGTCTAAATAGGATCTGCCCAGTGCAGGATTTTCTCCAGAACAGCAGGCCCAACCCTGGGGTGGTGACAGCCAGACGACAGCATGGGACCTCAGCACTCAGCAGCGACACCGCTGCTGTCTGTGTGCGAACCTACGTGAGTGAGAAAGAGAGAAATAGGGGCTCCCAAAGAGAAAGTCAAACAATACGACAGTCAGTCAAGATGTCTGCAAGTCCCGCTAAAAAACAAGTGTCACATGAACTTGTTAGAGAAATCATCATGAAATGATGTAAATGAATTAATGTTTTAGCGAATATTAGGAGGAAGATGCATTGAAAAGCAGTTAATACTTTGATGACATTATTTAGTAAAAATAAACAATAGTTGAAGTTTGAAAAGATGTCATTGATTCTGCGAGCCTTAGCTGCACTCCACTGTTTGTGCAGGGACAGTAAAAAAAGCCACATGGTCCCACACACACTCTCATAAAACATCAGTCAGTCTCCTTGACATGATTCTTGTGACACAGATACACGTACTGTTTTATTTCTTTTTCAAGATGTTCATCCACATACAGCAAAGAGAAGCGGGCTTTAACTGGCTGTTACTGTTGTCCAGAGTTACAGTCAGGCATGTGTGGGTGCAGATGTGTTGGATATTAAATTGCTCCTAAATTAGCTGTAATGAATTGGCTCTTAGGAAGAGACGAACGATGCCTGGCTGAAGATCTGTGGCTGTGTTCTGACTTATACGCATAGAAAAATTCCGCCATTTAACCAGCCCATAAACCGTAAAACCAGGACTGATATGATCTTAGAGGAAACGTGAATTAATTAATTTTGTGATGCCTGTAGTGTCTCTGTGCAAAACCGTGATGAGATTTTTATGGAGACCTTAACAATGGAATGTCAAACAAGTGAAAACTGTGAAAAAAATGAAGACGTTTTTTCTTGGAATTATTTGTTGGATCTTTGATACAAACAGATTAATGCTGAGCTAAAATAAACTGAACTGAACTAAATGAGAGTTACATATATTTTATTATGATTTCAATAATTTCATATCACCTAAAACTGCAAATGATAAATGTTAAACAAAAACTTTTAAATGCTAAAACTTTTAAACTATTCATCTTTAACACAATTGCTAGAATGATTATTTATTATTTAGGTCTGGAGATATTGTTGTATTATTTGTAGTATAAAAAGTTAATTTGGCGCAAGTGAAAATATTGTCAAGACAACACAAATTTGTTAAGAATGTCTAATTATTGTTTCCTTTAATAAATGTAGTTCCTCATTCAGTAAGTGCATTACTTTCCCTTGAAAAGAATCATGTTGTTTAGTTTTACAGGATTGTAATTTTTCGGAGACACGGTCGTCTGTGTGTGTGTGTGTGGGTGGGTGTGTTTGTTGCGTGTAGATGAGTGTGTGTCAGCCTGGCCTATTGTCAACTCTTTCAGACAAGCTAACAGGCTGTCGGGGCCCCAGGACCCAGAGATGGTGATGGGAACACTGTTTAATTGGGGTAATCTGCGCGCTTTTAGAGACCTGCTTATTAAGAGAACCCCCCTCAAACACACATACACACACTCCTCCTCTCCCTCCACTACACTCTCTCTTCCTTTTTGTCCTCAGCTTGGACAGACAGACAAGCAAAGTGACAGCTCTGCTGCTCGCCACCCAACGTCTTTGCCCACATCTCTGCATCAGAGATTCAGAGTCAGTAGGCCGGGATGCAATGTGTGATCATCAGTGTGTGTGCTCACGAGTGTGTGTGTGTGACATCTCTCCAACACCAGCACTGTTCAATACTTGAACGTGTCAGTGATACTGTGCCTGTGCCCGGAGAAGGAGGCGGAGTTAAAAGTGTTATGGTAATGACATGTTCTTATAATTTGTTCTTTTAAGGAAATACATGAATAGAAATACAAATCTCAGGTAGTTTGATTTTTTTTGTCATAACCTACCTGTTAACCTGTCTGTGACAGTGTACGATCTTACCTTCAGTCCACCTTGGGGAAGTGTTACTAAGTGCTCGCTGATCATGCTCGGTGTGACCTAAGCGCATTTTAAAGAACAAACAACAGTTCAGTTCATTGTTTCAGCCAACAAAGACTGAGATTGTTTTATCTTGTCTAATCCAGCTTTATTGTTGTTGTAAGAGAGAGGGATGTGAGGATTAGACACTGTCTGATTCAGCCTAACCCCCCCTAACCCCACAGCACAAACACACACACACACACACACACACACACAGTAAAATCTCAGAAAACATGTGAAAACTTTTACCAATTCCCAACACTTTTGATGCTACAGTATGGACGGTCTAACTTCCCAACAGGTATCAGCTAAGGAAGACAATTCACTATCAAATAAATGTGATATTGTTTTTGTAATAAATACATAGATTACCACATGTTTTGATAAAGTAGTTGTTTTCATTATTATAACCCCTCTGATATTTATTTATATCCAAACATTTATTGGTACTTTGGTAAAAACTCCACACTGGAACCTTTCCAGAAGTGATGAGATGGGAATTCAGTTTTTCTGATTCCTGTTTCCCTCCTCACTCACTCCTCAAAGACAAAAGGCCTTTTATGTTTTGTTGTGTTTTCCGCTGGTCTTACATGTAGAGATGATGCCTCGGCCTGACTGCAGGTCAATACATATTGTTTATGAAAAACAAAGGGATGATGACGTGATGTCATGTCTAGACTCCATGCAAATTAACAAGGTTGATAAAAACCTCTCGCAAGTGTGCATACAGTATTTTAAAAGCCACAGGAAAACACACATACACACACAAAAACACACAAACATCCGAAGAAACCACCACAGACACACACACACACACACACACAGTGGCAGACAAAGTGGGAATGATTATGGTAATGATAATAATCATGACTGTCATCACAGTCTCATCCACCAAGTTAAAAATTAATCTGAGTTAACGGTAATCCACGTCTCCTCATTAGATTACTGGTGCGGGGAGGGGAGACTCACAGGCCATCTGCACATCATTAACAGAGTCTCACTGACAACCCTCTCCTCCACATCGACTTCCTCGATCGTCCTGCCGTCTCATCGTTCCCTCCATTTATTTCCTCATCCTCCTGTACCACGGCTGCTCAGCCTCCTCTTCCTCTCTGTTTTCAGTGTGTCACTTTGGATGTGCATCACATGCACAAACCAAACCGGAGGACAGAAAGGACTTGATGTGAGATTGTCCCCTATGGGTGTCATTATCAGCTGGCGTCATCATCAGAACATTATTATTATATGCCATTGTATTTCTGTTATGTCATTGGACATTGCTGCCGTGGATCCTGCTTTTGTTCTTCCTACGCAACACAGTGCAAAAGACACAACGTCCAAGCATTTTTCTGTAGGGAAATTCTTTTTTGTAGCAAAGGTCAAAGTTCACAATGTCTGTGGAGTTACAGAACCACAGCGCTGCCTGGAAGTGAACAGAGATTCATTGTCTGGCTCAAGGACACTTGAGCAATGGCTCGAATCTCCAGCATAAGCGTGATGTTTTTTACATAACCGACATGCTCCTCATCTGCCAAGCACAAATAAAAAAAAAGAAAAAAGAAAACCGACAGAATAAACCTTGACACATTCATGACTGAATCACGTTGCTCATGTCACTGGAACAAGCTCAGACAGGCAGAAAAAGAGAAACAGGGGAAAATGCTGAGGGGCACAAACAAAAACGACAATAAAAGGCACGGAGAGATAGGAGCTCAAATAAACTAACAGTTTACAGAACGTAAAGAAATACGACATCACCACCATCACATTTGATTTGTGACATGTTGATCATGTTTGCACAGTAAGTAAGAAGCTAAAATCGGCAGATGGGCCCTTAGCATCAAACCTGGAAACACGTGGGATACAGCTACAAAATCTAACAACCAGCACTTGAAGATGAAACTTGAGGACCTCACCTCGTCTGTTTCTTGACTATCTGTTCACCTTACTGTGTCTGGACAAGAAATATTGCCACTGCAACTTTTGATGTTTACATTTGACTTTTTAATGGATCAAACAAATGAGCTAGACGGGACGACAGCAGGGACACACAAAAGAAAAGCAACCTTCAGCCATTAGCCTTTGCCGTGTGCCCTGCACCACTTGTGCTAGTCTGAACCCCGTTAGCCGCATTTTGGCTGATGCGACATGTTAACTCAGCATTGGCCTCTCAGTGAAAGAGACCAATCTGATTGGCTGTTTAGACCACGCTATTCCCGCTGACAGGACCTCCAACAGGAGGAATCGAGCCTCTTCAGATGATCAAAAACGCAGCAGTGACACGTGTCAGACCCCAGATCCCTGCACTGGCTTTCAGTGGTTTAAGGCTCTGACACTTACCTACAGAGTCCTTTACCCAACTCCGCCCCTCTACACGAACACCCTGATCCTGGTCCACAGCTGCCCACTGCCCTCTGCTCCTTTGTGGTGGTCCGTTCTACACAATGCAGAAACACATCTCAAACAAAGCTCCTCTACTCAGCGACCACCGATGAGACACTGTACCTAACTGCAGCCTCACTTCCAGCCGTTAAGAAGCTCCTCTGCAGCAATCAACCTCCTCCCTGTCTGGTTTAGTCTGACAAAACAAACACTTCCTATCTTCGCTGTCTTCTCCTTCTCCCTTTCTTGCTTGCTTTGTATCGTACTTGTAAGTCACTTTGGACTAAAATGTCTGCCAATCAACAAAGTGTAAATGTAAAGTGGGTGCAGCCAGGTTAGCTGTTTGTCTGCTGGCAGTACAGCCAGACAGGACAGCGGTCAATCCTGCCGTCTGTCTTTGAGTATTTCCCAAAATGTAAAATAATAATATGACAGAGGGGCTGCAGACTAGACAGATTTGTAATTAAGCAAAAGCAAGAGTTAATGAGCCTGGACAGTAGAGCAAATGACTCCGAGGCCCTTGATAATTGATAACATCTGTGCCGTTATTGCAGTGTGTAGCATGTCTGCTCCTGGTGTGTCCTGCTGTGGGAAACACCCTCCACAGTCTGCAGGACTTATTTACCATCACACACACTTACTGTAGTACAGTGAAGTACAACAGTGAACTGTGATGGCTCAGTGGAAGTCATTACCACATCACTTTGTGTCTGGGTGTTTGAACTGTCGAGACTTCCAAATCAAGGTGCAATCTTGGTGTGGTGAGGTTTGGCATCACTTTAACCTCAGCTGGTAATACTGCTCTCTCATCTCAACAGACGTGTGGGACAAGAATCTCATCAATTTCTACTGTGACACGTAAGGGAGAGGAAAGTGTGGAAACAAACCGAAAAAGTTCAGCTGCCCCTCCTCCCAGGCCTTTCGTCTCCGTCAGAACTCCATTGATTTTCTGCCGACTTTACAGACAGCTTTGAATATTGTTGGGATGCGGAGCCCACAGGGGTTCGTGTGTGTGTGTAATGACAGATGGTTGTCATTCCATATAATGGAGGTAGAGAAAAATAGCAAATATACAGCATGTAGTGGACAGCAGGACTCACTGAGTGGAACTAAAGGCTGCACGTTCCCAACACATGCCAACTGCACTTTGACTGCATCAATTACATGCTCGTTAATATATGAACTCCATGTCAGTCTTCATGCAGGTTTTCATTCAGGTTTTGCTCATGCATGTTGTGTATATTTAAATTTTTTATGTCAGGGAATACATGACTCTTATTCTTGTTCATTTAAAATCAAATTGTCATCCTGCAAGGACAGGAAATAACCTACAGTAAGAGATGTTTAGTGTTAGACACATGGAAAAAAACCCCATCTGAACTGACACTTGAATGAGTAAATGTTAGAAGGGGACAGGAAGAGGAAGACATAAAAAGCATGAGAGGAACTAAATATACAAGTCATGAACAACTCACTGTTTATCACTACGCATTTGTGCATTTGTGTGTGTGTGTGTGTGTGTGTGCGTGTGTAAAGACCCCTGCCCTTCTGCTGGCCCCGCCTCTGCGTAACAGCCTAACCGTTCCTGACAGCCAGTGGCTCATTAGAGCTGCTGTTCTATGTTCCTACCTCCGTCCACCCACTCCTAGTTTCCTGGTCCCAGCCCCCCCCAAACAATATATGTGTGTGTGTCAGCTGGCTGCACTCAGGCCTGAGCTGGGACAAGCACAGGGGGTGGCGAGGAAGAGAGAGGAGGGAGTCAAGGCCTATTCACCGGCACAAAGACATAATTAACCAAATTGGCAAATGGTTCGAGCAACTGCCTCTTGAACATTGTGTGCTAGCCTTTGGTTGCTATAGCAACTCTAAAATTGTGTCTGCATTTGTTTGTGTGTATGTAATATGTCCAATGTCGATATTAAAAGTCACAAATGAGTCACAAATGATTATCAGTTCCATTATCAGATCACACATCCACTTTTACTGATTAATTCTGGGGTTTTCAGTTTTTCTCTCGTCATTCTTCATTCACTCAGTCGCCTAAACATGCAAACAGTCCAAATCAGTTAACTTGCTATGCTGTGGTCACTCACTGGCAGATTTATCAGCATTTGATATTTGGAAAATATCAGCTTATATATATATATATATTTTAAAATCTTTGAATAGATTAAATGTAACATACAAAATTCAATCCATAAAGCAAACAGCCTTTGTGCTGTGTGTCTGTTTCTGCTCCGAGCAAACTAACGTCACCCTCTGCATTCACCTTTCCTGATGACAGAAAAGGTGATGACAGTCACACCTGTTGCCTCATAGACCCAGATCTATAGCTAATATGGGCACATCTTTCTCGTGCACAATATGAGCAGAGTTTCTGTGGTGTGTGGCTGTTGGCTGTTAAATGTCTGGGACAGGAAGGGACAACAGGGACAAGTGGGGGAAAACCAATAGGGACTTAATCATGCTACAGTTATGTTTGCATAATTATTGTTATTGCCAAGGGTTTTGGGATAGCCAGTTATTCAGGCACGTGTGTGCTCTGATAAGTTTACTACATTCAGTTGTTAATAAAGCACCATTAAAAGCTTAATGATATTAAATGCCATGTGCTTCTGTTTTTCATGCTAATTAGCCATGTGGAGCTGATCTGAGACAGGTTCACTTCATCAAGCCTCTGTGTTTACAGGGTTTTTCAGTTGCTTTTCCCTCAGATCTCAAATGAGAAAATCAGTCTTTAAAAGAAAAGTGCAGAATGTGTAATGACTGAAGGAATCCATTAAACTGTCCAGAAGCTGTGGGCAGCACTGTGGTGGAGTTGGTTGGTTCTGTGTGCAGCTTGCAAACATGCCTGACAGTGTAAAAGTGAGTTGTTGTCTCATTGTCTCTGTCTCTCTGTGTTGGACCTGAGATGGGCGACCTGTCCACGGTTCACTCCACCTCTGGCCCTCTGTGACAGCTCCATCCAAACAAAATACACTCACAGTGTTTTACATTCTTGTCCAAAATCTAAGGTGAAAGTACAAAACGAAGATGTTATGTTCAAGCTGTTTAAATTAATTTCTTACTGGAGGTTACTTTGCAGTTCTGCACTAAAATATACAGACACAGTCTAAAAAACTGTGTTTCTCCTGCGGAACACAGAGAGTTAAAAATAACACATGTGCAAACAAATGAAACCATAAAGACATGCCCCCCTGACATTTTTACTGAACCCCCACAGGTGACATGCTGAATCTGAGGCTCGCGCATCGTATTCGTCACAGAGGTTTGTGTGGGGGTGTGAGCGTGTTTGTGTGTCTGTCAGCTGACTCTCTCCCCAGTGAGTCAATGAAACATCGATCACAGTGACAGTGGGACAGACATCAAGGACAAACTGCTTGTAGATCAATAGCTGCACAACTGTACTGTGTCTGTGTTTGTGTGTGTGTGTGTGTGTGTGTGTGTGTGTGTGTGTGCGCTCGTGTGAGAGAACTTAAAGCTTGTATTGCTTTTCTGCTATAGAGGAAAACATTTCATATTTAAACCGCAGCTGCATAAGACATCACTTTATCTATCAAATATAGATTTCACTGCAATATAAAAGTTGAAGTTGATTTGTACTTCAGAGCAACACTAAGTTTAGCCCATAGAAAGTTGCTCTTTTCCAGAGTTACGGTAAGGTTGCGAGGTTTGTTTGTTTCTGTAAAGTTGTCTTCCTCCCGCCGACTCCAGCCCTGTTTTGAGGTTAGTTTCTGTAAAGTTGTGCCTTTTGGCACCAAGCAGCACTGTGGTTTGGGAGCTCGAAGCTTGGTTAAAGATAAACTTCAGGTCTGACTGAAGAGTTCACTCTTTCTCGCTCTCTTCCCCTCCCTCTGTCTCTCTCTCTGTTTCTTCCCCTCCCATCCCTTGTTCAGCCCCCAGAGTCACAACAAGAAGCAGCAAACAGCTTGTGCATCCCTCGTACCAGGAGAAAATGCCCCATTTTCATCTGTTTGAATCTGACATTTTTGGCACATTAAATATTGGACATTAATAAATTAAATGTAATGAACTGACATGAAAGAAGAAAAAAGTCCAATGGTACAATGCAAGAAAGTATAAAAGGCAAGAGTGCGAAAGAAAGAAGCACAACAACAAAATAAGGCTCAAACTTTTTTCTTTAATTCCAATTAACTATTGCTTTCTGTAGCCATTGGAGATTATTTTTCATAATCATTTATTCAAACAAATATTGAATAATTTAAGAAAGAGGGAATAACAACATGAGAAATCACAGCACATGCTGCCAATGGAGGGAAAGGGGTCTGTCTATGAAGAGTGTGATTGAGGAGAAGTGCGACTTAATGGTCATTTAATCTAATTAGACCTCCGCTGGGTGTTTTGTAACATTCAAATAATCATAACTGCTTGACGGGAGCTGATACAGCCGATCTTTGACCAGCAACAACACTAATTGCTTGTTTTTTAAATACTGTATATTGCAAATGATCAACCACTCAGTGTTAATCAATCATGACAAAAAGTGAACTTATATATTCGTTGATTTATTGGCAGTAATGTTGCATGCTGGGTGTCATCCTGTGCAGTACCATGCCTACTTTGGTTTTTGTTGTTGCGTTTTCTCTGTGTCAGAGTGAGTATGTGTGTCAGCGGCCTGTATACAGTATGTAGGTCAGTGTAAGTGACACCATGGATCATAACACGTAGACTTCAGTGGATCCTATAGGACTACGTGCTCCACCCAAACTCAGCTAACCTGTTTGGAATTCCTTCGTTCAACATTGTTCAATGTATACAGTATGGTATGGATGGAATCAGTGTAATGACAGTAATAATATGGTTGTGGAGTTTCGGTTTGGCTTTGGTAAAAAAAAATAATGCTGGTCACAGTGAAGGTTTGATATTGATTCTTATAGATGAACTGAGCAAAGTAAATCGCCATTGTGTCTGAACGGATCAGCATGTTTCCAGCTGTCAGCTCAGTGGTGATTCACAGTACATTACCTGGCATTAAGATTCCTGAAAAACAGCAAAACCTACAAGGAAAATCCCACAGTTGTGTTTGTTGTAAATACAGAATGAAACTGTCTTTGTGACTGTGGATCTTTGAACCAGACTGAGAGAAATAAGCTGAGTCAGCAAAATGTCCACTTTTAGTGTCACCCAACACGGGTGTTATTGGTGGGGATCCTGCGCTGCTTGTCATCAGGAGCTGTGGTCCACGTTTCGGCCCGAGGTGTAAAGGCTCACGCTCACATCCCGAACAGCTGATTCGAACAGCTAGTATCGGTCACCACAACAAGATTTCATCCAACCGTGAATGAAAACAACGACTGTACTGTATTTTGCATCTATCTCTTTGACGAGTGTTTTCCCTGTTGAGCACAGAGCACCGTGATTTACAACACCTTGTTAAAGTGAATAGGTGTGAGATCTCCTGGTAAATTGCAAATTGAGCATAGCAGCAACTGCATGTCTGTGTAGCACCTCAGGACCAATTATCTGTTCCTCTCATCCTCCTCTCTAAGCAAAAAGCCCCATTAGAGGTCCATAAAGATATCACCGATAGACCAGAGACCAATTATGTGTCCCTAAACTAATAACAGCAGGTAGACCAAGTGACAACACAGGCGTCCAATCTACATCTTCCTCTCGCAGCGGCATGTGTCACGGTGGTAAGTTGTGCCTAACAAAACCCCAAGGCCCAGTCTGCACTGTTGCACTCAACCCAGCAGTGGACGAGCTCATCTCTGCAGACATCCTGAATGACACAGTGGAAAGTTTCTGCACATGTATTAGACATTTTGAGATGTTTTCTCAGAATTTTATCTCAAAAATATTCAGATTAACTTTCTTTTGATGCTTTACTTTCAAAGTATTACTCAGATGCAGCACAAGAAATCCATCACACTCCCCAAACCCAGTGTGGGTGATTTTTTTATTTCCTAAAGCCCTCCCGCTTCACTGAGAGAGCTCGGTTCCAGATCACATCCAACAGAGATGCCAAAAAATGGCACTAGAACCCTCCAATCTCCCACCCCTATCCACCACACTCCTCTGGATGGGGCATCCGGAGAGGGTTAGGCCAGGTCGACTATGCGGCGATGAAAGAACCATGAAATACAAGTCCAACCACCAAGCAGAGGGGAGAGGAGGGAGACGAATGGCAGCGATGGAGAGTAGGAGGAGACAGAGAGGGAAACGGACTTCAAAAACAACAACAACAGCAAGAAAACAAACAACAGGGAAAAACGAGAGAAATGAGAGAGGAGCAGAAGAAGCTCAGAGGCACCCAAGGTCCTCAAACTAATTAAGATGATTTGCATTTATTTATGAGCTTTAATGAGCAGCTTTTCAATAGTTTGTTTTCCCCTAATATGAATATTTCCTTTTCATTATTTTACATAGATAGAGAATCTAATTCTTTCCAATAATCACATCCTGGCTTTTCTGTTTCTGCAGATACAGTAGATGCAAATATGTGTGTTTTGCTGTTTGTTTGCTGCTTATGAACCTCTAAGAGTTTTCATGGGTCCATACAAAGCAACTGTATTTTTGGAGTCTCAACTGTATTTTTTTTTTATTCACGTCTATCTATTTTTGTTTTATAATGCTACCAGTGTCCTGATGGTCTAATTTATGTGTTTGTTTAATGTTGTTATTGATGTTAGTGTTATAAAGCAAGTAAGAGTAAAGTTGGATGTGAGATAATCAGTAATAATAAATGAGCTGTGTATTTAAAGTAAAGGGCTGTACCTGTAATCAGGCGTAGTAACTGCATTTTTCTACCAAATATGAATAGTGCCGCTGAGTGTGCAGCAGATTTTTAGCCAGATCATGTCAGTCTGTTTGTGGCTTCACCATTTCGGTTTTCATTAGAATATCCCAACAGCTCTTGAATGATGCCCGTGACATTTTCTACAGACATTCAGGAATTCACAAATGGAGGGAACCACTGTGCCATCACTCTGCCTACTGAACATGAACATAGCTTTGCCACTGCCAGGTTTAGGTGATACTGCACTGCCACAGGTAGCAAGACTGTATTTTTGTTTGTGTGTGTGTGTCAAAGTTAGGTAATTATACTGAGGTAATAAAATTACCTCAGGAATGTCCCATCAGTATATGGTACACACACTGTAAAGTCAAATTGCACCTCCATGTAACACCAATGGGAAAAATATTACGCAGCCACCAATGTGATGATTAGACAACCTGAGAAATGAGGAAGCAAAGAAATGAATGAGCTGCCTGAAAACAAAGTCTGAAATTATATACATGCTTTAGAAATGTGTCACATTAAGTGCTCAGCTAAACCCTGCAAACACATTCATATGTACCTGAAAGACTATAAGCCACGATTAACTAATAATTTACTTGACAAAATGACAAGCCCCCTGAATACTATGGTCAGCAGTGTTCACGTGGGGGACACCAGAGCCACAAATGATTGATTGATTGTTTCCAGCAACATAATAATCACCACAAAAACCAGAGACAAAATCAATGAGCAATTCCCAGCAGATGTTAATCAGAATCCTGTTTACCTCCTGCTGTATAGACATAGAGTTTTCTGATTGATATTAACAAAAGCCACAATATCCTGCCATACTGGCCTATGTGCCAGATTTCACTAGCATATGTAGGTCCTGTGGCTGCTCACAGGAATATGAAACAATAAATCCACAGCAACTCTTTTATTCTGCAGTTTTAATGTACACGTGCGTGTTCTCCTTGGAGCTGAACCCAGTCAGCCTGGATCAGCGTATGGCTGAGTGTGATTAGATGTAATGTACTTCTCTGTAGGTGAAGGACTGTATGTTGAGACTATATGTGGAACTGTGTATGTTCACATGTGTGTTGTGTATGTGCCTGTGGGTGATATATACTGTAGCCAGATGGGGATTACAGCAGTAGTAGCAACAGACTTAAAGAACCATTTTAATTATATCATAATTAAACTGTGTGGTGGCTCAGTCATCTACTTTAGATGCCACATTTTGATGTGTTATAATAAAATATTTTTATAAATTCTGTCAAAGGGTTAGTTAAAGAACAAATACACAGTGTTCACAGCCAGAATAATGATAATGTTGCATAAGAATCGGAACAATCTTTGTACACATATACATATATACATATGTATTAGTCAGACTGTTTTAGAATGTTTGCTGAAACTTGAGTTTTTCTCCAGCCGATCAGAATCATCCAGGATCTACCTGTGCTGAATAAGAGGAAGGACGCTTTTGAGGGTGGGGAGGTTTTGCGGGCAGCCGTACGAGGCCACTGTGTGGTCATTTATTCGGCAACCACGCTTCCTCCTAAAACATATCCTATACCTCACCCTACTGTCACACTGCTCCCAAGTGTGTGTTTTCTTACATGTTGGCGTGCACGAGCTTGCCTGTTATGTGTGTGTATGTATATTTTATTAGTCTCTGTGTGCACACATTTCCACACTTTGTGTATGGCTTCGCTGTGATTTTATTCTGTAGCCTTTTCTGTGTGTATGTGTGTATGAGGATGATGAGTTGTGACAGGTGTTGTGGCCGCCAGTGCTGTAGGAGAAGGCGGAGGAAGAAGAGGGGGAGGAGGAAGAGAGGGAGTAAACGAGCACAACACAGATGATTATTTAATTACTGTCTAATACTGTGTACCCCCCTCCTCCCTCTTCTCATCCTCCCTCTCTTTCTTTCTCTTCTCTTTCCACTCTCCTTGCCCCCCTCTCTTACACACACACACACACACAGACACACACACACACACACACACACACACACACGCACTCACCCCTTCACCTCACACCGCCTTTTTCATCCTTTCTTTATTAATGAACAATCCGGGCCTTTCTGCAAATCCGCCAGCGCTTCCAGTACCCCCCAGACACTCTGCTGTGTGTGTGTGTGTGTGTGTGTGTGGTAGTAAGAATGGGGGTTTATAGTAGTTAGCTTCTCCCTTAGGAGGACAACTCACACACACACACAAACAGGCACACAGAAGCGTAGACTAACACAGACTAATCACCACATTCACTGTTACTGTCTCATTTTGACATATGTGTGTGAATATGCTTGTGAACCTAGTATTTCTTGCATACATACATACACAGGATGGCTGTGTGCATGTACAAATTGTGCAGTCTGTGCATACACCTCAGCAAGTCGCCCGGCTGGGTGTGTACTCAGGTAACTGTCCCCGTGTAATGATGTCACTGAAACTTGACTTTGTTGCGTCACTTTGACCCACTTCCTGTACAGCTTGTCCTTATCACACTGTTCAGTGTGTGACGTTGTAACAGGTCCTGCCAAGCTCACACAGAAACAATAGAGATGTGATCTTTGCCAGACTGTAAGGAGAAGGACAGCGGGTCAACAAAGAGAAGAACACCTTTATCTATACACTGCAGCGTAGTATAGAGACAAAATCAACACAGATAAGCATGTAGACACACTGAGCAGAACACGCTATGCCTTTATTTGACATGAAACCTTTTAAACAAACATGCAAGAACTCTGCCGTCTGCTTTTGAATTGTATCTTCCTATTTTTTCCAGAGTCTGGAAGAACTCTAGTAAGTGGATTTTGCAGTGAGTTTCTTTTTGTTCGAACTGAAATCCAGATGAGTTTAACAAACACACTTAGCAGGTTTAAGCCACCTGTGAATTTTAAGATTTATTCAAGTGTGTAATCAAAGATTATTAAAATACATTTTCAGTCATTCTTTGACTGACTATCCTCTGCACAGATGCAAAAGAGAAGTTGTTAAAATATGCCTTCACTCATTTTGAGCTTCTTTCGGTTCTAGTTTGGGTGGTACATGTCCATAAATGCCAATAAACATCCCTTTGACTTCCCTATATCAAAATATCTCTCTGCTTCTAGCTGGCAAATGCCCCGGGATGACATCACCCGGAGGAACCTTCATTTTGGATTATGTCATCTTGTTGCTCATACTATTATAATGGTCAACCTGCTTTTCCAGACCTCTCCCAGGTGACATCATCTGAACTCCTAATGATGAAAAACTCCTCCAGGTGACGTCATCTGGAGGAGATTTTCAGCTCGATGCAGAGAATTAAGTCGTAAAAAAAGTGATATAAAGCAAGTTGAAAAGTTGCCCTTTAAGAAATACATCAATATACACATCAATATTTTTGCTATATAACAACAAAGCATTTATATCCTGCAAATAAATTCAAAATAGGGGAAGGACAGATTTTAAATCATGTGTAGTGCAGGTGAGCTTTTGTACTTGCAGCAGGAGTGAAAAACAAGAGTAAATCCACCACAGCAGTGACTGATTGTCAAAGTGTTAAGGGCTTGTACTAATCCAGAAGAGCTGTAAAACCTTTTCAGACTGTCTGGTCCTTTCTTTTTTTTTTTTGTGCCTTCTCGCACCATTCCTTCATCTCTCTTTCACCTCCCCGTGCTCTTCTCACCTCATTTTTCCATCCCCCTTAGTCCTCACCTCACCTCTCACCTCTCCACTACATCTCCTCTCCACCGCTGCACTTCGAACTCCTCTCTCACTTCTTCGCTGCCTCTCTTCTTCCTCCTCCCCTCACCTCCCTTCTCTCCTACCCATCTTTCCTTCCTCCCTTATCTCTCTTGTTAATAATTCATCAGCAGTGCACACATGAGTGGTCATCGCAAAGCTTAACATGGGGGATCTGGAAGACAAATGAACCATAAGGGTGGAGGAATTAAAAACTTCCCCACGGCTCCACTACAGGGCCAGAGGAATCTGCTGCCTGCCTGCCTGCCTAGCGAAAGCCCGTCTGTGCGTCTCTGTGTCCTTTCCCTGTTTTCCCTCCGGTGCTGAATATTAGCATGTCTTTTTCAAAAGGGGGGGGTAGTCTTTAAATGCTAAGCATGCCCTGAGTGGGGAGGTGGATGAGTGGGGACCGCCTGGTGACATTTTGTCTCTTCACACAGTTTGTTCTGCCATTAGAGAGCTGCAGAGACACTCTTATACCTCAGAGAGGACACACTCATTTATGAATCTTTTTTAAATTCATATAGAAACATAAGTGAAATGAGAATTTAACAGTTTAAGCAGATTGGTAGTATCAGTTTACTCTCCAGGGGACACGTACACACACTACAGAAACACATGCACTTACAATTATGCATAAATTCATAATGTCCCAAAACACAATGGCAACTCAGGACAGTAACAGTGAGAAGAAGTGCTTATATTTAACTGGACAATGTGGCAACTTGAAAAAAATAAAACCGCTTCACGTTAACATTCACCTCACATACCTTAAATGCATGAAACAAGCGCTGAGTTGACTTTTCTGGAACACACTCAGTCGTTGCCCAGGCACTGTGGACAGTCCGTACACACACAAATTTATAGTTTTCCATAGAAAATCTGTAAACATTTGCTTAGACTTGGGTGGGGATGAATACAGATACATGCAAAAATTGTGTCATAGCTTTCATTCTGCTTTTAATGCTGATGTCAAGCCATCTGGACTTCCACTGCAATTGGACAAATGCTAATGCTGACAAAAGAAGATGAGCACCTTGGGACAAAGGACAAAGCTTCATTTCCTCTCAAACAACATCCATTATTACGAACATGGCAGTTCACAAACTAACCAAACTGACTTTTTAATACAATAAGAAGACCACCAGTGCCTTCGACACCTTTAGTGAAGCTTCATCACACTAATACAGCAGTTTCCTTCCTTTTTCAATTCCACACTCAGCCAGTGAGCGTTGAATGTTTACTGGTAAAAGAAACAGACACGTCTGAAAAGTTGTCAAGGTACCAAGCAGAGACTTGTCCATCTCATCTCAGTTAGATGAAATCATCTGCCCATCTATACAGTTACAGCTAACATCTGCCTCAAGGCTAGAGTTCACATCAGATCCTGAGGAGCATTTTTCTCAGAAATATTCCCATCTTATCAACATGGCCTAACACAATCATGTCTTTACATTCCCAGAGTTCAGCTCAGTCTGCAAAGACCTGCAGTCTTTTCACCGCTGCTCCGTGAGCAGAAACAAGTTTGATGTTTTCTTCTACAGAAGGTGTGTGTTGAAATGAAGGAACTGACTCAGTGTGAAATCAATTGTGAACAAGTCTCGGGGTGTGTGTGTGGAGACTGCGCTGGTGTTGTTTGAGTACACAGGTCTGCCTCTTGTTTGGCACACAACAACATCACCTCAGGATCACAGAGGGAAAACGTGCAGCTACTGGTGAGCGTCTACTGTAGACGCAAACAAATGTGATTTGTTTTCTTCACTCATAGTCGTTTTATCATCTGCTCTTGGTCAGTTTCTGTCAGTAACATGCAGTGAAGGATTATTACATCTTCCACAGAAACATGATCTGTTTCATGTGTAAACAGACCAAGAGAGGAACAAGGGAGGAAGAGGAGTGACACGCTGACTGTCACTCAAAGGAAGGAAGAAGAAGAGGTGTGACTTCGTCCAACATCCTCTGGATTTCACCACAGCAACTGTGCTGTCAGTCAGGGAGCCAAGAAGCGGGCATATGTCAATGCACAGTCACTATGACAATGACAAGCGAACTGATGAGTCAATGTGACACACGGAACTACAACAAACACCCCCTCACACACACACACACACACACACACACACACACACAGTCAGTAAGGCACTGCGAGACATGATCACAGTGGACAACACACTGGACAAAAACAAAAACAAGACTGTGGCTTACAGTAAGCACATTAACAGACACACAACTTTACATAGCATGTACTTGAGCTGGCATCAGTTAGAGGCATCATGTGACACCATGGGGTTATAGCAGACATTCACACGTGAGTTAACACCCAGAGGATACACACACCTGAACACATGTGCACCTGCACCTTCACACACCCGCACACATTTGCACACAAACACACAAAATATTATGAATGTTGTGTGATTAGAATTTTTAAATGTTTGAAAAAGTATTACGGCACTGCAATTCTTTCACAGGATGGCATTTTTTTGTCTTTATTCTTTAAAAATACAATTTCATACATAAACATATTGCCAAATGCAGCTTATACAGGAATGAAAATGTAACGGATTTCTGCATTTTGTTCACTGCCAAGTTTTTTTCCACTTCCCATTAAAAACAATTTTCAACATTTTGAGATACTTGTTTATTCACTTATTTCCCTTAAATTTAAAGCCGCTAAACTTAATTCACACACAAAAGAGCTGGTCCGGATACCGACACCTCTAAAGCTCATGAAGTAACATGGTGTTAATGTACGTGACGTTCACTAAGCACTTATTTTCTGAAATATGAAATCACCTAAAGATGATGACAGGTACATGTTTTCTTTTGCACATTCGACTACATACTTTCCTTATTAATGTGTGTATGATTGTAATGCAAAGTCTGTGTATAAACATAATTTCTAAGACGACAGGGTTGAACAGTGGGATCCTACTCTGGATATGAATAGGAAACACGAGCACATGTCTGATATCGCTTCCTTACATGAACAAAAGCAGCATTAGTGAAGAGAGATGATAGCACATGGGGGAAAAAACACTCCTCTTTCCTTGTTTTTGTCCCAATGAATACAGTGTGTGTTACAGCTATAGTGTGTGTGTGTGTGTGTATGGATACACTTTCCCCACACAGGACACCTGCCCTATTGTGGCTGAGGCATACAAGAGCTAAATCACTTCTACTTTCTGCCTCCTTGTGTGTAAAGGTATACAGGAAGTCACTTTATTGTCCATTCGGATGGAAAATGGTGTTGTAATCTTTTACCACAAAGGTAGATTTACAGTGGACAAGTGAATGAACTAGAAGAAGAACAAGAGTGAAGGAGGTTTCAGTATCACGATCGCAGCCATCAAGAAGCTGTTTTTAGAGTTCGCTTCATGTATTGTTGACCTTCACCCAGCGCTGTCTGTCTGTCTGTCTGTCTGTCTGTGTGCTCTGGCTAAGAGGCCCAGCTGTAGTGAAGCTAGACACTCTTTAAGTGTTGCCTTCAGCCCCGAGGCTGCAGAACACAGTCTAAAAAGAGCAACCAGTCTGAAGCAGGAGGGAAGGAGAGCGGAGGGAAAAACATCAAAATAATCCAACGCGTCATTTAAACATTCACTTTTTCTTGAAAAGTTCAGTTTTGCAGCTACAAGCGCACATAAATTACAACCTCAACGATATTTCAGCTTAATTTTCACAACACAAAGTAGAGACACTTGCTGTGGCTTGAAGGGAGGGTTCATCTAAATTTTATTACATCTAAGTACAGTAGGACCTGCAGTATGGCTCACACAGAGAGAGAGGGAGATGGAGGAGGAGTGAGACAGCAGCTCAGACTTTCAGCGAGAGAAAGAGGTTCACATAAGAGCATATGAGGGAGCTGGTTTGTCGAGACGCTCACGACAGCCCCGTGCACAAATGGAGCACAAGAAAGACCCATCGCGAGTCTCATCCCGGAAAGCTCCTCTCCATCCCCGTCTCCACTCACGTGCACAGACATTTCCACCACCAACACGCCATGATCCGTCTCGATCAGACTGTCTCCGCAGGTGACGGGGAGCGGGGCGGGGAGTGGAGGTGGAGGAGCTTAAAAACAGCCGTAGCAGAGAGTCCTTCGCTAACATGCATCTTTTACCAGCTTTTCAGCTTCGTGATTTGGGGTGTGGGTGCTGTGTTCAATGACCTGTCTTATTGCGTCTACATGGTTTAAAAGTTGCTGATGTGAAAAGGAAATGTGTGCTCATTTCTAACTGTTTTGACTTTGATCAAATCACATTTTCAAAAGATAACAGAAAGGACAGACAAACAATATTTTTTCAGTTTTACAATATAAGTACACATTTTATCATATGAGTAAACATCAGAGTTCTCTATTTTCTTATGCACATCTTTGTGTTTCTTCTCTGCTCTGATTACTTGTTGTCAAAAATTCACCACAGTGTCCAGTGCTGTGGCATGGATGGTGGTTTGATTGATTTCCAGCACTTTCTTTCATATATTTATAAGTTCATTTGAGTGTCCGCAAGTTAGTTGCTCAAAGATACAATTTTTATTATCATAGGATTATTAGGCAAAGTTTTAAGCTGTGCTCACTCAAGAATTGTGAAAACTATTACAGCCTATTAGTACCAAAATGGATCCAAGTGCACACACAATCAACTCTGATTACATGATGCATTATAATATTTACAAGGGAGAAATGTGAAGAAAAGTGTTTTTGGACATGACAAGAACATGCGTGCGTGCAAGAATTATATTTATGCACCTTTTTCATCTGAAAATGTGGTGGTGCATCATTTTGTTGAAAGCTGCTATTCCCTCTCTGCTTGGGGTGACTGTATTTTGGATCAGGTCAAATTATCCTAGGGTGTATTTTGGTTCACTCTGTATCAGTTCACTCAATTATTGTTCATGTGGAGGCAGGTCCTTCTATCTGTTCATGCTTGACAAGAACAGCTATTATTTAGTCTGTTGTAATTATTCGAGTTTTTATTTGAGAGTTTACAGCACTTCAGCCTGTAGAGCTCAATTAGTGCGTCTAAAAAGAATGATAATTTTTTATAAATATTTTCTCACTTAGCAACCAAAGAAGGTGAATCGTGGTGTGATGATGTGTTTGCACTGGGACTGAGTCTGATTTAACAGCAGGTTTAAATTACAGATTGTGTCATAATTGTTTGTGCATGTCGCGCTGTGCTCGTGCATGCCTGCTTATATGCGAGTGTGCACTCCCAGTACCATGATTGGAGTTATCCATTATTGATGATGTCCTGATGAGATCAATCAAGCCAGAGTTTTCTCATTTTTTGGCAGCTGAAGCTGATAATGCCGTTATGACATACTAATCGTCATGTCATGAATATTTAAATCGCAAGGAACAGACACTACATATTCATGACTTCTGTGTTTTTGTTTTACCTTTTTTATTTTTTCTCTTGTGCGGAATCACCCCCCATCATGCATTTCTCACTTTTTCTCCTGCAGTTTCGACTGTATTTATACCGTCTCGGTGTCATTGTCTGTGGATCTTATCTCCAACACTGGAAATTGTTCTTACAGTTTTCTGTGTTTACGCCTGCGCTCTTCTCTTCCGCTGTGACCAGAAGCCCACAGAGAACCGAACCACATCTCTGTTCCGTCGCCATCTCTTCTGTTCTGCTTGCTGCATTGTTGTTTTATTTACCTCAGAGACAAACACCATATTTATTCATGACTCCTCTCAAAGTGATGGTAAAATAAACATTTGTTTCCTCCTAATGAAAAGCATGTTTCTGAAATGAGTTGTTTTGTTTCGTGCTCGACCCCAAACAACTTGCTCTCGATAAAACAAATATGTATGAAAATATAAAGGCAATAATGCGATTAGTTACAGTGCAAATGCATTTGTTCCAGCAACTATCCTGTGGAGGCAGGCGGATCAGTAATAATTCATAAACAAAAGAGCTAACTGTGTTCATAATTCATAAGGGGAGAAACATATACACTCTATTCTTTGCTGTGGCTTGCTGGGCACATGTGCAGCAGAAAAGACTTGAGCATTAAGACCTGCAGTCTGAACAAAGCCTAAGATAGTGTCCTAATTGAAGGGTTCAAAAGTAGCAGAAGTAACACATTTTTCAAAATATGAAGTGCTCAGAAATCCCCCCAAATTTTTAAAATTATTATTCACTTGCAAAAATTGTCTACTGTGGAAAAAGTTTAACCCAGTGTGGTTATGGTGCAGGTTTTAACATTTTACAATACAGCTGCAAAACTAGAAAAATCTTTCTACCAACCATAGCTCACAGGTGTGTGTGTGTGTGTGTGTGAGTGTGCGCTCCAGTCTACGCTGCTTGACATGAATGTTTCAGTGTCTAAATGGAGGCAGACGTATTGAATCTTCACTTCTTCTTGGGAAAGGCCTGTGGCGCACACACACACACACACAACCAAGGCTAGGAAGTGCTGTGTGGGAATGTTCACAGAGCATTAAAAAATAATGGATTGAGAAATACCAAATATGGCTTGCGTGTGCGTGTGTGTCTGTGTGTGAATGGGAGAAGCACTTTGGGTAGCGATAAGGTAAAAAAGTGCTATATTATTGTAGATTATTTACCAGGTACGTGCCATAGGACGAATTCCATCACCAAAACAACAGCCTGGGACAAACGCACAGCAGAAAACAAGACAATAATTTTGTGTCCTAATCAGAGGATTTAAAAGTAACATTATTCTTTTTCAAAATAAAGTTTATGTTTAACAGATGCTTTTATCCAAAGTGACTTACAGAGTAATTTGGTACACACACACGTGCAATGGTGATGGCTGCAACACAGGGTGCTCATCTGGCCCACTGGGATTAACTGGGGGTTCGGTGTCTTGAGCAGGGATGCTTCAGCGTGCGGCGGGGAGGGACCAGGGATTGAGCCACTGACCCTGTGCTCTGTGAACAACTGCCTTTTTGCTACTAGTGTTATTTGCGCTTTTGATTTTTTTGATTGTTTTTTTTAATCCTCAGCAACAGTTGCTCAGACTCATGGACATTATAGTATTTTAATAAGATTGCTATGCCAAAATCTTCATATTTAGTACTTGCTTGCAGTTTGATTTCTTTCTGGGGGCCTGGTGGCTCAGTGGGGGCTCCACCCAGCCACCAAGGGCCCCCTTGGTGCCACTCGCAAGCCCGGACAAAATGTGAACGTTGAGGCAGGAAGAAACTCATGATAGCAAAACCAATCATTCACAAGCCAAGAAATCTTTAGGAGGCCTGAACCATGGGGTTTTCTTCTTGTCCAATCACTGCAGTCCACACACTGCATATAACAATACTCGAGTGTGTTTAAATGTGTTTTTTAAGTTCTGACAGTAAGTGTGTGTCTTAAAGCGAAGCATCGGTTCCTCTCAGAGGCGGCGGGGGGAGGGATCCTACAGTGGCGTTCTCTTAGCGAAGCTCTCTAGACCTCTCGGGATATCAACACACATTAGAAGTAACTTTTATTCAGACACACATGCACACACACTCTCTCCATGACTTTATTACCCATGCTGTGTTTGTGTATGCCGTATAGGTTGCCCCAGGTGCTGAAGCTTTATGCTGGAGCCCACAGACTGAGAGCTCTGATGGATGGCTGGATGGATGGATGGATGAGAGGCATTACATTACATGCTGACTGACCACAGAGGTGGAGATGGAAGCCTCGGGCCCAGTAGTTGTCTCTCTCTTTGTCCGTCTTTCATTTTCTCTGTCATGCATTTCCACAAAACACTCCCGTCCACCTAAACCCCCCTTTTTTTCCGATGAGTTATCAGTCATTTACTCGTGTCCGTTTGAACACCTGCACCATGTTATTAGTTTTAGCAGAAAACTGTAGTTTCTCATATTTTTCTCTGCCAGTTCCTCTCTACTTCTCAGCTTCTGTAGATGCTCTGTCTGCACACACACACACACACACACACACACACACACCATCACCCCCTACTCTTGATAGGCCAGAGGGGGTTCCATTAGCCCCACCACCTGCTGTGATACACCCACTCTCACCCCCCCCCACCTCACACACACACACACACACACACACACACACACACAGTGGCATGCACTTAAGCTGGAAGATGCTGTCCTTACCGACTCCCTATTACTCTCCTTCTTATGTGGATTAAGTAAATATAACAACTCAGTGTTTGCTGTGCTTGTATTTCTTGTGTATGTATGTATTTTGCATTTCTGAGGTTGTTAATTGGCAAACACACAAGAATTAGTCTGCGTGTAACAGCAGTGCAAAAAGTATAAAGCCCAAGCTCTTGTCATGTAAGTTAAGTAGTAACTATATCGTGGTAATCTCAAAATAAAGAAAAAAGAAAGTATAAGATAATGTTTTAATTCTTCCTTGTGTGTTCAATTTAATCAAACCTATTTATCTGTCATTAATCAGTCTATCTCGCTTATGTTGTCCTTTCCTCCTCTTCATTCTACGTTCCCTCACTGCTCTCATCCTTCCCACATTTTGGCTCTTTCATATTCCCTCCCTCCCCCTCCCTCCCTGTCCCTCCCTCCATCTCTCTCCATCTCTCTTTCCCTCGCCCCTCCTCAGCTCAGTAGCCGTGGCGAAGACAGCGCGATGCGCTGCAATTACTCTAATTGGTTGTGACTTCTTCATTTACATGACAAGTGCATAGCAGTCCTGGGAACCAACGGCCTGCTTTCTGCACCCCGCTGCAGCTCTGGTCATCCTGGGCCCTGTGGTCCTGTAGGTTTGCGAGGGGGATTGTGAGGAGCAATGGAGGGAGACAAAAGGGTCTGGCGCATTGGATGGTTCGTAGGTCCCCTGTCTAGAGCACTGAAGGTCCCAGACCATGGGAGTGGGCGGCATTAAAGGGGAGTTTGTGGGTTATGGCGTGAGGAGGAGTGTCAGGATTTTCTCAGATGGAGCATTAGCAGAGCATTTACAGAAAGGTGAGGAGGGCAGAAGCCCAGGTGGAAGAGATAAAACTAAAAGTTGTTTGTTCAAGTTCACAGTCTAAATTGAATCTAAATTTTCTGTGGCACTAAATATAACTAAGGCGCTGAAGTCCCAGGGTCCAGGACTGAGAAACTCTTTGAAAGTTCATACTGGAAATGACAACCTTCTCGTTGGATGGACGCTGTCGAACAATATCGTCTGCTTCTCGACATTCCTCCTGCTCATCATCACAGCGACGCTGCCACCTCGGCTGTCACCCCTAACGGGGCAGCACTCTCAGTGCAGCTACTCATTAGTGTGGATTGTGTGCATGTATGTGTGTGTATGTGTGTGTTCAGCTCTGTTGGTTTAAGCGTTATTAGTGTACTCAGCTGAGCCATTCTTATGGTAATTTAGGAGTTAGGTATTCATTCGGGTGGGCGGCTCTTATGTTTGCTTTGCAGATAAAAAGGAGTTTTTATTACCAGATGAAGTTCACTTGTCAAGACTAATCCCCTTTAAACAGCCATTGTGCCGGACAGAGAGGGTGAGAGGCAGTGGGTACAGACTTTGTGTTACTCAGCTAGCTGGTAGAATGGAGCGTGGTACAGAGGGGAGCATGCCACTGTTTACATGTGAAGCATGGGCTTATTGTACGTATTGAGATGCGTGTGCACTTTAAGAAAACAAAAGTTTGAAAAAGGTTTTAGTCTTTCCTTATGTTCATATTGATCCCCCAACTTACACTAAAAAACTTTAGTAGAAGTTGGGGGGGGTCAAAATCCAAAGTTCTTATTCAATCTTTTTAGTTGGATTTTACTTTGTTATTGTCAGCAGCAATTTTTAAAGTAAGAATGAACTTTCACAATCAAACTGACAAATTCTCAGACTCAGAATGTGAAATTGCATCAGTTGTGCAATAACTGTCTTAAGCAACACTAACTTAAGTGAAGCTCTTATTTGGGCGGTGTGGATGCTGCCCATGTATCCAGCTCTACACATATTCGCTCTCCTCTGTTGATCTCAGACGAGCTGACCTGAGGTGAAGTCAATGATGTCAGTTTTGACCTCTGTTGACCCCTGTGCCGCTCAGGATTTGAACAATGGAGCATCTCCCTCAGGGGTCAGAAAGAAGAAGTGACAGACATGAGAAATAAAAGATTCTTTTTTTCTGCGATGGTTGTATTTGTCAAACCACAGAGGTTAGTTGAACCTGTTAAAATACTCATTTAATACCTGCATTAAAAGACATGCTCACATTGTACCTCCCCGTGTGATGAATATCTAATTAGACTTTTTTCAATATACATTTTCAAATCCAATTAGTCCACACAAAAACGGAACGTTGCTCTCCCAAGGTGACAATAGATTAAAATAGATTGGCAATTTCAAGTGATCCTTTAAAAGATGCTTCATCTTACTTTTTCTCATTACTCTTTTGCTGTCAAATCAAGCTCTCTAATTCCAGACAAAAAAAAAGAAAAAAAAACACATTTACCACCATCGATATTAGTCCCAATTATCTACTTCCTGCTTTGATAGGACAGATTTGTTTTAATCTATCTGAGCAACTATATTCTTTTGATTTACACTGCAAGAATTTACGCTTGATCAACCTTTTGGTCTACGTTTGTTGGTGACTTCACATTAGGCTGAGCTGAAGTCAGTGGCCCTTAGTGAAATCTGCAGATGTTCATTCAGGACCATCGTGTGAGCAAAGATTAGTTTAAAAACCTTTAAAAAGATTGAAATGTTTGATTATGTAAATACTTACAGTTTTATACTGTGTAAAGTATAAAATATTAATAATATAACCTATATGGCACTTTAATTTCCTGCTGCCATTATAGTGGCATGCTACTTTAGTCTAGTACGACTTGTGGAATCAAAAACATCGACTCCTGACACACAGTCCAGCCCTTCGTGTGCTTGCACTGTGGAATCTTCAAACACTGTCATCAGCAGAGGTTTTCATGCTGCAGGTCACCTGTTAGTTGCTATCTGTGTGCGACTGTGACCTGCTTACGAGGAGTTTGGAGCGGAGTTGCTTTGCACTTGCATCACTCAGACCTGCAACTGTGTTTGCATGGCTTCCTCACTCTGAGCTAATGCAGCATCAAACACACCACTCGAGAAACACACTCGCTCTGCAGCTCGGGAGCTCATGAGCCTGAGCGTGAATTCAATCAAACAATCGAGCCCGCCTTCAATCTTATCTTTCTCCCAGCGAACAGACACCAACACATGATGGGGGTTTTCACAAGAAAATCAATTCTTTTTTTATCCTTACTTCCTCCTTTCCACTTTGCCTCAAGGAAGCTTTGGCAGCCGTAAACGCCAGTATCACTGCAATATAAAAGAGTGATTGTTTTTTTTTTCGTATTCTCTGAAAGCTTTGTTTCCTGCAGTGATAGTGTGCTAGGTGTGTTCTCAGAGAAAGCTGCGTGCTAATGTGTGTGTTTTCTCAGCGATGCTTTTGTTGACTGTGTGAAACAGATACTTTTTAAAGTTTTCTTTTGAAGCTGTAGATCTTCTGAAAGAAAAGCAGTGAAAGAGAGAGAGGGATTGGAGATGGTGACAAAGCAAAAGGTATGAGGTGTGTAACAAGACAGGACAAACACACAGACATCGGATCACTAACGCACACGCACACACATACACACACAAGCGAGGTTTCCAGCAGGCTGCCAGATTCCCTGCCTAGCAAGCCAGGGATGAAACCCAAAGCTAACGTGTGTGTTCCCTCTCTGACCACAGCTGCTATGCTCTCACGCTCCCTGAGGTGTGTCCTGCACACACAGACACACACACACACACATGCACACACACACACACACACTACAGGGACAAGATAGTGACTGAAGATAGAGAAACACACAGAATTTAAGAAATAGAGGGAGAGTATTTTTATTTCATCTTCTGCCAGTCTTGTCGCCTCTCTTGTCATCGTATCATTCAGAGCCAGGTCACGACCAAAGAGGCATCAGAGATGAACTCCCGGTGAAGCCGCAGAGGAAGTGAAAGGGAGAGGTCATGACCACAGTGGCACAGAAATGAACTCTTCACTGGCATCAGGAGATTGAGAGAGAGAGGGAAGAGAGACAGAGAGGTGTGGGATGATGTATTGCTAACAAATTAGTTTTGGCTCGTTTTTAGAGATTGGCTATTCTGATTGGTTCCCCAGGTCTCATTGGCACACAGCAATTAGGAGCCACACAACCCCTGCTCTCCACAGAGACAAAAGTTGAAGACGCCCGTTCTGCTTTGCCGTGCTGACTGAACCCTGGCTAGAGTCTGGTGAGGGGAAATGCAGTGGAATGAGAAGAGATGGGGTGAAAGAAATAAATGCACATTTTTGGCAATGAGGAGAATGCAAAGAGATTCCCACACGAAGGGAAGCGAAAGACCAAATGGGCTTTTTGGTTACTTTGATGCTAGATGGTGGTGATTTAGTCCACTTCAATTACAGACTAGGTCTCTGGACCAAACTAACTCTCACAATATTCAACAAAATAACACTCGGTCTTTGTTCTCCTCCTTAGTTTGTCAAAAAAGAAATGAAAAACCAATGCAACACAAACACTATGGTTCATAGAAAAAGCTCATGTGCGAAACTCCACTTAATGTTAGTGCACAGTCGAACTGCACAGGATGCACATTATGATGTACTGTGGGAAACAGTATTCTGTTTACAGCAGTTGATGGATGATGGAAACTTTATCAACGCGCTCACTCGATCACTTTTAAACGTCCCGAGGAGGCACATAATACGGACAATCCTCTGGGGGTTCAAAAGATAAAGTCCGGATGATGTTGGCAGTGTCTCACTCTGTCATTTGTGTTCACACATACACTCCATCCTGACAAAGTCAGGCTAATGTCAGAATTCCAGTGTATGTCTAAAAGGGGCTTAGGTAGCAGCTCGTAAATATGACCTGTTAACTAGACCTTTCCAGGTGCCTGAAGTGACACTGCAATCAAATTATTAATTATTATATACCTATTAATAATTATAATTAAATAATATATTAATGAACAATCCTCGTAAACTTTGCAGCCACACCATAACTGAGACAACAAATTAGTAGTTAAATGCAACTTTCAGGAGACGGGAGAACATATTAGATTGGACGTGTCTTTTCTGTCACACTGCTTTTAACCAGGCTTACATCAGTCTCTCTTTAGAGGTTGGCATTTGGAAGATTCCAGCGGGATCAAAGAAGAATGATTTTATGTGTCAAACTAATAAAGTCTCCATAATAGTCAAGTGGAGCAAAGGAGCAGATTTTACTCCATATTCTAACTATAAATAGGTCACAACACCTTCTGCTTCTCTAACAGCATATGGGCAAATTTTGCTACAGCATGCTTTCATGCCAGACAAACTTAGTATGTCCACGATATGCAGATTTGATACTCGTTAATGTGAAATATTCCAAATCATACAAAAAAGAATTTGAGTTGTAGCTGATTTGAGCTTTTCTGACTGATGCTTTCTGTGTGAAACATATGCTGAGCTCTGCTGAAGGTGACTATGGCCTTTGTGTGTGTGTGTGTGTGTGTGTGTGCGTTTGCTTGTTGTAACTCTTGCTCATTTCCAGTCACAGCACCCGTAGGGCATCACTGTGTGGTCACTGTAGGGTGTCCTCCTGTCCTCCCCTCTCTTCAGCCACACCACCCTAAACCAATCTGACACATTTGCTGTCCTGCTCCCATGGATATACGCTCTGTGAATGTGTGTGTGTGTGTGTATGTGTGTGTTGTATGGGTGCCTTCACACTATATTTGTGTGAAAAAAATGTAAATCCTGATGCTCTAACAGAAATTTAGTCCTTTGGAAGCCTGAGTGGTTGAAACTCTTCATTTTAAACAGAAAATGAATCTGCAACTTCCCTGTCTAATAATATTCTAATCAACAGTGTCAAATATTGTTTGGTTTCTGCTTCTCAGATGTGAAGATTTGCTGCTTTTCTTCATTTCTTTCTCTTTTCTGATAGTAAACTAATTATCCTAACTATGCGTGCATGTTTAACTGTATTTCTATAAATCAAAAACGTATTTTTATACCTCTTATATTTTTATTTTGAAATACACATTCATTTTTTATAGCTTTAAACATTGTCCTGGGAGTAAAGTTTAGAGGAACTACTGACCACTACAACACAATCATCTGTGATCAGCAGCAGTCACTGTCAACACATTTTTTAAAGTCCACAACTTTATTTTATTCAGTCTGTGGTGTTGTTGCTAAGCTAAAGTTGGCAGGTGCACTTAAACCACCAGGCGGTAACATTACACCTGAGACTAACCCGCAGTTTCCATCCTGAATGGGATTTGGCTTTTATGCCAATGCTAACTTCACAGTCTACCTAAGTTGGTGATACTTTTTTCATTATCACGTTACATCCGTCTCTTGCCTTCTAATTCTCCTTCCTACTCACTCTCTCAACACACAAGGAAAGTTACAGAGCAAGTTCGCACAACTCCTGTGGCTTGGGTGGCTTTTTAAGTGTTCTTTATTCATGTGTTATTTGTTTATGTGGATTAATTATTCAAAATTTGGTGCATTTTACAAAGGTTTGAGTCTGCAGATAATGATTCCTCTCCATTCTCTCCCAATGGGTTGTGTTTGTAATTTTCTTGAATATAAAAGTTGCATAATTCATGTGTATCGGCGGGCCACATCTATTAATTATGTCAGTCTTTTAGGTGCTCGCGTCTTTATCGTGTCTTCTTTTCCTTTTATTCCTTCTCTCTCCTCCTCTCTCTCCATTTTCTTTTTGAATCACAACAGCAATAAAGACTGCCGTGTTTTCCCCTCTGTTCCTCTCTTTTAATACTCAGTTCATCGGGGTCAAATGGACTGTGTCCAAGTTTCAACTAGAAAAAAGATGAAAGAAAAACATGGAGAAAAATAAAAAGTTTGCAATGGTGCTGTGATGTAAATGCCCTTATTTAGTAATTTATAGAAGAGGGAATTGAGCGCAACTCTGTGGAGATTCATAAACTATTGATGTGTCTAATCTTTCAGATCCTGCCAACATGATGATCATGATCTGTGTTAGCGTGAGATGCTTCTGTGCCCCCTCCCTCCTTCTCCTTCCTTTCCTCTCTTTCTTCCACACAACTCTTGTTTCTGTCACTTTCCCCATCAGTCTCTCTTCGCCTTTACTCATTCAAAATATTTAACACTTTGCCACTCATCAGGAAATGCCTTGATCAGGTCTGCAAAGTCTCACAACAACAGAACCCTCTTGTCAAACTTGATGACATTGCTGGAGTCAATATGAAAAGGTCTTCTTGTATTTGTCAAGGCCGGTGAAATAACCATTTTTTTCTTACTTGATCAAACTTGATCACGTCTCACTTTTAATTCACATGATGTTGTGCACTTTTCATTTATGTAAGAGTAAGCCGATAATCTACGGATATCATTTACTTTTAAACCCATTTAATTCTGTTGCTTTGTGATCACGGCCCTGTCCTCTTCTAAACTCTTCTCTGAAATATCTGGGAAATATGACAAATGAACAGTAGAGCACCTTTCTCTTTGTATAAAAGCATGTGAAAAATGAAAATTGACACTCCTTGTTAAGTCTCCTCTAGAAAGAGCTGTCTGACCTTTGACCTTCAATTCAGTGCAAAATCCCCTGAGGCCGTATCTCATCCTTTATACGCAGGTTAAACCCACTAATCTACACAGTCATTGACGTTACTATGATGTACTTTTAAACATGTATGACCCTGACACTCAACCTGAATGCAGTATTCACTATGTGCCATGTTTCTTTTTGCACTTTCTAATGTAAAATATAGATAAACAGATGTACAATAATAAATATAAAAATAATAAAATCAACCGATAATGTAAAGTTCAGTATTAACCATATTGCATAAAATTATACAAACACAAAACGCAAAACTGCTTCTTTTGTATGTACAACTCAATAAGCGTCACTTCTCACATAATAAGATCCATCCACGAATCCATCACTGAAATAATGTGTGGTATAATCAGACAGTTAACAAAAGCAACAGCAGGAATAGAGATAGAAATATATGCACATCTAAATAATACAACCATCAGTATACGCCAAATCTCCCAGGCTACAATCTCCCCCCTAAGGGTGCATGCCTGGCACTGATTTGTATACAAAACAAATCTAATGTATGCTTTCAACACATATTTAACATATGCCACTCACTGATAAATTATTCAGGAAAACGGGTTTTAATTTTTAATCATCAATGTTTCGTCTTCCCAATATGTAATGAGAAAATAGGAGGACAATGGGTCCGAAGAGAGAAGTGAAAAGATTTTGTTAACATTAAGTGAACGTAATAGTGTTGTTAATGTAATGTACACAGAGCCGTCTAGACAAAAAATCACGGCAGTTCTCTATAAAGTTTTACCTGTTCTTTCACTTTCTGTCCCCTCTTCACTTCTCTCTCAATCTCTGAAGCTTTGTTCAAAACATATATGTATTTATATATGTCCCTCCCTGAATGCATACACAGCGTATGGCTTTTGCAACAGATCTCCACTCTGCACCAACACACGTCGGGGTCTGTTCATTTCACTGATCTGATGACTAACACATGAACTCACCCAGAAGTTAAACTTGAAGGTTAAATGTGTTCAGAAGGTGATTTGTAACACACAGATGATTCATAGTGCAGCCATGCAAAATGTTCAACATAAAGATGCATGGCAAAAAAAGGATGCAATAGGACACACGAGCGCAAGCACATATATTTAAATTTCTACGCATGTGCACCTAGACAAAAGCCAACGCACATACATTTCAATCCCCGTAGAAATACACCTGCCCCCACACAGACAGTCACTGTGAATAATTGTAATCATGTGTGTTTGTTATTGCCTTTGTCTTTGCCACGGGCATGTTTACCGACTCTCTCTCTCACGTGCGCAGAGACACACACACACACGCACACAACCACACACACACACACACAAACACACGCACACACACACACAAACACACACAACCACACACACACACAAAATGAAAATGCAATGAATATTGCAGGCACACTTGTGTGTAAACACTTGTCTTTCCCACTCAGCCTGTTTCATGCTATAGACAGGATTAGGGACAAACACACCTGATATGCTGACATCTGACAAACAATCAGATTATCCAGAGTAAGAACTAAATATTAGGGACAATAGCTGTGTTACTTGAAGTCAGTACATAAATATGAATAATATTTTAGAGTAAAACAGAAAAAGTAATTGTGATTTAGCTTAGCAAAACCTGTTGGGAGGTCAGGGCAACAGGGTGGGAACACAAAATGTTTAACTTTAACACAGAAAACTGTTGTTTGCATCCTGTCCTCAGTCTGAGTTTAATGTAAAAGCCTAGGGTTAGTGCAATCATTCGGTAGCATTATTTAGCTTTAGCTTTTAAATTTATAATAAACTAAAGTTGTGTGAACTGAACTGCATCCTAATACCTATATTTATAATCTGAAAAGTTTTAGATATGAAGGTCTGGTTCACATGCTAAAAAGTGTGGGCTACCTAGGTTTTGACTTTGATTTTCTTTAACATCTGCCACCTCTAAATATAGAGCGTCTGGATGCAAACGAATCAGCATAAAATAAATAAATCACTGTTAAAATGAACTACAGTATAATAATTTGTACAACACGTGGTCAATCTGTATACGACATTATTCGTCTTAACCGTGGCGATGGCAGATAAGAAATGGTCATGTTTAACTGTTTTCTTCCTGACCATGGCATCCCCTAGCTCTAAACACATCGGATCTGTAGCCTGCTTAACTAAACCTCAATCACATGGGTAAATGATTATATAACACGTGTTGTCATAATGCTATTTTATAACATAATAGTTTTTTGAAAATGCTCAGATGGGCTGTTTTGAAAAGCTATGACAAAAAAACCTGCGTAAGCTGAAGGACTTAGTGGGTTGGGTGCAGCTCACTGGCCTACTGCCCCACAGCCAGCAAGGTCAGAAAAGTCAGAAAAGCGAGATTAGCTGCACATAGTGCAACAGCAGATTACCATGGCACACAGACAGAGTGTGGAGGGTGGGACGGCAAACAAACTGATTGTGACCTTTACTCCACTGTAAGCCTTCCTCCTGCTTTTTCTCTTAGTATCCTCACTCCATCTATCCCTTCATAGTTTTCCTCTTTCACTAAATGCTTGTCAGGTCTCTACCTTTCCTTCCCTTGCTTTTCTGTCCCTCTCTGTCACTCTGCCTGTCTCCCTTCATCCTCTCTCTGGGTAAGAATAAGGAGCAGCAGTGCTATTCAGACCGGTAATTACATTTCTGTCCTTTGTTAGAGCCGAGTGTTATTTTCCATTAATGGTTGGACATATTATATAAGAGACTCTTTATGGGAGTGATAATGGTTGGGGACAGAGGAGATAGTGAGCTGGCGAGTGTATCAGTGTTGCTCTTTTTCACAGAAGGGGCACAGCGGGGCTTTCATTAATCCTTAAAGAGTACACACCTAACCCTGCTGACACTGAACACACATGCACACAGCCAGACTCAAGGGAAAAAGTGACACATACATAAATACAGGACGCAGATACACTCACATGCACATATACTGTATGATTATGCCCCACCTGGTTCACACACACGTGCACAAGCCCTGCTCACCATTCAGAAAAGCACAGAAATAGGCCACGGCGATATGCTGATGCAGAGGTTATGCACACTTTCTTGATATAATTTATTCATCTGTTGTTTGCAAAATGCTGTATGAAATATAGATGGTCTGAGTTCGGCTTTAATGTTTCATATGATCACAACTGTGGGAGCAAAAAGGCTGCAAGACATGGCCTCTGCCACACACTCAGCCCAATCAGACAGAATGGATGGGTGCAAATAGGAAGCAGAGGGTGACAGTGATCGCCGTCATCTGTTTATTTAAGCAGTGTGCACGTACCTGAAACTTGTTTAGTATATGCATACAATGTCTATAAAGATAAGGATTAGCAAAGGAAATAAAAATTAATCTCAGTTTTGCAGAAGATACTCATGGAGGGTAGAGAAATAATAGAAACAAACTGACTTTATAGTGCTAAACTGCAATTTAAAAAATTTAATGTATTGTTCTAAGACAGACTATAAAGAAACTATCCTATACAGTAAATTAAAATGATTTTTGTATTTGCAATATGTCTTACACACTGTGATATAATAATAAAGATTCAAACAAACCTAATCAACAGCACACATTTGCCTTTACAGTAACAAAAACTACAAATACTTTTAATATAGTCTTCCAATACATTTAATATGTGAACATAACTGTTAGTGTTCCTTATATTAATAACTATAATCAAACTGATGATGATAGGAAAGGAAAAATTTGTGAATTTTAATTTAATTGTTATTAACACTATCTGTTCTTGAAATTGACCATAACTGATTGCCTGCAGCTGCAACTGTGATTCTTCCCATGAGGCCTGTACATGGAGTCATCAATTTACTTTGGTTAAGATAAAATGTAAAGGGGCTGTTATACCCATTCATATAGATTGCACACACACACACACAACAGAACAGAAGTTACTTTCACACACGGTGCCTAAAAAAAAAAGTGTTGTGGGTAATTTCTGGTAAATTGGTGCACTGCCAGAAACACCTTTTTTCTTCCACTTCACAATAAAATGAACCGTAGACTTCCAATTATGTATAATAATCAAGTGTCTGCTGTGTTGTAAAGCCACAAACACATACATATAAATGCACCACACCGCCATGTAGCGTCACTATTACTGCAAAAGCATGATGCTGCCTGGGCAACATCGTAGAGAGAGGGATGGAGAAGAAAGGGAAGGGGAGCTGTTACATGATTTCATACAGCAAACGACACACATATACAGGAAATCATACCTCAATGGTAACAGGTAAAAATTGTTACAGGTACAAATACTGTGTTATTAAAGGAGCTTTAAAGACGTGCTCAGGCGATTCCTTTTCACAGAGGGAGGCCTGCTGATTTCCCATTTCCAGTGTTTACACATAAACTGCCTAAATTCACAGGCATAAAGGTAGTAGCTACCTTTTATTAACTCTTGGCAAAAAAGTTAAAAAGCTAATTTTCCAACATATCACATTATTCGCTTAAGTTATCAGCCCACAGTTTCAGTTCATATCAGTGATAACCATTGCAGAGAACTGAAAACCCTTCACCCTCAGATGTCCAGATGTGCTGCATATTAAGTTTTATTTTCTGGCAAAGTTACACTAATTTGGTGTTGTAATGCAGGTTGGACATCCTTTCCTAATACTATTTGTATAATAACAATTATATTAAACCAAATGGCAAAATTCATACATTTTGTAATTTTCTTTTGATAAATAGTTTTTCATTTAATCAATAGATTATTCACTGGATAAATTGTCATATATTAAACAAATGCCCAGAGCCCAGTGATTTCAGATTACTTGTTTTTTCAAAGCAGCAGAGAACAGTCCAAACCAAACATATCTCATATACAGTCACAAACACTTGTCAAAATACATGATTAGTGACTAGTGAAGCACCAACATGGTCCTGTAAGAGTTAACAGAGTAACAGTGAACAGAGTGATATATGAACAGCCTTCACAACTCAGAAATCTGCAGCCTTTCAACCTCATCTCCATTCGCACACACATGACTATTTATACTGCAATGCAAACAAAAACTACCAATCTCCCATTGTACTTTGAAAGTCAAGTTGTTTGTTCTTGTGTCAAGAGCATGTGATTGCTTACAACATGCTGAGAAGGATTTAACGTGGTGTCCTTCAGCGCCACTATTATCGCATGTGCCTGCAAAGCTACAGGAACATTGCAGAGTAATCATAACATCTCTGACTCATAATTCCCTGTAATGAGATTTTTAGCCACACGTCCATTGATTTCAGCCAGTCTGAACTATCTCAAATAGAAAGAGACTGAAATTGGTTCTGGCACCAAAAACTACTTAAAACAGGAGTCAGTGAAAAGGAGAAAGAGCAACAATGCTCGACTGTTGTTCTAAAAAGATTTTCTCCGATGTTTTTTAACATTAAAGCAATGAAGGATCATTGCAGGATGATATAACGAGTTCTGTGTCAGGTGTGCAGAGAAAATGTTTGTGTTTGCAAAACTAGGTTTAGCATTTGCATATGCATGGAGGCGAAATGTGCAGCCATCCACGCATGCATGAATGTCCGTATGCATGTGCATGCATGTGTTTAGATTGTGTGAAAAATGTGTTACATTATATCCAATTCTATAAGACAGTGTTGATCCACACGAACTAAAAGATCAATTTTTAACATATATAAGTAAGGATTCTCAAAATTGTGTGATAGAAACCTGTCTGTGTGTGATCTCGTCATGTGTGACCCTGTGTACCTCTATAAAATATGTGTGTCTTCCCTTTCTTGACATGTTAGATGAGTGTTGAAGTTGCCAGCGTGTTGTCTCATTAGTGAAAAAAGAAAGCGCTTTCTTGCTTTTAACCCCAAAGACTCTAAAGATAAAGGTCGAAAGACAGGATGACAGACGGGCTGATAGGAGGATTATGGAGAAGATGACTGACTCACAGAGTGACTTATCTCATTTTTCAAAGTAGAGGAAACAACTGCAATAAAAGCAGCGGAATACAGTAAAAAAGAAAAATGGTGAGGCCGAGGCAGAAGGCGGCAGACGGGGCAGACAGCAGACATATCATTATTTATGGACTGGGAGCAAAGTAACATGAAGCTACGACTGGATTTGTCTCCTAAAAAGAAAGTGAAGCCTCACTTTTCTCCCGCTCTCTATGTCTCACACACACTCTGTAACACTTATACATGCCGACAACACACACGCACCTCTAACCCCATTCATCTATCAATATTTCAGCGTGGCAGAGTGGGAATGCCACTGTTACTAGGCAGACTAGGAAATAACAATTTTAATCATAATCATGAGTAGGAAATGACAAAACCAACACATCAGAGACTGAAAACAGGACTCGCACAAACTCTGGAACTGTGGTCAGTAGAGTCAGACTTCTGATATCCATCTATAGGCAGATGGCTACCAGATTTATAAAGCTCAGCAAAAAAAATACTAATTACATTTGTTAAATCATTGCTGAATGAATCCGACAGACTGAATCTTAAAACACAATATATTACATACAAAAAGTAGTCTTTCAAAAACTAAAACCTAACCAGCCTATTGCAGGTAGTAGTGGCTGTACTAGAAGTCATGTGTTTGCACTGGCAAAGCTTCTTTTAATTAACAATTTTAATGTACAATTCATGCTTTATTTTATTACAAAAATAAAATCACAAGAAAGCTGAAAAACAAGAATAACTTTTGTTGTGAACTACCTCGATTGATTGACAGATGCCACAAGCAGCGATTGGTTGTACTGCAATATTTAGAAGAGGTTTTGTATGCTGTGTCTGCTAATGTGTATCTACTGCAGGCATCACCCCATCATTGGTCTAACAGTGGAGACAGAGGGCTGACAGAACTGGGTGGGGGGGACTGAATCCGTATCTAGGGAGAAAGCAGGGGGATCACATCATCTGGACCACAGACTGAGGAAGAGCAGGAGGAGGAGGAGGGGTGGAGCATAGACTCAGCTGAATGAATCATTGCCCTAGCATAGACACACACACACACCATCAAATCTCCCCTTCCCCAAAGCATGCAGCACCCTGCAGCACCCTCTACCATACAGCTGCCGACCCCCCTATTGAATCATTCTACCCCAGATGTAGTTACAGTGCATTCAACTCACACACAAGCTCAGACAGCCACACACATGCTGCTTCCTCTTTAATTTACATATCATGTTGATGGGTTATAACTCCACAAAAGAAATGTCATAGAATGTAAAATTACACTTCTTCCAGTGGTGCTGATTTTGCATTTATGCACACTTAAACGTGTCTGATCAATTTCAAACAGTGCCTCGTGGTCATGTCTGCCCTGCTGTAAATATCAACTCCCAGCTAATGGCATTTACACTGACATTTCTACCAATCTGTTTTCTTTTGCATACAGCGTTAATGTTTTCGGTAAAGCCCGGCACGCAGCAAAGCTTCCACGTCAAAACTTTTGCCCCTCAGCTTTTTCCTTCAGTGACTGTGTTTTCCACAGACGCAGGCACACACATAGACACAGCCAGGCAGTCAATGGAACTCCAGTGTGGTGCGGTGATTGTGCTGGTCAATGTGCTCTGCTGTGTGACTGCATGCCCCCAAGACTGAGGCTGAGTCTAGACACGAGTCAGCCAAGCCGCCCTGCTGACCTATATCCTACAGTTACACTAAGTGAGAGACACAGAGAAACAGGGAGAGGGAGAGAAAGAGGAGAGAGGGGAAGGGCAAGGGAATAGAGAGACAGAGAGATGGGTGAAGACTGGAAGAGAGGATGCAGAAAGTGAAAGGCTGCCTTAAAGTATGAGAGGAAATCGAGAGAAGGGGGGAAGCAATGGGAACGAGCGCGATCGAACGTGCAGACGGGGAAGAGGGGGATGGAGAGGGGGGAAGAGGCGAAGCGAGGGAGCGATGCTGCTATGGATAATTCAGAATGAGTTAAAAGGGGGAAGGGATAGGAAAAAGAGGAGAGACTAAAAGTGGCAGCCGCTGCAGCAAAGAGAGAGTGATGGCTAACTCCAGTATGTAAAGCAAGAAAAAAAGAGGAAGAGAGAGAACTGAAAACCCCCACGAGGACCACGACCGACACATTCAAATATACCTGAAAAACTCGCACCAGGGTATTATCAACACACCCTCCTCATTAGGATTGTCATTGTAAGCTAGGTCTAGCATTTTTATGCAAACATTTTGTTGAGAATTTGTGATTAAATTTTCGGTCGTTTCAACTGGAACTAATCATGAACTAATTGAGGAGGACAGTTATCAATTAGGCATTGATGAACTTGTAAACTCAGCAGCGTGTGTGCACTGCTCTGCAGTTTATCAGTTATGAAACTCTGCAATCTAAGTAATAATTTTTTGATTGGTATTTAGTACAGTAAGCTGCGGAACCAAACATGATTATTAACACGTGTGATTTGAATCAATTATGTGTGAAAAAACTTCCCTCGGGGTGTTGATATGTGAGACATTTTTAGTGATTTTCCTGGCTTGAAGGTTGCAAGCAAATCACAATTTGAAACCATTGAAGTGATTATGATAATTGAATACAATCAAAAGTAAGACATTTTTCACAACATCTTATTATCTTGAAACGTTACTGTACATTTGCTCAGTTTTCGTCTGTTGACATCTTATGCTCCGTGTCACTGTTTTCTGTAAAGCCACAGTGGAGTAACTCCATGTTTCTCCATCTCAATCGACAAATCATCATCTCTGTCTTTCCTATTTTGTCTTTCTCTTTTCCCCATTACGCTTCCTCCCATGTATGGGAGAATGAATAGGCCCAGACAGAAGAGGACAAAGACTTAACATGTTTTTCTCTCTTTTCTTCTGTGCATTGAGAGGATGAGCTGGACTGCACTAATAGTCTTTGTGTGTGTGAATGGGACAGAGGGCTTTTTGTGTGTGTGTTCCAGACAGCGGCGCATAAGGCAGGACTTAAGTAGATGTTCGCCAAAGCGTACGTAATGCCAGGGAAATATCAACTAATCCCTACACTCTTCTACCCTATACCCCTCCCTCAACATGTATTTTTCTCCTCCTCCTACTCAACATCATCGTCTTCATTATAATCATCATCATCATCATCATCATCTTTGCGCCATGCTGCCAGATTAAACCCTTAAAATTTCTAATTCTGACAAATGTATAGGAAAGGCTCTAAATCAAAAATTCAGAGATACACATTTAGACAAGCAATCACACACATACTGTACTACACTCTCTCTCCCACACACACACACAGTCACACACACTCCATGGGGGATTGTTGTTTCTTAATCCTGATGGATTAACAGACTAACAGACTCATTTTACCTCGGCCCAAACAAAGAGAGATGTCAAATCATCATCCCAAAGCTAAAGGTGATGATCATATTAACACGATGAAGCTGTGTTTGTGCGCAAACGTCTGTGTGTATGTCTGTGGAGGGGATGTGTTGATGGAGTCACCTGCCATCTCGAAAAGAAAGGAAATGTGTAACACTTTTATGAAAAGCGCACACTCGGGCATTGACATTAAAGAGAAAGAATCTACATCCATGTTAAAGTGTGCTGTACAAACCTAAATGCTGTAATGTATGAGCCTGTGCTCTGAATCACGGGATGTCATTAGCTAACGTGCTAACTCCAATATCCTTACTGGGCTGTGAGTGTAAACTGCTTAAAGACGCTCTGTAGGAAGCACAGCGTTCTGTCAAACAGTGGTGCTACAGTGTCCACTAATCCACATGCTAGACTCCAGATTAACGAGAGGGGATGGGGATGGGCAAGGGAGGGGTTAAAAACATGCCACCCAGACCCTACCCCCCCACCATCACCAACATGCATCATCACACACATACACACACATGATCACTCCCCCTCCCTTCAGATTATAGTGCTTAGTGCCGCCCCTGTGCGACAGACAGTAAGAGGATCTCTGGGTGGCGTCCCCCAGGGCTCAGTTATTGGTCTTCTAGAAAAGCCCCCCTTGCACTGCACACCTACAGATAGGGTGTGGGTCAGGGGTCAAGTGTAAGGCCCAGGAAGGGTATGAGATGAGAAGGTTATAAAATTCACATCTGTTGGTTTTGGTGAGAAGGATTATTGTACATCATCCTGATGATGTCTGAGGAGAATAAGGTAGAAAATGGCTTACAATTCACCAAAGCATTAAGAGAATGGAGATTGAAATCTGATTATGATGTGATATTACACAAAACAACAGTCCAGGATGTGACATGAAATCACTCCTAATGATCCTGGTGTGGGTGAATTTGCACACACACATATCAGACCCACGGTGTAACTGGTCCTCTTCGCTACAGACTAATGTCAAGACGAGTTCCTCTTCGAGCAGACCTGTCTTTCACAAACGATCAGTGAATATTAAATGAAGATGCTGATTTGCAAAGCTGTTACTGTATCCTCCACTGGTTTATATCATTACACACCACCACAGAAAATCAGCAGAACTATCAAGTAGCCTTGAACATGAAAGCCTCACACAGTCCCAGTTAGCAATTTCCTCCCTATTTTAACGTCAACGTTTATTAAGCTCTCCCAGAGAAATCAACGACGACTAAATTATTTTGAGAGAGAGCCTCAGGCTACTGAGGCATATTTGATATGCCAACTGAAAAAGAAAGAAAAAAAATATTATATATATATATATATATATATATATATATATATATTAAGATGAACAAGGAGAGAAGGAGGAAATGTCGGACTCAAAGTAAAACTAAATTTAATATCTTAATGGCTTTGTCTGAAAAAAAGGCAGATAATAGAGAAATCCAATTAAAATCTAATGATTGGCACTGTGAGGTAGAGACATGAAACTGTTTGTCTGAACCACAGATTGTACAAAGCTTTGATTAGATGATGCTAGTAATAGTAGCAACCACACTAATAGGTTATGTATTTTTAAATCGGATACACCGCAGGCTCTCAGCACTTGTACGGTCACAACAATGTGAGCATAAAAAAGGGAACTGGCAGAGTGTCTGAAAGTAAATATTGGAGTAACTCATTATAGGAAGACATGAGGATCATTTCTAAAATTTGCATGAAGACTTAAAATTCTTCTGTGTGTGTCTGTGTGTGTGTGTGTGTGTGTGGTGGGTAAGCATTTCCCCTAATGCCTCTCAAGGTGACTTGGTCCTCCTCCTTCAGGGCTTTCCTTTCAATTCTTTTTGGGATTGAAATTATGATGAAGTAATTTTTCTACAGAAATTGCCTATGTCACTTGTGGTATCTCTTGGTGAATTTCTCAAGTGTATTTTCCGTCTCTCCCTCTCTTTCTCACTCTGTCCTCTTCTCTCCTCCTCTCAGCACTCCCTCTTTGACTTTCTCTTTCTCTGAGCTCTCACTTGACATGTCAATATGTCAATGTCACATTACACAGACGCAATATATGTGAAACAATTTCGCACGTAATAGAAAAAAAAGCCAGCAACCTCTCTATTTCACAGAAGCAAAACAGAATGATTGAGTTATGCGGTCCTGCTTACATATGCATATATAAAATGCAGAAAAAACATGTGCACAGACACATGTGCTCATACCATACACTTACACACACGTTTCAAGCTTCACCGTGAAAAATCACCTGCTTGTTTCAGGGGAAAATAAGAGGCAGTGTGGAACATGTCGTCAGATTGGAGAGGGAGATTCCTCAGAGACCTGTGGCCTAATTTCTTATTTTCAAGAGGAAACTTATCTAATTATATATAAGTTAACTTCCTAGTGGTCGATTCAAGGGCAGCACTGACTGGTATGAATGAACAGCTTTAAAAGTAACAAGGCTATCACATCCTGTTCTATTCTATTCCTGTTTTCAATCATATTTCTTCACTGGTGTCTTGTTCACACCTAATGGCAGCTTGGCCATCAACATGTTTTCTTGCTGAGTTACTGTGTAAGCGTGTGTGTGTGTGTACGCACATACAGTATATGTGTGAGGGTGTAATTGGTAACACCCAGAATAAGGGAAGTTGGTTCAGGTTCAGTCCTTTTCGTGCTATCTTTTCGTTGCATTCACAGTGGGTTTAAAATCTAATTCTCCGGTGTGCGTGAATTTTAAATCTAAAAAAGTCAATGAGGTACACACCTGTGTCCTGACAGTTTTCCTTGTAACATCAGACTCAGCACGGGGCTTTAAACTCATCAGATGTCGACTCTTTAGGGGGTGACTAGAAGTGTCTATCAGTTGACTATCATTTGGCAGCATGTATTAAGACATAAAAAATCTGAATAATTTGAAATACACTATCTGGCAACACATTTGGATGAATTTCGTGTCTGCAGCTCCACCGAAACATAACTTCTGTGTATCTGGTTAAAAACGTGTATTAAAGATGGAGAGTCAGTTTGATTTGTTTAGTGTGATTTGTAAAGTTAATATTGAAATATATACGTCTACTAGGAAGCAGTTCTGTTTTTCAGACATCTAAAATCTAAAGAAAGTGTAGAAAATGTTCCGCAGGCTCTGTTACGAGATCACTCATGACATTGCTACAGTGAAATGTCTCACAGAGAAAACAAGGACAACTTCCCAACAACATGTTGGATCAACTGGTCTATTTACCTGACGTGCAAGTCTCAGTAGGTGTGATATTCCATATGCATAATTCCAGTTCTATCCTGAGTGGTGCCACGTTATGTGTAATTCAATGGCAATCCACCCAAGCTGTTAGATATCACTCAAAGCCACAACAATAACCCTCACAGTGATCCCAATGAAAAAGTCTGAGGATCAACAAAGTCACTGGAATCCATCGTCTGGGAAATTCTGTTAAACAGTTTTATGTCAGTCCATCCATATTTCAGTCAGGAAAAAAATCATCAGCAACTGACAGACTGACGCTGGCATCCCTAGAGCCACGCCACAAGCATGGCTCAAAGGAGAAACAAGCTGACTTATAGAAGTACGTTTAAAGGGGAAAAACTGGATGAACAAATGAAAGCGTAATTACGGACATAACACACATTCTCATTCAAACCTGCAAAGCGGTTAGTGAGGACTCGACAAACCTTCAGTGCAGGAGGTGTGTCAGCTAGGCAGGCAGACACACACACAGACAGACAGGTAGGAGGCGATCAGGAAGCTAAGAGAAACAGACATTGAAACATAAAGGCAGAAGGACCTGAGATCCCATCTCGACACAGAGTGCTGCTTTCTCCATTTCCAAGTTCAGCCCTCAGGCATGGCCCAGTCTGCTTCTCCTGCTCACTCCCATCCTCCCTTTCACCACCATATGGACAGAGCAGCCCATACGCCCCTATACTTAACAAACCCAACCGCTACGTTCTCCTTCCCCATCCTGGTTCAACAGACGACGTACATACTGTATTTGGCCATGTTTAAACATTTCTCTGCTCTCTCTGTGCTTTGGGAGAACAATGAATAGTTGGCAGTGCGGGGTAATCCGTCTTAATGGAGTCCCCAGCCCTCAGATGGATTGAAGTCCACACAGATCACATAAGGACACAGTTTATTGCTCTGACAAAAAGGGATGAAACCTTTATTGTATTTTAAAGAGCTGCAGCAACTACCCCCCATCTTTCGTTTCAAACCCCTCCTCGTCTGTCTTTCACTGTCTCTTCTTTTCTTTATCTCCTTCTTCTGTCTGCCTGTCTTCAGGAGTGTTTCATCCTGACCAGTCTGGGATTTTATCACGCTTGCTTTGGTCATTACATCACAATTATGGAGATGTTGGTACAAGAGAAATAAGAGGAGGAAAAAAGGGAGAGTGGAAAAAAGCGACAGATGAAATGTAGGTCAGTGGAGATGTGCTTGGGGCAGTTTCTCTCTGTGTTTCTTTCTCTCTCTCTCTGTCTCTCTCTCCCTCCCTGGGCCACAGCTAAAGAGGCTATAAATGAGACTGGGGGTGAAAGTGCTGCTCACCCACACCTGCCTCTCTCCTACCTCACACAGGCTGACAGAAGCTCCCACAGTGTTATCTCTTAGAAAACCACTCTAATGACAGACGCTGAACACTGGGTGTGACACAAACCGTGTGTGACACGAGCGGCTCTTTTCAGCACTGAGAGGACCTACGCTCACTTCTGCACATCCATGACATGATCAGTTTTTACACTGCGCACGGCACCAGAGGTCACCTGGAAGAAGACCTAGTGGGGTGCTTTCCTTTTTTTGCTCGGCCGGTCAGGTTTTTACCCCGGTCATCACTGCAGTGCGTTGTTGTGAAGCTGCTGTACATGGTCCACATATAATGGTCTAAAAGCTCAATTGTCTCTGTTTGAATGAGGCAAAAAAAGAAAACGCTTTAAGCTTTTTGAGATCCGGAAATCTAATAAAATTCATCTGACTGTATAATAGTACCGTAGTATGTCAATGTTTCTCGGAGGAAGTAGAGGACCCCACCCTGAGGACACCTGAGACAACTTGTGTCACTTGAGCTGCTCTTCTTTCTGTGACCTAAGATCTAGTAGCTTCTCCATATAACCTCAGTTATTAGTTAAAACGTATAGATACAGTTATATGATAATAAATATAAATATAATATGAGCAATAACAGTGCAGTGTATTTGTGGTATTTCAAGTGAACCATCAGGTTGAAAGTATGTATTGCTGTGGTATTAAATCATCATGAGTTGTGACATATTTACTGATAAGATATGAAAATCTAAAGCTACATTAATTCAATAACAGGAACTAAAGTGTGGTAGTAATCAAACTGAATGAATTAAGCCTGAATTGTTAAAATCTGTCATTCTTTTCCAGAGTTTTCTGTAGTCACTTTAAACCAGTCCAATCATACTTCATCTCTGCAGGTTTTATAGGTTTTTCGTCAGTGTCAGTCTAAAGTTTTTTTCTTTTTTTAAACAGTTTCATGCCTTATCAGGGCTTTTTTTAATATACTGATGTGTGAATCACGAGCAGTCTTTACACACTAAGAAAAGCTGCCTCACATCCAAAACATCACCTACATAACCCCTTTCAAGTTTCCCGTCCTATACTATATGATTTCTATCCAAATTAATTTTGTCAAAAAGCCTTTGAGTCAACTCCACAGCTTTGCCCTTTTTTCCAGCATACTGCCACGTGTTTCTATGAAAACAGTTTAAGAAAAATGAAAGTGGAGCAATAAATAATCTTATTCCATTTTGCAACATTTGTAATCACCATACGGGGCCGGATTAAAAGTGGCATTTTTCTGAGACTGGATGACAGTAGTCTGAATTAAACAAGGCTGACTAAATGTGGAAAGTGACATTAAAAACTTTGTGTCTGTGAGAGCAGACCGTAGCGTGTGTGTGTGTGTGTGTGTGTGTCCGGGCTGGAGGCTGAGCAGGAGAGAGTGGGAGGAGCGGAAAGTGCTCCAGTCCAATCCGGGCCGCCGGGTAAAGCCTCTCCTATACGCAATTCCCTCCTTCAGCCCGCAGAAAACAGTGAAACCCTCCCGCAGAGGTGAGAGCGCAGATGTCATGAGAAAAGCGACCAGAGCACGACCAGAGCGCAACGACCGACGCAGCGAGCAGCCTCAGCCCCGTGTCTGCGCCCCGGTCTGGGATGCTTTTAGCGCAGAGACGCCTGCACGCAGGGCAGCCAGTGGACGTCGACGCAGATCATCGACACTCTCTCATTTTTAACCGAGGATCTTGCCCCCCCGCAGCAGCCCCCACCCCCTTCATAAGTGTTTCTGTTTGTTTCTTCATGACTGCTGCTTTGGGAAGCGAGCCTCAGCACCAGCTCCAGCAACGCCAACACCATGCGAGGTAAGAGCATCCCAACACTTCCATCCCAGTGAACACACACACACACACACGCACACACACACACGCAGCACGGAAGGTTTTATCCCAGATTTGGGCTTGAAAGTTTATTCTAGAGGGGCTTAGCTGCAAAGCTGCGTTTGTTACTTTTTTTTTTGCAAGGGAACTGGGGGTGTGGTTGTATTTCTGCGAAACTCACATGCATCGAAGTTTATTTGGACATCCTTGCGTGTGTGTGTGTGTGTGTGTGTGTGTGAGGTACAGTTCTACATTTTATCAAGTACATGCGTAAAGTCGCAGGACTCAGTGGTTCTAAATTAAAAGTGCCGCGTGATGAGAAATTAAAGTTTTAATCAGTTTAGCTCCAACTGCACAACAGCGGAAATCGGCAGGTGGGATCAGATCTGAAGATGTGCACAAACATTTTTTTTTCTTCATTAAATGTTTCAAGGATGCTACGTTTGACGCGCTCCACTAACCCATTTCCATAACGCTCCGCGCCGCGCTGGGGATGTTGAAATTCAACGTCAGTGTCGCCCTGCACACACACACACACACATTCGCTCTCTCTCCACCCCTCTCTCTCTCTCTCACACACACACACACGTTACCGCAGCTCTTTCCACTTTTTTTTTGTAGTTGTGCTTAAATTCCCTTGAGATAAGAAATCACTGATTTTCGATCTCATCTCCAGTTTTTCTATTTGCAGTTTGTCATTATAAATCCAATAACAATCATTCAATATGTATTTTCCGCTCTGCGTTTTCAATTTGTTTGTATTTACTCTTCTTGATGTTGTGCAAGTGTCGCTGACGTGGAGTTGCAACACTCGTTCGACTAGATGATCTTGAACTCTAATTTAACTGTTTTAACCGGCTGAACCCTCTTCCTGTAATGAGCACAGCACTAAGAGAACACGGAGAAATTCTTGGAGAAAACGTCTTAACTTCACATCACACGCAGAAAAAGCGGCACATTTATTTAGGCAAAAATGATAAGTTCCTAAAAATAATATGCAGCACTTATCTGTTCAAAAAACAAGAAAGAAAGAAAGAAAGAAAGTAAACTGCGTTGTTTCTACATCGGGCCATGACCATGATCCATTAAAATGTATGTAATTTACTAGTAATATTAGTGCATTTTGAATATAAATAATTAGTCACATTGTTAGTGACTGCCAGACTGTTAGTCTATTATTGAACTCATATTAATAAGGTCATACTAAACAAAAATAATTTAATCGTGATTTCATGTTTTAAAGTAACTTAAATCCATTTTCTAAAGTCTACCCACCTCTGTATCTGTGTCTGTCTGAATGTCATATAAAGCTTTTTGCTACCTCAACTTCAGGTCATCAAACCTTGGGCAGGAAAGAACATGAGAAGGCCAAACACTCTTCTCTTTCTCTCCCTTCTCTTAACCCGTGGCGAACTCCACTGTCATGCACCTTGTATTTTATCCACATTTTAATGGGCCTTGCGACCACTCCCGTGCTTGGGAAGCTTTGGAGGGGTGGACCAAACGCTCCTACTTTCACTTTATAGCCGTGGTTGGCAGAAGAGGCCCCTGAAGCATCTCTCTCACCCCTCTTTCTCCATGTTTCTCGCTCTCCCTCTCTTTCTCGCTCTCTCTCTCCATCTTCCTCTCTCCCTCTGCACGCCCCAAAGGGTTTTGTCAGATAGAATTAAATCAGTGTGGGCTGCACGGCCCCCACTCTCAACCTGTGTGTGTGTGTGTGTGTGTGTGTGTGTGTGAGTCTCGGCTGCCCTTACATAGAAATGTGCTCACAACCACAAGGTTATAAAAAATAGAGGCCCTTCATGAGCCATGGCAATTATGATTTAACAATAGCCACAACTCCTGACGCCCTGACCGAAGATGATGTCACCCCGCTGCCTGGACGGGAAAAACGAGAGAAATAACACATAGAATCATATCATCAGGACCATTTCTGCATCTCAGAAAAAGCATTATGGCGATGGCCTGATGTTGTGTATGATATTGTAAACAGGATTATTATTTTTGGTATTTTCAACTGTAGTGTGATGAGTCTGTACTGTGAATGGTGTTCCACTAAAACCCATGAAAGAAGTTGTGTAATAAATTATAATCAGTAATGGGTGGCACTATATTTTTGTGTAGCACAAAGTTTTAGTTATAACAAAAGTTATTTTCAAGGAATAATCCCTATATAATAAACAACGTAAAATAGACAATAACAATAATAATAATAATCACTACATTTCGTCATTTAGCAGACGCTTTTATCCAAAGCAACTTACAATTAAATGTTGTTCTGTATTATTTTGCGAGAAATATCAGGGTTAGTCAATCTCCTATACGTCATCCGACTAAATCTTTAATTTACTTGCCATCACTACAAACAAAGGCTCTACTGGGATCACCGCTAAAAACAAGCAAATGGATATGAACATAAACTTGAACTGTCTTCAAATCCACACAAACATAAATGGACATTTTAGACTCAGTTCTTTATGTCAGTAGTTTCTTAATGTCACATTGACGCTTCCGTGAGTCACAATTCGTCTGTGCATGTGTACGCTGTGTGTTAGCCTAAGCTTTTACACCACATGGATGGGATGGCACTCAGGTCAGACAGGTCAAAGGGTTCAGCGACAGAAGGAGCAACAGGGGAGGAGGGGATCACAACACCGTTTGAAATCTTCTGTTGGTGCTATGTGTCAAGCACAATATCCCATTCTCCTGCACTATGGTAAAGCACAGGATCATAGAGACTGAGAGATTATGATTAACGAGTAAAGTGGTGATGAGTAGAGTTAAAACGAGTGGACAGGAACCACTAAAAACTTTAACACTATTCATATATTATTACCTTATAATTATTAGCATTATATTATTACAATAACACAAAATGTAAGCAGTAAGCACTGAAAAAACCCCCACAGACACACAAACAGCTGCAATACGCATGACGGCCTCATGCCAATAGAATTAGTCCCATCCTGCTTTGCTTCGGAGGCTTGCGCAAGCATTGATTTGTCTGATTCTACAGCATCCCAGGATCAATTTTAGTCAAAGCCAACTGAAGCTGTCTGTTTAAATAAATCTATGGCACATAACGTCAATGGCTGTACTTTATCCATAAATGTTAAACAGCTCTCGCTTTTTTAAAATTAGATTACTAATCTGGGATTCTCAATATTTATTAGTTTATTTATTTTCAGTTTGATTTGCTGTTGTAATGTTTGAAAGTATTATTCAACAACTAAGTCCTTCTATGGACACCTATACATGCGCTAACAGATCAAAAATAACAATAATAAACATGTTTTTACTCATTTAAAATATTACAGTAATATTATGGTGTGTTATAAGCTACAAAGCTTATAAATGCTAAATAGCTGGTTTAAGGAAAAATGTCATCAAAATGCCAAATAGTGTTACAGATTGTTGCAAAACATTAGTAGAATTATTAGCAAGTGTATGAAGCACCTGGATTACCAGAAATTACTTCTGAGCCAATCTAGAAACCAGCGGCACCAGCCTCGCTCAGAAACAGCAGGTCGGTGCCATCAAATCACTGTTTTCCATTGTTGCCATGAAATCACTTATTGCACACAATAGTGGGCACCTGGCCTGAGTGAATCTCTGGTTTGCGGCGTTATCAGGGTATGTGTGGTCTGTTGTCAAGCTCAACGTGGCTGATTGTGTTGTTTATTGTGTGTTTGTGCTGACTAATGGCCCAGTGTTATGTAAGAAGAGAGGAGAGATTACCACAAGCCCATGCAGGCCACACTGTTAATCCCTCAACACAGCCCCACTGACTGTGGTACCGTCAGAGTCTTGTTGCAGTGCACACAAGACTGCAGCCGGGACTAACTTCCTACAGTCTGTGCACCTGTCTTCCGATACCAGCACTTCACCTCACCCAACGTGTCCGCCTGAGCGTTTTTATAACCTGTCCACCTAAAACATTACACCACGCTGTGTGGTATGTGTGGCTTGGATAGCACTTCTGTGGTCCCACTGAGCCGCTATCATAGCCTGTGTTTATTTAGCATGTGCTCAGCACGAACTCCATGTTGGTTTTATTCCTCCGTGGCTGTCTGGGAAAGTCTAGGCGAACATTTTTTTTCCTCTCCTCTCTCTTTTTTAATCTTTATACACACAAAGCGTGGGCTATACGGCACGCTTTCGGTTTGTGTCTCCACTTTATCTTAGCCGGGAGGGATTTCAGCCTGAACCACTCCTAAACTCTAAATCTGCCTTGAAGTCATAGAGTCCTCTGACAGCTCCTTCTGTTTTGTCAGTTTTACTCATCCATGAAGGCAGCATGTCTCAATGGAGCCACAATGATATTCAATGTTCACATTTGCTTCCCATTTACATTGAAGTAAAAATCGAGGAAGGTGGGTGAGTGGGCTTGTTTAAAGCAGAATCCAAGTAATGTAGGAACAGAGAGACCAAATATAATTGAAGGGGGGCTTTCATATAAAAAATTATTATTATTAAGAGCAGGAATTCCTTCTGCCGTCTCATAATCAATCAGGTTATGTGGGGTAAGATATAGTCCAATGTCAGACCATGTTTACCTGCACTTCTCTGGTTTTGACAGTAGTCATCTCAAACTGAGAATCAGTGGTGTGAATAAATGGCAAGTTAAATCAGGAGATGCAGTAAACAAGGGGAATGAATGAGTAAGATATGACAAGTGAGCAAGTGAGAGACTTAGAGTTATATAATAGTGCAATCGTGCATTTTTGTGTTTGCACTTGCTTGAGCAAGAAAGCATGTGTCTATGTGAAACAGTGAGGGATAACAGAGAAGAGGGTGACTAAAGCGCTCTGTGTTTACTTGTATGCACATTGACACACACACACACACGGTCACAGAGACACATTCTACCTTGTCCTGACATTACACTTCCACACTGTAGCTGCCCTTAGCAATGAACAACGCCAGCAGTCATAATAGGAGTATCCAAAGTCCACATTTGCAAACTAGCTATTAGACTTTGACTAAAACTCAAAGCAGATCAGTCCATATACTGTAGGCGTGTGTCTGCGTGATATAATCTTATAGATTAAATAATCCTATTAAAGAAAAACGTCTCGGGGAAAAAGCTGTGACTACCTTTACATAAGAAAAGCAGCGTTTGCCTTCCCATATCAAAAAAATTACTGCATACAGTATGAACATTAGCTATTATTTCTACCGTTTCTAAATACCTATCAGTGCCTACAGGTGCAAAGACACACTAGCAACAATAAGCCAATAATATGACTTAGCCTACTGCGGCATCTTTCTTAATGACAAAGATTAGCCCGTTTTAGTGCTTGTAATCTCATTGAAGAGACTCTTATAAGGTCTATCTTTCTGTCTCTCCCCCCCCCCCACCCTCTCTGTGTGTGTGTGTCCAAATCCTGTGCTACTTCCCTTAACCTTGTGTGTGTGTTCCATTTGTGTGTCCTAAGTAGACAAGAAATCTCCTGCCATTCACTAAAAGAATGCAATTATGAAAGCAAGACTGCTGCTGCTCTTGCTCTCTCAGATTTAAAGTTCATCATAACACATTCTGTTAAATCATCTCACGAGAGAGAGACAGAGAGAGACAGAGAGAGGGAGAGAGACGGAAACAGAGCAGGTGAAGAACAGAGAAGGCTCGGTTGAGCCGAGCTGAGCGTTGTGATCTTTTTGTGATCAATTTGCCTCTGTGAGAGATGCCCCTGGGGCCACTTTGGGGAGAACCTTGTTAGGCTGAGTTAAATTGTTGCCTGAGGCGAGCTATTAGCGGCTATCTCTGGGAGAGGACACATGCATACACTCACACACACATGTTCACCCACACTGGCTTAAATTGACAAGATGAAATGCACACATACACTCAAACCTCTTTCTGAACACACATAAACTCAAAGAGGAACTAATTCATATGCTCGTGTTCACTTTCAAGGAGACATCCCATTTAGCTGAGAGAGAAACATGAACCTGCTCTTGAGAGGTGGTGCATAAATGATCTTACTTAAAAGTAATATCAGAGTGCATAAATACTTCATTACAAGTAAATGCTGGTTGCATTATTTGACAAACTACTTGCATCTCATTACATACTCATGTGGAACATAACATGTAGATAGATAACTGGCTGAAATACATAAACATAAAGAGGCAGTAATAACGTAATAAATTATATTTATGTAAATGACCAGTGTAATAAGTATAAAGCAGAATGTTCCCTTTCATATTATTTCATGGGTACTAAAATATCATCTTGCTACTGATGCATTAATGTGTATATAACATTTTAAGTTGCAGATAACCTTAGCAGCTTTGTATATCATTAATATTGTGTTTTGTATTAAAATGATAATCTTTACTATAGGTAACTAACTAAAAGTGGAAATGAAATAACTAATAATTAGAAACTAGCTGTCAAAGGTACCTAATGCACGTTTGTTATACATATTACTTCTCTAAGTGATTTCTTTCAGTTAGCGGTTCACACAAATTGCTGCCGACTTCATTATCGCTTTAAAGTTTGTTGGAGCCTTTATGTTGATGTTCCTTCCCCCCGAGTTTATCTGTCTGACCCCTGACTAGCGCAAAAAAGGCTGTGACTCTGGCGAAAAACGAGAAAACATTTCTCCACACCTTACATAAGAACTGAGAGCAATTTTTTTGCCTGTCTTTCCTTGGATGTCCCTCTCATTTTATTTCTCTCTCTACACTGGGATAACCACCTTTTCCTCTCCCTTCCCCCTCAAAGACACACACACTGTCATCTACAATTAGGCTCAAGAGAAACACCATGAGAGAAGGAGCAAGAGGTTGAGGGAGGATGAGGACATGGTCCAATCCAAAAAAACGTTTTATTTCCTCTTCGCACCTCAGGAATCAAACAACAGAATCTCAGTCTGTGTGTGTATGTGTGTGTGTCATGTTGTGTGTATAAAGATATTTTTTCTGCGCTGATTTCCTTTCATCTGCACAAAATAAAAACGCCACGGGCCCCTCATTGTTTTGAAATTTCATTGTGCGCACATGCACATCTGCTAACATGACGGTAACGGCGTGAGTGAGGGAAAGAAATATATGAGAGATGCTTAAAGCATGCTACATTCAGCAAGTGTGCCCTTAACGTCTGATTGGATGTTGACGGCTGATTTCAGGACGGTAATGACCAGATGCAGCCCTCTCACACTTGGACTTGTTTCTTCCACTCTGATGCACTTGTTCAGTCCTTAAGGAAAGTTCAAAAGGCCATCAGGGTTCTATAGGTCACTTAGGGCGTTGAAGTGTGAGCATAAGCCTGTGTGTGTGAGCGAGTGTGTACAGTGACCATGAGAGGCAGATATGAGGAGGCAGATGGGCAGATTGTGTTTGTGTGTGCATTTATATATATATGTGTGTGTGTTCAGACAGGGGTTGGGTTTACCCTGGGGATTATTTCCCACGCCTCCTTCTCTTCTTATCCATTTGAGGACACATGCTGCACTGGGTGGGAGACTGTGTGTGCGTCAGTGTGTGTGTGTCTGTGTGTTTTGGGGTAGAGGGGGGGGGGCAAGCATAGAAATCATACTGTAAAGTCTACTTTTTCAAAAGCGGTTTGCAATAATATATGCGCTCAAGCATGTCTGAATGTGTGCCTCTGTCTGTCTGAACATGTCTCTGTGAGCGTGTGTGTCTGTGCATGTGAATCGATGCACTGGATGACAGCCAGTGGCCCCCTTCTGTTCCCTCTCCATGGCGTCCAATCATGCCACGGCACACGATTCTATGAGCAAACCGCAGCTGATCCCAGACCGGCTATCTGAGCAATTACCCAGAGTGCTTTGGGGCCGCATGGCAAGCTGGACAAGCTTGTGCCCTATGACATACCGCATGGGGGGAGGGCATGAGCGACTATTTTTCTGACTGTTGGTACGTGCATGTGTGTTCGCGTTGGCAAAGTAATGGCAGGGGGGGAGGGGGTTGCGATGACAACAGATTGATGGGAAAAGGTAGTAATGTGTACTGTATGCTCATCCAGTATTAGTAAGCAGACAAAGACATGTTTGACAGTGAGGTATGTGATGTATGGCATTATGATTATATGATAATATTATGGTGTAACAAATGTCACAACCCACTGTACAAAGACAGTACATGACTGGGGCTTCGTACATTAATGAGAATGTTTCAGTGGAATGTTAATCAGATCACACCCAGTAACCTGAGTCTGTGATGATCATCTCTGGTTTTTAGATTTACTATTTTTGCCTTCAACAACAGGTTATTTGCTCTCCAAAAAGTATAGAAAATTGTGAAAGAATTTCACAATTATACCTTCAAGATTGAAGTTATAATATTTTTCTCTATTTTGTCAGTCCAAATCTCAGAAAAAATAAACCGCAGAAAAAACAAGTTAAAAAACTTGTAATAACTGGAAGTTATGTTGAAATATTTGCAAATTTATTTTTGATGTATTGACTAATCATTCTAGTCACTAGTCCTTACAAACTGTTTGTAAATAAATTATAATCAGGAAGCAGTGATCTTATCACCAATGAAAACGTTCATCAAATTTATCCTTGAGAAAGTACCGGGCAGACAACCCAGGGTAACACACATAATGGCCTGGGACCTTGAATGTGTTTGGTTTCCATCAAAATTCCTGGATCACTAAAAATCAAACCTCATCAGTTACCAAACGATAGCCTCAGTTACATCAGATGAAAACTGATTTTTATCCTTCACATACCTACTGATTTACATGATTTTTGTTTGACTTTTTTTGGTTTGTACTTTATTAAGTTAAGTAGATTGGAAAAGTTGGGCTTCTTTTGTTAAATGAAAAGAGTATTTAAAGAAAAATAAAATGAAAAGTATTTATATTATTTAATATTTTAAAGAACATATGTTATCACACAATACAAAGATTTAGCAATCAATCCAGGGACAGCAGGGACTTTCTATTTCAGGTCGTTCAATGCCATTATTGGACAGTAGTAAAGACAGGAAATGAAAGACCCCCAACTGGACTCAGACTGGAAATGTTTTGATTACACGGTCATTCCCTTAAACCCTAAAGCCATCAGGGCTCCCAAATAATGGCATTAATTTTAAATACTGTACGTTACTATTTGAGACACAGAGAGAAAAACAGTAAAGAGATTATAAAGTGTGGGAAAGAGATGAAAGTGAAATGATAAATGTATTAATTCAGATAGGCCACCACTCTTCTATATGTTCTTTAGATGTTTCAGACATTAAAAAAGCATCAAGAAAGAGGGAAAAGTATGACAGCTCTAAGCACAAGGCTGTTACCGAAACCATATGCAGTGGCAGTGTTACATTGATTTTAATGGGGCAATACGATGAGCAAACATGACAAGAAACACAGGGGAGATATCCCAAGCAGCACTGTTATACCAGCTATTCCCAGCTGTGTGTGTTAATCCACTCAGCGTTCACACCACCAAAAGTTTTCTCAGTGTTTTTCATCATTGCTGGAGAAAAAAAAAAAGCTTGTTCTTCTCTAAGCTCTATGAGACAAAGAAGACGCAGAGAGATGGAAATAGATCACGAAATACAAAAACTGAAATGATTTCCCAGTTACACAGCCACTTACCGCGAGGAGCAACACTCAGAAACAAATGAAAAAGTCAAACAGACCGAAGTGGAGTGGATGGCAAACAATGATGGCATAATTCACAGTATATAGACATCTAAGACCACTGCCACAGTTGTCGAGATTTAACAAGGAGGGGTGAGGGGTAAAGTGCTGATTTTCTTCATTTTCCCAGAAGATATCTAGTTAACTGGGAAGAAGCTATGCTTATTTTTAATGAAGTGGAGATACCACCCACATTCATCCCCTACGAGTCAACCCCTGGGAATACAGTAGGAGTTATGTTTGCATTTCTGAAGTGCCTTTCACTGGCAAAAGTTATGGAAGAAAGTGACTGCAACTGTTCCATGTGCTACGGTACTAAAGCACTGACACTGTGCTATTGGAACTGCACAAAATTGTGTGTTGAGTGTGTGTGTATGTGTGTGGCACCCACAGGCTGAATGAATGAAACATGCATGGCCAGTCTGCCCCCTCTGAAACACACACACAAACACACACACACACAGAAACTTAACTTGTATAGCAGCATCTAGTGGCCCCAGTTTGCTGTTACATTATCAGACAAATGTAGTGAGCTGCATTTTAACCTTTTCTTCTGATTCAGTGTTTTGACAAGCGCGTGGAACTCTCTGTGTGTTAACTGCATATGTGCTTTAGATGAAGTATTGCAAAACATCGCGGTGCTAGGCTACTGCATTATCATCTTTTTTCTTTCTTTTTTTATTCTGCAGTGCAATATAGATAATTAGGACTCTATTTAGAGAGAGGGCCCACCCAGGAAATACACAGGAGATCCTCACTTCATTAAAAATCAATTATCATAACGCACGTGCCGGTGCAAAACAGCCCTCACAGCCCCTCACTTACACGTGTGCAAATGCTCAGCAGTGTTTTGCACACCACAACAGCTACATGTGCTTTGTTGACTCTGAAATCCATCTGTAGTTAGTCCTCTTTATCTTTTTCTCGCTCAAAAAACTGTACAGGCCTGAGCCTCCTGAGGGTTGCACTCCTGCTCTTACATAATAACCTCAGGATAAAACCTGTGCTCCCACTGGACGAGGTTGTTGTCAGTCACTCAGCTGAGACTGGGTCAGCTCAGGTTAAAAAGATGTCCCACCCACCTCTGTGGAAGATGTAGCTCAGAGCAAAATTAATTCCAAACAAATAGTGGCTTTTTTCCACTAAGACTTTAGATTAGCTGCAATACTCCTTTCTCTAAAGTTCTACAGTGTTTTAAAAACTAGATCTTTGAAGCTGCAAGTTTACTAAGCAAATACCCCAAAACCATAAATCCAAAGTTAAAAAAACAATGGGAACACAGCCTCTTCTAAACAGCCAGCAGAAATCATATCCTAATTCATATGTAATCCACCACTGCAGTTGAAGGAAAAGAAGCCAGCCAGCATCTATTGTTGACTGGATGTGGAAGTGGGAGTCCTTTAGCAAACAATTCACAAAGCCTCTGCTGCTGAGGGAGGGCGACAGGATGAACTGTGAGTTGGCATCACACATCGATGACATCACTTCCTTTAAGTGAGTGTGACAGCCCAGCACATCATCGCTTTGACAGCCAGACGAGTGCAACGAGTGGGTGGTCACCCTGGCAACAGCGATGCTGTCATGTCCGTCTCCCTATATCCTACCTGACAGTCCCCGCTGGCAGTGAGCATAACATGCACTCACACTCAACAATGCACACACCCACACACATATTCACAAACACTAGTACACATTTTCTATATATATTCCTCTGTCTATTTTACATGTGAAACGCTCACTCAAACCTTTTCTGAAAGACACACTACAACAATGCACATGCCCACACACCCATGCTCCTTTGGGCATAACTATGTGATACACAGAAGAATGCAATCTCACACAGCATACAATAAAAAGCACATACTGTAATCACAGGAGAAAAAAGGTAAACACGCACTCCTCTGAGGTAGGAAAATGTAAATAGCTTTTTCCTGAAAGTCAAAAGAAATGATAACTATGCATATCCACGCTGGAGCAGCAGCAGCAGGTGTGGGCTGAACACATTCAGCCATTCTGAGCCCACAGAGACAGATTTGCCATGTTAAAAATGTTTAATCGGAGTTTGTGATAAAAGTTTGATTTTAAAAATTACCCACATTACAAAGTAAGTAGCGTGAGAGCTAACGATGAAGGAGATACAAAGTGTGGCTGACTGTTGTCCTGTTTTCTGTTTACTGCTCATATGGTCCTTTGATAGCGACCACGTCCCGGGTATAACTGACCTGTTTTACAGACTATAAATAGTGTGTTACGGGACACTTTCATTGACAGCTCTGTGTATGTGTAATCTGTGTGTCCTCCCAGTCCAGTGCTCTGCTATGACCCAGTTTGGAACCAGTTGGCCAAGACTGAGTGGAAATGGGTCAAATCTTGAGCCACCCATGCACTCACAGCATGAGATGTGCTGAAATAATAACCTATTGTTGGGTTTGAAATATAATTTGTTTAATAGAAGTGTAAATTGACATATATAATCATCTTGACATCTTTGCACTAAGAGTTGTTTGCACCAAGAGTTCATCCAATTTTATTGTATGCATGATGTACAATGACAATAAAGGTTATTCTTTTCTTAAAGATAAATATAAAGATAATGCAACAGACGTGTGTGTAGTGTAGGGTCATTGCCTACTGAAAGGCCAGTTTTTTGCCCAAAGGTAAGAATTAATGATTAGGAGGAAAAACAATAGGTGACTGCTTTTGCATGCTATTTTCTAGATCTATAACGTTTTTTTAACTGTTGCATTATTATCCCCATATTCCCATTTCTCTTAACACACAATATGTTGTCCAACAGCATTGCTGCAAAAGTGTAGACAATACAAACTACGAACCATTTACATCAACCCTCTGACACTGGCCCACCTTCTCTGAGGATCTGTTTGTATTGAGGCAAGGACTTAATGGCACATTTGACTATGAGGCAGCTCAACTCCCAGGCGCATGTAGATCCTACAGTGTATAGACAGCAGAAAGTGTCTGTACCTGTTCATTCGCTTAGACTGACAGAACTGTCTCCATTGATCCTCATATAGGATTATCCAATTATATACACCGGACAGTCATTGCCCACAGACCTTTAGTCTACACATATATCTACAATATACAACTGCACAGCATACACACAATTTAAGATTTTCTAAAAGGCCACATGCAGTCGCTTAAATGCACAAAAAATCCATATAAAACTCACAAATGCAATGCATGCATTAAAGTAGGGTTTTAGCAGCATTTCACATTAGTATTGTAGTTAAGAGTTGGTGCAAACATGGACTACAAAACTGAGAAACTCGTTTTTTCTGTTTGCTTGGTGACACGGCCCTAGAACATTTATAAAGAATTTAACGCAGGTCGGACCATGCAGAGACATTACATGTGAGTGGCTGTTTCAGCTGTGGCTAAGCCAGCGCTCCTCAGAGGAGGGAAACAGCTCGTCGGGAAATAATTTAGGATTAGACCGGCTGTCTAATCTCTTTATAGAGAGTATGCCATCTCAGCAGACATACCTGCCTATCTCTACATTCATCTCATATCTCATAACAGGAACTGCGGCTTTCTCTTGCCATCTATAATGGATTATAAGTTCAAAGACACTAGTGACAGGTGCTTCTGTATGTTACACTGAAATACTTTGTTGTTCACGTTGTGTGTCTTTGGTTGTGACTGTACATGGAGCTCCCAATACACAGTAAGTAAAATTTCAACAGAAACCAAAAGTAGTCAAATTAGTGAATTTATAGATTAAGAAACACTAAAATGTGTGTGTGTCAGTGTAGTAGAGCAAGTACGGTTCGCTGATGTAACCTCCTTTCTCATTATAGACAACCTTTCAAAGCTGCAGGGGTTTCTCCTTCAAATGTAACACAGAAAACACACATATAGTCAGGAGTATTGTGTCAGTTATGTGTGTTTGAATGTGTTTGCACATGATTGTGGGCACGTACGTTGTCCTCAATACCCCAGTCATTAGAAAAGCTCCTGCAAGGATATACAGAAAGGTGTCCAGATGTCACTGTGCCCTTGTGAAGCTTCACACCTACAGAGGCATAATAACGTGAATCAGGTCTAACAGCTGACCACCTTTATTTTTAACATCAAGTTAAAAATCTGTGAAGTGACTAAAATCAGGTGTCATAACTGGGAATTCTAAAAAAATCTACGTCCTGTCCTAAACATGTTATGTTTTTTGCTTTTCTTTGCAGCCCAAATCGAAGTTATACCATGCAAAATCTGCGGAGACAAATCATCGGGTATTCACTATGGCGTTATTACGTGTGAGGGATGTAAGGTGAGCCTTTGTTTGTGCTCCATCATACATGTTCTGTGTTCTACTAAACTGCAATTCTGTATTCACGCTCTTTGACATGTTGACATGTAACCAGGGTTTCTTCAGACGGAGCCAGCAGAACAACGCATCTTACTCCTGCCCCCGCCAGAGGAATTGCCTCATTGACAGAACGAACCGCAACCGTTGCCAACACTGCCGCTTGCAGAAATGTCTCGCCCTAGGAATGTCCAGAGATGGTGAGGCCGAGTACACCCACATTTATGTCTATACACACAGAAACAAAACTCTACACTTGCATGAGGGGTGAAGATCATTTTGTTTCTGCTTCCCCTTATTCTACTTTTAACATACACTTTTTTTCCTATGTTTCTCACTATTGCTCATAGGAGCTGATAGATTGTGGTGGGATTAAACCTTTTGTCTCTCTATGTCATAATATCTCCACATACAGCGGTAAAATTTGGCCGCATGTCCAAGAAGCAACGTGACAGTCTGTATGCAGAGGTACAGAAGCACCAGGCGCGACTGCAGGAACAGCGACAGCAGCAGACAGGCGAAGCAGAAGCTCTGGCACGTGTTTACTCGTCCAGCCTAACCAACGGACTGTCCACCCTTAACCATGAGATTGGGGGCACCTATGCCAATGGTCACGTCATTGAGCTGCCCAAAGGTGGCCATGGTAACGAAGGCGGAGTCCCGGGGGGCTACTATGGGATGGATTCCACCCAGCTATCTCCAGACCAGTCAGGTTTGGACATGTCCGGCATGAAGCACATTAAGCAGGAGCCGGTATATGACCTGACGCCAGTGCCCAACCTTTTCAGTTACGGAGGCTACCAGGACAGTCAGCTGGGACCCAACAATGTCAGCATTGGAGAGCTGGGTAATTGTTGCTTCATTTGAAAGACGGACACAGTACAACTGTTCTGCATTTACAACTGAAATGAACCATCCACACGGAAAATTAACAGTTACCCATAAAGTAGTGTGAGTCAGATCACTAATCTGTGAGAAGAACAGGAAATCAGATTACACAGCTACTGACAGAGTGTCATATTGTACTCTATGTACAGCCAGACAAGTCAAGACTTTTGTAAACTTAGTCTCTAAATTTTCAACATGCAAGGATCACAGGATCTACAGAATAATGTGCAGCACACTGTACGTGCTTGCCCTACACATACCATATACTGTACCACTGTGTGAAATGTAAATGAATGAATGCATGTGTTAAATGTAAAGGAATAAATGAATAAACAAACAATTCCCTCTTGCAGACCGTATTGCTCAGAATATTATCAAGTCCCATTTGGAGACATGTCAGTACACAACAGAAGAGCTCCAGCAGCTAGCCTGGCAAACACACTCCTACGAAGAGGTCAAGATGTACCAGAGCAAGGCAGGTTTCCCTTTGTGCAGATTGTGACATGTACATTTACAGTGTCGCCTCTTCTGCCCTTTTTGCTTTTCATTTGTTACTTAAAGTATAGTGTATATATCGTGAAGTAAGTGTGTTATACCTTGTAACTGTGTTCAGCGCTTTAATGGCCATTCATGTGCAATTATTATTTTTCATTATAACCATATGAAGGTTAAATTATTTTCACTTTCTCTTTGCCTTAACATGAAATCAGTTTTCATTCAGCCATCGTCAGTCACAGCAACTATCTACTATTGAGTGTCATTTACTGACATAAATATAAGTGCACATGGTTAGAGTTAGCCTAAACTGGGTGTGTTTGGTTTTAGCCCCGGGATGTGTTGTGGCAGCAGTGTGCCATCCAGATCACCCATGCAATCCAGTATGTGGTGGAGTTTGCCAAGCGAATCTCAGGGTTCATGGAATTGTGCCAGAATGACCAGATCCTGCTGCTCAAGTCAGGTGAGTGAGTTGGACTGACAGCGTCATGGAAATCCCTGTGTCTGGTTACAGGCCAGGCAATGTTAAGCAGAGCTGAAATTCTTCTTTTTGCCTATTCATCAGTATATTGTTTTCAGTCTGAAACACTCTCAGTATCTGGTTCTTCCAGGTTGTTTGGAGGTAGTCTTAGTGCGGATGTGCAGGGCGTTCAACCCTCTCAACAACACCGTGCTCTTCGAAGGGAAGTACGGAGGCATGCAGATGTTCAAAGCTCTGGGTAAGGCACTGCTACCCATAACTGTGATGTATTTTTGCCCCTTCAGCACAGACATGAGTAGAACACATGTAATGAAAGTCTTTCTCTTTTTGTCCGCCCTTCCCTGTCCTTTTCTGTTTCCCTCCAAGGTTGTGATGACTTAGTGAGTGCAGTGTTTGACTTTGCGAAGAGTATGTGTTCACTGCAGCTTACAGAGGAGGAGATTGCTCTATTCTCAGCAGCTGTACTAATTTCCACAGGTCAGTGCACATTCCAATCAATGTGGACTTGCTTGTACTGAACCAAGGCATTTAACAGTCAGCGAAACAAAGATAGTTACTCTGTCTGCATGTTGACCAATGACAATATCGGAATCAACCTTTCGTTCTTCTCAGATCGCCCGTGGCTGATGGAGCCTCGGAAAGTCCAGAAGCTCCAGGAAAAGATCTATTTTGCCCTGCAGCACATCATGCAGAAGAACCACATGGATGAAGATGCCCTGGCAAAGGTAAGACAAGCCTTTGCACTAAGATAAAACACATTAAGAAAACCTTTCAAGTATATAAATGTACAGAACAGTATACAAAGCAGCAACCTCTCTGACCCTAAGAACAGGCGCAGGACCAAAACACAACTTTATCTTTGTTTATAGTTTGTCATTATAAATGTCCTGTTTTCTTGAGCGTCTCTCCCTTTTGTCTGGCAGTTGATCAGCCGAATCCCAACACTGTCAGCCCTGTGCACTCTCCACACCGAGGAGCTCCAAGCCTTCCAGCAGCTCCACCCAGAGACAGTCAATGTACTCTTCCCTCCACTCTACAAAGAACTCTTCAACCCCGACCCCAACTCTGCCATGGCCATGCCCAAGTGACTTCCTGTGGTCCCACTACAACAAGCGGTGCCAGCAGATGAGCAAGAAATTGTGACCGCAGCTTCGTCAGACGACTACAGCGGCCATGTCAATTATGTCATCACACTGGCAACCACTTATTCCAGAGCTCCCCCAGCTTGGGGGTGATGAGTTAACTGTCAGATACTTACAGTTACCGCCAACAATACTAGGAATGTCCAGCACTTAATCCATCCTGTTCACCGATACAGTCTGAAGAATGTATATATAAATGAAACGCGACCCCAAGCCACGAACCAAGTGGGGGCACCTCCTGACTCCTGAACTGACTGACTGACAAGAAATGTACAGACTTTGAAACATCTAGGAACAATTTTAAGCTCTCAGTCTTTTTAAAAGTGGGTAAGTTAATTTGTTTTAATTTTGAAAAAAAAATTTTTTTTCAGATGAAGCAATTGTTACGATGAAGCAGCTGGATGTGGGAAGGAACTATGGATTTAGAGAAGCTATTGTAGATATTCTTCTAGTGCAGAGCGGATTCCAGTATTACTTCTTGTTCTGTTAAAATAAGTTAGTCCTAATTTAAATATACAGCAGTCAGCTGTGGCTGGCTATACCTTGTCTATGTGTTTTTATTTTATTTGATAGTTTCTTGTGTACAGAATTTGTAAAGTTGAGAACTGTAAAAGAATACTTGGTAAAAACCAGGAACTGATTCGGGTTTGATGATATATAGAAGCCTTGTCTGGATTTTTGTGCATATGTAAAGCAGGCACTTCGTCCTAGTAATGTAAAGAGAGCATATGAAGGATTTTAAAAAGTGAATAATGGCTAGTACTTTTCAAAATAAAGATATGTAGATAAAAAATCTATTTTGCAACTAAAATAATCTGGCAGAATGCCATCCTATGAACCGTTTTTTTTTCTTGCTGCAATAATTACATCCAATACAAGCTTGACTGCTTTAAACAATCAACCAGAAACAACCAATCAGAAACTAGGACCTCAGAATAGGTCCCTCCCTTGCCCCGAATCCCCTACACTCCCACCTTATTTCTCTTAGGGCCTTGATATGAGAATTTTGGCAGATAGATGTGGACAGAATATCCACCAAAAATAAATAAATCAGAAAATCAAGACCTAAATTTAACTGACAAATTTCTAATCTTCAAAGACAAGTACAAGTGCTGTAGACCCTGACCCTCAAATCATTATTTGCACAATCATGTCCATGGACGCCAATCACTCTGGACTGTGATAATGAAGGACTTTTCATTCTTTTTTAAAAGAGCAATAACTTTCACATTGCCTTTCTGATTTCTGATCTTACTCCTCTCCTTTCCTATCTTCAGCTGTATATAACAGAGTAGCAGTTTTGACTAGAAAGCCCTATGTTAGAGTCTTGATGATAAGTTATGTCTAAATATCATCTCCACAGATGGTTCACATTGCACCTCTGACTCTACAGTGTTTTTAATGTGACATGATATAATCTAGGGTTAGGACACAGGGCAGAGCACTAACTGAAAGTTGTGAAAAATGCAGATTGTTTTCCAGTGATTGTCAATACCTTTTAAAGTTGCAATGTTACACAGATTATAACGATTTCAGCAGGAAGTTGTGATAGACAATCATGTTTTGCTTTTTTATTAGCTATTTCATTATCATTAGACATTACTCATTATCATTTTTTTCTTTATTCATGTTACATTGATTTGCATTTGGCCACTGTCTATGAGTCACACTGGTTTTACTGGGCATGTCATTGTAATCTGGTAGTCTTATACAAAAAATTAAAACCCAAAGGAACCATTTCAAAAATCATCAGGGTCAAATGTGTGTCAGAGGTTTGTTCAGATCTGCATTCAGCCACTAGTTTCTCTGTATGTATTGTTTTTATTGGCCTATGACAACCTAGGATCAGCTGATATTACTTTTAGTTTGGTAACAAAATATTTCTTTGACAGAATCGTTTATGTAAGACAACATTTTACTCTACTTTACTCTGATATACTGCTGTTTATGCTCTAAACGTGGAGATTGTTTGTTGCACAGTGGCCAAATCTCTGATTTCCTATAGACATGGACACAGACAGACACGTTGTGCAGTTATTAACACCGACTACAACTGAACAAATAATACTTTCATCCTTCCATGTGGTGAACAAAACATTGTCGACAGCATGGGAAAGGAGCATCAATGCTTAACATAATCTGCTCACATCATTCTGGTCCATGCTGTCAGTGATCCATTACCAGGTTCCTCCTAAGCCCCAAACCCTTCCTTTGACCCCTGACCCAACCCCAGATCAGAGGCCAGTGACTCTTTGAGACAATCACTTGCTCAATATGGCTCGATGCACTACCCAGCATCTCTCAGGGAGCAGCTCTTTTTCTGACTTTGCATTAAAAGAGGGTTTAATATTTTTTAAAATTTACAATAAATTAATTATAAAAGAATAACTTTTTAGAATAAAAATGGCATACACCGCCACAAGCGTATGCCACCAATGGAATCTGCCCAGACAAGGCTTTGATAAATGTGTGTCTGTGTGTACGTGTGTATAGAGCATGAATTCACTGTCCAAAACGTTGTAGTCGCCCAGATGACAAGCATTGTTATGTAGCAAAAGATGAAAAACAAAATATATAGAGAGAGATATATACTTATATTGTATGTCAGTGTGCGTTTGTCACCACTGTACACTCATGTTTACCGCTTATTTTGCTGCTTTTGGGACAGTGAATAAAGTCCATTTAGTAAGCTGTGAATAAAGCACCATTATAACATCCTTGGGACAGTGAATTCCAACTCTGAATATAAGATTTATTTCTGACCTTTTTATTTTCCCTTGTTAGACTGTGAATCAAAGGGTGGGATGGGGTTGTGAAAGGGGATGTGCTGGCGAAACAAGTGGCAACTCAACACTGTAAGTAAGATACTGTAGCAATAAGAACTGGAGGCATTTACTACTGTCATGTTTGAATTGTAAGATTTTTTTATTTTATTACTATTTACTATTATTATTGTTCTTATTATGACTACTATTCTTCTATTACTATTAGCCTATTGTTGTTCTGTTCTATTTGCATGACGTTTCATTGCAATGAAACATTTGGGGCTTATTTGTGTTTTCTCTTATTATGATGTTGTGGGCTGCGTGGGAGGGGTTACTGGCTGGGTGGCCAATGGGTTCAAGGCAAATTCCTCATCAATTCAGTCAGTTTAAAGCAAAATTTTTCATAAGCTGAAAGAATTTTTAAATAAAATGCTCTTATTTATACACAACCAACTAAACATTTGTCGTTGGGTTTAACTGATTTTGTTTACTAAACCTCTGAATGTGTGAGCTGATAAAAGCAGTCAGTGAATGGCCCATTCTGAACTGGCCTTATTGAACCGGATCAGATCTGCCCTTAACCTGTGGCAGGAAGGAACAATGTGGGAAGGGTAATTTTTTTCTGAATGTTATGGAGTAGTCTGTTCAGTGCGACGGGCTGAGCACATCACACGCCTTTACTACTCCATCAACACAGACTGACATTACAGTGCGCACAACAAAAACCCGCCGTCATTCCACGTGATGGCTCAGGCGAACTGTGCAGACATTTTTAGTACACTTGGTTTGAAATGCATTTCCTACACTTAAATATACTCCAGCTTAAACCTCCTTCTCCCTTTTTAGAGAAAATGTGTGTCTGTGTGTGTAAGAGAGTGAAATTATCTTTGCTCTACCAATGCTTTGTGAACATTCTTGATGCATTACATATGCGTGCAATTGGAGTAGTGAAAAAAGTGTTAATTTATTTTTAGAATGTCTTTGCGTCCCAGCAAAAGCAAATAAAAACTAAATGTAGCAAACTGTAACCAGAACCGTAAGGTACTTTGGCTACAGAACCTCTTTTACACAGGACTAAAAAAAGAAACACATAAAAAAACACATAAAAATGTCTTTCTTTCATTTTCAAAGTGCCATAGCTAGTTAAGAGTGGAAGGATTGGCCAAGTTGGGCGTAGATGCTTTACTGTTTGAGTTTACTTGAGAAACCAATCAAAAAAGGGGAACTCCAAGGAAAATGTGTATTTGATTACACTGACAAACCGTTTTTACATTTGATGCTTTTTTTCATTCATGAGAGGGCACTCTGCTGGACTCTGAACTCGACTATGAAACCACTCACTCTGTACAGTTTTCATTTTCTTATGAGAATGAAAGCTTGTGTGCACATGTGTACAAGCATTAAAGAGCCGGCCATGTGAATCAGATTGGGTTGAAGTTTAGAGCTATGCAGGGCCCTTAGCGAGTCCTCCTTTGAGATGTAAATACAATGTGAAGGTTTGAAGTGATTTTTGTTAAATTCTATATTTTATCGCTTTTGTAGACTTTTTGTTGTGGGAAGAAAAAAAAATAAAAGGAATTTTATGGGTGCATTTCTGCCTCTTTTTTCTGTGTCACACCTACACATTTTTAGACTTTAAGTTCTTTGTCAGGACCAGTCATAGTGCAACAGTCATTTGTCTGTTAAATGAATACATATTTTGTAAATAATATTTGCAATAATTTAATAACATTATAACAGTTCTTTTCTCATCAGCAAAACATGTACAAGAAATTACAATAATAACATCTTTAAATTAATTACCATTTATAGACTGATCACATTGAGAAGTCATTCTATTGTCCTGTTTCTGACATTATGTTGTCTTGTAAGCATTTGTTCAGCAACATGTTGGCAAATGTGCATGTTTCTTTTATTTCCTTACTTCTGGGTCAAAGGTTAAACCACGCTTTCATCTTGCTCTTGTTCTTCATTCCCCGACACTGGCGCTGCCTCACTACTGCTCTCGCAGATGTCCGGACGCTTCCTTAAATCTAAACAACAGAAACATCAGCTGTGACATTTCGCTCCAACAACACCGTCATTACCACAAGAAAGAGAATACTGACAGGCCTGGGAGGAAGTCCACACATCCGACATGAATAATTTGGTTTGATTTGTTGGAGAAATCTTGGAGAGGACACAAGAAGAGGAAGAGGAAACACAATGCACCTTTGAAATATCAAAACAACTGTGTATGAATATTTGTGTTTGTTTGCCGGGCTTGTTTGTTTTCGAACACAGTTTCTTTCCGAGTAGTTATCCTCTAGATGCCGGTATCATGTCTACCCAGAGACGTTAATTAATAGCTAATCAAAGCTAATGTCTCAGCAGCACATCAACAGCACAAAGACATGATTAATACGTAATCAAAGGCCGTGCAGCACAACACACAAAGCAGGGCCCACCCCCATGCCTCAAACACTACTGTTGTTAGAGAAATAAACGAACACTCGTGGCTTAATTAGCTGGCTGTTGGTGCGTGCCATCTTTATTTGAAGTTGTTGGAGATTCATCTCAGAACCAGTGTTTGCCCCCTTGAGTGACGACACAGACGTGAGATAGGAATACATGCATATACACATGTGCACAGAGAAAAAGGCACACACTAAAAATTAAAACCCTGTGTCAATCCTAATCCATGCAACACACACAAACACATGCGGGTGCACACACACACACACACACAAATACAGTATGAATGCAGTCTCTGACCTTTTAAGCCCAGTCTTTGACAATAGATGCCGCAAGAGTGTTTCTGCAGAAAAGCACTGATGGCAGTATCTCCAAGGTTATCAGGACCAAATAGCATCTCGCCCCTGCTGCCACTTCAAAAGGATCACAGACAGAGAGTGAAAAGTATCATGTGTTTTTTTTTAATACATATTATACATATTTAAAGGCTTAAACTTATTTACTTATTATTACTGATTTTATTTTGGTTATTGATTTATATAATCCTATGTCGTTAACAATCTCGATATACTTTGCAGATGTTATTACTGTACCTTTGATCATCTGCCATAATGACTGTGGGATCAGTTAGCTGCTCTCCTACTCCTGTTAAGAACAGAACAACAAAATTAAAAAAAAAACATATCAAAAGAAAAACATAAACACAAATACATACTCAAAACCTCATATGTACATAAATTTAAACCCATACTGGGTATTTTGGGAATGGCCAAGCATTTAGAAGGATCTACCTTGTATATCAAGCACCAGGAGCTCCCTGCCTGAATACTCATAGGTCCAGTGGGAGAAGGCCAGCAGCATTTCCTCCAGCGAACAGCAGGGGGTGATCTCTTCTCCTGTGTTGTTGTTGTACTTTCGGAAGTCACCAGACATGTTTCTCTCAATAGTCAACCACTGGCCATTTGAATGCCAGAGAACCAGTGATACATCTAGAAACCTGGTGGATAACAATAAGACTTATGATATGCGTAGGCACACACAGACGTACACAGACTTAAAGTGTTTTGAAGGAGAAAATACACTTACCTTGGTGAGTGGGGCATATCATTAGGTTTGACGTGGTTGAATACGTGAATCAGCTTCTGCGCTGCTCTCTGCTGTTGGATTTCCTTCAACAATGTCAAACAGAAATCAATCATAGAGGTAAAACTATATAAGAATCAAATTATATGGGTTTTCAATAAAATATTTAACAACCATTTAGATTTATTGATGATTCATTTCCAACATTGGTACACTTACTCTTAAACACAGCTGCAGCGCAGTGCTACCAGGGAAGTATCTCTGCCAGGCACGAACCACCTCTGGCCGGAAGGCTTTGACCACATACACCAGACCTGGTTGGAGTACGTCCTGTTCTGCCCATGTACACAACACTCTACAGCCCAGTCGGAGCCCCCCATCCAGAGACCCCTCTTCACTGAAGAGGGGCTGCACCATTGCAGAAAGACCTCGCGACGGCCAGGAGGAGACTGTGCTGCCTTCAGCATCAGAGGACACTTCCTCCAGAGAATAGATGCTCACCTCTTCACCTCCTGTAGAGAATGTGAAAAAAACTGAATTAAGTTTAGAACATTTTAAGAGCCCTATTTTATCCGACATAAAAACAGCAAAAAACAATAACAACACATAATAAACAACAACAACATAAAATGGCAATGTTACACACAAAAAAAGCTTACCCAAAATTGAAACAGGAGTGAAAGGGATTGTGTGAGCCAGCCTCATTAGATTGTTTCTCTCCATAGCTATTAACAAACAAACAAAACCAAAACTCAAAAACTTCATAATTACTCATTAATCTCACACAAATATATGCCTCATAGGTAATTAAACGTACAAGAGAAAAACTTTTTGGGTCTAGTGCCATAAAAAAGTGAACAGACTGTGTGTATTGAGTATATCTTAATACCTGAATAATGTGAATACAAATTGTCAGTGGACTGGAATGAGGAACTCTTGGCTGCAGCAAACATAATAAAGAGAAATTAAAATACAAAACTAGTTCCCAATGTTATGCAGCAACAAACTATGAAACCTTATTTGAGGGGAATTCATACAAGCTAAGCTTTTATAGATACCTTCAGGGGAAAAGCCACTCTGTAAACTGCAAAAGGGAAATAAATAAAATGTTACTATTATTTCAATCTTCAACTGTTTTGGAAATTGCTAAAATAATATTGCAGACCAACAGAAAGTCAAACTTACGAAGACCTACGACTCATGGACCTGGCCCAGCTGTTCCATGCTGAATGAGTGGGGCTCCACACATCCTGATGGTAAATTAAAAATTAGTCAGACCAATCTCAATCACCTAATATACACTCAAAGAAGATTTCCTCAATATTTCTAATGTTACCACAACTGCTAGTGTATTGTCATTTTCATTTTCCACAAATTTACCTGATGGGGAAACACTTGTTTCTGTAACAAATCTGTGGGTTCAAAATCTGAAACAATATTAAAACATTCAAACATTGAGTTTGCACAGATTAAACTTAAAAACATAAAGGCCTTGAATCTTTTCTTAATCGTCTCCTTAACCTCTACACGCAGATTTAGTGGAACAGCTCATGGTTACTACTTCATAGGTGATTTCGATAAGACTAAATGTCCTTACTGAGCTGACTCAGGCTGGTGGAAGCCGACCAGCATATAGATTCTCCTCTCAACCTCCAGCGCCTCCTCCAGCAGGCATTGGACAAGTGGGACTGCAGGAATTTTTACAAAAGAAATAAAAAGATGGAAAGAGATCCAGGAGGGTCATGGAATATAAACACAACAATTAGTACCATTTCCTTTTAGATTTTAACTTTCATTTTCAGTTTAGTTAAGATGCATGCAATATCCAGTCCCCTATTGAGAGATTAATTAATAATTAATTATATAATTATATATAATAAATAATATCATTAACATGAATAAAGTACATTCTGAATAAAGTACAACACATCGTATGTCACATTACGGTATCTAGACTGCTTTCTTGTATCTTCACTGTCTTCCTGTTGTTGCTTTTGCCTTTGCTGTCCAACACCTGAGTGAAGTCTGAGGACTTGGACCACTCTGCATAAGCAAAAACATGTGTTGGAAACGCATATGCAATAAACAAAATCATACAAAACACACAACTTTTCTAACATGTATAAACTGTAAACAAGTTTAAACTATTTAGCTACAGTATGTAAAGGTTTATGAATAGTTTTTTAGAAGGGATATGTTTCATAACGTGAGGAGGTGCTGTCAACATCTCCCACGGCACAGACACAGAACAATACTGACAGCAGTGCAGACATATTCCCTCCAAAGTTTTTTAGCTCGGCCTGCCTTTCTCACCAATCAGCGGTCAAACCCTGTGCATCGCATGTGGAGGTTGAAATGTAACTTGTGTTTATCTATGAGATGCCACAGGCTTTGACACAGCATCAGTAAAAAATGTTTTGGCTTCAATTTACTACTTTTATGCTAATCTTTAACATTAAACCTAGAACAATACCTTTGCTGTAATGTAATGAAGTGTCATCTCTAAAGCTCCGCCCACCATGCAAACTCTCCTTGTTCATTGGTTCAGTAAGAGATGGAAATGATCCTCTCGGACTGAGAGGTGTCCCGGAGAAAGTCATATTCTCCATGCTGGATGACAGTGATCTACAATAGCCATAGGGGCGGTCTCTTGACAGACACGTCAACCTGGGAGATTTCACAGATCGTCCCCACTGGCTGGAAGGTTTGGACCGACAAATGGTTTGACTATCATCTTCAGAGAAGGCAGGATTGATGAGACCCTCAGAGATATCTTGACAGCCAGGAAGAAGTGCAGTGTTGCTAGAGGCTCTAGACAAATCTGTATTAGACAGGCCTTTGTGTGTCTTTTCCCCCTCTTGCTCTTCCGCATTTAGATGATCTTCTTTTTCTTCTTCTTCTTCTTTTTCTTCCTCTTCTTCTTCGTCCTCTTCTTCCATGGAAGTTTCCTCTTGATTAGGATACAGATGTGGATCCCATGTCCAAAGTTTATGATATGGTGACTCTAAGCCTCTGGGAGAAAGAGGAGACCCACAGCGGGATGGTTCACAGGACTCACATGGTGTCTGATCTCTAAAACCACTGTGATAAACTCCATAAACGTGAGGGAAGGAGGTATGGGACGCGTGTCTGGAAACTCCCAATAAATTCTCATTAGGATGGTCAACTGTAGTGAAGTGCGAATCCTGGAGAAAATGTGTAAAACAAAATATTTTAAACTGTAAAAATAATTTTTCACATTGCAGTCTTGTTGTCATAAAGCTGAGAAGAGTGTTGTGTTTTAAAATAATGACATAATAGAATTCTAATAATTAGTATAACATTACTCTTACTCAAAAAAAGCAAAAAAATCTAATTCAAGGAAAAAAACATCAAATTAAAGTGCTAAAGAAATGTTTCTGTTTCATGAAATGCAAGTATATTTATATATATATGTATATATATTTTTTTCTTTTTTAAACAGTGAGTACCTCCTTTGCTCCCTCCTCTCCCTCCATACAGTGCCTTCCTCCCCTGCTCCCCCTGCCTCCAGCATGGCACTCCTGTGACGCCCTTCTACTTGTCACCAGAGTGTATCCCTTTAGCAAAGAAGGAGGAGTACTTTTACACGACTTGGCCATCAGTCGTCGAATATTGAGTGCATCACAATCTGCTCCACTCCTGTGTGAGAGGGTCCAGCTGTGAGGAAGGATGTGCGGAGACGCTGTGCTGGGTCGACATGAAGCCAGGCGTGCCTCCTCCTGATGTAGGTTGTCAGAGGCAGAGAGCAGAGTCAGGGTGTCCACAGCCAGTGCTGAAAGGTCCTGGAGTCGACCCAGCTGGCAGTCCAACTCTGACAGACTATCCTGAGTGAAGTTGACCTTCTCTGAGACCTCCCCCACCATCATGCACAACTCCTCTGCTCTAGTGGAATTAGAGTTTTAAAAGGTATTAAAACAACAGAATATTCAAAAATGCTACAAGTCAACACAATCAGCTATGAAGTCTGAAGTACCAACTGATATTATAAAGACAGGGATAGTGAAATGATAATCCTTATGTAGTGAAAACACATAGGCTGAAGGTTCATATTCTCCAAAAAAATAAACTCAGAAGTGTCACTTCAACACGGAATCCCAAACTCCTAGTTTATGTAAATCAATGAGAATATCAGTGAAACCTTTCTGCTGTGGCTCGGATCCTGTTAATTTCACTGTTGTGGAGATTTTCATTCTTCTCATGGAAGTAGGCCTGCACACATTTCTCTTCAAACTCATGGAGCTTCTTATGATCTTCGTGACCCAGGAAGAGTTCTGTTAAGTGAAGGGAGGTAAGACACAGGACAGGATTTTATTCCTAGGCGCATTTAGTGACCTGTTATTTAAGATGTGAACAGATGCTGCTGAATTATATTTCCATCCACAAACATGCACACTGCAGTACTCACTAAGTCCAGAGCATCTCTCTCCCCGCTTGTCATCTCCAGTTAATCTTCTATAAATGGCTTTCAATCCTAGAGTCATGTGACTGAAGAGAATAAAGGGGGGAGGTAGCCACGGCTTTTCCTGATAAGTCATGATGTAGCGATAGCGGTTGTATTTCCACAGCTTATTGGATGTGGATGCCATATCAAAGTAGACATTGCTGTTGTTAGAAGACAACATTTATGTAACGAAGAGTGCTCTGTAAGAATTAAAATTCAAATGGAAATTTGTCTTAGAAACATACTTACTTAAAAAATGCTATGAGAACGTTGACCATGATGATATACTGAAAAAACATATAGACAGCCTGGAGGAACGGCGTAATAAAGGAAGCAGGCGGACATGATTCGTTGTTCTCACATGCTGTTAACACACACAAACACTCTTGTTGCAATCAATACCTTACTGGGAGAACGTGGTTTAATGACATAAAACCCTTTAAATAATAAGGGTATTTTACAGATTAAGATCGTTATATTTAAAACAAATACCAATATCACAAATTCCAAAGAGGTTTTACTGCTTTTGACTCATAATACTAAGTGTATTTTAAACATATCTGTGACATTGTATGGGGAATTTTAAATAACTTAAAAAAACATGAAGATAGAGTTCGGTTGTTTGACAGCACAGCAGGGCCCCCACTATGACCATAGTATCACGGAAGCCTAATTCTTCTGTCATAATAACTCTTTAATATCATTAATATAAATGTGCAGCCTTGTGGCATCAACTGCTGCATTTAATAAAGAGTCCTGAAAGCATTGTGGATTATCATCCAATTTATCTTTAGACCCAAAACACCTATTGCAAAGCATATCTAACCATATCTAACCGTCAATTTCCGATGCATAAACCTCTCCATAGATCATCCAGTAGGGCTGAAAAACTATGTCCCGAGCAAGGCTCCAGGATGGTTCCTCCTCTGGTGATAGGATGGCCTTCCTGGACACTCCGAAGCTCAGCAGCACTATCGCCATCATCACCACAATGAAGAACATGTTACTGGTCTGTGCAGATAAATGACAGAAGTAGTAGTCAAAAAAGTTAAAAAGCAAAACTTGCTTCTTATCTCCAGCTCTGCCTTTAAAACAAATGGTGTAAACTCTACACACCATCTTAGTGATCATGGTGAGATAAGGGCCAGCATGCTGATTGACAGCCAGCAGATCCATAACTCTGACAAACCAGAAGATGATGTCCAGACAGTAACTAATCCGTCCTGCAGTTCGGTAGGGATCAGCGTTCCAACGTAATGCTAGTGCAGCTAAGAAGAGGAGTATGGCAGTGAAATCTGATATGTTCCAGTACTCTGAGAACCAAACCTTCAGCTTCTGGCTCAGGTTCCTCGGCTCGGACATTAGCACCTAATGAGAGGAACACATTTTAATACTTCTACTATGTTTTTAATATGAAACATTTCAGTGGTGCTTTTGTAAAAATGTATCGCGATGCTTGCACCAATAACAACCAACCAACTTTCTTTTGACTATTTTTATATAAATAAAGTTTACTATTATAATTATTTAATTCTCTCACCTCTCTGGTTTTTTCCACTGCAGTAGACAAGATGTACGCTATGACCAGCCACTCCTGAAAACTGGGCTGATCCTCCATCTTCACAAGGACAACATAGGAGAATAGAACTAGAAAGGCCAAGTACGACATCTAAAGAGCAAAGACAAGAAAAGGATTCACGAAGCAATGAGGTTAGTGAAGGGACGTTAACAAACGATCAGGTTTTTTGAATGGCTCCTGCATAGCAACAAAGGGATTCAAGTCTTACATGAGAGCCATTCTTTTTACTGTTTTGGGAACATTTTCCTGCCGGTCCTACAATACATTCAGGGGTTTAGGTGAACAATGAAAACCAGCCATTTAAAACATTGCTGACCTAGTTCTCTCAAAGTCAGTATGAATGTCTGTTGCTGTCCTTAAACGCACCATTTCCTCTCTCCCTGGCTCAGTGAGAGCAGCAGTGGTCGAGTGACATAGTGGATGAATGTAGGGAGCAGCGTTAGACAGAATTAATCAGCAATTAAGAGGGAAAAGATATTTTCTGATTGTTTGACAGCAGTTAAGTTGTAAAACTCAAATAAACACAGATACAAAAGGATTTTGCTTGAATGCACACACAGCATATTTCTGCTGTCTGTTCTGTAATATGCTATAAAATGCTGTAAATTGTTTTTTGTTCCATTTTTCTCAGTGTAAATCTTTTCTGCATCTCCTACTTTTTAACCATAAGCAGCTATTTCATGACATTATTTGTCCCTAGCCTGTGCACCCAACACACAGGTTACATCTAATCCTGATTTCACCCATCAATATAGTGTGTTTCAAGAAAAATTTAAAAAAAAAGTCTGACAACATGCACACAACCTACTGTGTGAAACCAGAACTTCACAACAGGCGCTGTGTAGAATCCATAGAGTCTTGTGATCCAGGAAAGGCACTGCATGGTCATAGAGGATATAGTTTCTGACACAGGACCAAGACGTTTGTCATGGAACGATCCGCCGTGTTCTGCATCGTGGGTGCCCTTTGAGAGTAGATTGTGAGATGTGAATGAAAGACAATATTTGTCAATCTTATTGTTATGCCACTTATTATTTATCCAGTTGCACTGCTCGATGTGGGGTACGGGCACTTTACCTTGTAATCAGTTCTTTCATGGGCTGGTTCTGACTTCCCAGAATCACGCCCAAACAGCATAGCCTCATGACACTGTGGTACATGGCACATTTCAGCTTTGCTTTTAAATTCCAGAAGAAAGATGGCAGGAGGTAGAAGAAGGCTTAGAGTTATCTGAGAGAAAGACAACAAATGACATGTCAAATCTTAGTTTGAGAGTTGCTAGTCCTTCCAAGCGTAACAAATTTAGTGTGATTCATCAAATTATTGTTTCAAGCAGCATAGGAGAAGCACACAATAGGCAGTTCTATGCTAAAGTTCCAGATAAATACCCAAGACTCTTCCATTGGCCATCTATGGTCTCCTCCTACTATGTACTGACAAACTTGTACACTTACATTCTGGAGCGTATTCTTGACATGTCCAGTATAAAATGCTTTTCCTCACTATGCAAATTATTTTCTGCTAATCCTCCTTTTTCCAGTTTTTTCTCTGCACAATTGATGTTTTACAATAGAACTGCTGGCATTACCAAACTACCTTGGATTTCTCTCTCATTCAAACTGTCAAAATCAGTCTGGACAATCTGATTTATCTCATGATTCTCATAATGTTTACTTTCAAAAAGGAGTTTTTCCTCCAGTTAAGCGGACCAGTCCACAGATCAGTGAGAAGGGTCTGGGTGCAGGAATGTGAGACGAACGGTCTGTTGCACGAAGAGACAGCCATCTGCAAACAGGTAAAATGGCTCCATTCCTCCATCTCAGAAGTCAACAGCTTCATGGCCATCTGCTCATTCTGACGAAATGCACAGTCTAACACATCCACAGCCAGCTGACCAAACTCACTAATACACAGAGAAGAGAGAAAGCTTTATTGTTCAATGAAGCTGAACAAGAAAAATAAAAAAAAAACATCACAAAAACTTCAATCTGACGAGAACATCTTTTGATTTGAAAATACACCAATCTGACAAAACATTAAGTAATTTGAGTTGTACTGGGGTGCATTATGAGTAGAGGTGGTTCTAATGTTTAGGCCACCAAACAAAAGTTTGTTATTTACATATGTACAGGATGCACTCACAGCGAATATGCCTTTAATCGCTCTGCAATGTTGTCATCCATACTGCTCTGTCGCGCCTCAAAAGCCATGGAGCGGTAAAGCTTACAGGCCACAGTGGCACGTGCCAGAGCTTCCTCACCGTGCTGCCACAGGAACAATGCCATCTGCTGCCGCTGCTGAAGCACAGCCCATACAAACAGGTCGTTGAAGTTGAAGGGGACCAGCAGTGGAGCATCATCAAGGCCTGGGCTCAGTGTTTTCTCTCGACTGCTACTGTGCGATGTATCTGGCTCACTGGCATCTGGCTCACCCTAAATGGAAAAGTCACACGTAAAAAAGAATCAACAATGAAAGGAAAAAAGGAAGAGAAAAAAATTAGAAAAAGGAAGGAAGAAGAGAAAAAACAAAAAAAAGGTGTTTGTAAAACAGTAATATACAGGCATTATTAAGCCATTACTGTTGAGACCCAAAAGGGGTCACAATGTGCCCAATGACTGACAAATACAGAACTACAGAATTCAAGAAAAAACATAATGAATACTTTTAAACAGTTTCAGTTCTAAAATATAGGTCTGAATGACCTGAAGAAACCTTTTGTTAGATGTATGTAACATAAACTGAAAAGAAAATCAACCACCCACCTTGATTTTGTAGGGCTGAGCAGTTCTAAAAAAATGCAGGTCCTGGAGATTCCGACCGCTGCTTGGGTTTGGTGTTAATCCGTGTCTTTGTTTAGACAACGAGCCAGAACTTTCACATCTACGATCCTAGAAACATCAAAACAAAAGTGTGGAGTGAGTGTTTTTTTATAAAAGTCAAGCATAGTTATTATTAATAGACAGAAGAAAAGACATTTTCATCATCAAAACATTTTTCTAGCACAAAAAATAGTTCTCATTTTCAGTGCTTACTTTGATCTTTGTCCTGTAGGCAGCTCTGAAGTTTTTCCGTGTGTAGGTGCTGCGGTAAGCTGCTCCGATCAGGTACTCTATCACAAGGCCCATGTCAATGAGAGAAAGACGGTAACCTACAGGAAGCGAACACTACTCTCACACATTCACACACACAAACCAAAAGAGATTAAGTAAAAAAACAAAAATACAGTAAATTATGAATCTAATTTTAATGTCATTTAAAAAAGAGACATTCTCATTCACAGTGGTCACCTGTTTTGCATCTTCAACAAGGTGATGCAAGAAACGGTTTGTCTGTCCATGTGACTGTAAAGACAAATTTGTATAGTTATTCAGAAATACCAGAAAAGCGAGCAGAAAAATCTAAATGTGAAATCAGAGGAGAGAAATCGAGTAATACTGGTTATTTTTAAACACAGTCACAAACTGTATATAGAGTAGTAGCTCTGGAGTTCTCAGATTGTTTCTTGGGGGGTCTTATTATCCCAGAGTTATAAATAAGTAAAAAGCCTGTTATACACAAACAATAAAGGCAGTGTGGTGAAGCCCAACTGTAGTGATAATAAATAGTTTTGTGATATCACACGCATCCTAAAACGACAACTGGGAAAATACCCTGGATGCAATTGACCACAAAATGCAAAGAATCTTGGTGAAAAATAATTAGGATGAATTATTATGATTTTAATCAAAGCTGCATTTTATAAATTTGTGGTACAAAAGACACAAACAAGAAAGCAGTATTTCTGCTGTTTACATAGTAGACAGACAAGGAAGACTAACAAAGAATCCTGTGGGGTGATGAGATTTGCAAGCTGCAAAGGACAATGGTACCAGCATTGCTGAAAATAATTGTGAAACTAACCGTGTTGTAGAGCTCCTCAAGTCGATCTACAGTGAGGAAGCAGCTCATGGTCATGTCGTTGTCAATCAGCAGTTTGACAAAACTGACACGGTCCATCACCAGGGCATCCAGCATGGCTTGCTCCAATGAACCCCCCTAGATAAAGTGTATCACACGGTTACCAAACCAAAAGAACACCAATGTACAACACTCTTCATGCACTAATTACTTCAGTACTAGGCTTTTAATTAAAGCCACAGCTTGGAATCGTGATTTACTTAGTCAGTCTCACCTGCCACTGCTGTCCACACACCAAGATGTTTTTTTTTGCAATATCTGCCCTGTCCCAGGCTAGTGCCATGCTTAGCTGTTCTGCAGGACTGACCTTAGTCCCTGTTAACCATACAGAGCAGAAAACATGATTTTATAGCAGGAAAAGACCAGGCTAAACAATAACGTCTGATAATCAATTAAGGTGAACAAGGTGACAAGGTATTGCCAGCAACCCAACTTTCACAATAGCAACACTGAATATTTTAAACCTACAGCTCATGCAGCAATTGGTAATCCTATTATCAGTTTACAATTGTATCAGTGGATTTCCTGGGCCAATATGTCCAAAAATCTGCAGTAAAACTTTCAGAACCAAAAAGAGAAAAAGTACCCTTGAGTGTAGCCGTCAAAATGGCCGCATCGGGTGCCATCTGGTCATCAGACTCTGAGTCAAAGATGGTTATCTGTTGTTCAAAGAGGTATTAAAGTAGTGTGAGCGGTCAATGTGTTGAATCACAACACACATTTACAAATGCTGTTTCACTTACCGACTCTCTGTGATCCATACATTGCAGGAGGAGATTGTAAAGCTGCAAGACCTCTGCTCTATCTACTCCAAACACATCTCCAATCCTGACAAGGAAGTCCTCTTTAATGTCTGTATCCAACTGCCTAAAGATTTCATTAAACATGAGTTAAACTTGTTACACATCTAGCACTTGCAACTAACATTAACAAATACTTGGTTTTATTTTGTCATAAGTCAACCCCCAAAGAAAACACTTAGTCCAAATACTGAAAAAGTGAAAATGAGTGAGAAAAAAACTGAAGAACAATCTCATACAAAGTACTCTGACACTAATAAAAAACAAACCCAAGCAAAGAGTTATGCAAACGTGAGCATGACAGGACACTAAAAACACTATTTTCGTTATGAATGTACTGATTCTGAAATTCTAAATTATATAGCATTTTGTGGCTATTTTTCTAAAAAAATAAACCTATGATCAAAATAGTTGCAGTTTAATTTCCAGTCAACTGATTAAATATTAATTATGAATTACTCAGCCTGTTCTTTCAGTTTTGGACATGTCTGCTTAATAAAAAGTCCCATATATAATATGACAGGACAATTAAACTAAGCATCTTACTGGTGTAAATATACATAATTATGTGGATTCATTAGAGCTCCTACTACAAATCCACTGAAGTAAGCCTGCACTGTACATACCTGTCGACAGCAGTCTGCTTATGTAAGAAGGCAAGCAGGTCAGCAGCTCGGCCAGATCCCTCAAACACAAACACTGGCACTGGGGGCACACTGCTTACATAGTCTAACACTGTGGACACAATGGCAGGACCTCCTTCCACCACCACACACACCACAGGTACTCCTTGGTTCAGTCCTACATACAAAACAAGTTGGTCAGACAAGATGAATACACCAATCCTCTATACACAAAACACACACATAGACACTCACACACACACACACAGACTCACTAGGGTGTATCTTCTGTAGCTGAATGTGTTTCACAAGCCTCCTTCTGAGGCCTTGCTGGCAGCCATGTTTTCCCAGCGTTCCATCATCCACAAATACAAAGTGGGAGTGGAAACCATTAAGACAGGACCTCTTGCTTAAAGGGTTCCCCAGTGGCTGGTAGGGCCTGAACACCTGAAGAGTGTTGAGGAACAGTCACATCTCAAGCCAACCAGTAGTAATAGTTTATATTACAACAATGCACTAGGATATGAAGTTATATCCATCATACAACCAGAGACTAAATTTTACTATTTACATCTCTGCCTATAAGGTCAATGTTGTTGTCAATCATTCCCCATGGTGTAATGCCCACTGTGTTTCTCTTCCTCAGGTTGTGGCCACCGTATGTTTTCACGGCATCACCTACATACTTTGACACACCTGGAGAGCAGGCAAAGAGCAGCTGAACGCACAGCCCAAGCACCATTCAACAATATAATGTAAGAACTAGTCATTTCTATCATTATACATTAGTTATTTGTGAATCAAATACTCAAAACAGGCACAAAATTTGTATTTGTAAATTTGTAGCACCTACCTGTGTTAGTGCCATCAGTCAGTATCCACCCCCCTGTGCTGCGGGCAGCAGTGATCAGCCCTTTACTGAAGGCCTGCTTGACCTTAGGGGGCAAAGTAAAGTTTTCTGAGCCTCCCTGGACAATAAGTAGGAGCTTGGGTCTTTCCATCTGCCACTCCCTCAGCATCAGCTGGAGCAGCAACTCTGCCTTTGTGTCCACAGCCACACGAACATACTGTACAGAAAACACGATTGTATCTAGAGGCCCTTTTTACTGGTGTGACAGTTTTCACAAGTATTTCAAGTTGATAATAATATTGCTTTAATAGTGTTTGCTTTAATAAAGCCTGCTTACATCATAACAAACCATAGTTTGTTTATACAACCATCAAAATCCACTCTTTTTCGCTCCAGGACAAGCATTTACAGGGGTTAATCCTTCAAGAATATTTGTCTTTGGCCTAAAGACTCACATACATAGTTAAGGGGGTCACAGACCTTGGCCCGGCAGACGCGGGCAGCAGTGTCCTGAAAGTCTATAGTGCCATAGGCATTAGTTGGACTGGCTTTGGTGTGGAGCTCCATTGACCAGTCCTCTTCCACATCCTGTCCAGGACCAGGATAGAGGGACATGGGAGGAACAGACTCTTGCCAAGAGTGCTCCCCCATTAGGCGACCACAGCAACATCTGTTCAATAAAAGGAATTTCAATGGAAAATAAAAAGTAATTTGGAAAGAGAAGTGGCAGAAATAGTAACAGTAAGTGAATTCTATCCTGTGTCATAAATTTCAGTCAGAAGAGAAGAATTAATAGGCTTCAAGGTTTATCAGAGAAATGTTTTTAAAAGCACATATTAATAATAGCAGTTTGTTGTAAAGATAATTGTATTTTAAATCTAATGAAGGTCTTCCTCTAAAAAGAACCCAAACAGAAACTTGAAAAAAGTAATAATGTATGACTTCATATAACGCAGCGTCTCTAAATTACCTCATGAGCACATGCTTTACAGCTGCTATCAGGAGTGATGTTCTTTTGAATTACACAGTGGTAGAGGTTTGTGTTGACCCTTCCAATATAAAGGTAGGGTCTTTCTCATTGAATTCACTAGAACCTGACAGGGCACAGAAGAGAAGAGAAGACTTCCACTTGGCCTATTTGGCCTAGTTGCTACAATTCCTTCTTATTTCCTGTCTCCCTCCCTTCCTCTTTACCTCCCTTTATGCTTCAGTCTACAACCCTGTGCTGAGTTGTGTTTATCATTTAATAGAAATCACACATATCTCTCACTGGTTTACAATGATCATACACTATTGACACTATTAACCTTGTTACCACTACCAAGTCCTATGTTTACTTTTTTATATAGAGATAGAAATATATTAAATGTGTTAGTATTATTATTTTGAGTGTGCACAAAGTGACACACAAAATCCACGCAATCAGAAAATAACAGATCCATTGTAATATGGTTCAGGAGGGTACACCAGGGTAAAGGATAGTATAAAGACAAACACTGACAAACAATTTTAAAATTATACCTGATCAAGTTTTGGCATACTTGACATACTGGATTACATCTGTAAATAAACAGGAAATAACACATTATCAAAAACTCTGCCTGGTGCCTATTCATGGAAGTAATGGCTGAATGCCAAATTTCTTTTGCACTCAAAAGAATGTTGTGTCCAACCCCTGCTGCAACCATTATACTGTGTACTAGGTCATATGTATCCTATTGGCTGTTTCGTCAGAGAATCATAAAATGTTGCACTTTAAACGCTCATTACTGTTATGAGATATCAGTTTACTGCACCTGTGTAGATCCCGAGAGGAAGGGATAAACTTCACACACTCTCTCTTGAATAACGTTTCCTCAATCCAAGACTTCCGTAACTGGAATAAGAAGAGAAAAATGTTTACTGACAGTATCCATATCGTGCAGCAGCTGAGGAAGTTACCCTGTAACAAAACACCCTATTCCTTAAAAAACACTTACACTGACCTTCTTTGTAAACATCACTGCAGCGCCTACTAACTCTACGTTCTTCCACGTCCTACAAAACCGAACTACACTCTCAGACAAACATTAAGGGGATGTGAGTCAACTTCACAGCAGTCTGTTCTCCCTGCCCCTTCTGGTCTTTTAAGGTCTGCCCTGCTCTTGTGCTCTGTTTCCCAGCCAGATATAACAATGGACTAAGTGAGGACAGCACTGTTGATGGGAAACATACAAACATCCCCTTCCTGAGGTTACTTCACATGGTTCGGGAACGGGTGTGTTCCCTCCCTGGATTTAGTCTGTAAACTTTAAGCCGGTCCTGCTTTATAATACCTTGTTATACAAAGAAATATATTAATACAAAGAAATATATTTGAAGGACTTAACGTGCTGCATCTGCAATGGCAGAACCCCGACCACTAAACATATATTTAGTGTGCTATCTTAAGGATCTTGTATTCTATATGGTAATTTTGCATACACAATTAAAGTTAGGTATACAGATTTAAGGCAACATAAGAGATGTAGGTCTTGAATATTAGTCCATAATGTGTTATGTGTGAGACATCATCTTTCTTGATAATTATTTAGACACAATTTTGTGTTAAACGTTTCTGATGACAGCAATTTTTGTATTTTATTTCATATCATGTCTTTTACATGTAGTACTGTCATAACTTTAAATGAAAATGTTAGTGTAGTGACAATTAACAAACTAGTCTTTGATGATATATAAATATTGTTATATAGTCAAAGTCACACAACAGAGTTTCAGTTTATAAACATTAGATGTAAATTTAATTGATATGAATTTTGTTTCTTTTTTAAATAATAAAAGCAAGAACATGTTAAACTTGTTGACATGCTTCTACTCCTACACACCTACAGTTTGTGTGCGTGTCTTGTATCTGTGTGTAAAGTTTTCCCAAACTGTAAATAGAGATATTACGGTAACAGTATCCTAGACCATACAGTAAATCTTTTTGTTTTTAAAAGATGATAATTTGTATGTATGAGCACTTTGCTGGAGCCTTTACTTTTACACCACTACAGCTCTGAGGTATTTATTGTCGTTTTCACTTCAATACATGTAAGTATTAACTTATATTGGCCTAATAAACTATGATAACAATTGAGTGGTTAAATTCTGTGTTTTTGTTCCACACCAGGTGTTAACTGTCGTCGTGGTAATTTAGCTCTTGAAATGTCATTTTTAAGGTCAGAGCACGTTTTACTTCAACTGGAAATACTAAAGTAACGCCCTAAAATTCGGATGAATCCTTGTTATGTAAATATGTATTCATGTCAATACTTCTACCACTTCTCTTGTTCAGAGACGTTACGTTCACTTTTAATTTCGTGATTGCAGCCAGTAACTTATTGCTAATTATCTCTTCAAGCCAAGTTCTACATATTTAAGCTGGGGAAATGATACAGTATTCTTGAACAAATGCACAGTGAAGAACATTAACTTTTCAGGTCATTAGCAAACTCACATGACATTTAACCATTCGTTCATTTTACGAACAAGCTACTAAAAAAAAACACGCGCCAGGTTCTGAAATTCCTAAGAATCCAGGAAACGTTAAGTTCCCTGTAAGAAGTCGCTGAACACAAGCAGGATTATTAATTGTTTAACTTACCATTGTAGAGCTTTGCTAAAAGCGTGTTACATCTACGAGTCTATCAGAAATCCTATGATTACCCCACTGACAGATACTGTGTGACCTTTCCTCAGACGCTGGTCCAAAGGGCAGAGAGACTATTCAAGAATCCTGAGGGGCACTACCACGTCATTACGGTACATGCACGACTGTTTAGCCCAATACACTGGCAGTAAATAGTGGATTTGCAGATTTTCCCCCATTGCCGGTCCTGGTCTACAGGGAGGGAGATGTGGTATCTCTCTGTCGGATCTCTTTCAGGTAAACACACACAGCACAGGTCGTAAAAGAGCGTATAATCTATAAACAGCGAGGGTTAGATGGCAGTGAGAGGGGGAAATATTTTCCCTTCTAGAACAAAAAGACAAGGAAGAATTAGTTCTTAAATTTAACTGTCTAAAATCTTTATTGTTTGTGCATATTATTTGATAACATGCTTTCCTCATAACTCAAGACTGTGGCTTAACAAAATATATTTGAGGATAACTTTCAACTCTGTAAATCAAATGGCAACCCCTGACAGATATAGGCATAATTCACAGTAAACAACTATGGGAAAATAGCATTGAAATGTTTTGCTGTCAATGCAAACACATACATTTTAATAACCTCAACAACTACTTCTACTACTACTACTACTACTTCTCTTTCAATTCAGTAAAATAATCTACAACATCTCTTGGAGTTACACCAAACAACTGTTGAAATATATTATAGTATAGAGTATAATTACAATATATACTCATAATAATAAAAACTATAACTGATCAAAGTTATCTTGTTCAATTCCTTAGAAATTATGAACATTAATTATGAAAGAAAGTTTGTAATGGCAGGGATGCAGCATAGAAAAAAAGCAACTGTCACTGTGGTACATGAAGAAAGTCCCTGAAATATATTTTTTTAAAGAAACAGACAGTTTAAATGTGACGGGGATCCCTTCACCACAGTTACAGTCAACACTGAGTACAGACTTGGTAGAGTGCAGCGAAATCTTACACCAGCATGAAGCTCACGCACTTGTACCACCCTGTGTGAGTCTGACGGGGGATGCACTGACAGTCCGATGCAACCTCAGACTGTGTCATCTCACTTGGATGCATTGCAAACATCCTTTCTGTGCTTTTGTTATTTCCATCTGATGAAGAGCATCACATATTCATTGTCATGTTTGGCTGCTGATGTCAGGTCCAAGTGGCACAGACTTGGCTCACTGCATCTCATCTTCAGTTCTTCATGGCATCAAAGTAATGTCTTTGATCTGCCTTGCCTTCTGTTTGGGAATGGTCATTGGCATCTTCCAGCAGTGAAAGGTCAAGTTCAGGCAGGGGGACCCTCCAGTACTGGAAGGAGTTGTAAGTGCAGTCTTCAGCGTTTGAGTCTGCATCAGTCTGAAAAGAGAGACACAGATGGATTTAGCTTAGGTACTGGAACAGTAACGACTGTAGTTACTGCTGCCCCGGGTGAACCCAACCGAACCTGAACAAAATGAAAACAAAATGTGCCATATCTCATCCACTGAGAGGCGGGAGAGACTGGGCAGAGCGATTTGATGCGTAAACGGTGACACCTGGTGGACGTTCCCAGAATTACACAATTTACATGGTACCTACGAACATTGACCGGCCCCTTCCGGCTCTATAGTAAATAACTTTACTTGTTCAGTAGCTTTGACGAGCGCAGCCTCGGAACCGGCGTCCTCGTCTCGCGGTCCTTTCTTTGGGTTCGTCAGCGTGTCGGAGCTGCGACGGTCTTGGACGTTTCCACAAGCGGTTCCTGCGGGCTTCCTAGTGTCGCAGTGAGGGCTCTTGGAACAAGGACGTGCCGCGGTTTCTTCGGACGGTGGCTCCTCGAAGCAGTACGGCCTCTTTCTGCAGCGGCTGCCCAGCACCGCCAGCAGGGACGGCGGCTTTAGGTTCCCACTCACGATGGGCGCCGCCGCCGCGCTCTGCAGCCGCCTGTCAACGTTCCACAGGGAGCGGGAACATCGTTTGGAGGGAGAGTCGTGCATTGAGACGTCCTCGGCGCGCCTCTTCGCCATGTCTGTCCCCGCAGAACCGAACTACAAACACGTGGTACCTCGACACGGAGACGGGCCCCGGAGCCTCTGCACGGTTCAGTAGGAAAACATCAGGCACCGGTAGTAAACTTGTTGAGAGGCAGTGTTGCTATCCAATCAGAGGAGAGGCCTGCTGTTCGTCCCCGCCCAGAGCGTCCACACTTCCTGTGGCGGCTGCGCTGATGCTGGTGTTTTATACAGATGTTGCAGCGGTCAGTTTCTGCACAGAGTCCTTCCCTGTGTATATGCTGCAGCCTGACTGAGTGTCCGTGTTACTCACGGCTTAATGTTAATAAATGTTACCGGTCTAGTAATAAATGAATCATGTAAATTAATAAGGTATTTATTGATGGAGCCTTTAAAACAAGCTTGCCAGCATTTAGAAATGTATGAAAATTTATCTTTTTTTGAATTAACCCTGATTGAACACATTCTGGACGTTTTCCTCCTATTTTAGGTCAAGCAAGCATCCTTTATGTCAGTATTACAAAAAAAAAAAATACACATGGGCCTCCAGCTGAACTTGTGTATGTAGGAATAACATAGTAGACTATAGAGATTAACCATTTTAAAATATTTTATTCCAAAAGTGGATGAAAACCATTCAACAAATTTATAGCTTTTTGTTGAAAAACTGAAACATGTTGTGATGACATTTTCAAAAGTGACTGATCTTTGCAGATCAATAAATGTAGTTCTTGGCACACAAAAAAAAGCAAACATTCACATTAACTTTTCTTTCACTCCCTCACACTCACACATACACACACACACACATCTTTGTAAAGTTGTGATGACACAATGCATTCTCTAGCCCTTCATCCTAACAAATCCTAAGCTGAACAAAGGCTTTAACCCTCAAACAGCCCTTTGAAATTGTGCCATGTCGTCATCCAAATAAAATGTCTAAACAACGTAATAGACATGCATGCACACACACACAAACGCAGGCAGTGAAAATCAGTAAAGATATAAATGAGTAAGACTGCAGACTTTAGTAGTTAAAAAAACTATATATCACACTCATATATTTCATGGTTGGTAGGTGACATACAAATCAATATTAAAAAAAAAAAAAAAAACAGCAGCTAAGGGTAACTACCTCATCTCTAACCGAGGGCAAAGAGATAGCAGTATGGGATTTAGATGTTTTTAAGGTGTTAAATAGTGCCGCAATATTCAGTATTGCATTGTACACTCTTTGCTAGACTGAGGTGCTTAATCCAGTTTGACAAAAAACACAGCCTGTGGAGTTGGGCACAATTCTCCACAATATGCATCATAAAAAATATATATGAAAAATTAAAATAAAATAAAAGTTTATGTCCACCAATTTTCTTCTCCTGTGAGTTCAGTCTTCTCGTAGCCCACATGTCTCCGAGTTTATCCGAGTTTACTGTTTTTGTTCAAGAATTTCCTGTCACGTCAGGCTGTAGTTGCTCTCTCGCCGTGGTGACTTAGCAGCCGGTGGAGAACCCGACTGTTGTTCATCCTCTTCATTGTTCAGACTGGCAGGTTTCCGTGCCACAAAGAAGACACAGTCATACACGTATCTCAACATGGATCGGTCGTTCTCTGTGTAGGTGGTCTGTACGGACTCTTTCTCTACCTGCAGGTGAAGATGTGTATGCTACTTTACCACCAGAACAAGATTTATAAAGTGACTAATCATGTAAAGCAATGAATATAAATTCAAGTTTTACCTCAATGTTGAAGCCAAATTTAATCATTGCTGATTTAATGTCTTCATAGCTAAGTTCAACTGAGAGTTCATTGGCCATGTTCTCGAAGTGATAGAGCAGTGGACCTAAAGAAACATTTAAGATATAAAATTTTAGATACATGTATTTGCAAACAGCAGGTTATGTACTCATCTGAGCTATTTTGTTTGCCAGTTGAGTTGAAATGTAACTCCCCTATACAAACTGACTCACCCAGATTGATCCACACTCCACCAGGCTTCAGAATCTTCCAAATGGTCTCTACATATTCTATGACATTATGCGCGGTGTCAATAAAGAAGCAGGTAGCTACACAGTCCCAGGAGTCTGATAGAAAGAGATACTATAATTTAGCAGCAACTTATGATTTACTGATACTCACAATTTTCTATATTTTTCGCAGTAGTAGTACGTATAATTATGCAGTATATATGTATTGTATAAAGTAATCAACAAAGAACCCCAGAGGTTTTACTTACCAGAATCAGCATAGACCTCCACAAAGTCCCCTGCTACCATGGAAAAGTCAGAATTTAGTGGCAAACTCTGAGGATCGACATCGGGGAATCTGATTGGTCGTGTCTGGTCAGAAGATTTCTTGTTGTTGCTAAACTGGTGGATCCAAGGGTACAGGGTCAGAGCGTTCACCTTTTCACACCTGAATGGAACAGTCCAAATATATGAAAATAGGTGCCTAAAAACAGTATTCTGCAGAATATAAAGGTGTGGCACCAATTTACGTATCCTGATTCCCTTTTTGATCACTGGCATATACATACAGAATTACAACAGAAAATTTACTAATGCACTTTCAAATAGCTTTAACAATCTAGCAAAAATATATAGGTGTTGGTAGCTGGAGTCAGAGGAGTGTTATTGTCCATATATACTGTACCTATTAAGAACGAAGTTTGAGGAGAAGAGCATGAAGAGGCTCCATTCATTGCCCTGGCATGTATAACCCAGCCGAGCTATCTCCCAGGCTAGACGACCAAGCCCAGCACCCGGAACCAGCACGCTCACCTTAGACACATCACTGACATAATAAAATGCACATATCACATGGAAAACACTGACTAGGTCACATATTCAGAATTATTAAATGGTGCTTTCAAACCATAAAAACCATTCGAAAAGATGTTAATCATTTCACCATATTCATTCTATTCTATGTACAGTATGCCAGTGTGAAATTTGCAGCATGGCGCTGTTTTTTTGTTATTCACATGCATGTGTCTAGTTTATAGAAGCATTTGCGTTTCCTACTATTGTTCACTTGGAAAGAGTCTTTGGATCTCTTGGATGATGGGCTTGTAGCTTGAGTCCCTCTCACCCTGGCCCACCTCACTCCAGTCCCTGACAAACTGCTTTATTGTGGACTTAAGCTTGTCCATGTCGAACGTAGAGGTTGGGCGCATCTTCCTTGGATCAACCTTGGAGGTAAAATGAAGATGGACACATCTATATAAACACTCCAAGTAAATCACAGTAGGAATCTATTACACTGTACAAAGTAGCCATAGCCATCTTGGATGTGTCAGCAAACTGTTGTACATTAAACTACCTAGTTTGAATCAAGCCTTACCCTCTCACCATACTCTATGTTCTCAAACATGTGGAGGCTGTTTTGAACAATGGCGTGCAGCACCTCCTGGTTGTGCTCGGCACACTGCCTGATCCGAGCCAGGTTGGGCAAAACACCTGGGAGCAAATTCTGGTGGTGCTGTGGTAGGCTCCGAAGCTGGCGCTCAGCACGGTTGGCTTGCTCTTGGACATGGAACCTGAGAGCAAAGTGTTAAAAGCTTTTTCATGTCAAGAGGCAATACAACAACACAGAAGCTGTAGGTGTAGAGCCTCATTTTAAATGTTGGGAATGGGTGTAATGCTTTGATCAAGAAAAAATGTATGATGTTCACTATGTTCACTGCCAAGTGTTTTATTTCTCTATTAAATATGTCTTGAGTTGTAAGCTTGCTGCAGGAGGAGGGGAAGGAAAGATTGACCATTGAGAGGTGGTGCCATGACACGAGAGTCAGAAGTCAGACATTTAGTAAATTAATACCAGAGAAATCTGGCTAAAATCAACTAGGACATGAACAAAGTTAAACTATCGCGGGTAACAGTTTTTCATGCTGACTTAACCAGGCGTCCGTCCTGTGATATTCATTTTTGATCAACGTTTATTGACACGTTCTGCCGTCCACCTTGTATAATAGGATACGGCTTTATACCTGTAAACTCTGAAAGCATCAATTATTCTCCAGAAATGCTGCCTCTCAAGTCGGGCTTCTTCATCGGGGCCGTACTTTATCTTTTCTTTGCGAAAATATAGTCCATCTTGCGATTTACCCCCTTCCGTTTCAGCCATGTCTGAAACAAACGTAGAACCGTCCAATCAACACCAGGATGTTCTTCTTCGTGGGCATTTTATTTCAAGCGGACCAGACTTCACGATGCCCAGTGCTGCCTCCTACAGATCTGATACGGAATGCGACACGCCCAAATTACTACATGAATAAAATGTTAGACCAGTATTTAAAGATTATACTAATTAGGAGGGAGAGTATTACAAGAAATAACAAGATAGGGTTTCATTCTGTTATGAAAAGTTTCAAAAGGTTTTTTGGTCGCCTTTATTGAGTCGTGGATTTATTTACAAAGTTAAATTTGTTAAGTCATTATTAAGATAATTTTTGCACATTCACTAACCATTTTTTATACATGCAAATTTATTAACATCAATAACTAAAATATCTCACTAAAAAGTATCCAGATGCTTTGCTGTGGCAAAACAAATTGCGGTCTACAACTTAGGCTGTGGAAAACCAAACTATTTGGAAACAATTTAGAATGAAACCCACAGTCTGGAGCTTAGCTCAGTAACTAGACAAAAAGGAATTCGGCCACCTTTCTGCAAAAGAACCCTCACTATAGCGCTTCAGACATTCTCTGCAGAGACGGAAAAACCAGAAAGATTAACAGCCATCTAAGGAGCCCCCCCCAAACATCTTGTAGCTACATGGAAGTCCTTCCTGAGGCATATGAAAACCTGCTCAGAGTTTGCTAAATGAGATTTAAAGGAGAGAATGGTAGAAAACTTTCTGGTCTAATGAGACAAACACTGAAACCTTTGGGTAGAAATCCAACCACTGTGTCAACTACCGTCCATACCCTATTTAACATGTTAGTGGTTTATTTTAGCGTCAGAGGTCACTGAGCAATTTACATTTTTGCTCATTGTGAGCCTATACTATAATCATAATCAAAGTAAAATGAAAATGCCCATTGACTATGTTGTGTGTAAAAAAACATAATAACATTAAAACTGTTCACAACACACAATTAGAAAACAAGGGACAACAGATCAAATATTCTAGTATTTAAGTATTTAATGTGTGATGTGGTGCTTGAGTCATCCAATGATTTGACCATCATTGGTTTGGATTCACAATCTTGCCAAAAAAGAGGATGTTTTCTGTTCGGCGTTCAATAATAGCAACCATGAATGGGTGATTGAACTTCAAGACGGGGATATGTTGGTAGGACAACAGTGTGATGCCAACGCCTGTGGCCCCTGCAGCGATGGCTCCAACCTCATCAACGTCCAGAGTAGCCTGGTGCACAACCTATGAACCAATGGAAGCAGAGTGAGATGAAAAATGGACAGAATATAGAAAAGAAAATATGTGAAATAACATACAGAAAGTGCTCTGTCCTTACCTCGGAAACTGACAGTTTTTTCCCTTGTACAATGCCACTCAGATTTGCTCTGTCACCAAAAATGTCTGTCATTCCCATTTCAGTCAACACGTTATTCAGCTTATAGGACGTCTTGATTGAAAACTTTGGAACATATATCTGGTGCCTCCTAAAGAGTGTAAATAAACAAACATACAATGATTGATGTGTCAGTAAGATGTGATGTGACAGCACAAAAGCAGTAATGAAATCATTAATTTAAAGTGATTAAACCAACTAATTGAAATTGGCATATTAAATCAAGGTGACTTTTGACTCAGAGAAAGTGAGAAAGGCCTGATAAGTTCTTTTTATTTTAAACAATTTATAAACTTATTGTAGTTTTTAATTTCAGATTCTTAAATCATGAGTTCAGAAGATTAGTGGATAACTTGTCCAAATAATGTTTTTGCAAACTTTGTTTACATTTTTGAATTTAGAAATAAAGGGTGATTTTAGATTTTCCCAACCTATACTTCATCCACTTGAGCCATTTCGTCAGATGACCAGGGGAAATGGCATTCTCCAGAGTTGCCATGTTGTCAGGCAACAGCAGCAGCATGGAGTGAGAGCTGCTGAAGGGCAGATGGAGGACTGATGTGTTAATTGCCTGGTCAAAAAAGACTCCCAGATGTTCCTTCAAGCTCATCATTTGGACTTGAACCTGGAAAACGACCATTTAGACATATTCAAAATTTAAAGGGTGCATGGTAAATATTTATTTCATTGTCCATTCTGAAAAAGTAGTACCACTTTGAACCTTGGTGTTTTCATCCACACTGAACTCGTCCTCCTGGGTCTTCTTAGGATCAAATGGAGTTTTCCACTTTCCTGTTTGACATCATGAGAAGAAACAACAGTTGATACATCAAAATTATAGGTGTGAAAAAAGAGGAGTCAGACCAGATCTCAACTTATTTGACCTTTTACCTTTGTAGTAGATGTAGCTGATGAGATACATAACTGTGCTTGGATCCAGGTTCTCAACCAACTTGTCTATCTTCCCATTGGTCTTCTCTGCAACATATTTATTAATGGTATTGGCACTGTCCGCGGTTTTGGCGAAGTCAACAATAAACCCTTCTGCAAAATAGGACTGCTTCAAGGTGTCCAGGAACTCAGGCTGTGGCTTGAAGAGGTCATCCAGAAATATGGCAGTGCCTTCAGTGCAGTCTTGATGAGATGTCTTGTTTGCCCTTTCAAGGATTCCATGGAAAGCCTGATCAACATCTGTTTGCATCAGCAGGGAGCTATTGAAGCCCAGACCACTGAACAGCTGTTGGTGGGTCTCCCCCCTTGCTCCTACGGACAAGGCAGCCAGAGCCACAGAAACACTGGCTGGTGAGAAGAAGATGTTCTTGCCTTGGGAGTCATTATGAGCCGCTAATTTTCTGTACAGCCTGTAGGCAAACTCCTTGTTAGCTGCAGACACCAGTGAGACCGCGTTGGCTGTGCTGTTGATTGCGGTGTCTTGGTCAGCTGGATCGCTGTCAGTGGCATGGCCTACGTGTTGATGGCCTCTCCCCACACACACCACTGCTGATAAGAGCCAGATACCCACGGCTGCGTGCATCATGATAGACTGAGACAAAAGTGCAACACTGTTTATTTAGATTACACAATGTTTGCTAGTAGTTATTTGGTCACATTACCTACAGACGTCTGTATTCCCCTTGTCTTTCACCATAAAATCTGAATCCATTGCCAATTGTTGGGTTTTACTGTTAACTGTTAATTAAATCTGTTCTAATCTCTCACACAGAAATAAGCAGAATCTTTGAATGTGAAATACCAAACAGTGTGCATTATTTCTTTCACATTTAGCAATGATCGTTTTATGTCCATAGAATACTTAAAAGTCTTTATGCAAACTTTTCAGGGGCTTTTAATATTGAATTCCTGATAATATAAGAATGCAACCAAATTATTCCACAAATGTTGAGTTTGTGGAATAATACATTTTATTCACAGTTACACATATAACTGTGAACAGTGAATTTTATGGAAAAATATATATGTCATATATGAAAATGATACATATTGCAAAAGTAATTTATGTCAGCTCCCTGATTCATCTCAATCACTTACCTTCTCTTTGCTGGAGCTTGCAGAATGTCTCATCAACCACCGCCTCCGAAACGAAGGGGACATCCCTTTTATAAGTTTGATCAGATAAACTGAACTTTGGTCTTAGTTGTTTGGCCACAGTATTTGTTCTGTGTAATGATTACTGTCAACCCACGGCATCAACATGAGATGATACCATACTGTCGTAAAAAGACAGGAAAAATGTAAAAGCTAATCAGGAACATGTACATAAACGTGCTGGTGAGGATAACTGGCTCTAGTCCATATTTATTGTTTTAATATGTGATTGCCAGACATTCACCATAGCTGTACCAACTTCATGGTTTGTAAAATAACTAACTCAAAATAATTAGTACAGTAATGATGATAAGATATTGAATCTGTTTGAAAACATCAATAGCCCATAAAGTGAAAAAGGACACATGTTGAACGAAATCATGGCATTCCGATTCTGTGGAGAATGACTGAGCTTATAGCCTGGCAGTAATGTCAAAATATCAAGCAGGCTTCAGTGATGTGGGCCAAAGAGCTGGCCGTCCAGTCTGATAAGCTGTCGAAGGAACCCGCGATTTGGGATCACGCCGCGGTTTTCTTTCACAGCACAAATAGCCTCCACAAGAGTCAGATGCTGCTTCAGCATCAGGTAAGCCAGCACTAAGGTGGCGGAACGGCTCACTCCTACATGACAGTGCACTAAGACTTTGCCTGAAAATGAAGGAGTGACAATGCAAGGTTACATTCTGCACAGACGTGAAATTTCACAGCCTTTTTGTGGTGTTTATCTTACCTCCTCTGCTGAGGGCTCTGTGGATAAAATCTGCTGCTGCCTGGAAATTAACACTCATATCAAACTCACAGGAGTCATGCGCCTCTATGCCCATGTAGGTGATCTTCATGCTGTTATACATATCGGGCTGTCCTCTGTGTTTACTGTGAGCTGCATTCAGGATGTGAGTGAACTGATGTTTGGATAACTCCACACAGCTCTCTGCACTTAGTCTAAAAAGCAGAAAGCTCCATTTACCAAAAGTATCTGATATTTGGTAAAGCAAAAAGGTTGCTTTTTTGATGCACCATTTGTATGCAGTATATTATTACACTTATGAATTAATAATCAGATAACAAGTTTAAACATGCAATTAGAAGTTATTGAGAGAACTGCTTTCATGTCTAGGCATCAGGGGAAACCCTCAGCTGTAGTTTAAACTTTTGGAATGCAACTCGTGGGATTTTAAATGACTCATTCTGCATTAAAAAATCAAGTTGACTTAGAGTATGAGCTGTTCCTCTGCAACAAACAATATCTAAAAATAAAACGTACAAATAGGGCAAACAGATACAAGGTCATGCTTCATTTTTGACAACCAGTCCGCTTGTTTTTTTAACCCAAAAAGAAAAAAAATCAGTTACTTACTGGTCACCAATGTAAAGCCTGGGCCACACTTCATCTGCATGGCTATTGATGGCTTTGCCAGTGAACAGGAGTCTTTCCAACTCAAACACTGCTAAAGCAGGTGAACTCAAGTCAATTTCCACTTTCCTAGCTGGAGGTTTATCATTGCAGGACGCCGGAAGTTTGGCTCTGTAGGACATCGCTTTTCTGTTCAGGGTTCAAGAGGACCTCTTAGGTGACAATGCAGTTTTACATTTGATGAACTAGTCCAACTACTCCAATATATAAATACTTCAAAACAAAAGCTGTTGCAGTTTCTTGGCAAAACAATTCTCTGGCATATGGCTTCAATTTAAAAGCAACTTGTAAAGAATTATTACTAAATACATTCTCTGCAAACATGGTGTCAAAATGAGCAGAATGAGTAACACAGTTGAGTTTAGTCTTAGACTTCCCGGCCTCAGCTGTACTCACCGCAGGGTCTCCTAAGTGTTGTCAGGCAATATAACCCTCAATTTAAATCTAGCCTGTGTGCTTCAAGCCTTCAGGGGCTTGTATTATGCGTTTGCATCAAAATAGCTGTCTATTTAAAGACCTGAATGCTGGCTGGCAGATGTAGGTAGTGTTGTCCCAAGCAGTTTCTACTAGGCCAAAAAAAAAAAAAAAAAAAAAAAAAAAAAAAACATAAGTGAATTTTAATTCAAAATCAAATAGGTTTTATATAATATACAGCATAATTCTTAAATTTGACTTCGTAAGAGAATTTGTGATTTAAATGTACAATAGAAAGCACTTATCTTATATTCCCAATTATCTGGAGTCACCAACATAATATTTCAATAATGATGCAAGGAATTACATCATTTGATTATGGATAAAAAATATACCCTCTTTAATTTATATTTTTTTACTCACCGAGTAATATTAATATTTATCAGGCAAACATATCTATCTTGTGTTGGAAACATGCATTACATCTGAAAATGTACAACTGTTCTCTATCTAAACAGAAAAATGAACACATGACATTTTTATCCATGCAAAGTTTGTGATCTTATTTTTATTATTTTTCAAGTGATCCCAAACAATCCCCTGGATTATGGCACTCCTTTTCTAAATTAACACATCAAGAATAATGGGGAAACAATTTGCTCTACACAACAAAATAGATTATGGTGCAAATTTGCATTTGGTATAACAAGGATAAGCTAGAAAAAAAAAAAAAAAAACAGGTCCAAAGGTCCAAATATAACTAATATTCAATTTGAGTCTTATGACAAACATTATCCTCAAGCACAAAACGTAACATAAAACATTAAAGTATCTTTTCTTTCATTTATGCTTTACAGTAAATGACTGAACATTACTGAAAATGCAATTGTTTGGTGTAGGTGTATACATTTTCTATGTGGGAAGAAAGGGAACACAGCTCAACTGCTCTTCAAGTAATTCTTAACCTTAGGTGTCTGTTATAACTGAAGTTCCTACAATAAAATACATGGCATTCATATGTAGGCCAGATTCTAGGTCTGTACTTAGGAAGCTATTACACCAAAAAGATTGAGTAATGGGGACAGCATTCTTAGGGGGGGTTCACAAATTTGCACTTCTCAAGGCCCAATTACAAGCTTGGAGATGTCGGGACTGCACCGAGCACTTATCTGGCATTGGAGTGCATGCAGGGATGGGAGCACAATTGAAAAGGAAAGCAGTGCACCTATTCCTATAGCAAGCATGTGCAACTAAGTGTATAAACTCGATTACGGGTGAGGAGAGTCTAGCGATCGCTCAAATGGACTGTAATGATAGACAGCTAACAAAATGGATGATTTGATCAACTCACCCACCCACAATCCTGAGGGAGAGCATGACAATAATATGAATATGTATCACAGGTCAGAGACTACTAAGATTTGCAATGTGCCGCTGAACAAACTGCAGTCACTCTGGCCTGCGTTAAACTGGCAAAGACATTACATAAAAGATAATCTAAACAGTGTCAGATCGTGTAGCCTGTGCAGTTACTTACTGAGGCTGAAGTCACTTACGATGAGTACACCCATCAGTTAGCACTTCTATCACCCTTATATAACTTGAGCCACATTAATTGGGCTTTAAAGGTTGAATCCATACACCAGTAATTGTTCTCTTGTTCTTGGGTCCATGCCACTTACTTCTGGCATTTTGTGTCAGGACGGTGGGGAAAAAAAGCCTTAAGATAACACAGTTTAGAGGAACAAGACTAGACCTTCAGAGTGTTCATGGAAGATCTGGAAGAAGAAAACATTAAGACTTTATGACGGACAAACAAATACAAGTCCGGTTCAGAAGGCTTTCTTCTCCAGCTGGTCCAGAATGGCCTGGATCCTCTGAACAGCCTCCTTTCGGGCTTGTCGGACATTGTCCTGTCCCTGAGTCTCCACAGAGTCCAGCTCCAGCAACTCTTTGGTCAGCAGTTCTTCTAGACAGCGATAACTTTTGTCCGTCTTTTTGCCAACAAACTCATCAACATCTTCCTGAAGCAGCAGCACTCTGACCATGACTTGTTGGACCTTAGCGAGGCCAGGATTATCGCTTAGGAGCTGAGGTCCAGTCTGCTGACTTGACGCTGTAGCCTGAGCCGGGTTTGAGGGCGGGGGCTCACCTTGTGAAGGATTAGGCTCACCTTTCCCGGTTTTGTTGTACATTTGGGGAGGTGAACTAATTTCTGCAGGTTTTCCACTGGTGGGATTTGGAGATGGAGTTGGCCTGGGTTTAGGTCCCACTTGTGGGGTACGTTGGTGCTGTTGGTCCTAAATCAACACAAAAGATAATTAAAAGATAACACCATTTCATAAAAACAGTGCAGATTTTATTAAAGTATTCAAAGAATCTATACTTGTACCTTACTGCACTAAAAAATAATATTTGGGTTTTTGAGACATAGCCCTTAAATTCAACTTAATACAGCTACATATCAGTATGTTCATACTTGACATGAAAAGAGCTTTGGTGTCTCCTAACAAATGCAATTACAGTTCTGCTATGCATTATGTTCTGTTATATTTGATATAGTATTAGTCAAACTCCAGAGCAATACTATACTTTTTCTTACAGTCAGTCTAGACCCAAAATGTGTTTGCAGCACCTGGAGTTTTGGCTTTTTGTAGAGCGTTTTATTTCCTTAAATCTGAAAAATCAACATTCAGGGTAAAAAAAAAGAAAAATGCAACTGGCATGAGCCAGAATGCAGTAGATAGGTAGACTGATTAAAATAAGAGCATATCTGAAGCATGATTCAGCTGAAACAGTTTCTGAATAAACATGCAGTTATAGCTGCCTTTCTTCACATTTACAGTATTTCACTTCATTAACAAAATTATTGAATGTTGGAAAATTAGAACTACACTAAACATTGCACACCTTAGGTTGGTAGGGTGGTGGAGCACCAGTTCCAGTTCCTGGCCATGCAGGAGGATGGGCTGGACGAACAGGATTCCCATAGTGGTTTTGTGGAGGTTGCTGGCCTGGCTGCCACTGTTGCTGTGAGGGTGCATATGGACCAGAGTGAGCCCATACATCAGCCTGGGGACTGGGATGGAGTGACTGCCCAGTGGGGTATGGGGGATTTGGAGCCACTGCGTGACCACCTTCGCTATAATGAGGGTATGAACCAGGAGGATATGCAGAAGCCTGAAAGCAAAGGCAGGACAGACAGTATTTGCAAAATTATTCTTTTGCATGTGACAGTAATTTTCCAATCATATTTCAAACATTTGACCGCGGTATGCACTTAGGTGATCTCACCCCTGGACAGTGTGGACCTGGATAGTGGTGATGTTGGTGCTGAGCATGAGGCTGCCCAGACGGCCCACTGCGCTGCTCGCCTGAACAGCCCTGGTTAGGATAAGGTCGCTGAGGGTCTGTGCAGTAGAAAGGGTTGGATGGGTGGAAACCACTTGTTGAATATTGACTCTGTGCTGGGCTGTACACAGCATGTCCATTTGGGTAACCTCCAGGCATTACCTAGATGGAAATCACAAAGACATTTGACGATGTCTGTGTGAAACCATAATTAAACTATTTCAAACCAGTAGCCAACTATCAGAAAATGCTGACTACTGTGTTTTTCAGTTTTTCATGACCTGTAATCTGTGGCAATTACTTAACCAAGGGGGGTGCCTTATGGATGAGATTGCTAAATACAAAGAGCTGCCTGAAGTAGGGGGTTCATTTGTACTTTCTTTACTTATAAATAAAAATATTCAGTAAAACTGTATGCATTACTACCATCCTTTCACCTATACATGGAGCTTGTGCAGGGTATTTAAAAGATAACTTCAGAAGACTGTCAAAATAGCAATTAATTTCTACAATAGTCCATAGAATAAGCAAGATTCGCTTTTGTAAAAAGATTATTTGGAGAATTTGAGTCAACCACACAGTTTGCAATAAGGAACCATCTCACTAAGTGGAGCAGTGTGTCTACCGGATTTTTCTTTTGTTTTTGGAAAACAGCAGAGGCCATTATGGCACAGGGGAATGAAGACAGACTCTTAACATGAGTATAGGCAAATCATGAGGTTTAGTGTTTTTATGGGAACTGTCAAAAATAAGTTTAATTTACAAAGGTGGTGGGGCATAGGAATCAGTCGAGATTGTGAACTAAAACAGCCCTCTCTTGAAATAAATTACCATGAGATACAGCATAAGTTTCTCATAAGTTGTATTTTAACTGGGAACCCTTGTCAACTTTCCCTCTGACCTATAGATAACCAAATTTGGATGACTGAGAACTTTTACCAACAGCTACCACCTACTTTTACCATCTAGTTGTTCACTTGTTCAAGAGACTAATACAACACATCCTCTGGCACACACACGCCAGAGCCTGGGGATGGTCTGTGAGAAGAGAGAGCGTGCTTACAGCTGAAAGCAGGACAGTAGCAGAGACTAGCTGAGGGGAAGAAAGACACACTGCCTGTTCTACAGGCAAAGCATTATGAGATCAGATCACATAGTTAGATCAGATCACGTCTTAAAGCCAGGTTTAAAAGCCTGCTATAAAACAAGGGTGGGTTATTGATGCCAATGACATCACAGCAAATACATCTACTTAAACTGGCTTGATTACTAAACCGCAAAAAATTATTCTAATGGCCAGTTAGTACATAGAGCAATTTATCATTGCTGAAGTATAACCTAAATCTTTCTGAAATGGGCAATTGTGCAATAATTAGTAATACTCAGTGTATTTGATGGTAAATTTTTATATTTTTGGATGCTAATACTTTTAATTTGAATATCTCTAGCCCACATGAGCAAAACTCAAAAATTTGTTATTAAAGAGAAAGTTGTGTGCATTTAAGTGGCAAACATTTTTTATTTTCACAATTAAATTCTGATTTAATTGTGAAGTGTCATCAATTCATGTATACACAATGTTTTAGTGCAGAATCTGGAGTTCGTAAATTATTCTCTGAATTTATTCTTTATGGTAGTGTCTCCCCACAAGCAACATAAATTCCCTCTCAAACACTCAGCAACACTGCAAAAACAGCAATATCTACACTGGAGGAATAAACAATTAATTCAATTAACAAAGAACTGATATTCTATAAGCCTAAAGTTCCAGAGCTCACAGAACACTTACATTTAGTCAGTGGGGAGACACTTTTATCGAAATGAACTTACAATCGAGGTACAAATCAAGCAAAAATCAAGTCAATTAAGCTTTATCAAAGCAAACTGCTATTAGAAGAAGTGTTTCTGTTCCAAGAAAATACAAGAAAGAGCAGAAAGGAAAGTTGCCTATTTTATTATTTTGTTTTCTAAGTGCATAGGAAGATGCTGAAATTTTTTTGGAATATTGGGAGAGAGGTTGCAGAACTACTTTTAAACAAATAAGTAAAACAATTTCTTAAATGATTACACCATTTACAAGAGCTGGAAGCAAAAAAAAAAAACACAATGAGAGGAACATGAAGTGGGGCAATATTATTTGCTTGCACCATATAAAGGAAGGTTGACCACAATCTGAAGCAGCACATACTGGAGATTCAAAGAGATTTCAGCTACTTTAGACGCTGTTGGCAATGTTGTCTCTAGTAGTTAGTCACGCCTTATCAGCTCATCCTCTGCCATAGCTGTCAAATAAATGGCGAATAAAGAGTAGAATGTTGCACTCTGAATTCTTTTAAAGGAGAGGCAAACTGATTCTACACTTAAGTAAAAGTAATTTATATGTACAAAACTTGTACAACACAGTTGTCCTGTTGACCACAGACAGTAGAGTTGCGGGTCAGGTCAACATTAGCACTATGATGTTGTGTTGCACCATGAGCTCTACCTGTGGATTGTACTGTGGCTGAACATCCGATCCAGAGGGATAGCTGTTTGCATAGTGTCCTGTGTAATGAGACTGAGGATACCAGTAGTAGTCTGGATACTGAGGAGTGTCCTGTGAACACAGAATGGCGTGCAGGTGAATTACATAAAGAGATAAAGTTGTTTTGTGCCAGGAGTGGTACTATTTATATTCGGTACTGAGTAGGATTAGCTAACACATAATGAACATGTAAACCGTATGCTTTCAACATCAATCCCTGACGGATCTCATGTAGAATATATGAAGACAGACACTCTGAAACATGGATGTTTTGGCACAGTCGGTCGTACCCCAACTAACGTTAACCTACGTGCTGTCACGTACATAACATGACAAACCACTGAACTAGCCGTAGCAGGTTAGCGGTAAGTATTACATAATGCCAACCAGCCTCGTTAGCCGTTCAGCTAACATAGACAGAGCTTTACGCAAGCTAGCTGGGTTATGTTTTTCTGGAAAACTCGTGGTGTTATTTTAAGTAAGCAAACTCAAAGGCAGAAAATAAACCCAGGGTGACAACCAAGTTCTATCTACTTTCTTACCATAGTGTTATTGCAGTTGCCGTTATTATTTCCCGAGTTACAGGTCGAGGGCCAGGCAGGTTTCAGATTTGAATGCATTTGATGATGAAGCATCGGCTAAGCGCGCTCCCCAGCAACTGTCCTGCCACCCGCCATTGCAAAAAAAACAAAAAAAAAAAACTAAATTACCAAGCTCAACCTTACTTATACGTGTCCTTACTTAAGTTATTAAAAATTATTAACAACAGTGCTGCGGTTTTTTCTACACAAGCACAAGTTGCCTGCTTCGAATCAGGAAATGACTGAATGACACCGAGCTCGGGAAATCCTGCCCTGTCTCTTTAATGGCGCGCACGTGTAAAACTACAGACGTCTCACTCTGACGCTACTTTACAACATTGAGATTTTTCACGATAAGTTGAAAGTATTTAACAGTGGAAATATGGAGAAGGTCTGTTTTTTGGAGTGTATGAAGGTAAGACAGAAAACTTTCTGAATAACACATGCGTACGTGTATTAAAAATAATAATAATCATTTTTTAAAAGCGTTGCTATCGAATCTTTACGATCTGTCTGATATATACGATCTTTGGTGTGGCGTTGTTGTCACGTGTTTACTACTAGCCAATAGTAAAAATCACACAAAACATCCACATTTCATAAAAAAGATTTTAATCTTCAGAAACATCGATATTTATTCATACGTTTATTTAAGCTTTATTTTTTTAAAGCAACATTTTAAAAAAAAGCTCATGGACGTACGTTACGTGGTGCCCAAAGGGTTTTACGTCTACAGGAAGTGTTTCCCTAGCGTGTATAAAGATACTTCCTGTGGTGTTCTTCAAAGAAACATTTTTGAAACATTCATGGCTTGACGTTACATAAAGATACACGAAGCAAATAAACATCAGCCCAAGATGAACTACGTACCAGGGACGGCAAGCCTCATTGACGACATCGACAGTAAGTTGCAAAGGAGGGTGAAGAGAGAGGTGATTGCTTCAAGATGTGACATCGTGTCTGACTCGTGGTTTATTTCACATGCCTATTTTTGTAATTTGCAGAAAAACACTTGGTGCTGCTCCGTGATGGCAGAACACTGATCGGTTACCTCAGAAGCATTGATCAGTTTGGTACAGCCAGTTTTTACTATACTACAGTCTACCTATATCTTACAGACCACAAAACACACATCTTTTCAAACGTTGTGTGATTGCTGTTATCTGCTTTATACGTCTTTGACTGAGAATTATTATTCTGCATACAACTTACTAAAGCTTGTTTCTCTTGTTCCTCCAGCCAATTTAGTTTTTCATCAGACAGTTGAACGAATCCATGTGGGGAGGAAGTTTGGTGACATCCCCAGAGGAATATTCATAGTGCGAGGAGAGAATGTGGTCCTGCTTGGAGAGATAGTAAGTGGGAATAACACCGTTTTTTCTAGTTACAGTGTAGAGATGCACAGTGCCATGTAGCCAGTGGTTTATTATCCCACCCAGGTTTTAAATTAGGTGGGATAATTTTATGTTTCACATTTTGTTTTTCCTGTTTCGTTTCTGTATTTTAAATGACGCCTTCACTGATTGTGAATTTGTTTCTTTTGGTTCTAGTTAGAGCAGTCATGTAATTATGGTCAACCTGCTTTTCCAGTACTCCCCCAGATGATATCATCTGAACTCCTAATGATGAAAAACTCCTCTGGGTTATGTCATCTGGTGGAGTTTTTCAACTAGAATCCAAGAAATATTTGAATATAGGAAAGTCAGAGGAAAGTTTAAAATCATTAATGTACATTTTTACCCAACATGGCTTTAAGGGTAACAAGAAGAATACAAAAGATCTGCTGCTTTCTAACAAATCACATGTTTTCGTTTGTTTTTGATGGTAAACAACATCCCAACATGTGCAAACAACACAACGCATATACTGCAGTCTCTGTTTCTTTCTGTAAATGTGTATCATGCATTCCCGTCACAAATATGCATGTCTACAACATTTACAGCTGCAGAGATGCACAATATGATTATGTAACAATTCATGTAATTAACAAAGAACAAAGCACAGTGGAATCATCATGTGATACTAGAATGCATGCTTTATTCAATACAAAGGGAAAGCATCGGTGCACTCAATCCCATTGGTTCAAAACATCTCTTGTGTTATTAGAGGTTTGTTGTAGCCTGATATTTTAGGTAATTTCAGTTTACATCATTATTCATTTATTACTTATATTTTTTCTATCTTATTTGCTGACATAAATGGAGGCCATAGGTGTGTGCTTGAGTAAAGCTGGTGCCTTTTTCAGATTTTGGGTGATTACATTTGACCACCAGTGGCAAATCAGAGTCAGCATGAAAATATTTGTGAGCTGTTTGTTTAGAAGAGACTCGTTCTAAGGCTAAGGAGTGCAGAGTGAAACACTGCAATACACCAGAGGACTTAAGTACTTTTTAATATCTTTAAAGTGTTATAAATAATGAAATTAAACACGGGTGATAAGCCATTAAGAAGTTTCAGTAAAAATGTCACAACAGACAAGTAGCTTCTAAGGTGTACTACACAAATTAGTTTTACATATTATTTGAGTTTGTTACAAACCTTTCAGCGACTTTCAGTATAGTCTTGCGGTCAAAAAATATTAGAAAAAGACTAAACCAATAAAAAAAATTGCATCTACTCACTGTAAGATTTGGAAACTCAGAACCTGATTTAAGCTTATTTGACTGTGCTATAGAGCTCCACTGTTGTTCACAAACCTTATACTCACATTAGTGAGTCACACAGCAGCACTTGTTGGTATTTTTCCTTTTTTTTATTATTTTATCAAAAATGATTCAGAGTAAATTGTTGGCTTTAGTATTTTATGTGACTTCTTGAAAATGATTAAAAATATAGAAACTCTCCAACTTTACCCTTAAATCTATGTAACATGCTCTCTGTCTCTGTAGGATGTGGATAAGCCCTGTGACACCGTCTTGCAGCAGGTCTCTATCGAGGAGATTCTGGAGGAGCAACGGTTGCAGCAGCAGGCTAAACAAGAGACAGAGAAAGTCAAAATGCAAGTCCTGAAGGACCGAGGCCTTTCCATCCCCAAGGCCGATAACTTGGATGAATACTAACATCTAATTTTTTCCCCCCACAATGCTCTTTCTTATTTTCTATTGGACTGATATGTTTCATGTTTAATTTGGTGTTTCAGAAAATATAATGGTGTATTTACTGTATGGATTTAATTTGAATTAGTTGAACAAAAAGTGTAATAGATGCACTCAAGTTTTGCAGATCATGGCAGCAAAACAAAAATTTGTTTGTCTTAAGATCACTCTGTTGGCAATCTAGCAGTTATTCTTCAGCAGCACTTTTTCCTTCACTGTGATAAGGTGTCTTTTTATTTGGAAGTATGTCGTATTGCTCCATTAAAGAGTTTAGTTTTCATTATGAAAAGTCTGCTTTAAAGGTTGCTCTCATCCTACTATATGACTAAGTTGTCATAAGTCTCTGTTTTACTGGGTATTTTAATGCATTACAATTTGCATGCATTACACGTTTCATGCTGCAATATACAATCAAACATCAGAGCAAAGGTCATCATTCCTTTGGTTAATTTAATTTAGGCGGGCGGTGTCAATCTGTTTGTAAAGATCCTGTCTGCCTTCATCAGTCAATAACAAGCTTGTTAATAGTTTGGACGGATACAGCCTGTTAATATAATGCTGTGCAGAGACACTGTGACCGTTTCAATCCTCCCTTGGCGGGATGCAGGCCTTCTCCCTGGTGTGGTACCACGTTAAATAACTTGCTGCTAAGAGTCTATGTATGTTGACCAGCCCTCTGTACTGTGAACACTATACAGCAGCCTGCAGGCAAAGAAAAATCGTTCCCATAGAAATGTCAAGTAGTAGAGAAATAGATATTATTTCCGGTCCGATTTCAAAATAAAGTTCCTCCTACAAGAAACCCCAGAGCTGTATTGGAAATCTAAATAGTGTCCATCCACTGGATTGCTGTTAGGTGGGTTCCTCATTTTATCGTCATGTCCTTGGTTAGAGTAATAGCTGCCCCTTCAAGATGTCACAGTCTTTTTTTATTATTTTAGGTTACTACATTTACATTAGTATTGTCTACATTTTTTATTCACAAAAATGATTCTTTTTTTTGTGACGTGTTCACCTTTGCTTTCACTTAACGTGGAAAGGATGAAACACATGAGTAATCAATCAAAATAAAACCAGAGGACATAAGTGTGGCAGTAATTTTGAATTTTGGATGGCCATAAATAACTTCAGCATTAAAAAAAACAATTACAATAATGTCTGTTCGATTTGCATCGCGGGTCTTGTCAGGCAGGCATGGAGCCTGGGGTGTTCCCAGTTGCCTAAAATTATTAGTGTAAAAGTTTTTGAAGTAGGGCTGGCTGAATGAATTTGTGGAATTATAAAGCTACACCTTTTACTAATTACTGTCAATGACTTATCATAAAGTGTCCCACAAAGCCATTAAAATATTTCGAACGGTGCTTTTCTACTGCATCATGTGAAAACTAGATTTTGAGGGAAAATCCTCAGACAAAATACTTTTTTGTTTTTGTTTTTTGTCCAATGCATTAGTCATAGAGCAGATGTTGTGTAGTTAATTATGCTGTCACCAGAGGGGGATGTTATTCACACTCCTTTCTCACAATGACACTATGAAAATGACTAATACAATACTCATTTGAGTCATTAAGGAGGCAAGGAAGAGAAAGTAAGCATAGCATGACCTTGCAGCAGTTTTATAAAGTCATATCCCTTCAGATAATTGAAGCGCTCCCACACAGGCGATCATTCTGGGAACATTGACAGCCCCAGTGAAGGGACACAGAAAAAATCCAATACAGAAAGAGGAAGCCAAGCTCACACACATGGGCCACTGCTAAAATAAAAACGTTGTTGAAAACATGTTTTTCCATCAGTATCTTTTATTTTGCTAACAGACTGGTGGAGCGTTCCCAGTCTGTAGCTTGACGTGACGGAGAGGCCCGGCCCAGTGTGATTACGCATCGGCAGGGGAGGGGGCGCGCTGCCGTCCTCTGCGCCGCGCTCAGCCAACCCCTCTGCCGCCTGTAGGATCCAGGGGTTCCGCTGTGAACAACCGACTCGCTTTGCACACATCGGCTCCTCCAACGGGATTATTTTGTGCATCGCAAAGATTCCGCACCCGAATTACGCATGGAACGCTTCTGGGGGGATCGCAGTGGAAATGCAGCGCCGCACTTCCAGCCCACAACAAGAAGAACCATGTCCAGCTCACAGTGCAGGCAAATCTGTGACATCCTGTTTTATCCCTTATGACTTTGCTATGAGCGCAATCTGCTCGGACACCGACCAGGAGTGAAGACCGTAGACCCAGCACACAAGCTGAAGGACTGTGTCGTCGCCGCAGACCCCCTTGTGTTCCGAAGACCTCCGCATTCAGGATATATTCTTTGATGGAGCTGGAGAACATAGTAGCCAACACTGTACTGCTGAAAGCGAGAGAGGGTAAGTTAACACATGAACAGACCGAGGTCAGCTGCGGGCCCGGCTGTGCCCCGGTTCGGGCTCCGAACGCAGACAAGGTGTGAATTACCGTAATGATGACGGCAGTAGGTGCTGTAGCCTGCGCAGCGCACGGCTCAGCGCAGCAGGTAAATCCCACAGATGCAACTGAAGCAAAATGTCTTATGCAACCCCACAGGCATCAAGGCATCACAGCAGAGCAGTTGGTCTTAGGATCATGCATTGTTTTATGGTCCCGGATTTTGACAGATCTCATGCGTTTTCCCACATATGTAAAGGGGGGGAAACGCTTTCTCACATCCGCTTTCGCAGTCTGTGCAAATTATGCGCCCTTTCGCAATATTATAGAGGACATGCTGAGGCGCAGACTGCAGCTGGGGGAAAAAGCTCCTTTCGAGATTGGGAATAGGTGAGTGTGGGCTGGCAGGCATTTGAACGGGGATCTGATGACGTGACTGCTGTTGAAGTGTGTGCGGCCTGCGCTGACAGAGACCGGCTGAAGACAGTCAAATGTCTGAGAAGGCCAGCTAAGTCAGACATACATGATCAGCAATAGGCATTCCGAGGAAGGCAGGGTCGTGTTGAGGCCATGGGGACACCTGGCAGGTAAAGGTCCTGCAGTGACAGTCTTTACAGTCAGTCTTTGCAGGATGTAGGGGAACTTAAAGGATAGTCCAGGGTTGGCAGCAGTTGGATTGTGTATTATAACAAAATAACTCATTTAGAGCATAGAGGTCTCTTAATTTAATGTGCTTGCTCCTCCAATTAATCCTATTGAATCAGATATAAGAATGCTTTATATGGGTGTATTTTTGAAAATTAGTCAACAGGTATATTACTATAAAACATTTGTTACTTTGCTTTAATTGAATCCATGCCTTAATCTAAATAGGAATGATTTTTTTTCCTTAAAATTCTTTCCACTCAAGCTTCCTGAAAGTCTTCCTTAAAGTTTCGAGGAGTGCAAACCTGTTTTTAGGAACTGGTAGGTGAAAAACTCACTCGGATCACCTTGAAACTCTGTGCTCCATACTATTGTCTTTTTTCAATACATGTCAGACTTTCACAAGCCCTGCTCAAAATTTTAAAGGAGTCATTTTGAGATCTGTCAAACAGCACACACTCTCACCATTGAATACACAAGTTTCAGCCCAGGCAGCACGTGTTTTCATGTGGCAACAGTCTCTGTGGAGTTGCGGCGTGACGCAGAAGTAGACTGTGCCTCTGGCAACTCCTTCCATTTATCTCGGCGTGATGACATAAGAAAAAAAATGGGCTATTCTGTAGAGAGGGCAGAGAGAGTTTCATGGGAATTAATAGAATAATAAAATGAAACAGGAAGCTGACATTCTGTCAGACTGCTTAAGAGGGAAGCATTTACTGCGGGTCAGATTGGACATTTGTTTCATGGGAGCAGTGCATGACTGGGCCGGGTGAATTAAGCTTCATGAATTAATAAGATCGGTTAATGACCCATGACAGATCTTGCTTGTCCCAGCTGCTCCATTGGTGCTCAACCAGCCTCTGCCCTGACTGTGTGTGGGAGATAAAAAGGCTTTTACAGTTTCACTTTAACGGATGAGATGTTTCTTTGACTTAATTCTTAAAGCTCAACTCTCTCGGCAACTTGATCAGTGACCCTATAAATGCATCCACGTGAGACATCTTCAGCAGTTAAGACTTTATGCTGCATTCACATTGAAACAGGTCACAGGTTGTTGTTGTTTGTTATTGGGGTCATCGTCTGAAACATTAGAGGCTTTATCTTACAGGGCCCAGTGCCAAAGACTGTGCAGACCTCCTGTGTGCTCGTGGTAACTTCTCTGCTTCTTCCTCATAGGCAGAACAAAATTAAGCATGTACAATGACTTAATTTATGTTAGACACCAGCCACTAGTGAGAGAATGTGCACGGAGGGAATAAAGTGTTTATTCCTGTTTGTTTATGCAAGTGCATCTTGAGCCAGAGTTGATCCAAGAGACATGCATTCTCTGTCCAAATGCTCATGGCGACGCACAACAGGAAGGCCCAGTTTACACTGCTATCTCTGCCTTGTTTATGCCAGTGTCCTCACACCTCCCAAATCAGTACAACAGCGAGAGCAGCAGCAAAGTGTAGAAATAAAAAAGCTATTGATATCCCCAGACTAGGAGTGGCAAAACAGGCCCAGTGCCAACCGTGCATCATTCTGCTCTGTGTCTAACTGCCAAGACCCTGGGAACACTAGTCAATGATTATGGGACTTAGAGATGTCAGAGCGGATATTAAAACCTTCTGAAACTTTGAAAATCTACTTCAACAAAAAGGCCTTTTTTATGTCAATCATGGAAAAATGTAATACATTTTTATTTCTATAGAAAAAAGGGGCCTGTTGAAGCATGTGGAATCGTCCTCTTATAAGACCACCATCTTACATACAGAAAAGCCAAATTTCATTATGCAGTTAGTGCGCACTCCATACTTATACCCATCAATTAGATGCAGCCCATAAGTTATTTAATCAAATTGATTGTTACATAAAAACCTGAGTGGGCTGCTGCTATCCGAGCTTCATCTTCCTGTGGAGCTGCTCTCCGGAAGATGGCTATGACTATGGATAATGAGAATGCAGTGAAATGAAACACCCCAATTTCCAGCTTGGTCATCAGAGAATCATCTGACAACTACAATACTTTTAACCGTGTCAGAGCAGCAGAATGTGCTGATGGGCTGATTGCAGTAGCTATGCTGTCTGCATGATCTACGTCAGCTGAAGAAATGTGGATCCTTTACATCAAAAAGAAGTGGTTCGCTCCTAAAATGGCTGTTTTAGTGGTTTATTCATTTTCAGTTTGTTCCCATTGGATAATTGTCACTTCCATTCAAGGTGCTATAATCTGGACACTTCAACACATTGTGGCCAGGAGGAGAAATTACCAATCTGTTTGGGTGTGGCTCAGCGACACATTAGCTGACATATAAGTAGGTTGAGCGAGCGGGTTTTAGTATCAGAGCATACTGTAGATTTATGCGTGTGTTAGCAGATGATGGGTGTGGGGGTAAATTCTTTTGTTTAATTGTAACCTGAACTCAGCTGCTCTGACGAGAGCACCATCAGTGCAGTAGACCCTGAGGTGTGTGTGTGTGTGTGTGTGTGCGCGCCTCTGTCTGCTCCCCATTCACAACTCCTGCTGGCAGCGGTTGTAGATTCCAACCCAGGCGAGCAAACGTCATTGACTGTTGAAGTGAATGAGAGTAAGGAGGAAAAACTGCATTGCTGCATCCAGATGATTTTCTTGAATTGTGGTGACAGAGCTGGGATATTTAGTCTGGGCTACTAAACTGAATTCCACCGTGCTGCTGATCACTGCAAATACAGTGCAGTGTTCTATACAGATGTACCAGTACATATAATTGCTACAGACATCTCTGTTAAAATGTTTGAAGTAGTGAAAGATTTACTCAGATGAATTCATTTCTAGCAACCATAGCAGCTGTTGCTCCCTGTTCTGCCCCCTTTACCTCAAACAAAAGGCTGAAATAATTGTCATTAGATTGAGAACCAGACTTGTTGAAAGAATAAACAGTGTGACCCTTTTTAAAGAGTCGCTTGTTTATTCAAGCCTATAATGAATCAGATCTTATCTGACAGCCTATGCTCTAGGCGAGGATTAAAGCAGAATTTAGACGTGCTATGATTAGTCATTTAATTAATTAGTTAATAAAAGGAGAGTTAATTTGCCACTGCATTGTAAAAAGATGATTTTTTTAAATGTTGGGTTAGGGTTTTGTATTAGCATTTGTTGTCGTGATCTTTGGTTCAATCTACTTTCAGGTATGATGACTTCAAATATAATAAACCATTAAAGAACTGATTAGTCACTAAAGAGGTAATACCGGACACAGGGTGGATACCAAGTGGGAGATACCTGTCCTCCGAATGTGTGCAGTGACTTTGACGAAGGGGGGGCTGGCTGAAGGCTGGGTGAGTAGTGGTGGTCTTGCTTCTTGTGATGCCAGAGCAAGTCTTAGCAGGTCAGGGGAGCTGCTGCTGTTACGACTAACAGAGCGTTTGAAAAATGAGCTGGATAACCTGTTCAGCTCCACAGTCTTACCTGAAAAACACACAGCACAGGTCTTTGTTGTCCTGCCTGATCCTCTGCCTGTCAGCTTGAAGGCAATGACACTATTAATAATATACAGTAGACTCTTTGTCTCTGTTGTCATACAAACTTCCTCTCCCACTTCCACACAAACAAAAACACTAACCTGGAATGCTCCTCCCTCAGGACCTTTGAAAGGACAAAACCATGATGTAATGACGTTGAATTTTAGAGACCCTTAGTGCAGTGAAACAACCTGCTCTTTTCCCCTCTGGGTTCTCTGATGGGAAAGAAGCAGGGCAAGTCTGAATATGACACATTCTTATATTCATATCTATGACTTCTCACATGCATTCATGCATGCTGCAACGTCCCCAAAGTATTGTGGTAATGAGGGGTCTGGCTTACCAGTAACTAAAAGTATTAGGCCAGTGACCGAAAAAACATGCTACATGTGCTAGTGGTGTCCACCACTTTGGTCCAGACTAAAATGTTTCCACTTCACTATGGATTGCTGTGAAATTTGACACAAGCATTTATGGCAGTGTTACCATTTTTGTTAGTACACCCTAGAGTTGACAATATGGGTTTAGACGTTTCTATATTTTTTAGCTTTACAGTATATATTAATACAGAGAAACCTAAATGGCACACATTATGAATTAATTTTTCTGTACAGTGGAAGACGTTATTTCAAGTTGTCCATCCCAGCTGTCATTGGGTGACGGGCTGCGTGCATCCCCGATAGGCTGCCGGTATGTCTCAGGTCAAACATATGGAGACATACACAGACAACCTCTCACACTCACACCTGCCTGTAATTTAGATTCACCAATGAACCTAACATGCGTGTCTACCACTGTGGGAGGAAACTGGAGGAAAGCCATGTAAGCAAATGGAGAACATACAAACCCCTCACAGAGGCCACAGCCGGCTTTTAGATTCAGACCTTCTAGGTGTGAGGTTGTAGCTCTTACCACTCCACCACCATGCTGCTCATGACAGAAAAATGAGAGAGTAAAAATGTTAAGTACTATGCATTTTATTTTATTGTTCACCATCCAGAAGCCGCTACATGAGAATGAAGGCCAAAAGAAACAGCCAAGTTGTTGGATCCAGTTAAGGTCAAAACTACAAACTAAGTTTTACATTTAGAATGTTTTTAAAAATTCTTAGACATTTTGCCCTTATTTGACAGTTCACAGTCTAGACAGGAAACAAGAACCCTTGCAGGAAACTAAAAATGATTTGTCTAACTGAGTATGTCACAGTCATGTAGTAAAAGCACCTTAACCACCCATGAGACTATTGGATGTGAAGTTGCTGAGATGTTGAGGAGATGTTGAGCGAAGTTTCTTTTAAAATTAGGGAACAAAAACTTTTTGAATCAGAAGTTAATGCGTTTTTAATGTGCGTACTTCACAATACAAGGGTTTTTTCTTGGCACCCTATTTTGCACTTAAACAAACAAAGAAGAAGCAGATACCCAGTTCTCCATCGACAACATGTCACAAGGCTCGCTGTGTTTCGAGTAGGAGTGTGACTCATTTTTTCTTCAGTGGAAAAATTCAGCACTCTGGCTCTTACTATCTCTATTGTTATTGCTGCCTCTACCCACACATGCAGTATACGTAACTCAGCTGGATGCAACAAGTTCACTTCTGTTCTCCTGGTGTCGAGTGCAATTCTGGGAAATATAGGAGACAATTATCTTAAGTAAAAATGGACAAAGCAGGTTGAGGGTAAGTGGACACAAAAGAAAGTGGATTTTAACAGCTCGGCACTCTCGGAACGCAGGAAGCAGTCAAACTGATATGTTTTTCCCCTCATGCCAGACAGGTGATTACTTATGCAACATTTTTATTGTGTCTTAATGTGCTTCCTGTGATCTGCGCTCTTGCCATATCTCTTTAATGGAACATCCAATGAATATTTGATGTGCCTTAATCGTGGAATAATCAATACTGTACTTCTCTAGCTTCCTCCCTAAAGTCTTCTGCTGTAGTATTGGAAGTTAAATGCAAGATTTGGACTTTTTTTATTTATACATATTTATGCAAACACACACCAAGGTCACAAATTTTATGCAGGGCTTGCAGTTACATGAGGCCATGTAATTTTTTTTAAGTTAAGATAACACCATGTAAACTAAAGGATATTTTCACCTTGTGTGTATTTTAGGAGATGTAAATAGTCATGTGTGTTTGTGACTGGCCTCACATGGGCCACCATAAGTGGCTTATGGGAATCTGTGGCCTGGGGGATTTTCACAGTGCATTGTGAAAGGAAAACAGTCATCGTTTTATCTGATATTGTAAAAACATAATAAATCTCAAACAGCACCTGCGCTTCCTTGATGATTGCTGGGAATTTTCACCAATAAGAAAAAGACTGTACATACTTAATTGCAGTTAAGTATGACCAAACCAGATTAATCAGCGCAAAATCTGAAACAGCAGCATTCTCTGTTCAGCTCCGTAAAGGCCCAACCCCTTTGTGCAGTATCTTTTCTTTTTCTTTTGAGGGATGTTGCCAGACCAGGGACAAAAGAACATGGAATGTCAACACAAGAGCAAGACGTGAAACAAATATCTTCATGAAGAGACAGAGAGGGTGTGTGTGAGGACAAAAAGGATATGGGCACAGCTTGAGAAGGACATTGTAAACACTTGAACTCCATTTCCAGGATGCGCTTTTTGCCATTGTGTGTGTGTGTATGTGTGTACATACACTCCCACCTTCAGTAATGTCAGTCTGCATTCAGAGCACCATGTATTCATTTTTGTATCTCATGTTGTCATTGGAAGCTTTTTTGGTGAATGTATGTTTCCCTTTGATGGAACTACAGAGTTTCACTTGGAGGGAGAAGAAATGGAACTATATTCCATGTAGCGATGGGATTACATTACCATAATATTGAGCCTATCAAAACCTTTATGAAGGAGAACAAACACACTAACACCATATCACAGCATATTAGCATCTTATTATGGATAGTTTCACGTGGACTATGCTCTTTTCTCCTGGGTCTTTATGGATAAGCAAACAGCACGTATTACCTTTGCTTGCTCTGCACTGTGTGTGAAGTGCTGTGATCTGACAGCCTGGTGGGTTATATAATTTCATAAAGCTTTTTCCCGCATAACATTCTAGATTTTATGTATTTTTAGAATAGACTTTTCCTGGAACTTCTACCACTTTATGACTTTTTATGCTCTTGCATGCAAGTTTTCCAACAGTGTCTTCCTGCACATGGTTCTTTACTCCTGTAAACACACACGCACACACTTAGACACAGTTACTCTAGCGACAACTGTCACAGCTCACCGGCTCTGAGGTCATGGACTGGTTTGACCACTTCGCGTTGCTATTAATAGCAGTAATGTTTACAAGGACATAAAGACAAGAATATGGTCGCACTGTATTTATCTTAAGGCTATGTGCAAATGTAGTTGTGGGCGGTTGTTACACAGTAAATTTCTGTCTAGGTACTATATGTAGCTTTCGTACTAAATACAGCCACATTGTTACGGTCGAGTCAGACTCAGTTGTTACTGTCATCGCAGTACGTTTGTGTTGGGACACAGCATCAGTTCTGCCGATTAGATCTCACTTTTATTGTCTATTTCTGATTTTGAGTTTATGCCCCCTCATTAAGTGCTTTACCATGTGACCCTCTGGAGCAGCCAAAAGAATAGTTGAGTGTGACCAGGTAAAAGCCATATGTGACAAATGTTTGCTCTGACCACATTAGCAGATGTTACAGCCGGATTATCCCGTTATTAGTTTGCGATAATGAGGGATACGTGGATAGAGGAGCTCGTTCAGGATAGTAATAGGGTGGCTGGACAGAGAAACCGGCATGACATCACTGTGGAACAGGGCAACAAAGACTGTCTTCCTGCTATAGTCCCCCTCTTCTGCTCAGGTCTGGGCAGCATTTCCCCTGGTTTCCTGTGGCACATGGACCACACACAAAAATACAGTTGCTGCAAGAGTTAAACTTAGCCTGAGGACTAACCTTGAAGTCCTCAAGTCAATAACAAGCCTTTCACATGTGGAGATAAAAGTGAAGGACAGTACCACTAGTAAATAAGGCCTCAAATGTTATAATAGTTAAAAAGTGGAGTGGTTGATCAGTGCTACAGAATTTACAGTTTTTTTCTTGCATTAGTTTACATTAGTGCACTAAACTGTTCAAATAAAATACATATTTATTAGTTTGTTGTCTTCAATTTTTATGTATGCACCTCTGCACATGCTGTACACATATGCTACTGTGCAAAGATTCACAAACAATCTTGAAATTAATGTTGTATTTCTCCTCTGCTTTTGTTTGCGAGTGATGAATATCTACTAATCTGTAGATGTGACATGAGATTAGGCAACCATGCTGTTAAAAATCTTGCTGCAGGGCCCTGAGAAGCAGGAAGAGGATGTTTTAAAGAGAGCGCCAATGCAAACATCTCTTCTGTGCGTGATAATGTGCTTTTTATCCTTTCTGTGCTTTGCATAGACAAGAACACCACATTACCTGCTGGTAATATTCAAATAAATTCCAAGTATTAAACATTTGGGCATTGTGGGAGTGAAGGATAATGGAAACTTTGAGAAAACAAAGGCATTGTTGTCCGAGTCTGGTGCTTGTTGGCTTCACAGGTACCTCGCTGACCACCACAGTATGACTCAGTTGCGAGGCCGACATTTAAACAGATCTGACAATGAAGGTGATGTAAGAAAGGAACAAGAGTTAAACAAGCAGAAGCACATGATCAGTTGTTTGTGGACAAGGATGAAATTTCAGTTCACTGCAGAGAGGGCATGAGTGCGCAGAGTCACTTTCTCACATTTCATGTAGTGTAGGTGTAGAGATGCATGTACAGTCAGCACTGCTCTCTTCCACCACTTTCAGGTCACATTCTCTTGCAGATGGTGTTGTTACATATATGCATAGTGTGAGTTTCAGGATGTGGTTTCAACTGGTTGTCCTCAGCATATCTGGCTGCACATTTGGAGTGACAGTGCATGTGTGTGTTTGATCAACACACTAATTCATGAATTGGGGGCTTTTGTGTGTTAACACTTTTAAATATTACCCCAAAGCTACTGTAAGCAGGGACCTTTTTGAATGTGACGAGGAATGGGGCCTGCAGGCTGCGCAAAGTGCGTAAATCGTGAATTCGAACACGCACACAAATGTTTGGGATGCCGATAACCCCCTGGTGTCCCACCTCGCGGATGTCGTTCCCTCCGTGACCTTATTTTTGCTTCACTTTTTGCCTTGATGGTGTCAGAGCTGCTGAGGAGAAACATAAACAAAGGGCGGTGACCACACTGGCCACATGGAACAAATTAGCCTGACAAGTTCCTGTGTGCTGCATACCCACAGTGCACTGCATATTTCTACTCATGTGTAAGTGACAGACCACGAGAGAGTGAGAACTGTTTAACAGAGAAAGCAAGACATGATCAAGCCACAACTGGGTTTATGGACAACATTTACAAGCCTATCTGTACTACTAATACCACAGTTTTGGTAAACCAAACGTGTAAGTAGGTTTTCTGTACTTTTAGGAGTCATATCATAATTAAAAAATGAAGCCATCGTTTTCTGTTGATATGTATGATCCTTTTGTAAATTTTTGCCATAGTCCTAGTTCGATACATACCACACAATATTTCCTTTAGGCGAGCAGATAAACAATGTCTGATGGTCAGTGAAGGTTAGGTCAGCTGCACGACTTTCTTCTTGGTTGGATATGTTCCACTACTCATCCACTCAGCTTCTTCATTCAGAGTCAAAGTTGGCCTGGGGGCCCAGTTATATCCTCCAGAGTAGGTCTTGTTTCTCACCTTGCCTGAATGGGCTTGTTAGGCGGATAACAGGGGAAGTGAGAGTATTTCAGAGTCAGTGGTATGTAATGATGACAAGAGAATCCTTCACTTGACTTCATCCACAATTTGCGTCCCATTTTTCATCCATCCCCAGAAGATTAAAGGCGGAATTACTTCTCCGATACATGTAAACATCAGCACAGACCTACACAGAGAAGGGAATTATGCGTAACACAGGCTCATAGAGGCCTCAGTGTGCACACCCCCAAAATTTGAACAATATGTTGCGTGGAGATGTGCATCGAAGAAGCTGATTGGATAGTGTTGGGAGGTGGGATCAAAGCGGGAAAGAAACCAGGAAGAAGAAGAATAGAAAAGTAGACGAAGACAGTAACAGTTCGTCACTGTCTAGATGTTCACATTGACTGTCTGATTGTATATATAATAATATATATAATAATATAATTATTAATAATAATAAATTTAAATAACTATACATTTTGTCATGTTATGCTGTGGCTTTATTTGTATTTGTTTTGTTTTTACTGTTTAGATTTCCCATCCAAATAAAATATGTCACCACTAAAAGGCTGTACTTTTTATGAAACACAGCAGGGTCCCGCATGAGTGTTTTGAAATGTGTAATTCAACTTCTGACTTTTCGTTCCCAAAAAGAAAAATTAAAAAAAAAGGAATACAGGAAAAGCTTTGTTTAATAGCATATTATACTTCACATGGCATAGAAAGTATTTGGTTAATTTCTACGCCTGTGACATTCGGTTTAGTAGCCCACACCACAGCAGAGCATCCTGCCAAGGAGCTCGTTCTGCTGGGGTCTGGGTTCTATCCATTTTATCATTGAAATTCACGTTTTGATAAATCAAAGAACACGCACATCTATTTTATGTTTTCGGATTTGTTTCTTCATTTTTTGCAAATTGAGGTTTGTGCAAACATATTTGACTATAACCCACAAATGTACACGAACGTGCAGAACAGAAAAGTATATTTATACTTTCACACCACTTCACACATTCAACAAGGAGGCCAAACCTAACAAGCCCTATTTTTAATTATGAACTTATTAGCTTTTTTCTGAAGAGACTGGGGCGTGACAGTAAATCATCCAAATGTATAACTCTTTTATGAGGCTCAATATTGAATAGTTTACGCATAGTAATTTCATGTTGTGTGTGTATTTGACAGTGTCATGCTGGGTGCATGGACATGTGCAGGTCTATACACTCAGCAGGCCTCCTTCTGTTTCCTTCCTGGAATGAGTCCTAGCTACATTTGAACTCAAAATTAAATGGGTTAGTAAGAAATCTCCACTGACTTTCCCACACTCTCTCTTTTTTTAACACCGTGAAGAAGGACATTTAAGGTTTTGCTGGATACAACGAATTAGGCAAAAGGAGGCCCTTTAATAGAAATGACTGGATGTGCAGAAGATAAGATTTCAAGAGAATCTGAGATAAGTAACAAGATAAGAAAGCAAAAAAACTCTTCTACAATGAATCACTGAATAATTTACTTCTATAAATGCAACATGTAAGACCATAAATAGGCAACTTTTTTGGAATGTAAGAATGTCAAAAATGAAAGAAACAATTCTTTCTTTCAGTTAATCAACTGGCAGAATTGTGTATCTAGTCACAACGATGCTGAGGCAATGATGGCAGAAAATAAATGGAAAAATAAATGCTGGATCACAGGAGCCAAAGGAATAGGAAGGTGAAAGCAGAGATGACTTAAAAAAAGAAGGAGTTGGGATGATGATTGAGAGAGAATAAAAAAAAAATAGGAGGAACAACATTATTTGTAATTGTCTCAGTATTGTATAGATGTTGATTGAGTGCTTGGGTAGAGTGCTGATGTTTGGGACAATTATTTGACATTTGTTGACCCTTCGCAGGAAATCTATGCAGCTTGGTGGATGCTTTCGACCACAAAGGCCTTACAGTAGCACAAGTGCATTCAGTTTTAGCGTGGTGGTCCGGTGGGGGGTGACGACCTCTGCTCACTGTACTCACGTGCTTTTTGGCACGTGAGTACAGGCACATGTTTTTGGCACATGTTTTTAATAAATAGATTAAAATACTGGACAGCACATATGACTGGGCTTTATTTTGTCATGAAGCATAACTTTACATATAGAATGTTTTCAACGAACAAAAAAAGTGTGATGTTGATGAGGAGTAGTTATTGGGAGTTAATCATTCTCTGAGGATATTTTGACTTATTATTACACTTAAGCTTTGTGTTAGTACGTTGTGATATGGACTAACCATTCTGTGTGTGTGTGTGTGTGTGTGTGAGAGAGAGATAGCTGTGCTGATGGTTGTTTATCTAAAATATATCCTACCTGGAGTTAGAATAATGCTTCTGTCAAAGTTTACTTAAGCTGTGTTCGAAAAAAACTTGTTCAGGATTGGCACACCCACTGTGAGACAAACAGGCCCTTGATGATATGATATCAGAGTTTAGGCAAATGGTGGTGGCACTGATATTTGTTTACTGGCTCTAAAAAAGTTTGGACTTCCGCAGCTCAAGGCAAATGTGCAGCCAGTATGTCAAAAAATATTACCTTAAAAACTTTAATGGTTTATTGATTGTGAACCATTAAATTATTAATATGAACGAATTAGGAAGACAGGACTGACATGAAACCAACATGATGGGATCCTCTAGAGCAGGGGTGGGCAAACTTTTTGAGTCGCGGGCCACAATGAGTTCTAAAATTTGACAAAGGGGCCGAGCCAAGAACAGATGGATGGTGTGTTATATAAATTACATACAGGATTTGACCTATTAATGATTAATGGTGAATTTAATTACATTTAAGTTGAATAAACACAGCAGAAAAACTCACCATCAGTTTCAGTGGGAACAGTGTTGTTGATCTCTCTGTTTTGTCAGTGCATCAAAGTCTGGAGTAAGTTTTGTTGTGGCAATTCTCAGGATAGATCCGAGGTGCTCGTCAGTAATCCTGGATCTGTGACGGGCTTTGTTCATGTTCATAACACTAAATGTCTGCTCACATCTACTTTATCCTGGATACGTTTCAGCAGCCCAACGTTTTTCCTGTTAAATTTGGTGATCCATCCGTCGTGACATTGGCAAGTTTACTCCAAGGTAGTTTATGCTTCTCGATGGCAGCAGACACCTTGTCATATAAATCCTCTCCCGCGTTGTTCCCTTTAGGGACTTCATGGTCAAAAACTCCTCCGTTATCTCAAAGCTGTCATTTATTCCTCGGATAAAAATTAGGAGCTGCGCTGTGTCTTTGATATCATTACTTTCATCCAGTGCAAGTGAATATAACTGAAATAACTCTGCCTTTTTGTTTAGCTGGCTAGCTATATGTTCATCAATTAGTTCCACACGGCGAGTCACAGTCCGACGCGACAAACTGATTTTTTCAAACTTGCCTTGACTTTCCGGACACAGAACACCTGCAGTCTCCACCATGCAGTCTTTCAAAAACTCACCTTCGGAGAAAGGCTTGCTAGCTCCTGCTAATTTGAATGCCAGCAAAAAGCTTGCCTTGGTAGTTGACTCCTGAAGCGCAGTTTGTCTGTGAAAAAAATTTTGCTGGGTCAGTAAATTGGCTGCAAACCTCTCAGCCGTAGCTGCCCGTTCTTGCGCCGACAGCTTGCTGGCGTAATTGGCATGTTTCGTAGCAAAATGGCCGCTAATATTGTACTCCTTAAAAACCGCAACACTTTCTTGGCATATCAAGCATACAGCCTTTGATCGGACTTCTTTGAAAAAATATTTTGTTGTCCATTCTGTGTTAAAAACTCGGCACTCACTGTCGACTTTTCTTTTCTTTGATAAACTCATGTTTGTTTTTAGAAGGGGGAAAGCTTTACCGCGGGAACCGAGAAGGAGAGTGCTTTTTCTGGGAAAAGCTTAACCGCGAAGAATAGGGGGCAAATGCTCAAGCACGCCATCTATTGGGGAAATGTGGGCATTACAGGAAAAAGTAAATGAACAAGGTTTGCCGGTAACGATATTATTAATTTTATATTTTGATATAACTGGGAGATGTTTGGCGGGCCGGATTAAAAAGACCAACGGGCCGTATATGGCCCGCGGGCCGTAGTATGCCCATGTCTGCTCTAGAGTAATGATGTATCACTCTCTTGGACTTTCTGGAGCTACAATATTATTTTGCCATTTTGCCATTTTTTTACAAGAATGACCCAGAGTAGAACGTTACAACTTTCCTCCCTAACACTGGATACAGAGACACTTTAGTACCTCACAGTACCTCACAGAAACAATGCTCTTAAATTCTGTTTGCCATGTTTGTCAGAATGTTCTTTTTGTATAAGAACCTGTGCCTGTGATGCATTGCCAGGAGTGGAAATAACAGCTAGTGCGTGTAGTTCAGCCCGGACTTGACACCGTGTCCGTCGCAGGTTGGCTCTGAAACCTCCATTAGAAGTCAGTCATGTTTCAGAAGCCGACACAGCCTTAATCTGTTCGAATACAAGGTGGTCAAAGTAAATACACATCAGAATTAATAATTATTTCGCGCTATAGAGATAATTTCATGTACACCTGGATCTTCACTAATACCTGCACTGGGACATCTGTACTACATTTTACTGTTCTGTTCTCCTTTTCCACCATACAGTTTTAAACAAGTCAGCAGGAAACAATTCTGATAGAGAGTTTTCAACTCACAGAACACTAGCTGATAAATTCTGCCGTTTAAGTTGGCTAAATCTATTTGCTAAAGAATTAGAAAACTTTTACAGATGGTGGAACATATGGAATGGTCAATTATCTCTGTTGGGTCCTTTTTAATTGGACATTACAGCCTTTCTTGTATTGATGATCCACACTGTAAATGCAAATTTTCATGAATTAATCAGAGTGCTGATAGTGCTGCACATTCTAACACCAAAACAGGACAATTTGATACTTACATTTTTACATTTTTAAAAGTAATTAAACTTTTAAAATATAAATCAGATTTTTTTTTTCTAAAGCAAACATTGTATTTGATGCTTGTTTTAGGATGGATTTCAAACTGCAGCCCGAGAAAGGACGGGACAGTAAGCAATGCAGGAGGATTGATGAGAAAGCTGCTAAACCCTTCACTCAGAGGCTGCAGCATGACGTAGTTCCTCTCACATTCCTGGGTTATTACTTAAAGATGTCTGCTTGTCATTGCCTCTCCTGCTCTCAAGCTCACAATGTTTCCTCTCACATCAGGCGAGCCACTTGCAGCCGATTTCCACCGCACAGAGCGGTTAAAGGAAATCCCTCACAGTTCATTAGAGCAGTATCTGCATATTAGGGAAAAAACATAACGCAGGGCACAGTGAACTGGAATGGATGGAAAACGGTGACATAAGCACTGAAAGTCATGTAAATCCAACCCAGTGGACATATCAGAGAGATTACAGATTTAACAGGAAGTGTGGAGGCAATCAGATGTGAAGTAAAATTTAAGGCGAGTGAAAATGGATTCTGCAGAGCGAGTTTGTTTTAAGAGCTGAAGAGATGATGTGGATGTAAGGGATTTTTGCTTGTGACGGTGTTACGTTGCAGCAGGAAGCTGATGCATGATTATTCAGAGCAGTGGAATCTAGTCTGGCAAAGTCCCGGGTTCTGATGGGAACTGAGTTGGCCAGAATAGGCACTCTGTTCCACTTTCAGAAAAGCTACTGAGTGAGGGAGAAAGTCAGCAGAGAGGGGATAGATTTACAGAGGAAGTGCGACGTAATCTATGAATTATATATACACACTGAGACTATGATTTCATTGAAGGGAGAGCCCACACACACCCTCCTGTTTTCTTCCATTTATTTGAGCCATTAGGCTCCTCACTGATGAAAATAAACTTTTCATGAAGTTCTTTAATTATGACATTTTCTCTTTCTTTTTTCCTGTACCACAGGTGGAGGAGGAAAGCGGAAAGGCAGAAGCAAAAAATGGAAGGAGATCCTTCGCTTCCCCCATATAAGCCAGTGCACCGAGCTGGGAAACAGTATCGGTAAATGTTTGTCTGTGTGCTCGTGTGTGTTCACCTACAGTGTGTTGGCTGTATGAAGAGTTCATGAACCCTTTTGTCTTTGCAGAGCGGGACTATTTCAGCATCTGTGAGAAACAGCCTATTGGAAGGCTTCTTTTCCGTCTTTACTGTGAGACCAGACCCAAACTGCAACGATGCATCCAACTACTGGACGCAATGGTATACACACACACAGACAAACACACACACCCCCACACACAAGTTGAATAGGCGTCCTTTTACCAGAATCTGGGAATCTGCTATGCCCGGGAATATCCTCAGGACAGTTTTAACAATTAACTCTCTTCTTTCCTTTTCACAATTGCAAACAAACAGCAGTTGTCATTCATAGTTTTGTAACTGTATCTGACAACTGCAGAAATGTTTAACTTTTTTTGTAGTTGCTAGATATCAGTTGGTAGGTTGGTAAGTCTTTTTAGTATTAGTAAGTATTATTTTAAAAATAATTTCTACGTTACCTCTGTACCATTGGTGCAAAATGATAGTGTATAATAGAGTTGCATAATTACAGTAGTTCTTGAGCATCTTGTGATTTACATATTGTTATATTAGGCAAACTCCCCAGCAATCATGTGACAGAGGAGAGAGGTGCATGTGATGTCCATGTTATGTCAGTTGGTCAGTCAGCCAGTTCCGCTTTTCCACATTTGTGAGATTTTTACAACCCACAAAAATTTGTATGACTTTTTGCATGTGTTTGGATGTCTAACCCAGGTTTTGTTTTTGGCATCTTCCTGTATTTGTGGATGTAAATAATAGGTTTTGTCAAACCCTGTTTTGGACATTTACTGACGTACATGACAAGGTAATGCCAGGATAATCTAGGCCCATGCTGAAGGTCTCTAGAAACACATTAATAAAGCTCATTAATTGGGCATCTGCTTACTAAGCTGAATAGACATTTAGAGATTTCCAAAATAAGTGCCGTATTGTGTATGTGTACACCACCTAATTTGGAAATCTAGAGACCTCCAATACGAGTAAAACAGTTTGAGGTATGTTTGGGACATATTTCTGAGGCCATTAGATAGCTAACACAGATTAAGTAAGTTGATGTCTGTTCCAGATCATTTTTGTATGTTTGTTTGGAGTCTGCTTTGGATGTCTGCTAACATCCAAAAAGGGATTTCTTGGTGATGACAAAATGACAAGAACTATTTTTTTAGTCTACAAACATAAAAATGAGGTCCTTGCCAGATGTCCACGGAGCCTGTAATACATAGCTTAAACAAGCCATATCCAGAAATCTGTGCTTTTCTATTACAATAAACTTAGAAAATGTTCATTTGGATATTACACGCATGTCTCTCCTATTTTGTAAAGTTGCAAAAAAAACTAGTTTTGGATATCCACCAACTTTTACTTAAGTTTCAATATATAGAGACTAAATAGAGTCCATCTTAAACAGATTCCAAACATAACAGTCTAGAAATGGTTTTGAATACACACTAAACATGGACATGTGGCAAGGACGTCTATTTTAAGTCTGTAAGATGTTCAAAAGGGGGTGAAGAGTCAGAACGATGTTAAGATGTGTTTTAAGATGTTTATGAATGTTAAATTCAGTGCTTCATATGTATCTGCACAAAAGAGCATTTTTGAAGTGTCTTTTTTAATGTATTCTGATCGCCAGACATCCTTAAAAGGTGTCTCCTAAGGTTCTCCTAAAAAACCTTTACAAGACGTCCTGAAATTTAGTTCACAACTTTATTTGGATGTGTCCTGGATATCGACCTTTTATGTTCCCAAGACTGTTGAAAAAAATGTGAATGTTGTGCAAATGTCTAATGGAGGTCCAAATGTAACATTCCGAAGGTGTCCTAAAAAGACATTATTGTTTGGCTAATCCTCAAATCCTTCACTCCAGTTTTAGTGTTTGGGTTAGCTTATTCTCGCAAGCAACTGCTGTTGAAATCTATTGACCGTGGTAATTACAGCCAGCAGCATCCAGGACCATCAGCTATAAATGAGAAGCTTGTTTCCAGGTGTGACTGTGTTAAGAGTCGTGGGTGAAACTACACTCTTTCCTGGACGGAATCTGCTCGGGAAAACACACTTTTCGGTGCACTCACTTTGATTGCAGGGTAGCTTTAAAGCAGCGTACGCCACGTTTGGGTCAGGCAGCCACAAGAGACAATTAAACTGAGTAGCGATTATTCAACCGACCAGATCCCCCATTCTACTTGGCTTGTGGTCCCCACCTTCAATCTCTCCCTCTCTCTTTGTGCGTCTAGACAGAATGCCTCCCACATGAAACATTTAAGTTTTTATCTATGCCCAGAATATCTTTGCGGGTATGTGACAGGGCAGAAAGGACAGCATTGTTTCCCACACCACCGCTTTCCATCCCACCACCCCCCTGCCATGCCCCCCCCCCGTGCTCCCTCTATTTTACCACACAGCTCTAAATGTGACCGTCAGCCACTGCAAGGGGGAAACCACTTATACACACTCATCTCAAACATGTGTCGTAGCTAATTCTGCATTCCACGTGATGAACTCTGTGTTGAGCATTAGACTCACCACTTTACTGACAATGAACCAGTCCTGAGGGTGATTACAACCAGTCAGGTGCTTCTGTTTCAAGTGATTAAAAACCATGGAAGTCCTCTGCAGTGTGAGCTTTGCCAGAGGTTTCTTGGGTAATTTCAACAGCGTACTTTGCAGAAGGTACTTTCCACTGTACTAGTGATGCTTGTCAGACAATTTGGTACGATATACGTTAAATATATATATTTTTAAGTCAGAATGTTACAAGAAAGCTTGAAGACATGTAAGAGGGATGGTACGATAGTTCTTGAAGGTTTGTGAAAACTTTGTGAATTTTCTGTTTTGCATAAATTTGAATGAGAAATTAGAGTCAAATGTTTGATTATGTAGAATATCATTTAGGTGAGTGTCTGGACGAAGTCAAGTCAATCTCTTAATTATAAAGTCTGATCTTGACAACACAGTTGTGTAAAAGGATGTCGTGGCTCGAATTATTTCTGAAGACTTTAGAAGAAGAGTTTTGATGGCAGGCAGATTGTGTAGAGACGTTTGTTCAACATTAAACAGCCTTGTTAGACTCTTCACGAGTGGCTGACTAACAAAGATCCCAACAAAACTGAGGCGTGTGACAGTCCGAGGTGTCACAAAGAATCCTAACTTGAGCAGAATCTAGGCTTCATGAACTTTCAAGCACCCCCGTATATCAGCCTCAGTGTGTTCTAGTGGTTCCTCTTGCATCGAGGGTGTTTGTATTTCTAAAGGGTAAAGGGGCGTATTCTTTTCCGTTTGGCTGACCCCCCATCGGCAAGAGGTAGGAGTCAGACAGCTCATTTAGTCTGTGTGTGTGTTAGTATGTGTGTGTAATTTGATAACAAAGCCTCAGTTAATCAACCACCAACCCACCACCGCCGCCCTCTCTCTGTGTCTTTCAGTCATACCATTATATGAACATTTACATTTCTAAAGGTATTTACTGCAGGCCTACTTTTGTTCTTTGGTGTCAGTGATGTCTTTTTAAAGCCTCTTTTTCCTAAAGCTCTGGGCTTACGTGTTTATCTGCGGTGTACGTACGTGTACGTGTTTTGTAGTGGAAAGCCGGTGATGCTGGTGTGACCTACTGTGACACTCCAGGACCTCAAGGAATCCCACCATGTTTACTGTGTGGTTGCCAGGCAACAAAGGACTATGTTGGAAAAAGGCCACTGATAGAAAGACTCGAGCCAGTGTGCAGCTCGGGCGCCATGTTGCTTCACCCCTTATTGAGAAGTTAAATGTGCCTGCAAAAAAACGCGTCAGAGCTTTTCATGTTGCTGCCGCTGCAAGATGTCCAATATGTTCAGCGTGTAACAGCCAAACCTGTTTGTGTCAACGGCTACGTATGTGCAAACGCGGAGCCAAGAGCAGAATATGTTTATGTGAGAGCTGTAGCGAAACACAGAGAGCGAGAGGTGTGTGTTTGTGAAGTGCCACTAAACAGCAGATACTCTGTCATACACATTTTTTCTCATCTGACAGACGTTGGACATTTTTCCTTTTTCACAGTTGCAAACTATTTCTGCTGACGTCCTCTGCTTGAATTTTTAAAAAATGCTTGACTTGTGTCTAAGATTTCTTCCCATTAAAGTATTTAAAGCACAGTGTCCCTTGAGACAAATTTGTAATTTTGGTCTCTACAAGATAATAATGGACTTGACCTAACTTGACTAGTAATGGAGCCTTTTTATATAACTCGGGAAAGGAGACAAAGTTCTTTCTTAGTTCGTTACTGTTGTAAGTACCAGTAGGTACCACTTACTAATACTGATAGTTAATGTTTATTTGTCATGCAAAGGTTTTACTAATACATATAGTAATGTTGAACTTAACATTTACCAAAGCCTTTAAAGGTCAGTTTAAACTTTTAAATCATTCAAAAAATGAATCATGAATTGTGTGGAAAAATGTACTCATTCAGTTATTATTGCTGTATATGCTCTCACGTTTCTCAGTTCCTCAGTTCCTCAGTTTAAGACTACACTTAATATGTTTGTAAATTGTTAATAACTTTGGTCCACATGCATTGCATCTGTTTTCCAGAAGCAGCACAATGGTCAATTCTTTTAAAGTCTTGAATCAATAAATCACTGACCTATTAACCACCAATATTGTAATTAGTGGCAAACATGTACAAGAGGTAACTTTAAATACAATTTCTGCTAAGGATATGTTAATGAGATTGAATTTTTTTTTATTAACTAGGAAGACTATGAGGTGACACCTGATGAAAAAAGAAAAAGCAGAGGGGACCAGATCATCAAGACGTTTCTCACAAAACAAGTAAGTGTCTTAATCTGGCTCATTTAGCAACTTCTTGACTCCTCTTTATTGCGTCTATTGCCTGTATTGCCTTGTATAGTGTTTATTCTTTATAAAAGTTCTAAGCACAAAATACTGTTTAATATAGCTGAATGAAAGCCTCCCTCATATTCACAGTGTGGGGGAGGCTGTTGTAATTGAATGCACACATTAAATGAAGAAAAATAACAACATGATGTTTGCACGAAGCCTCAAACATAATGTACTGGTGTTCTTTACACGGGGAGACGTATATGTTTCCCTTTAGCTTGATATTGTGTGTGTAATAAAAAGTTCTGAACTTGTAGTGTGTGTAATAAAATGAAATGTACGTGTCAATGTGTGTCCGTATGTCACTGTGTGTGTATGTGTGTGTGCGTGTATGTGTTGATGTAGTCACCTCAGCATGTAGACATAGCAGAGGTTTTTGCAGAGCAGTGCAGAGAGAACCTTGAGCTCAGTCCATGTAAGGAGATCTTCAGCAACTGCCGCAAGTGAGTCATCGCTCTCTTCTTAGTTCAAGCTCACCTGTCTGTTTGGCTCTCACCTGTTTTCCTTTTGCCTTGTTTTTATTAATCACCTCATGTATGTATTTGATAAAAAGCAACAGAGGTTGCTAAGTGAATTTTAGCTTCCACCATATTCTTAGTTTTAAGGGGCTTTAGCTGAGCCTGCTGCGTTGTGTGTCTGATCAGGACCGTCCATGACTACCTGAGTGGAGCTCCATTCGCAGACTACCAGAACAGCATGTACTTTGACCGATTCCTGCAGTGGAAGATGCTGGAGAGGTACACAATTAAGTTACACAATGGTTTTCCCATTATAATTGTTATAACCCTATTCATTTGTAGTTTTATTTTTCAGGCTGATAAAAAAACAAAAAATAAAACTAAAATTATATAAATCCACTTGGTGAATACCTCTACAGTATAATAAAGTACAATTCAATACAACAGCTTCACTGAAAGTTCTGCCTTCAAAGTTTATATTGTTCAGATTTGGTTGATGTTGATGTCAATCAAATTCAGTGAAAATTCAATTGCATTTTTATTACCGAGCTGTTAGATTGGTTGAAATTATTATTTATATGTTATATTGATATGTTATATAATATACATTGGTTTGAATTAACCAACCTTTAGTAAAGTGGCGAGAACAACACATTTTTTCACCACAAAAAATAAAATTTCTGTCTTTGTGTGTTTGACTTATAGATACAGTATGTATAATTTTTTTCTTTTGGCCTACAATAGCAAAAAACGTACATAAAGTCTGATCAACATTTCAAAATTGTATTGCTTTAAAAACCACAGGTATCATTTTCCACACTTTAATAGTAACATTTTAATGTTGATTGAAGACATCCATGTATTCAGATACTTCATTACAAAATCACAAGTATTTCTGTATACTGGTAAACACACAATTTAATAAGTACAAGTCCTGCATTTAAAATGTTACTGTTAAACCAGACTGATGACTGAATTACTGATGTAGCTGGTAAAGAATTAATTTTTTTATAATTTGTACAAATTACCCAAAACATTTTGTAATGTTTAAGAAGAGATTGTGAATATTGACTTTAGGAAAATTCACGAGCACAATCTCTTTAGACAAGAAAATATTTTATCGATATTCCACATGATGACAAAGACATTTAGAAGTAAACAGCAGGCTTTCAGAGCCATGTTGACTGTGTCTGTACAAGAAAATTATGTCCAAGATGCTCAACTCCCTGCACAGGAAACAGACTCAGGATGGTATTGAGTTGTGCAGATTATATCTCTGCCCTAATCAATACTATATGAGCTTCCATTAATGGATTTGGCTGTGTCTGTGTTCTGTCAGGCAACCAATCACTAAGGACACGTTCAGACAGTACCGAGTGCTGGGGAAGGGGGGATTTGGAGAGGTAAGACACGCAGGTTATGATGGTGGTGATAAACATGATGATATTACTTTGTTGTTGATTATTATGATCAGAAAAATTGTGAAACTTTGTGTGAGATTACATTTTTTTCTGTCAGGTGTGCGCTTGCCAGGTAAGAGCAACAGGAAAGATGTACGCCTGCAAGAAGCTGGAGAAAAAGAGGATAAAGAAGAGGAAAGGAGAGTCCATGGCGCTCAACGAGAAGCAGATTTTAGAGAAAGTCAACAGCAGATTTGTTGTGAGTAAAACATGAAAAAAGTTTTTGCAGGACCGTGGACAGCACAGCACAGCACTGAGGCTATTTCCTCTCTTCTTCTAGGTGAGCTTAGCATATGCATATGAGACCAAAGATGCTCTGTGTCTGGTGCTGACTATCATGAACGGTGGAGACTTGAAGTTTCACATCTACAATATGGGCACGCCGGGCTTCGAGAAAGACAGGGTCCAGTTTTACGCTGCTCAGATCTGCTGTGGACTTGAGCATCTACACAGGGAATCTATTGTCTATAGGTACCACTGTAATTACCACACATTTTTAAATTCCTTTTGATCTCAATTCGATTTAAAAAAAAAGATTTTTAGTAATGTATGTGTTTTTTGGAACTCACTTATCATATCATTTGTAGGGATTTGAAACCAGAGAATATCCTATTAGATGACAACGGTGAGCTTATATTTCTACTTCTTGCTGTGAACTGGATTATTTGCTGCAAAAACACAGTTTCAAATCATATCAATGTCTCATAAGTTATGTTTTGCTTCATCTACTAGGTTTATGAATAATAATACATTAACAAATACTGTTTTGCTGCAGGACACATTCGTATTTCTGACCTGGGGTTAGCCATTAAAGTGCCTGAAGGAGAACTCATTAGAGGCAGAGTGGGGACCGTTGGTTATATGGGTAAGAAGTACCGCAATCGACATTTCCATGAGTAAATTTAACTGACTAATTACCAACGTTTATCAGTGACAACCTGCTTCCCTGTCTCTCCAGCTCCGGAGGTGATAAACAATGAAAAGTATGGCATGAGTCCGGATTGGTGGGGCCTGGGCTGTCTCATTTATGAGATGACCGCTGGACGTTCTCCTTTCCGTGCCCGCAAAGAACGAGTGAAACGCGAAGAGGTGGAGAGGAGAGTTCAGGAGGAGGAGGAGGAGTACAATGACAAGTTTATAGAAGACACCAAGGCTATCTGTAGAATGGTAAGCAACATGTTCATACAGTGACATTGAAAGGATAAATAATTTAGTGACATGTCTGCTTCTGCTCACCAAGCTGCTCACCAAAGACCCCAAGCAGAGGCTGGGATGCCAGGCAGACGGATCCGCGAGTGTCAAGGCCCATTCATTCTTCAAAAACATCAACTTCAAGAGGCTGGAGGCTGGAATAGTGGAGCCTCCCTTTGTGCCTGATGTGAGTACATGATGTGTAATAATCGTATCTTTTACTGCTTTTGCTCTAAAATGGACAGTGCAGGACAAATGTTTTTTTAGTAAAATTCCTTGGTTGCGAGTTATCTATAACGATAAGCATCTTTCTTGTTTTTCCTCTCATCCCTGTCTTTTTGTGGTCGTTGGCCTCTCCCAGCCTCGGGCAGTGTACTGTAAGGATGTGTTGGACATAGAGCAGTTCTCCACAGTCAAGGGAGTAAATTTGGACCAAACTGACAATGACTTCTACTCCAAATTTGCTACAGGCAGTGTTTCCATCCCATGGCAGAATGAGGTAAGTGTGTGCTCTTAATTTGACATTTTTAAAAGCTTGGTGCAGTTTGTATAACTGCTGAAATAACTCTCTAGAAGGAGTTTCTCCTTTCCTTTCATTTTTTTGTATTTTCCTTTACTTTCTTGTCTTTCAGATGATAGAAACTGAGTGCTTTAGAGATTTGAATGTGTTTGGGCCTCAAGGGACGAGGCCTCCGGATCTGGACTGGAATCAGCCTCCAGAGCCACCCAGACGCAGCCTGCTGGACAGGATCTTCAGGAGGCATGTACGTGAACATTGAAGCGCTCATAAACCCACACATGCGCACCCCCATATCTCGTACAAATTAACCCACACAAATCTATGTCTTTCTCTTTCTTTGCTGCAGCACCCAGAGGTGTCTATTTCCCACAGCCGTGTCCAGTCTTCCAGTGTAAACTCTGTGGACTCCATGTCCAACTCTGCCCCCTAGTGGCTAGTCTCAGTGTGGGAGCCACACACACATAAACACACACACACAAACACACACACAAAGGGAAGGAGCTCCGAGGGATTTTCCCGCTGCTGATTGGTTCGCAGCATGGGCTTGAGCTGCAGCTGGAGACAGCCTGTCTAAAAACCTAAATGGTCAGCCCATGGGAGAGGAGGGGAGGTGACCAGATCCTGAGACCCCTGGGCATTTGTAGTGGGATGGCAGAGACGTTTGGAACTTTACTTACCCTCAGGATTGTTGGACTATAGAACAGAGCCACTGATGTTGATGAACACAGAAACAGATAGAAAACAAGCTAATATTCAGGGGATCCACTGTATAATAAAGACCACCACAGGGAATAGAAGATGGGGTCTTGGTGAATTTTTAGTTTTTCCAGAAAAGGAATTTCTTTTTCTTTCATTTACAGTTCTTTACTTTCTGGCCTGTATCTTGTACCAGTATCTTCCCATTTATCCGCACTCTTCAGAACATCACCATCTGTACAACTCATACAACAACTTATTCTTTCTTTCTATTCTTTCCACCTTCCATACCTCAGATCACTCCTTAAACATTCAGAACATCACCTCAACAACCTCAATACATTATGTACACTGCCTTGCGTACACTCAGGCCAAAGATTAGTTTTGTGATACTGTTGTCATGTAGATTTTTGGTTTTTGAAGGTTTTTAGCTGTCGTTTAGAACCACAGGAGGATCAGAATGTGCGATCCGTTTTATACTTCTCTAAATATGAGCCTGCAGACATATCATATAGCTTAAAGCACACATAGCGTACATCCATACACAATCAGATAGACGCGCACACACAGGTAGAGTTGTGAGAATCTAGTTGTGTTTTCATGTCATGGACAAGTGTAAGTATGGACAGCTGTATCACTTTTGCTTCTGCATACCTCATTCCACTGATGTTACCTTCATATACACACAGATGTCTCCCTCAGTTTACAGAGTCATTTTTTATTCAACATTATGTGGAGTTTGAAAAACTAATTAATATGCTGTACAGAAACAGACGTCTCTCTCTCTTTTTTTTTTTTTTTTTGCTCAATTTTCTGCACAGTTCCCATGGAGTGGAGAGGAACACATGCACTCAGCCTGACTTACAAGTTGCACAATTTAACATAATGTCATGCTGTTTTGTCATCAAATGAAAATGTTTTTACCTCTAATCATTAAGGCACATGAACTGATATTTTCACACGCCACTTGTTCATTCAAAACGAAAGTGTTCTTGTGCTTCTTATGCCTTTTCCATTTACGGGATATTGCTGCATAGGCATTGCTGTCACATGTACAGGTTTTTTATATTTTTCCCCTTTACACTTACAACATGCTCTTCAAAATGCCTCACAAACCTAAAGGGTCTTCCTCTTCTTTTGTGTCCTGCCATAATCAAATACACAGGGTATTAAGAGCTACACAAAAGGCTTTTCATACCTGAATTTTATTTAGTTGTCCAGTTCTGGAAGACACCAGAGGATCACACACAAAGAAGTGGCCTTCTTGCAGCAGCACTTCAAGTTAAATAAAGGGAGGACGACCTCAGTCTCTTCTACTTGTTTTAAGAATGTGGTATTTTACCTATTGGAGGTGGTGGAAGCTGGTCCATGCAGTAATTTTAACCACCCTTTCCAATCGCAAGCCTGCTTTCTTTCTCTCTGCGTACTTGATATAAAAATAAAAATTCTGAATCTGACTGAAGTGCCTCCTTACAAGCATGATCTCCCAGACAATGCCCACACAGACATCAGCACTTTGATTTATTCTCGGACTGTCATGCTTGTTTGTTTTGCTGGGAAAGTGTCGATGCAAACACACACGTCAATGGTTGGAAGTAAATGACGGGATGAGTGAAGGATTAAGGCAGGAGGGAGTCGATAAGGGAGATTTCCCTCTTAATGTGATGTACAGCAAAGTGCTGAGTGCATGTGAAAGCCAAACCCACTGTGTCCTTCAAGTCCTAATAAACTCTGTGTTATAGTTTGAGTACTTTACAGTTTATCTGTCTCTTTATTTCTCATAATTTAAAAAATGTTCCTCGTGTGCATGGAAGAGTAGACAATAAAGCTCCTATAGTCACAGAGATACAATACTGCATTACTAAGAAATGACTATGTGCTTATATTAGTATTATTCATACGAACCACAAATACTACACAACCTCACTGATACACTAACTATTTTGGAGTGGTAGTAATCTAGAAGTAATATTTTAGAGTTTTAAAGATAATATATATATATTTTAAAGTTCAGGTTTGTCCTAAATCGACACTCTCAAGGTCATCAGTATGTTGAAACAGCTTTTGGAAGCTGTAATGATTCCGCTGCGTACTGGTCTTGACGAGATGCCTTATTGTGGAAAAACTATATTTTCCATATCTGATCGGAGGCTTCGGTACTGTGACTCTCATAGTTCCAAGTTTGTGTTGGTATTAATGCCACTGGATGGTTAAATCAGAGCTGTGTATTTTTGCAGTGAGGACTATGAATTATATTCCATGTCACTCACTTTTTTTTTGGACGCTTGATCACGGGATATCACTGCAAGTGTATGGTATTTATATTATATTAGAGAGGTGTTGTTTGCTCCACCGTGATGCCTATTAAAACACAATGCCTGTCAATCACAGAGCATCTAGAGATAGACATATGACACCTTTTTCCTCCTGACACTTTGTTTCGGAAAAGAAAAACCTTTACAAAAGACAACGACAGCCTAGTTCAGCCTCATTCGTTTTCCTGAATCAAATGAGAGAACTCACCGTGCAGAAGGCCGAAGGGACTGATGGATAATTCCTGTCATCCAGCCAAAGGGGGACAAGGTTGCAGGTCAAGGGGATTTCAGGCTGTCTTAAGGATTTATTCATCTCTTCCTGTTTTCTCTTGGCCCATCGCCGTTCACTAATCAGATAACCCACTACTCTTTTGACAAGCTTTCGTTCCTCTGGCCATGTGCACTGTTGACTCACACATTCGATGCTCACTAAGGCAGTATTGAGATAGTTTAGATGGAGATTGGACTATGCAAGGACAGAGGTAGTAAGGTTATCAAAACCTTTCCACAGCGTGATAAAAATTTTATTTTTCGGTCATGGTCTGTCACTGATGATTAAACAACACTTTTAGAAGAACTTTTCGCTAGCAATACAATTTGGTTTGTCTGCTAATTCCAGGTTTGGCAGTTCAGTCTCTGAATTTTAATAAAATGCAAGATTACACCAAACAAGTAAATACGTATTTTTTATATGATACAGTATATACACTACCAGTCAAAATGGTAGACACACCTTCTCATTTAATGGATTTCCTTTACTTTCGATTAACCCAAAACATGTTTTATATTTTAGATTCTTCAAAATTGCCACCCTATGCTTTGTTAACTGCTTTGCACACTCTTGGCATTGTCCCGATGAGCTTCATGAGGTCGTCACCTGACATGGTTTTCACTTCCCAGGTGTGTCTTGTCGGGGTTAGAATTTCTTGCCTTTATGGGGTTGGGACCATCAGCCGGTTGTGCAGAAGTCACGCAGAAATGATAAGGTGTGTGCAAACCTTTACTGGTAGTGTTTATGTATGTATATAGTACAATGTCTACAATATATGTTTTGGAAGTATTTTGCACTAGAGCATTAGATCAGTTGAAATCCATATTTATGAAAAATACTACTATTAAAATTAATGTAAATCTGTGTCAAGATGATAACATAATATTTAGTGGTTTTTTTTAAGCTGCTAAAAAGAGTCTGAACTCTAGAACCCTAAACAGACTGTTACAGTTTATTACTGGTTATTTCCATATCAACACTGGAGATATGCCAAGGTATCAATCATAATACGCAAAACAATTTACTTTTTAGTTTATTTTTAGTTTCCTGGCTGTAGTTGAACATTAACAGAGGGATGATTCACCCAGGATCTTTCTCACAGACCATTCTTCGAATTGCTGTCTCATCATGGAAGAGAGGCTGTTTCTCTGAATGTCACAGATGTGTGTGTGTGTGTGTGTGTGTGTGTGTGTGTGTGCGTGTGTGCGTGTGTGTGTGTGTGCATTTGCTTTGACGTGTGTGTCCAGTGTGCCTGGGCACTGGACGTTATCAAACATGATGTATGTGAGTGCCCGAAACATGGTCATTGAGTGCGTGAGGCAACCTTACCTTGGTGACATGAAGTGCAGTGATTTGTTTATCTATGTGGTGATAGCACAGTGGCCTTGTGGGCAATTCTCTTATATATACGAGCCCTCTCACGTACCCACAGACAGAAGTCAAACTCCTTTGTACCGCACTTCCAGCCGGTGGTCAATTTTTTTTAAGAACATTTCCAACTCAGCCAACTTTTGAATCTTAGCAATCTACTCGATTTTACAGGTTTCGAGTTCATTTAAACCTCCTACAAACCTCCGTTAGAGAAAATGCTGCCTGCAACCTTCAAGCTGTGTGCCGGCATCTCCTACCGCCACATGAGGAACATGACAGGTGACTGAGATAATACAAGATTGCTGCCCCGGCTAGTTTTCTCTGAAAATGCACATTTTCTTAGTTGAGTTCTGCATGAGGTAGTAAAGGGGCTGAATTAATAATTAAAAACAGAATAAGTCCAAAAGTTTTCTTCACTTTTTTGTGACGTGGGATGTAATTAAGTTAACAAGGTAGTAATTGCAAACTGTTTTTCTCTCTCTCCCAGGTTTGAGAAAGAATGCTATAGTGGCCCTTCATCATGAGCTGAACAGGCTGGCAGGTCCTGACCCAAATAACTGGATCCGCCAAGTTCGCCGACAAAGCTCCTTTCTCGGTGAGTTGTTACAAATGGTTACTTGAGCCAATGTAAGAGAGACTTGATATACTGGAAGTCATTCTACAAATACAGTAACATATTGTGGGAAGACATACTTAATCTGTGTTCTGTTCTAAGGTTCGCCGTTTAAAGAGGAGCAGGGTTACAGCGAGGAGGAGATGTCTTACGTGAAGCAAGGTGAGGATGCACTGCAGAAGGCTGTAAGCATCCTCAGTAATCAGGACGGCTGGACCATTGAAACTGTAGCTGTGAGTACTAAAACAAAACCCACAAAGTGTTGTAGGATAATATCAAGTGATTCAAATGTATGGCTGAATGTCATCATTTAAAGTTCTGGAGGAAATTTGAAATTTGATTTTTCATGTTGTGACACATGTTGTTTTTCACAATCACAACTGTACAGGCAAATGGAGACAAAGTCTTGAGTAAGGTGCTGCCTGAAATTGGGAAAGTGTTCAAGTTGGAAGTGATGTTGGAGCAAAATCCTGACAATCTTTACAAAGAGCTGGTGGGAAACATGGAGCAAATGGGGGAGTGGAACCCGAATGTCAAACAGGTCAAGGTAAGAGAGTCGCCTTTAAATTCTTCTTCTTAGTATTGACTGTAAAAGAAGAGGCATAAATTATTATAAGCATGTTTAATTCTGTAATGTCCTACAGATTCTTCAAAAGATCGGCCAAGACACAATGGTTACCCACGAGTTATCTGCAGAGACCCCGGGTAACGTGGTGGGGCCGAGAGACTTTGTCAGCGTTCGCTGTGCCAAACGCCGAGGCTCCAGCTGCTTCCTGGCTGGAATATCCACTCAGCACCCAAAAATGCCCGAGCAGAGAGGTGTAGTCAGGTGAATTATTAGTGTATTTGTTTTATGTGCATGGATTTATATAAAGATCAGTGGATTATTAAAGAACACTTAGACTTTGTGGAATGTGTGGTTGGACATGCTGTATTTTGTTTTACATCAATTTATATTGTACATTTTTATATTTTTTAGAGCGCAGAATGGGCCAACATGTATAGTTATGAGGCCCTCTGCTGAAGACCCAAATAAGACCAAGTTCACCTGGTTACTAAGTATAGATCTAAAGGTATATGACTGCCATGTTTGCACTTCTGCTTCCACTGTAACCACAATGATATGCAAATTGTGTGAAAGAAAAAAAGCATGCAAACATTGTGTTCCCCTAACTAACAGTGCCTCTGCCTTTGTTGTCTGCAGGGCTGGATCCCAAAGACAATCATAAACAAAGTACTTTCTCAGACGCAGGTGGACTTTGCCAACCACCTTAGGCAAAGGATGGCCAACAATACTTCAATGGAGATGGCTCCTGCCTGCTGACACAAGCTGCCTCTTGAGTTTTGGCATGGTGTGCTCAACAGGAGCAGAAGAGCAACCCCAGCTCCTTAAAGAAATCACAAAAAATCTGCTTATAACTGCTGCAAAATCATAACATTAAGGAAATCCAATAAGGGTGACAATTGTCTGAGATCTTAGGAAAAATCTTAGCCTGAGTTGAAATGTTGGTTTCAATGTGAATTGTGTCTTATTTTTCCTTGTCTATAGTAATGTAATTTTTTGCCATAAGGTTTTGCATCACTGACACCAATCTTACATTATAATTGCTCCTAAAATATTCATCCACATTAATCAAATTCAGCTTGACACATCAAACCTGTAGTAAGTGTAGGTAGTAAAATATCGATCAAACTACACATTGTTTCTTTCTGATAACAACTCTGGTTTTGTCACTTTCTGTACGGAGAAATCGCACTTTTATTTCAATGTTTTATTTATTGAAATTTGAGCATATACGATGACTGCCAAATGAATAAACTATTTTGTTGAATTTCATGTTTAGTTCTTGTTGTTTGCTTTCATTGTGCCGTTGGATAAGTAGTTTGGATAAAGTTTATTCTGTCCTTTCCCACAGCACTTAAAGAACTGCAGCAAAAACTCATAAAACATTCCAGCAGTTGTGTTTATAAGAATAAAGACACACAGAGACAGACATACACAAAGAAAAAATATATATTTTGCATAAAAGAAGATTTTTTTGCCCCATATGAAAAAATACAAAAGCAAAACATTAAACTAAACAACAAAGGTAAAATGAACAGTGATTGCACAATTATCCCAATTGATCAGGGAGAAGATAGATGAAGTTAAAGGTTTTTTCTTGCATTACAAATAAAATGTAGTTGGTAAAAAATGCCTAGAGGGAATTCGTGCAGACGTTGTGCCAGAACGAGCAGGTGTTTGGCGATTCAGATATGTTAGGAGCCCAGCAGCGACAAGTCCAGTGTGAGCCAGCAGCACATTCCCCGAGATCAAGTTAACGGTGGATTTCTTCCCAGACAGGAAATCTGTCCTCCATTATTGCCAGTTGTGTAACATTTTTCCGATTTTGTTTAGTTTTAATCAATCCAAAAATGTTTTGTAACAGACTATTTTCTTGGATGTAGTGCAGGCCACAGAGGCTAAGATTATTTTAGAAAAAGAGGTCTCACTTAAAAGACATTCACAAGATCTACTTTAAATTATGTTAGTATGTAAAAACAAAGAGGCCTGGGCGAAGTTTCCTTTCCCAACTTGTGAACTGTGGAAGTAGTTTTTTCACTTTGTCCCATAAACATTTGAGAATTTAGGCTTACAACGAATGCCCACTTTGCTTGAGCCTGACTTCAGTGTCCTTGTGCTGCTAGTGTAATTCAAAACAAGCATTTTGTTTCCTTGAAAGGCTATTCCAGATGGTAATGATTGACATGTGCTTGAAATCCGAATCACAAGCACATGCGAGGAGAATTGTAGCCACTTGGGAACATCTTGTTCCAATATTTGTGTAATAAAAAGAGTGGAGAAATTCTGGGGTAGGAACGGGAAAATTATTCACAGCAGATAAGTTGTGTAAGAGAGAGACAAAACAAGCTTTCTGGCATTCATGTTGGATCCCTGGCAATGATGGCAGCCTTGATTAAATCCTTTCGTTTTTCACATCCAATATCCATCTGTTCGTCCTTCACTGAAATTCAGCTGAAGACACCACCTTCTTTCCCTTAAGGAGAAATGTACTGTAGGTAAATGCCCAAAACATGTATGGAACAATCGCCATTAACCACAACTTTCCCAGGAAGGTTAAGTCCAAAATAGCATATTTTCATTATTATTATAATAATGTAGGCTATTTGTAATTGTGGGCAAAGTGATTTTTAATGTAATCTGAGCAAGTTAAGATATGAACGAGTCCCAGGCTCCTTGCTCTATTTTTGTGAGAGCGGGAGCGATGACGTAATGAAGCCGGAGTCCGACAGGAAACCACAATTCCCAAGATGCACTTGAAATTACCGTGGACACTGGACGGGGGAAGGGAAGCTGAGATTGGAGGGAGAAACAATTAGAATTTCAGGTACTTCTAAAATGCTTCTCATTTTAATACCGGACACTCCGTGGCATGTGTTTTGTTTGTTGAGCATTTACTCTGTCTTAAAGTGAAAAGCGGATATGTCCGTTGGTTGCTGTCGTGTTTTGGAACAGATTGCATCCCCGTTATAATTCAGTAGATCCACAGCTAGCCCGTTAGTTAGCCTGACAGCTGGCTTTTCTTGTGTTAGCTCTGTCTCAACTACTTAATGGCACTTGCCTTTCATGACACACACACTGTTCGGCTGCGGGCCGCATATCTGTGACCGGCCTGCTCGAGTTAAAACACAGGTGCCGCATTTTCGCTCCGACACGAAGCTGGAATGAAAGCTGCGTGTTTGTGCCTGCGGGGTTGCTAGCTGACATATTGCTAGCCTGTTGGTTGCTACCTAGCTGACGCTGAGATGCTACCGTAGCTGTCAAAGCGGCGATATGTTGTAGTAACTGTAGTTTGACCATAACGAACTACTTCCATAGATTCGGGCAGTTTATTGTAAGGCGCTGCGAACACGCGGGTATGTTGAGTTAAACAGTTTCTTTTACGCGTTTATGTCTTTCTGTCATTTAGTTTGGTGGCGGAGGAAGTATGCAGATTTTTAAGCTAAGAGTTACTTGAGCAGCCATAACATTACCAACCGTGACAATCAAAGGTCGTGCATTGGAAATGTGTTTGGTGTAGTTAGTGATAATTAACGAGGATTTAGTATTTTGCTGTTGGAGGTAATGAGCACTAAATGCAATCAAAGTTATTATAATGGATCAAAATGTGAATGCGAAATCTTATTTAGTGAGGAAACTGGTCGTCAAATAAATGTGATGGAGCAAAATCCGAAATGTAGAACTATAAATCATTAAGTCCAGTACTTCAATGTGGTTTAGTCTGCCTAAAATATTGCAGAAAGTTTGCAAAAGAGGGATAACATTTCAGCTAATTATAATTTTTTATTTATGGCAAACTTGTTCTTCTGTGTGTTCCAAGTGGATAAATGTTGATTAAATATATGTTCTAGTTTTCAGATTTTGTGCACAGGCCCTCCACGTCAGGACTCCAGCCATACAACAACTTTATTCATGATCCATATCTCACTGGGCATCTGCACTTCTTACTTTGGACATGTGCAGATTTATGTGAGGCTGATGACATAACACAGCTTTGGTGCAAATAAATCAAACTGCAACTGTACTGGTACCTCTGGGTGCATACTGGATTTATCTTGCGTGCCAAACTAATGAACTGTCTCAGACACATTGAGCTCAGCCCTAAAAAGCAATGTCATCCTCCAGTTGGTCTGCACCTTTAATGGGGCTGAAGTGGGAATCCACTGGTCAAGCAGATCTGTGGAGGAGAGGAAGGATGCAGGTTTCTGGTAAACTTGCGTATTGATGACTACCCAGTTCCTTAAGTCAGCTCCTGTAGACGAATACCTGCACATTTCTTGCTCAGTCTTTTGAAAAGTAGCTAATAAAATCAGGCTGCCATCAAAAACCACACAGTCATCACTGATGCACTGATATGGAAAATGATGATGTGCACAATGTGGATTTCTGTCACCAGTGACAGTTTTGTGAAACCACACTTGTGACTCTAGATGTTAAGTTCTCTCTGTATATGAGCATAAATGACAAAAGCGTAGATACTTTCAGTCACTATAAATGTGCACTACAGACACCATGGTGGTACTTTCATCAGCTCCTCAGCCCATCTGAAGTGCATGACTTCAGAAGCCTTTAAAGGCCAGGATCAGGAACACATTCGCCAGCGAACATACTCATATGCAATGGAAGAAGACATTGATGTCACGTCCCACACTGAGGTAATCACTTTAAATGTCCTCTTAAATATTTTAACGATTTCATGCTGCTCCAGTGTTTTTGGTTTACAGCAGCTTGATCCTTGAAACTGAAGGCAACAACTTCCAACAAAATGGAAGTTGGTGCCACTTGTGCCATATGTGTGTATTCACCCGACAGAAAATTGGCACAGCAAATCAGAACTGTAAAGGTCTTTTCAAATAAATACCTATTTCAGCCTTTAGCACTGTACCCAAACCTGAACAATGAACCGTAAATGACTATAAATTTACCCCCAGAGACAGATGTTCCATTTCCTGTTTTTCACTTTTGTTGATTAAACAATCAAATCCTTATGTATGTAGATTGTTCTGTCACAAGTGCTACCAGCCATAGGGTCAACAGTTTTATATGTGATAAGATAAAATCGCTTATCTGACCTGCCTGGCATGCTGCCATGGTGGCAGGTGACATTGCATTTGCCTTATCCCGAGCTTGATATTCTTAATGGGATATTGGTGCTTTTGTTGGATGAGTATGTTGACTTCATTGCTGGATATAACGTTGCATGGTGCAGACAGTTTTCTTCCATGCTACCCTTAATTAACCTAATTATACTGCCTAAATTTACCAACACAACAAGGGTACAAACCTCTGAGACATTTCTGAGATGTGTCATAATTTTTATATTCTTTTTATTAGATTTTAGAGATGGTGTTATTAAAAACAATGTGAAAAAAAGGAATACAGTGATAATGAATGACTTGTCATAGAGATGCATTTTACATTATGTATGTGTGAGACATCTCTTCTGTGTTGCAACTCTGCTGTTAGGCCCTGAATGGTTTGTCCTATGAATGTAAACCTTTGGAGGAGATCACCAATGGACACTCCAACCATAAGCCTGTGAGTTCAGCCTACATTCTTTCTCATTTTTCCAGTTGTAATTTGCTTTTTCTTGAACATCTTTAGATTTATTTTTTTCACAGCTCATGAATGGACTCATTATTAGTCATAATGTTAAAGACCACACCAATGGCAGTGCACCACTCAGATCCCTGCCGGTAATTAAATTTAATTCTTAGTAGCTCACTGTAACAAGCATGGCCCTCATTTCTTATGAAGTAATATATTATTTATTTATTTAATATCTAGATTTCAGCACTGAAGCAGAATGGTCTTCTGCAGACCCTGGCAGCTGGAGGGGACCAACCTAACCCTACAGGTAACATAAACCTAGTCTAACACAACCCTTTTTTCCCCTCACATGCTTTTCCCACAGGAATTTGTGACTGTATCCTAGATACCAACCATGAGTTGCCTGTGAAACATCCCTCAGGTATGAAGGTTGTCTATTTGAAGGAAGTATATGGTCTCAGTGGCATTGTAAATAGTGCAGGTCTATGAGACAGGAATGGTTTTTGGGTGCTGAGCACAAATTTCCTACGCAGACCTGTGCATGTGATTTTTGAAATTCAATAATTGGCTCATTATTCAGATGAAATCCTAACAAAACCACTTCCTTTTCTACCTTGTTTCAGCACTAATGATAAGATGGCCAGTGTTTGTGTGAAAAGTGTGTGGGAAATATGTTTTTTTTGTTTGTTTGTTTACCTTCACTTTATGACCACTTTATGATGCTTTCTACAGAGGAAAATATGGAGTTGGAAAAGGCTAGAGAGGAGTGGGAGGCTCTGGAGCACGTACAGCCAGGTCAGACATATCTAGCTGCTCCATGTGTTCGCATTAAGAGAAAATATTACATGAATTGTTTTTCCTTAAAAAATATCTTTTTATGTAATTCCCTCAGCTCTCAATGAAGACTTGACCCCAACCCCACTCATCTCTTTCAATGAAGCCTTGCAGTACTTCCAGACTACGGACCTTGGGGACTTTCTAGTAAGAAACACTGAATACCCAAAAAATGTGTTTTAAATGCCTCCAGTTATGTCAGGTATAGTGTATATGGTAAATTAAGCATAATGTGGTTCCTCACAGCATTGAAGGTTGAAGTGTTTTCTTATATGTAATGAAAGACACCAAATCAGAAAACAACCTCTTTTAAATAAAAACCTATATTCGCCATTAGCAGTGTAAATACTGAATTTAAAATAGGTGGATTTTTACCAGCAGCAGACAAACTTTACCCAAACCTGAACTATGAACCATAAATACAATGAAAAATGCATCATGATGTCTTTTTTTTTTTTTCTCAGTTCTCAGTAGTAGATTGAAGTTGAGGTTCTTTTTTTATTGATCGCTCTAACTTCAATTTTAAAGTGGTGGTGTACATTTGCTACCATCCCCATCTGTAGAAGAACATACAGCCAACCATTCGCAGGACAGGTCTGGCTGCTATCACACATTTCCTCTTTGGACCTCCACGACTCCACAGAGAACTCCTGGAAGAGAGGGATCTGGTCTTTGCCATCGCACAGTGTGAGTGTGTCTGAGTGTTGGTAATTATCATCCCAGCTGTAAAACATATTTTGTTCCTAATAAACCACGACTCCTGACCTTTACACATGAATGTGTTTTATATAGGCCCTGTGGACAACAGCCAAACAGTTCACATGCGTGTCCTCCAGACTATTTACAAGAGGCTAATTGGCACCAAGCTGGACTGTCCTCGCTATGGGCCACACTGGGAAAATATTGGCTTTCAGGGTAAGGGGTCTATACTCTCTTTTATGTTTGTTGTGATGCAAGAAATGTGGTTCTCAATACCAGTAATGGTATTGATGCTAAGGTTGAGGTGTTTCCTTCTTTTTATCTGAGACAACTGTGCGTAGTAGCTATTGATTGATGATAACTCAAAAGCAAAAGGCTAACCTTTTGCCGTTTGTTGTCTCTGTGCTTTGATTGTATTTTTGTTTGTACTGCAGGTACAGACCCTTCTACTGACCTTCGCGGCACAGGTTTCCTTGGACTGATGCATACTCTTTACTTTGTAATGGACCCCGAGACTCTGCCGTTGGCTAGAGATATCTTCAAGCTATCACAACATGTGACACAGGTACCACCACATTGTGAGAGAAACTGTTGTAAGGCAGCTTGCACATGTGAGAGTCAGCAGCTATTTGTTGCATTGAATGGAAATAGTTTTTATAATGTTTATGTTCATTGTGAACAACTTATTCAGAATCTCATAAAAAGCAGTTTATAACACTCTCAATGTTATATTTTGTAGCTGACATTTGCGCTTCCTCCAGGAATACTACAGTATAACTTTTGGATCTAAGTTTCATTAATTTCTGTGATTTAGAACTTTCCATTTAGTGTGATGTCAATCAACATGACCCGCATTGCTCTGCAAGTACTCAGAGAGGAAGCCTTGTCCAAGTGAGTCACTGGTCCTTTTTTTTTTTTTTTTTTTTTTTAATTTTATAATCTCATCTTTTGGATTAAATGCAGTTTATCCCTTATATGCCTACACATACTCAGCCCAGGTTAAAGGCACTTAGATACAATACTCATGTCTCATAAGTCTAAAACAGAGTGTACACAAGGTTGACACTTGTTAATCTTTCAGCAAGAATATGACAATTTAATTCTAAATGGCGACAACTTAGTACTGCTTAATAATTTGTGTCCTAAAGCAGAGGATTTTAAAGTAAGAAAGTGATTGGTAACGAACACAGAAAGCAGGCTAGAGAGAGACATTCATGCAACAATCTATGAGTAGCAGAAATACATTTCAGGGCAGCATATATATATATATATATATATATATATATATATATATATATATATATATATATATATATATATATATATATATATATATATACACACACACACACACACACACACACACACACACACAAAATAATCAAAAATTAAAACATTACACTGAAAACATTAAATTATAAATATTTAAATACATTTTTAGATACCAACAATGTTTATTTTCATATGCTGATCACCAGGAGTTTGCATTAGTGATGTTTGTAGACAGTAAAAAACTAAATGTAGATTTCCAACTGTTAGTCTAAGTGTTCACTTATTTGTGAAGTATCAATGAATAATTTACACCTGAGTCACAGGGCTGTTTGTTGGCAGCTGCTCCAGCAGCAGCAGTGGTAGTAGTAGAAGTAGAAGTAGCAGGTGAGAACCAGAGACCGGAAATCCAAGTAACTAGCTTTACTCCCAATAATTAGCAGTCACATGGTTTACTGAGTTAATAAACGTATCATGAAAAATCAATGTGATGTAAGTGTCATAAAACATCAATGACACAAACAGAGAATAATGGTGTGTGGGGTTCTACTACATTTATAGTAGTAGAACCACTAAATTGAGACAACCATGCTAGTGTATGCTAACATCTCACTTGTTTTTGGCTATGCCCAGCTCTAAACTGCAGGGTTGTTTTGTTGTATACTGTTTTTTATTTCTGTTCTTGGTCAATCAGAAGTGAAATAATGCACACACTTATAACAAAGCAAACACCATTAAACCAAATCTATAACTGAGGTAGTTCCATTCCTCTGACACACATAAATGCAGATCTTGGTTTAGTGTTGCATGCAAAACAACACTACGCTGGAAGAAAACACTTGTGTGTGGCTTTGCTGTCAATTTGTCACACTTTCTCTGTTCCTACCAGGGAGTGCAATCGTCGTCAGCAAGTGGTCGGTGTGCTGAATGAGTTCTACGTTGCCACGTATCTGCATTTGTACCAACTGTGGAAGACCCAACAAAAGACCATTGCTGACTCCGGCTTTGTCCTAAAAGGTAAAGATAAAAAAAATTTTCTTCTACTAATAAGCATTGTGAAATCAACCATAATTATGCCTCATACAGTTTTTTTTAACTCCCTACTGAGTCAAACTAAGTATGAAGCTCCTGCCAGCAGCCAGTTATTTCAGCCTAAACTGAAAAATGGCTGGGTTATCTTCATGCCCCACCCCACCCATGGATAAAAAAGCATCTTATTTTACTCTGTAGGTTAATGAAAAGTTGACAACACCCACCAAGAGTGTACTGTGGTGAACAAAAACAGTTAATTATTGTATAATTAATAAGCTTAATAGACTGATTTATTTGAAGTCATTTTGCAGTTTTCCATACTTGCTGAATTGGCTCTTTGGCTTTATATTTAATAGACAGAATAGCAAGTAATGTAGTCTTCACATGTAACTCAAAATATCAATTTCTTCCTTTGCTTTTCACTCTCCTTTGCAGATCTGTTGCATCAAACTTAATGCTCTGATTGCTGAAACTGTAAAACAGGTTCTAATCCTATCATAAGTTTATATATATTTATCTTCTCCCCTTCAGAGGTGGAGCTTTTTGCCAAAAAGAACCCCAAGCAGATGCTGCGCCGACTAGAGGTCTTCCTGAAAGAGAGGCAAGCAGGTGGAATCCCCCGTGGGACATCGCCAGACCCTCAGGGCCAACAGTCTTCTCCCAGTCTGGGGGAACGAGCGGCCAGAGCTGGGGCAGGACAGGGAAGCAAGGGAAAGGAGATGCACTTCACAGGAGTGTGTGATCTACCGCCAGACATGGAGGGGGAGGCTAGGCTCATCTAAGCTACACTCTGTGTGTATGTGTGTGCAAACAATCCTGTTTGTGAGTATATGTATTAGTGTATGTGTGAGTGGCTTACTCAGAGAGCTAGAAGAATCCCTCCAGACCCTGATCTAGGACCTGCTATCTGAACCTATTCAAACACTTCCACTCCTTCCACTAATGCTGGGGTGCTGCACTTTGATCTGATTAAGCTTTGGAGGGGGGGTGTTCAGATTTATTGTTATATTTCAGATTTTTTTTTATTAATTTATTTTTTTAAACAGACGACATAGAACATTTAAACATAAAGAGCTGATACAGGTCAGAAACACAAGATGTCACTAAACAACAGGAAAGTTAATGTTTGCACTTTTGAATGAATTTAGTAGCCAAATATATAGCTGCCAAATTCTAGCGTTAACCTGCACCTGCCTACAAATCTAAAATTTAAGTGTATATTCAGAGGATTTCTCAGTCAAGGTATGTTAGCGTTGCAGAGGTGAGCGCACACCGTGGAGTAGCTTTTTGGAAAGGCTTGCCGATCTGTCTAACTCAAAGATAATATTCTATTACCAATATACCAATTTTAAGCCTGGCTATAGTGCAAACAAGCAGATTTTGTCTCAGAATGAGTGCAATGGCAATTAAACTCTTATTATAGAATTGTTTCAGAAGCTGAAATTACTAGTTGACACTATTCACAAATCTACAGTAAACTCTGAATGCAGCTTGCTTTAAAGGTCTGACCATGTTGCATTTTTAAATAGTGCGAATAAAGTATAAGACACATAAAAAGTACAAGAATGAACGTTGTGTCCAGCTTTGTGGAGTTATAGCGAGTTGTTAGCTGCTCAACGTTTGTTGCCAGGGGTTTCATAGATGGTCTAGAACTCCCATGTGATATGTGGGAATATATTTTAAATAAAAGTCCTTTATTTAGGGGCAGCTGTCATGATTTCACAGCTGTGTATAAAAGCACTTCAGAATTATGGTTTTAAACGGAGTGAGTGACTATGAGAACAATTTTAAACAACATTGACACAGAACATTAGAAAGTCTTCTGACTTTTCTCTTTGTGATTAAAGTAAAGTAGTTGCTTCATGACAGAGTCTATGTGCTTGGCTTGGTTCCGGCTAAAGTAAAGGTCTGGTTTGAGCTTTCTCTACATTCCGTTTTAAAGCATGTGATTGTATTTTTGTATTTTAATTTTTTTTTTGACAAGTTAAAATTTTAGTTTGTGTGTGTGTGTGTGTGTGTGTGTGCGTGTGTTGGGTGAATTAAATGAGCTGATACTGATGAAGGGTGCCTCTCCTAGTAGATGTATGGTACAGTATGCAATCCCAGCTATTACTCATTGATAATCAAACGATAGTGCTGTGTGACGATAGATATCGTTCCTAACTTCAGGGTATGTGCGCTTGTGCAAGAGCGTGAGTGAGTGCGTGCGTATGTGTGTGTGTGGGGCGGGGTGTCTTATGACAGGAACTGACTACAGATGGGGTGCTTTCCTCTGCACACAATAAGCCAGCTTTACTAAGTACTTAATCCATCAAGCTGCAAAGATGGTACTTTAATCAGTTTAAAAATGGTACCTACAATAACATTTGCAAAATGTATCCTATAACAAAGAACACATTTTTTGCTTTGGTATGTTTTTTTGTTTTTCGTTAGTTCTGGACACAGCTGGTTTCAGTGGCTCTGTGGCCTGGAATGGGTAGAGCTCCTCAGCAAAGCTGGTTCCTGCTTTGTGCTAATGTGAAACCGTCTCCCATCGTCGTAGTCTTAATCTGTAGCATGTTCAGGTAGCACTAGTACTGTAGCATCCTATAGCCTCCTCCTCTTCGTAACGCTTGTTGATGTCACGTCTCAGTTACAGTCTGTAGTGTCAATGAGTGCGTAAACTGTTAATACTATAGCACCTTCATTTCATATTTCCATTCTACTTCCTTCAGTAGACACACAATTTAGGTGGCGCAGTGTATGTTTTGGAGAGATGTGGATTCAACATGTTACTAAGCAACAGTAAAATTGGTGCCTACATCTGGTGGAGCCATGTGGGGTAGAGTGTTGGTTCGTTCTTCATTCTTTTTCTTTTTCTTTTTGTTATCTGAGCCACCGTGCGGCAGTAAACTTCCTCCAATCATGTAACAGTAATCAGCTGATGTGACTCCTTAAACATGCAGACCTAATGACATATACAAAAAGATGCACAGGCATGTACATTTTCAGTGTCAATATTTTGTCCGATACTTGTTCTTTGCAAAGTCCATTCACCACCATATAACTTCACAAATGAGCTGGTTTTAGTTTTGCCAATTGTTTGCAAGTGTTCTGATTGATCGGGAAATTTTGCACTGTTGTAGATATTTGATAGTGTGTGTGACGTATGCAAGAGGAAACAGGCCATCTTCAATAGCCATACTCACTGTCGTCCACCTCATGAACCAGGCTTAGTAGAGTCAGATTCCCCTCCTCACTAAGAATAATTGCACCACACATATGCTCTCGCATTTAGTTTTATGAAATTTTAAACTGAGGAGCGGTACAGTGTATGTAAATCAGGAAGTTTGTATATAGAGAATTAATGATTGTAACTGTATGATTGTCTGTAGGGCATTATACTGAAACACATTGCTTACCTCAACACTAAAGACAAATCTCTTCTTTCTCTTTCCTGATGTTTGTTTGGCCTCTCGGGCTCTTTTCTTTTTACGTTTCCTTGTACCTAGGCCTTCTTGCATACCAATTGGAAATGTTATATAATGTATATTCAACACCTGAAGCACTACATGATAGCAGACTAACACAAAAGCAGCTCAGTGGTGTTTTTTTTTTTTTTTTAAATTTTTATTTAAAGCCACATTTATAGACACTATAGGCCCACTCACGCTCAAGAATCGTTTTAAAATCAGTAATTGACTAATGTTCAACAGGTTGAAATAAGTTTGTTTAATTGTGGCTTCAGTGATAGTACAGTAAACTTTTGCTGTGTTTAATGTCAGGAAGACACTTTACAGATCGAGTCCCAAACTGTTCATTGTACGATTGTAAAGATTAGGCTTGATTAGCAGTCATTATACTATGTATTCCTTGCCCTTGGTATTTTAGTATACAAACGAGGCCAGATTTATCCGCTCATATTACCCAAAGTTGTCTTTTTCAGCAGTTGTAATAGATCATATTCTTCCGTTTATCATCATTTGGAATCTCCTCAGTTGTGAAACCAGAACCAAGAGGAAAAACAAACAAAAAACGGGTTCTTGCTTCTTGCAGGATGTTGGATGCTCTTTGAGGTGGGGTCTGAAGTTCTGCTTCACACAGCAGCAGCTCCGCAAATACAATCACTTCTCTCAATATCCTGCGCTTTATATGAAGGTGTTTTATTGTTGCTGTCTTCATGTCCTTCAAAGCATTTTATGACTGTACCTTGATTGTAGAAGCCCTATTTTATACTGAGAGTTATTTCAGAATACAGTATGTGCTGTTGTACATTAAATGTATTGAATGGAGAAAGCTAAATAAATGCTGTTTAAAAACGTTTTTTGTGAAATGACTGAGTCCAAAGTTGCATTTCTGTTTAACCTGATAGGTCTGTAGTGTTCTGTAATACCTTGAATACAGTGACTTTAAATGGTTCATACCAGTTAAAATTGAAAAAGATTGCATTAATGTCTTTTAAGATTTAAAACAAACCAAGTTTTATCATGCATAATAACATTGTGTATTCAGACATTGCTCAGTCTCAATTAGGAATTAGGTCAAATCTATGGTTCCTTAGGGATTTTTTTTCCTGCGGGTTATACATAATTCATCTGCTAGAGTGGACATTCTTAGGGCTACAACTCAAATTAGCAGGGTTGTAAGCAACAATGGCGGCCTACAGGTGCTACATAATTCACATGGTGTATTGTAAATATTGCAAATAACTCTCAAATCAGTAAATTCAAATGTATAAATTGTGATTATTACATATTGATTTGTCAAAGCAGCAATAATAACTTGCGAAAGTTGAGTCTAATCCTTATTAATTTGTCATCTGTTTATGTAAGTGAACCTCACAAGTTGTTCTGATGCAGCATCACGGGAGGAGCACTAGTATTGGCAGGCTCTGTAAACACACTTTTTACAAACGCTTTTTCTTTTCTTTAGAAAACAAATGACTAAGACACCAGTGAAGGATGAGTGTGATCGTGTTCCACTCCAGCACAATGTAGAAATATTAACAACTGAGCAGAGAAAGGGGATTTTCATTCTGGTTCAATAAAGTTGGGAAGCCTCCAAAGGAATCTTTGTGCTGCATGTTTCTACATCTGTGCTTAATCAGACTCATGGCTTCATTCCCACAGTGCCAGATGACTAGGCTGTGGTGGATCTGCTGAATCACAGCGTATTCACGATGGAAAAATATTTCAAAATCAGTTTCACGGACAATGTTTTCCTATTATCACAACACTGTCCGTGCTTGTATTAGCAGTGCTTAATGTGCATGTTGGCTCAATGGAGATCAAAAGAGAAGACACATAGACACACTTTCAATTCTATCACTCAGGAGTCTTTAAAAGGGTTAATAATACATCAGCTTTGCTGTTGGAGAGTTAAGACATCGGAGTGGAGGAGAGAGCAGGATGGAGTTTTATAAATCAGTTTCCATTTGTACCTAGTGAGCCTGCTGGATTACGGGATTTTTCTCTCACTATTACCCTCCCTTCCCTCCCCCAGCTCTCTTCCTCTCTTTTTCTTCCTCACTCTCTGATGTCATTGTTTCCTGCCCAGTAGATGCTAACACCTAATTCAAGGCTGTTTGCACAGACCTTAAACTTAATGCATATTGCTCTAAACAAGTTGACCTATAGGAATTTACAGAATAAATAAGACTGATGACAGACAGATTTCATTAAAACCCACGTGTGCAAAACTGTGGGCGGCAGGACAATGAAACCAAATGTGAGCGCTCACTGTCACTGTCCATCTTCTCTTAGTGGTTATCATCTACAGTTTCTAAAATAAACCCAGTCTTCATGGAACAGAGTCACCACAACTCACTCTGATTTACTGTTTGTACAGTAATCACCATCTCACATGACAGGACTGCACAAAAAAAATAAACTGCTATATAACTGCAATAATATATTAAGTAACATTTCTCTGTTCAAAACTATACAAAGTGACAGTGTTTTATTATTATTTATTATTACTATATGTTAACATGAATGAGTTTGAGAAATGTGTTGATTATAAATTAAACAGCTAGATGTTCTAGAACAAAAATTTAGCAGTAAAATACAACTTACACTTTAATGTATAATTAAAATTAGGAGACATTCTTGTGCCTTTTGTAGATCTTTGCATGACTTTTAATTGCATTGCTGCTTTTCCTTTTAGAGGGAAACTTTCATAAGCAATAAAACTCACTGCTGTTTGAATCGGTCCATTCACATCAGAGCACTGGTGGCTTATGTTGCTGTTTTACTGGCAGTTTTCTGTGACACACACACTCTCCTTGGGCTTTTACAATAAAGTCGTCACTATAGGAACTAGCAATTTTGCCGTTCTTCTAATGCATGTCCTGTGAGTCTTATGATTTGTTTTCCATGCTTTAATTTGGTTTTACAACTGAAGGTAACATCCATACACATCTTGAAATAGCTTTAGTGAAAAGAAGAGAAAAAAGAAAGAATCCAGCTTTCCTGTGTGTGTCTGTATTCTTGCCAGCTGAAAAGGACTCTGCATGACCTTACTGTAGTTTGAATAATCTGCTGCATTCTTCACAGCTGCAGTCATATCCCCATAGATATGATTGCATCTTCCAAGATTCAAATCCGCCATGATCTATTTTCCTACTTGCTTCACAATCTCAGATAGGATGACCTGAATTATTTCAGGGGGTGTCTGAGTGTGTGTGTGTGTGTGTGTGTGTTGTGGGGGCTGCCTGTTTTCTCAGCATATTTGCTCAGTTTGAATGCTACTGGAAATCATTGTTGTGACTGTGTGAGCCGAGGTAATAGAACTTCAATGTTTTATTACAGACTTTTTTGTAACATTAGGCAATTTTGGATTAAAAACCTTCCATCATGAAGGAATGTAGGTGAGTCTTTCGGGAACCTCGATCAAAAAATGAGGTCATTAACCTTGGTAGAATTGTCTGTGGACATGGACTAAGATAATGTCTTTGTCCTCAAACTGATTTTGAAACGTTTTAAATATAAGTTTAGTTTTTAAAATGTTACAAAACCCAGATTTTGTTTTTGGGAAAAAATTAATTTAACAAAATAAGTGATCGAATTCCTTTTCTTCCTCTTATTCCTCACTGAGAATAAACTGCACTGAGTTACCAGGAAGACTGGTGGCGAAATATGCTGCACATGCACCACGTTACAGTGAGTACAGTATTTAACACGCTGACAGATTCTCCAAACAGTAGACAGAGGACGGACGGAGCATAGCAAAGAAAACAGCAAATCTTAAAAGGTTCTAATGCTGTCATCTGCACAAACACTTCTCTTGCTGTGTGTGTGTGTGTGTGCGCTCCTCCATGGCCCTTTGCCTACAATAAGGTTTTCTCCAGAAGAGAAAAAGTGAGCTCGGCAACAACCTGAGGAAAGAATGACTGAACACCACTGAGACGAGACAAGAAAGACTCATTTCTAACCAAGTCTTGGACTGAAGGAATTTATGTTCAACTCCTGCCGGTTTTCATTTTCCTTGAATTCCTCTCTCTGATGATTAGTGGTGTTTGGTTTACTTAACTCAAACAGAAAATCCCTGTCCTCCCCCTTTTGCCCCTTTCTCTTCCTCCTCCACTTGTGGAATTAAGAAATGCTCTCCACCAAGAAATTCAACAGGAGCTGCAGACGAAAAGGAGCTTGCTGTTTTCTCCAACCCACAAGTCTGAGGCCTCGCCCGCCCATTCATTCTGTCTGAGTCCGGCACCTGTCCTGACTCGTCGACCAGGTGAAGAGGATCCTCGGGCCTTACGCTGTTTTTTCAGCTGACCAAAGTTGAAGGGCAATTAGGGACCAAGCCTATTCATTGTCTAGATTGCTATTTTGCTCTGCCTCTCTTTGTAACCCACCTCTCCTCCCTCCCTGCCTGTCCCTACCCCCCTCCCACTCCATCTCTGTCTAGCCCAGTCTGAGCTTGGATGACACTGGCTGTGGGTACGTGTGGAGCTGCAGAGGTTCCCTTGCTGGAGTAAAAGTGTGGATCACGTGGAAAGGACACCGGGGAACAAAAGGTGAAATATAAACCTTGGATTGAGCTTTGAACGACCAAGAAAAGCAACTCCAAACCAAAGAATTCTGCAGCTGGAAGAGCAGCAGCTATGAAGAGCCAGAGTGTGGTTGTGTCTGTGGCTCTGCTGGCCCTGTGCTGCCTGTGGATCCCCAGAGGAGGGGAGAGCGCCGGGGGGATAATTTCTCTGCGACAGACTGAAAGAGAGCAGCACGCAGGGGATCGGCTTCAAGATGAGTCCCCGGATGACCCAGAAAGTGAGCTTGCAGAGGACCCACACCCACTGGGAAGCAACAGCAAGGCCAAGAGAGACACAGATGAGGCTGCACAGGCAGGTGAGTGGAGAAATTCAAATTTTAACCATAAATGGACAAAAACAAATTCCTACACCAGACATGGAAGCTGTATAGTCTTAGAGTTATATCATGACATGGAAGAGCAAACGCTGACATCCATTCAGAGCCTGACAGCACCAACAAACTTAAGAAAGTCCAGGTGCTCACCTGTCTACTACTGCTGCTCCACCGCTGGGAAAAATCAGGCTAATGGATTGTTTGGGCTCTCACCAGACAGGGGAAGAAGACATTCAGACAGATTTTTATGACCTTTTCCACTGACTTTGTTGCTGTAATCATGCTTGATGCATGTTAACTGTGGTCTACATTCATGCTGCAGGAATTCATTTTGACTAATGCATGCAGAGCTTCTCCTCTAGGACATTTTAAATTAATACACGCCCGCCCAAACCAGCTCTTTAAAGAGTCACACTGATTCTGGTTTATGTTGTCGAGGTGACACTGATATATTTATCAAGTATTTGGACGGATGGTGTCATTAAATGGAGAACGACTAATGGAAAAAGAGAAATGTTTTCCGTGAAAGTGCCTCAGGACTGTAGACAACCTCAAAAGGAAATACTGATGGACCTCAAGCAACCACTGAAATGCATCTGGCTGTCTGGATTTTTCCCCCAGCTGTGTTAAATTTTGACAACGTAGAAAAGAAAAAACAAATACTTTTTATCTGATTAATCCTGGCAAACTGTGATCTGCAAAGCAATTGTTGATCTTTAACACTTAGTTATCGAGGCAGGAGAATGTTTTGAAAAAATATGATGATGATGAATTTATACGTTGATCACAAATTCTACAGTAAAAGCTTCATTTGACTCTGACCAACGTTGTGAGCTCCGGAAAAACCTTTCCTCTCTCTGTTTTCTTTCCAGATATTTTGAACAGGGTGAGGAGAGCCCCTGATGAAGGCAAAAAGAAGAAGGATAAGAAGAAGAAGAAAGAGCCAAAGGATCCCAAGGCTACAAAAAAGCCCAAGACTGACAAAAAAGGAAAGAAGAAGGACCGACAGACAACAACCACAACTCTCCCACCAACCACAACAGGTGAGGACAGGACAGAGCCGTGGGCGATGTTTGCACTCGTTAGACCGGAGTGAGCGTCGTTGACCTTGTGTCTTTCTCTCTAGCTATCCCAACGGAACCACCCACGGAGCCATACACAGACTACCCCTATCCCGGTGAGTGGCCCGCAATTAGGGACTGTGTGAAGATGTATGGGGAGGGGAGATGAATTTAATCTCACATTTCAGTCGTGCTGTGTCATTTTTCTAAACATATGGCAAATATAACAAAACAACAACATAACAAAATTTAGACCAACTTTACATGACACATAGACTTTGCATTGTGCTGATTTAGCAGAAAACTAAAGAGCAAATCTTTAGAAAGACTGTATCATCTGTATGTGGCAAAGTGCATCTTTTTGAACCAAAATCATAACTACAGTAATTATTTGTTTATCTATTTGCAATAATCCGGTGCACGAAAGATGGAATATGAATAAATAACTATAAAGCGTAAAACACTGTTCTCAATTAGTCTTTCTTGACTAATAATTTGTCACAAGCCCGGTAAATAATAATAATTGTCTGTTTGTAGCTTTCACACATTCCACATTCCATTCAACGACAAATGTCTATCCATAGAAAATATTCTTCTGTGCACACCTGAGTCATCCATTAACCAACCTTTCCATCTGTTTCTCTGTGTCAGACAATGATTATTGGAAACCGGATGATGACTACTGGGAGCCTGAGCCCACACAATCCGGGCCTCAGCCCGAGCCTCTGATCACAGATCTTCCGTACGACTACGGGAAACCGGAGGAGGACGACGCAGCTGCTCCCATAACAAACGCCGCTGTTGACTTATGGAAACCAGAGGAGAAAGAACCAGCCACCCCAACACCTGATGTCTACGATGAGTTCTGGAAACCAGAGGAGAAAGAATCATTCTCCCCAGCGCCTGATATCTATGATGACTACTGGAAACCAGAAGAGACTGCCACTGATAACTATGACAGCTACTGGAAAGAGGTGGAACCCACACCTCCTGCCCCTGTGGTTGATGGGAAGGTTGGCACAGACGACGATTACTGGGACAGCACATGTACGTCTCAGTCTTAGTTTCTAACTGCTTTGTTTTAGTTGAGGATGTTTGTGGGGGGTCAGACGAAGCCATGAAACCATCTCTATGGGGGGTATTGCAACAACAAAGGAAACACAGAGAAACTTTCTGAAATTTGGTTTTTGAGACTTGAACTACCTTTGAAACACACTGTTCTAATAGTGTTTGTATAGTAAAATGAAATCAGCATTTAAGTGATATGAAGGTGAAACAGTATTTAGACCAAACAACACACACACCGAAAACACACTGAACTAATTTATTGCAGGTTTTATGTGTCTGTGAAACTGAATACAAAATCTTAGAAATACAGCCTTCTAATAAAGCCAACACATTGTTCAGAGCTTGATAACGGTTTCCATTTAGTCTTTGTAGACTTGGACTCGTGCTGAAAATTCTTAAGACCATTTCTGTTTTCCACATGATCAAAAGCTGGAAACAGTGTGTCATGTGGCTCTGTGATACTCGTCTGGATGGAGCTGGACCTGTTCTAGTGTGTTTCCAACACACTGTACTGCACCTCTGCACTTTCAGCATTTCCACTGATTAACTTGCACTGGACCGTCCTCTCTTTTCTATTACCTTCTCCTGTTTCCCAGCCGCCTTCCGTATGCTTCAGAAGGCGGCTGGGACCCTTTAACTGTTTACTTCTTTCTGCTCCTGCAGTTGAGACACCAGATAATCTCCCTTTCCCTGATGGTAAAGAGGTCAGCCCTGAAATCATTGTAGAAACTCTAACAGGTAACTGCATTCCCTTACACATCATTCAATGCATCAGATTTGTAGCTACGTAGCTAATGGAAAATCTCTCCACAGTTGAGATACAAATGAAATGTTCGTTCCATCTGTCGTCACCACATGGGAATAACATTAAAGTGTGTCTGCAAGCTAACTGCTGCCCTACTTTTCAAATAGGAGTGGGTGGGTTCCAGGGTCAACAAAACGTTTTATACGTTTGTTGTGGATTGAAAAAAAAAAGAGCACAATTGTGTTGTGATTCTTGTAAATGTAAATAACAGATTTAACAACATAATTACACGCTAGGCATCGCAGTCCCATCTAAACAGAGAACACTTGTGGCTGAACAAATCGGGGTTGTAGTAACCTGTAAAAGTTTGCCGATTAAACCATGTCGCCTCATAAAGTCTCACTTATAAGACGTAGTGCCTTTGAGCGACTGAATGAAATGTCTGACTCCATATTTGTTTCTTTAATGCAGAAGAGCCCACAACCACTCCTCCATTTGAGAAGAGCTGGTATGATGATTATGATGACTATGGGATGAGTAAGCGAGCACACACACACACTCACACACAATAAACATATCCATACTTAAAGTGTTTTATGACACCCATGTGTTACAATGAGACTTTCTGCCAGCAAAGCGAACGATAAGGAAAGGGGATAATCAACAGTTCTTCTTTCCAGATTTATATTCAACCCTTTGTGACCTTCTTACTGTTTATGTTTCCTAATGGCTTATGAAAACTGAGACAGACATGCATACACAAAGCTGTATTGGTGCATTTAATAATAGAGATCCATGATTTTCTTATTTTCCACAGGGAGGAAAGAAGAGACAGATGAAAAATGGATGGAGAAAGAGAGAGAAAGAGCAAGAAAAGAAAGAGAGAAGGAAGAGAGGGGTAGGAAAACAATTTCTTTTACGATAACAACACTCTGCACAGTGATATTGTAGTTGCCAAAGCAAAGAACACATTTGTAATGACAGATTAAGTCTGTTCCTTCAGTACACATTGTCTTATGACTGAAAGCAGATGTGATTTTACTCTGTGTACTGTCAACAGACTTCGGTACTTGCTTTAACTTGCATTACATGGAAAAGTTCACTTTTCAGTAACAAAATGGAGATCCAGTAGAAAGTTCGGGAACCTCTTGAGAAGTGGAGTGAAAGCAAGCTGCAAATGATCTGCACGCACCGAATAAGAATGAGTGGAAGAGGGAAAAAAAAGACAACACGCAAGAATCAGCAGGCTGAAGCTATTGTAATTCAGCTCATTTTTTTTGCCATGTGTCAGCTACGTGTACTGAGGTTAGCTGGTGGTTAAGAAGTCAAGCCTGGAGCTAATGATATATAACACTGTCGGGACTGGTGTCAATAGAGCACTTCCTGTACACATGGATCACTGGGCTTTGAGATGAAAGAGCATTTTTAGCTACCTCGGAGCATAGGTTGAGATAGTTTCCGAGACTAGAATACACATCTGTAGCACCGAGGCACAAAAGCAGATGTGTGTCTGCGCATACGCTGAGCTGCTTGTGTTAATGCACGCACGTGAATGTCCACTAATGCACACAGGAGGCCAATGAACTTCCAGCATGTTTCACATTCCCGAAACCCGACGTAAGGCATCTACTGTTTTGGATAAATGTGTTTGTCTTCAATAGTAGACTCTCAGGGTCACAATGATCTGAGTTTGATTAGAGTAAACTTGGAGTGGACGGGAAATCACAGCATCTGTTTTTTTTTTCTCCGCACTTCAGCCCTCAAGGTCCTCTCGGGAATTCTTGGCATGTAGAATTTGCAAAATAACGATAAGTTCCTAGATCATTTCTGGGCAGGCAAAGAGAGAAAAGATATTCAGCCAAGACAGTGCAATTTATTTTTCATTAAGACAGTTTTTCTGACCTTGGCTAGAGAGAGCGCAGAAGCTAAAGGAGGCAGAGGATCGAGCCAAGAACAGACCACGTGTCTTCAAAGAGCCAAAGAGTAAGTCGAACTTTTAAAAACACCAGCTTTCCCAATACAGTTGACGTTTGATTTTCACTGCTGTGTGTCTGTGTACGTGGCAGAGTGCCCTCCCCTGGGGATGGAGTCCCATAGGATTGAGCCAGATCAACTTTCAGCCTCCTCTATGTCTCAGTATTGGTTTTCACCTCAGAGGGCGCGCCTCAACATGCAGGTACACAGCGTTCGTGGAGGACTTCTCCAGCCTGAGCACCTCCGTTAACTTCAGCTGTCACTTACATAAAGCCAAGCTGTAAAACAAACACCAACGACCAGCCAGATGCTGCACAATAATGCAGTCTGTAACTTCCATTATGTGCTTTGGAAATTTATGTTGAACATGGTTTAATTAAGGGAAAAATCTTTTTCTAATTTCTATAGCTGATCTGTTACTCCAAGATATCTGTAATGCAGATGCAGTATATGCACATATATTTAAATGTTTCGCATGTCACTGCATTGATTAGTTTGTGCTGTAAGTCAAAAGATCCTGTAGCTTGTGTTCTGGTCTCTGTGGTTCCAAGGGCTCTGAAGATGAGGATAACGTAAGAGGTGGGGCTTGGTGTGCTAACTCCGAGGACAGGATCCACTGGTTTGAGATAGATGCTCGCAGGGAGACAGAGTTCACAGGGGTCATAACCCAGGGTCGAGACTCGTTGAACGAGTAAGACACAAACACACCTGAAAATATGGGTCCACTTTATCTTACACTTCCAAACTCAACATGTTTCCCCTGTTTTGCATTGTTTCAGGAGTGACTTTGTGACGTCCTACTTCGTGGCTTTTAGCAATGACAGCAGAGAATGGACCACCATTCATGATGGATATGCTGACTGGGTGAGTTCACCTAAAAGTATGTCACTTCTCTGGGAATCTTGTCTCAATCCTCTTTCTCTGACTCACTTTGCTCCCGTCTTTCGCCTCTCGTCCAGCTGTTCTTTGGAAACAGCGATAAGGATACTCCAGTGATGAACCAGCTGGCAGAACCTGTGCTGGCCCGCTACATAAGAATCATCCCTCAGAGCTGGAACGGCACTCTGTGTATGAGGCTGGAGGTCTTGGGCTGCCCTCTGCCTGGTGAGCTTCACACATGCATCCATTCACACACACTCAAACATGCAAACTAATATTAAAGCTTTTTTTCTTTCTCTCACAAAGATCCAGTTGATGTCCGATACAGACAAAATGAAGTGACTCCTGTGGATTATTTGGAGTTCAAATATCACAGCTACTCCGATATGGTTGCAGTGAGTATCGATGCCCAGAGGCCCCTGGGCATAAGAAATATTCTGTTAATTTATCAAAGATAGCAAACAAAATAATTTCTCTGGAAACACTGTCACACTAAAAACATGTTTGTTTTGATCCATTTCAATATAACCAGATAATAAATATTCCCTCTTAGTTCAAGGTCCACTGTTAGCCATGAGCTGTTTAATCAATGGTGTGTAAATTTACCCATCATCTCATGCGTTCAGCTGATGAAGTCAGTGCATGAGGAGTGTCCCAACATCACCAGCATCTACAGCCTGGGACGCAGCTCCAAGGGACTGGAAATTATGGCTATGATCATCTCTGGCAACCCTACAGAGCACGAAATAGGTGGGAATGGTTACAGACACACATGGAACAGAAATGCTGTTTACATTTCAGTTGGTTATATTGAAATATATTGTATCATGCACTTTCATTTCCAAAATTACTATCGTAGATGCATGCATTTATTCCAAGCAGATGCAAAATGAACTCTCAGGTTCCGGAACTGTCCGACATGCTGACTGGTTGAAAATAAAACCTGAGGTCTGTTGGGCCTCAATGGCACCAGCGACGATTCCTGTAAATCCTAATAAACACAGGGTGGAAGTGGGCAGATTAAGGCTAACAGATAAACAACTACAATTTTGTCCACCTGTCTCCGCAGGTGAGCCAGAGTTCCGCTTCACGGCAGGTCTCCATGGAAACGAGGCGGTGGGTCGGGAGATGCTCCTGCTTCTTATGCAGTACCTGTGCAAAGAGTACAAAGACAGAAACCCCAGAGCCCAGCGGCTGGTGGAGGGAATTCGCATCCACCTGGTACCATCACTCAATCCTGACGGACATGAAGAAGCCTTTGAAGTGGTCAGTGAAATAAAAGTCATATGTTTCGACTTTACTGGCTAGCAAACATGAGAAGTGGGAAATGCCAGTGAATCATAGAGCATTTGTGGTCCAAAGTAAGTTCCAATTCATCCCCCACAGGGATCCGAGCTGAGCAGTTGGACAATGGGACATTATACTAGCGATGGCTTCGACATCTTCCAGAACTTCCCAGACCTGACCAACATACTGTGGGATGCTGAAGATAAAGGCATGGTGCCCAAACTCACCCCCAACCATCACGTGCCCATACCAGAGAACCTAGAAGCTAATAGTTCGGTAAGACGAAGGGAATTATTCTGTCGACAGTCAGCTGATCATTACTGCCGAGGACAGAGCACCTGTAGTTAAGGGTTCTTTTGAGACATCTGGCTACCCATCCAAACATCCACCGTATTTCCAGGTGCTCATCCTCCACTATTTGTATGATCCTGATCTTTCCGTTTCTGTTCCAGATTGCTATGGAAACCAGGGCCATAATCTCCTGGATGAAAAGCTATCCATTTGTGTTAGGTGCAAACTTCCAGGGTGGGGAGACAATTGTGGCCTATCCTTATGACAGCTTACGTCTCAACAAGCCTGCCCAGAACCAGAAACCCCACAGCCGCAAGAAGAGACAGTATGACTTACTCTCACTCTTTGTTTTTTTTCTTGTTTCACTCTTTTAAACACTATCATTTTCTAAATTTAATATTTTCACCCCTTGCCTGCTTAGTTAGTCATGAAATAGGTCAATTTACATCATTTCTTGCAGGTATGAGGAAGAAGGTTTTGATGTGACGGAGTGGGGAATGGGCTACCACGAGGAGCCAGAGGAAGACTGGAGAAGCAGGGGGTATTCTGAGCCAGAGGAGGAGTGGAGGGGTCACAGCACCGATCACGGTTACAACCACGGCTACGATCACGGCCAGGATCACGGCTACGATCGGGGACAGGATCACGGCTACGATCGGGGCCAGGATCACGGCTACGATCGCGGCCAGGATCACGGCTACGACCACGCCTACGATCGCGGCCAGGATCACGGCTACGATCGCGGCCAGGATCACGGCTACGATCGCGGCTACGATCGAGGCTACGATCACGGCTACGATCGCGGCCAGGATCGCGGCCAGGACCATGGCTACGATCACGGCTACGATCACGGATACAACCAAGGGTACGGGCACAGAGAGGAGGAGGAGGAGGATAGAGGGAGAAGTGCAGGCTACCAGTACTCTGAGCCTGAGGATGAGCCCCGGGGGATCGCAGATGAGTCCCTCTTCAGGTGGCTGGCTGTCTCCTATGCCTCCACCCACCTGACCATGACACACAACACCCACAGCTCCTGCCACGGAGACAGTGCTGCAGGTGGACTGGGCATAGTCAACAGGGCCAAATGGAAGCCAATCACAGGCAGTAAGTCGACTGTAGTACAGTAGGTGTGTTTACACTCACTGGCCACTTCATTAGGAACACCTGTACTACTAATGCAATCCATCAAACAACATCAGTTCTACTTTTACAAAGTTATAATTTCTGTTGGTTTGGAAGTTGAAACTGTCAGAAAGGTGATAATTCTACTATGTGTTTTATTAAGTCACAGTGGGTGGTACATTATATTAGGAAGCGGTTCTAATATTTTGGCCACCCTAATTTAAAATGAATAAGAATCAGCTCCTCATATAATGCACTCCAGGACAACACATAGAATTATCACCTTTCTGACAGTTTGAACCTGAAAAATGAGAAATTCTAACATGTGCATGTAACAGTAGAAGTATAGGCAGAGCTGCTGTATTAGATTACAGTAATCATAAGTGGCCCATGCTTTAAACTGCATATGTTTATGATGCGCTCTGGTGGATACAACGTGCAGTGCAGGATCTGAAGTGAGTGCGTCTGTTTCTCTCAGGTATGAATGACTTCAGCTACTTGCACACTAACTGTTTCGAGCTCTCCATCTTCCTGGGCTGTGATAAGTTCCCTCATCAGAGTGAGTTGGCGTATGAGTGGGAGAAAAACAGAGAAGCAATGCTGATCTTCATGGAGCAGGTCAGTCACGCTCACTTTCACACAGCGTGCAGTCCTCTCTGAACTCAAACTAGGGTTGGAAAGAGAACTAGAACATGCTGGTGAGCACACTGAACAACGGCTATTACATAACTTGAACATTACTCACTTGCTTTGGATGCATGTCAACACTAAGACATGCCTGTATTTGTAATTGCAGTATATTTGGATACCGTGAACAACCCAGTAAGATAATCTATCCAACTAAAATCCTTCGTATTATTTAGCCATCTCATTTTGGCTGAATGGTTAGTAGTGCAGGTCTGTCTTGTCTGTCTGTCCACCTGACCCAGATTGGAATATGTCAATAATTATTCAATGGATTTTTCAACCATTTTGTGCAGACATTCATGATGCACAGTAGATTAATCCCACTGACCCTGGTCATATTTGACTTTCACTCAACCAAGTGGCTGGCATTTTGTATTTGTTTTCTTATATATACACCGTATTTTCCGGACTATAAGCCGCTACTTTTTTCCGATGTTTTGAACCATGCGGCTTTTACAGAGATGCGACTTTTCTATGAATTTTTCTGCAGCCCTCAGATGGGCGCTGTAGATGGAAGTCAGTGCAAACAAAAAATTGCCAGTTTTTATTCTTAGCGCATGCAACCCAAGACGCACAACAGCAAACATCAGCACTTTTACTGCCGTGTTACAGGCACCATTCAGGTTCAGGTGTATGAATAAACACTTATGGTACAAAATCTTTCTATGTAAATATCTTATTTCTCAGCCTGGATATTGGCAGCTTATAGTCCGATGCGGTTTATATGTGACAAAATATATATTTCTTTTAAATTTTAGCGGGTGCGGCTTAAATTTAGGTGCGCTCTATAGTCCGGAAAATACGGTATATATAGTCAGTTTTTACATAGATAGACTGGAATTTGGCATCGGTGGTCTCCAAACTTTAGGGATCTCGTGAATTTTACTAGCGTTATTATAACCTCGAAAATCTACTGGTTCCAAGATAAATATGAGGTTGTAGGATACAATGTAACCTCATATTTACTAGCATGGCTTTGAACTTGTAACGCTTATTAAAGGTTTTAGACACGTTTTTGCAAAAGGGTGAAGAAGTTGAATCATAGACTAGGTTAAAGACATCAGCTTCCTGAATGATTCATGTCACCACACCTGTAGACTACTGTAAATCTTCCCTTTTGAAACAAAGGGGAATATTGACTTTAGATCACAGATCTTTGAAACAAAGAGCTTTCCTCTGACCTTGAGTTTTCTCCCCATTCAGGTGCATCGTGGCATTAGGGGCATAGTGAAGGATCAGCAGGGGAACCCCATTGCAAACGCCAGCGTGTCTGTAGAAGGGATAAACCATGACGTAACCACAGGTCTTATGCAAGACTATCATTTATGTCTTATTATGTTTTATCTGTGCTTTAAAACTAAATCTTGTGCCCTCGTTGCCACTGCAGCCCCCACAGGAGACTACTGGAGGCTGCTGAACCCAGGGGAGTACCGTGTGACAGCTCGGGCTGAAGGATTCTCCTCTGTGACGAAGCTCTGTGTGGTGGGTTACCAACCAGGAGCAACTGCCTGCAGCTTCAACCTGGCCAAGTCCAACTGGGACCGGATTAAACAGGTAAGACACTGCTACCACAAACTCACCACATGGTTTATTTCATATCGATCGAGCCCCTAATAAAGTGACACTTCTTTGCAGATCATGGCCCTCCATGGAGACAAACCAATACGACTCAGTTACGGCACCACCAGAGCACAGCAACCTACCGTTGTCAAGAGCAACAGGCGTGTGGTTGGTGTCAACAATGGCCATTCATCAAACTCAAAACTTAGCAGGCAGCAGAGGCTCAGGATAGCTCGCATGCGTAGACTTCGGCAGCTGAAGCTAATGAGGTTAAGGTCAACAACGGTGCCCACAACAACACAAATGATAACAACTACCACAATCCCCACGACACCAGAGCCCACCACATCCTGGTTTGACCCGTGGTTCACAGAGGAGGGACAGTCCTCTACGGCTGGCGGTTTCACAGACTCCATCCTGGATTATAACTATGAGTACAACGTTGATGACTATTAAACCAAACACACAGTACGTCTCTGTAAAAACCTGTCCTCTCCTAATTATGGTTCTCATTACTATGTTGTATTTCAAGCATCAAAACAGGAATCTTTGTACAACATAGAAGCAATGGAAATGCACAGAACAATAACTTTATTATTTGTATAGTGTATGTTACTTAACACTTGAAAAATGCCTTTTCACAGGACTGGATCCATTTAATAAAATGTATTTCACACAGTTCACACAGCATTTGACTTATAGTCTTTTTGCTTCATGAAAAGGTGTTTATTGTTGATGCACATTATAAAAACAGAATTATTTACACTGACTATCTATGGGAGAACTATTTTTACAGTATGAAAATGTCATTAAGGTTTTTAAAAGCATTTGTTCACAGTTGGTAACAGAGTCAGAGAAAAGAATGAATTGTCTGTTGGGTTTTCTCAGAAAAGCTCGCTTAGAGGTTATTTTTCAAATAAAGGCTTGTCAATACCAAATGCCTGGGTCTACTCTTTTTTTTAGCTCCAGATTTTTCTTTTCTTTTTTGTTTTTAGAGAAATTCGGTGATCTATTAAGCAATTTTAACAGTACTCTACTGACCTTTATAATACGTGACATGTTTTGATTTGTAGTCAAGTGAAATGACTGACTATGCATAAATACTGTCCAAAACGCGTGAGGATATGGATCCTCAGTGGCTGATGTTCATCTCACTTTCCTCATTGTCAGCAGAGAAGGCAGAGAAGGTTAATGGTTCACATTCAAGCGTACGTAAATTAATCAGGCATACTGTTTGGGTGCTGCTGAACTCAGGGACAGTAACCAAAAGGACTTCCTGGCCCTCAGCACCTGCCAATAAGAGAAGGACAAAAATTATATACATATATATACTGGCACATTAGCGAAGAGAAAACATTTAGACATTGGAATATAACTTGACATTCGTATGAGTTGAAAGAAAAAGCACAGAGCTAATCCAACATGTTTTTTTATATGTACAAATCATACACGGACCTTTGACAAGCTTGGTCTCAAAGGCTGGAGCATTGCCACTGAAGTAAACATGGGGACACTCTTCCAAGATGAAGGGGTCTTTTTGGTAAAAGGGGTAACAACCTAACATAAAATGCAAAGAAAAAGTGTTGATAATAATAATAATAATAATAATAATAATAATAATTCAAACCACTATCATGAAGAAGGTTTGCATTTATAATCAACTTGTATTACAAACCTAGAGTATCAGGTGCTGTAGGGGCTAGGTGTCTGAGACGTAGCGTTTCTTCCAGTATTTCCAGGTGGCTATCCAGGCTGCTGTACCTCTGTATGTCAGAGACATTCTGGCCCGATGTACCCAGGAACCTTCAAGAAAACACATAAAATTAGGCCTCTAAGCACATATGCACAATAACTTTAGATTACATTTAATACAACTGCCTGAGTGTGGCAGGGCTCACCTAACTCCTTCAATATTAGCCTGATATGGATTGGAAGTCAGCTGTAGTGTGGGGTACACGGAGGACAAAGGGAACATACAGTGGTGAAGTGGTTGTTGTGGGAGGGTGTAGTTGGTGGGGTCATACTGGCCAGGCATCACATCCACATGAACAGAGGCCTACAACATAAAGCGAAGACATAGCATTAAAAAGAGATTACCCTGATGATAAACAAACGTATACATATACTGACATTAACACTCGTCAGTTTGACTAGGGATTTTCTGTTTAAACCGAAATAGAAAATAACAGTATTTCGATCAATTAATAATTATAAGGTGTATGGTCAGACTACAGATGTTATATTGTCAGATACACATTTAATCAACATTTTATTTTTGTGTTCATCTCATTTTTTGATTTTTTCATGACCTGTGATCAGTGTTAATGCTTCACTACAACACTGTAGTATTTCTCCCTTCTGAATCAACAAAAATTACAGACACAACATTAAGTCATTTAGTTATATTTAACATCTATGCCAAATGCTCACATCTGAAGACAAATTAAGTATTAGCTCTAAATTTGTTAATGTGTTATCTCTTTTGTTATTTGTCCAATCTCCTTTTATTTTGTTAACCTTTTAATATGCATGCATTTTCTATTTTGGACAAGTAATTTGGGCTATTGGGTAAGTCTTAGCTACTGCCCAAATGTCTATTGGTCTTGACAGGTTAATGTCAAGCCCTGTCTATTCAATTATTAATTTATCAGTGTTTGTAAACGCATGTGTTGATATCCCCAATAAACCACACATAACAGCACCACTGCTGTAAACTGAAAGAAAATGCATATTCATGCACAAAGCATGTAAACACTCACCACCAGCTGAAGCAGCAGTTCATCCAGCAACCGAATGGCATCAACACTGCCAGCCTGAGTCTTCTTGGTCAAGTACTTTGCCTGGAAAAGAAACAATGCAGTGCAGGTTTTAGATTTATTCATGTGAACTGGCTCACATGTGCAACTTTTCTGAAACAGTGAAAATAATTAATGGTATATGTGTGTAAAGCCTAAACCAGTTTTTGTCACCTTTGTTGATGCATCCTTGTCCTGGGTACTTTGGCTCAGGAGGTTTCCAGCCAGTAGGACCCTGGAAATTGTTGCTGCCCCGCTCTGCTCCCCTTGGTCCCCGAGCTGCCCAGTAACCATGTCAACTAACAACTGTAACCCCAAAATGCTGTCAGCACGACTGCTGCCAAGGCCAAGTCCTGAAGCCAAAAGCACAAACCTAAACAAAAACAGACAAAGCTTTTAGTATCTACTATCACTATTTACTATGGCTGTGCAGGCACGCAATTACCTGTCAGAGCGGATTTCAGGTCTTGTACTCTGCGGTGGGAGATCAGCTGTGCAAAAGTCCTCAACTGTGAACTTGCCATCATTCCTTTCAGCTCCATATATTGCAACAACACTACCTGAGACACAAAGAAAGAGAAGCCATTACATATAAGACAAGCAGTACTGTACATTCACAGCTGTGAGTGATGTGACACTGTGATCCTTTAGTGATGTGATGTGATAGTAGCATCACTCCAAGTGTTTCCTGACCTGTGACACACTTATCTCTGTCAATGTTTCCCTCTAGTTTAATCCTTTGGAGCTCATCTTCCAGAATCAGCTCATCGGCTTCGCTTATGTATTTGGCTCTTGCAGGCTGGGGTAGCAGGTTGTGCTGAAAGCGAGAGCCAAACAGAGACATGTTATAATGCTTGTGGCAATTGCTTATTAAATTTTTCCCCATGAAGCCTGCAAGTATGAATGCCAACCTCTTCACTGATCTCTTTTAAAATAGATGGCTGCAGGTCCATGCGCTTGAACAAGGTTCCTACAATGCAACACTGCTCCCCTGTCTGGAGATCGCACAGCTTCTTGATGAGCACATCGGATCCTAGCAGAGACCGAAAGATTCAAACTGATGAATAAAACACCCAAAAAGTTCAAATGTTATTCAGATGTTTCAGAATGCTAGATGTTGGTAAAAACGTAACGAACATATCGTTACCCCACTTCTGCTGTGCGCTCACTGTGAGCAACGGTCTCATCTGCATGAGTCTCGCTGCGTAAATGTGAGCGTACTGGCGGCTGAAGCTCCGCTCCCCGACTTTGAAGCTCTCAGGACAGGGTTTAAAGGCCAGCGACACCCTGTCAAACACCGGCCCCTGGTCGTCGGACACCGGGGGGCAGAGCAGAGAGGAGCCATCCTTTGGGGCGCTCAGGTCGGAGAACATGACTGTGTCGAGGCAGAGTTAGAGACATGGTGGGAAAATGTGGCTTTGTTGAGCTCACACGTAATTTAATGTTCGTCATCCCAGTGGTTTTACACATGCTAAGGCAGCGAGTTAAGCGTTCGGGCTAATGCTCATGACAACAGGCAGTTAATGTTGTATGGGTTCAAGAATAACCTTTTAAAAAAGAATATTGATAAAATGACAGATTCACTAATCTTACCGTAATAACAGGAAAGACAGGATTCCCGTCCTAACTCGGGTGTTAAATTGGACCTCAGATGTTGCTGTGTTTACTTCCAGGAGCGCGAGCAAACGACAATTCCCGCGAAATCGCCCGCTCAACATCACCAGTTTTTTCAAGACGGACGCGTATTCTCGCGAGAAATTAAAAACGGTAACCGCTACCCAGAAATCTGTTGTACCATAAATATTGGCTACAATTACTTAGATAAACTTTGAGAGACCTACGCATGTATGTATATTATACTATTAATAATATAACACTTTACAAACGCTTAACCACAGAGTTATTCCTTCCCAAGGTCGCAAAGAATTTGCGTCACGGTTTCTCTCCTTACGTCGCACAGAGATGACATCACAATAGTGTCGCGCTAGCACGCAGCCTCGCCATTTTCGCAGCTCTTTGTGCGTCACTGTCTGCCAAGAGTTTGCGTCTTTTGCATCTAAAGATTTGTGCACTCGGGTTTTAGTTCGGTGGGGAAACATGCAGGGAAGCAGAGGCCCTCAGCAGAATCACGGCCCGAACCGCCCGGGAGACCAGAAAAAACCCGGAGGCACAAACACCAACGGCCAGCAGCCCGATCCTAGCGAGCAGACCAACCCCAATGAGGCCCTAAACCTGGACCTGCAGAGCTTCAGGAAGCCCGGGGAGAAAACCTTCACTCAGCGCAGCAGGCTGTTTGTGGGAAACCTGCCCACCGGAGTGACTGAGGAGGATATCGAGAAGCTGTTCGCCAAATACGGAAAGGCCAGTGAAATTTTTGTCAACAAGGAAAGGGGCTTCGGCTTCATCCGGCTAGAGACTCGGATCATAGCAGAGATTGCCAGAGCTGAGCTAGATGATACCCCGTTCAGAGGCAGGCCAATACGGGTGAGGTTTGCAACGCACGGCGCTGCCTTAGCGGTGAAGAATCTGCCAGAGTTCGTGTCCAACGAGCTGCTGGAGGAGGCCTTCGCCGTGTTTGGTCAGATAGAAAGAGCTGTGGTCATAGTGGATGATCGAGGGAGGCCCACAGGCAAGGGGATAGTGGAGTACACCTCCAAGCCAGCTGCAAGGAAAGCTCTAGACAAGTGCACTGATGGTGCCTATCTCCTCACAGCTTTCCCTCGGCCTATTACCGTGGAACCCATGGACCAGTTTGATGAAGAGGAGGGACTGCCAGAAAAGCTCATCAACAAAAACCAGCAGTATCATAAAGAACGCGAGCAGTCACCTCGGTTTGCTCAGCCCGGCTCCTTCGAGTATGAATATGCCATGCGCTGGAAGGCCCTAATGGAAATGGAGAAGCAGCAGTATGAAATGGTGGACCGCAACATCAAGGAGGCCCAGGAGAAGCTGGAAGCTGAGATGGAGGCAGCCAGACATGAGCATCAGGTAATGCTCATGCGGCAAGACCTGTTGAGGCGGCAGGAGGAGCTGCGGAGGATGGAGGAGCTCCACAGTCAGGAGGTGCAGAAGAGAAAACAGGCAGAGCTCCGACAAGAGGAGGAACGCCGGAGGAGAGAGGAGGAGATGAGAATGCGCAACGAGGAAATGATGAAGAGGCAGCAAGAGGGCTTCCGAGGCAACTTCTCTGAAAACAGAGAGCAAGACATGAGGATGCATATGGGCAGTCATGGGATGCCCATGAACAGAAACTCTCTAGGTGGCAATTCTGCTACTGGCGGTACTCCCGGCATGGCGGCCGAAAATACTCCGATGATGCAGGGGCCAGGAAACAACAACATGCCTGGAGGAGGCCAGGGTGGCTTCCCCAGAGGCCTCCCTGGGCCGGGAGACTATGGACCTAATAAGCAACGCAGATTTTGAAATGTATATTTTTTTTTCCACTTTCTTATTCAACTGTATTTTAAAGTTCAGGTAGTGGGCGTTACTTTCGTACATCACCATGTTGCATGTATTTTTTTTTTATTCCGTTTTATTTGTACTTTTGAAATATGTTTTAGTACAAATATGACAACTCTCCAGATGAGCCATGTGTCTTCCTTAATTTCTTGTAATGTATTCATAGGGATAGATTTGTTTTTTTATTTTTTTGTCCTGGGTTTGTTGACGTTCTGGAATAAATTCATGATTCCTTAAGAATATCATTCAGAGAAGACAGACTCGTGATTTCTAAAGATCTTGTTAGAAAGTAGGACCAAACGTTCCACAGCATTGACTAGCTCGTTTTTCATTTACAAAAGTGAGTAATTGACAACTTTTTTTAAATCAACGTGACAGAGGTTTGACATACAGTAAAGTAGTGTTGTGGGTGTCTAAGTCACACAGCCAACCTTGTAATTGAAGAAAAAGGTAAAAAAAAGAAAAGTAAAGAACTGATCAGCAAAATGCAAAAGTAACTTACAGGTTGATATGTCATTGGTTTTATTAACTGCTGTGGTACATTTCTGAAAAGGGCTGTGTGGACACTGGCACCCTGTGGAACAGAGAGAATGACTTGTTAATATCACCTGTGTAAAAACAGTTTAATGACTTGGCAGATGCTTCAATCCAAAGCCGCTCACAGGTTAGATAGATGGCAAGCAGAAATGTTAAATTAGAGAGAGACGCCGTAAACGAAGCCGCATAATAAGTTTCAGTGTTGTGAGACTTACCTGCCACAGGGAGTAGAATTACATATAAGCACATAGGAACTTGGAGAGGAGTTACTAATGGCGACTTCCCTGGGTAGTTCACCAGCTACCAAACTAGACAGACTCAAGTGACTCATCCTCCATCTACACAACAAGGACTTTGAGAGGGTTGATAATCATTAAATTAATTTCCAACCCACACACTCAACGATACAGAGGTTGGTGACACATACCTACACAGAGTAAATATGAACACTCCGGAATTGTCTCGATTTACTGTAACAGGCTCATACTCGGGATGCTGAGCTGATTTAGACATTTTCTTTTTTCTAGCCTATTACAAGAATGGTGTAAAGCAAGTTATGCATCATGCAAAAGTGTGTGCAACTCTGTATATTTTTTAATTTACTCAGAGTTAATTAATGTTCATCCCAAAACACTAAAAAAAAAGCATTAAAATGTTTTTAGATGTTTCAGCTTGATCGTAATACTGATTTCAATATTGATTCATGCCATGTCAGCAGTCGATCTTGCACGTCATCCCGAAGTGTTTGAGGTGTTTAAAAAAACATTCATATCTAGTGTCTTATACCAATATGAAACCTGAATAGAAACTAGATTGTTACACTCTAGATTGTTAACAAGGACTATTTTGATGTATATAAACTAAAATTCTTTAGGCTTGCATAATAGCTAACATTTGTGAACGTGCCAGACGTGCAGTTAAAACAGCTGAGTAATATTAATATATTGTGGTATTGAGAGGTTTCACAGTCTTGTACATATGTAATCTAGTGTCTCTGGAGCTGGACATATGCCCAGTTTCATCAGTATTAGATTCAATTTAAGTAAACCATTTTAAATAATATCCCAAAACATCCAGCTCTTTCCTGATGTGCTGCTCTCCCTCTTAGAAGAGAGAGCATGATGCTAATGGCCCACGATCATCTGATGATCCTCTTATCTCCATCATGCAGAGGTTTTATGTTCTCTTATATATGTGTATATATATGTGTATATACATTTAGCTGATAAGCACAAACTCTCTGAAGAAACTACCCTTTACCCAGATTGGAGTCCAAAAAGGTCAAGAGGACAATGAGCGCTTCATAAATAATAATTGATAAGGACTCAATCATAAAGCAGGAAAAGTGTTCTTTATCCGGAGTCATCAAGGTCATACAGAAAAAATGTTTAGGTGGTATATGTTTTATACTTCAAACACTTACATTGGAGGATAGAACAGATATCTCTCCATATGAATTTGACACTCTGTAGTCTCCACTATTGAAGAGCAAATAGAATCATTAGTATTGTCTATAATAAAAGACTTTTTGTTGAATCTACTTCCTTTGGCATTTGCCACAAAAAATACACATATTTATAAAAAATGACAAAAGTTAATGCTTTACAATAACAATTTTATCTTTATGTTAAAGTAGAGCCTTTGTGTAGTGATAGTACTTGATGTAGAAGAACAGGAGTTGCAGAACCTTATTACATATAAAATATAACACACAAGTTATAGTAAATAAATAAATAAATGAATGTGTACAGTTAAAACTGTATATCATTTAACATTTTTCATACTCTTATAAATCCCAAACTGCAGCAGCACACATTCAACTCTAGTATGTGGCTTAGAAATTCATAAGTCTGTTGAATTGTCGGTAATGGTTTAAAAAACAATTTTATGAATGGGCAGAGTCCCTTGCGTGTTTGCAAATAGCCCTCATAAAAATGGTTGCCAGAACAGCCTGCACCTCTCAAGGTTATTCAAAGATGATAAAACAGAGTGGGAATAAAACAACTATGGCATAAATTAAAATATATTTCTAAATGAGCGTATTTACAGAAGAACAGTGAAACGTGGTTAAAACATGGAAAAAGCTTGTGCTTTTTAGATGAGTGGAAGTGAATACTCAGTTTCCTAAAGTCATAATCAGAGCACTTCTAATAACTGAAAAATAAACAGGTGCCCATGTTGATGAGTCACGTTATTTTGTCTTGATGTAAATAGTGTGCGCTGATATGTGCACGCAAATGGGCAGATGTTGGTGCCCTAAGTTACAAAAATCTACATGTTGCCGTGACTTATCAATGTGCAACAGGAACCACGAACATCAGCGCCCGCCCCTTTTCTTCTTGTCTTTTATTTTTAATCATTTTATTTTAAATTGCACATTGAAATATTTTTTGCACCTTCACCCTGATTAATCTGATGCACCTATGACAGTGGAGCTTTATCTTGGACTTGACCTTGGCTTGTGGTAAAAAATAATAATTACAAGGCTAATCTATGATGGTAGGATGTGATCCAGGAAGTAATCATGTAGTCTTTGGGCGGTACCATCCACGACACTGGGTTTCATACATAAGTGGCAAAAAAATAAAAAGATATTGCAATGTGTCAAGAACACACTAGATCTACTTTCGTTGCACTTTATATGCGGCAAAACAAGAAATCTTGATGCTGCGGCTGTGATTGAGCCCATTTAGTACAAGGGTCAGAGGTCACCGACAATGTATGAATGGATTCTCCCCTTTAGACTTTCCCAGCTATGTTGAATCTCCAAGCAACACTATCAATATTCCACCCATGTTAATTATCAGACAGAGGTATCGATCACCAGCAGCGGAGATTGGCCAGCAGGCCGATCACACCAGATAAGAAGCTGTGACATCACAGGAGTGGTTATGTCTGACATGACGTTTCCCCTTGCCTAACCCTGTGCCTAACCCTGTTAGACAGACAGACAGACAGAAAATAGCTGAGAGGACAGCTTAGATGCCTCCAAGCACTTCTCACTTGTCGTCTTACTTTGTCTAATGTATTTTCCAGTACGACAGCCGTGAATAATATACACTCCATCGTACCTGAGGACCCTGACTCTTCGGTTGTTCCACAATTTTGGGAATCATGAAATGCATCACAGCCGTGCTCATTTTTTTGACTCGTATGGTATGTTGGTCTGGTCATTTTCATGTTTTTTTAGGGAACCTGTAGCTCTACTTCTGTACTCTCTATGTTTTATTGGTTGATTTTTCATTTACCAGTATAAAAACTTAAAACTCCAGTATTATGTAAGTATTAACTTAGGTCTTTCTAAATATATGATCTTTGGCCCAGAATAAAAATAAGCGATGCTGGAGCTGTGTTTGTAAATTAGATACTCAATAAAAGCAGTTAGATATAAGAACAATTTTGCTGTTGCAAATTAGAAATATATATGAAAATGTGGGTTTTGACAAATGACTACACGGAAATAAAATGACGCACCCTAAATGTCAAAGCAGTGATAACGTAGTTCTTTGGCACATCTTTACGTTAAAAATAAATCCTATAGGGCAGTGTTGATGCAGGCAGTGAAGATTAATGTCTTGGTGTCTGGTTGTAAGTTCAACTGTATGAAATAAAGTATATTATAACTAACTATAAAACAAATCAGAGTGCAACAAAACAAAAATAAAACAAATCAAGTGCAGAGGATAAAATCCTAACAAAGATTGTAATGTATATTTAATTTTGAATTCTGCCTTGTACTTTAAGTCCTGTAAAAACAAAAACCTATTTTTTTAATGGGACTTATTTTCTTAGTAAAACAGATTAATGTCTGTTTTTATTGATTAAAGTAAATAGTGTTAAATTTTACAATTTACATCTAAAAGGAGAGAAATCAATGCGTCAGAACAATACGGGGAGCTTTCTGCACAGTCAGATGTCAACTTGGCTCTGCGGTCCTTACCCGTATTTGCTGCTGGAGCTTCAGCAGCTGAATGATGAGATCTTTGCGCATCAGAGTCGTACACGTTTTACAAAATACAATAGGGTACAGGCCCTCTTTTTTTTCTTTTTTATCTAAATATTGGGGATGAGAGCTAAATTAAACCAGTCCAAATTTAAGAACTTACACTGTAATTGAATATGTATCATTTATTTTACAATTTTAAAAAAATAACCTAAGACAATTTAAAAATACAAACCAGGCTTTAAACGGCATCACTCACTTACCTTAATGAAGTTTCATGCCACTGTTTCTCATGTAGAGTATGACAATAAATACATAATTAGATTTTTGCCAAATAATGAACATTTTACTGCTTGAAATATGACTATAGTCTATACATCAATTGTGACTCATTAACCTGTAATTAATTTGAGGATCTTGTAATCAACCCTAAATATATGAAATTCAATGTATTTTCAATGTATGTATTACATTCAATTTACTAAAAATTATCCTTAACATTTACCTAAATAAAAAAACCTAAGAGTTAAGAGTTAAGAGTCCTGTTAAATGTCTTTGAGTTCCTATTTAACACAAGTGTATATAAATGTTTTCTTAATCGTGTAGTTGTTTTTGACAATTGTGCCATGTTCGCAGGTTCTGTCCCAGGCCCAACATGAGCAGGGCTTCTGTTCCTTCTATGAGGAATGTGGCCGTAACCCAACTATAGGAAATAACTCAGCCCTCCTTCCTCCTATCGTCCCGTGTCTCAACTACAGCCGTGCCCGACTCGTCACAGGACTGCACTACAGGAGACTCAAAAAGGTCTGTAGATCCTGCTTAGTGTTTAAGTGTCCATGTTTGAGACATTGTTTTAAAAGTACTCCTCTGACAGGAGCCAAGCTTGGGAATAAATCTGTCTGTCACTTGATAAAATGGTACCTGTTCCTGCTACAGGTGTGCCCCATCCTGGACCGTGGAGAAGGCAACACATATGCCTGCTGCTCCATCCAACAGCTGTCATCCCTCGAACTTAGTCTGACCCTGTCCAAGGTGATGCTGAACCGCTGTCCCTCCTGCGCTGACAACTTTGCCCACCTGCACTGTATCAACACCTGTAGCTCTAACCAGTCCCAGACAGTAAATGTCACAAAGGTGATGAACGTGACTCACCAGGGCAAGGAGAAGCAGGCTGTGGTGGCCTACCAGGCGTTCATCAGCACCACCTTCGCAGATGGCGCCTTCCAGTCTTGTAAAAACGTCAGGATCCCCGCAACAGGAGGCTTCGCCATCAGTACGATGTGTGGTCGCTATGGTGCCAAATTGTGCACCCCCCAGCGCTGGTATGACTTCCAGGGAGACTCCAGCAATGGGCTGGCTCCACTGGATATTGACTTCCGGCTGATGAAACCGGGGGACAATGCAGGTGTACCAGAGGGTGTGATTCCCTACAGTGGAACTGCTCTGAAATGTAACGAGACCACACCGTCAGGGGGTCAGGTGTGCTCCTGCCAGGACTGCCAGGAGTCGTGCCCAGTTATACCGCCTCCCCCACCACCCCCCAGCCCCTTCACACTCTTCGGGATTGACGGCTTTCTTGTGATTGCTCTGATCTTATTCTTCCTCCTCGTACTGCTTTTCTTGAACTTTGTCGCTTTTTCTCACTTGTTGAAGTTAAAGAAAGGAAAGTACAAAGAGAAAAGGGAGGCCAAGGCAAAAGTGGTCGCTGATCCCTCAGAGGTGTCGTGCGCTGACAGGAACAGCCTGGAAGCTCAAGCTCTTCTCAGCTCCCTGTTTCAGTACTGGGGTTCCCTCATGGCCACGTACCCCTTCACGGTCAGTATTCAGGAGAGGACATAAAAGCCAAAACGCTATTGTAAGGGGTGAAAACATTAAACCGGGGGAACAGATCCGGTCAAAAATGGAGGGAATGTGGGCGGCAAGCGGGTGAAATATGGACGAGAATGATTTTTTAAATAATTATTTTATTGTACAATAAATGAGAATACCAAGTCTTTGAGTCACGTTACATCACGCAAGCAAGAGGTGTCGGTTTAGCATATGTGTTTCTCAGCTGGCTGTGTCTCTAAGTAGCCGCAGACCAGTCAGAGTTGTCTATACGATGGCTGACTGGTGTGTGTGTGTGTGTAACTCAAAGTCAGCTTGTGATGATGATGATGATGATGATGCCATGTGTGATCTTCTTTCAAGGTTCTCCTGGTAGCAGCTGTAATCGTGGTCGCTTTCTCTGCTGGCCTCAAGTCCATTGAGCTCACCACTGATCCGGTGGAGCTGTGGTCCGCTCCAACAAGCCGTGCCCGGCAGGAAAAAGACTTCCATGACACATATTTTGACCCCTTCTTCAGGACAAATCAGGTGATCCTGACAGCACCAGGAAGTAAAGGCTACATGTACGACTCTTTGCTGTTTGGACAGCAGAACTTCAGCGGGCTGATGTCCAAAGATCTCGTCATCCAGCTGCTGGAGCTCCAGGAACAAATACAGGTAAGGACCGCAGAGTCAAAGTCGACAGCTGACTGTGCAGAAAGCTCACCGTGTTGTTTGACACATTGATTCCTCTCCTTTTTAGAACATTAAGTTCTGGTCTGATGATCTAAACCGCACAGCAACTCTGAAGGATGTGTGTTTCGCCCCACTGAACCCATCCAACCCTTCCCTGACAGACTGTGCTGTCAACAGCTTGCCACAATACTTCCAGAACAGCCTGGACAATATTAACGCTAGGGTGAACATGACAAACCTGGGAGTGACCAAAGAGGTGGACTGGAGAGACCATGTGATCTACTGCCTCAAGTAAGGATTCATTAAATGGAGCTCAAAAGAAACTGCTCTGTTTATTTGAAATCGCTTTATCATAACCATTTTATTTCTTCTTCCATCTCCTGTCAAGCTCTCCTCTGTCCTTCAAAGACATCACTGATCTTGGGATGAGCTGCATGGCTGACTACGGAGCTCCAGTCTTCCCCTTTCTGGCTGTGGGAGGATATGAGAGTGAGTGACTTTCAGTGCCATCGGTACAATAAGCTCAAAAAGACATTCCTCACTCACTTGACATTCTACATGTTGCTTTTCCCAGATGATGACTACACCAACGCTCAGGCGTTCATCTTGACCTTCTCCCTCAACAACTACGCTCGTAGCCACCCCAAGTTTAAAGTAGCTATGCAATGGGAAAAGGAATTTCTCAGAATTGTCCAGGATTACCAGAAAGACCCTGCTTGCAACTTTACTTTTGCATATATGGCAGAGGTATGGCCAACTATAGGATCTCACAAAACATAGAATTCATGATTTCCATAGTAAAAGTATTTTAAAGATCCTTGTCTGTGGATTGTGAAAATAATAGTTAAGGCGTTGCTTCCTAGAGTTTTATGTTAATTTTTTTTATCCCTCCCAACTTATTTTGTGCTCGCTCACAGTGATCTCCTGGCTAAGAACAGCAAAAACGCCAGTGAGAAAGTCAGTGAAAGGACTCATCAGTAGCCTAGCAAATAGTTTTTATTGTTCACATTTGTCCTGTCTTATCAGCTTGTCAGTCATATTGGAAGCACTTTGAATTGCACAAATCTCTACTATAGGTGCTAGAGAATTAAAGATGCTGATAAAGACGTGCTGTCACAGCTTTTCCAAGGGGTGTGTGGACATCCCTTGTCATTATCTTTCACCTCACCACCTTCACTCTAACGCCCTGAGCCGTAACTTCTGTCTGCTTTCCCCACTCTGGCCACAGAGGTCCCTGGAGGATGAGATTAATCGGACAACAGCAGAGGACATCCCCATCTTCATGATCAGCTATGCTGTAATCTTTGTTTACATCGCTGTAGCCCTGGGGGAGTACTCGTCATGGAAACGCATACTGGTAAGACATCGGAGATAATCAGTACATTCATTATTAAGTAGCGTTTAACATCCCTCATCTTTATTAACTGGATGGACAGATGACTCTACAATTATTGCATGTTGTTGCCATTAAATTGTTCACCGGTACTGATGGTTCCCAGGTGAAGAAACCGAGTGACTATAATCGACTGCATCCACAAGTTATAAATTTGTGGTTTGCCTGAAAATTTGTTATGCAATTTCATGACTGATGATTTCCCATCAGCTTCATCTGCACTTTCCTTCCTGCAAATTTTTGCATCCTACCATTGAGAATCTACCATGGTACACCTTGTAAACATTACACCTGCTTAAACATCTGCATGTTAACACTGTGAGGTTCAAAGCACAGCTGTGCCTACAGTAACTGCAAACTCACACACTGACAGCACAGTGCTGGTCACACAGTCTTCTATAACTGTTGCCACGTAACTTTGGCTGTTTTTCTCTAAAAATGTAAATCGTGCCCGGTGTTCGATAAGCGTGCCCTAAGAGAGTAAAACTGAGTAGTACTTATCGCACACATGATATGGGGAAACTGCTGTGGCATGGCTTCGTCAGCTGGATAGTGCTTATCTCTGCAGTGAAGCACACAGGTTCATTGGTCATGCACAGAAATGATAATGCAAATGATATGGGAAACAGAAAAGGTCCATTCATTTAAATCTTATCTCTGTGCCCTAAAGGTGGACTCCAAGTTTCTTGTGGGTCTGGGTGGGATCTTGGTGGTCGGCTGTTCTGTCCTGGCCTCCATGGGCTTCTACTCCTGGATCGGGATCCCCTCGTCGCTGGTCATTTTGCAAGTGGTGCCTTTCCTGGTGCTCGCTGTAGGAGCTGACAACATCTTCATCTTTGTCCTCGAGTACCAGGTGTGTACCTGTATTTGTCTGCACCACAAATGGTTTAGTAGGGTTTGTTTTAAGCTGATGTTACACGACTCTTTGGTCTTTGCAGAGAGATGTTAGGAGGCCAGGAGAGAAGAGAGAGGAGCAGATTGGTCGTGTCCTTGGAAACGTAGCTCCCAGCATGCTCCTCTGCAGTCTCTCTGAGTCTGTCTGCTTCTTCCTAGGTAGGAACCTCTGCAGTCTTTTTAGTCTTGGTTAAAAACTACTAACTGCTGGAGTATCAAGCCTTTTTACTTCAGTGCCATTCTTTTTTTCGCACAGTGTGTGGCCAGGAATCAATGTGATAACCACTAGCTGTTGTTCTTCCCCAGGGGCCCTGTCCACCATGCCAGCAGTGAAAACATTTGCTCTCTACGCTGCTCTGGCCGTGCTCATGGACTTCATTCTGCAAATGACGGCATTTGTGGCGCTGCTGTCCTTAGATGCCCGGCGCCAAGACAGCAATCGCTGCGAACTGCTCTGCTGCGTTACAGTGTCAACCCCACGTCCCAACAAGTCAAATGAGGGCTTCCTTCTGCCCTTCATGAGAAAATACTATGCTCCTTTCCTACTGCACCGTTTCACCAGAATTATAGTGGTAAAGCTGCTGACTCTTTATCTCTAATGCACCAACAGTTATTCTCAAATTGTGTTCAAACTGCCCTGAAATATTGTGTTCTTGTGTTTTGACCCAATATTTGATGTATACATGCTCCCGTCTGTTCTCTCCAGGTGATAGTTTTCATTTTCATGTTCTGTGGATCATTATTCCTCATGTTGAATGTGACTGTGGGTCTCGATCAGGAGCTAGCTATGCCAAAGGTCAGTTAGCATGACTATATAAATATAAAGGAATATGTGCACACTCATCCTTTAGTATAACTTTACAATTTGTTTTTGCAGGGCTCTTACATGTTGGAATATTTTCAGTACCTGTACAAATACTTTGAAGTTGGAGTTCCTGTTTATTTTGTCACAAAAGGCGGCTACAACTTCACCTCTGTGGAGGGTATGAATGGAGTCTGCTCCAGCGTGGGCTGTGACCAGTTCTCTCTGACACAGAAGATCCAGTACGCTACCGACTATCCTGATCGGTGAGTCAGTGAGTTCAGTAAAACGAAGTTATACGTCTGTGCATCTCAGTGACACTCTGCAACAAGCAGAACCTTGAACCAATAGTCTGAAGAGAGGTTTCGTGACTTTGTCCTTCACATCGTCATTATCATATCAACATCATCTTTCACAGACAGATCCTTGAACTTGCTGATATAGAGTCAACCTCTTTCATGCCAGTGACATCAGTTAATGATAAACTCAGTTATATGATTAGATAAGTAGCCGAAACACACTGGCTGTGCCAGAAAGAGAGAGCAAACACCCCAAATCACCCCCATAGTTACTGTTCAAATGTATCTTACAATCCAACCCAGCTAATTACTGGGAGTATGGCTCATTTGTTTGTGAGATACTTCATTTCCACCAAAAAGATAAGCTGCAGTGTCCAACACTTGCAATAAAGAATTTCCTTTCTACTGTGTTTTAGTGTTTACTGTGATGCATCAAAAGATAAGATGACTTGAAGGGGATCATTACTATTAGATGGATTACAGTTAACAACACAGTTTTGTTTCCTGGAGATAAAAAAAAATATGGAGCTAATGTATCCTTATCAGTTGCTTCCTGGAAAACAAATAATCTCTTCTCATAAAGTGGGAATTGATTATCTAGAAAACAAACCTATTTTCTTCAGCATTCTGCCACATGCTCCATATTTATGTCACTGGTTAGTCTAACAATATTGGAAGGTGAAAATAAACCAGCATTTTTAAATATATATTAATATATATTAATGTCATGCAACCTTCAGTTTTTCATAGTACAAATAAAATATATAAATATATTTAAATATATAAATCAATATAAAATAATTGAAATAGTGTAGTATGTCTGCTTGAATAAATGCGATTAAAGCTGAAAGTTAAGTTTTATTTTGGCTGGCTGACCATTTTAGTATATTAACTTTAAATTTAATGTCTGCAGTCTGTATTGAGTAGCAATACAAACAAAACCAACAGGACCTCATAATAAAAGCAGATGTTTTGATTCATTCAAACACCTGGGAATAAAATAAGATACATTCTCTAATACTTGGTTCCGTTTTATGATAAAAAACAACAGTCATGATGCTAAACTAAGCTAAATGGCTATAATTTTATTGCTCCATGTAGGAAAACAGTGTCCAGCAAATACCCATTGCACAGTATTTACACTGTTTAAGTAAGTAAAACTACAATGAGCTGCTGTTTACTAAACTACAGTGACATATCTGTTATCCCCTTTTAGATTGGAATTATAATTTCACTTTTAAACGACAGAGATATTATTTAGGAGTGAAACACGCACAATACTAGTCTTATGCTTTGTATCGACGATGTCATCTGTAGATCCTACATGGCTATTCCTGCTAACTCCTGGGTGGATGACTTCATTGACTGGCTAAATCCTGGATCCAAATGTTGTCGTCTGTACACCTCTGGCTCAAATATTGGAAAGTTTTGTCCTGCAAGTGAAAGTAAGAATCACTGCTGAGAAAATGCCATATACAAGTTCTTTACTGTAGTTTCCCTTTATTAATGAAACCAGTTTCTTAACAGCCTATGAAAAATGTGACCTGAAATGTGTGGCCCCTCCTTCGAACGGTGTCCTCAGGCCCACCATGGAACAATTCAACCGCTTCCTCCCTGACTTTCTGGGTAACAGGCCTGACCTTCAGTGCCCCAAAGGGTGAGTACACATACAAAAACATCAAGACATCAACACAGTACTCATATGGTCCAAAAAACATCCACTCCAGTGATCGCTATATTACTACAAACGTCGCAGATTTATTGAACTTCTGTGTTCTTCAGTACAGCTAATAACAACAGTTCTACAATCACATTGATATAATACCTAACCTCTATCCATCACAGTAAGAACACTGGTCTAATACCATTCCTTGCTGCCTAAGAAGCGATACAAACATTGATTTCCTTGACAATTACTTGTGCAGACTTCGAAGGCACCTATCTGACGTCTTAGATTATGCCATCATTAGCTACTAGTGCAGAAAAAATACAAAGCAGGGAACAAACACTTAAGAACGTTATCATTGGCTTGTACACTTATTATTTTTTGTATTATTCATATTGGTTATGGTTTATCTTTACTAGTGGTCTGGGAGCCTATGACAAAGCTGTTGTAAGAGATGAGAGTGGGGAAGTCATAGGTAAGTCAATGGATATGATCTCAAAGCAGTAAAAACATCCCGAAACACAGAAAGATGCATGTCCTAACTTCTCCCGTGTGTTCCCAGCTTCGCGGTTCATGGCTTACCACACGCCTCTGACCAACTCTCAAGAATTCACTGCTGCACTGCTGAAAGCCAGAGAGTTAGCCGACAATATCACCAGGGGCATGAGGAAGATATCTGGCACCTCACCTGACTTTGAAGTATTTCCCTACACGTATGTACTTTTATTTTCCAAGCTCCTTCAGTCACCTCGTTCCTCTGCAACATGTTTGCTTTCGGTTCCCCTTCTCTGTCAATAGTCTTCATAAAATCTAAATCATCTTTGGTTTTTAACTTTTATTTGTCTTTCCTTCTTCTTCCAGGTTGACCTATGTATATTATGAGCAGTACCTTACTATTGTGCCAGAGGGACTGTTCAACCTCTCCCTGTGTCTACTGCCGACCTTCGTGGTGTGCTGTCTGCTGCTGGGTTTGGACCTGCTCTCCGGCCTGCTCAACCTGCTCACTATAATCATGATCATTGTGGACACTGTTGGTGTCATGACACTGTGGGGCATCCATTACAACGCAGTGGCTCTTATCAATCTGGTCACGGTAGGAACATTTACATGAATTTAGAGATTTAAAGATCCTCATGAGAAATACTTCTACTGAGTTGTACAATTGGTAACAAAGGATTAAGTGCTTTAGCAACTGCACACATACATGAGACTAAAAATAAGTACAGTTTAGTTTCTGATAAACTGAAGTCACTTTATTCATGAAACTAAATTATCTATGTGTTTTGCAGGCCGTGGGCATTTCTGTGGAGTTTGTGTCACATATGACAAGATCGTTTGCTCTCAGCACCAAGCCCACACGTGTGGAAAGAGCTATGGAGGCTACAGCCAAAATGGGCAGTGCCGTAAGTAAACGACGAGGCATTTTAGAGCAAACACTCTCAGTAATGCAGACATTTCAATCAAACCTTGGAGGGCTAACATTTTATCCTCAATGCTCCAAAACACACTCCAAATACTCCACCAGCTGCCTGAGTTCAATTTGCTGAATTTGTTCCCTGAAGGTATTTGCTGGCGTCGCTATGACCAACTTACCAGGCATCCTTGTGCTGGCACTTGCCAAAGCGCAGCTCATACAGATCTTCTTCTTCCGGTTAAACCTGATCATCACACTTCTGGGGATGGCTCACGGTCTCGTATTCCTCCCAGTGCTGCTCAGCTACTTTGGTATGTATTTTATTTCTGCATGTTTTTTAAAAGGGCACAGAAACTGAGAACCAGGACTAAATCTCCATGTTCCTTTGTGTCAGGTCCTGGCGTGAATAAGGCAGTCCTGTACAAAGAACAGGCCAGCCGTGAGCTGGAGTTGAAGAGCAGCACGAGACAGTTCCATGATAACATGGGCTATGAGGAGAATGAGGCGAAACAGGATTCACAATCACATTCTACAGACAAAACTGCAAAAATAACAGAGGAGAGAACTGACCAAGTCTGAGCACCAACAATGAAATGGTTTATTAAAGCACCGCTGAGTAAATACCTCTGTAACAAACTGTAACAACAAAAGGATGTGCAAGGAAAAGTAGAGAGATAGCCATGTAATTGCCTCTTTATGGATATCATTACTTTAACTGCGTACCTCAATCATAAATGGACCAGTTGGACTGGAGTCAACAGTGAACAGTTGTGCGACATTTTTGAACAATGCAAGTGGACTATTGCAAAGAGAATCAGTCTTCCTGTCTCAGCACATTAAACTACACATTTTTACAAGCACTAAAACTAGGCAACATTATTTGAGCTGGAAGTCAACAAATGTTTTCTTTAAATTAGGCTTTTTTTTATTTATTGTAATTTTTTTTTTAGGTCACATTACCACAGTTTAGCATGATTTAAGGGAATACACTCCAGAATTTTCCATTATAGTTTCTTCAGTTGCACTTAGATGCTTTTAATGGAAAATGTGCAATCAGTGAAAAAAATACTAAATGTTTTTTATGTGTATTATATTATATGTTATATTTCACCTGCTTCCGTTTATTTGTGTTGTAACTGAACATCTGACCAGGATTGGTTTTAATCAAGAAAAATAATATGTAGACTCCTCACAGACACTTAACTGTCCTAATACTACAAGTGTGCATGTTGGTGTTTCATGCAGCTAAAATGATGGCTTTGCTTGTTCTTCTCACTGTGGGGAGCATTGACTGGACTTTAAAGTTACCAGCTTTTCTCCATGTTTTTTTTTTCACAAATGCTTTGAAAAAAGTTTGCAAAACAATATTGTTTCCCACTACATATAGTTTGCTCTATGTGGCAACAATAATACAATAAAAGCGATGGGGTTAATACAGTTCCAAAAGGACTAAGCAAGCGACTGCACTGACAGGGAGGTGGGCAGTGGATGAAAATCTTTGGCGAGACAAGGTTGATCTGATTGTCTGTGACTTCACCTTTTTGATGCAGCATTGTTTTATTGTGTACTGTGAATTTGTGTGGTTATACTCTGTGCATTTGTGGGATATTTTGTTTTCACGGCACATATATTGACTTAGATTTAGAGTGCACTGACAGCAGCTCACATCGAAGGCAGTGTGTTCTTGAGTGTCAAACTGATTAGACTGATAAATTGATAAAAACTATTGATTGTAATGAAAACAGCAAATTTAAGAGCATTGTGGTGAGGAAATACAATGGTTTGTACGGTAACAATTTAATGCCCTTTTTTGCTGATAGTTTTATTTGAAGAATGGAATTTAATTTTAACCACAGCTAAATTTAAACATGCCAGCATGTTCATGTCATCACTGAAAACAGAACATTTTATCAGTTTTAGAGAAAAGGATATTCTGATATCCCCATTAAATGAATGTACAAGAGAACAGTTACAAATGAAAAATGTTTAAATGGAAAGAAAATAGCTACAACACACTGGGAATTTGAACTTTTGTTTTTATTAACAATGCATCCCTTTGAAAGGATTGTATGTTTCTTTAGGTCATCAATGCCCCCAAAAACATACTGTACACATTATACAAGGGAAACCACGATTCAGGCAAAAAAAAAAAAAAGTCTTTAAATTATAATACAGTCTTGAGGAAAAAATATAAATAACTTTTTTCTTCTCTGGTTGAGCCACTCTATTGTACAGACATATAATAAATAGATCGGATCTGACATCACTCAGCTGATCTATGAATCATCTCTCTAGGAGTCCATTTGTTTAGCAGCATTATAGCAAAAACAAGCCAATGGAAACAGAGATTCCCGTTTCCCTGGAAATCTTTTAAAAATCCTTTAGTCATTGCAATCCCCCCTCTTCCCCCTCTTCTATCTCAGCCAATGACACAGTGATACTGCATTGTGGAAACAGATTCAGGGGTAATTATAATCCTACAATGTAATGGCAACATGTAATGGCAACCTATTTAAAAAAGAAAAGTTTTACTAGCAAGAAACAAGTCAAGGTGGCATTACAAAATTGCCATGCTTTGTTGCACATGCAGTGGAGATGAAGCACAGAGGTAAAAAGGCCTTAAGTTGGGTAGCTGCAGGGTCTACACTGGGTTTAAAAAAAAAAAACATCTGTGAGCTTTGTACTAAATCTATAATGAATCTTTAAGCTTGTACAACCGTGCATCTTTCAAAAAATCAGCCCGACTCCTAAGAAACGTATTAAAAATGCAATGACGTACGAAAAACATTAAAAGGTCCTAAGTAAGTAAAGGATGGCATATACTAGCATTCAATTACATGCTGTTCTCCTCATGTAATGTGTAAGTATGGCATAAATAGTGCTTTAGAAAATACAATACTAGCGACATTTGATTGTCTGAGATACAAGAAATAGAAAAGTAATTGGCTGTCTGTGCAGACAAGAGGCTACAGATTGTAGGAAGAGGTGAGGCAAGAGATGCAAAAGCACATTTCTGGCTAGAACAGATAACAGGTCTGGGTGGGATAAGAACCAGGAAGGCTCCAAACAGGTTTCAAAAACAACATGACCCCTCTGTAGTGTTTTTTTTTTTTCATAAGGAGAAAAGAATGCAGGGGTCTGAGGAATCACTGGGTAGACACAACAACATGCCTTATTCATTTCAATACAGAAACACACCTCTTGAAAGACATAAAAGTGATTTTTTTCTTTGTCTTTATTTAAAAACACAGCGTGAGTTCTCGTCTTAATGATCCAACTAGTCCTTAAGCATTACGTTGTATGTATCACCGAGTGCTGCTCAAAATTGGCAACCCATCTCAAAACAGTATTTGGTGAAACTCCTCCCCTCTTTTTCCTTTTAAAAAAAGTCTAAGACAGCATCGTTAGGCGTGTCGGATTAGATTTTCTTTAGAGATACTGACGTCCTTTGTTTCCAGCTCCTATCTGCCAGAAGAAAGGTGATAGTGATGATGACCACCTCCTACTCGTCCGTGGCTACGATAACTGTGTTTTAAGCAGCAGAAACATGCCACATGTTTCCTCATCTGTAGAGTAATAATAATAATAATATTAATAATAATAATAATAATAATATTGAGTCTTTCAGTCTTCTGTTCTGTCCAAGTGTGCATGGTGAAAGGACTGGGGCTGGGCAGGGAACACAAAATTGGGGAAGATGATCAGGAGTCTGCAGGAGGGTCAACATCCTCTTCAGCAGGTTTTGGTAGCTTTGTCAGGATTGCCTCTGCTTCCTCATACATCTGAAAAAGAAGGAATATGATCAAATGCAAAAGGAGCGGGAGAGGAAATAAAGATTGCGTCCACTGAATGCAGAAAATGGATGACAGTGCTGTAAGGTCTTACTGGCATGAATTGCACATCCTGGAAGAGTTCCTGTATGAAACGTCGTGAGGTCAGTCGGAACATACAGTGTGCTAAGAGGTAGGAAACCTCAGAGTACAGGCAGATGTCATCAAATGCATATGGAAACTTCTCCTTTATCCTGAAGAGAGAGTACAAGTTTTAAAGGACACCTTCTCTAGTTGTTCTACTGGACAGCCTTCTCCAAAAAATGTGTGTATTTTAAGAAAAACAGCTTTACGTCAGTAGTCCCGTTTCGTGGCCTTTGGTTCCTACAGAGGAACTGAGATTGATGATGAGGCGAAGCACCTCTTTCCTTAGCAAGACTCGAGGGGCAGGGCCATCTTCTGATATTGACTTTCCACCTGCAGAAAACCAAAAATAATGTTTCAATATTTTTCTTTGACATCTGCAACCTACCTCTTTTACACGGCAAATATCAATATAAAATCATACATACATACATACAAATTCTACATTATAATGCCACAGAGGTAATTGCACTGTTCTTGCAATTTCTCATCGTATGTCTCTTGGCCTGGACACTTTTGTTGTTGAAAATTATGTTTGGAATTTGAATAAAATCTTACCGATGACAATGTCACCAGGTGTGGGCGTGCTACAAATGGAGCCTTGAGACACAGCAGCATCGCTGCAGCCCGACACCCCAGAGAACTCAGACTGAGGCATTACCTCCAAGCGATGGCCACTCTGGCCTCCCCATGATGGGAAATCAACATAGTCTGGCAGAAAAAAAAAAGTCTTTGTCATGTTCTACATGAAGCTGAAAGTACATCCATATAAATTAAATTATTATATTTGTGATGGCTCACCAGTCCGAGGGTTGGTGCCGTTGATCAGCGGCTGTGTGGGGTATCCAAGGATGATGGCACCTACACAGTAGAGGCAGTTTTCTTCAGTGTGCTCCTGCAGTCCTGACTCTTCCAAACCCACCGTGTGGTTCTGGCAATCGCCTCGGCAAACAATCAACTCTGAGATACTGAACTGTTGCTTTAGTACTGGGACAGCAGGACGATCACCTACAGCAGGATAAACAATAGTATACACCCACATCAAGCAAGTTTCTTACTTTTTTGCTTTTGATTTTCAAGTAATAAGTAATAGTAATTGTTGCTTATACCATCTCCGTCCCCAAAGAAGAAGCGTTTCCGCTCTTCGGATGGTGGGCTGATTCTCTGCTGAAAATAGGCTGAGTCTCTGATGTGGAACATATCATTGATGTCCATGGGTAGTGCTAGGCCAATGTAGTCATCACTGCACCCAAAGGTGGCACTAGAGACCATAGAGCGCACTGAAGAGCAGCGATGCAATGTGCTTTGGTTGATGGGACTGAGCAGCTCCTCTTTATCCAGAGAGGCGAAGCTCAGTGCTTTCAGAAACCTAGGGAGGGCAAGAGGAGAGGTGCGTGAGAGGATCCGGGGGGAGAGACTGGGACAGAAAAGGACCATGGGGACCAAGTGAAAAAATGTTGGATAAAAGCACAGAGACAGAGGTGAGCAGAGAGTGAGAAAAAGGTTGGGATTAAATCTGGCTCTAAAGCCTCACACAGTTAAGATATCAGGGAAACAACTACGGACACCATCAAAACAGAGGACACGTGTCAATCCACAGTGTGACATGACTGCCTTATTGAGACAATGCCAGTGTACCTATTAGCATTAGCAAGGGTACAATGCCATACAGTAATTTGTATACAGAAATTCAATTTTTTTCCTTAGAACATATAAAAATAAATTAATCCTGCTTATCCTTATAATTTCTCCAGAATGTGATTTAAAAAAAGCCTAACCATCCTCCATGATGACTAACGACCTACGAACAGATGCCTTAACTATTAACGGTAAAACACTCACACTTACTGGCTTGTTTCCTCACCTGTTAGTCCTAAGTAAATTTATCCATCCACATATTTTTAACATGCGTATGTGCAGAGAAGCATACACACAGGTCAAAATACAGAGAGTGACATAACACTTAAATTCCATTTTACATATACACTGTAGGACTTATCTCTAACTATGTGCTGGTTATACTTCTGGCTTACAGCTTTAGAAGGAGAGAAAATTTACACTAGGCTAATTCACACTATAGGCCAAAGGGAGTAAAAGCAACAACAAAACAACTGTCGGCATCAAGCTGTAATTGCTACTAAAGCAGAAGGGACGTATTCAGAACCTGATCTGTACTAGAAGCTACTTTTCTACAAGGAGGACAGTGGGTCCACCCACCGTGGTACAAGTGTTCTGGACAGCCTGCGATATGAACTTAAGACACTGGGTTCTGGACAGGTACCCCTTCTATCAGATATCCTGACAGACATAGCAGAAGGTGCAATAAACACACTCACACCAATTATTGGCAAGTTAGGAACCCAAACCCAAGCACCAAACACCAGTGCTACAGTTACAAAATGGAAACACATTTTGAGTGTCTCAAGAATATCTAGCATTAGTAAACACATATATAAATAAAAAAATACACACAAACACACATTCAGGTATATAAAAGAAAACATTGACATATTGAGCTAAAGCAATGCCTGCTTGCCATTATATTGTTGAATTGACCCTACCTGCGAGGAGTCAATCTGGAATCCAGGCTGCCGGTCTTCATAGTGATGGTATCAGTGAACAGCACATCTTTAGCAGGTGAAGCTAGTGCTTCACTGTGCGACAAAGACGGGTGTATCCTCTGCTGCTGCAGCCTTTTCAGTGTAGCATAGCCCAGCGCGTCTCTTGGGCTGGTGTACATGAAGCTACAGTCAGCCAGACTCTTTATGGTGGTTACTGAAGGAGATTTGAGGGACTGAGCTCGGCGGGGGAGAGTGTGTGAAGAGCCAGGTGGTACCAGAGAAACAGTGGAGGACTTAGATGTGGACATATGGTTAGTCTGAGACTGAGGGGTGAGGGACGAGAGCGTTTTGACAGTCTTGGCAGAGACCACTGTGTTGAGGCTCACACAGTCAGAAGAATCTGGTTCAGGATCGGGATGCTCTGGGTTCCCAACAGTCTCCCTGGAAGGGCTGGAGCTCATAGAGCTGATGCCGCTGGTTGTGGTGTCCGTATTAAAGCTCTGACTGCGGCTTTTAAACTGAGTACCTCCACCACCTCCTCCCACATTGCCTCCACTAGAAGAGGAGCCACCATCTCCTCCTGCAAGACGCTCTCTGCTGCTCTGTTCCCTCTCTCGGCTGGGGTGCTCCGCAGTCCCGTGACCTCCTAGACCACTGAGTGTGAGGCCTGAGCCCCCACCTCTGGGCAGCCTCCCATCCACCAGCTGTTCCTCAGAACCTCCTCTGTTTCCAACAAAAGACGTCTCGAGGCTCACTGTAGGACTCTTCTGCATTCCTCTGCCATTAAATATGGGAGTGAATACATCTCCCTGGTTTGGGCTGTAGACAGAGGGTTCTGTCACTGTCCTGTTCCGCCTAATACTTCCCATCTTGAGTTCAGTGGGAGTGCGAGAGCCTGACAGGGTCTTAGGGTCACTGGTGGAGCGCAGCTTCTTGCTGGGGAGCGAGAGGGAGTTGAGCAAGCGGGTCCGGACCAAGCGTGTGGAGGCCAGGATTGTGAAGGGGCTCCTGTCCTTCACTGGTTTGGGGTGTAGATAGAAAGACGGTTCGTCTGACTGGTCCAAAACATCACATTTGTCATCATCCAGGATGTACATGTCTAAAAGCACAAAGAGCGAATTACACAAACACAACAGGACTATAAAAAAAAGCTAACATCTAACATAATAAGTGGAGCATAAGCACAACTGGTAGAGTCTTCGTATGCTCAACAAATGTTGGCAATTAAGCAGAAACAAATTAAAAAACACACTTGGCTGGGACTCGCTCTCGCTATTGTGGCGTGAGCTGGTAGATTCAGAGTTCAGACTGAGCGTGCTCGGCACTGAGGAAAGTTCCGAGGTCAGCTGTGTGTCGACCTCATCTGGAGTTACAGGCCACAGCGTCCTGCGACTGTGTCTGACTGCATCCCAACCAAACTGTTTCAGCACCTCACAGCCTTGCCTGGTCTTTGAGATTACACCCAGCACGTAAACACAGGTCCTGTGGACAGTAAAGGACAGTTAAGTACCTCTTAAATCATTGTTGGGATATTAAAATGTGTGGTAAATTAGTTTAATATCCTTAAAACAAGCCAAATAATGGGAATTATTCAAAGAATATATAAAAAAAAGACTTAGTACTTTTTCGTATGTTTTTTTATCATCACAGTTTATTAGCACAATATTTTAAACATTTTTAACACCAGAAAATCCTGCTTACTATCAACATTGCTCCACTGCTACTACCAGCAATAAAAAAAAGGTGTTTAAATTGGGGCTTACCCTCGTACTGACAGCACCTCACAGTGCTGAGCTAATGCAAGGATGTCAGGGATGACATTCTCCTCCTGTAGGAGATTCAGACCCCAGTTTGAAGACCCAATGTTGCCCTGTATGAAACACAACCTTACCATCAGAGCCATTTTTTCACAGAAATTATTGTTGACAGAGTAACTGAGATTACATAAATTTTCAGACATATTACCAGTGCCCAGAGAGCAGCCTTCAACTGTTTAATGCCCTCCCAGGTGTCCAGCATCGGGGAGCGAACTGTGTAGCTCAAGTCAGGAACCACACTCTGGTAGAAACCGAAAAATAATACTATTATAAAAAAGGCTTATAAGTACAGTGCACAGCTAAATGAAGAATAGTCAGAAGTTTTTACCTGAGCCTCCAACAGATGACAGCCTGTCTTATCATGGACCAGCTGACCATACAAGTGCACAGGAAGATAGACATTTGGTCTTTGTAACCTGAAGACATAGGAAAAAGACATGAGGCATGAACATTGCAGTGTACCACACAGCTCTTTAGGTGACGGCAAAGCTTCTTAACCTTTGGTTGCTGCGTCTGACATAGTTGTCTCCATCAACAGGTTTGCGGTAAGTTGTTAGTGCTTCGTTGAGTTGCTCTTCTATCAGGTCTACGTACTTAAGGTTGTATTCCTGCAGACCAAAGGGGATTTGTAAGGTCAAAATTTGTTTGTGGACACAATATTAAATACTGGTCTAATGTCTATAATACCTTCTGCCATTTATCGAGCTGTTTGCTGACATAACCCCTTTCGTTGAGGTAGGAGAAACCTTTAGGAATAGACAGGAACCTAAAAAGCAGAAACAAGATACAAAGTTTTTTCAGAAGGCATGTAAATGCTTCAGGACTTTTTTAAGACTGAAACATAACATGTACTGAATGTCATATTTCATAAGTGAAACTGTTTCAGTAAATGCTCACCTGAGGAGCAGCAGGAGGCCTTTGTCTCCCAAGTGGGACAAAGCTGGTTTTAGATGAATTAGAGCATGAAGATTGGCCTGTGAAGAAGAACAACATTCAAAGTCACACTGCTTTCAAAACATTTTGAAATATGTGATTATTATATCTCTAGTTACTGAGGAAGCCATCTAAACCTAGCAAACCACTCTTGGTTCTTTTGTATCATAATGAATTTGTTTTCCATTGGTTACCTTGTCCTCGCAGGCCTCGTCCAGTATGTCTAGTGCCTCCATGGACACAGCTTTGCTGTGGTCATGAAGCTGTGTGACCAGCAGCTCCATGCCCCAGCTACTGAAGAACTCCACGCCTGCACGCAGCAGCACACGGAGATGTTTGGTGGCATACAGCCTGCACGTCTGCTCGGTGAGACAAGAAGCATTGTTGCAGGAAGAGGATACATGATTAGTGTGAAATTATTATTTGTTCTTCACATGCATAATGTAGTTTCAATTGGCTGTACTTAGCTACCTAGTTTTGGAGGTAATGGTATGTTTGTGTGCCTGGCTGTCTTACATCAGTAGCAGCAGTGAGGATCTTGGAGAGGATCACTCTGGCCAGACCGTCTCTGCTGTAATCCAGTGTGGATACAGCAAGTTTCAGCACTGCATCCTGGTTCTTCACAGAGCATAGATTCAGCAGGCTACAAATACAGTGCAGATGTTATTTTTAGCTGTTACAACAATCAATGTGTCTTGCATCTCTTTCATCAAATGAACACACTGACACTGGTACACTCTATGGTTCTGGTAAAACTCACAAAAGCTGCCAGGTTTTTCAAATCACTCACCACTGAAACAGGCCACATTTCTCCAGCAGTTTGACTCCCTGTGGGTGTGCAGAGAGTGTTCCAAGGAAGAGAAAGTAGTGTTGGCTGAGTGTGGTGAGCAGGCCATTACTCTGCAGACAGCGCTCAGGCTTCAGTCCTGAGGATGAGGAAAGCCATGACACCATGTCCCTCACCAAGTCCTCAAGGTAACCCTGACCATCCTGGTAACAAGTGAAGCAGTAGAGAGGCCCAACAGGAGGGGAAAATTAGACAACGGCAAAGGCTAAAAATGAGAGTTGTGCGTAGGTGTGTGCATGCACACTTCTCTAACCTCATCCGAGTCCATGAGGAATTCGGCAAACTGACAGCCAACCACAGTGAGTTGCCTGGCCTTTACATGATCCAATGCAAGCCCTGCATACAATTTACTACTGGGCTTGTAAAAGTACAGCAGTCTCCGCACAAACCTGTATTACACAGAAAACAGGAGTATTTTAAACGAGACACAAGAAAACATCTCAAACTACTTGCACTGATGCAGTGTTTTTAGATGATATGAGAGCATCTTACTTGTGCATCTGTTCATCTTTATTGTTCCTGAGGTTTACATGTGGCCACTGGGAGAGAAAAAACAACATTTGAACAACAGGAAAAAAACGTAGTCAAATCTGTGGTCGTTTATGAAAATGCCCTGACCTTAAGAATGGTGGCAATGAGCAACCAGTTCCACTCCAGGTTCTGCTTATGGTTGAGAATCTGACTGTCTCTCAGGTTCATCATCAGTGCTTCTTCTGTGTCCTAAGCACACACAAAGAAAATATTCATTTCACAATGTAATACGTAAAAATACAAAGGTGGTTTGTAGTTTAATTTCACAGTGCTACTTAAAAAGCACCGGTTAACTTGCACAACTTGTAATTAAGATATCTCTGCAGTTTTATTTATTATTTATTTACTTACATATGGCAGAAAACCACAGTATTTTTAATTTAGGTGTGTTATTTGGAAATTACAAAACTGTGTTCCTTTACATCTAAGGCATGTAATGTGGCTAAATCGAAACATTGAAAAGCATGATAGTATTTACCTTAATAAAGTAGATGTCCCTCTGGACGCGTGAGTGCGACTCTCTGCGGTTATGTGATGATACAGATTTGCGGATGATGTGGTCCAGATAAAGGCTATATGGTTTTAAACCTTTTTTCTTCTTCTCATGAAAACGCTTCAGATTGTTGACTGCTGCGCTTGCCCGACTGGAACATACGCAAAACACAAGATTTTATTAAAATGTTTTGAATAATCGGTATTCAAATTTTTAAACCCACACAATTTATTATCTTCATGGTTGATTTTTGGAAGTGTACTGAGTTATAAGTGAGTGCACATTTATAAAAAAGTGGAATGCATTGTGAGAAAATATACTGTGAGTTTGCACTGAACAGTATTTTTAGTGAGGGATAATGTGAGGGATAAAGTGTGTGTGTGTGTGTGTGTGTGTGTCAAAATGTACTCACAGTCGTTTCTCCTGGGGGATGTCAAAGGAAGCTGCCATGTTAATGAGAGTGGGAAGGCAGTGCAGATGGTGACTGTGGGAATGAGGAAGAATGGTGTTTGCCTAAACAAGAGAGAGACGGGGAGGAAAAAGAAAAATGCATTTAGTATTAGAACGACACTAGCTCAGGTATAGCACTTTTTCAGTGTTTGTTGTTGGAGCGATGCACAAACACATACATTTAGAGAAAGTATGTCATGTGTCACAGATACTTGGCTCATTTTTCTATTACCATGTGTAGAAGTTCTCCCAGCAAAATCGTGGCTCTGACAGCGAGCTGATCATCACTGCTAGTTACAACTTCAACAAGACCCTACAGTGACAAATGAAAAGAGAAAGGGATGGCCCCAGCTAAGTAGCAATGCCACGGAGCAGATGTACAGAAATATAATGCAAATGTGTGCTGTGACATATTAAGACAATGAGAAAACAGAGGCGTTGATGTCTGATGCTGCTGAAATCTTCCAAGCCAAATATTCCTTGCCATGCACGTACAGTACTTTTAGGAGTAGTTGCTGACTGTAATTTCAATCAAACCTGGTGCGAAGGTTAGGATAAAGATCTCTGCATCAACTCACCTCTAAAAGCCCACTAGTTATAAAGGCAGACAGGGCAAATGCCAGGTAGTTGTCCATCAGATCAGGCCTAATATGGCAGAAAACATAAATCATTCTGGGGCTCATACAAATACTAAACTGACCACTTTTGCCAGCATGTTTCATTTCTGTACTTTCATACATCTCTCACCTAGAACGAGCCCGATGGGGAAGGATGACTTTGGCCTCAGCAGCAACAAACCCATCAGATAGTCTCCAGGTGTCCTGAAACCTTGCAGGGTCTGAAGTAGACAAGGGCCAATATTAACTTCTGTATGTGGAGGAATTTTAGTGTAAAACGGAGCGCTAAAGGGGTGTTTCTGTGGTCGAGATCATACAAAGTCAAGCAGTGCTGTTTACAGTCATGTGCAAAAGTTAGCACCCACTCATATTTGAAAGGGCAAATAAGCAGTATAATAATAAAGTAATATATGCACAATTAGGTGTTACAAATATTTCTACATCAGAAATTTAAGTTAACATTAAATTAATTTATCCCGGCGGGTGCAAAATTTTACACAAGTAAAGGATTCACAAGATTCAAACTTAACCCAGGGTTTGAAATTGAGCTTTGTACTTCCCTAATAGCCAACATTACTTGTCCAAAATGGAAAATGTAGACTTTTTGAAAAATAAATTAAATAAATGTGAATTAATAAATTAATAGAAACAGAGAAAATGATTAACAGCAGTAAAAATATGCTGATTGTCTGTAATCGGACTTTACACACCATCTTTACAACTGATCCCAATACTGAAGGGTCTTAATTCACAAATGTTTTGTAGTTTACAACACTGACATGACGTCTACAATAGTAAGGAGCTTTTGAGTAATTAGATACACACAGGCAGGAGTGTTATTCCAAGCTTGTATTATATCTGAAATAAATGGAGCCTACGCTGTTACAATTTGCTGCTTTTTCTGCTGATTTTTAGTTGTAACAAAAATCAGTAAACAGCAGACAGCCCCTTACTTAATGCAACAACAGGTGCAGACATACCTACATGTAGGTCATACATTTTAGATGGTTATTCATACTTTATGAATGCCATTTATTAGTGTTGGTAGAGTTGACATGGATGACATTTTGGAGAGCAGCTGTGCTTCGCTCAATTCAATCAATTCTCACATCAAGGCAGAATTGTGAGTATGATTCAATTCACTAGTAATACTAATTATACTTTAAATCATTTTATTTTGGACAGTGTTTGCTGATATACACATGAGTCCATGTCTGTAAGGTACTTAAAGGACACTGAAAGATTCATCAAAAGTTGTTGTAAGTTGCAACGATATGACAAACATGGTGAATGTTTTGTTTGTATTGTGGGTCCACAAGATTTATGCTTTATGATGTAGTAGGACAGCATGAAAATAATTAGACATTGTCGATAGTTCAACTGAAATTAGACTATAGACACTTTAAGGGCAGACTTTAGATGATTTAAAAAAGTAAGAAAGTAAATATATGGCGGTCAATGCTGTAGCGTGGTGACATAAATAATGGTTTGCGTTGCATTTGATATCACTTGACACAACCGGCAACTGCATGACACATTCCACTTGCCTGAACATTAAGGTTTACTTACCTCAGACAAGTGTTAATGCCAAGCCCTGTTAACCCTACATCTAGTACAAAAAACATGTTCATTGAGCTGCTGCATATGTGTTTTGATCATCAGAGGTAAGGAAAATGGTCAAGGAAAGTATATATATTAAAAAAGTTATACTCTAATAATAAAAATTTTAAAAATAAAAAAGGTTTGTATCCTTAAGTGGTACAAACTTTTGCAAATGAATATCTAGACACACTCACTAACACTCGGCAGAAGTATACCGTTTAATTTAGAGCACACAGAAAATATGCACTCACCAACACTTAGAAGAGCTTCTGTGAAATCTTGAGTTACAATGGGCACAGGGAGTCTGAATATCTCATATAACACCTCCAACAAGCCTCTCTGCAGGGCAAATTGCATTAAGAAATCAGATACATTTATATTTGATGTGGCTTGTACACTAAGCGTCACTCGAAAAAGCACTACCAATATCATATTGTTACTGCTGTGTAACGCAATGCCCTAAATGTTCAAGTGAGCCCTATTTCTGCTGTGGATTTTCAGAAAGGAAGCTGATAATTACTTGATGTGTTCATCTGAATTGATCCGTCTGTGCTATGACAAATGTCTCATTCCTCTAACCAGGCACAAATGACAACCAGTTTGATTTCAGTTAATTATAGGTAATTCAAATATGGGTGTCAAATTACAGAGTACTTTTACGGTAATAGGTCTATCTTGTCAGTAAAATCTTGATTGCTAAGTAAAACAAAAGAAACTTCTTCAAAATCACCCACACATTTTTTAAATATTTGGTATGAAGCTGTTTTGATACTCACCCTAACTTCCATGTTTGGTATGCTAAGTAAACCAATCAAGGACTGAATTCCCGAATTTCCAGCCTTGCATAGGTTGATGATTCCTGAGTTAAAAAAAAAACAAACAAAGAGGACACAATGGGGAGATATTAAACTTATAACGCCTTCAGACTACTTATTGATTTAAATAACCACATTCACCACCCCATCTAAGGCCTTACCAGACCAGGAGCGGAAGGCTGCCACAATGGCCATTCTACTTGACAAGAAACGGGCCTCTCTGTCCTCCCTGTCACCATTAAAACACACACAAACATTGAAAAAGGAAGCTCCATATACACATTATCATTATGATACCTATAAAGTACTTTCAATCATAATAAAAAAAAGCTTTTTACAAAGGCTCAAACTACACAATCAGAGCTAACTCTTGAAGGAAGTCAGCTACAGTCAGTGGAGATTTTTGTGTATAAAAGCAAATCTTTCAGTGACTTAAAGGATTATCGTGACTTAGCCTGCTTCAAATCCTCGAGCAAGTCATTCCGGAGTCAAGCATGACAGGGGCCATATCACAAAACTATAGAGGAGCTCATTTTTTTAAATGCATGTGACAAATTAATGAAAACAACAAACAGTAAAGAAAGGGAAATGTTAGAACACTATCTTTTTGTTTCTACTGTAACAGCCCCGCCTTTCAACACACACACTCACTTGAGTTGCCCTTCAGCTGTGTCTGCGTTGTGACGGTAGTGAAAATCTGTGAAAGGCGCAAGAATTTGCTGGAGGACAGAAAATACACACATAAATAAATGGATAAATACAAAAGACAACACACTCTTAGAACACTATTAGTTCTTTTAAATTACATGAAGCATTCTAAAATATCGCCACTACACCCTGAAGTAAGATTTAACCCTTATCTCATATGACATCCAAGAGAATATTATGATTGTAGTGATGAAACGATTTGGTCCCAAGTGTCTGTTTATAGACAATGAGGCTTTGCAGAAATGTTGTAACTGATTACTGTAAGCTCCATGGGAAAGGGACGGGCAACCTACAGCTGCTAATCCTGACTGGAATGATTCCGAGCACACTGGCTCCTTTCTAAGCAGTGCCTCCCTCTGAATTCGCATCTGTATGTGTACCTCCAGTTCGACGTCAACACGCACGTACTGACGGGTACGTGGGTGGTTGAGTAGATGGAGGATAGTGGTGATAAGTGCTTCGTTGATGCGACTCAGCTGACAATCAATCACGCTCTTCAGGATGGTGCTGAGGCCTCCTCGTTTCGCCACCACCTCTGGGTTTTTCAGGGCTGTGTAGGCAAATAGTCAGTAACAAAGTTACAGGCTTTTCATATTTCTATCATAACAAATTAAAATTGGGCAGCTTACAAGTTTTTTTCCCCACTAACTAACAACTTCCTTAGGCTCCTGCCAAAGGCCAGGTACTCACCAAGTTCACATATAATGGCTATGGCTGCACGAACCATGCGGTCTCTCTCATGTAGTCCATCAGTCCCCACAGCAATTAAAGAGTTTGCAATAGAGGTGGGGAACATCATTGCATTGACAGTGATAATCTACACAGGAATACAAGAGAGAAGAGATAAAAGAGAAACATGAGTCATCAAAAAAGTCTGGACCAACAAGAGTTAAGAAATAGAAACATTTTGTATTGTCACTTTTTTAATACCCATGTGTATTCTGAGGATCAGCTATCGTAAAATTTACAATATCAGAAATAATATCAGAAATATAATGTGTGCAGTAACAGAAGCACAAGTATTATGTTTATCTGTCTGGCCATTAGTCCCTTCCTGAAACAGAGCCTTGCTATGTGTATGTGTGTGCATGTGTGAACATTTACAGTAAACTAGAGAGCTATAAATAACTTGCACTCACTTGTGTACTTGTGTAGGCTTGCAAAAATACATGAATATTTTCTTACCTTTCGGACTAGTCTTAGAGCCTGAGTCCTCTCCCCCTCATTGCTCTGCTGGATGTCAATGCACCTAAAACAACACGTAATCAGTCTTGCCCTGTTATTTCAACCAAGTGCAATGTGCGGTCAAAACAGGATCTCACCTGGCTATCAAATAGTCCACCTGTAGTCCGAGGACCTTCTGCAGCACGCTTGTGTCTCTAATGAGGTAGCGGAGTGCCCGCAACCCTGCAGCACGCACTTCTTTAGCCTCATTCAGTAGAGCTAGTCGCAGACTAGGGATTAAATACCAAACACTTAGGTAGAATGGACAACACAAAAGATTTACAAACTACTGTTATCTTTCAGAAGAATTACTCTTTTTTATTGAAAAACTTATAAAATCAATTAGCCTGATTCACCAACATTTTTTAAAGACAAAGTCCTTCCTAAAAGCAGATTTTTATAAAGATTCTGACATAAAAAATTATTTTTTGGGACTGCTCTTAGGTAAGAACTACAGTAAGGACTACACTCATGCCCATTTGAGGGGCTGACATTTTTGCAGAAAATTATTAATTATAGAGTTTACTTCAGTTATACAGATCAACAATGTAATAAGATTTATATTACAATAATATTTTTTCTTTTATCATTATTTTATGAATCATTTTGGTCTTTTACAATTATTAATTACTCTATTAACCCTTAAATTCACACCGCACAACATCACCATAAAGTGGTACACTTCCTGCAGAAGAGACTCTGTTTCAGAACCACAGACGTCCAGTGCTCCTCTTCAGTTGTCATGGGCCATTCTTGACTACTCCAGTACACTGCTCTAGAGTCTCATGGCCTTTTTTTGGGCACTGGCGGGACATTTACCCATGTTAAATGGGACCAACTAGGATTTTTTCAGCTTACAAGCACAACTGAATTTATTATTGGAAGAGCACAGGTGCAAATAATTTCGGTAGTTTAAAAACCCGTCTTGATTTTTTTATGAATTTAGAATTTTCTTTAAACTTCTCTTAATAATCAAAGTTAAGAAGAATAACTTTGGAAGATATTGGTGAATGAGGTCTAATGTTTCAAACGTAAAACAGCCCAAATGGTTAGCCACAGGGATTGAATCTCAATCCAATAACTGGAAAACAAAACTGTGCACGACAAAAAGAACAAAACGTTTATTCGATAACTACTGGTTCTGGACACAACTTACCAAATGATGATTTCTTCATGTGTAAACCCAAAACATTCCTCCCGGTGGCCTATGCTGCATAGCAGCTATAATACAGAAGCAGAACAAAAAAGATTTGATCCATAAAACCATTTCATTACTATGTCCTCAAGTATGAAAATAAGCCTAGCACAGGCATATGGTAGCACTAGGGCCAAGGTGTTTATAATAGGAGGACACAGCAACTCTTAAATGGCACCATCCTTCATTTGACAAGCTCATTGTTTAACAGTGTTTGAGTCAAAGAGGCACCAAACTGACAGACAGCTCAACACTTCCCTGCAGCCTGCTGCAGCAAGAGCCATGTATGTGTGTTTGCTGGATTGTTATAATTTGGTTATATTGTAGTTGAAATCGTTAAAGGACAAAGTGACGCTTGCACTTTAGATGCAAGTAATTACGAGTGATATATATATATATATATGATATGTACAGAAATAAGGTGATACCAGAATATGCATCAAGCTGTCTCTCAAAACTAACAACAACACATTCTAAAACTCAAATGCACAAAGCATTGAGCTCCTTGTGCAAAGCATGCCGCCTTTTTCTAAACCACTCGCTTTTCTTTTAGGCACTCTGTGCACCCTAGCACTACCAACTCCCAAGTGCTACTCCATCACAAAAGTTAAATTTACCCTTGCCTATGTTGATACAGTATTAGCAGGGGAGCTGCTGATGACATTGAACAGGTAATTTCTAAGTCAATTTTCTTTCAGTTTCAACATTCACTGCATAAGTAAAAGCAGATAAGGATGAGGGTGTAATGGGTGTGGAGAGACATAAGAAAGTGGTTGTTTTAAAGCGGATGTGATGTCACAGCCAAAACAGGCAGAAGGAGGGTAGAGATGTAGCGAGGGGCATATGACACTCTCCAGGGGGGATTAGGTCACCCTCACTTCCCTGGAACCCTTATAAGGAACGGTAAGGCATGGTGCTCAAACACACAGACAGACAGACACACACACACTCTCTGGCTATTGCCCCACTGTCAGTTGTAAACAAGAGAGTTGAGTGTACTCATTAGAGAGACACAATTCAGGCCCACACACAGCCTTTGGCCTGGTACAATACCAGCTGCATAGTTTTCTAAAGGCAAACGCACACTGGCAGCAGGGCCAATAACAATTGATAAAAATATGTCCATGACAGACAGACAGCAGTAGTTTTAGGCAGCAGGCTCACTTGGCAGGAATTCACAAACATTTAATTGGAGTCAGTGTCCATGGTTGGATAGTTGTGTAAATGGCTCTGACATTTCTCATTAAGGTAACAGTGAGCAAAAACAAGACACTGCAAGTTTTAATCCGTTTCTTGACTTTCAGTTTTGTAATTCATTTTCTACACACTGGTGTTTCTGGTCAAAAGAACTGTAATGCTTGTCTTGAGTGTAAGGCACAAAAACACATTGGAGTTCTAACTAGTCCATCACTGCACTGACTGAGGCCAGAATAAGAAAGAATGTTTAGATGTAAAACTCTTTCCACTCAAAAAAATGTTACTTAAAGGTTCCCTGTCCACAGTAAAATGTCCAGAAAATGAACAAATTGCCTGACTACTTGGCACATATTTTTGTCTTGGTCTAAGCATTCAAAATACTTCTCTGGTACCTGCTCACATGGTTTGATGTTACTTTAGCTCAACACACACGCTGAATGCACATTATAAGCAATTACCCCCCAGAACCTTGCTTTTACAGTCAACATTTAAGTGCAAACCTGGAATAGAAAAAAATACGTATTTCAATAATTAAGATTTTTCAACTGATGGTCTCATGTTCATGAGAACAATAATGAGGAATTTGAAATGTTAGGTTTAAAGATGGAGAGCCGCTTTTGATGTACATTTGGCCAGAGAGCTTTCCAATCCCTAGAGCTCCTGTTACATTCACTGTCAGCATCACAATGACAGGCACAGCAAGGCCTGCTGGCAGCAACACCCAAGAAGACAGGATCAAGGAGAGTTCAATGGTGACACCACAGAGGAAGGGGGGGTACAGCTACACAGAGATCTTAAGAGTAAGTCAATCTCTTAAAAAGCTGCATTTTTCTCGGCATAGTCTTACAGAGTTTTTTTGTAGCTTTTGGGAGGAGATAACACCCTCAAAACATCACTTTCACTGAATGCTGTCAACACAGCCGCAAATAGCAAATAAAAGACTGCAATGAAAGCATCACAGCTTGGTAGTGTTACCTTTATGAAGTTGTTCAGGTGACCCAGTTTTCGCATGTTACTGACTCCGTGTGGTTTGGCCACATTTTGAAGTATTTCACGGAGGTTTTCTGATGGATCTGCAGGGTAATGAAAAGGAAATACAATGTAACTAAGACAAGCATTAAGTCATATTGCCATAATATTAGTCAATGAACCATAATGATATGTTGCAGGAAGAAAGCTGGTTTAGCTGGTCAAACTAATTTACTGTGTACAGTCAAAACAAGGTCTAGACAATAAAAGTAAGAAGTGAGGTGGGAAATGTTTTTTATTTTCAGTTCCTTTCACATATGACGGGCTTATTGTAAGGCTAAATGTTTCGCACAAAATGCAAATGATTATTAAACACAGTAAACAGGTTCTAGATCATGCATTCCAACAAGAAGACAACTGCGTTAGAAAACATGAATATGGCAGATTTGTAAACTGTGTGCAGTATTTTTTGCAGTAACAAGGTTCACCAAAGGATGAGGAAGGTTTAATTTTAATTTGTCAAAAATATTAGCTATCAGTATTAGTCATCAGTCACACCAACACTTCTAACACATGAATAGACAATTATGAACTTCAAAATACTTGTCTATTACAAACTGGGCTGGTAGATATGGAAAAATAAATGCATTATTATAACAGTATGATTCAAGTCATTATTCTTTATTTGAAGATACTTAGAAACTCTTGTGAATTAAAGACGTTTGTTACTGTTGTTCCTTTAACATTTACCACAGTCTCTTTATATTGGTTGTAGCTGTGTTTGTAGCGATAAAAGAAAAATGTTGTGTTTTCACCTTTCGTTGATTCAGGTTTCTCATTCCAATATCTGATTTCTTGGTGAACCCTTTCCAAATGACAGAAAAAGCTCTTTTTTTTAGAATTAACTATTACCCAAACTCTAACAAGGTGTGAGCTTGGCCTTCACCACACTTTCTGTTTGTAAGCATGTGTGACATGCCCATGTTAACAGCACATATTCAAACAGACCCAATTCTATGTAAATGTGTATAATGTTGTATTACTCATATGAGATGCCACTAATAGAAAATCATACTTATCCAAAGTGTTATTTATTCAATATTATAATAACAAATTAAACAAATATTGATAAGCATGATAATCATCAGAGAAAACAATTAACAAGTTAAACAAATACATTAGATATCGCTGTGAGTCCATTAACTGACAAGGCAGATGTAGCGGTCTTATGGGCTCAATAAACCTGAACTCAAACTTGCATCATACCAGAAGAATACAAACCTGCTCTGGTGTGAAGCATGTAGCCATGGTGGTATGATTATTATTGTACATATTAGCTTGCGATTTTAGATAAAACAGTTGACAGGACAAGTAAGGCTCCTCCATAAGCTGTGTATATGATATGGAATGAAACTGTTATCTTCTTATGTGGCATTCATTAAACAAGTGCTGATAAAATTTAATTTGCACGGCAGGAATAAAACCAGCAGGTGCCTTGGTCCCGAAGATGGGGGCACACAACAACAGCAGCAGATCCATGTCAACAAACTGCTTTGCAGACTTGCTGCTACAGCAGCCCGTGCAGCTGTGAGCCACTAGGAAAAACCACCCAGCGCCCTGCGCTCAGCCTAAATGCTGCTCGGTTAGCAGCATTTAAGCCAAAATCTCCTGCAGCCAGCGATGACCAGAGCATGACTACCTCACTTGGGGCTGGCTGGCTAAATAACAGGCTCTCGTTCCCACTCACACCAATCAAAACAACAGAGCGTCGTCATGGCTGGTTAGCCGTGATAGCTAGCTAACGCTACTCAGCTAGTCAGTTAGCTCGCTACCGCCTGTTATTATGGCAGGCTAGCAATGTTATTAGACTAAACAAAAAGGAAAAACCGGCGACATGACAATAGCAATGACAGGACAAGTGCATCGATTCACTGTACGTTCACTTCACGAGGCTAGTGTTTGCAGAAAAGCCCCTCATCCATTTTGAACAATAATCGCTTTCAGGGTGATGTGATGAAGCCTCAGCTTACCTCTGGTCAGATCCAGCGGTACGTTCTCTTCCCCGCTGTCATTCCGACCTGTCAAAAACACACGCCGCGGACATGGTGAGGGAACACGCCAAGGTCAACACATGCCTGAGAAAATCGCTTTGTGCAATGAGCCGCTATTACAGAGAGCAGGGAGCTGAGTTTTTCACGCTTACCTCGCATCCGAAGACTCCGGATAGGACGGCCGCGGAAGCTGGCCGCCATGTTGCCAGGAACATACACAACACCGGAAACTTCGCAGTTTCTCGCGAAAAAAAAACTCGTAAGGAAGATCGTGTCGACAGAGCGGACCTCCCACAGACCTGAGATCAGTCGGATCTGCCTTAATCCCTCCTAATCCTGCCGAGTGTGATAAAATGCATCTGACCTGGCGACTGTACAACAGTGAATGAAAAGAGAGCCGCTGGATGCAAATGCATAGTTTTCTACGCAGATATAAGGTTATTATTTAAATCTGAAAAAGTGCACGCAAGAGCTGCGTTTAGAGCTACGAAAGTGGAACAAAGAAGGAGAAAAGAAAAGCAAAAAGAAGTTGAGACATTTTCAAAGACGAAATAAGAGATTAAAACATAGTAAGAAAGAGAAAATTGAAGTTGAAGAGGAAGGTGAAAGAAAGTTTTAAAAATTACAATTAAAACGAATGAAGTGTGCTCTTAGAAAAGCTTTTGACTTCACTTGTAGTTTTATTATTTAAAATCAAGCACATTTCAAAGCACCCTGAGTATATTCTGTTGCTTACTGGGGCTTTTATTTAGAAAGTCAATCACATTTCAGCATTTCCTGTGGTTTGCGCATGTGTGTTACTTTGCGTATGGTCTGTGTGTTTAAAATGTTTATACTAATAAAGAGAAGAATGATAATAGTAATTGCTGAGTCATCACACAGAAACTTCAGAAAGCTCATTGGATCAAAACTACAGGTTACACTCACTGGCCACTTTATTAAGTGCACCTGGACAATCTAATGCAATCCAAAACAACAGCTCTTATATAATAATTCTACTTTTACTGAATTATAAGTTCTTCGTTTTTAAGATGAAAGTGTCAGAAAGGTGATAATTCTACTTTCATTTGTGATTTGAAACAATTTCTGGAACTCTTGGTTTTTGGTGGCAAATGGGAGTTTTAAAAGGTTCTGCCTTGACCAAGCCATGAAAAAAAATGTTTTACAAGTTCTATAATTATGAAAGGCACATTTCCTGAAAGACAACAGGGGTCTCTACACTCTGATGTATAATTTGTTGATAAAAGGTTAAAGTTGACTAAAGATATGAAAACAGAAAAAAAATTGATAAGAGCTGAATATGAGCAGTTAGAGTGTGATTGTTGTCACACCCTCTAGCTGTGCCCACCATTTCTCTTTTCAGACCAACAGAGTTTAAAATTGACCCAAACTACCTATAACCTTCCAAAAAAATTACACAAAAAGCTAAAGGATCTAGACCAGTTAAAAGTCTGAATGATATTTCTAACTCAACGTTTGATCATTGAGGAAGCAGATCAAAATTTGTAAGTATAAAGGTGACTAAAGAGAAAAGGTAACAGCCTGCATGACCACAAGATGCACATAAGTTGACATTTCTACTACAAACAGTTGAGAACTAGTTAGCAACAAAGGTCAGCAATAACCTCACCACGCCCAATCTTTATTTTATGGATCTTTATTGATGATTTGAAAAGTCACAAGCAATTGTAAGAAAATGTATGCATTAACAATTAATAAATCATGTATGCTATGTTGCTCAATTGCACAAGCAAATGTTTAATGTATCTAAGTTAAATTAATAACAAATTATAATATTTATACATATCCACCAGCCCTGTGTCAAGTTCTTGGGGCCCAAGACTTAAGGTGATCTGGATATTCTGAGCCATGTCTTTCGAACTGTCACTGTAGTTTAGTCAAACTCATAGATGCATTCTGTAGAAAAAAGGAAAAAATTGTTATTATTTAGTAGTAGTTTTTCTTTTCATTTATTACTATACTGTAAGTATTGCAGTGAAAGAAGAATTTTTAAAAAGTGAAAATAAAAATACCACAATGTAGAATCTAGACTATTGCTGTCAGTAAATAACAATCAGAGCTATCAGATACAGATAGCATAACATAAGCAACAGTTGGACATACGTAAAACAAAAATATTGTTGTGTTTTTGAATATGTATGGTTAAAATATTCGCAAATTTAATTTCATTAGCATTACCTATCAAAAGACAGTAGAGGATCCCAACCAACATCATCATACACATCATCTATGGGCAAATAGAAAATGTTTAGTAATATATCACCATGACCATTTGTTTCTCCATTATATAAACGACAAAAATAGATAACATGTTCACCTCCATCTGTGGTTGGTTCTGGCAAATGAGAAATTCTGAAAAATGGATGTCAGAGTTAACTAATTTTTTAACATAACAATAAAAATAAAATAATGATAACAATAATAATTTGAAGATAATAACATTGATCTTTTTATGTATTGAAAGTATTTTGTTGCAATAATCAAGTTAAACACTAGGTGACACCCATGCATAACAATCTAAATTTGGGACAGAGGACATTTTTATTGAAAATAAATAGCTCTTTAAAAAATAGGCCTTTAAAATGAACGCCCGCAAACTCTTAGTGTTTTGTCTTTACACCAAAGACAGCGATTGTTTTTTTTTTTTTACCATAACACACCCACTGTGATTTATAGTGTGAAGACCAAATCTAACCCACCTTGTCTCTGCATTATCTACCTCTTCATAAATGGCATCTTCCTCTTCCTCTGTTAAAAAAAAGGAAAAAAAATCATTCATAGGTTTAAAAAGGATCATTATCTATTTTCCCAACAAATGAAGTGACCTAAAGCAGTGTAACTTACCATTTTGTATGTTTAAGCCACTAAACAGAGGAGGGAAAACATAATATGTTAGATTAAATTTGATATAATAATTTTATATTTCCAGATATTTATGCAGTCTCTTAGAAGTAGGATGTTTTATACCTATCAGCTGACACCCCAATATCATCATAAATGTCAGACTCATATTGGAAGCCTGGCTCTTCCTTTTCTAAATCATTATATCCTGTGTGGGCAAACTCGGCGTTCCCACAGATATCTGAAAGAACATATGACCATATCATCCTCTTCTATTCCTTAAGTAAGTGTTAGTGAGTGTCAAATTTTTGTTCAACAACTGTTTGCAACTTACAGTAGCCCCTTCTGTTTCGGGGCAGCCATTGTCCCTTTGGGATGTCAGGCTTGCTTTGATTCAGAGACATGTCCGATGACTTCTTAGTTACACAAGCATGTCCTGTAGTCTAGTTGAGGGTAAGCAGATGAGAATTATGAGTTATTGTTTTATTTTTACTTGATCGCTATTACAAGACATTTGTCACATTGGCGACACAATGCATAATATTACCTCTGTCCTTTTTATAGGATAATCTGTGAAGACAGCACATTAAATTCAGAAGTCTTGTTTTTGAAATTATTGAATTTGTTCTTGTTCAATCTGACAGTTTAGATATTGACCATCTGACAGATTAAAATAACAGTGGATTTACTTTACCTTCATTAAGTTGAAATGCAGGGTTCATGACGCCAACATCATCGTAGAGTTCTTCCTCGTCCGACTCTTGACTCCTTTTGGAAAGAAAGAACTTTGTCTTTACAATGTGTAAAAGAGATATTTTTTAAATTGAACATCTTACGGTTAGGATTCTTCCTGTAAGAACTAGTTCGACCTATGATATGTGAATATACTCACACAGTAGCTGCATGGTTGGAGGGTAGCTGCAAACGTATAGATGGAGGAATAGGTGGAGGTGCAGCACGTGGTGCTTTCAGCCCTAGCCCTGCCACACAAAATTCCGTTATCTTTTCCGTTAACTTTCTACATTCAAAGAAGCAATAATAACACATGAAACTCATACTTTAGTGCATTTCAAGCAGTTTTTTTTAAACCATCATTCAAATATGCTCTACTCCTAAATTCATGAACACCAATACCTGGAATCCTATTAGGCTTGGCAGAAGGCAGTGGAGGAACATCAGGAAGCCTCTTCTTAGGATGAAAGGGGTCATTGGTCTCGCTGGTAAGTTTGATTGGGGTTCCACGTGTTTTTATGCATTTAGTTTTCTGCATCGTGGGAAGTTTGGCATTTTCCACCCCACCACTACTGTCTGTCAAACTGTGCTTTTTGGTGGCAACAGAAAATTTGGTACTATGCAGTGTTTTGGGCAAGGATGGCACAATATGTTTCTGGGTTTTGGGTTTCAGAATAGCGGTGTCCTCTGTTCTACTATCATTAAGCCATGCTGGTGCGGCTGAGGCAAAGGAGACACTAGTTTTAGTGGAAATGTCAATGTTTCCTTTCACGGCAGATTTCGCCACTGCCTTTTTTGACACAGAGGATCCAGAGAACTCAGTGCATTTCTTTGTTTTAGCGGGTGTAAACGATTTTGCTCTGAGTGATGAGGGTTTCACGTTTTGTTCGAGAGCAGTCGTGAGTCTTCTCTCAGAGCCAGGTTTAGGAATATGGGAACTACTGGCTGTGTCTACAGCATCTGATCGAGTCCCTTCCAGGGCAGCGATTTTGTCTTTAACAGAGGACACAGCACAGACATTTTGTTGAACTGGCAGAGGGATGCAGCTTCTGTTGAGCTTAGCCATGAGATCCTTGATGTGTAACTGTCTCTCCTATATAGAGAGGAATATGAAAGAATTCCTGTTTGAACTAGAAAATCTTAGTTTTTGTCTTTACTTTTTCTTTTTTTACAGAAAAAGAAAGAGAAGGAGAAAAAAGAGGAAATACCTAACTGCAGAGAAAGAGATTACATCAGAGACCATTAAAACTGAAGACTCAGCTTATACAAAGATTATAAGATGTTAACATAAATAGTCAAATTGTGAGCACATTTCAGAGATTAGGTTAAAACAAAATGCAAGAATTTATAAAAACTGGGGAAAAAAACAAACATTACAACATACTCACCTGATCTTTGCATGTACGTGTGTGTCTGTCTGTGTGGGAAATCAGTGTGACACAACTGACTAAGCAAAATGCCCCACCTATAAAGGAAGTCTTACGCTCTTGAGTAAGAAAAGGCAACTGCTTAGCAGGATTAAAATAGTGTTCTTAAAAGGATTAGTCACATTATACTTGTAGCAATGTGTAAATGTATTTATAAATTAATTTCCTTAATCCCATGATTGACTCAATAGGTTTTAGTATTGCACAACTGTAATCTTTCTAAACAGATCAGATATAAGATTCTCTCAATTTTGAAATATTAGAAGGGCACTGGTTTTTGGCTATAGATTTTTTTTTATATGGATAACACATTTATGATAAACTGCATAATAAATCTTTTGTAAAATAAAGTAAGACATTTCTTGCCGTTTTGACCTGTGGCATGAACTTTCCGTAACTTTATCGTATATATTTTACAAAACCTTTGGCATGCATTTATCCTTAACTCTATGTGTCACAATTGAGGCCTTTCCACACCTTCTAAGTTCTTACCTCACACTTTCACAGGAAGAATCTATATTATGCTGAAAATTGCAATAGGGAAAACACTCTCTTTGTATGCGATTTTTGTGTATTTGGTGCATTTTGTAGTTGGAGTCAAATACACCAAAATTAGCTCAAATAAAGCAACAAAAATTAACTAATTATTACATAGACATGAGTCTTTATTCAATTGCCTGTGCTTACTAGTAAAATAGCTTTATATTTCTACAGTCAAGCATTTCTTTATTTTTTCACGAGTGCAGTTGCAGATATGAGAGCATCAATGTCCTTTATGGCCTTAGATGTCCTCTGAAGAGCTTCACCGATGTGGCTCTCATTCATTAGATCATGAGTTACCTCTTCTGCAGCGCTAGGGGCTTGAGGTTCTGTGCTTTCTTTCTTACATCTTAACAGGTGGCTGTTATCCAGAAGAACTAGGGACAGGGTGTTAAAGAACACACAATTTCTTCTTCAGCATAGCTACTGTGTAAAAATACTACATCAAAAATCCATATTTGCGCCACAGCCCATAGTAATACAATCAAAGGATACAGTTGAACCGTTTTATCTTCTCCAGCTCTGCAGCTACAAGGTCTGATCTGAAGTGAATAGAAATGCATGTGAACATTATACAAGCTGTAAATATTATAATCAGGTTTTGACAATATAATAATAATAATGATATAAAATAATATAACAAAAAAGGACTCACAGACTTTCTCCAGCCTGTGTGACACTCGTGTGCTGCTTATAAGTTGCAGGATTTGACAGATTTTCTTCATGTGTTGCAAAGTCAGAAAAATGTCCATCCTGCAAACAAATAATACAGGATTATAATTTAATTAGAAGAGTGACTCATTAGTAAATAGAGTAGATAAATATATCAGCTGGGACTACTTTGAATTCTTGCAAGCAGCTGGGAGTAACAGGGAATTTCAGGGAGTGCTTGGCTTGGTTGTAGCAAGTGAGGATCCTGTAAAACAGTGATGTGGTCATTAGAAGCTTGAAAGATGTGCCACCATTACATTTACTGGAGAGTAAAAAATGTGACAGCTTACCTACTTGCACGACTCACAATAGAGCCTATGGAATAGGCCTGTCCCAGTATATCGGGTGGAAGGCTATTCAAATGGTATGTGACCTCTTTTACCTGTGACACAGAAGTAATTAAATGATTTAATTAAGCTTTGTATAGTACCCCCCCCCCCCCCAAAAATGCTATTTTTAATGTTGTATAGTGGCCTGTATGGAATAATCCTACCTGTCCTGACTGCCGGTCAGGTTTTTGATGAGTAAAATAAGTGTTTAGTACACCGTTAGACCGGATCACTGATCCATCTCCTGGGGAAACTTCTACTACTGAGACAGCTCCACTTAGTATCCTACACAGGAGGTATTTATAGTTCAGCTATAATTATTATGCACTGCGACTGTATTATGAAGGTAAAGCTTAGTTTTGAGAATAAAAGTTAAACAACTTTTAGCACTTCATGTTGTAAAAGCGATGATTTTTATTGACATAGTCTCACATGATAAACTGTTTCCAGTTAGAGGAGACGATTATTTAGAATCCAACAGAAAATTTCAAACAGTCTTATGGCCTTTGTTAATCCTGAAAACCTGCATACCCACCTGTATGTGACTCCTTGACACCACATCACTTTCACTGGCTCTGCAGGAAGATCTTGCTCTGAAATTTCTTGTTTAGCCAATGGGTCTTTAAACTGCCATCTTAAATATGTAAGTGCAGAAGTTGAAATTACTCACTGAACAAGATTAAATAAAAGCCCTTCGTGCGTGTTAGCAATCAACAGACCTATGTCGGTGAGGTGATGGACATGTAAGAGGCAGTGACTGAGGAAGGCGGGACTTCCTCTCGTCGCTGGATATGCTCGACATCTTAGTCTTCCTGTCCATCTGGTTAGAATGGCTCGTTGCCTCTGTTCCATCATCTTTAGATTTAGACTGATGAGTTGTCCATCGATGGCGAGCCAACGAGAGAGGGTAACACCACATGGGAGCAACAGCAGAGCAGGAATGATGCTGGACCACTGTAGTCGACTGGTACAGCTCTTCGGGCTGTGAAAAGAAGAGAAAAAGCTGACTAAATATACATTTAAAAGTATAAAACCTGATATCTGTCATCTTTGCAGGTACCTTTGTTTGAGCAGTGTTGATAATTCGAGGAGAGCAAGACCTTGACCTGTCTGTTTCATTCCTTGCGCTTCTTCTTCCCTGATGAATCTCCTTGGACCCACCATCTGTAGTCACATCACTTACTTTCTGCTGACTGCCTGGGCTGCTGTCTGGATCCCTGAGGTGGGAATTAATTTGACCCTGACTCAGGCCACATGTGAACTCAACAGAAAACTCTTCACCTGAGGGTGACAACACCAGCACACACTGCCCTTCCTCTGACTTGATGATGGTCTCGCCTCCAGGTCCGACCTCAGTTTCACAGGAAGACCATTCTGGCCACTGCACTTCCAAGTCAATGCTAAAAAAAGGCTGAAGGAGGAAATGTAAAATTTACAGTCACTTTATAGCATCAATGCCCCCACATAATGTGAGTGAGTGGGTCAGGTAATAATTCTTGGTACCTTCTTGCAGTCAGCAGGGATAATTTCTTTTGGCAAGTATGGTCGAGCAGCATATTTATTCCTAAATGCAAGTGCAGCTAACATCAACTCCTGCAAAATGATAGAACATTTAAATTGGCTGAGTATGAAATGAAAGCAAATAACCACCAAACTTTGTACATCTGTTCCAACAAACAATAGTTAATGCCTGTACCTTGTGAGCACTGATGGTGAACCTTGTCCTCTGTCGAAGTCTCTCGGTGGACTGCAGAGGATGTCCACAGGGGTCTCTGGCTTTCACTAACACAAATTCACTGCCACACGGCGACACCTGTAACTGTGATCCGTTTGAGCAGCGGACATCCACGGACTCGTCCTCATACATGACCATCAAACTAACACCGGTTTCCATCATTCAGCCTGGAAACTGGATCGATCTCCTTCTTTCTTTGCAAACGCGCTGACAGTTAAACACAGTGAGGCGGCAACGTCATCAGGCGGAGACGTTTGTTATTGGCGCGCTTATCGCAGAAGAGTGGGACAGGAAGTGACGTTTGTGTGTGCATACGAAATATTATCTAATGTAGTTATAGCTACTGCTACAAACCATGTCCTACATGTATCTTCAATAAACAGATAAATATAATACACAATGGCCTAAATCCATCCAAATATTATTATTACTTCTAAACATTATTACCATTTGGCATTTAAAAAAAAAACACATTGTTATTGTATTTAATATCCTGTATCTTTATTCATAAATCTTTCTCTTTCTCTTGTACTTTTGTCAATTCTTTGTACTCATTTTTTGTCTTTTATGTCTTCTTCAGTGCTCTGTGTGTCAATAAAAAATGTTTTATAGGGTTCAAAATATTTAGGGAAACTTTATCATTTGTTATTTATTGAGGGCAACTTTAAGAAATTTACAATTAGCTTCCTGTGGTTTTGTTTTGGGGAGTATACATGCACACCCCCGATTTCTTTACATAGAGATAAAACCACTGTCATCTGGGCAATTTCATGTAGAAGAGCTGGCCACCCAGCACATGCCTTTCTCCAAATGAGGAAACAGATTAGACCAGAAAGACTAATTAAATAGATATTAGTATTTTAAAATATTTCAAATTTTGACTCTAAACTACCTGTTATTCCCTTTTATGATTATTGATGGAAAATAATATTTTGTTTTCCTAGAAACTAAATCATCAAACATAAAAAAACAACTTTTATGGCCATCTATAAGACCAAAACTATGCCAGTGATTTTCACAGATTTAATTTCACAATAACCCTAATAGGAGATGTAGGAACAGTGTTGCAGATATGGAAAAAATAAAGTGTAAGCGAAGTTAAAGTAAAAGTAAATGACACCACCTCTGTTAAAATAATCAAAACACATGAGCAAAACAGGCTAACACCTAATAAACAAGTTCTATTTGTTCAGTATTTTAACAAAATTATATTGTTAGTTGAATAGTCAATAATAAAGAACATTTTAAAACAAAACCCTAAGAAAGAGCAGCAAAGAGAGGACAGTTTTTGAGGGCAGGATATTTTGAATGAAACAACAAAAGCGTCCAACCAAATTTTTACTTTACTTTTTGTTTTGAAAACACATATATTGGGCATTTTTAGCTTGTTGCAGCAGTTTTAGGCCCACCTTCATTTTGATGGTTGGACCTCGAGAGTGGAGCACAGGCACTTCTGCCTTTGACCTGAAGATGGCAGCACCACCACTTACGCTACGTGCAAACTGCTGCAATGTCGGAGAGAAGAAGATTCAATAACATCGCCATCGACGTAGTAGCAGCGGCGTCTATCAAGACATATTCAGACAGTTCGGCAAAATAAGTGACGCTTCATATTGCAATGGTTACACCGCCAGCCTGTCCTTTTGCTGTCGAGACGCTGGAGCTGCAATGAAGGTGCATATTTCGAACATCATCTCTATTCCAACATCACCTGTGTTTGGACTATCGCAGCAGCTAATGTTAAATATTAGGTCGCCGCATCAACCGCTAGCTTGTGCTAGCTAATGGTCAAAACGATCAGAATCTGACAGCTTTCAAAAAAACACTGACTTCAGAGCAATGTGAGCGTTAAAAGATTCAGGTGAATGTATTGTTATTTCTGATTTATCGTAACGTTAACGTCACCTGGCTGTTAAAGTAATTGAACTATGTAGCAGATGGACTCGAGTGTTTGTGTTGTGGTAACGAAGCTGTCTGCACTGCTTGTCTGCTCGGTTCGTTCAGCCCTGTGGGTAAATCCCCTTTTAGTCACCTCATCTATATTTATCACCGTATGTGTCTGTGTGCAGACAATTGGACTTGCTTCTGCGGTAGACATGTGTATAAATGATTGTGTTGCACTCTGTAATGTTCTTTGCACTTTACCAACAACATCACCAGGACATTATTGTGAGCAAAGGCATCACTGAAGTGAAGGTGTTCTGTGCCTAACAGGCAGGGGCCTCCTCCATGTGGGCTTCATGCTGTGGTCTGCTAAATGAAGTCATGGGTACTGGGGCCGTCAGAGGCCAGCAGCCAGGGTTTGGGGCAAGTGCTGGACCCTTCCGATTTGCCCCCAGTGCGGGGTACTCAACATACCCACCCACTAGCTCAGGGAGTCCAAGTCTTGTATGCAAAGCCTGCGGCCAAGCCTTCTCAGTCTTCAGAAGGAAGGTAGGTGCCTGGTTGCTCTTCATGAGGCAAGTATGTTAATTTGTCTGTGAACTTAATGAGAAAGAAAAGGTGGTGCATGAAAGGAAAAGGGGTTTTAATTGAATAATTTATACAGACGTACTAAATATGGGCCATACTTGGCTGAGGAAAACTGAGTAATCAGTTTTTTGCACGTACGTAGAGAACATGTTTTTATTATTCTCACTTATAGTGCTACTTGGTCAGGAGGCTTAAGAGAGACATTAGTCTTAAACCCAATTTATTTACTAAATTACAGATCTTCTGAATTTTAAAGCAATTGTGTAGAGCAGAGTGTAATAACCGTTTTCTAAAGAGCTAAAATAATGTTTAGCTGTGTAGGAGCAAAATAGCCCAAACTTAATTTAATTTGCAGCCGGAGGCTACTAATTTTTATTGGAAACTCAGTGTCGTGCTAGCTGATTGCAGAGACAGATGGACAGCACACTGCTTTAGTAATGCCTTCACTAATGATCATGCATGGTTCACAGGGTTTCATTCCGTTTGAGCTTCACTCCCGCATTGTGCTTGTCTAATCCCAAATCATGCATTTCTTACGGCTTTATGTTTGTCACTTAAAAGAAATGAGTTTCCTTCTGTTTTTGTACCGTGTGAGACAGAGCACATGTGAATGTGAGTTGGGAAGATTTAATGATATTGATATGCTTTCCAGTTATCTATTAAATGTTTATTTATCTGTCTTCCTATATTTTCTTAAAATGTTATGAATTAAAAAATAAATGAATAAAAGTAGTATGAATGACAGGAACATGTGGTCACACTGAAATGTCTAATGCTGCATTTTGAAATGAGGAATTTTTAGCAGTAACACATGATAGAAGGCAGAGGCTAAAACACTAGTTGTGTAATTTCCCTCATGTTGTCAGATGATGTTATGTGCTATTATGTTGTTTATATCTCTCTCCCATAGTATATTTGCTGCGACTGCAAGAAGAGTTTCTGCTCGCTGTGCTCTGTGCTTCAGGAGAATCTTCGCATTTGTGCCACTTGTCATTTACTGAAGGCAACAGCCTTTCAGCGGCCACGGCTAATGCGTCTACGAGTAAAGGACCTGCGTCAGTATTTGTTGCTTCGTAACATCCCCACTGACACATGCAGGGAAAAGGAAGACCTTGTGGACTTAGTGCTCTGTCATCAGGGCATTGAGGAAGAGGAGGATCCTGACACCGGCAGTCTCCACTCGCATTCCATGTATACGCCTACCCCCTCTACCACTCAGTCTGCCTCTGAGCTGTCTGCTTTTGTCATCTCTCAGGAGGAACATCTGAGCAGGAGTGATAGCTCTGATACCAACCAGGTCAGAACCAGTTTTAAAACAAACACAATTTTTAAAACCAATTTGGAAGCCAGTTACAAACTCATCAGGATTCCAGAAAACAGAGGACAGCCGAAAGAAGTAAAATCACCACAACATACTGAAAAAGGGGCTTAGCTCCAAGCAGCCAGGATCCACTCTAAATACTTGTACTTGGCCTGCTTAGGGTGCAGTTAGCTTTTCTGTGAATGGAGGGTAAGAGACATTGTTTGTCCTAAAATATGACTGTGTTGGCTGATTAGTGTCTAATCCTAATCCTCAGTTAATGGAGGATTAGCTAGCTGAGAGTGGCATGTAGTGTACACTAACATCCATTATTGTCTTGCAGGATATAGGTGATGCCACATCAGTGTCTCTCCTTAACCTGGACCCCAATGAACACACTCCTGAGGTGTGAATTATCAATTTTTTTGGTATAGTGGTGAAATCATATCATATGTGAAATATTGACAAATGCATTTCAGATCTGTTGCATGTTGGTACTTGGGTATAAATAGAAATACTCTGTAACACAATCATATCTTTAACTGGAGTGCAAGGAAACCAGTATTTATTGACTAGTATTATATTCCGCACTAGATTTGCTAAATATGCTTTCTTGCTGCAGTAATTACAGTGCTTTGCAGATTTCGGGACATACACACCATAATATACTTCAGATGTTCAAATTACAATTGTTCTTTTTGAGCAAAGTAAAGAGTGATAAACAATCTACAGTGGAAAGAGTGGATGAAGACTTGATAAACCCTTTTTTTTTTCCTTTCATGTAATATTTATTTATTTAAAGTTTAGTCTTTATTTTTAAATGTATAATTTAGTATGGTTTCCTATTCCTAAAGGTGAGTCCTCAGACACGATGTCGGGCCAGAGCATCTCTCTCAGACATCTCCAGCTTGAGAGACATCGAGGGCCTGTCTGTTAGACAGCTAAAGGAAATACTGGCAAGGAACTTTGTCAACTTTTCAGGATGCTGTGAGAAGTGGGAGTTGGTGGAGCGCGTCAGCAGACTTTACAGAGAGACGGAGGAAAACAGGAAGTCATGTGGGTATTTCATCACTCTGAGTAAACACTACAGTTGACAGTTTTCTTATTTATTAGATTATAGAAATGAATAATCATACTTATTCTAGTAGTTATGAATTTATTATGAAATAAGTTATAGTGTAAACATGGATGTGTTGTTGTTTAAATATTGAACCCTTTACTGTGTGATTAAGTCTTTTTGTTTTTTTTCTAGTGGAAAATGTGAGCACTGCTGTAACCACAGGTAAGCTGACTCCAGTTTGTTTGCACTTTCCTAGATGTCACTATTGAATAAGACTTGCGGCTTTTAACCAGCAAAACCTAATATCTCTTACTTCTGACAATATAATGTACGCAGTAATAAAAAAAAGCAGCACTTTAAAAGATTACACCTAAATGGGGCAGGCTCATTCATGTGAGTTTCCTCATTCAGAATCATAATCAACTGTGTCTTGCTTGCTTTACACCTTCCCACACAAAAGTGGTGGCCTTTCCCACTCCAATCTGCAACGGTGCCATTGGAGGTAAGGCTTATGGGTTTCTTGCCACCATTGCTGTGGTCACACATTCCACCTGTGACTCGTCTCTCCACCATGCTTACAGTTATCTTCACCACATGCGTATTCACCGTGAACCTGTTCTTATTCATTTCCAGCTGTTTGTAAAACCCCTGTATGTGATTTGTGTGGTGTGGCATTCACTTTGAGAGTCTCTGGAGTCTCTGGCTGTTTTTTTTTTTTTTTTTTTTAATTGTTTTAATTGTAAAATACATTTCGAATTTGTTGAATGTAGGGACGCGTGTTACATCTTTCATGCTCCAGGAACATTGATCAAACAGTTCAGTGGATCAGTGTTCAATGTTCAGCTGTCTGCAGTTCTTCGTATAATTAGATGCAATGTGTTAGCCATGTTTGTCCATTCTTTACCAGCTCTCCTCCAGTGAGGACTGTGTGGTTGTTATAGAAACATCTTGACCTACAGTCATAACAGGCATGGACATTTTTCAGGAAATTGAGTGCATAACCTTACTGAGATAAGGTCTACAGGATAAGATAAGGAGTTTTATTAAGTCACCGACTACTTGTCTCCACCCTTGTCCCTCCTCAGTGCATGAAATATCACTCGGTTTCTTAACTTTTTCACAGAATTCTCTTTTTGTCTGTCTCATGCAGATGCAGAGAAGGGCCCTCTCATGATCCACGACGATAACCTCTGCAGGATCTGCATGGACGCCGCAATCGACTGTGTTCTCCTGGAGTGTGGCCACATGGTCACCTGCACCAAGTGTGGAAAGAGGATGAACGAGTGCCCAATCTGCAGGCAGTATGTTGTGAGGGCCGTGCACGTCTTCAAGTCCTGAAGCATCACTGCTACGGAGAGGCTCAGACTGGGACTGTACCTAACTCAATCATGCAGCTTATAATATACTAATAATTTACTTATTTTCTGGATGTGTGTATTTCCCAAATTCTCACATTATTTGCACACTTAAATATTATGAGAATCTTTTTTTTTCCTCATGAATTGACCCTTCGTTTTCACTAGAGGGCAGAGCAAAGGATTGTTCTCTGTGAGTCATTCCCCAAGTAAACATGTCTCTTAACCTGTGTTTATTCCCAAGTGTCTGTTTTGCTTTTCTTGCAATTTTTCAACACAAAGAATGTGTGGCACTCAGCCACGTGCAGTTTTGTTACACACAACCCATCACCCTCAGATTTGCCTATAAACTGTAGCTAGCATTCAGCTCTGCTGAGCATTCTCTAGAACACCTGTCTTTACGTGTGCTGCATATGAATACATATCTTAGTAACACTGAGGACAGACATACTGAACCTCCACACAGGAAGGAGAGAGAGGATGAGTGAACTTGTTGCCAAATAATGGGTCATGTCCTCATGCTTGACACCCATTTTTCCCTCTTCACTGGGCTGGCCAGTGTGTGGTTGTCGATTGTTCAGCATGTTACACCAGAAAGCACTTTGTTCACACTGTCTGTCAATATACCACTGCTCACAACACAGTGAAAACTACAGCCAGAAATAGTGGCTGTTCATACTTAAGCTTGACTGATGAAATTATGAAGGCTACTTATTTTGTTTGATCGGTGGGATAGGTTCCATTAGAAGCGATTGAGCTTGTGTTTTCTTAGCCTGTAACTGAGCACGTCCTCTGCTGTTGTGACTCTTAAATACTGGTGATTGATAATGGTGATTTAATATGCTACTGATGCATTGATTTTTTTTTTTTTTATTATATTCACCTGACTGATTATAAAAGCACTTATGATAATGCATTACACATTAAAATGACCATATTAAGTCTTTCATTACAGCAATAGCTAACCTCTGCCGTCACCTCTGTCCTGTGGAAACACTTAAGTGGAAACACAAGGCAAAAACTGGTGCTAACTCATCTAAACATCCATATTTTCTAGTTCAACTGTGGATGTAAAACTGAATGTTTTGTTGTTTTTTTTTGGTCCTTATACATTGTTGAGAATGAAATGAACTGTCATTCCTTTATAGTTGATTCTAATGCAGGATGTATGTATTGAGGTTACTGAAGAAATAGTTTACTGACACCTGTAGTATGGAAAGTATATAGGAAAACTTACTCGCTAATGTATATTTGCATAAATTTATCCTTACGAGATATATCTATATTTTGTTTTCTTTTTTCATTTTGTCAGATCTTTAAATGTCTTTGCTATTGGGTTAATTTATTATTTCAGAACTGTTTCTGCAAATGCTTTTCTGCCTCTCTTGAACCCGAGCATTGCAGACAGCTTAAAGACTGGTTATGTTATACCCTCCAATTTGTTAAACTTTGAATTTGAAATCCCCATTTTTCTTCTCCTCTAATCCTGCTCATATAGAAACACCCAGCTCTGTACTATAAACACACAGTTAACATTGCTGCTATTAGAGTAAACATGTCCCCTGGAATCATGAACATTAGCAGAGCAGGTTGCACTTTTCCTTTAGAGAGGGTGTTAACGTTTGCAAGATTTTGTCTTTCTATTTGGGAATGTTGGACTTTTTATTTTGGTAATTAAAGCTTTTAATTAAAGTCTGTTTTTGTAAAATACATCTCATATGGTGTCCCTCTATTATCTTAGATCAAAATAATATTTAGTGTTGAAATCATCATTCAGTTAATTTAGCAACACTTAAATCCGAGAACTGAGATTTTTAAAATAGTATATATTAGGGCACTGGTGTCAAACACTGACTGGTTTCAGCTTTTAGGACGTGTTCTTTTGAATAGACTCAATGTTCAAAAGTACAGCACCTAGCAACAAGTACTTATAACCACCCCCACAGATTTGTTCACCTTTTATTTTTGCAACATTCTATCATGGTTGATTTCATTTAGCTTTGTTGACACTGATCAAAAGAATACATTTCAACATAATCTAAAATGGAAATTAGTTGATTGCATTCACTCTTTTGGAAGTGACACACCCTAATGATCACTGGTTACAATTGGTTTGAATTTAAGATGGAGATTATCTGATTGTAGCATAATCCAACCAGATCTGAAAGGTCCAGTTACTGGTGAATCTGTGGGCTGAGAAAATTCTCAATTTACTTTCCCTTACTCTCGACTCCATCATTACCGGTAAGTCCATTAGGCATGTACGAGATTTGGACTAGTGAAGGAGGCTCCAATGACAGCTAAAAGTCCTCTGGAGGTTGGAAGAAACAGAACATTAAAAACCTGTTGCCTGGGTTCTACACCAGTGTAAAAGTGGCAGAGAGAAAACACTCTTGTCTATATTCAATCTCAGTTTGCCAGAGAGCACGCAGGAAACACTGCAGCAACCTGTCAGTCGAGATCCAAATTTCCACACTGGCCACTTTGAGTGAGCCCACTAATATTTGCTCATTAGAATACTGCAAAGAAATATTAAACAAATGAAAATTGTTTATTGCATATTAGCACATAATTTTTGAATATACAAATATAAACATTATCACATTCACTTGAGGTGATAGCACATTACAGCACAACACCCAAAATACATATAATACACGTACTGTGCGAAGTTTATTTCTGCAAATCACTTCTTTGCAGAGGTCTTAATTAGTTTCTTACAGAGAAGCAGATGTGAAGGGCGAACAGCAGTAAGTCAGCGTCAGTTACATGTTTGCTGTGACTGTCAATTACCTGCATCTGTTTTTTTGGGTGTTTAGCTGCACCACATGGTAATGCAACAGGCTCAATCCACCCAAATAAATCAATTGCAGACACTATTTTACCCATTTCCGTGAGACATCTATGTCAAATTACTAGGTAAATGAATAAATATAAACTGTAATAAAAAGAATCAATAAATTAATGTTGAAATGATGAAAATCACATCAAACAACATTGAGCAGTTAAATTTTAGGAATGAAGACATGACAGGGTGACAGGAATATGAGCATTATTTACTGTTTTACCATTATAGAAATGTTCTACATCTTCAGGAAGTAGTTGCGATAATTAAAATTTTGTCACTATATATGTTATTTTTTGTAATATCAATGTCAAATACAGATTTTGGCACATAGGAGACGTTTAGTCTCACTGTAATATTTAGCTCCTGAGACACTGTAAACGCATGAAATGATGCTTGTATAAAAATACTGTTTTCAAATATTTAAAGAATAAAAATAACCCAACATTTAAGTACAAGCATGTCTTTATAAAAGTACAATTTAAACACAAATGCATGCATGCCATTTCCCCTTAATCTGTCCAGTGAATGTTTATCATCTCCTCACATTCAGGTCCATTTAAAGTTTTTCATCCAGAAATCATTTCTTCTGTTTATCCATGGTTACACTGATTCACAGACTTTTACAGGGAACAGCTTAAAAAAGGGAAAAAAAAAATCTTTAAGTGCAAAGACAGTCTTCCAGTAATTTCTGTCTTATTAGAAACTAGCTCGTCTTCTGCAGCAGTTTGTCTTCTTTCAGTCTAAATGGGACACTCACAGACATCTCTGCGATAAACCTTTCACATGCTGTCTTAGTCACTTGCTTGCAGAAGCGAAGGTCGATCTGACAGATGCTTCCACAGCGTTTGAAAAAGTTTAGTGAATGATCTGTGACCCGGTTACAAACTAAAGAGAGACAGAAAATGCAGTATTTAGTCGCAGGTTTGAGAATTGAAAAAGGATGTGTGTGGATGATTTACAGCACATGCAGTCCCTTTCAAGAAATACAGTCTCTTTCAAGAAAATCTTTAGCCCAACAAACATCTAATTTCAGCAATTAGGTAAAAATAGTTTTAATCCTTGGGGAAGGGAAAAAAACATTGCTTTGACCTAGGCACCTCTATTTTTCCCCCGTAATGACTCCTACTTGATTCGTTGCGCTTATCTGTAGTATATTTTAGTGATTATTGAGAATCCAATTCACCCAACCTCAAAATAACTATACTCAGAAAACTGATTCCTTTAAAACTGATTTTTGTATTCTGCTTTTCCTCTGGTCCCAGTTCTCACCTGAAAGGTTGATTACCGTGAGGGAGTCTCTGGTCGTAGTCCCTGTCGCTGTCAGCAGGTTGACAGACTGGTCATTGATGTGGTTGCAGTAGCTGAGGTCCAGCCTGGACAGCAAAGGCATCTGCCGACTGATGAGCCGTAAAGATGCGTCGGTAATGTCCAGACCCGCCAGCCGCAGGTCATCCACATTCCGCAGCTTGCAGCGATTATCCAGTTGACCTGTGAGATTGCCACATGAACAACATGTTTCACGACCTGAAATATTTGTATTCTTGCCACAAAGTTCTTGAGTGATGGGATCGGCAGCTACATTTGTGTTACATTTGTTAAACAGTCCTACAAAGTAGGCACCACAATACATTCATGCGTGTCAACATAGGAGCCGAAAATCAAACCCTCAATCAAGGCAGTGCTTTTGCTTTGTCCACCCAGTGGTTTTACCTGGTCTATTGTCTGTGGGGGGTGAGAGGAGGTCCCTCATCTGTGGATCTTTGAGTCCCTCCACCCACTGGACATCCAGGGTGCGCAGGAGCGGGCAGCTTGTGGTGCAGAGTGCAGACACAGCAGCCCAAGAACACCCAGCTAACTTTAAGACTCGCAGACCTGAAAGAAGAAATGGCAGCACTTTAAAATAATGATGTAGAACAAGTGAAACTAAAAGGGAGAGTGGGATTTGTGTGTCAATAAATAAATAAGTGGTTAAAGTTGGGTACCTGGCAATCTATTAATAAGCCAGCTTAACTGTTTTTTGGAAATGTTGGTCCAGCTGAGGTCCAGCGAAACTGGCTGTCGACGGATAATTCCGCTCAGCATGAGTGGAGTGATGGAGTTGCAGCGGTTTAGATCAATTATTGTCCAAAGTCTCTTATCGCAACACCTTGGGAGTCAGAAAAAAATTAATTTGGTTAGAAGTGACATCACAAGCTCTTTTTTTGGTCACACTGTATTTGTAATCTCTGTGCAGAAATTTTTGAGAAAACATTAAATATAAATAAGTGTGCACGGTGCATTTACCATCTGTTCCACGTCTTGCACACCCTCATGCAGACACACAGCTCCTGGTGTGAGAGATAGCGAAAGATTTTCATCCAGACCTCACGCTGTACGACATGCGTTTTACCATCTTTTAGAAGCAGTCTGTCAGGAGGTGGGCTTATGGGAGGGGGCCGAATGACGTGCCGCTCCATTTGGACACACTTGGGTGGAGAGCGTGGGGGAACTGGCCGGTTAGTCGGAGTGCTCCTGTTGAAGCCTAAGGGAGTGATCTGACTCGGGTAGAAGTGCCGCAGCTCCCAGGGTGTTCCATTCATCTCTTTGGTCTTGAGGTGAGGCCTCTGGTCCCCAAGGTCACTACCGTTGCGGAACAACCTCTTGGGCTCCTCGTTTTCTGTTTCTGGCTCAACTTTGAGTGGTTGGCGGTTCTCGTTAGCCAGGCAGTCCTCTGTCTTTAGGATTTCCTGATTGAGTGCTTTGCTCAGCTCTCGGCTCAGTTCTCTATTAGGAAAACGCCGCTTACGTCGAGCTTTTGGACGTGGACCTTTTTCCTGGGTCTCGCTCCCGCCTTCGCTGCTGGGACCGGCCTGTGGAGAGCTGCAGTGAGACTGGTCACTGTCTCCAACAGGAGTCTTAATACAGGAATTTAAAAGTTCATTTTTGAAGTCCTTCTCGTCCCCTTCTTCTTCAGTCTCCCCAAAACGCCATTTCCTCTCTACAGCACTCTGAAAGTGAGGCTCCCTTCCTTGTTTATCCTCCTCGTCCTCACACCCGCCTTCGTCTTCGTCTTCTGTTTTAATTTGGTGTGGCAGTTTGTAAAAATAAGGATCGTCTGACTTTTCCTAAAAAAAAAAAAAATAATAAATAAATATGGCATGAGAAACTCTACAACTTTTTTAAGTCTTTAGAAATGCCCCCTAACATTTAGATTGAGTCGGAGTATTAAGTTGGAGTATGTAAGTGATACAAACCTTCTTCCTAACACTGAGATCCTCTTCCTCATCGTCATCAAACAGTTTCCTCTTCTTCCTTAATTTGTCCTCAGGCCTGGGTCGGGGCAGACCACTGGGGGAGAGCAGCGGTGGTGGTCGGTGGAGAGAGTCCTCGGGTCTGTGCCTGGGTGTCTCCTCTCTCTCTGGTCTCCTCTTGGCTGCAGAACTAATATCCCCCTCCTCCTTCACAGGCTTCTGTTCCCTTAGCAGAGAGCCAGGGAGGTTGGAGGCGTACTTGAACCCTGGACCCCTTTTTTGCTTCAATACCAAAGGGGACAAAAAATTGCAAGACAACTTTATACCTTCAGCCTATAGCAACAATGAAATCCAAAACAAAACAAAAAAACAAGAAAAAACATTGCATGTTGGTGGTTTCCGGCTTCTGTGATACCGTCATATGTAAATGACTTTCACAGACTAAAAAAGTATAACAGGAAGTGGCAAGCTGATCAACACATATACATTCCAATAATGTAAACGGCAGAGAAAAGAAAAACAACTCTGACAATATAACTACATAATATATAAAGAAATTCTTAGTAGAGACTTTTTTAAATTTCAGAGTACAAATGCTGCCAGTAAAAAAAGTAAACTGTTACTTAATCTGACTCGCACATATCTGTACTCACTTTTCCACTTTTCCCGGCATGGTTGCATTTGGGACATTCCCAGCAGTTAGGGAGTTCATCATTCACTACTCCTGAAGCGTCGTTTATCTGAAAACCAACAAGTAAAATAGCTGGATTTCAACAAGAACAACAAGCTTTAACGGATTCCTAAGTACAGTTTAACATAGACTAGACAAGGGAAGTGAAAGTGACTGTTGTGGAGGGTGCCAGTTGGGCAGGTCAGTACAGTTCAGCCCTAGTCATTATTACATGCAGACTTGCGTTGTGCATTAAACGGAAAAGGGAAGTAGAGAAAGATCTACTCAAAGAGCTTAGATATGCACCTCTAAATGGCTGCAATGTAAATATCCCTGTATATTTATAGATTTTAAAAAAGGGGTATATCTTTGTTGATGCACTGTGCACAACAACTTTATGGTGCATGTTTGGAAAACTGGTCTGACAAAGTCTGTGGAAGCCACAACCTGTTTTTCATGTAACAGTTGCATACGAGGTGTGTGCTGCTTTACAGTCGTTTTCCCCTTCATGGGATGGAATGTCTTGTCTGCTTAAACATGCCTTGTTTGTGGCAATAGACTTTTTTAAGTTAACATGTTTTTAAGTCAAAAACTCTTTAAATCACTAAAGCAATCACGATTTTCTTCATAACGAGTAGTGGGAAGGAAAAGCTTTGAACTTAATGTTGTCATGCTGGACCCATAAAAACTTTCGACCACATAAGAGAGATGACTGTGCTCAGAGTTATAAAACCAACACAATTTTAAGATCAAATTAACTTAGTGATTGCAGTCCAACTGTCTGAGTCACAATAAAACTCAGTATGTTATGATGACTTCGGATTACAGGCATAATACTTTAACACACTGTGTGAATGTCTTGACTAGTGTCAAGCTGTTTCAGCAGGGCCACAAGTACCTTGAGGCAGTTGGGATGGACAATTTCATTGCAGATAGAGCATTCCATCAGCATAAAGTTGAACTTGTCCTCGTCATCTTCCAGTGTGTCCTCCTTCCCGGCTTCTTTACACACAACACACATCGCTGTGTGTGGCAGGACAGGCTGCATGGATCAGAAACAATCAAAAAATATGAACAAACGAATGCAACATCAACAACATCATCTATTTTTTTCAGATGAGAAAAAGCAGCTGTGTCAGTTTATTGACAGCCAATAAATGCCTGGAATTTCTCAAACTTTTTCTTTAAGCTTATTGATAAATATAAATACAAATCTACCTTGAGAGTATCTGTGTAATCTCTACAATACGTCTGACTCACCGCGATGCACTGCCTCATAATGCAGGACTGCTTCATGCGCCCTGGTCCTCCGAATTTCTTCATGTCCTTGCAGAAATGACATTCTCCACACTCTGTCCGGAGACATGCTTCACACTTTCGGCAGCGTGTCCTCCTGCGCCTTGCTCCAGACGTGGTGCGGTTTGGTGGCAGCTTAACAGCTGATGAAGTCCCCATCTTGGGCTTTGGCCGGTTGGCTGCTCGCTGCTGGAAGACAAAGAGCTTGAAATAAGACTCAGTCTGTGAAGGATGTCGATTTTGTACCTGGAAACAACAAACACGTCAGCCATTGTGACAAGACTCTTTAAGCATGATAATAGGTGCATCGTAATGTTCAGTCGTCAGTAAAATGGGTGGTTCCTTTACACTTATGAAAAAGTCACATTTTCTTTGAACTAAGCTGGAATTCCCAAGAGTCACTACAACCCACTATGGAAATATTACAAGTAAAACTAGCTTGAGCCAAAGAAACGAGACCCAAACAATGTTTTGTAACACACTGTTTGAGGTACCAATGCTTCCCATGTCTGCCTTAAGTAGTTTATTTGTACGGAGTATGGGAGCTTCAGGATAAATATCAAAACTATGTCTGGTATGCTACAAGAACACAATATTTATATCACATAGTACAATATTTTGGTATACTATTCAGAATTTATTGAAATAAGAGTGAAACTTCTGAACATCCACATGCTAGATAAAAAGAATCTAAGTGTTTCTTTGCTTAACTTAAAAAAAAATTACAACTCTGTAGCAAATGGAGACCGATAGAAACGGATGTTAAGAAAAGATCGTAATTTCCCATTTGCACCAGCCTTTTGGTCAAAAAATAACCTTCACTTCCTGAATGAAACAAAATACTAACAATGATAGTTCCAATGATCCAGCACCCAAGATCACACTTCTGGATATTTTGTTTTATTCAAGTAGAATTGTAAAAGCCAAAAATACTGTACTCACTTTAATGGCTTATATGAACCCCTCCAAAAACAAAAACAATATTAAATCATCACATTTTAAAGGCTGTAGAGAGCAGCATTGTATTAAACACCGGTGATTCATTTTCTACTGATTGGCTCACTGATTAATCAAGCACTCAGAAACTTCAGTTCTACTGATCACTACACTAACAGATTAATTATACTATTAGGCTTCATTCCATTGGTGACAATAACATAGCCTATGGCTGTCTTTCATCAAAGAGTTGTAACCAACTCCTACTTACAGTGCTTTTGGTGAGTAACGTGTGTATACTGTATATATAAATGACTCATGGTGAAAACAATAGAGAAAAGGTGACTTGGTAGTGTAACTGAAGTCATCTTACACTGAGAATCCGCACAGACAAACACACACCACCCAGCTTTGAATCTGAACTCACATTTGTGAATTTGTCACATCTATTTTTAGAGTCTTTGTGACTCTCGTGGCAGGACTGTAAAGAACCATGAATATGAGACAAATCATTATAGTGATTCTTGCTCTAGCAGGAGAGGTTACCTTGGCAACACATGGTGGTGACCGTGTTATACAGGACTGCAAGAGATGGATAAAAATAAGCTCACAGGGAGGTTATGGTTTAATGTGAGGCGGTGAGCACATTTTAAAATGACATTTACTTGATTACTGATTACTATACACAGCCCACGTCCTGCTGCAGATGAATATAGCTCTGTAAGCAATTAGTACACAATTAATATAAATAAATAGCATTTTGTTAAATACAGTTGAATTAATTTCTGGAGGGCAGGTTAATCAAGCACACCTCGATGAAATAGAGTAAGACATTCTTTTAGTTTCTAATCATATTAAAAAGGAAGAGAAGAGAACTGGTCCTGAATCTGTTAACCGACACGGAACGTTTTGAGCAGATTACTAATGTTATGGGGTTGTCCCTTTATGTTTACAACAAAGTGGTCTTCTTCGCGCTTTGCCGTAGCAGGATTTTGTTTTTATAAAGACCCGACTTCATTTGAATTGTATTTTTTAGCCTAACGCAATAAGTTGATCGCTCTATGCTAAAGGAGCATTTAGTCAAAATTGGAGTAAATTCAGCTGATAGCTTTCCATAAGTCCATCAGATTATGAAAATATGAGAGGGAAACATCAAAGGAAGGTCGGCTGGTGCTGCAGGGGTGGCTGTGACTATCAACATCACAAATTTTTTTTTTTTGTTTAGCCACCTCATTATTTTCCTGATCTTGTTTGACAAGTCTGGTGTCCTATCTAAAGTTAGATTTGCACAGCCTTTGAACAAACGGTCAGTGCAATATGTTTTCCCTGAACAAAGGACCTGTGACCTGACCCCATCTTCTGATAACAATAAAAAAAAGGAATAAAACTGTGGCTACAAACAAATCAGGGCAGCTTTGGCCACTATGCAGAGAGTAGTGGCCAAAGCAACTAGTAGCTGACCGGTCTAGTAATATGTCAGGAATCTGGGATTGGTTGCTGAGGCCAGCGAACAAAAACATGGCTTATATTGTGAGCGCAATCTTCTGACTCAGCTTGATTGTTGATTTCACTGAGAGGAAGTCACAAGACTCATCACCTGCTGCTCATGTACAGTAGTGCATAACACAAACAAAAGTGTGTGTTAGTCTCCGTCTCCAACAAGGGAAGAGGTCAAAATATCCATTCCGAAGAGGAACTGTTATGGGTGCAAACACTGCTTAAGCACAAGGAGCTGGCTGCCATCTACACTCTTCTCACATTTCTCCTGCATCCTACATGCCAAGTGTCTCATGGAGACTCGTGCAGTGTCCTATAAAAGCCTTGTTATAAATCATTTATGCTGTGACTCCTGCTACACATGCTCAGATAAAAGCTTTGTCCTCATCATGAACCTCCTGAGACAGTGTGTTGAGTGTCATGTCAAACCACAGTTAGCACTGCAATATATTCCCTCTATACTCTGGTGGGAAACAAGCAGACAGATCGCAGCTGAAATCAGCCCAACCATCGGAGTGGTCACTGGAAACCAGTCTGGGAGCCACCGGACTATCAGGAAACACAAGCAGAGCCGCCTCATTGTTTCTCGGCCCCATCCCCCCTCCGCTGTCCCTGCTTCACAACATTGAGTCCGAAGCCGTCTTAAAGGCGCAGAGTGGCGGGGCAAGTTGAGAACTAATGAGGAAACTGACCACAACAAAAGCACCAAGAGCTGATGAAAGTTAGTGTTAGTGTGCTGCAGTAAATCACAGCTGTAACCAGAGGGAACTCGGACTGTCCTACGACCAGGCGACGGGAGGACACGGAGTCTGTGGGAACAGCCACAAAACAACAACACAGCCGGATGAAAGTGCTCTGCTCCGTAGGTGGTCAACACAAAATGGGTCAGTTGTAGCTGATGATGACCGAGGCGGAGAGGACTCGGTCCGGGGATCGACTGTGAAAAGCAGCCAGCCCGCGAAACAGAAACTCACACATGGCGACGTATCGATCCCTAGAAGCTGCTTAACCTAAAGGAACAAGGTTTAAAAGACACGTTTCTGATTTCACTTCTACCACACACACACACACACACAGAACGAGAGCGGGCAACACCAGACGTGGAACAACTCAAAAAAAAAAAAACCCCACTCGGCTCACAAACGATTGTTTTCACGTAACGAGCTGACAAATAATCATAGTCATACGCAAGCGATAATATACCGAAACGTAAGGAGCTCTGACCTGCTCAGACTCTGAATCATATTCCTCATCGTCTCCGCTCAATGACAAGGCCATGGCTCCTCTCTCTCATCGTCTGTGAATAACAGAGAAAACTAACATGGCTGAACAAGCCTCCAGATCAGCACCCCCCTCTCTCTCCCCCCTCCCTCTCCCCCCGCACATCGACACAGCAGCTGCTAGCTGCAAGCTGCGCTCATTGTGCTGTGTTCACGAACCCAAAGAAAGATAGGAAAACTGCCACTTCCTGTTACTTAGTTCACCCACCACCCATAGGCTACCGGGCATTCGACTTAAACCATAGAGGCAACTATCTTTATATACACGTTACAATTGTAAATACCATATAAAAATATTAAAGTAGATTCAAAGGTAGCGTGTGTTATAATGCGTTTTGGCGCTGACCTTGCCATGCGTCGGAAGCGTTTAATTTTTTCAACGTGCGAATTGAATGCAGCGCTGCTTCAGGAAATGAAGATAAGCTGGTAGAACAAGAAGGTTCACTCCTACAAACATCCGCTTTTGCTTCTGCGGGTTTTTGTGGCATGTGTGAGTCAGAGCGTGAGGGTTGGTTAAATGCCACAAAGGTTCATTTTATTTATTTTACCACCCTAAGCCTCAAGGGTTTTGTAATGGTTTTATACTACCGTGATAGAATTATGAATTAGTTTACTTATTGTATGTGTCACTGGATTACTCAGGACTGCAGTGTATGAGAGACAGTGATTTAATAAGGGTTTATGGATTAGACTCGATTTAAAGATGAAACATGTCCGACTTTGGCGCCACCCGGTGGTACTGCCAGGAATTAGCACATGGCAGACAGTTTTTAGAGAGCATCCTGTACATTAAATTACATTTTTTAATGTCAAGGAAAACCAATAAAGTTTAAGTAAAAGTAAATAATGACATAAATGATTTACATCTGTGATTCCTTTAGATTCTTACCTCTGCTAAAATATATCTGGTGAAAATTCAAACTTTAGACAGTGCAAGAACAAAACTGTAAATAATATTTTATAAATGTAAACTGGGTACATGGTTTAAGCCCAACAGACCAACTGAATCAAAGGAGCTGTGGAAACAGTAGGATTTCAAATATTTTGGTATTCTCCTAATCAGAAATTTAGCAAAAAACAACTAGGTAACATTTCAGCTATGCAGTGGTGAAATAAGTTTGACCTTGCAGGGTTGAGAGGCATGTAATCAGTAGTCAGCAGCCTTGAATGTGTATCCATTTTTAGATAACAGGAGTTGCTTCGACTGTATAATCAGGCAGCAGCACTAAGACGTCATTATCTTACAGGATGTAGCCTAACAGACGACTATACATTGCCCATGAATGAATTTGGGGAATACCCTTGTATTGCAACACACAGAAACATATAAATCACAAATTGACTGTATTCTCCCCTTGAGATGTGGAGGTGGTGGTGAACTGCCAAGATTCTGTAAACGAGTGGGACTTTCTTTTTATTCTCTCTTTTACAGAGTCATAGATTTATTCTTATGAACATTAAATTGTGTGAATTTATCTACACCGTCTGATTAAGAAGAGGCTTTTTTTCATTTTCACATAGCACTACATTAATACAACCCTGTGTTTAGACATTTGATGGTAGACCTATGTCTATTTAGTGGTTGTATTCTTAGGTAATCTTGTCAACTAATAACCTTTATATCTTGCTGTTGTAATGAAACTCACGTAATATGAATGGGAAAATACAGCAATAATAGCCAATTAACTGATTAATTGTCAAAACCCTTGTGTAAGCACAATCATTTTATTTTGTCGATTACAGCTAAGAAGTTTCAAAGGCCACTGAAACACATGGATGCTGGTGAAGACATTGTGCTGTTATGAACCACTAATGACAGAGGTGGTCTGACGGAAGAAGGCGAGCTACTGCAGCGCCCGCTGGGAGCAAGGGATTGTGGGTAACGTGTGTTTCCTGATAGAGGGTAGCAGTCAGTCAGTCCGTCCGTCAGTCAGCTGCTGCTGCAGGGAAGTTTTCACATAGTTCCGTGGCTCGGTGTAAGTTTTTGCTTACATGTGATTCCTCGTTGGAAACTTTTACTCTGCGGGCGCTTTTCATCAGTGGCGATCATCCCGTGAATAACCCGATTTATAACTGAAGACTACAATTTTAAGAACAGAAATAATAGTTCAGTTGGAAGAACTTTCGCAATGAGTTTGAACGAGCACTCGTTGCAGGCTCTGTCATGGAGAAAACTTTACTTAAGTCGAGCCAAACTCAAAGCCACCAGTCGCACGTCGGCTCTGTTGTCGGGCTTCGCAATGGTAAGTTGCTTTGTTTTCGCTGGTTCCGGTTACGCTGGTCACAGCATTGACTGACTGCACGCTAGGCCACGAACCGTAAATACATACGTGACGCAGATTATTGTTATGACGGACTGCACTGACACACAGGCCTGGTGACGGCTCCCATGCATTCATATTTACAGTTAACGGCTTTATTTTTTTTTTGTAAGGACGGTGTAATTAACTCAGTAGGTTACCCGGCAACAAAAAAGTTGCAAAAAGTAACCGCTCCGTTTAGTCAACTGCAACTTTGCGCAAGACATTTGTCCCCGAGCAACAGCGACCTGCTAACGGGCCAAGTGAAGAGAAGTGTGGACTTCACGCCCACATGAACGCCTGCTCTTCCGCCACAACAGCTAGACCGCACATCCACGCGTTGCGCCCTGTACATGAAGAAGCAAATTAACATAAAGGACACACAGCATTACACAATATGCATAAATACGTACATGAAGAACCAAATTCACATCTGTGATTGTGTAAAGGACACACAGCGTTATACAATGTACATAAATATTATAGAACACCCCGTCACCAGCCCTGTAGTCTGTTCTTTGGAAGGGGTTGTGTGTTTAGTTCATCAGATATGGGTTTAACTCTCACTCTTGTGCACGTTATAGTTGGTGTAACACTCTCTCTCTCACACACACACACTGATTTAAGGGGTAAGTTGCAGATCATTGATGATCGTTGGCCTTTGATAAACTGATCATCAGCAGGTGTGCAGACCTCTGTAAAAGCAGCTGGGAAGGACGTGAGCAAATATCTTACAGAAGAAACTATTACTGGACATCAGTTCTTTTCTAGATTGATTGTTTGGAAGTAGTTTAAAGAAGATCAGGTGTTAAATATTCTACTCTGGGAAAGATTGTTTACAAGTGGAAACATTTGTGACAGTTGCCAGCCTTCCCAGGCGGAGAGCTCCCAGCACATTCATTCCAAGGTCAGACTGTGCAGGGCTCCGAGAAATACAGAAACCCCCAAGAGCTGCTTCTCAAAGCCTGCAGGCCCCACTGAGCATTGTTAATGCTAGAGTTCATGACTGCACGGTTAGAGGAAGACTGAACAATTACAGTTTGTATGGAAGAGTTACCAGGAGAAAACATCGTCTGTCTAAAAAGAACATGAAAGCATGACTGAGGTTTTCAAAATTGCATTTAAATAAACCACAATACCTCTAGGAAAATGTTCTATCAACAAAAAAGACTAAAGTGGAATTATTTATCACACCCACTATCATTTATCATTCACTATCAATTAAGAAACATATCATTGGCTTTGGATGCTATGGCAAAAATCTCATACAGTCATAGTGCATAAACATAACAGGCATTTTTATTACATTACTTATGCTGAGTGTTATTTGCGTAGTTGTCTTGTTATATTGGGCTATGAGGTGCAGGAGAGTATTTTAATTTTTTAATTTTCTTTTTATTTCTGCATTAATCCTTGACCTTTGGCAAAAATACACATCCTCATCAGGGTAACTCTTCCCCTCATGATACAGATACAGATTCTTATACCCGGACTCAAGGTGTCTGCTAAGTACCAAGTGGATCTCAGTGCTCTGTTCTTTTTTCAAAATTCTAAATCTGTATATCTCCTTGTAAGGAAATTGTATTGTACCATGAGTTGGAAAAAATGAATCCAGACTCAGCATCTTAGTGTGCCTGAATGAATTTTCTGACTGAAAGTTTCATCATAACACTTATGAACAACTGTAACCTCTATTATTGCAGATGCAGTTCAACCCTTGATATAATAATATAAAAATAATTTGTTATACATATCCATGCCAATATTTTCTCATTTTGATTTTCCTAGGTTGCCATGGTAGAGGTACAGCTTGAGCAGGATGATAAGTATCCTCCAGGGCTGCTGATTGCCTTCAGTGTCTGTACCACAGTTCTGGTTGCAGTTCACCTTTTTGCCCTCATGATTAGCACCTGCATTCTCCCTAATCTTGAGGCTGTCAGCAATGTTCACAACCTCAACTCTGTCAACGAGTCTCCCCATGAGCGCATGCACCGTCACATAGAACTGGCCTGGGCTTTCTCCACTGTCATCGGCACCCTCCTCTTCCTGACAGAGGTGATGCTCTTGTGCTGGGTGAAGTTCTTACCCCTCAGTGACGTCCGCAATGGTACCATAAGTTCTGGTAAGGCAGCAGCCATCGCATCCACCTCCATCATGGTGCCATTTGGGATTGTTTTTATTGTATTTGCTGTCCACTTTTACCGCACGCTTGTTAGCCACAAAACGGACCGACAGATCCGAGAGCTGGAGCAAGTCATTCGGCTTCAGAACCAGCTGGACCACAGGGCTGAGAACGATGACTTGAAGGCTGCTGTCCATTTTCCTTGATTATAGCCAAAGAATATACAACAGTAGCACACATTCAGTAGTACTATATTTGTGAAATCTCATATAAACAATTTATTTTTTAAAAACCCTTTTCACCTGTCCTTAGCTTTAAAAAAATAATTTAAATCTCAAACATTCACAAACATTTACATATTTGATTAATATTTATCTGTAACTGCTAACATTGGCACTGACATTTCTGAATCAAGTTGAAAATCCATATCCAATCAAAGCAGTGACAGCAAAGCAACATTTTCATGTTTGAATATGACTGAACAAAGGTGGAACTCTTTTTCAATGCTTATTCAAATGATATATGGCTTTCAGTTCAGTGGTGCTGGTTTTTTCTCAGCAAATGATTGTAAGATTGTGTGTCAGATTTAGATTTTTCTCTGTAATAGAGGTATAATATGTCTTCTGTGCTCGCATTTTCCTGGTTTTAAATTATTGGGCTTTGTAGGGAGCATCACCAAGCCTTTATTATCAGTACAGATGTTCATACTCTATATGTGAATTTTTTACCTGACTGTTTGCATGTTTGAAAACCACAAAGTTATGGGAGATTATGAATTTTTATGTCTTAGTGCATCACTGGACTTAATGGTTACAGGTAGCTTGTTTATTTTTACCAATTGTGTGTGTCATATGTTTGCTCCTGTCTCTTTCCCTCAGTCTTCTAATATTAAACTATTTGAATTATTCCTCACTTCAAACATCTGTAATCACAGGAAATGTAGGTCTTTAACAAAATGGACTACTGTAATTTTAACATTCATCAGTGTTTGTATGCAATGTGAGACAACATAGCATTTATTCAAAATGAATGCTAGTCAAGGAATGCTTTTAACCAAATTGTATTATTGAGGTGCACATATTTTGGTGGGAGCCAAAATCTGTTAAGTGCAACATTTTGAGCCTGATGCAATCTGTTAAAGATGCACTTTTTGCTTTTCAGAGAATCTATCCTAAAAAAGATTAGGATTTTTATTTCATGTTGCATTTGTGATTAAAATATACTGTAATCCTTAAAAAATGCATCTGTTTTGAAGGAGTATTCTTGATTGTATTAATACAAAGCATGTGCAGAATAGAACTGCGTGGTATGTGTAAGTTTTTATGTATTGTACTTTCCTAGTTTACAAATATGTCGGCATATTGGTATGGTTCAAGATTTTAAATGTAAGTTTAGACTATAAGATGTATGCCCTTTATCTTGGTGTGGCACACGTTGGTTTTCCGAATCACAATCTTATTTTTACTTCTTTTGTCTTTAACATCAGTACAACAACTCAAATAATGAAATACTTTCACATTTGGGGGATGGTGAAAGTTTTCCTATATCAGTTTTTTGTGCATGTAATGGTGTTTACATTGTTATGGAGTTTTCATATCAGTATATCATATCTCCTAATATTTATCCATAAACATGTGGAATGAGCAAAGTCATTGATATCATGAGATTCTAATTATCTTGGACTACATTTTTATTTTATTTATCACAGTTGAACTCATCATGAATTAAAATTTCATTACTGAATTCCTAGAAACTGTAACATACTGTATCTATGTGTAATACTGGATCATTATGTTGCAGCATGTTTGGTCTTCACTGTCCACAGCTGCTGGTAATGTAATACCATCTGTAGCTTCCAAAATCTGCACTAGAATTATCCAGAATATTTGTTAATATCTCTGACACTAAACAGTAAACAAAAGGGCTTAGTAACGTCTACAGGGCACTTTTATAAGGAACCATAGAGGTTTAAGGTTTATTCAGGTCGACTGTACACACTCTGGGACTGTACTTCTCATGGGGTTAATCACTTGTGCCTTCTTTAAAAACAGATCGAGGCAAAATCATGTTTTTTGGTTTGTTTTTGAGGCTTATTTAAGCCATGTATGTTAATGTATATAGAAATATTGCATATTGTGTTAATGCCAAGCTTTAAAATGAATTTTCAGCAAATGCTGTATTTTTAAGTGTTTGTGTGATGTTAGCAGCTTAAGAAGCTGCAGCTTTTTCCCTGGTAGAATTCACCAGGACCATTGTTACCAGCTTGAATAAAACATTTGAAATGGTTAGTGTTATAATTATTCATTTGCTAATTTGCTATAAAAAAACAAACATAATCTTGCAAAAAAGCTTTTTATAAACAAAAAAAGTGAAAAGCAAAAGCGCGCAGGAAATGTCTTCTGACATGTATTTTAAGGTAGGCCACACTATCAGTCAAAGCCGATAGCTCACATCCACAGCAAGGCAAACAAATTTTTCAAGACTTTTTTGGCAATCTTGTTGCTAGAAGCTGCTGTTGCTTATCTGAATAATTTCAACTTGATTTATATATTGCCAATCCAAAACGTCATCTCAAGGCACTTTACATAATAAAGTGAAGACAATACAGACATTTAGAGAAAACCCAGCAAATCCCCCTTGAGCAGCTATAGTCAACAGTGGCGAGGAAAAACTCACTTTAAAGGATGAAACCTCCAGCAGAACCAGGCTCAGGGTGGGCGGACATCTGCCTTGACCGGTTGGGGTGAGTGGAAAGTGGAGAGAGAAAAGGGCAATAGAGCAGCAGCAAAACATCGGGCAGGTTGGTAGGACCAGTAGCCGTGCGGTGGAAGACATACAGCTCAAAAAGCTGGAAACACCTGAGGACAGGGACAGAGAGAGGGCGAAACAGAGAGGGAGAAGCACAGCTACTAGTTGTTCACACTTTTCCTGCATTTGGTAGAGCACTCGAAGAACAATACTGATACTGGGTTTAGGAAAGTTTTTTTATGGGGCAGGACTCACTGTCACAAGATTTTGCAGAAGCATTAAGTACAAAATTGTAATGAGTATCACATTTTCAGAAATGTATCTTTAATAACGGATTTGGAGCAACTGCTTAAATGTATGCCATTATCTTAGCAACAGTAACAACAGCAAATGTATAAATATCTTCATAACATTTTCAAAACTCAAAACATTTCTGAGACAACAGTCTTAATACGTAATTGTTAATGATCATATTATTTTTTACACTTTGCTTACTGTATTTTTACTGTGTATGTATTTTCTGGATGAATACAGTCCAATGACCAGCATGTTGGGTGAATTTTTGACCCTAATGTGAGAGTAAATGATTGTGTGTCTGTATGTGTCTCTCTGTGTTGGACCACAAATAGCCTGGGGACCTGTCCTCTCACCTTTTAACAACTCGAATAGACTCTCCCTGAGACCTTTCCTAATCATTAACTCAGCCACAGACAGGAATATACAAAAATTCCAGTGACTGTATGTCTCTCACCTCTGGAAAGAGAGGAAATTGCAACCTGTGAGCAGTACGCCAACAACAACTCTGAAATTCTTGTGCTAGCTGCTCTTTCTGTGCTTCCTCCTGATCCTTTTAGTCACGTGTTTTGTGGAAAGACGAATGGGAAAAGCTACTCCCAGTGATGTGCCGGACAGTGTATACACTGTAGAGATAATCCAGAGATAAACAGAAAGCATGACTGCAGTAGTTCCTCAGGACGACATGACTTACGAGTTATTTGAGCATCACCAAAGGTTTGTAAATGCTTTCTGGGACTCAGACTTTATAACACACCTACAAATAGCCTGTTCCCTTTCAAGTATGTAAACCTTTATGAACGTGTACTGGCTATTCCTTACTATCTAATAAATATATCTAGTGGTATATTATAAAAAACAACATACAATTTATCAATAATGGGTAATATTGTTGTGTTTTGCTGATGGATTTCTTCGCATTGCTATTTGTATCATATAAAGTAAAGCTTATATAGTACCTATGTATTATTCATTTTGCCGAGATACTAATCATAGTTTCTAAATAACAATGCACTACTAATAATAAAATGCACAAAAGCTACTGTCACTTCAAACTCGATTATCAGACACTCTACACATTATTGGTATTATACGTATATTGTGTTATGTGGACAAATTTATATAGTATATGTAAAACATTTGAAACAATATTTGTTATCTACTCACAGTTCTGACCTGTATTCTCCTGGTTTATTCCCTATTCCAATTCTGAATGTCAGTCCTGAGCATTTTCTTAGAAATAAACTTGTCCAAAATACATTTATGAACATGTTATGCGTTGTGCCTTTTCTGCAGATACAATTTGTGTTTAATCTTGTCTTGTTTGAGTGGCATCGTATAGATTTAAATAATACCACTGCTTTTCAGTGCATTGTACCAGAGAGACTATAGTCACAAATGTGACAAATGTTACTCATTCAACACATTTTTTTATATTGTTAATCTGCATTAAATTCCTGACAGAGCGTTGAAATTTCACACCTGTCACCTGCACACCGCCCTCCCTTTGGTACCCTTCCGCCTCGCTGTAGGATCTATATTAATTCTCCTCTGTCTACCGGCGGAAGGATCTGTCGTCCAAGCTTCGCGACGAACTGCACAAACACCGAAAGTCGCAGCAGCTTTTCCACAATGTTGCTCCCTCACAGGATGAAACTCTGGTGCAGGTGAGCGAGTTCAATCTGCCTTATTCTACTTTACCTGAAGCATCTGGACGTGTCTCCCACGTTTAACCTGTTATTCCTCGGTAGGTAGATAACGCTGCAGGTGATGCTCTCCATCACCTGTTGGGGCGTGTTGTCCTCCAGCGGAAGACGGATGCCAGCTAGCATACGGCTGTATTATAATATCCAAAATGTTTATTTGGCCTTTCTACAGGCTTTGACGAATGTGATGGAAAGCGAAAAACTAAGTACTGAGAGAGAGACGTTGCCTCAGCAGTGGAGAAGTTGCAAGTTGATGATCGACCCTGCGTTGACAAAAGGACTGTACAAAGTGTTCCGATTTGACGGACAATATTTTAACATACCCGTAAGTGTTTATGACTATGTGCACGCGGACTTTTAGAAATGACAGCATGTTTCCTGCCATAAGCACACATTGTGTTTTCCGTGATGATAATGGCTGTTTACCACAACAGGTGGAGGACTTAGGTCTGTTTCCTGTGGATACAGCCAGAGATCCGCGCATCTGCCGCCTGTGGAGCAAAAGCAACAAGACTGACCTTGTCGTGCCCAAATTTAAGGTGAGCTTCACAGAAATATGATGTAAGTAATCATAATAGTTCTATTACAAAGAAGTGAAAGTAACTGCAGTTGTTTACCTGTGTCCTCACAGGTAGATGAATGGTATATTGGCCCAGTTCCTCCCAAGGAAGTGACATTTTCCAGGCTGAATGACAACATAAGGGAGGCGTTCTTGACTAATATGTGCAAAGAATATGGGAGCATTGAGGAAGTGGAAATCTTTTACAATCCTAACAACAAAAAGCATTTGGGTATTGCAAAAGTTGTCTTTGACACAGTGAGGGCTGCAAAAGATGCTGTTCAGCACCTCCATCAAACATCCGTGATGGGAAATATTATTCATGTGGAAATTGACCCTAAAGGTAACACTGATTTTAGCAACACTCATTATTTAGTTTGATATATAAATGTTTGTGTTGTTGAATGTGTTATTAATATGTGTTATGTGAATTGAATACAATCTTTGTCAGGTGAAAACAGAGCACGATATCTCCAGCTCCTCTTACGTGGCCTTTATACTCCTTGGACTCTGCCAGTGGGCAGCAATGAAAGAGCTCTTCAAAGCCTAATTGACAGTTTAGTGGTAAGCTGAAGTTTGAACACTGAAGTTTTTTTATATTTAATGTTTATAATCCTGCTGTTAAATGAATATGTATTTGAGGAAAAATATATTTCATGGTTTTGTTGTCATCTGTGTGTATTTTGTCTCTTACAGGGCTGCTCAGACAGGCAACAGCAACAGGGGAGTGTCTTCAGCCCCACTAGTATTGCTACCCCCCTCTCTCTGGACACAGCCTACTCCAGTATTTGGCAAGATACACCTTGCAGCTTTGGGCTTACACCACATTCTCAGGGAACCCCCCGCACTCCTTGCTTGTCTGCAACTCCTCTCTCCCAGGATTCTTGCTACTCCAGTCTTCAGGCAACTCCGGTCCTCCAGGGGGAGCCCTCCATGCATATTGTTCACAAACCCTTAAGGCGAGAGCTCTGCAGTCGTAAGCCTGCCAGGTATCACAGGGGATTCCTCGAAGCCTCAGATGTCAGCTTACACTGGAAGCATTGCCAACCAAAGCCGCCGCACCCACTCTCTAACCAAATACAAACTAGCAGCCAGCAGCATGCTCTGTGTGATCATAATGCACAGTCCTCTACTCACAGCAATAAAGAAACTTCCCATGACCTTGCCTCCCCATGTCAGGAGTCCAGTGACATGATCACTGCTACCTCTAAGGGTTTACCCCTGGACTGCAACTCTTTCAGCATCCTGAGCATTAATTTCTCAGCTAAGCAGCAGACAGCAGCAGGTTCCCCATCCAGTGAACATGAATGTGTAACACTGTTCTCTCCATCTGCTGTTAACTGTTCCCCCAGCAGCCCCCAGCCAGAGGTAGAGAGCTTGGACTCACGCATTGAAAGTTTGCTGATAAGCAGTCAGGGTGCTGAGCCCTTGTACTTTAACAGAAAGATTTTGGAGGCTGATGGGCACTCTCAGGACAGCCCAGCCTCACCTTGCTCAGCTAATAACTCCCCTTTCTCAGAAGACTCACTTGTTTGCACCACAACTTCTTGTGGATCCTTAACAGCGAGATGCCAGCGCACCTGCAATGAACTAGTCGATGCTGATCCAACGTTGCTCATTGAAAATGAAGAGGATGAAACTACTCAAGCTGTTTCGTTTCTTACAAGAAATTGCCAGTCTCCCTCTTTATCAGATTTTACAGATGTTGAAAGGGTTGGTCATGCAGACTATGAAAGTGCGGCAAAAACATCAATATCATATTCAAAGGTAATACTAATGATAATGTTTTTAAACGTGCATTATGCATATTTATCAAATGGTTTGTGCTCTGCCTGAAATTAGCCATTTAGATTTTTTTCTTCTTCCTCAGGAGCCTTACACAACAAATGAAGATAAGGAGCACTCAAACAACAAAGAATCTGGAGCTCCGACACAAAGTGAAGACACCTCTTTTTCTCAGGCCCTTACATTTTCATCTCTCAGTCACACCACTCCACACCTTACGCCCCAAGCTCCTCCGCCCCTTGCAGCTGGATGCTCGCAGCCATCAGTCACCCCTTTCCCTTTCCCCCCTCCTCCCTTTCCCCCATCTATTCCACCTCTCCCACCGCGCTTACCAAATGGCATTATTCCTATCCCACCTCCAGGCTGGATCCCCCCACTGGGCCATCACACCCACATCCCCATTCCTCCACCCCCTATTCCACCACCTCCTTCTATTCCTCCCCCACCAGCCTTTCTTAGACCTCCACCGCCTTTAATAGTGCATCCTTCGGTTCCACCTCCTGTGCACACGTACCCCACACCTATGCAGCCATCCGGCCCTTTGGATAAAGAGAATTCTTTAAGGCAGGTTAGTGCACCTGCCCCTCAGCCACCATGGCATGCTCCACTTTTTCCAAGGTTTAACCCCTTTGTGCCACCACCGAACTACCCACTTACGTTGGAAAACCCTCACAAGGTGACAGTAGACAAAGTTTTAGAAGTCCTCATGGATGAACTAAAGTCAATCATTAGGAAGGACATTACACGGAGAATGATTGAAGGTGTCGCGTTTAAGGCATTTGAGGATTGGTGGGACTCTCAGGAAAAGAAAACAAAGGTAAACTATTTCAATTCTTTATTTTGAAGTGGTCAGTGAAATCATGTGAACAATTTTTTTTTGTATCCATTCCTAAATGGAGCTAATATGTTCATTATTGTTATATTTTGTTCATAAGATACAAGCTTGTCCTTCAAAAAGTGGAACAAGTAGTATGGCAGAGAAGAACAAACTAATAAATCCCCTCATTCATGTCAGTGGACATGCCAAAAAACCTCCACTGCCATCTTTCAAGGTAAACTATCATGACAAAAACATGAAACAAACACTTCTAAATGACTTATTGTAATATCGAATAATATCTTGTTATGCAGGTAAAAAGGAAAACAGCAGGGGATCCTGCTCCAGAAGAGATAGAAAATGTGATACATACTTCTCATGAAAAGTCTGGTTAGTGCTTTTATTCAGTCAGTCCTTTTTTACTGTAAACTGCCTCCTACAGCCCTGTTGTGGACTATAATTGAATTAACCTCGTACTTTTTCAATGTGAGCTTAGATAGGAAACAGGGGGATGAAATAGAGACACCTGCATCAGAGAGACCTAAACGCAGACACGCAAGACCACATGAGCTTGACAGTGATGATGAAGATGACGAAGGGAAGGAAGATACTACACTGGTAGACAATGAAATAATACCAGACAAAGCGGAGACCCTTACGACAGACAACATTGCTCCTCAAACACTGGTAAATAGAATCCGGTTTTGCAGAATCTGGACCAAGGTTTGTGATATTAAACTGCCAATATGCAAAAGTCTAAATTATATATAATGACTGGTTCTCCATTAGTGTGACCGAGATGACTGTGATTATGGGGATGGCAGTGATTATCCCGAAGAAGAGAAAAACAAAGCACAGAGGCGTACAGAGAGTGAAGATGCAACCACTACAGATGGAGCACAGTGCTCAGATATAGGTATGTTAAAAGGTTATACCGCGGAAACATGGACAACCAATGAATAACAACATACTTTTGACTAAATGTCTTTGCTTCCTTTTCAACTGCAGAGAGCAGCTCTTCAGAGGAAAGCGAGTACTCCTCAGACTTCAACTCCTCTTACTCATTCTTTTCAGAGAGCTGTGAGGGTTCCTCCCGCTTTAACCTCTGTACCGACAATGAAGCCATAGAGGAAGATACAGATGACAGCAAGAGTGATGACTGTATAGTGATATCTTCAGATGAAGAATCAATGGAGTATGAGCGTCCCCTTAACCTCTCAGCCCCACTAACCCCTGGTGCACAGCTAGACCTGGCCCTGCAGGAGTGGTCAGATCCTTTTCATAATGTGGAAACAGAGGAAAACCCATATACATCCCATCAACGAGACATTTGTGACATAGAGGCCATGATGGAACTCCAAAATGGTGAACCCCAGGACGTGCAGCTCCCATCACCCATAAGACTTCCAGGTTAGCTCACTGCCCCAGGGCAGGATATACATATGTTTTGATCTGGGCATAATGCCTTAATTATCAGTGTACAGGCTTTTAAAATTTACAGATAACAGTCTCAGTCTCAACATTTTTTAAGGTTAACCAATTCAACAAATTATATAAAAGTCTTAAGAAATAATGTAAACATGATTCTGTCACAATTTCCTATCTTTGTAACAGTGGAACCAGACGTTGACGTGATGATGGACATCCCTGAGTGGATAGTGGAGTGTACAGGGAATGTGGAAAACCTGAGACCTCTCACTCCCACTGGCTGCCTAGTAGACTGTGATCCCGACCTTTTGATAAAAAACAAACTAACATCTCCAGCCGTGGTCGAGGTGGAACGACCACAGACACCAGGCAAAGATATAGTAGCTGAGCTGGAAATTGAGGACTCAGATGAATCCGTTGAAGTTTCCTCGCTCTCCCCAGCAAGCCCAGAGTTTGCTGTGGCACCTTCTGATGTCCCAGCAGACTCATATGCATTATATCAAGAGATGCCTAATACTCCTGGTACAGAGGAGAGAAGTGAGTGGATTGAGTATAGCTCTGTGCGAACTCCACCAACTCCTGGCAGAGAAACAGCTATGTCAGAAGGTAGTCCACCACCAATTCCTGCTCTGTCCAACAATCCATATAGAACAGCCCCAAAGACTCCTGGAAGAGACATTATTCTACCCCGACGAGCTATAATCCACTTGAGGAAAAGTCAAATGGTGACAGCTACACCTCACCTGCTATATGGTGATTCTCTGAGATGCTCCCCCATCACAGTGTCCTCTCCATGCAGCCTCTCTGATTCCTCATCTGACACTGCTGATGAGAGGAGTGTGTGGATCAGTTCAGGTGGGAGAACCAAGCCTTTGCAGGGACTGGAGAATGTGCCTGGCCTTTTGGATGAGGAGACATCATTATTGAGGAGAAAACATTGGAGGAGGCTAAAACATAGACGGAGAACTCAACATCGCAAGAGATCACTTAAGAGAATCACTGGTTCACTTTCCTCTCCCAGTCGTCCCTGCGGGTGGCGTTCACTTGGTGACGAGAGGAGAATCCTTCATAGTGTTTGGAAGGAAGGCCTTGATGAAGAGGATGCAAGGCTGCTGCATTCTACGTATGACAGGTTGCAAGAGCAGGATAATGGCCTTGGGTGGCTCAGTGATACCCTCTGGATACCTCACCCTCATATCCTATTTAACAGTTTCATTTTAATATCAAAGTGAGTTTACTATAGCTAATCTCAGTGGCTGATAAAGTCCTAATAGTTGGGATGAATATAAGCAGCCTAAGTTTGGTATTGTGCCATGTACAAGTAAGGTTACATATTTATATTGGAAACATCTTTATTTGCATTGTATTTAAATATTAATGTTTTACAATTCAAAAACCTAACCATGAAATGCTCAGTGTGGGGAGTTAAAGTATTGTTTTGTGTTTCTTAAAAAATCAATTTATAGATGGATAATGAATTCTGATAGTAGCCTTTTTTAATGATACACACTACTTCATAATCTGTGGTTAATGTCTTTAACTGCTGCTCACTGACCAAAGTCCCCACAGAGAAAAGTGAGGAAGACAAATCCTGGCTGCCCAGCCACAGGACTGGCTCTGCCCGCAGTGAAGGCTTCTATAAAATCAGCAGGAAGGATAAACTGAAATACTTTAACAACTCAAAACTAGCCACTGAGCTTCCATCTACAAGCACCCAGGTAGTAAATTATGATTATGCCAATGCGCAGTTTATTGCATTCAGTGCTTAATGTCAGCATATATTTCAGCAGGGAATGTGCATCCCAGCCCAGCAACCAATCTCACTGCGGGCTGGATCCGACTTCAGGTCTGAACAGCGGCGCCTGCTGTCCTCCTTTAGCTGTGATAGTGACCTGGTCAAGTTCAACCAGCTGAAGGTAAGTGAGGTAGAAGAGATCAGTGTACGCCAATATAAAAATAAAGCAAACCCAATTATATCCCATTAGATAATATGTTTGGTTGTGTTTAACACTGTTATTACAACTGCACTTGTCTAAAAAAATTATATGGGCAAAGAACAAGCTACTACTGTGGTAATATCTTTGTGTTGTGTCAAAAAAAACAAAAAAACAAAATTTAAAATCAGAATCAGTGTTTTTGTATGATTGAGTTGGCTTCAATCAAAAGTTTATAGCCAAGGCAGAACTTAGTCATTTAAAAACCAGAAAGTGGATATAAAAAGTCCACACACCCACGTTAAGTTGAGCTTTTGAGATGTAAAACAAGGTAACAGACCAAGATAAATAATTTTAGAATTTTTTCTATTTTTAATTTGTTCTACAGTTATACTACACTGTTATACTGTGTTTTTGCGCTTGTTTATGAGCATCTTGACTGTGTTCGGTGTTTTATTTAATGCCTTAAAACATGTGAATTCTCCTGACTCATACCTTTCAGCCGTGAGATCCCTTTAATGCTTTTATAAGCTTATTACATTATTTTAGTTTTTTTTTTTCGACTGAAAAGTTCAGTTCATTTGTTTCACTGAATTGCACAGACTATAGGCCACAATAAGTAGAAAAATTCTGAAGTGATCGGTGGTATATACACTTTTTGTGTATATACCACACTGACTGTATTGTCATCATGTCAATATTTGCAGTGGGTGAAGCCTGTGTTAGATCTAATTTTGTTAAGGAACTCTTCATATCTTCTGATATCAGTTTCGAAAAAAGAGGATTCGTTTCAGTCGGAGTCACATCCATGAGTGGGGGCTGTTTGCCATGGAGCCTATAGCAGCAGATGAGATGGTGATTGAGTATGTGGGCCAAATCATCAGACAGGTAAGACAAACGCCAGCTAAGGACCAAGCTCAGAACTACATACATAATACAGTCATCTGCTCTAACAAATGTCACAGACGTGTTTTTGAACAAACCACATTTCCCCGGATTGTTTCTCCTGATTTGGCTCAGTGGCCCATTGGGACCCTGTGATTGTTCTGGGTAGTTTCCAGGATTGTGAGTAGACTGGTAGTGGTAAACAACATGTTCAAAACAAGTGTATGTTTTTGTTCTGCTTAGGTCATTGCTGACATGAGAGAGCAGAAATATGAGGAGGAGGGCATTGGAAGCAGCTATTTGTTTCGAATTGATCAGGACACCATCATCGATGCCACTAAATTTGGGAACTTGGCCAGGTTCATTAACCACAGCTGCAATGTGAGTAAGAGCTGTGATTGATATGTTTCAAGGCTTTACTTTTTTATTTACAAAATTCATATCTTTTTTGTTCTTCTCTTGCAGCCTAACTGCTATGCAAAGATCATCACTGTGGAGTCTCAGAAGAAGATAGTGATATACTCCCGGCAGCCAATAAGCGTCAATGAAGAGATTACATATGACTACAAGTTTCCCATTGAGGAAACCAAGATTCCCTGTTTGTGTGGGGCAGATAGCTGCCGGGGCTCCTTGAACTAATCTCTCATGAGTTGTCCAGATTATGTCTAAAAGCCAAAGTTGCCTAAACCTAAACAAATACACAGGATATGAGTCAACCATTTTAAGTGTCACAAAATACGCTGAAGATAGAAAATGGGATCAAGCACTTGGAGCTTCAGTTTATTAATGGAGGTCTGACGTGAAATGAAATGGCACTGGTAACCATTGTTAAAACAAAATCATTGTTTTTTTTGGATAAACCATCATTACTAAACACAGCATTTGGTTGTTCACGTGGCAACCATTTTTACACTTTGTTTGTTCTATGTTCCATCATTGAGACAAAACATGAAGTCCAGACATGCTGAACGCCTCTTTTATGAATAAATGCCAGTTGAACTCATTGTCCAAATTATAACAAGGGTGTATGGTTAAATGTTTTCATTTTGGAGAGCTTTAATTGTGTTTTGCTTGAGTCAAGCTTCTGTCAATAATGTTGTTTTTCTTATTAGCATTTTATACAAAAATTACATTATGAATGTTAAGCTGTGATGTACTCTTTTCACTTATAAAGTAACATAAAATAAACACCGTGAACAGTGTTTTTCTTAGTATACTGGTAGTTATTTACACTTCAGAACTGTGTTGTGAGTATCATACTGGATTCACATGTTCTTTGTGTCTCCATTTGGTGTCAGGATGGTCAGATTTCCTCTGGCATTCTGGTCAGCTTCAATGGCTTCAAAAAGGGATTTGAAGTTTCCCGCACCAAAGCCCTATGGACAAATTGTGCGTTTTAGTTAGTGAGGTATTATCATCTGCTACTAAATTATCTTCCCTGAAAGTAATCAGGCACACTCACCTGGTGATTGTGTCTCTGAATGACTTCCAGGAAAAGAGTGGGGCGATCCTGAAGTGGCTTGGTGAAGATTTGAAGTAAATAGCCGTTGTCATCATAGTCCACCAAGATCTTCAGCTCCTTAACACAAATAAGGTCACAAGCTACGATTTGTTGTGATCACTTTGAACTAGCTTCAACAGTGTGCACATGCAGCTTTTTTTGTCACAGTTTTAAAATTACAGAAATATGTTCTCACTGACTAAGCATAAGAATATGATGTTCAGCATCAGTGTATGTGAGAACTTCGTTCTGACCTGCAGGGCATCCAGGTCCTCTGTGATTTTAACCTTGGAGTGTTTCAGCTTCTCCCTCAGCTGGTTGTAGTAGGTTTCCGGCACAGACATGAACTCCATCCCACGCTCCTTAAGGTTACGTATCTGCAAAAAAGGATTCACCACAGTCCTACTATTGCTGCTTTTAGCATTTATCCTTTTACAGTGAGTTTTGTAGACTTACTGCAGTGATGATATCTGACGTGTTCATGGCAATATGTTGCACCCCTGGACCTCCATAGTAATCTACGTATTCCTGTCGGTCAAATTGTTAAAATGTTAAATGTTAAATGCCTGCTATTTAACTGTTAATATTATTGTTAATAGTTGTCGTTGTTGCTTGCAAAAAGAACACGCCTGGATTTGAGACTTTCTCTTCCCCATGGCCGGCTCATTGATGGGCATTTTCACGGTCTCCTCGTAGTTTGCAACAACAATGGAGCGCAGTGCACTGAAATCTGTCTGAAGCTGCTTGTCGTCCACTGACCAGAAGCGATGAAAGAGAAGGTTCTTCTGATACCTACATGAAGCAGAGACGAGTAATACTTGAGATGGTAGTAAGCAAACAATTTGTTAAAGATCATGGGGTCAAAGACTTCAAGGAGCCTCTTGCAGCACCATGTACAAAAACAAACTCTTCCTCTGGCAGTTAGCAGAGGTTGTCTATTATTTGCATTTTCACAAACAGAAATGCAGTCGGCTAAACATGAACATGTGACACGGAGTTCTTTGGTGCCTAAACAAGATCCAGATGTGTAGAACCGCTGGAGACCCGCTGCAGAAAATGCAAAGTCATGCTGATTCTTCACTTATGCCAAATCAGCAGAGTTATGTAAAAATGACTCCTCCTCACATCCCACAGATGAACACAGCCCCCTTCCACAACAAGCATTATTATTTAAGTCATTTACCATTCCACAACTGGAACCATCTCATCGTCAGGTTGGTTTCCCACAATGTGATCAATAAAGTTGAGTTGTCCCTTCGGTCTGCATGGATGGATGGAAACAAAATCATACAAACACGCGCTTTAGTTGATTTTATACTGACACTGACATATCATCATCGATATGAATGCAGTCGAACCACAATTACTTATATTTACTCACAGTTTGGCTATTAATGGGTCCTTGAACAGAGGGGGGTGGAAACCTGGCAGAAACAAGCCATTGTATCCCGTCCTCTCCACAAATGTGTGTGTAGTGTCACCATACTGTAGCAAAGAAACCACCAGTCATGGCATTTCTTCGGACAATGATGTCTAGAATGTTCAATATAACGTCAGAATTCATATTTACCGTCTGAAGCACAGCCATTCTCACTTTGCCATATTTGTCCTCCAGAGTGTGAGGCTCCTTTACAATGACTGCACCACGCTCACAGGCTTTCTGTGAGCGGAGAAAATGATAATTCACCATCAACGCAAAATATTTGAGTTTCCAGAAAATAAATGTACCTTAAGGATGACCGTGGGTGTTACAAAACAACAACTGTAATAGTACCTGAACTAAGAAGTCACAGTCCTCCACAGTAAATGCGATATCCTTCACTCCATCCCCATGCTGGACCAAATGATCTCCCATCTCTGAGAAAAAGCCAGTGGGTCAGTCTGTCATTTTTTTACTCAAATTGACCCTGAACTCACAGCTAATACACTTCAGCTGAAAAAACAGGAATAAACATTTAGCGAAGTATGTTAAGTGCAAGAACTGCCTAAATGATCTAAACATTATCATCCTTAATTATACAAATGTCAAAGAACACAACCCTGAAGAAAATTTTGCCATTTGTAGAGTTTCGGAAAGGTTAGACTAAACAGTGAATTTAGGAGATAGCACATCCATGAACAGTGAACAGCTTAACCTTTATATTCCTAATGTGATACCTTTCTTAAATGCACAAGGGAAATATAACATTTTTCCTATTTGTTTTAAGACAATAGATGAAAACTATTTTATGTGACATTTCTGGATAAACACAAATAGTTGAGGTATGATCGGTGCTGTACCTTTGTTTCCAGGATTGAGGGCAGATGAGAACACATAGATGATCTGTGAAACCCAATCATTAAGATGTTAAAGTTCATTATTTGATCTCTTGGCAAAGATCTGAAATTCGGACATCACTCAAGAACACAAGAGGAGAGGAGTGATAATGTCTTGATGTTTTTTCTCTATTAAATATAATCAGTGATATTCACACACCACTTCAGCCAATGTTTTTATTTTGTTGCACTAAATTTGTCATGCTCCTGATTTGTCAGGTGTCAGATTTTTCTCTGGGACAAAAGTTCTTTACCTTGTCTTGTGTGACCACATGGGACACCACATCCCGACTGCCCGTCTCCAAACCCTGGTAAGCCAAAGGCTCAAATCCCAGCTTGTTACAGTAATATGAAGCGGCCTGTTGAAGACAGAATGGTTGTTACTGAACTGGAAATCATGAAGATCTTAACAAAAGTTAGAGCTGTTGAACTGTGTCAGAGCACCATCTCCTGGTGCAAAGGGAGGGTTGACTTCGTTTGTGCTGTAAGACTTGGGAAGTGGGAAATAAGTAGGTGGTCTGGGGCCTTACAAGCTGCATCCCCTCCACCCCTCAGGAGAACCAATAGCTTTGCTGATCCATCTCCTCATCTGTGTACCCCCCACCCCCTCCCCAAAATGTGAAGGCGATCACTTCGGAGTGAACTCACCTGTTTTGCATTTCCAACCCAGAATGTTACATGATCAAAGGAGAGGAACCTGCCCTGCTCATGCTAGACACAAGAGGAAAAAAGGGTTTAATGCCTGAAGTACTTCATTAAATAATAGTTTCAGTTGCACCTAAAAGAAAAGGTCATCTTCAGCTGAATAAAGATTCACAAATGCTGGATTAGTGGATTTAAAAGCCTGGTTACTTTGCAGTGGCTTCTCATATTCCTTAATAACCTCTAATCATTAATAATGAATAATAACATGAATAGGATTAGGTCACGTACCTTTTCGCCTTTGTCAGTGTATGTTGTCTATAATCGAAAAAATCATATAAGTAGAAAGATGAGGAATGCACATTCTCATTCTCAGTGACTGGCAGATAGAAAGAAAATTATTTAAAAGGAAATCGCAACTCACCATTTTGCTCCCGGTGTCCTGATCTGACGGTCAGAATGAAATCCAGAACGCACTTCTGAATTTAAAAGCCGAGGAGGAAGTTTTAAATCCACGCCCATCTGTAAGCAGGAGGTGCTGAAGGAGGAGGAGGAGGAGGATGGAGAGCACAGATGCTTGGTGCACTTTTGCTCATTATCATCTTTATTACGTAAATAACTGCCAGCTTGATGCTGATAAATCAACATCACCTTAAAACTAAGAAATGTATCTACCTTCATCGCACAACTAAATATCCCAAACAAAGCTCTTGGTCAGTGGTCCTGATGATGCAACAACCTACCGAACTCTGCACGCTCTGCAGACTCACTCCCAGTATTCAAAACCTGTAAGACAGACTCTTCTGCATCTTCCTATGCATTAAAAAAAGCTTGCAAGTTCTATCTTACACTTGCATGTCATCAAACATTTTTTGCTTGCTTTGTACCTCATTTGTAAGTCATTTTGGATAAAAGCATCTGCCAAATATAAAGGAAAATATTATTATTTAAATGTCATTTTTGTGGCCTCCCTGCTTCATAATGCATCAGTGACAATTAAGTCATATAGGTGTGAATGAATCCAAACTTTTTTACAAAGAGTCTGGTTGTGTTCAGAATACATTTTCATTTATACAGCCTTTTTTTCACTGCATTTTTCTAGAAGAAGACGAAAGCAAAGTCCATATGTTAGTGTTTAGTGGCAAGAGGAGGTTCACTTATGCAGGACTCTCATTGGCTCACAGGGACTGAGCTGAGTGAACCCTTGTGGGCCTTGAAATACCCCCACCCTGCATATCCTCCTCAAAATATTTCTGTAGTATTCCTTAATTGTGACTACTGAAAATAATGCACAGTGAATGTGACTCAGCCATACACAAATCACAGGATGTCGTACTGAATGCCCTTACACAATCTGAGCTGGTGCCAAGGTGCTGCTGAGAAGGCGAATTTGTTAAGACTCATCGTGTTTCACATAATAAGGACCATAAAAAATAACAAGGTGCAGTGTACATTGTATTGTATTACAGCAGTTTCATTTGAGAAATGTCTTTGTCTCACATCTCAAAATGCCTGAAAGCTGCGTAACAGTGTCGTAAAGTTGTGTTGTTAGTTTCAGTTTTCCCTTTCCCTAAATCCTCACCCATCACTGAATTTCGAAGTGCAGGTCAAGAATATGTATAGGTACTATGTGCAAAAAAGTACAGAAATATTTCTCAGCACCAGACAATAAATCTATTTTCATATGCAAACAGGTGTGTATGTAGACACAAACACACATCACCACAGAGATGCAGTTATGAAACTTTTGTTCTTCAGGATCTGTGCTTCAGCAAACTCACTTGATATTAGATATTGCATTGTGACAATAAAATCTAATTCCAAAACTAATTAATAAGCAAGTCTAATCAAATAAATGCAAACTACTTTAAATAATGAAAAATCTAGAAACTGTAACTCTCTGTGTTGTCGGCCACAGATGCCTCATGGTAAAGCTTCACAGCTGGTAAACGTTCTTTGTTGTCATACAGCTATTGTGTTTCATATCATTATTGACATCACATATGGCTTTAATTTACACTTTTTAAAAACGTTCAAATGTTCCCCAATAAAACACGACCAAGTTTCTCCACCAGATATTGTATAATCTGATTAAAATTAGTTAGTAATTATTATTTTCTTGTTTATTGGCACCATCAGCTAGTTATAGCTTTAGACGTCAAGACTCAATCTTTTTTTAGGAATTCAGGTTGTTCACAGAAAACATGATGCTGAGGGCCTGTGCGAGACTAATAAAGACTCTTTAGGTTTGTGTGCGTGTGTGTGTGTGTGTGTGTGACGACTCTGCATTCCTGCAACAGCTCACTATCCACTAATGAGAATTTCAAGCCCACCCCTCAGGGCTCCCACTGCGACTGTTCCTGAAGATATTTGTTTTCCATGCTGTTACCAGGAGGTTCGTTGTTGTCATGGGATGCAGCCTCACATGTGCAGACAGAGGAACACAACATGGTTGACTAAATAATTACATAAATGATTTTCATAACAACTGTTGGATCCTTTAATGGTGCAATGTAGGAAGTTGAATTTGTTGCAGCTTAATAAATATTGGAGTCATACTGATATACACCTAAGTGCCTCTTCACCAGAGCTAAAGGGTAATACAGATAATATCTATAGCTGCCATGTGCTGGACGTTGAGAGATTTCTTATTTTAACTGTTTAACTGTTACATTGCTCTTGCACTATAATGATTTAAGCATTATCTCATAAATCACGCTGCATTACATGTGACCTTAGCTTTAACTCCTCTGGTAGTCAGAGTCTCTAAGGACAAACACCTCAGTCAATTAGGTCCTTCCCACGCCTGTACTCCTCATGTAACTGTAGTAGTACAGTTCATTGGAACATAACAGCTGTGAAGACACAAACAAAAAATGAGTGAATCCTCTGAAACAGACCCGCAAATACTGGTGAACGGTGAACAACAGGAGCACCAGCAGGACGATGCTGCTACCACAGAAGAGCCTCCTGATGCTCCAGTCAGCCTGGAGGGTGCATGTCCGGAGGACAGTGCTGCAGCAGAAAAAGAGACACAAGCAAAGGTGCAGAATCTTTTCCAACAGGTACGTAACCAGATCCGAACACAGGGAGGTACGAAGACTCCAAAGAGCAGCATACTGGAGCTGGTGCAAAAGGTCATAGAGAGGGAAGTGGGGATTGCACAGGTGAACAGTGAACCGGAGGACAAAGACGTCAGCAATGAGGAGGAGAAAGAGGTTGAATTGCTCACGGTTGAGAGCAAAGATGAGATGGCTTTAAATAAAGAGGAGCTTTGTGCCATTTTTGAGGAAAAGCTTGAAGCTAGTAAAAAAGCTTTAAGGGATGAATTTGAAGAGCAGATTTCTCAGGTGCGTAAAGAAATGCAGGCCTACACTGACCATGCCCTGAAGGACCTGGAGGCTAAGATCCAGAGGGGGCAATTCAACAGTCTTCTGCAGACACATGCCAAAGAAACACAAGAGAGCAAAGGTCAAGACAAGAACAATAGGCCTGCAGCAGCTCCTTCACTGGCATCCAGAAGAGGAAGACTGCTGACTCGGACCATGACCACCATCATTCCAAAAACCTGTGCTCCCGTCATCGTTGGCCCACGTGCCAAATCCGAAACGCTGACCTCCTCGAAGGCGGAAAGATCTCGATTTCTGCCCAGAGATCCAGCTCTCTACCTGCCGGCAAACAAGAACTATCAGAGCCGCAAACCGCTCCCGCCACCCTGCCCCCCACTGTATCAGTGCAAAAAACCTGTCCGGGTTAAAGCGAAAACTGAAAACTGACTCAACTTCGGAGGCAGAAGAAACCTTGGTCATTTATGGAAGAGATTTGATACCAAACCAGAGCCGCAAGCGTTCAAGTTGTCTCATTTATAAAGAGAACTCATGTTTTTAGTGCTGTACCTGCTTCTGCAGTGTATGATTTGATGAGTGGGCAGCAAACTAGCTTTTTGTATGCATAAAAGTTTGGACATTGTTGTTCTAATGGTGAAAAAAAATAAAGGATTTTACAATGATTTTGGAGTACAGATTTCTCTTTTGCTTTTATGAAGTCAGTGTATTTTTGTGAATTTGTTTTTACCCCAAAATGTAAAATGTGGGAGCCAGTACTTATCAGGCCATAACAGAAACTGTGGCTTGATGTCAAAACCAGGTTTATTAAATAAATACTTAAAAAAAACCCGTCATCTAAAATGTCACCGCAGTGACTAAATGTGTTCTAAATCAAGATTTCAAATCTATTTCCCTTGATATCTTAAATATTTTATCTTTACTTTGAGATTTCCTCTTCTCAGTGCTATAGAAAAAAACCCTAACTGTGGAAACACAAAATGGGTTATGGTAACTTTTGAAAATATAAACTTCCTTTACCAAAATACGTGGAAGCCTTGTATGACTTTCAAATGAACTTTCAAATGTTTTGTCATTAATAACACAATAATCTAACTCATACAACGACCAACCAAACCAGTATGATTTGAGAAACTTAAAAAAATACATAAATAAAAAAAACTAAAGACGCAAACCTGTCCTTTAATCAACTTTCAATGAGACTTTGCATGTTGGTTGTGTTGCAGCCACGATACTTTCTGGTGATGGTACATCTAGACCCACAGATGGCAGCAGATCATGGGTTCATCCAGTTCAGACGGATGAAACCTTTGGATCACAGTCTTTACAACGAGACATACAGCAGCTTCTATAACAGCAGCTTCATGATTTGAAAGTCTCTCCTATTTACAAAACCGTATAAAATCACAGTCATTTTAGAACATTACTATTAAGTTAGAGACCAGCAGGAGGGTATCGGCCTCCCCCTCCCCTTCCTGAAGCCAGTCTTCTGCCGCTCCCCGGTGGCCAAACAGCACAGGGCTGTTTTGTACAGATCAGCTCCCAGGAAAGAAGATGTGTAACTACATGAATGGAAACATGACAGCAACAATATAAAGTGTCTTAAACACTCACTGATAATGGCCAAAACATTTCTGGCATCCAAAGACTCAACAAAGATTAAATACACATTATTAACATTTCAAAGCATAGAGCTTGTCATGTTTATGAAATAGTAGTTACTGACTGTTTGTGAGGATTCACATCCGGAATGACGTGAATGGATGCAAAGGTTTGCTTCCCCTTACATGTCATGGTTATTGTAAGGGGATACAAACTTAATGCTAAACTTTTTGACAATTCACATTGAGCTAGTACCAAAGTCCCCTGATCATCAGAAGTAACCAAAACAGTCCAGGAATGTATACAAAAGACGTTATAGCAAAATCATGAAAATTATGTCAGCAAAAACAAATTGTGCCCCCTTTGATAAATCAATAGAAAAATAAATAAAATTAATTTCTGATGAGAGAACATAAATATTAGCCGAATAAGAAATTAAAATAATCTTTCTTTTAAATTTCTTTTGTAATACTTAAGCATAAGGGGATGCAAACTTTTGCACCCAACCGTGGGTGTAATTTGTGCAGTACAGGTGATTTGAGATCTCGGCACCTGAGTTCTTCCAGCAGCTGAACTGGCTCTGGGATCAGCCAGTGACAGGAGATGCATTTAGCGCTGTGTGCCTCGAGGCGGCTCTTCCACAATGGACGGAATAGAGAAGGATGTGAAGAGGAGCTTTGTGTCTAAGGGACGATGAGTCCAGAGCAACCATATCCGGAGGGGACGAGAGCCCAGTACATTCAGGTCTGGCCAAGCCACGCTGTCCTCGGAAGCAGCATCTCTTGCCTAACGATATCCAGCGGCAGCAGGGCCCATTACTATGCAGTGTGCAGCAGGACCCTCGTCTGTCCTCGGAATACTCAGCACAGAAAGATGGATAGATAGATACTGTGGATAGATTTTCTCACCTATTGAGATGCGGTTAGTTCTGTAACGGGTGGAGTGGACATGACCGTGAATAACAGTTGACAGTAACAGGGAGGTCGTGTTGGGGGAACACCCATTTGAAAGTCCTGATTTCCTAATCACCTCTTACAATGTGCCAAAAGATAATGGCATTACCATGAAAACACTGGTCTCATGTAAATGGATTTTTTCCAGGCTGTTCTCGGGGTCTGGACAATTACAGTGAGAGGCCATTTCCAGGTTAAACTACCCAGATTACTGAGTCAGGCCGATGTCAAGAAAGACTCCTGAGCAGACGTGGGAGCAATTTGCAGTCATCATTTGGGGGAAAAGTCAACGAGGGAAACTGTTGTGCTGGTGTGTATTGGGCATTCGAGTGCACACTTATTGTGAGGCATGTTAAGACGTGTAATTCAACAGTGTTTTTGATAAGACATGTAGAGATTTGGATCACGTTCTCAAAGTCTGCGGAGGTCCATTTGTCTCTATTAGCTCAGAGTCCAACAGAAGAAAGGAGATCTAGTGATAAACGCTGCTCAAGGGAGTAAACATGACGTTAGGTTGTTTTGGTTACATCCATCCAAGCATAAAGCAGAACAATCACACCACAAACAGTTTGAGATAAAGTTTTTAATTTTACTTTATTTTTATATTTAGTATCCCATGCAGTATATGTACAGTATATTAGTCGGAAAATAGGCAACACTTTCATATTTGATTAATGTGGCAGATATTTTGGTCTAGTTTTAACTAGAATCTTATTCTGTCTGATTAACTAATTAAATAGCGGTCAGGCACCTTATTTCAACTGACAGATTTGCAGTATGTTACTTTGAAACTTATTATAGGAAAATGTTCAATATAGGAAATTGATCTGAAGTTGCATCAATTCCACGACGGGTTAAACAGGGATTGCATTGCAGGTGTGTGTGTGTGTGTGAGTAAAGAGACACTGCTTCTTACAAGGGTTTCTGTGTCAGGTTGACTTGTTTAAATGGATCAGATCCTCTACTGTCTAGACTGGTGCTGGACTCATTAACAGTGGAGCGTAAACCTTAATCCTCTGGACATGTTCTCATCAGAAAGATTTTGGTCCCTGGGCTTAAAAACAAAGTTCTTCAGATATAATCCCATGTTACCTCACTGTAACTAGATTTTTCTACATAGTTTCCTCATGATTTGTTAGAGAAAGTTGCAATCAAGTGTAAAATATGTGGAAATAACAAAAGCCAAAAGGTGTAATTAATTTTCGTTTTTATCAACTCCAAAGAGACATCAAACGCTCTCCTGCAAATTACACATTGATCTTCCGTTAGATGCTTCAGGAACCAGTGACATGCTTGATTTGTTGTTAAGGGAACATCTGTAAATCTGGCAGCTGAACTGATCTAGACTAATAGCTTGTTGCTAATTTGAAAAAAAAATGGTTCGTAATTAGTTCATACTGCATATAGGCCTGTATTTGGGGGATTTAAGTGTTCTGATATGCAAATGTTGTTACATTCAGACTTGCTGGTGGATCATATTGCTAAGCCGAGCTAACTGCTACTGGTTTAAGACGCATGTGGCATGTATTGCTATGCATAACATCTGGAAAACATGCTTTCTTAAAATGTCAACCTATTATTGCAGATTTTCATATCATTCATGTTTAGAGGTTTTTGACATGATGTTTACACTCATGGCCTGCCAACCAACACTGAAAAATTTGAAAATCCCTCAATAGCGTGATTGAAACTAAATAGAAACCCTGGGTTCCATGAAAAAGCCCCAACCAATAACAGTAAATTGGAAAGACAAGCGAAAACACAAGATGTAACACACACTATCAAGCAAACCACACACACACACACAGAAACAAATGCTGTCCACACTCCAACCACCCCAGCCCACGTCTTTGGTGATTGCTGGGGCTTGAAAAACCCTTTGTGCTTCAAATTCACAGGTGAGACAGACAGACAGAGAGGAACACCCAAATACCCAAAGGCCCTTTTGATCTTTCAGAGAAAGGTTTTGGGTGGATGACAAGTGACACTCTTCGCTCCTTCCTCCCCCTCCCGCTGTCTGTGCTCCGTGGTGAACCAACTAATGGATGGACTGTTATGAGCGATACTTTCCCTGACTGAATCTTTTGTGATACATCTGTCGCTGCTAATGCTGTTTGGTTTAGGGGTGATTATGGGAATGAATCTGTGTGCGTGTGTGTGTTCCTGTAGATACTACTTAGTGAGGACCAAAATTAATTTTTTAACAACGTTGAGGACGTTGTTTGTAAAGTGAGGACATTTTGGCCGGTCTTCAGTATTTTTGACCCAAAAAAAAAGTGATTTTTGAAGGTTAACACTGGGTTTTAGGGTCAGGGTTAGAATTAGGTTTTGGTTTGGGTAGGGGGCCAAGGATTGCATTATGTCAGTGAGTGTCCTCACAAGGTTAGAGGTAGAAACATGAGTGTGTGTCTGTGTGTGTGTGTGTAAGCGTGTCTGTATTATAGTCTGACAACAGGTGGACGACGACTATAGGGAAAGTAGAGTGTTGACAGTCCAAGGAATGTGTGTGATGTGTGTTTACATGTGTATATGAAAACACACACACACACACAGGCACACACACACACACCACTGAGTGCATTTGTTGCTGCTTGGGTGGGATGAAACAGCAGGGAGATCTGAGGAGAGGCGAGCAGTTGTGTTTCGGATCAGATGTCCCATTTGAGTGTAGCAGCTCACACTGATGACAGCGCTCAGTGCAGGTACCTGTGTGAGCTGCTGAAGAGTTTCACATTTTAAGTCTGGAGGTGCAGAGTGATGGTGTAAGCAGTGAAATTAAAGGATCAGTCTGGCGATATTCTATATTTTACTTGCTGCTATGAATAAAAACAGCAATTAATTGATCTGTGTGACGCGTGTGTACAGCTAGAGCCTCATGGATCTGCCACAGAACTAATAAACTATCAAACACCCATTCCGGAGGCAAACTGCTGCTCTGACCGACATGTCTTTATGACGAACCTGAGCACTGTGTTCTGTTTTAAGTCAACATAACCATTCCCCGCTGTAAACAGAAACATCCAATTTTTATTATTACACATTGGGAAATAATAAGAAAGACAAGAAAAATATTAGTTTTAAAGGTTGAAGTCTTCATTTCAAACAACTGAAAAAATGAGGGCAACACAAAGGTTGAAAGACTTGAATGTACTGAGAAATGAATTAATGCATTGTTGAGCCTTTTAATAGGATGTGTTGACAGTATCAGGTAATAAAAGTAGGTTTAGCCTCATTCTTTATATTAGAAAGGTTGAAATACTGATCTGCTGCTGTACACAAAGTCAGTAAGATATGTCCGTGTTTGAGAGAAATAATAAAAAACATCCTATAACTTCATGTGCCTCATATTTACTGAACTGTGTCGCATTTTTACATTACAGCATGTAAAAAGCAGCGATGTGTGTTTTTGTTTGATTAGAAGTAGGAGCTGTTGGTCAGAAAAACCAAAGCCACTGCATTAATGGGGAATTCATGCTTGAACTCCCTCTCAGAATACCAAGGGGCACAGCCGCACCCAAACACCCATATAGACAAACAAGTCACACGGCCACACATGAACACAGACAAACTTTAGGTGTTTTCAGAGTCCGTGTAACTGTTTGTATGTGTGTGTGTGTGTGTGTGTGTGTGTGTGTGTGTGTGTGTGTGTGTGTGTGTGTGCTAGGGACGTCCTTTGCCCGTCCCCCTGTGTTTTGCTCTGCTGGGATCCTGGATGAGTTATCCCAAAGTGGACAGCATTGGACAAGCTGTCAGCTCAGCTCATCCCAGTAACAACAACACGTCTGGCCAGTCCAGCATGCACGACTGACTCCACCCTGTCCCAGTTGCATTAATTCTCTAGTGTAAAGATATCCCCAATAAACATCAGCTGCGTCTGTTCTGTTAAATCATGCAGATTTCCCTCAAAGTCTGCTGCTGTCAATCTCCTTATAAATATCATTTATAAATGTTTCCAAAGAGCATCTGACTGAACTACAGTAAGAATACCTGTGTTTCTGTGCATGTGTGTTGTGCGCCCTCCCCCTCAAATCTGCTCCTTTTTGTCAGGATGGACAATCAGTATCATATGATCACACACACAGACATGATGTATTACTCTGTTTCACATTCCTGCCGTTTCACACATGTTGTTACTTTAGGATGTGATGCAAGACGGACTCCTTCAGCTCTGCTTTTTCCTAACTTCCTCACCTCTTGCAACAGTGTCTCTCCTCAAGCAAAGTCTTGTTCTCCTTGTGCTTGAGCATCTGCAGTCAGGCGACCTCCTCCCACCACAACCCGCAACCGCCCTCTCCAGCCCCACCCTGCACCCCGACAACCGCTCTAACTGCAATCTCTTGTCAGTGGAGACAAATATTGACTTGTTCGGGGGCCAACTCCTGCCAGGATTAGAGCCCCCCCCCCGTCCTCACTGCTGCCATCTCTAAACGGTGATTATGTCCAACAGAGCTCATTACTGTCAAATCAAAGAATCTCTCAGAAGAGTCGCCCGTTGGTAATGACCCTGTTATTCAGTGAACATGTGGGGCTTGGGAGGCTTTTGTAGCTTTTTATTGTTTCACATGTATTGTAAGACTTATCTCACCAATGAATATTTAGATTTTGTTGATCATAAATAGTTTTCTTAAATCTGATTTTTACCCAGAAGCCATTACATATTTAAAGAGCTGCGGCAGATACAGCTGATGGAAGTCACAACTGGGTTCTGAATACACACTGTCAGGATGACAGCTACTTTGCATAATCCATTTACAGTCTGGATACTGGCTGTGAATCAACAGAGATTAGAGCTCTATTAGTCTGAAGGTGTAAACCCAACTATTCATAACAAAGCTTTAACTCTCGGGAGATACTCAACACTGAAATAACAGAATGGTGTAATGAAACTGATGTGAAGCTACAGGTTTAACACGACCTGCTTCTCTCCACTGATGTAAACTGACAGTCTAAAAAAAAGCACTTTTCACACACTCTCAATGAATCTTTGAGATCTCTGGTTCATAGAACATATCTTTAATACAGTAGTTAGTTACAGTGATGCCAAAAAAAATAAAACGTATACATCGAAGTGGAACATTTACAAAATTCCTTTGTCCCCTTTAGTGCCGTGACTATACTGTAAAACCCCTGCACCCTGACCCGCCCCGTCCCCGTTCCCCAACAACATTTGTGCCATCTGCCTGTCTGCCCCATCTCCTCTCCACAAACTATATAATTGAGCCACAACACCTTGAACGCCCCCCCTCCCTCCTTCCCTCCCATGGCACAGACCTTCACAAACAACAAACTTTTAAGAGGACACCGTTTGATTTCCCTGCTCACACATTTTTTTTACAAGTGCTTCTAAAACAAAAATATATCTGAACAAAGAAAAATGCTATGGTATGAAAATACTGTACAACTTTAGGTTTCATCCAGTGTAAATAGATTTCAATGCAATTTCATGCCCAGCTCCCCCGAAACAGTGTCTGTCGTTAAACTCATCACGCCGCCCTTGTTTTTTGATACACTTGAGAACATTTGTAGGGCAGGACGAAATAAAACAAGTATATATTTTTTGACAATTTGAGGAACAAAGCAGCTGAGCTCAGCCACCAGGCACCGGCCTCCCGAGTCCACACAACATACAGAGTATTGACTTCTCTCTCACTGTAGAGCAGGAGGGACGTATTAATGGATTTCATGACTGTGAGCAGTGGTAGTTCATCATCTCACCTTTTCAAGTTTAAACCATGGACACGTAAAGTCTGTATTTTTTACAAGTGTTCCAGTGGTGGGAGCTGGGACCGTCCCGCAGCCCTGCTCCACCTTTACATTTGCTCTTCACACCTTAGTGGCCAAAGACTGAACCTCCGATTTCTGAGTCTGGGCACTGAGTGTGGACGACATGGAGCTCATTTGGCCATGCATAGCCTTCTTCAGGTTGAGCAGGCACAGGCACTGGGAACGAAAGCGCAGGTCAAAGAAGGCGTACAAAAATGGGTTGAGGCAGCTGTTGACGTAGGCCAAGCAGGTAGCGTAGGGGTGAGCCAGCAGCAAGAAGCGCAGGAAGCCGCAGGAGCTTGGAGCCAGGTTCAGGTAGGAGAGGGCATCCATGCTCTTCAGCACATGGAAGGGAATCCAGCAGATGGCAAACACCACCACCAGGGTCGTTATGATCTTCAGCAGCCGCTTCTTCTTCTGGTCCTCCTTGCGCAGGTTGTTGAAGTGACGTGTGACTGTGCTGCCGATGAAGCAGTAGAAGATAGTCATGGCCAGGAATGGAAGGAGAAAACCCAAAGCAGAGGAGGACAGGCTGAGTCCTGCGATCCACAGGAACTCATGCTTGTGGTTCATAGTCACCAGGCTGAAGTCCATGGCGCACGTGGTCCTGTTGCTGTTCTCATCGTTCACAGTGGTGCGGAAGAGCAGCGTGGGCACAGCCAGCAGACCGGACAGGAGCCAAATGGCACCCAAGGAGGCCACCATGGTGCCTCTGGAGCGCAGCCTGCTGCTGGACAGAGAGTGCACAATGGCCAGGTAACGGTCAAAGCTCAGGCAGGTGAGGCAGAAAACACTGGCATACATGTTGACCAGGACAACGTAGCTGCTGATCTTGCACAGAGCAACGCCGAAGGGCCAGTGGTAGCCCAGTGCTGTGTACACAGCCCACAGGGGTAAGGTTACAACAAAGGTGAGGTCAGCAAGGGCCAGGTTTCCTATGTAGACGTCTGCAGCTCGACGTTTAGATTTGGATCTCCAGACGGTGAAGATGACCACGCCGTTGCCTGACAGGCCCAGGATGAAGATGAGCATGTAGAGGACGGGGATGAGGGAGTACGAGGGTTCCCACTCTGAGAAGTCACAGACAGTGTCATTGTCGTCATAGTACTCGTAGTTATAATTGTATTCCCCAGTGCTGGCCTCCATGGTGCAGGGGGAAAGATCTTCTTCCAAAAATCCTTTGTCTTGAGGAAAAACAGAGTCCTGCACAGGTCCAAGGCTACTGAGGTGCATCAAAGCAGAAAAAAATCAAAGACTCACAGCAGCTCTGGGTTCTGCCGAGTTTGTGCTGATGGGAATTAAAGAGAGAACAGACTGTGTGTGAGAGTGAGTGGCTGCCTGCCTTTTTAAACTCGGCCCTCCACACCCCTGGGTCCCTCCCAGGACAACCCCCTCCTCTTCCCCCAGTAAAACATCTCTCAGCCCACCCCCTCCTCTTCTCTCTCACCTCTTCCCAGAGAACTAGGAGCCTTGACACGCTCCCCCCGTGGACAGGTCAGACCTCCACTATGAATCGAGCAGGTTATTACAATTTACATGGAAGTGCAGGAGTAAGAAAGTAAGGACTACTGGGTGACACACATTTCGAAAGTGGAGTCAGAACAAGCTACATCTGATAAAAAAAAAGGAACCAATCATTTCTTTAAGTTTTCAACTTTTTCTGCTTCCATTTTTTATTTGAAAAGCAAGACAGTGGGTAGGAAATGAACTTTAGTTTCTAAGGATGATGGATTCTGGTCATGTGTGGAACAGGTCTGGACATTTCAACTTCTCTTGTTTTACATCACAATAACTTGAATTACAAAGCTGTTAAAAGTGGAAACTCTGCCCTGATGTTTGTTGTATGTGCAACTGCAGCCAAAACGAACCATTTAAAAGCAGCATTAATATATTTAAAAATGTTTTAATTGGTTAAATGGGTCACCTCAAGTAGTAACATAATTAGATCGACAGTGAAATGCAAACTGAAGATTAGATTAAATGTCAATGGGCAGGTCAGGGGAAGTGTGGATACACTTCTGAGGTCTGAGAATTCATTTCCATAAGAAAAGGACAAGCAAACACACAGGTTTAAAACAAAAACAAAAGGAAACTTCACATTGACACGATCATTTTGGAATCCTTTTAACTGCACCTGGATCAACTCACTGCATCGTGTCAGCAGAAGTGTGTTTTACAAGGCAACAAATGATATGTATTAGCGTCTCAGTCAGGAGTGAATTTATGGAACAAACCGGAGGAGGAATTAGAAACATGCACAAGTCTCACTGGTTTTCAGAAGATGTTTAAAAAGAATGTGGTATAAATTGACTTTCTGTTTCTAGGGGTAACAAATTTTTTCTTGACGTGATGTCTTCTTCTTCTTTGTTTATTTAATTGTAGCTTGAGACTTGTCTTACTTATTTGGATGTAAAGAGCTTTAGAATCATATGATAAATGTGTAGATGATTACAGAGGGGAAGGGTTATAAATAAGCTTCGGCTTCAACCTACCATCTTTTTCATTTGAGAAATGATTTGCACGAGGAATGTACATTTAATTGCCAAGACTGAAAATAAAACCTTGTGAAGGGAAATGAAATAAGTAAAAAAAAAAAAGGGAAAAAAATCGACATATTTCAGTTTACGATTTGTGGTTGTTTTAGGGAGGATTTAATTTTTTTAACCTAAGCATGAAGAAAGGTTGATTGCACTAAGCAAACAGTAAGTTAATGAAAAAACAATAGTTTTATAAATGTTTTGATGCTGATCTATGGTAATGAATCATAGAACCATCTGTGAAGCAACATCTAAGACAGCTATCAGTGACGGAGAGAGTGAGCGCTCTGAACATTATTTACAGTAGGGCTAGTTTAGAGGCTCACTAGTGGTGATAACGCGGCGTTTGATTCATCCCGGTGAATTATTAAACTGTAAATCCACCTTCTCTGAGAAACGTCTTTGATTTAAGGTCCAGCTTTCGGGATTCAGCTATAAAACGAAGGTGTGACATAAGCATCTCCCCTGGATAGGATAAACTGTGCCTGTATAAAGTCAGCCAAGGGGAGTTTAACATGACAGACTCTTCATGCTTCTTTCAACAGTTTCTCCTTCATCTGCACATCAAGTGAAAAACGGGGAGTTGTGCTAACATGAATTTGTTATCACATACGAAAACATTTTTGGGTGAAAGTGGTTATGAACATATGGCAGCTTCCTCCTTACACTGATTACAGTAAAGACAAATAATAAATCACCGTACGTATTATTCTGCTCTAACACGATACTCAACTTTAGAAAACCACACACAAACACACACACCAGGTGGGATCCACCTCCAACTCACTCCCCAGGGAGAGGATTTGCTGCCTGCTGGTTGCATTCCGCCGTATCCCTTAGCCAAATAAATTTGCAAATTTCAAAAAATAAAGGGGAGAAGATAAGAAACAGATGGTCAGATTAGAGCCTCATCTTGGATATCTTCTGAGGACCTCCTCACTTGTTAATCTTAGCCTTTATTGGTGCCAAGATAAAGTCCTGCTGCTGATCCTGAGCTCAGTTTTATGGAGGTGAGATGGGGGAGGGTGATTATCAGCTAGGAGTCAAGATCTACTTACATTTGTTTCCAAATGAATTATGTGTGAAATATATTCTGCGACATGTTACTTCAAGCTGTTTTTTTGTATCGTGTTTTGTTTCCATCACATGTCACCGTCGTTCCCGTGATAAGTCACCGCATCACAGGGCGTTCTGTTTTTCTCAGGCCTGGACCACATGTGTCCCTGCCACAGCAGCTGTTACTACTTTTGATGTGCTGTTGTAATGACTGCTCCTGTATCAGCCTGACAATTATTACGTTTGCGTATGGACAAAATGTAGCAATTGAATGGGCAGTTATTAGACGCTTTGAAGAAAGCGAGATGTGTGTGATATTAATCTTAACTGAAGTTCATTCAAGTCAATGACAGGCGACTTGGGGGACATTTGTAATGGACTTACGTCAGCTCCAGCCTTTTCAGTGGTGGAGATAAGTGACTGAAGGTGTAATCTGTGACCTGAGGTTTGTTTGAAGTGTAAAGAAACTGTTGGCAGCACACAGACCCCTCCGTACCCCTCCTTGATTTGTGGGTAATACAGCAGACCCCAGGCTCCACATGCTGGGGGACCCAGAACCCGAAGCAAGGGGGGGGGGGGTTGGGTAGGGTCACAGTGAGGTGTCTCCTGGAATCAGATGAGGTGAAACGCGCAAAGTTCCTGCTAAAAACTCCTAAAGTGAAATAAAGATAATTACTGTTAGGGAACATTTGAATTTTATCTGCTCATTACACTGCTGACAGTCACTCACCGCCGCGGCCTTTCACATCAACTCGTTAAGTGCCGACTCTGCTGTGTCAGACGATGTCGCACTCCTGTGCCGTGGAGCCAGCGCCACATCCTCACGCTGCTCCTGCTGAGGGGTTTGCTACATCACAGAACATCTTGAAACTGCAGGTTACGTGAGGATCACTGGCCGTGGTGCTTTTCCATCAATATTTTCCGTGCAATCAAAAGCACAAGAATAACATATTTGTATTGGGTGAAATGGAGTCGTAAAAATCATTTCCAGAGTACTACACCTACTTTATGCGGCTGATTAAACCCTTGAGCTCAAGACCAGCTGTATCGCGAACAGCTATCTTTCCTCCACATCTGCCTACTCCTAACCTCAGCACTGAACTGAAGGACCTCCACCCAATCATAAGAAATGGTTGCGCTGATAAGGCAGCTCTATTGTTTCATTTTTGTCGTTCCAAGCACAATTTCTATTAATGAGCAATGCACCTGTGGATAAAGTGTTTTTTAAATTTTCATCATGTTTCCTGGATTCAACTGAAAGAACGGATGCAAATGATTTATCTCACAATGAGTAAATATGATGGCTCAGGTTCAGGAGGTACAGAGGGTCGACCACTAATCACAGGACCGACACTTCCATGGATCTGCTCCCGGTGTGTATGTGTGTGTGTGTTTCCCTCATTTGCAAGTCCCCTTAGATAAAAGTGTCTGTATATAAAGTGTATGACAATAAAATGTGTACAATGAAGTTAAAACTAGTGATTTTGGAGGATGGTGTAACCCAATTAGATGTCTATGTATCAATCTGCATGTGACTAAAGGCAGGAAATCAATTTAAATATAAATCTAATATAACAAAAAAAGATAAAAAGACCCACTCAAAGAGTTATACCACCGTAACTTCAATAAAGATTTATTACCAACTTTATTTTTGGACCTGCCAACCACTCCTGTCATCTAGGTAATGAGGAATTCTACTGATTTTACACATCAAAGCCTGTTTACGTGTTGGAAAGGATCACTATTGCATAGGTGAAAAAAGTTTCCCTCGCAAATATCCTCAAGTAACGTCACTCGAGTCGGCATCAGTTGGCTGTGAAGACGACAAGGTTGAAAATCTGGGCGTGAAGTCAAGCTGTCTGTGTCTGGGAGACAGTCAGATTTGATATCTCTATCAAAACCCAAACACGGCCCAGCCGGAGCCAGACAACAGCGGTGTTTGCAAGCTGATAATTGCTGCCATGAGAAATAAAATATTGGCTGTTTGTTTATGTCCCTTCCATACTGCACATTTGCATTAAAGACAGAATTATGAAACATCCCACCTAGTATTAGTGTGACATTTGAGTTCAGCTTGAGTTGCAGCTTACGTGCTGTCACCTTTTCCTCCTGATGTTGATGAGGATGTTGTTCAGCTGTTACTCAGGTGATCATAAAAACAAATGTACCAACACAGGAGCACTTCGCCAGCTTTGCTTTTTCTGCTCATCTGCCCTTGTTTGTGCCATACAACCAGTAGCTTCATCAGGAGCGTTGGGGTCACAATGTGTTTCCCCTCTTCCTTCTCAGGGCCCTGGACCACCCTTGCAACCATCCTCTATCTCCCCACCGCAGTGTGTGTGTGTGTGTGTCTATGGACAAAACACCCAGCACCACAGGATGTGCTATAATAGGACAGTTTATCCTCTCCAGCGGAGATGCTTCTGTCAGACTTTTGTTTTCTAGCTATGGCTATTTATTTAGTATGGTGCGTGATTGAATGATAACATAAATATTGTTTTTGGCTTTTCATATACATCCCCCGACTGTTTTTTTTTTGTACAGTGGCTTTATGATAATATATGACAGATACTTTTTCTATTTTGTCATATTTCATGTGTTTATAAGTTTAAGATGTTCATTTATTAATTGTGTGATTAAAACATTTCTGTTTTATGTTTCATCTGGACTTGCAGGGAAACATTCCAAGATAAAAGACGGTGAGGATGAGTCTTAATGAAAAAGAGGACGCGAGAGGAGAAGTAAAGGGACAAAGGACAGGTTGATGAGACGGTGGTGGCCAGTTTTTCTCTCTGTAGTCAAGTTAATGACAGGGATTAGGGAGCCGTGGGACTGCTGGGATCTCCAGGCTCTGCTAGACTCCAGCACGGCCCTCCTATCATCCCAGGAGATCTGCGGGAATCGGACTCCATTTGGCCCCAAATCTCCTGACAAAACAAAAGCCCTATGGCTCAATTAGGAGGAAATTAGTCTCTTCTTACACATTCCCATTTTACCCAGTCTGCTAGAGCACATTCAAGGCTTCTCCACCGCATGCCACATCTGAAATTAGTAGTAGGAGTTATGAAAAAATCAGGACTGGTTTTAAGATTCTCTGGCTGGTTTTTAAATGTAATGCTAATTTTTAATTAACCAAGAGATAGTCAAAATAAATGTATGGACCTGAGAAGCAGTCTATGCCAATATGGTTATTTCCAGTTGACATTTAAATAATTAATAGAGACACAGTGGCTCACAACCTGTCCTGTCATGAAAAGTCAAAACTCAAAAGTGGCTTCTGCCATGTGTTTTGCAGTTTTCCAGTCAAAATTCTCACGAAAATTCTCTGGAAATGTCTGTTGTAGGATAATTTTCATCCTGTGGAAATGAAAAAGCCAATGCAGATGTGACTTGCAATGAGAAACACCAGGAGGGAGATTCAGGCAACTAAACACTGCAATTATTGCTATTGTGCACAAAATTCCTCTTTATATTTAATAATGCTTTAAAATGTGGTCTATGCAGCTGTCTTTGTTCTAAACTACAGTCTTGTCAGGGAATAAGGAAAAAAGCTCAAAACTTCTCGAATAAATAGTATTTTTATCTAGTATAGCATATGGGAAAAACTGTGTTACATTTTTGTTCTTTCATTTTAAAGTTTTTTTCTCTTTTTATTGAAAATGTAGGTCTAGTTTAGATTTCTTGTCAGCTGCTGTTAAATGCAGTTTAACTGGGACAGAGTATCTCTGTTGATTGATTTTTTAGCAGGTTCAGTGGTACAGGTCCAAAACAACAATGCAAATGTTCTACCGTTACACGTTTATGGTTGTTGTTAACCTTTCCACCAAAGTTAAGGAGCCGTGTTTAGCATTCCTGCCAATGGGGAAACTGCAAAGCATCCAAATAGTGGCGACAGTGTGGCGGAGGCTGCACCGTTTTCCCCATCTGTCAGCTGTTTGACAGACAGCAACAAACTGTAAATCAGTCACCTCTGAGACGAGGCCAGCCCTCTCCCTGCTCAGAGCAAACAAACCATAGCGAGTGTGTGAGGCCGTGAGGGTGTGTATTTACACTGGCAGAGCATTGTCCTCTTTCTTGGTTTGTCAGGTAGCGATGACTCTATCATCATCTATCAGGTTGGTCGAGTAGAACCAAATTTTAGGAGAAAGAACTTGAAAGTGAGGCTATTTGCCTTTCGAATTAAATAAAAAAAAAAGTAATGGTCAATTTGATGCACTTAGGGGTTTTGCTGATGCGAGCCTGGCAGCAGCTTAACGAGAGCTAATTTCAGCAGAAATACTGTGTAAGTGACATTCATTTAAGTGACAAACTTAGTTTTAGACATAAGGTGACACAGGGAGACAGTAATGTCCATCATGCTTCCATGGTTTTTTTTACTTAAGACTTTATTGGGCCTCTCTCGATTAAGTCATCTTGTTGTCTTCACTACTGCAACAGTAAAGTGCAACCTGTCGGAAGAAACTCCCACCATCTGCATAGTGGTAGTGGATAGAAACACATGTTCAATGATATTTTATTTTACATTAACCTTAATCAGTATCCTGACTAACATGATAATATTATATCACAGATGTAATGACTTGAAATATGTGCTTGCATATGTGCCTGTGTAGGTTGTACCACTTGCCATTGTCTGTTTGCAGGGGGCTGGCCTGCAGCCAGAGGTCATGGCTCCTTTAAAAACTGACAACTGTTTAAAGGAGTCAAACAATAAAATCAACTTTTACACTTTGTTGACAACTTTGATGTGCAATCACAAGGCGAGAGAAGGGGGGGTGGGACACACAGTGGGAGTAAAAACATCCTCTGACTCGCCCTAATTGTTTCAGCATCTGTTTTACTGTTACTATCACCCAGACAGACTGAAAGCACAACTGAAAACACACATTCAAAGTTTCCACTCACTCCATTTCCTTTAATCAAGCTGCCCTTGCAGTGACTGATTGCCAGACCAGACTTTGGCCTTGTCTTGCCTGTCTTTCCATCTCTGCTTACTGTACAGCCCATTTTAAACTTTACAAGCCTCCCCCCCTTAAAACACTTTTCTTTTTTCTTTTTTTACTCTGCGCACAGCTGATAGTTGCATTAACTTTTTTCAACTGATGATTAATTATTATAACTTGTGATTAGAGGAAGAAGGGAAGCATGTGTCCAGTGCCGACTTGGCCCAACAGGGATAGGTAGTGTTTGGGTAGGAGTCCCTGGTCTGACCAACTGGCTGTGGAACGTGGCCTTCCCATTATATAGGCACTTCAGGTCTCTAAAAGAGGAAGCAGGACACTGTTAAAACACAAAAGGTCCAGATGTTAGGCCCCTTGAAAAGTATCCCACTGTCTGCCTCGTGCTGAACGCTGACAAATTGGTCTTTAACGATACCAAAACAGACATAAAGTCAATGTCAAAGCCATGTGTCACACTTCTGAGACCTATGTGGGAATGCTAACCGATTCCAAAAAGGAGCTGGGACTCTAAGGAAATATTTGGACAAAGCCCTGCACTATTTCAGCATCTAAAATGACTTTATCCACACAGTCAGCACTCGCCACCTGTTGTTTTGGTCAACTTGGTCAAGGTTTGAGGGCTTCAAATAACTGACAAGTCATTTGTTTTTGCAGTATTAATGAATAGGAAAGAAATTAGCCTGAACGTCCTTTGGCTTAAGACAGGTTAGAAAGGCAGGAAAAGCCTATGACAGAGTTCAGAGTTTGCATGCACACATGCATCATGGCATCTGGCTGCCGGGGAGTTCTCTGGCTGTATCTCATAAAAAAAAAGGCTCCTGGGTGTCAGGGTGGCCAGGACGTCAGCATATGTGAAAGCTGGCTGCACACTTTCTTATGAAGTTTCCACCTCACACTCATGCAGTCATGATTAAGCAGAAACAGACAGCTGCAAACCACATCAACCCAACTTTTATCTTCTCTTAACCTCTGTAAAAAATAGCTTTAGTATTTTCTTTAATGCCACACAGGCTTCCAAATACACAGTGCTGATCCAAATCCCTAAATATGATACTTCACAGGTCAGTAGTGTAACCTATAGTGTGAGGAATAGATGTGGTTGGTGTTACCCTGGATCTTAAATCGGATTTGACATCATCTCATGCTGAACAAATTATGGCTTTCATATGGTCATAATCCCGCTGAAGAATAAAAAAAAAATCCTCTTAAAACACAGCCAATATGATCCAGCTGTGGCAGTGTGGCACATTTAAAAGAAACTGCTGAGTAAAACTGTTGACATTCATTTTTCTTTCTCTGTTATGGATCACATTTGCTCATAATGAATCACTAGATAACAGCCATATTACTAGTGTTGTTAGGCTGTGGGCCTAGAATATCCAGAGTCACTAGAATGAAATGGAATCCTAATGACATATGTACCACACTTTATAAAAATTCAACCAATGTTAACATCCCAAAAACAAAAATCTAAACCTCTTGGAAGTGTTAGAGGAAAAATTAGGCGATCATCAGAGTCTTTAGTTTTCATCCTATGGGGATCATGACAATTCAGTACTTTAAAGTGGCGAAAAGACCAAGAACCAACATTGGCATCATGGCTTTAAACCTGATTCCTTTCTCCTGTGTTTGACCAATGTCTTCTTTCACTTGCTCTTCAGAACTTCAAAGCATGTGGCCTCCTCAACCTAATAAACATCTTCCCACAATTGTATATTCATCTTTTTATATGGCTGATGTCTAAATATCTACACCAGGGCTGTGATTTGAGAGTGTTTAGAATGTACTGCAGACCTCAAATTAATTCTTTTAGAGGGAAAACTAAAACAGGAAAAAGAGTCGACCAATCACACTACACCAGCACTCGTATTGTGTATGATGGATGCAGCGGTTTGGTGTAGGGTTCACTGGCTCAGCCCTTCCTGCCTTTGTTGGTGTTTGTTTAGGATGGTTGCCTTCATCAACCAGTGGTCCCCATGTGCATGACCCCTGCACTACAGGTTGCTCCTGAAAGATCACACTTTGTGTTTTACGCTTCGGCGTCAGTTGAAATTTCAGGCATTTCATTTGTAAATTAAGCAGAACCTGGAGGAAGTTATGTACATGGTTTTATGAGTATCGTGGAAACTGAGTTGTGTTTGTAACAGAGGGTTGAAGGTACGACCCTCAGGGCTTTTGGGATAAGGGCTGAGAGGACAAGCCTAAACCTGCTCTCCTCACTTTCATTCATGTGCCTGAACAAGCTCCTAACTTCAAAACACACAAAGTGGTATTTATTGACAGTATGCAATAAATGGGACTTAACAAATTAGATTTTTTTGACCAGTGTGGTCACCCTGAAGCCCCCAATATTAAAGGACAGAAGCTCCTCCCCTTCACACCTGTGCAAGTGTGACTGCATGGGTCCGTGCAGAGGGCACAAGGCTTCTTGACAGAAAGCTCAAGGTCACCGAGACGGGAAAAAAGGACACTCCGGCTCTTTTCATGGATAATCTCTGCTACCACAGCACGGAGTGACAAGCTTCCACGGGCCCAAAAAGCAAATAGTTCTCAGCATTCCAACATGGGAGACAGACCCATCTATTCATACGCAGAGCGAATGGCGACTCGTCACCTTGCTCATCCTGACATGCCGGGGAAGAGGGGGAGTGTTTAAGGGGGAGTTTGTCTAGCAGGAGAGAAGCTTCACCTGTCAGAGGTAGAAAAGCCCTTTGGCCAGGACACAAAGCACGTAACGTCTGATGTGACAGATGCTTCCTGTAGGCACACGTGAAGAAGATGGGCCTAGCAGGAAAAACACAATTATCCCAAACTTACAGAAAAACATGTCCTGCATAATGAGCCCTTGCTCATGTCATTAGTTTGTAACATCAGGAAGCAAATTAGTAATTAGGCTTTCTGCACTTTATGTGACCACTGAGAAAGTCCCTTAAACTGACTAATGCATCTCACTGATCCTTATCACGAATTTAACATCCTCCCTGCATAATGCAAAGAAACTTGTTGGCCTGCTTGATTTAAAATAACACGCATACTGGTTCTTTGTTTATTGAAATACTTGCATTACCTCTATCTGAGGGAAATGCTTATTTGCCTTCTTGCCGAGAGCTAGATGAGAAGGTTGATATCAGTGTCATTTCTTTATGGTAAATCTAAAGCTGAAGCCGGCAGCTGGCTCACTTAGCTTTCCCTAAAGATTGCGAGCAGGGGGGGAGACAGCTGGTTTAACTGTGCCCGAAGGTAATAAAATCGGCCTGCAGCTTTTCTGAAGCTCACTAATTAACACGTAATTTCTGCAGACTCACATTTTCTCACAGTTTCCAGTCTTCAGCGTAAGTTAAGCTAATCTCTCATATTTACTCATCATAATAATCTTCTCATCTAACTCACAATAAGAAATTAAATGCGTGCACAGTATGTACAAACATGTTACACTGAAGGTTTTGTGCACAGAATGCAGTGGGAAAACAACAAGTAACACATTCCCAAAATATGATTTTGGCAGTTTTTTCCAAGTTAGTCAATTTCTAGACTACTGTATTGTCCAAAGGTGCCGTTTGGCACCGGGTCTGTAAATCATATAGTTGTTAGTGAAATGTAGACAATCTGCTGACTTTCTTTGGAGAAAATAGGGAGAATCCAATTGTTTTGGCCGCCCTCCCCCTCTCCCTCTGTGACTATCAGACGGTCTCTGGAGAAGTGCTGGTTTCCGTAAACGTGATGGGGAGATGTTTCCTGTGGCAGGTCTGTCTGCTGCTGATTAGACTCCATCCATCAGCTAGACCTCCTCGGAGCAGAGAAGAGGGCACCGGTCAAATTTGTCCCTCAGTCCAGACCAGTTTCTCAAACCAGGTCAGTAAAATTCCACACCCTGGCCCTCCACCCAGACAGCACAGACCGATAAACCCCTCAGATGGAACTTATAAAGCAAGATGAGTCACTGATTCAAATTTGGAAGTTTATGTTGGCCCACACAATAAACAATGTGTGAACTCAAGCCAAGAGTTCTTTTTTAATTGTAATTTGAAAGATTGCTTATCTCGATTTCTTTTATGAAGATCTACAATTTCAACACTTTATTTTGTCAGACTGGACCAAATAATAGTGTTTGCTGAAATCCACGCATGCACGTCCATTCTGTATTAAATGTCTACAGTGTCGAATGGCAGCTTCAAGACTCACAGAGGTCAGCTTGGCTGTTGTTTCTCCTTGGCAGACATGATCCAGCTCCAGGCTGCGAGCACTGTTTGCTCTGTGCAGAACGGACCGAATGTGTGCCACCCTTGGGAGATACAGCCACAATATCAGGTCCAGTCTAAAAACAGTCCTTGCTGTGTTTAGACATTTTTCTCCTTGGTCCCCATCACTTTCTTTGACTTCCAGTATACAGTGTAAACAGGAGGTAGTGAAGTATCCTCCCTGGACACTCAAAGGAAACTGCACGGGGTCGGGAGACTGAACTGAGACTAGTTGTGACACAAACTCCTTTGTAGTAAAACAATGATATAACTTACCGTGTCAGAAAAAGGAATTTTGTAAAATTTATGCCACACTTTGACTCTCCTGCTTTAAGGCCCCTTCCAGGCATGCATTTGTACGGAAGTAGAACTCCTTAGAGAGCAGTAAGTGACTAAGCACTGCTGACCGTGCTCACCTCAACCCATCAGGCAACTGGACCTGAGGCTGACTAAGACAATACCCAGGTCAACAGGTTTATACTGCAATCACTACACACATAACTCAAGTTTGACCTTTGACCTTTGAGGCAGCGTTGAAATAAGATCAATTAAAAGGTGGAAACTGCGTGAAAACATTGGTCAAAGAAGCAATTAGAGAGCGAGAGAGTAAAAGACATACTGAGGTCAGAGTTCAGCTGCTGAATGAAGATCCACAATGCTGATGTTCAGGATGGTAACATTTGCTTATTAATACTATACCAATTACCAATTAGACCAATTAGAAAAAAGGTCTGCAATAATTGTTGAGATATTTTATTGAAAACCCTACGTGTCAAGCTCATTACAGCAATAGAAAGTGGGGGCAACCTGCTGATGGTCCTAAAGAAAAAATGAGGGGATGACCACAGTCATTGAGTTTCATCAGCTGTGGACAATGAATGTCTATATATGCAGATATTTTTGAAAAAAAAAATTCAAGGTAAATTGAGTATAAATGATTTGTCCTCTGAGGACTAGGATTGTCTGTATGAACTTTCAAGGCAACCATCCAAAGGTTGCTGAGATTTTTTGGTGTGAGACTTATCGACTGAACTATACTAGTATGCCATATCTATATCTCTGCGAAGGGTCCTCTGTGTATGGTAGAATTACAGTATATCTTAACAGATTCCATCGTAGGGCTGTATGCCCCGTAGCACCAGTGTGTCACATTCAGCCTTGTTTTAGTGCTATTTAGTGCCAGCATATTGGAGGAACTTGGCTTCTTGGATGCTGAGTTAGCAGAGGTGACTACGTTAGGCTGCAAATAAAACACATTGTCTGGCAGAGGACACAGGGAAAGACAAACTGGGCTCTTCCCAGCTGCACGGCTAAAGAGGGAAATGCTGGGAAAGATTTATATCCTTATAGCAAAATAATTTTCACAGGAAGGATTACACCATTACATTGTAAGTGTGGATGTAGTAGAGGAACAGGAGGCAGGATTTGGCTCAGGCACTGCACAACTCTGTTAATAGCCTGGCCACCGCTGATGTTATTGTTCGGGAGACACTACGCCAGGAGGACTCCCCTCTGGATCAAATACAGCAAGTCTTGCTGAGATTTCCTTTCTGCCACGCAGCTGCTGTCTGTCATTACTGAGAGTCTCTGAAGTCCCAGCCAGCTGCCCCCTCAGATCAACACCCAATACTGCCATTACAGCTGGATATAAAGCATTAAGTTACACACAAAGTGTAATAACTGTTAATAACCTTAATGCTCCCCAGACTGTTTGGAAGAGAAAATGTGGCATTACCAGACAACACTGCCTTGCACATTGACTCCTGGTTTGGATACATTTCTACATCCCATGCATAACTTTATAAAGAGTTTTCACTTATCTCTCATTCCATTTCAACGTCTATCTGACCCCAGATTGTTCAAGTTCAGTCCCACTAAATTCCACAGCTAACAAGCACCACAGGGCAGAAATGGAGGGAGGCTTGACGACTAAGTGCAATTAGATATGGTTAGTTTTATCCAATCACAGAATGCTGCAGGTAAAAAGTATTTTTTCATGCACATTCTATTCTCCATGAACTTCGCATCAACTCCAAAATGCTAAGTGTGTTATGCTAAAGATTAAATTTGCCAAACAAAATGTAACTGTAAAAGAATATATTATAATTAAAGGGCCAGACGGATGTGGCCCAACAGCATTGGACAAGCAGCCTTAGCCTTTTTCTTTTCCTTTTGTTGCTCTGGCGTGGGTTTTCAGACTGCGTGCACACTGACAGTGGCACAATGAGTGAGAGAAGAGCACGCCTGGCCTGAGCTGTGCGAGCCAGCGGCGTGACCTGACGCTGGCCCCTGACCTACACCCAATGAAAATGAAGCTCAGTGGCAGAACTCTACAGGCAAAATAACAGCTCCTACCGGGAGGCGTAGGGGTAAGGCGCAGCTCAGCTTTAATCCCCAAACGGCCGGGCTTCACCAGTGTGGTACCCCTCCTGCAATGCTACACTCACATTCCTGAACATCCCAACAGTGCAGAAGATCCGGCAGAGGAAGAGCCCCCGCAAAGACTCGCAGAGAGGAAGAAACTATTGTGAAATAAATAATGCGTAACAAGTGCAAAATGTCCATTTAAACATGCAAATATTTGCCCGCCCTTTGCATGTGAGTTAAGTCATGTGTGGACGGTCCACATGTAGCAGCATGTTTCAGAGAGCATACTATGCACAAGACTGAAGATGTTGTCTTTGGGGCACAATGCCCAAAGCAAATACTGCAGATCTCCGACGAGCTGAAGAAACAAGGGTAAGGCATTCAGGGGCTCCCTGAATGCAATTATCGCGGCATGCACACACACATACAAGGACTACGGTCAGTCAGTGGTGAACGGCTTGACTCCGCAGGCTCTGGTTCTCCAAACACACCCTTTTCCTGTTTTCATAAGGGAAAAATGGGAGCAGCAACAGAGGGGAAGAGAGGAGAGACACAGCAGGGTGATGGTGAGACTGATGTATCATTACAGAAACCTGAACAACCTGTGTGGGGCATTGTGTCTGTTTGAACTGGAGTTGACTTCGTTATTTGATGAGCTGAAAAGTGATCAGTATAACAGTATGATTAACTGATTATTAATAGAACTATAATTCCAAGCTAAAACTCTGTGCCCGATGGAAACAAGGTTTTCTTCTCTGTGTCTTTTGTGATAGTACACTAATTTTGGGGGGGTTAAATTTTTGATACAACAAACATGATGAAGAGAAAAACATAACATACATGATTGACGTTGCCAATTAAACCCTGGGGAACAACAGAATTTGTGCATTGAGAAATCAATAGAAATCATAAGTAAAAGGAAAAAGCATTGCGCTCGAGTAATGGTCCCAATCCACTGAAGCCAGAGTTTGGACATTCAATGCACATGGTTTTCCCACATAAAAGCAGAAAAAGAACAAGAAAACCACTGGCTTTTATCCACAGGCACGAGGCACGTAGACAGAGGGACTCGACTTAAACATCACGTATTTCACAAAGCAGGGGAATTAGTGTGAGATACAGTAATTGGATCAACATGGAAAGGTCTGTAAGTTGAAGTATATGAATGAGATGGGATGCAGACAGTTTTTTTAATGTCCCGCCGTGTAGGAAGTAAAAGGAAGGGCAGTTCTAAGGCCTTTCACATGAGGCATTGCATCCCTGTTTTTCTAGTCACCTAGGACAAACTCAGACTCAAACTCAGCAGAAATTAATGTATAAATCCTCTCATGAAAGCTTAGAGTCATATAGTTCCTTCTTGGACCTTCATGAAAGTCCTGATTTTTATTTTAGATGTAAAAATGTGGTTGCCTTTGGAGATTATGAGTAAGCCCTGTCTACAGGGGTGATGCTCTAATGTAGAACTATAAACTAAAGCTCCAAACGGAGTAGAGGGCTGTGTTGTAGCTGGACACGGTGCACTTGGCGTCGCACTGAGTTTATTCCCTCTTCCTGAAGGGCCGTGAGTCTTCAGAGCAGGGCTCATGAGATCCTCTACAACCTGTCATAATTACGCTTCTCAGTCCATAACTCAAAGCACACCCAGGAGACACACAGTTTCAGCTCTGACATGATGCAGCTCATTTTGAGAGCTGATAGGGGACATAAAATAGAATTATTTGTGGGAAATCTTAGAGTCATAAACCAAAATATTATGTATATATTAATATTATACAACCTAAGCGCATGTTTCTTTTTAGTCCCCCACTCAATTATGTGCAACATGTGACATTTTCACCTGAGGGTGAGGGGGTCTCGCGGTTGGACCCGAGCAGCTTCTCCCATGACATCAGTGTGGCATCTGAAGCATGCAGTCCAGGAGAGAGATGGAGCCCCAGCTGGCTCACTTCCATCTTGCCTTCTGGGTCCAGGCCTCATTAATACACAACTAACACACGTGTGCAGCAGCTTCTCTGGGATCCACCCAGCCAACTCTGGATTATTCATACTTGTGCTACAGTGCACATACTGTAGAACCAGTGGCAACTGATATGTTTTTTCTACACGGGTCAGAGTTCATGTTGATGTAAATAAGTTGGATTTTTTAATAGTTCAACGAGTCTTAAATGTGGCCGTTTTTTAAAAACCCTTCAAGTATCAGGTATCACACTGCTAGATAATTTTTACCCCATAGTTAATAATTTGCAAAAAGAAACAATTTTTTCCTAGTGACCATGAGAATAGATAATGCAGACTGTGGGTCTGTAATCTGTACTCTGCCAAATGGCTAAATGTAAATGTTTCAGAAAAAAATACATTAAAAACTGTGAAAATCTCAAGGTAACTAGCCTCGTCACTAAGGAGTACACTGTTATATTAAGCAGTTCTCCGTTGTGTGGAAGGCAGTCCTGGAAGCTAACATTTCTATTTGATTTGTAAAAGGTAAAAATACTCAGAAAGTTTTTTTCTTTTGTGAAACATTAAAGCATACATTTGTGACCTTTTCTTTACATTTCCCAGTAATAGGTTATATTTTGATATGCTTTGCCACCAGAAATATGGTCAAAATTTGCATTTCTGTCTCATTACACTTAGGACTACAATACCAAAACTACACTGCAATTAGCTACTGTGATTTGAATTGAATTATTGAAGTCTTAACTCCAAAAATGGCAGTGGGTTGTGGTATAAAATAATGGGGATGGTGTAATCACCTAGCAAAAATATGATGTAATTTTTTTCTTTTGAAATGAGAGTTGATGCATATAATAAAAGCTTTTGTGCAGTTCTAGTCTCAAATCAAGGGCCCATGTTGTTTCAAATAAGACTTAGAATAAATACTATTCAGTATTAACAGATACTTTTATTAGCTATTGGCTCCCATTGGTTCCATCCCAGCTAGATAATAAAGGGCAACTGTGCTTCATCTAATTTCAAAGGTCCTTTGGAATAGCCTTCTCTCTTCCAGCATAATCTGTTCTGGGTGGCAAATTCTCTCTAAGATATAATTATTCACAGCAGGACAGACCTACATTTGGGCCTCCAAGATGTCTGTCACCTGTTGTTCACACAGTCAAACATCTATACCAGGCCTGTTGCTCCCCCTGATTCTTACTGGGCCTGCACGTCTTTGATCAATAATTCTGTGGTCCCCCATCAGCCATCAATATGTGCACCAGAAAGAGGCCCATTGTCGACTAATTACAGGCTGCTCCTCCATGACTGAGCCCGTGCCCGGTTGAGTGTGATTAAAAGTTGGCTGGGTCATGCTTTGCTTCCTAGTGACTCTTTCAACTGGAACCAACAGCTTGGAATCATGGCACAGCCAAACAAAGCTTCAGTCAGCATGCTCAAGTCTGCTCAAGTCTGGAAGTTTAAACACTTTGTTGAAGTTTAAACAACAATCGTAGATGTTTCTCTCAGACGGGGGTTCACTAAATGGAAAATGCTCTGCATTTTCCTACCTAAAGCACTTTACGCTGTTTCTCATTCGCCCACTCGCACTCATAAACACACACACATTTACATGCCGATGGGAAGCTGCCATGCAGCTGGCCTGCACCCACCAGCAGTGACTAAGTTGGGGTTCAAGGACACTTTGACGTCTGACAGGAGGTGCCGGGAATCAAGTAAGATTCCCGCGACTGGTGGACAACTGCGCTACTTCCTGAGTCCCAAACGGGTTTAAACATCTACTTTGTGATAAATTTAGATCACCTGTGACTTCTGAAGAGGATAAAACTGAATCACTCATGACTCCATCTTCAGAGCGAGAACAGCAGAACATCAGCACAATGGCACTGTGAAAGGGACAGTGAGTCAGTGGAGCCAAGGCCATTGTTTGTGCAGAGTGAGTTGAAGAATTGCACACAATAGAATCTTAAGGACATATGTGTGTATGTATGTGCGCAGTACAGAATGTTCCGCGACGCCTCCCTTCCTGAGACTGTAAAGATCAGTGCAGTGTCATTGCATTTGCAAGCCACAGCAAATTAGTTCAATGTAGGGACCAAACTTTTGGCTTAACTTGTAGTTATGGATGGAAGAGGACTTTTCCTAAAGAAACACTTGCAGGAAACACTTTCTCCTTCATTATCTTTCTTGCAGCGCCTGCTTGCTCTCTCCTCTCCTTTCTAATCTCGCTGGCCAGTGCAGTCTGCACGCCATCCTAACATAACTCCTTTTTCTCAGGGCCCCACTCCCTGATGCACCCACCTCCTGTCCAAGGCCAATCTCCTTATGTAACCTTGCAATTCATTCTAAAGTCCAGATCAGACAGCAGGAAAGAAGGACTTGGCATTTTGAAACCATACTATTGTATTTTAGCCTGTTCAGCTTGCAGATAATGAAAGCAAAGCAATGTACTATTAATTCTCCTTATCATTGCAGTTACATAGAACAGGCAAAGTCAATAAAGCATCTCTGACTCTCTTGTGTGCGCTGTATGTTTCTTTGTGATTAGGAATTAGTGCTTTCCTCTCATCTGCAGCAATCATGTTCTTACATCTATCATTATCTGGGGGCTAGAGCAGATGTAAATCTGGGGTTGAGTTTAGGTGATAACAGAACACACATGCAATCATGATCACGGCAAGATTTATGATATGGTATAATGAGTTTATAATGCACAAACAAAACCTTAGCTGGAGCTCAAACTCCAGATGTGCTCTTATGTGGCTTTACTCACTCCGGTTTCATACATATGATATTTTGTCTTCTGAAGAGGCAGTTTATTTTCATTACAGTCAAAGCTTCAATACACAACTTAAGCTAGTATTAGTATTAGAATCAAAATATGTACACATTTCTAGTAAAACATACTGTTCAGAAGCCCCAGATGTAGTGTAACATCCAGTTAGGTATTACTGTGTGATACTGTGTTTAAGCTACACAGAGTTGCCTGCCTTGCACGCAGCATGTCCTTAACGAAACTTTAGAAGTTCTAAAAGTTGTGTTGCGTTGAGTCATAATCCTCAAACGTTTTATAGGTGTAATATCCAGTCCTGTGCTGTGCCCAGGTCCTCCACAATCATTCTCTGCTCTGGGGATGAAAGGACTTTGTCCATGCAGCTCTAAAGACACAGAACCCTTTGTGCTGATCCATGAGCTGCCGCTTCATCCTCACAGCTCATTATAAATAACAAAATATCAAAACTCAAGCTCTTTCAACGGGAAACAACCCAGCTTTGTGTTCCTCTGTGGGTAGATCTACTCTGCCCAAGTACAAGGGGCCTCAGCTATACTACTGAAAATTAATGTAATGCTCAGGTGTCTTCTCATCTGGTCCCAAAGCACTCATGCTGCATGGGGGAATCCTCATTTCCAGCTTGGGCAGCTGTACTGTCTGACAGGGTTCTACAACTACTACAATGCTTTTCAACACCTGGCATCACTGCCTGCTGAATACCGATTTGACTCACACTTGATTTTGAATTCATCTGAATTTGAATTGAATCAGTGCTGCACTCATCAGATAAAAGGCTTCAAGCTGGTTTAATAATGCTCATACAGTAGATTACACACACACACAAGCTGTGTTTCTCCGCAGCAGGCTTGTCAGCAGCGCCCCAGTGTCCTGGCACAGTGAAATATTTTTTTTGGCTGACAACATCACTGTTTGGAGCAGTTCGCCCCACCTGCTACATCGGGAGGCACTTTTCACCCAGGAAGCTGAAAAAAGATCTGAAAGGCGTGTAAAGTGAATTTGAATGAAACTTTCCCATCCTGTAATATGTAATCATGATATAAAGTACTGGATTAAAATTTAAATCAAACAAGTACACGTGTGTGTTTGTGTAAATCCTCAAGTGTCGGTGAAGACCATTACTCCAGGCAAGCGTTGACAGTTGGAGTCATCAAAGAGGCTTTACTGCTCCCGCTTCTCACAGAAACCCCAAACAATAGCAGGAAGCGGCTGCGAGTCTTCAGGAGATGAGCCACACACAAACATCTTCAGACAGGAGTCATTAGACTGGCACTAAGAAGTGACGGGGTTGGGGGGGTCCATCCATTTCCTGTTTTTACCCCTCAGCTAAGCGGTGACAAGGACCTGCGTGTGCCAACATCCCTAATGACTCAAAACTTGTGAGCTGCTACTAACATGATCATTCAATACTCTATTATGTCCAGAGTGGAAGTGGCGCAGACCACGCATCCCTGGGTCTGCATGAGTGCACTGGCAACTGCATTATCATAATTAGTGGTGACTAGAAATGATGCCAGTGACTGTGTGTCTCCAACTGTGAACACAATGGTTTGTTAAGAGCCTCCTAGCACAGAGGACATCCTCCCCATATGGCTGAGGGAGCCTGGCTCCAATACTAATCTGCTCCCACTGTTTATAAAATAAACAAGCCCCCGAACGCCAACCTGCAGGCTGCCCAGCTTCCCCCGTCCCGTGCTGTCTACATTGCATCTGGCTGACCTTTGACCTGGATGTTTTGAAGTGTGCTTTCCATCCAGTGCAACATGAATATGCCAGGACGGTAAAATCTGCACTGTAGGCATTTTTTGTTCTGCGGAAGAGGGGATTTACCAAAACATATCCTATGGAGGTGGCACATGTGGCCGTTGACGCTTTAAACGATAGCGAGTTGCAGCCCATAATCTAAAGTCGCAAGGCTTCTACAGTAGTTACTGAAAAACAGAACATTCAACACCTGGACACTACGCTATAAAAGTGCACGTGGTGCCGAGCTACTTCTAATTGTAACCTTCTCGAAACAAGGGTGTTTTCACTCAGACATTCCCACCAGACACCCCCTCGAAACACTTCTTAGCCCCTTCTCTCTGGGAGCCTCGAGCCTCCTAGGCCAACTGGTAGTGGAATGAGACAAGAGATAAGCCCATAGTCGGCCTCCATCAACACATGAGGCTTGCCAAAGCGAGTAGAGTTTCAGACAGGCACTCCCCTCGGGCTCAGGGACGGGGGTGCTCAGACATGGGAGGTTGCTAATCTGCCCCCAGCCAGCCTGCTGATGCCCACCATCTGTGTCTGTAACTCATCACCCACTGGCCAGAAGCCTCCACAGGCGCACACACAAGTAAACAAACGAGAGAGCCATTTAACAGCTAATTCTCTACCTGGCTCTGTTAATTACTGATTACAGTGCCACCCAAAAAGAAGAGGACAGAAGTCAGTGGAGAGAGGTAAGAGGGGATAATGAGACAGCAGCTGTGAGCAGGGGCCCACTAACCTCAAGTTATGTCATCATCCTCATTATAGGGGGAGTTTGCGTCAGACAAATTTGCAGTATAGCTCAATCAGACGACGAGGATTTAAAAAAAATGCTGTGACAGGTTTATTCCCCAGCAGAGGATGAAGACTGGAGGGTCAGAAAAAATGTGGCTGCTCCTTATGCTTCATTTACTTGACAAGTCCTCACAACCATAATTGCGCACGCCTCTGGCACCACTGAGCCAGGGGATGTAGAGGGTTAGGAGGTCAGGGAGGATGGGTGTGTGTGTGGGTGCGTGTGTCTTTGTGGTGGAGGGGTGGGTGGTGGGGCGGTGTCAACTGATGGAGATTAAATGAAACATCTAAAACTCCTCGAGGAGCAGGACAGCCGTGCAGGTGTGCGGCACTTACCCCCATGTAACCTCCACACACCCCTCATTTGGAGCTTAAACATCCTGTAGGCATAGCAGCAGGCAGGTGATTAGCTGACACAATTACTCTGCTTCACGTACCTTTTGACCAATTATCCGCATGTTTGAATCTCACATAAGAGACTCGGCTTTGTTGCACCATGTGATTTGAACACCTTTAAACCCCTAAATGACTGAATAAAAAAATCAGATGTGGCTCTCTACAGTTAGTAGGGACTGATTATTGTCTTACTAAAACGTCAAGTGAAGAGTGACCTTCAAACCAAGTTCAAATAACATTTTATTTACAGTGCACTGTATACGGCCCTATTTCACCCATCCATCCTTCATCTCTAGCTGCTTATCCTGTTCAGGGTCACAGGGGTTAAAGCCTAACCCAGCTGTCATTGGGCGAGAAGCGGGGTACACCCTGGACAGGTCACCAGTTTATCTCAGGGCCAACACAGAGAGATGAACACAGACAGACAACTATTCACACTCACATTCACACCCACAGGCCATTTAAAGTCATCAATTAACATACGTGTCTTTGGACTGTGGGAGGAAAGCGGAGTACTCAGAGAACACCCACACACAAACAGGGAGAGCACGCAAACTCCACACCAAGAGGCTGCAGCTGGGCAGGGGTTCAAATCATCGACCTTCTGACTGTGAAGCGGCAGCACCAACCACCCCTCTACCGTGCTGCCCCATGCAGTCATTATTTAATTCAACCTCACGTCTTTAGACTGTAGGAGGAAAGTGGAGTACCCAGAGGAAGCCCACATCAGCACGTGGAGAACATGCAAACTGCGGACCATCAAGCATCTAGAGGCAGACGTGCTAACCACTCCACCACTGTCCTATCATCGCCCACTGCCCACAAATTTGCCTCAGTGTGCTTTTCTATACAACGACATCCTCTGTCCTTACCCCCTCAGATAGGATAAGGAGAAAAGTATCCCCCCAAAAAAACCTTTAACAGGAAAGAAATGGAAAAAACCTCAGGAAGAATAACAGAGGACTGAGCGCTTGTCCGGTGAGGACACATGTCCTGTCAGCATGCAACACATATTCAGCGCATTAAAGCCGCTCAGCCTGAGACCTGTTAACTTGAGAATAAGTTGTTCAGAAAATTATTAAACTATTTGTTGTTTTTGCTATCATTTTGGCAATTGGTAATTCCACTCCTGGTGTGTTATGTGGGCTCTTAGGGGAGGTTTTCAAAATATGCACAGCTCTGAGTGGGTAGATTTTTTGAAAACATATGGCTCAGCCTCCCCCATCCCACCCCAATCATTTTTGTAGGGTCCCTAATGTGTGTGTGTGTGTGTGTGTGTGTGTCCACTGGGAGGAGCTGGAATGAGAACTGTGATGACATTTAAAGTAGGTTGCTAAATGCACCCATGAGAAAGATTGTTATTCTATGTTAAATTTACCAGTATTAAATATATGTACAACCATTTGAACGGCTATAAATTGTGCAAAGTTACACAACCAAAACAGCATCGGTGCCAAATCTTCATTTCCAAGTTACACACAACTTTGTATTTCACATGATTGAATAATTGAGCCTGCAGGCAGCACTCCAGATGTAAAACATTAGCAGGCATTTCTAACACTGTTTAACAGTAGTCTCAGGTTAGATCAGTAAAAAAATAGCTGACAGCAGCCAGAGGATTGAGGATATTTACAAAGCTATGAGAGAGCTGTCATGTTTCCATTCAAAAAGAAACCTGCAGGACCCGAGAACAGACTGCAGAAAAATTCATTTCAAACGTGCTATACACGCCGTAGAAATGCTGTCACAATAATTAGGCTCTGGATGTGGATTGTAACCGCCAATAAGAGAAAACAATAAAAGTGAGTGAGTGATGAACCTAAGGGGTCCGCACAGGGTTGATTTAATTATCCACCCTGGCCCTCACATAGGGATCCCCCATTACTGTGTCTTGCACAAAGAGTGATGTTTTCCTTTAACACAATAAATAAGCCTTTATTCCCACAAGCATGGAAAGTTCACCTGGCAGATAAACGCAATGTCTGCCCTCATATTTGTTACTGCGGCCTTTTAATGTGACCTGAGCCAACCTGTCATGCTCCATCAAATGTGGGAATAAGATACCTCAGGAACACAGGCGCCTTTGCTGTGCGTTACACCCCCCACACCTCTGTGCCCTAACACATTGAGTCTGCGAGTAGAGAGAAAGTCACCCGCATCACATGAATCAAGTACTGTGACAGGGGTCCGTTGGGTCTGGGATCACACGGAGGATCACAAGTCTCCCTTTTCACTGCGACCTCTCCCTTCTCTGTTAGCTGGGCATGAGAGAGGCGGGATGGCCCTCTAAAGGCATATATTTCCGTTGATGAAGAGATAAATCAGATCATTTCTGCAGTAAGGAAGGGAGCACAGAGAGCGCTTTCTTGGTCGTCCTCCTTTGAGATGTAAATGCAACGGTGGCACTGAAAGAGGACCAGGTGTCCGATGCAAAGAGGGAAAGCGTGACGGTGCATGCATTCCTTGGGGACCTAGACCATTAACTGTTGCTGTGCCTCATGTGGGCAAACATCAACAGATCCCATAATGGTCGATAATGGGCTTGGTCGAATGACAAAGTAGGTAAGTATGATTAATAGCTATTGACAAGTACTTAGACTTAAGTAAGACACGAATCATACTTTCATAAAAAAAAGGCATGCAGGTGAAATTAGACCGATAATGTAACATAGTAAAACGTCACTGTAAGGACAACAACAATTCTGAAATAACTTGCAACTTGCTGCATTCTCACTTGCTGTGCGAAGCCCCCGAGAAACAGACATCAACAACTGCAGTTCAGAGTTTGCAGAACAGTTAGACATGTGTTAGCGGGCTTAGTGAGCTTTTCCAGGTCGCTCTTTGCAATGAACCCTTAAGGCCCGAGTCAAAAACCTAAATCCACCACATATTAAGGTGGAGAAAAGAATCATTAGGCAGTCAAAGTATCAACTGAAATAAGAAAAGAATAGAAACATGTCACTGGTGTAAACGAGAAGAGGGAGCAGGAATGATCCCTTTGGGGGAAGCTGTTAAAACTGCAGAGAGAACATTAAAGGAGAAAGGTCAAATACTTGTGTCATGAATGATACACTCCTACAGTGGCTTCACAATCTTTTTTCATTTCAAAAATGCCTAGACAGATACACACCAGACCACGGACTCCCATTTGATAAGGTTTTGTACCAAGGAATCCTATCTGAAATGACAGATTTGACATGGTGCAGAATTTGCCACAGAAGAGAAAACTGATCACTGCGGCGTCTGAATTCTTCCACCTCTAAAATCTTTTAACCGCCCTTAATATACCTTATCACCACTATAGATTATGTTGACATTTACACCTATGGGAACATGGGTATTTGCTTTTCCAGCCATATATCATTTTGTGCCAGGCCCATTAATTAGGACTAAAAAATGGAGTACATAGAGTAACTTGTGGTTTTTGTGTGGATTGCAAATGAGAGAACTTAAAACTTGCTGAATAAACTGATGTTAAGCTATGTGGTTGCAGACTAGCTACATATTCAGTATAAAAAAAAACCCACATGTCAATAAGATTTCTCCAAAAGTGTACCTAAACAATATGTCTATATATTTCAAGACTTGTCATAAACATAAAATGTCTAAAAACATCAATGCTACATTTATTCCCTAAAACAAAACCCATAAACAAGTAAAAAATGTCAAGCTGCGTCATCTTGCAGAAAAGCTTTAAGTTTTAAATAACAATTATGCTTAAAAAAAATGAAACTGATTAAATATATTCCTGGTACTGAAAATGTTTAGGAAAAAAATGGCAGCAGTCCAGGCTGTTTGAGAACCACCACTTCATTTTGAAGTAACTGTTGCTCCATCTAGTGTTAAACAAGAAAGACTGCACATAGACAGCCCGACACGTCAAATACCTCTACAACCACATTATACTAAGTCTACGGCGCACAAAAAACATGTTTTAAGTTTGATTAAACACATTTTTATTTGTAAAATTTAAACTTGTGATTATGAATAGTGTCTATGGATGTCAAGCATCTTTTTAACCCTATTGTAAGTGGTAGAATAATACCAATCTGTCTTTAAAGCAGAAAACCATTCTGTGACAGAAGTTACCCTCAAATTCAAAACGAACATTTGTCTAGTGTTACAAATATTAGTCTAATATACATTGTCCTGAAATACAGATGGTTTAGAGATGTCGCCTCTGCAGTATTTAACTTCTCAATAAAATATAGCATTATACATTGAAAAATAGATTTCATTACAAAACAAATTGTTATTTTACAAGTCATATCTACACAAAGAGCATTAAATTAAAATATAACACCAGTGAAATGTGAGGTGGCTTATACAAGCACCCAAAAAACTTTTGCATACAGGTGAGTCACTGCTTGAAAATGTATACTAATGACCCCACAGTTTTTTTTATTGACCTTTTTAAATTAATATTTTGAAAACCTTTTTTTAAGTGAAGACACATTTTACATCTGTGCTTATGCTTGTTAAAACTCCCTTTACTGTAGCTGTTAGACTTGAACTGCCAGAAAACTGAAGATTGTCCAGCACGTTTTGAAAAAAGCCGCAGCACCTCCAAGTCTCCATACTTCCCAAAAAGAAACAAACCAGGTATTCATGAGCCAAAGGCAACCAAGATCCCAATAAATCTTAAAATCCCATAAACTTGACTAACTCATAGAAAACGACTTGTCACAGGTAAGCGGTCACAGATCATCTAAAAACAACAGTCTTGGATTGCTTTGGAAATTCTAACAAATAATAAAATTAAGCCAACATACAACCAATACGACGTTCATGGCCGCAACTGGATATCTGAGCAGTGCCAAAGAAGAAGGTCAGCACCATTAAGTTATTAGCAGGTAAAGGAACAGGAAAGACATGCACACACAAACACAGAATATACAGAGTTACATTTGGCAAGAGACAGTCTTTAGCCTGTTTAGCTTTTACTAAGGCAGGAATGTGTCATAGAGCGAGGAATGTCCACTGGTCCCTCCCCTCTGTGGACCAAAGCATGAATTACTGCTGCCCTAAAGTGGGTGGAAGTGCCTGGCACAGTGAGTACTGCAGTTTACAGAGAGTCAAACAACACTCATTCACCCAACTGAAAAAAGTGACTATTTCTGCACTAGTAGCCCATGCACACAGTTAACGTTTTAACTGATTTTTCAAATAAATAGTGCTTGTAGAAAAAGACCTAAATTCAGAAAAAATTTTAAGAGCAGAAAAAAGGACATGCGCAAGTTACCCTACTAGTTATGGCTGGAAGTGTCTGAAAGGCTGCCCTCTAGTGAACAAAAACCTGACTGAATATATTTCCTCAAAATGAGAAGCACTGCATTTGTGTCGGGAGCTACATCCTCTGACTGATTTTCTAGTGAACTAAGTAGGGTTGAATTTAAGAGGAATTGTATATAATGACTGCATACACTCTGGCACATTATTATTCTCCAAGCACCGTTTACGCCACACTTGTCTGAAAAAAGGACTTTACTCCCAGTAAGTCGGTAACATTTCTCCCTTGCACACAGACAACTAAGACTTATGGTGTCAATATAACATAAAGAAAAGTAATCACCGGGTTCACATGAAGAAATGTATCAAAGTAGGTTAACACTTAGCAACGATGCTTTAGTGTATACCAATACTACCAAAAGCAAAGTTGTATCTAAAATGATTACAAAAAAACTCCAAAGCTGGAATAATAGTGATCCTATTCAGTCTAAAACCTTGGCAAGGCTGGCTTGTTGCTGGTTGTAGGGTGCACACAACCACACGAATGCACGCACTACTGTACAGTTACAGGTATGTATCCTGCTCTGTGCTGCTAAGGCTCTGTGTAGATTGCTGAAGAGGAGATTCTTTGGCAGGGGGAAGATCTGCAAGAGGTGCTTGCTGGTGGTTATGGGAGTCCATTTGTGGCGTGGTGTCTGGCATATTGCTGTAGTTGACTGGAGGTGGGGCAGGTGGATCTGCACGTGAAGTGTCATTTAGAAGCGGGTATGGGTTGGGGATCTCCACTGTGGGCTGGGATTTCTTTACGCTTTTTTTCTTCTTGCTCTTTTTCAGCTCCGGGTTGGGCTGAGGCACCTGTAGCACAATAGTGGGGTTCTGCTGCAGGTCCTGACGCCTGGGCGGCTCGGCCAACATGATGAGGCGAGCGCCGTGCATTCTAGGAGGCGATTTGAAATTAAGATCTCCGTGGTTCTTTTTCCAGCGCTTTAGCTGGGTGTGATGCTCTCTTTCCACATCTCGTGCCGTCACTGGCACCTCCAGAATCTGCAAGAGGAAAAGATACGTCAGCAGGTCACAGCTGCAGCCAAATCAATCATAATGAAAAGAGATGTGAAACAACAAGGACCGCCCTCAATGACAAATGTGTTCCACTGTGTTCCAATGTGAACTTTGTTAGTAAAGGCCAAAGGGCTTTGGGGTTGCTGTGGATTCACCATAATCCACAGTCAATACTACCCTGCTTATAAGAAGGGGTATTGTTATCATAGAGAAATACTCACTCACACAAGTCTCAGACACAGGAACCAGACAGGCTAATTTGTCTCTGTATTGCTTCAATTCACTTCACTCTCTCAGATTCTCTGCTGTTCCCTTAGTGACATTTGTGAATAGTTTTTGTTCTCTGTCCACACCATATCTACTGTTAATAATACACTGCTCCATTTCATCCTCATCGAATTATGCAACATATTAACTTCACTATCACTAACAATCTCTTACAAACCTTGCTACACTCATACATACATTGCTAGCTTCCTTGTGTAATGCTATTGGCAATTAAAGGTGTCAGTAACATTGCAGAGAGTCAGACAAATTCTAACTGGACTCTACAATGTCTCATAAACCTGGATTAAAACTTTTTGGTATCGGTAAAAGGCCGCTCTTTGAAAAATATATAATATACACCTTCTCATTTAACAAGTCATTCAGGAAAAATGTTGGGTTTTAGCTTTAATATTTGGCACCAGCATATGACATTAGGAATGTCCAAGTATATTTTTACCCTTTAACAGCGAGGAAGGGTATTGGCACAGTGAACCAGTTTTGGCTATCTAAGGGCCACTGAAACACAGTGCAAACAGAGCATTCTGATCAAAGGATGGTCTTTCAAATCTCTGTACTATGTAGTTGCTCCTCTGCTCTAACCTCACGGACGAGGAAGCCCTCCTGCATGTATCGAGGCTGTATGGTTCTGAGAAGCTCCATGGTCTCATACTGGCCCTGGCAGGCCTTTAGCTTCTCCCGGGTCCCCAACATGCACTTGAGCAGCACCAAACCCACACGGAAGATTATCTTTACTCCTAACAGAGGGAGAAGAATCAAGTCAGTGTAAAGATTTTCTGATGTAATGCTTGGGAAATTCTTAGAAATGTTTTTTATATCATTGTAAGCCAGAGTTACCATCGCAGAGGAACATGTCCCAGACACGCAGGACTGAGGCCCAAGGCAGCGTTCTGGAGAAGGCACACATAAACCATTCAGTCATGTAAAGGATGGGATCGATCTTGTGTTTCTCCAGATGGCGGAAGGCTAGCGGAGAGAAGCGTCGCAGCAGAGCAAACAGGATCTCTCCATCTAACTGTATAGCTTCCTGAAGGTGAAACACAGGTAGGAAAGCACAGAGGGATCAAAAGTTATTGTATTCCTTAATGTCAGGGCTGTCACCTTTTATGAATGTGAATGTCAATCAAATGCAAATGCATAGTGTTTCTCCATGCTTAAATTGTTTCCCAGTATGAATGATTCCCCAGATTTGGAATAACTGCTTTTGTAGCTCCATGCTATAATTTAATGAGGCGACATTTCAATAGCAAATCATGGTTTCATTAATACTAATTCTATATTAAGAAATAAGAAAACAATAAAGTTGAACCACCAGGCAAAATTAATTTTCTTGGTGGCAAAGCTTACCACTCTTTATTTCTGCAAGTAAGTAACTCTACTAAACTGCGGTCTGTCAACGCCTCATTGATTTCATCAGTAACTTATAACCACAGAATTCCTGTGCCTGCAAAAACAAAGCTGCATTCCAGTTTTGTTGTAATTGTGGTGAAACCCCAGTTACATAATGTGGATTATAGTTTTTGTAACAGCAAAGTCAGATAAAGTGTCTCTGCATTTCCAGCCCTAGTGAGGTCATCATGCATGTTTTCATGTGTTTCAGTCTCACCAGACCGGGACTGTAGTAGCCAGGAAGATACTTCTCACAAATCTGGACAAGCACCCAGAAAGCATCCTGTGGAAACAAATACAGATGATGTCACGAAATGTTAAGTGTTCATTTTACAGCACATTTCAACTGCTTAGGTGAAATTTCGATAATTGGAATTTTGACTTTCATATTACCGATAATTTCATTGAGATTTATATTTTGAAGATCTGTTGACACACTTAGTGCTTTGCTCTGATTGATATTAGCTACTGGTACTGTTCATTGTGTTTCATGTGAATACATGGCCTACAGCTATGAAACAGAAAACTTGCATACATCTTAATAAAGTCATCATGGATCCTACTATAATGTTCTTTGATTTGGAGCTAGTACTGAAACTATGGAGAAGCTCCAGGATTTATTGCCAGATGACATCATCTGTACAGTCTCTCTCTCCACTGTTCAGATTAAAAATAGACTTGTCCAAGGTCACAACTCAAATTTGAGCTGTTGAGGATAATAGAACCAGCCTATGAATTCTAGTTTAAAGACAAAAATAATAATGAGCCTACAGAAATTTGTCAGGCAGTCTACAACTCCATCAGCACATGTACATCTACAACAAAAATGATTTTTACTTTTCATGGTGTTTGTGGTAGAAAGAAAAGTTGACAGTACCTCAGCAGGCATGTGCATGAGCAACACAGCAGCAATGGGAGCCTGAGCTTGGCAGTATCCTTCCTCTGGTCTGTACACAGTGTAGGCTTTAAGAACACGGAACAGGTCCTGCTGCCTGTGAACAATACAAATATCCAACAATCTAAATATCAAACAAGTCACTAACAGTTCATGATGTCACATAATGTCGACAGCTTACCCGTGTCCTCCCCGTGACACAAACATCTCATGGAAAGGAAACTGCCGATGGAGGTCTTTCTCAATCACATCGATCCATTTGGGCTCCCCTGGCTGGCTATCCAGCACCTGATGAAACACGAGAAGGAGATGGGGAGACTTTTTTTTTTAATCAGTAACAAAGCATTGTGGCCTTTCAAGTAAAAAAACAATTCAGAAAGTAAGTATCTGCAAAAAAAAATTCTTTTTGCATAGCTACATTTCATTATCCTATAAAGTAAAATAATAATGAGATTTAAATTAACAGCTATTCAACATTTTCTAGTATTAACTGACTGAATTTAAAGAGAACTGGCTCAGGTCCTATGAACAAAAAATGCTTTAGTAAAAATTTCAAATGAAAGTCAAAAATGGAATTAGCCCAAAATACTACACGTAAAAAGCAGTGAGAAGGAAGTGAAAGAAGAATGTGTCGGACCTGAAACCTTCCTTGGTTCTGCTCTTTCTTCACCTTCCCCCCTGACAGGTAGAGCCATGCACGGCCTCGGAGAGAAGGAGGGACTCCTTTCTGGCACCGCAGCCTCACCTAAGCCATATAGGAACAGGGATTTACAAAATAAAGTATAACACAAAGAAAACTAATGTGAAAAAGACCTTCTACAAGACACACGTCAGTAGACCCGTCACTTGGTGTTAGTTCCTTTTTCTTGGACATATGTGCCTGCAGTTCAACGCACTTGTGTTGTGTTTATACTACTGACAGCTGACATTTTAGACGACATACTGATACACCTCAGCAAGTCTGAAGAGTTCTTCCATTAAAAGTTCCTTCAAATCGCTAACTGCACCACCCCCAAAATTCTTATGGGCTGACGTCAGTGCAACTTAAATCATAAATAAATAAACATTAATGCATTTTTATAAGAATTTTACCACAGAGAAACTTCACAGGAAAGGTTCTAGTTCACATATACTTCAGTCGACAGGAAGAAAACACTTCTCTTCCTGTCTACTAAACACTAAACCATCTACACTACCCATCTACAAGATATTTTGCTCAAGTGTATTTTTTTGGAACAGAATCAAAATGCAATAAGAATAAAAGGACCTTAATGGGTTAAACTCCAACTACTGCATATAGAACAGATACATTAAAGAGAAAAACACTTTGAAAAAGCATAACCCACTTGTAGTTTCTTTAAGCAAATTAAATGGAAATTGACTCTCTATCACACTGATTTTGGCTCCACCCTTTCGCACTGCTTGACAATAAACTGACGGCAACTGAACATGTTGGCTTCATGTGTGAATGACCAACCTGTTCACTTTTTGAGAAAAGTTGCAACAGCTAATTTAACAAGGCTCTGTTTCACCAAGGCAGAAGTCTGAGTGCCACGCAGTCACATTAACGGGCAGAGACAGGTTATTGTCAAATATTAAAATATTATTTATTAACATATTTGTAGCTTAAATAAAATAACTAATCAGAAGTGTAAAAGTAAACTAAAACATTGGTCTGACAACACAGCCTGTTTGTTTGCTGTCACTTTACGTTAAGAGCGTCTGTTGCAAAGAAATCAAAGAGAAAGCCCCACAAACCATAAAATAACTTGGGGTTTGGGTTCCTTTTACTGTTTGTGTAATAAGTGGCTTTCTTGGGCAGAAAAAAACTGGGCCTACTGTTCATGTTACTCAAGTTTAGTGTTGAAAAATTCACTCTGCATTATTAGTAGAATCATTTTCACAGCACACTTGCTCACATTTTATGCTCAATAAAGAGACCAAAATGAAAAGGGAAAATTAAATATTGATGCATTTATGGTAAATGCAAGCATACCGTGAGTCGCTTTGCTAAGGAGATGACACTTTTTTGGAACACTATTGTATTTTTTTTAAAGTAAGCAAAAGTAAAGTAAACATTGTCTAATTTTTGAGCCTACACAAACCACAGGCAAATAAATACTGCCTGACTCTAAAAAGCGATCAAAAATCTTAGTAGAGACTGAGTGAGTGAGTTTATACTCACAGCACCTTCTATAAAGTTACTTTACAGGAAGTAAACACAGCCCCACCCTGAATTTGAGACTGTCAATTTGTCACATGGTTTATGTGGCGATAAAAGGATGGGTTGTGACCTGTCTTACTTCTGACTCATGGAAATAAAGTGAAGTTGCACCTCTGTGCTGAAGCGCTGAGAGGACTTTTGAAAAAACCAGCTCGACAAGTGAAGCATCAAACAATGTGTCCGCAGAACTCTTGTCTTTGTGCAATCAAATAGTCCAGCTACACCGTTTACTTTGTCTGATCATGTGTACATAATTACTCAGGGCTGAAAAACTGTTGCCTGAAGACAGTCATTAACGCAATCAAGCCACCTGACTTTTTGTTTATTGCTGACCTTATCAAATCTCTTGATCATCCACTTGTCCCAGTGGGTGAGCATATCAAGCCACTTCACCTCCCTTTGTCTGAGCACCGCGGGAGGCACATCTTGAGCTCTAGAGACAGCAGAAAGAAGCACAGAAAAGAACAGCTTTACTGGCACGTTAAAACACAAAATTAAATCAAATAACCCTGAACAGCATCTATATTTTTTCTATTGGAGAAGGCCATAGGCCAGATGAACACATTTTTCCAAGTTGGAAATAAACTTTCATCCTGGATTAGCAGTTGTAAGTAGCAGGTTCTTGTATGTCAGATGAAATAAAGACAAGGTTTTGAAGAGAATGTAAAAAGATACAAATTCAGATGTAGCCCAATTAAATGCAGATAAAGTCAGAATTTGTTGCCCATTATGATATAATTATCATATTTATATCTGAAACATTGACGAGCAAAAAAAAACCCTTAAAGTCCACGTTACATCCTCTAACTGAAATGAAAACACATGCAAGTCTATCCTACATTACGGAGGAGGTCTAATTTTTTTAAAGCTATATAATTATCTCCTCAGCACAAGCCTGTAATTGAAGGTTTTGCACATCTTAAAAAAGTACTATTTTATAAACTATGGACTGCTTTTTTCTGTGTAGACTATAGGTTATAGAACAGTACAACAATCTGATATTTAATTTTTAGTTTCCAATGACCTTAAACAATGATTAGTTACTTTGGCTCCTGTACAGTAAGTTGAACCCATAGTTTGAGAGTACATATAAAAATTTAGGCCAAAAAAGAGGCCCTCTGGTAACAGGGCACCAGATCTGTGGCTCCAATTCTGCCGAAACTACAAAAAACAGGAAGCTTTAGGCAAGCCAAGCTTCTTTTACTTATTTCTTTTACAACTATTTCTGGGCTGTAATGTAGGATTGGGCGGCCACTTGAATGGGAAGAAAGACGGACTTTCTGCAGGGAAAGAAAACACTGCAGCTCGCCGCAAAGACATTCATTCAAATGAAAATGTGACCAAAAAAAGACATGACAAACTATTTTTCCGCCTATCCCTACAGAAAGTATGTGTGATGAATCATTCGGACATAAAAAATGTTTAACCTGGCAGACTCACACAGAGTGGGATTAGTTGTTGTAACGCGACGATTCCTTTGCTTCCAACAATGTTGAGGAAGGCGAAAAGTGCGTTTAAGCGGCACAGATTGTGCCACGCAGCTGGTTCGTGCACTGCTGCGCAGACGCTCCCACACAATAACACTAACATGTGAGGAATTAATACCAGAAAATATAGATCAGCTAATAACACTATAACCACGTCATGGACGTTGAAGTGGATTACATGATTCCACTGCAGAACTAACAAATCTTAGGAGCTGAAACACACTTACGACTCCTCCGAGTACTGCTGCGCCCCACCAATAAATCCGTATTTATCGGTTCGTCTGTCACTGGCGAAGCCGTTAATCTCGGAGTCGGATCCCAACGAGCTTTCGTCGTCGATGTGGCTGCTGCTGACGGTCCGGATGCTCCTTGTGTCCACTGTTTGACGGCCGTTCTCTATTTTGGCCATGTTAGCAAAGAGGCTAGCTGACTAGCCCGAGCAGCTAACGTCAGTTGACAGCCCGAAGTCAAAACCGCTCCTCTGCATATGTTGTCGAGTCAAACAGTATCGACGCCATGATTTATCTAGAAGCTGAACTTTAGAACTTTAGTTGCTGTTTTCACCTAAACGCCGCCCAACGTCACGCTAGGAATGCGAGAGCACGTCAAATATGTCGAGCTAGATTCCATTTAATTCTTAATCGCGCATAGCTTTAGCGCTAACGGTGGCTTGCTAACGTTAAGTTAGCCTTTTTCTGTTCGTCACAGCGCTTCAAAACGACTTCTACCGTCAACACGCTAAGGCTACATTATCGTTTCGGATCGTTATAGTCAATAACTATCTCCGTTAGCTGGCTGACATACTGCTCTATAATGATCTGATGACGGGGTCCGGACTCGCCGTCCTGTCATCCCGAGTGCGCTGGACTGATTTTTACCTCGACCACTAAATGTCTGTCCTGGGCTGGTTGCGTCTTGGTGCGTGTTTCCCCTACTGGTCGTCGGAGGAACTACAGCTCATGTCACGGTATCGTAAACTGCTTCTTGTGTCTCCTGCAACTAATCGGAGTCATCAACTATAGAGCATGTCTCCTGGTAAATTACCTCTTTGACCAGAGACCAACAATTTACTCGTGTATTTATTCTGCATAATTATTACTGGGCTTTGTGTGCAAGTGGTAGAAACTAACGTCAAATTCATGTGCAAAAACACTTGACCAAAAAGGCTGACTGATCCTATTCAACTTTACTTGGCAATTCATCACGTGGCCCGCATTAATACACATGACATTAACTAGTTTCTAATCTTACACATCACAGTGAAACAACAAAAGGGAGATTTAGATTTAAATTTCTTTATTTTAATGAAAGAACATTACTGTGATCAAGGTGGTTTTACAGGTTACCAAATAAATCATAAACAAGAGCTGAACTAAAAGTGAGATGTCATGCCTGCCACCCAGTCCATTAATCCTTTAACATTCTGAGTAACACAGTTGACATTTAAGAACATGCTCTTCACACAAATACAAATTCTAAATATGATCATGACCGAGCGGCACAACAACTAGAAGTAAAAATCGTTTTCTTCATGCTGCCAGGGCTCACTTCTTTCTTCCACCTCTTTCCTTTAGGGCCAAGTGAATGATTGAACCATTGCTCATGTTGTAATAAGCCAGGGAATTGGAATCCTTAATGAAAATGCCCTAAAAAGGAACACAGATACACACACAATATTAATCCATCATTTAGATTTTTACAGATGACATGTCACATGTTGTAAAAGAGAGCTTACCTCATACTGTAACTTCTGTTTTCCAGCTGGCATGCCTGTTGCTTCATGGATTTTGACTTTAATAACAGACACCTGAGAGAAATGAGAAATCCAATTTAAACAGTTTTAACAACAAGGTGCATTGAAACTAGAAAGAGGAAAACATAAGTCGACATGTGCATACCTGGTCTGTGAGTGGAACAGTGAAATTCAGCACTTGGCCACTCAGTTTCCATTCAGTCTTGTCCTGCATGTTGGGGACCTGCACTTTAACAGCAACAGGGCCCTGGAGAGGGGAAACACACAGTTAAGACAAAGCAGGTTACAGTCAGACAGAAGGTAAATTCAAATGTATATAAAGTCAAACATTAAACAGGAAAGACGTCCTACATCTAACTATTAATGGGCAATTCTCTATCAGATAAACTAATGACATTTCACTGCCTTAACAAACCTTATTTCTACGAAGGAACTCCTCCTCTGGAATAAGGTTGTCCTCTGTTTTCATCTTTTTGCTGATTGGCTCATCCTCATGAGGTGGAGGTGGGTGGGATGGTGGTGCAGGAGCAGCACTTGGTGGTTGTGGTACTGGAGGAGCTGGGACAAATGCTGCAAGATAAAGCATGATATATGTATTTAAATGGTTAAAATAAATGAAAAGTTCAGTAACCAACTTTGCACAACTTCAACATTCATTTGAACAAATTAAATAAAATGATAAAACCATTTCCCTTACCAGTTGGAACAACCATGGGGGGTGGTCTTGGGGCCACAATGTGCGGTGCTGATGGAGGCATGGGAACAACATTAATGCGTGGAGCAGGAATCATGGGAGGCATTGGTGTTATAACCTGTCCTGGAGCAAGGCGCACCACAGGAGCCACAGGCGGTCTTGGAATTACAGGTACAGCAGACAGGAGCGTGGTGCGTACTGGAGGTACCACCTGTTAAATACATTACTGGATTATAAGACACATATGTACTTGGAAATTCTAGTTTGGAATATACTATTTTTTTAAATATAAAGACTCACAGAGGAAGGAGGCCGAGGAACTGCAGTGACAGGAGGACTGGGTTTAGGCAAACTGGCTGCTGAAGATATGATGGGAGGCTGGTGATGAATTTCACTCGGCTTGCTTGGACCTATTTTTTCCTTAGTATCATCCTCTCCCACCAATCCTTTAGCCTTGTGAATGGCTTCGATCTGTTCTTGGAGGGTGATGTTGGCCTGTGCTGCCTGCTGTGTACGAGCCATACTTCCAGAGTGGCCATCCCATGTAACCTGGTAGAGAAGGAGGTGTAATCTTTACTTCTTCACTTCATTTCATTTACCCGCGCACCTGTGTAAATTAAACTAAGTTGTTCTCACCTTTTCTTCTGGCTTCTGGATTTCTTCTTCACCGATCTTCTTACCGATGGCTGTCTCCTCCACACCAAAGATATCCGTACGTCTCTCAGCCAGCTGTTTCAGGCTGCTTTCGATATCCAAACCAGGTGCATAGACTTCATCCTCTATCTGCCTCTCTTTGATGATGCGGTCTCTTTGCTCTAGCCAGCGCGGATCCAGCAGGCCAATACGCATGTGCTCTTGCATCTTACTGGCTGGGATCTTCTCACCAGTAATTGGTGAGATGAGGTACTCATCTGGAGCTGCAACTGAGGTCTGAGGCTTGGAGGCTGGGAGGACAAGTAAGCGAAAGGTTAGAACACATTTTACACATTCATTTTACACAGTAGGGATTACCACATCCAAAGAGAACATCAGTTACCTTTAGGGTCATAGTCTTTGCGAATAATAACCTGGTCTGGCGTTGGAGGCAGTGGAGGTGGCATAGGGTGGTCTGGTGGCAGGGGAACCTTCATGCCCTCATCCTCGTCATCAGATCCCTGATTAAAGCAGAAGTGAAAGACTTGTATACACCACTTAGAAATATTTTTTTTCTTAGGCATGATATCAACAAACAGGTTTTTTATTTAACGTAAATTAAAAATAAAGAAGAGGCAACAAAGTAATACTACCATCTGTAAAAATAAAACACTATAGCAACCTGCAGTTGGTGAAAGAAAACACAAGGCACAGAGTTAAATTTTGTTTCTTACCTCGTCCATGTCCTGTACTTGTGTGTCTTGATCAGGCTGTGAGGGCTGGCCTTCATTCCGATCCTCCCTTCCATCCTCTTCATCCTCACTCTCTACCTCCATCTCCACCTCCTCACTCTCTCCATACTTCTCGTAACGTTCCTGGATTAGGATGCGAGCGCCAAGCTCCTCTGGTGTAGTGGGTGGGGGGAAGTGGCCTGAAAAAAGTCAGTAAATATAAGTTATTCCAAATACATTAAGGGATTTACAAATCTACACATTACAATATCTAGGCTTTTATTACCTTGTTCATTAGGCTGGAAATCCACTGTCTCAACCACTACAAAGTCATGCCAGTCGATTTGGGCATATGCAACTCTTTCTTTCTCCCTTTCCTCCTCCTCCTTTTTTCTCTCGCGCTCCTGGAACTTCGCCCACTCAACACGGTACCTCACCTAGTGTTTGTGCAGTAGGACAACAGATTACCATGAAACACATGCAATTAACTGCTTAGTCTGGCAAACAGTCACTGTTAAAAAGATTACCTGGTCCATAACCTCTTTTGGATTCTCTGCCTCTTTCTTTAGCTTGATGATCAGGCCTTTGGGAGGAATCAGAATCTGAAGACAAGATCAAGATACAGTTTAGCATCACTACACAAAGAGTAACAATAACATCGGTGATCAACATTCTGCCAGCTTACCTTAGTGTACTGCTCAACCAGCTTGGTGAAGTAGTTGAAAAGGCTGTGCTGGGGCCGCAGAAAGTCAAACTGGTAGTTTCTCTGTTCTTTCTGCATGAGCTGAGTAAGAAACTGGCGACCATTACGAGCAACAAACTGGGCAGTGAGTTTAACAACATCCAGGTCAAATGCTGAAATTGATGGGGGATCTGCAATGAACTCAAACTCAGGAGGGGGTTCTTTGGGGACAACTGTCTCCTGAATCACTTGTGACTGCACCTATTGAGAAACATTGAATATGGGTGGTTATGTACAAATACTACAGATTGCAAGCAGTTATAAGACCATACTGAAAAACAGTGTTTCACCTTTTGAGGAAGCTGCTGGGATTGCTGCATTGCCTGCTGCTGCATGACCTTAGGCACTGCTGCAGATGGTTCCTGTGCTTTGCCCTCCTTAAACTCATTGACCTTGTGACGGTAGTAGGCATGGTATGGGTCATTGGGGTTAAGGAAATTAAATTTTGGATTGTTGATCTCATTCTGACGGATTCTGGCTTCAAACTCAGGTCCGTTCCTGTGAAATGACAAGAAATTGACTACAGAATTGAAATCCCTTAAGATGGCAGTGCAAAATTTCTGTAAAACTGAAAAAAAGAGACCAACCTGGCAACAAAACTGGCTGTCTTGTCAACTATGTTCCGGACCTCAGGAGGTGGATATATGATACCAACGATGGGTTTTGTGGCAGGGGTTTCTTCTGGCACTGCATCATTCTGTTGATAAAATTTACTTTGTTAGAAGCCATTATGCCAAAAATAGGATTAAGGAAAAAAAAATGTTATTTGCAGCTTTAATATAGCTAAGGGCTTCTGGTTACTATTCCTCAAAAGTCAGTTAGTCCTAACAGAATATGCATTCAGTGTATTTTTAAATACTTCTCCAGCTTTGTGGGTCTTTCAAAGCCACAAAAAACATCTGTATTAATTTTTATAAAAACTATATCCCGCTAATGGAGAAGCAACACAATACTAATTCAAAAAAACTTTAATCATCAACAACGTTTTTATAAAGACGAAAACATCAGCTGGTGGCTCTCAGAGAGGAGCAAGCTAACGTCTCATCGGCCGGTTAAGTCGGTGAATTGACGCACCAACTAACGATTTAGGACTCAATGTGATTATCCAAAATAGATGTTAAGTTAGATCATCTAAAATGCACATTCACACGGAAACTACAAAGGGAGAGTGTAGGTAAACCGTTTATTGGTTTCCTTAAAGCAAGAACAGACTAGCAACGTTGCTAATGTTAGCGAACTTGTAGCTTCGTCGTTACCTTGTTGTTGGACTCCGGCTGCACGATTTGAACAGGCCCAGGCGGCATGGCTGTGTCTTTTCAGTACGACTACCTGCGAACACCCAGTCGAGACGGAGATTATATTTAATTTAAATACACTTATTAGGACTTATTACTATTGTATAACACAACGCGAATCAATTAAAGGCCCACATTTGCTGTCGTTGAATACTTACTGCGTCGCGCTTTCGTTGACCCAATGGAGGCGTATTACTTCCGGTAACATGCCGCAAGGCATTATGGCGCTTGTAGTGCGTCTTGCAGTTGCCATGGAGGCGAGATATCAACAAGCTGCATGTACTTCGCCTTATAGTTGTGACAGCCAGAAATATATAAGGAAGGTTGTCAGACATGAGTCACTTCTTGGGTCATCAGGAATGTATAGAGAGCCTTCGAAAAGACCTGGTCGATCTTCAAGGTGCCATTTTGGATGTGTTTTCTAGAACTGGACCGATCCGATTTTCCTCCTGGAAGTTCCCCGATAAACTCTCCTGTAATCTGGACATGGTAGGTTTGCTGGAGCAGTATGACTTTGTGGAGGGGGAAGATACGTTTAATCAGCATTCCCACATTGTCTTACTGGAGCTGGTGGTTGACAGGTAATAGATCAGCATTACATAATATTCTAACATAACCTAAAGTATTCCAATGAAAAAAAAATAACTTTGTACGTTTTTTTTTTATCCCTGAACAAGACTACTGCTTCTCCTACAAAGCTCCAATTGTTATGTTGAGCAACTGATGGGCAGCCACCACAGAGAGCAATCCCCTCAAAGAGGATGTCAGTCAGTTGGTCTTGTAGTTAGAAACTATTGGAGTAACTTGGTTCAGTTTGCGAAACAAAAGGTAGGCATAATTCTGTATTTCAGTAGGACAAAGCATGTAAAAGGAATGCTAAAATCTAAACAGAAATCTCATTATTTTGTTGCTTTTCTTTCTGAACAGACTAAACCAAAGCAATATGACAGTGATGAGACAGAGGCGGGGACATTTGTGTCTCCCCAAATGAGTTCAAAGAGTGACTCCTCCAGACATTGTAGAGCTGCCTGGTCTTCAACAAAGTCCTTTGAGTTTTCCCCTCAAAACACCCCATGTAATACTAAAGATGACAGACCCAGTAAAAGCTGCCAGACAGTAGAATCATCCCTCATTCCTTGCAATGCATGTCATCAAGTTCAGTCAATTTTGAGAAAGACAGGAGATGCTTTGGTGGATTTGTTTCAGAGTGAGGGTCTGCCCTGTTCTTTGCAGCCTTTTTTGGCTGCTGTAGAGGACACGCTGGAATTGGGACATATGACAGCAGGTGATGTTGCCCAGTGGGCCAATGAGCAGCTCAGGGACATGCGGCGGCTGGCAAAACATCTACAAGATGTGCGCAGTACTGTACAACCTCTTAAAGATAGACTAGCGGCAGCGGAAACTGAGCGGGAAAAATTCAGGTCTCAGTTAAACAGAACACAGAAAGAGTTCAAGCAAGAGGTGGAAAAACACCAAGCAAACATAGTCCAGCTGGAATTTTCACTGCGGAAAGCAGAGAGATCCATGAAAGAAATTGAGCAAAGGCTACAGGACGAGAATCAACAACTGAAGAGTGGTACAGTAAACTCACTAATAGACATCATGGGTTCTCAGTAAAATCTAATTTACCAATATATTTGTAATTGATTTTAGAAACCTTATCCTTGGAGGCGAGTAAGTCAAGCCTTAGAGAGAAAGTAGCAGTACAACAAGATATGTTACAAGCACTTGGTAAGTACAAGTATATTTATAATCTATGAAATTATTATATGAACAGTGGTGGATGAAGTATTCAAAAACTGTACTTAAAGGACGCTTTCACTGATAATGAATTTGCTTCTTTTAGTTCTAGTTTGGTTAGTACATTTAAATAAACACCATTAAACTTCTGTTTGACTTCTATATTAAAATAACTCTCTGCTTCTATCTGAAAAATGCCTCCGGATGATATCACTCGGGGCAACCATCAGTTCAGATTACGTCATCTTGTTGCTCACAAGATGGAGTTTGTAATCATGGTCAGCCTGCTTTTCCACAGCTCACCTAAACTTCTAATGAGGAAAAAGTTATCCGGGTGATGTCATCTGGAGGAGTTTTTCAGCTAGAAGCAGAAAAATATTTTTATATAGGGAAGTTCAAAAGCATTAATGTAAATTTACACCCTAATCTAAAGCCATAGAAAGCAAGTTGAAAATTGGCAAAGTCACTTTTTAAGTAAAAGTACAAATAAAAATACAACAATGTACTCTACTGAAGTAAAAATTAATTTAAGTACACGATTTATATATTGCCTAAAGTGTTAAAAGTAAACGTGTTACATTAACTAATTAATGGTAATAGACATAAATTGTAGGTTGAATATCTGATGCTTTTTCAGTTTTTTATTTAAAGTACAAGTACTTTGTTACTTTCCACCACTGTACATGAAGTATTCTTGTCTTAGTTATAAGTAAGGAAACAAACTGTGTGATGGATAATTTATTTTGTGGCAGAGCATGAAAAGCATACACTCCAGGAGGAAGTGATGGCTGTGCACAGGCTTGAGGAAGAAGCCTGTAGTAAACTTCAACAAAGAATCCAGCAGTTACAGAATCAAGTCTCTGAAATGCAAGTCCGTCTTGACAAGGAGAATGCAAAGTTTCACAGTGCTTGTCGTCAGCAAGAGGTAAGTATCACAGCCAGTGCTGGATTTTTTGTCACATTAGTCACACGCATTATTATTCCAGCAGATTCATATATATGCTATTTTATTGCTTTTGCTGTTGTGTGTCAAGTCAATGCAGGCAAAGCAGAAATCTTTACTGGGGAGAGTGGATGCTCTTGACAAAGAGTGTGAAGAGCTACAGAGGCAATTGGGAGAGTCAGAGGAGAGACAGCTAGACCTGCACAGTCAGCTGCAACAGATGTCAAAGGAGAAGGAACATCAGCAGGCACAGCTTACTCAACAACTAGTATATCAGAGTCCTTACTGTAGACCTCCAGTACCTATTATCATACCCACAATAAAAACCCTTTAACCTATTAGCTCACAGTGTTTTTTTTCCCAAAACAGAACTTGTGCTTAGAGCTGAAGAAGGAGAAAGAGACACTAGAAATACACATAGGTGAGCTGAAGCAGAACATGGCTGAGCTAAAAGAATATGTGCAAGCTTCAAGGGAGAGGGAGAGACTGTTAGTGGCATTCCCAGAGCTCAGCCCGCTGGCTCAGTCCCAACCCCAGAGTAGGTACTTATTTAATATTTGTTTATCATGCATGAATCACCTGCTGACATTTTATGTACATAAACATTGCTCTGTGTTATTTACACTCCTGGAGAGCAGTGGCTGCTTGTGGCTATTCTTCCTTTGGAATATATACAATTGAACAAGTACAATGTACAAGTTTAACAAAAAAGACTCAAGTAAAAAGACTCAGGTGTTTAGTCTCTAATTACATACCTGTGCACATCATGTCACATCAGGTTAACATTATATTTGTGTTTTGTTGTATCCCTAAAAGCTACGGGAAATGTACTTTTGGATATGGAGCAGCAATTGCAGGCCAACAGCATTCGTATAAAAGTTCTGGAGCAGGAAAACACCACCCTGCACAGCAGCCTTGAGAAGCTGAGGGAAAGAGCACAATTTATCAACAGGGTATGACAGATGAAAATGAGCAGTGTTGTAAAATATGTAAACACTGATGCGTATTGCTGGTTTTGTGTATATAAGGATTTTTTTTTAAATCTATATATTTAAATTATGTCCTTCCTATGAACAGAATGGCTCACCTCAGCAAACATGGAGCCCTTCTCAACCTAGCACACCTGTAGAAAACCAACATCATCACCTGACACAAATGCAGAAGAGTGCATTGTAAGTTTTCGCTCTTTGGATTAGTTACTATATATGATAAAATTTCAGCTGCATTAAGCACCACATTAATAGGGGAACATTCATAATACTGTGTTTCCGGTGTTGTGTGGTTCTCTTTGTTTCACAGGCAGCACAGCAGTAAAATACGAGTGGGATACAATAAGAGAGGGAAGGAAGCAAGAGGTGGAGAAAATGGTCCCGAGTCGGCCACATCAGAGAATCTTGTGTCTGCTGCCACTGCCTCTCCATTGTCCCTGGAAATTTACTTACCAAACCCACACCTCAGCACGGGCTCCTCTGCTGCGAAAAGCCTCACAAAAACAACTAATCCTTCTCTACTCTCCTGCGCCACAAGGTTGAACAAGGAGAGATAATGAAACTTATGTGTAACCTACATAGCTTATAATGAATCTGATGTTGTTTTAGTGTCCATTATACCACTCTATTTTATTTCATCACTGTGTATATTTGGCGTTGGATTTCTACTGTTTCTAGACTACGTCTCTCTCATTATGTCTTAGTAAACTCATTGTAGATTTATTATGAATTTTTTGCTTCTGGTTAAAACAGTGATGACTATTCCATAATAGTTTTTTGGATATATGACATTCTTCTTAAGACTAGACTTGACAACAGAGAAGTTACATGGTTTCAGGGAAATGTGCAGTTTGTAGAGCCTTAAATCTCACACTACTAATAGGATATACAGATGGTTTGTTAGCTTTTAAGTTCCGTCTGACAAAGGTGGGAAGTGACAGATTCCATGGAAACACAAGAGTTTCAGGAATTCACAGCATTCATGCTCTGCTGAATATCCACAGTCCCTCCCAAATGATCAGTAAGTCATCAGTCAAGACCACACGTAATGTTGATCCTTATGAGGTATGCCTTTTGCTTTTTTATATTTCACTGCACACTACAAAGCTTGATTTGCAGCGGTAAGTGAAATGAGACAAGCTCTGCTGTATAATTCAAGTTTACAAATGGCAAAAAAATGGCCACTTATATAGTGCTTGTTTCTAAATTGCTTTACATTCACCCATTCACACACCAATGGCTGCCATGCAAGGTGCTCACCTGACCCACCGGGAGCAGCTTGGGGTTGAGTGTCTTGCCCAAGGACACTTTGACATGTAGCTGGGACTGAACTACTTACCCTGTGGTTTGTGGACAACTGCCTTAAAAACTGAGCTACAGTTTAACAGGAAGCGTTTGAAACTTGTCTTGTGTCCAAGCTATGAAATAAATAACATTTTGTAATTGTTCTTCTGTGTTTCTTTTTATAAACTTGACAGATAAGTATAATAAATAAGTACAGTAAACAGGCAAACACCTTACCGACATTACTAATCATTCTAACACTGTAATTCTACCTATATGAATACAGACCCAGGATTCAGCTCACTGTACTGAGAGCTTCTGAACTGAGATTTTGTCATTATATTAGGTAACTACACAGTCAATGAGCATGTTAAAATCCATCTTAAATTTTTTAACCAAACACTATAAATGCCAATTAAAATATCAATTAATGTAATATTACTGATAGAACACATTATATTAACTATTAAGTCATTGTCGTATTATTAGTACTAAGTGGCAGGAGGTTTGCTCATAGCTCAGATTAAATAAGCTCAGTGTTGATCAGCAGGTCAGCTGTATAAATACATAAATGCTAAAGCAACAGATTATTAACAGATATTTGCATGTACAGGAGACAAGTATAAGTGAAATACTACAAATAAAGCTTGAGGCATAAATGTTGAATTAATCTGTCATCTGTTTGGCTGTGAGATGAGACCAGTCATAATATTTTACCATTTAGATTTTTGTAAATGCTGCTTCAAAACATTTATTTGTACTTATAACATAGTCTTTTGCATTTTATACAGACATAGATTATAACAGAAGGACCAGAGACTGTAATGTGAAAGTACAGAATACAATACTATTCAGAAGTAACAAAAAAAGACAACAGGATTACTTATAACTGTGCTTCCTGGCACAAAAAGGAAAAACACAGATAAAGAGGTGAGAGAATTTTCATCTTGGAAAAGCACCACAGTAGTAATATTTGTCACTGGCATCGACATCAAAAGCATAACTGTGCCACAATAACCAAACTGTAGTTTTCTAACAGTGTGCAGAATTGTACAAAACTGTCTTTAGCCAGAACTCCATTTTGTGACTATGTCAAAATGCCTCCTACTTTACATTCTGTTCCATATCTGTGTTTTGGAATGAAGTCCCAAGTTTTTGTCCCAACAGACAAATAAATCAAACGATCAAACCATTTACACTGATCATTTAGGAAATCAGTCTGCACTGATTACACTATATTTAAGGCCATTTGGTTTCTTATATTAAACATGCAAACACAAACTGGAATGAATAAATAGAACAACAATATATAACTCATATTAGTGATTTAAAAAAAAGCCTTGTATTCATTTACTGACAGGCAGTGGGAATGTTATCAGTATAATCTGAGTGTTCTCACTTTTGTGTCTTTCTCTAATGTAGGTCAATCTGCAGATGGTGACAATGATTGCTGCAAATCTGCTGGGATTATGGAGCCCCACCCGAGGTTTAACATGACCAATTTCTGCCTACTTGCCAATATTCTACCATGTGCGTAAAGGTTTTGACTAGGTAGGTTTGTGCCTTTTTTTTCAGGTTACTGTCTAAATTAGTCTTCTCCTACAACAGTACAAAAAACTCAATACTCTATGTGCTTTGAATTCTCATAACCTCATGCAAACAAAGATAGAGAGGGGAAAGAGTTGCATGACACACACAAGTGCAAGAGAACAGGGTCATGGGATGAGATTTAGAAGATTAAGTGAAGCACTGAATTGTTGGCTCAGCCAATTAAATTACTTTTTCACATGACAGGCATAAAAAGGAGACAAAAACAAAACGAAAGTCCTGAAGTTAACAAGACCTGCATAAATGCAATAAATATAAATATAGATAATAGGAATATAAATAATATAATAGGAAAATAAATACGCTGATTATTACAATGGAATAAATAATTTGTCAGAGGCTTCTATGGGAAGGACAATCCATAAGTATCAAAAGATGGACTAAAGAAATCCACCAATAGATCCTGTAGTTTCTCCTGAGGCTTTGGGAAGAAGTAAGAAGTAGAGAAAAAGGTGAAAAAGTCGCATTCCTTAACTAAAAAACATGTGCCAAATAAATTCTTACTATACTCAAAATGATATCTCAGAAATGCAACGGAATGTCTTGTTGACAACACAATGTCATTTTTGGTGAATGTTGATTTTCCAGCTTGGGATACATGATAAAATTGTAAAAAAACAAAACAAACACATGTAACTAAAAGTTCTGTGTGTCACAAAGAAAGCACAATGTATATTCTACAACCACATGGACCACAACTGGCAAGGTTGCAAGGACTGAGCTGGTCTTTAAAGACAGAAATCAACGTTGATAATAGAAGTGTGCAGAACAGTAATAAAGCTCTGTACTGTACATTGCAGTATTACAACATATACAATGCTTTACAACGAGACAAAAAGCGTGCATGCCACCTTTGGTGTGCTTAAGTTTTCAGAGCAATGAGTACTGATTGTGGCAGGCCATTCAGACGGTAAAGGGCATTGAGATACAGAGAGTGCACTAGTAACAGAACAGCACATGTGTGGGCAACAGCAGATACTAGGCAGTAGTAATGATGATGCATTTAATCCCACATCATCTCTTTCCAGAGTACTCCTCAGCTGTCAGTGACGTGGAGGCGTTCATGTGGTGTGCCGAGGTGTCCACTTGACCATCAGGCTGGACAGACTGCACGGTTTCTACCAGGCTTCCACTGGGTAGCACCACATACCGCGCAGCCATGTCTTTAGGCTGCAGCTCACGCATGCCCTCCTTACTGTGCCAGATGCCATAGCCAAAATACACAAAGAGACCTGGGAAAGGGGGAGTAAAAAAAACATGTGTAACTGTAATGACTCAAAATTAAAGTTTATGTTTTTAGGGTTTTTACAGTTTAGGTAATGTTTATGTTTTTTTTTCTCTTCTTAGGCAAAATCTATTTATTACAGTCACAGTAAAACAGTAAAACGTAATTTAAAAAAAAAGAGTTTCAATTTTCAAATTCACCTAAACTTTGTGAGATATTAAAAAGATTAATTTAGTCTTACAGACACGCTAGTGGCTTAGTATTTTCTAATTAATACAAGCCAAAGGTGGGGCTGATGGGAAAATAATTATTTCTGCAGATATTCAGTCACAAAATCAAGTATGAATTATAAATGGATCCATCATCCAATGACAATGAAGGTGTGTGCCAATCTATATGTCAGTAAATGAAATAGCTAATGATGTAGTAATGCAGATATTTCATTGTGGCTCAGGCTGGTGTTATGAGTTAAATTTACTTTCACATTTTATTTCTATTCAAAATCCATGAAGTAATTAAAGTGTCTTTTTTTTTCCTCAAGGGAACTGGTTTCAGGAGAGAGCGCCTAGACTGCCACATGTTACTGCCCACGAGCGTGCATCTTGTTAACTTGCTGCTTTCTGACAGCAGTGTTTAAGCAGTTTATTAATCCAGCTAATCATGTGGTCCCAGTTAGCTCCCTGTGGCCATGGTCTGACCACCATTTGCATTTATCTATTTATTTTTATGTTTATATTTATAACAGTGATATTTTGTGACATATCACTAAGTTACGTTAATTGAAATGGCACAGGAAAAAATATTTGCCTAGCTGTATATCTTCAGAGGGTTTCTGAAACATAATACAGAAAATGTTTGTTTAGTCTGATGATGTAACACTTATGTACACTGTTGACTAGCAACACATGGAAGGTGTTTTATGACATTATATTACAACTACTTCCTGACATAACATTTATTTCATGTCATTTATTAACTGTGGATTGCAGAAAGGTTACTGAGCTGCTGTTACATTTAGCCGCCATTTCTGAAAAAAGTTCTGATTCCTTCTTACCTATGGCAATCCAAATGGTGAATCGTATCCAAGTCAGGTAGCTGAGCTTCATCATGAGGAATACATTAATGAGGATACTGGCACCTGGAGTCAATGGAACCAGAGGTACCTACAAAACAATAATATTCACTCCAATCATATAAATGTTTCAATTTAATCAATCATATTTCAACTCAATGTTGCACCCAACCACAAATGAAAGGCGACAGAATTAAATCAGCATAATTCTAATTGGAATGTCATAAAAAAAAAAAATCAGTGAAGGAGCTCACCTGGAATGTTTTGCTGTTGGTCTGTGGCTCATGAATCCAGATGAGTCCCAGGCTGAGCACAAAGGCTAAGCTAAAAATCACTAGCAGCATCGTGAAGCTCCAGATGGGCAGCTGCAGCTGTTTAGTTCCAAATTCCAGCACAGCACAGAGAGACACTGAGCTCACTATCAGAGTCAGGACGCAGAAAGCCACCACCTCACCTGGCTCACAGTCGCCCAGCATCCTGCCCAGGTACGGCTCCCAGTAGGCCTTTAGCTGCCCAACCCCTCGCACCTCTCTTGTTTTCTGCCTTTCCACCAACTGGAGTTTGTCAGAGAACGATTCGTACTGCTTCAGCTCCCCACTTTCTTCAGTTATGGTCTGAGACTCTGAGGGGGCAGGGGACGGCTCAGCATTGGGGATGGGAGATGTGGAAGCTGTTTCCTTTGAGCTAATTTTCTCAGGCTGGAAACGCAAAACAATGACACTTGCTGCAACAAAGGTGTACGCCAGGAGGGTTCCGATGGAAAGGAACTGAACCAAGGCCTCCAGGTCAAAGATGAGGGCCATGGTGGCCATAAGGATTCCAAAGACCAGAATAGCATTAACAGGAACTTTGGTGATGGGATTGACACGTGCAAAAATAGAGAAGAACAAACCATCCTCTGCCATGGCGTAGACAATCCGAGGGAGGGAGAAGAGGTTACAGAGCAGCACTGTGTTCATGGCTAGACATGGAAAAAGACAGCCATTGTCAAAGCACATAAAATAAAATACATAATGCACTAACAGCCTTTTTAAAATTTTTAAATGTAATGAAGGTTGACACTCACCACAGATGGACCCTACTGCCACAACAACTCCAGCCCAACTGTAACCACGGCGGAAGAAAGCGTCTGCGAGAGCTGAGTTAGGGTCAAGTGTATGCCAGGGTACCATTAGTGTGAGCACGGTGGAGACCAGGATATAAGCTGTTGCTGCCAGTCCAAGGGAGATAGCAGTGGCAATGGGAACTGCTTTCTGTGGATTCTTTGCCTCCTCACTTGACGATGCGATCACATCAAAGCCCACAAATGCGTAGAAGCACGTGGCCGAGCCAGCCAGTATTCCAGACAGTCCAAAAGGTGCAAAGCCTCCTTCTTTCTGGCTCCAATTGGCTGGTTCAGCCAACACAAAACCAAAGACCAGAATGAAAGCGATGACACCCATACTAATGGTGGAGAAGATGTGATTGAGGTAAGATGACACTTGAACTCCAAATGAGATGAAGAACGAGGCAACTACTAGTATCCCTGCTGCCAGTAGGTCAGGATAATGGGCAAGGAAGGGCACGTTCCACTGCATAATATGTGTCTCAGTGAAGTTCTGAATGGCGTGGTTAAAAATGGAGTCCAGGTAACCACTCCAGGCACGTGCCACAGCAGCACCACCAATCATGTTCTCAAGAACCACGTTCCATCCGATGAGAAAAGCCCAGACCTCTCCCACAGAGACATAGGTAAACATGTAGGCCGATCCAGTTTTGGGAATGCGGGCTCCAAACTCTGCATAACAAAAAGCAGCCAATAAAGAGGCAAAACCTGCAAAAATGAAGGATATGATGACAGCAGGCCCAACCATGTCTTTAGCCACTGTTCCAGTCAGAACGTAAAGCCCAGAGCCCACCATGCCACCAACACCCATCAGAGTCAGGTCCAAGGTGGAGAGGCAACGTTTTAGCGATGTGGCCATCATGTCATCATCCAGTGTCTTGAGTCGGTTCAGTTTCTGACAAAGGCGCACCGCTGGTGCGCATCCTCTCTGGCACGTTGCCATGGTTACAGAGTTAGACAGCCCAACAGAAAGGTGGTATAGCAGTCACACTGGATCCATGGCCTGTTTATGAAGCTGACCTGCAAGACAGACCAAAAATACACTGACAAACAATGGTGTGCATTCAAACAGGAAAAGCCGGTCTGGTGGGACTTGATTAACCTCCACATGAGTTTTACGTTAACTTATTGCACTTTGCTGTTTAGCTGGACATACACCTGCAGGCTAGGGTCAAAGCATTTTCAGACACGTGCTGTAGGTCAATGTGAAGCCAAGACACTTTGGACTCTGAGCCACTATATTGAAGGACATTTTCTCTTCATCCTTGCAGTTTGTCTTACAAAAATGTACAATTTTTTGTAGTGCATTGGTGTTACTCATATAAATAATAGAAAAAACGTTGGTTTAATAACAACTCCTGCAATCTTTCATACATTGCACCCATCTGTTGTATTTATCAGTCATGTTTTCTTTTAGTTTTCTTTGTTTTTGTTTTCTGTGGGATTGTTTTAATATTTCCTCCCCGTATAAAATTAATTCCACGAACCGTCAAGCCCAGTTCGGATGTGGTGTGGCTGTTCCCACTGAAACTACATCTTTGACGTGGATTTGCGGTGAGGCCTTTAAACGTGTTGCCACTGGAGCCTCACCGGTGTCAGGCCGATCCACGTCATCGAAAAGGCATCGCTGCTGTGCCAAATGACATTTGGAAACGCAGCTTAGCAACGACAGAAGATGAAGATGTTTGTTTTTTTTTTAATTTGTTTGACTGCTAATACGTTTTCTCATCATACAGGTCCAATATTCATCCCTCAGGCGGTGCAACATCCTGCCAGCGATAGTATGGCGACAAGAAGATGCCTCTTATAATTACGTAACGCTTTATTTCCCTCTACCAATAACCGCACAACTAATATCTAACCTCTTACGCATTAATCATCATCAAGCATGTCAATGACCACACTATTCCATGCGAAATATTACATAAATTGCGTTTGAAATGTATTAAAAATTTATAACAAAATGGAAACGGACGTAACGAAAGGATCGGCGGTGCGTTAGACTTTCTGCCTGCTGGGTGCACGGAGCCTCATACCGGGAACAGATGTGCGTATTTCACGGGACAACAGTTATAACCACACACGGAGAAATATGCTCAAATCCATAAAACCGTGTAGTTTACCGTGGCTGTTCAGGGTCTCTGTCCGGGGCCGTGACAAGTTCCCGGAGCGCATCGTCAGATGATGGAGCAGGAGCTGCGCCGACCGCGGATGTAGTGTAGGAACTGCCCGGACTCCTTAAAGGCGCAGTCACCTGCTGAAAGGCAGAACTCACCGAGCCCCACCCAGAACTACACTGTGTGTGTGTGTGTGTGTGTGTGTGAAACCAGTAACAACCACTAAGAGGAATCTACATGTGTGTTACGCTGAACCCCACAGTTTTCCACAGTATCTGCTACTTGCTTGTAAATTGTTGGATAAAAGCATCTGCTAAATTGTTATTTTAATTGTACATAAGACTAAATGTCCATGAAGAGGCAAAAAGCCGCCACACTGGGTGCCCAAGATCCCACAACCAATGGGGGCACAGAGATGCTGAGAAGGTAATAATAACCATCTTACATTCTGGACTGCTTACACATGGATGAAGAAAAAACAGGACAGAGCTGCTCATTTCAACAAATTTAGTCTGGTCAAAGAAAACCACTTAAATTGCTACACAAATGTCCTACAAATGAGGACATAAACAATATAGCATGGCAACAATTTTTGTTCAGCTGATAATTGAGTTCATATTCTGTGCCCAGTCAAGCTACCCATAAATAGGTGCAAATTACAACCGACCTTACATGGAGTGATGAACACTACCAGTGTCAGAAAGAATCCAGTGCTAAGGACTGCACTGAAAAATTAGTGTAAACATAATTAGCCAACTCAAAGACAAACTACACACAGCACTACTATGCAATACTACGATCTATATTAGTTTATCATCATTACTTAAATTATTATTTATACTGGAAAATGAACATGAACAACATTTTAAAAATGTAATTAATGGCCACACCTTATTGGCACAATAAGTATAACAAATATCAGATAAAAAATAAACAATGAAATACCAATAGTGCCAAAAATGTGAGGAAAAAAATGTAGGAAATATAAAGACATTAAATACAGTATCTTCAAAACAGAACGTTTACACAAATACTAACACATTTTACACTTTGTTCCCATTTATATACAACGTACCAAAATAACTTTTTATTGTTGCAGAAGACAGTAACAGAAGAAAAGTTATAGACTTATACTTTAATTTTAAGTCAGTAAACTGCTGCAGCTCAGAGTTGAGACAATAACCCTTCTCTTTCACTTCAAATATTGCGTGCTGCTCGAAAGGCATCATGTGGCACTTATGAAGAGATAATCTCATTGCAGGCTGATCACAGGAATTTCAGTTACAGCCAATGTTCTTCATGATCGTTGTGTCCTCAAAAGTAGATTACAAAAAATGTGAAATTATGAAATTTTATATTACTCCTCCCTTTTACACATTTTGCAATGTGTACCATAGTATTTAAGTGCTGTTTGAACTTGTAACAGCCTGGTACTGCTAATGTCATAGGTTTCACATTTCTTATACACTTGAGAACCATAATTCCCCTGCTTGTTTAGGATGGTAATTATACTTACACCCAGGACAACAAGTGTTCCAACACTTTTCTGAACTTGTTTCTTCGTAGAGATTGCAATTTTGCAGGCTGGTCAAAACACACATTTGGAATTTCCATAACTAGGATGTGAGCATAAACCATGTGTGGCCACTGCATCATATTCAAGTTTTTTTTTTTGTGGCACAATTAGGCTCTGTCATTTTTTAATTATCATATTCCAGATTGTGACTCCTTCTGTTGAAGCTTGAGGATCAGTTCAAGTAGGTTCATCTGCATTGTGAGCTCCTGAAACACACAGGGATGGAATAAGTGAGGACATACATCTCCATCTGCTGGACTTTCATCTGTGTATGTTTTCTTCACTGGGCATTTTAACTACAGTGGGTTGTCATGCATAAACTTGGACCTGAGGATTAGTGGTGATATAAAACCCAGGGACTCCAGCCTTCTCCAGGGTGTTCTGCTGGTCTATCACCTTCTGATCCATTTCAACGACGATCTTCTTATCCATCATTCTTTGTTCTTCTCGCACCCGAATTTCCAGAGCCTGGTATCAAAACATTAGCTAAACCAAAATGCATTTTTCAATAACCTTGTTATTTTAGTGGTCCCAGGTATCAATTTAATGCCTTACCTCTAGTTCTGCTTGTTGGTTTGATTTGAGGAGTGCAAGGTTGTGAGATTTGCATGACTGAAGAGCATCTTTATGTTTTCTTGCAAGATCTTGTTTGAGTGCTGCACATTATGGGAATAATCAGTCAATCATTAACACATTAACACTTGCAAATGCAATCTTACACTCAAGGCCTGTTCCAAGAAGCACTTTTGGTATTTGATATATACTGGCAAGAAAAACTTTGGAAACACCTATTTACTTGCAATTGTAAAAAGATCACAAAACACACATTTTTTTAAGCATATATAAGCAAATCAATCTTGCATGTAAAGTTTACTTTCAGCAAAAATTGCCTGACATTTAAATTAAATTCCACCAAATAGTTCTTCTAGATATTCAAGTGTGTCACTCTAGGTGTTGAAATATCAAATAGTTCATGTCCAGTAAATTAGTAACATAAGCTTATTTGGCTATATCTATAATTATAATGACCTGTCAATTTCAGTGAAAATCAAAACTAAAAATGACCAAACACATTTCCTTAGAAACTCATAAGTCTATAAATGTTTTAAAAAAGTATTTAGTACAAAATAAGATTTTACGGAGACAATATGCAACTGGATCCAATGAGGCCAGAAGACACAGTGGAATGCCCCAGACAAGACAGACAGGAAGACAAGTACTTATGACTGATGAATCAAAGTCTGACGTGTTTTGATCTAAGTGAAATACATATGTCAGAAGCAGAGCCCATGAAAAGATGACAGATGTCTGCCTAACACTATCTCTGATGATGAACTGGGAAATACAAGGAATCCTCAATCAGCATGGATACGACTTCATACTGACAAAAATACTACAGTGTGTACATTTTTCCAACGTTTTCTTGCCAGTGTAGGTTTTGAATTTTGGGGTTCCTTGCTTTACTCAATTATCCAGTTAACAGGTATATTCATGGAAAAGGCCCCGTTAGTCACTGCATGTTTCCTATGAGCAGAAAAACCGACCTTGGTGTTCACAGTGCAGCTTTTGCCTCTGGTTGTACAGATTTTTCTCTGTCAGATGCTGAATGTCCAGGAGCCCCTGCACAATCTCATAGACTGTCCCATCTATGAGAGCTAGTGCCAGGTCACTCAGCATGTTGTAGGACAGGCGCTGCTGGAAAGAGCTAAACAAAAATAAACAATAACCCTTCATGTGTTGCCATAAATTGACCCTACAGCTTATAATAGGACATTTACTAGAATCTTCTCAGAATTTCCTTCCCTGAAGGTAAAGTAATATTACCTTGGTAAATCTTTGACTAAAGTCTGCAGTTCAGATAGCAGGTAGTAATGTCTTTCTTGTTGTGTTGTGGGATCACCGCCAATGACTCCGGAAAAACCATCCATCTCAACTGGGGGAATGAATAACGTTGCCGCAACAAAACGCTGGTCAACACATTCACATAGCTAACGGGGCAAGGTCGGACAAAAAAAAAAATCAAAAACAAGATCAGAGTTATACCAATATTTAACAGGAGAGTGAATGTTTTCAACCGGGCAGCTTCAGGCCAATGAGGACCCCAGGCAGCGGGGTGCTGCCTGTGAACATGCCTGATTGAAATAAAGCGCGCAGTAGCTCAATATGATCGCACGGTGGCGCAATAAATCACAGAGGAGACGCTCCTCCTCCACACAGGCTCCGTTTGGTGTCTGAAAACATTTACTGCACCTGTATTATAAATTATTAGTACAGCCTAAATATAAATATATGGAACACTACCTGAATTCAGATTGTGACCCACGGATATGACATAATTTGCAGTGTTGTTGATAATATAATGAATATTTCTGGAAGGACAGATCTGATCTCGGTTCCGTTCCCCGCATCGTTAACCGGGTCCACGCGCCCGTGTCGCGCGCTTCTGGTGGGCTGCGCGCTGTCACGCGCCGAAGGTGCCGTCAAATGAAGGAAACTCACGGGGAGAGAGCATTATTCATATGGGAACATAGGAGGAATCGGATTAATAACCCACTCGACTAAAAAAAAATGGCCAAAAACACATCTCTTTATTTTCGTATTGTCGAGGGAAGGAACCTGCCGGCCAAAGACGTGTAAGTGTTTTCTGAATGGCATGTGTCTCCGTGACATTAACGCTGTAGCTCCGGTCTCAGCATCGTTTATTAGCTACTTATCACGTTCATTAGACGAGAATAAAACTTCAGGACGAATTTGAAACGCCAATTTCTGTCACGTCTCTAATTCACTTGAAGTCACTGAGGGGTAAGTACTGACAAATTAAATTTGGTTGTGCTAAATCGCTGCCATATCTTCTATTTTCCTCCTCAGCTCTGGAACCAGTGACCCATACTGCATAGTAAAAGTTGACAATGAAGTTGTGGCCAGGTGAGTTTACTCTAATTACAAAGGAAGATTAATCTGTTCATGAAAAGTGTCTTGTTTTATTTAGAGGGGCAGCTGAAGAATATCTGTTGCATAAATGCTGTTTAATTATGAATATATTCGTCATCAGAGTTGAGAATATTATTTTGCTACACCCACTGCTGTGCACATGTAAACCAAGGTGAGCTGATCAGGGAGGTGGTGCCCGCAGTGTGGCCCCTCCAACACAGAGAACCTGATACTGGTCTGGCCTTTAAAACACCCGCAGGTAACCATGGAGAAGGTGCATCTATTATTGCAGGGAGCTCCTGGTGTAAGCAAGAAGAATGCAGTAAGCAGATAATAGTTTTCAAGAGATAACAGTGTTAAAAGTACAGATGACTTCACACAAAGCGTCTCAATTAAAGATGCTTAGTTATGAGAGTATCTGTGCTATTAATGGGTTATATTATTTATACCTGGTGATCTTTAACACAGCTTCCTTTAGACAACAAGTTTATTGTGTGCTTTAACAAGAACATGGGGTGAATTCAAAGGCTTTTGTTCCATCTGCCATGTTAAGGGAAAGTGGCACAATGATTCACTGCAGTCATTCACACTAATTATCTCATTCTTCTAGAGTTGGCCAACTGACTTGGCAAATGTGATGTTCATGGATGATGTGGCTGGTAGATTGTTGTTGGATATAATGGGTATAGTTGGCTCTATATAATCTAAGGAACAGAAAAAAAATGAGTAGTAAAATTCCATAGTGTATCTATTCCTCAATTTAAATTTCTCCTAAGGAAAAAAAGAGGTCAGTATTCATACAAACGTTCTACTTCAAGGACTGTAAACTTATTTTCTCTAAAAGTCAAAGGTGTTTTCTAGCATCTATGACTTGAATGAATGACTAAAATATTGCAAATCTGAAAAAAAAAAACTACTGATCAAAATATTAAAAAACAATTACTGACAAATACATAAAAGGCATAAAAGGCAAGTTTTTCAGAACTAAACAGTTTAATAACACAGTTTCAGTCAGCATCAAAAATGTACTGACACACGTCTCTGGTTGTTCTGACAAGACACTGTATTCTGTGTTCTAGTATTAACAAAATCCTTGATAATCCTAGCTTGTCAGATCTTAGGGAATGTGTTTCAGTTTTAAATTGTTTAAATACGATTGCCTAAAACAATGTCTGTTCACCACGTTGTATATTAATAAGTTGCTGGCAGGTCCACCAAAGAGTGGTTGTTTTATTTGATTAATTTTAAGGGCCCAAACATGTGAAACTATCTTTAGAACCCTTGCACCGTTGCATAGTATTTGAAAAGCCTATGATGCCTTTACTCTTGCAAAGGCAGCAAGTTAAGCCTAAGGAGTTCTGTCATTACTGTGGTTGTTTCAAGTGTTGCATTCGTTCATGGGATATGTTTCTCTGTAAGGCCTGGTCATCAAGCGTGATGAACGTGTCATTTCAGGACTGCCACAGTATGGAAGAACCTTAATCCTTTCTGGGGTGAAGAGTACACGCTACACCTCCCGATGGGTTTCCATTCACTTTCCTTTCATGTTATGGACGAGGACACCATTGGGTAACAGTCCTCCAAAGCCCATTCAAAAGAATTCCATACTCAACCATTATTTTTTTTTTCTCACCACCAATGCTCTGGTTTGCCATTTATCTGTCTTCAATTTGAAAATCAAACAACACTGATAATATTTACAATGTGCATTTTTCTACAGCCATGATGATGTTATTGGAAAGATTACTCTTAGCAAAGAAGCCATCGGATCTCAAGCAAAAGGTAAGACTGAGCAAATCTGTGTTAGTCTGCAACAAGATGGGTGCATGACTAGAGATCAGAGGTTAGACATACATGGATTTTTAGGGCCGAGTCAAAGGTCTGACTGATTGAGTAGACATGCCTTTTTAGAGACTCTGGGAATGTGTCTTAATGTACTTTCTCACATTAATTTTTTGCTCACATTTATCACTTATTTGGACGTCTGTTGGTCTTTTTTACAGAGACTTTCACATTTAAGAAATAAGTCACAGTGTTTACTTCAGCATTATCAACTCAGTTTCTCAGCACTTTCTGCGCTGTCTTAGCCAGACACACGGTATTTAAAATATGTTAAAGTGTGATGATGTAGTTTTATTAAATTGCTCAAAGTGTTTGTCAGCGTATGTTTGCTGCATACTGATTCCCTCTTGAAAGCCACCTGGCGCGTGGCTTCTCTCCTGTGAATCATTGCAACATGGTGGTACTGAGTCAATCACTCCTTCGCAGAAATCTTGTCCCAGTCTGGCCTTGATATTGTACCAATATTGTTCCTTAAATCTCATAACTCTAGAAAAACATGAGTACAACACTTTAATTTAAAACATCTGAACTGTAAATTAAACAAAGCGTAGAAAGAACTATGTGCCTTCACCTTGTCTTATATGTTATATTTAATATAATTTAAATGTGTACTTATTTGAATTTTTATTCTCACTCAAATAAAGACTGTGAAATAATTAACTGATTAGACAATAAAATTCCAGGAATAATAATAATAATTAATTAATTAATAATTAATAACAATAATAAGTAGGCCACAACAACGTTTTACAATTCAACATGCTGTCATCAGTCGGCATGTTTTCAGTCATCAACACTCCAAAAAATATTCGGTTTGAATATTTGGCATCTTTTGCTTAAAAATAATTAAAAATAATTAATCGATGGTCAAAATGGTTACATTTTATTAAACTCTAAATTACCCTGCCACAAAATATCTTTAAAGTTTTCTTGTTAATCTCTTTCTATTTTTTAAATTTACCAGACACCTTTATCCATAGTGACTTACAAAGTAATTTGGTACATACACACAGTGGTAATGGCTGCCATGCTCATCTCATCTGGCCCACTGGGAACAACTTGGGGTTCAGTGTCTTACCCAGGGACGATTTCTCACACAGTGGGAAGGGACCAGAGATCAAACCACTGACCCTGCTGTCTGTGGACAACTGCCTTACCAACTGAGCTACATCTGCCATGGAATTGTTCGTGCTGATGCAACAAACAATTTCATGTTCATAGCAGTGTGGCACTGTTTGATAAAATCTCTCTGTGTTTTATGATCAGGGCTAGACAGTTGGCTGAACCTGACGAGGGTTGACCCTGATGAAGAAGTCCAGGGAGAGATCTATCTGAGCTTGGAGGTACTGAAAGATACAGAGAAGATCAATCTGCGATGTCAAGTCACTGAAGCCAGGTAACTTTACTTTGGACTCACATAGCTTTTGATACTACCTCTGCTGAGAAACTGTGAGGAGCTAATTTAAAAATAACAATGCACAATGATGCCCCAAACATTAAAAGTGCAAGCTCCTAATCAGAAGGGTGAAAGCACGTGTTGCAAGTTGCAAGAGATGATAGTATCACACTATTGCGTAATTTAAAAAAAATTAAAAGTGGCCTTGAGATAGGTTACTGTTACCTGACACTGCCATGAATATTTCTGAAAATATATCACCATAACCCTGCGGGACTCCACACTCCCCTCCTGAGTCATACTGCTACTCTCACACCACTCACTGCCCCATCTGTGTGTCCCAGACTACAATCTCTCCCTCCCAGGCAGGGCACTAATGGGCTTGTCATTCAGAGCTTGACTCTACTTTGATGAATGTGAATTATGTTTGAAAGAATAAGGTCAAGTGGAAAGTAGTGATTTGGCTTTTTCCCCCACAGGACCTCACTAATTAATTGAATTTGCTGACAAGGCAGTGAGAGTTTGCTCAGCATTTTAATGTTATGATCAGATGTGTTGTCTTTTGGTCTGGTGATACCCACAGAGACTTGGCTCCAAGGGACATCTCTGGTACCTCCGATCCATTTGCGAGAGTCATTTTCAACAACCGCAGTGCCGAGACATCGGTGAGCTCCGTGTCTGAGCGTGTACAGTATGTACTTCTGTCTGTGGAGTCAAAATACATGTTCTTCCACTGTACTGTATAGTTGTTTGATAGTCTGAAAGTCCGGGATTTTGTTTAATTTTATTTAACCCTACACATGAGGGAACTTTGAAGACAAGAAATGTGTCGAGGAATTCCTAACACCCTCTATGTTCGGATGTAGATTATCAAAAAGACTCGTTTCCCTCACTGGGGGGAGACCCTGATGCTGGAGCTGGACCCAGAGGAGCTGAGTGAGGAGGGAATTGTCACTGTGGAAGTCTGGGACTGGGACATGGTGGGAAAAAATGACTTTCTAGGGAAGGTGAGGATGCAAAAACACATAGCATAATTGCTTTAAAAATAGAATATTACACCTTTGGCAAAGCACTAGAAATGTTAGAATTCCAACATAATAAGTTATTGATTCCGGTTTGATATTGTATTCCTGTTCTTGTTTGCTCTTTTGTTGTACAGGTGGAAATCCCTTTTGGTTGCTTGCACAAGACACCTCTGTTACAAGGCTGGTTTCGTTTGTTACCCTTGAGAAACAATGAAATTGATGCTGGGTGAGAATTATGGGTGTGGTTGTTTGTACAATGTGGGCACGTTATGTGTTTGTATAACTGAGCCAAGCATTTTGCTTTTGGTAACCTGAAAACTCAAACTTAGTAGCATTCATTCATTCATTCATTAAATTCATTTTCTTGAAAGCACTCCCAAGCAATATTCGTTCCACCTCCATTCACGTTATGCATTTTAATAAATACTGTCAGATGTATAGTCAAGTCTCTGACAGCATCTGTTCCTAGAGATAATTTTAGAACAATGAGGATTGAGCAAACCTCAAAAGAAAAAGTGTTCATGCAGTGAAAGTAAATCTCACATAGCTAAAGCAATCTAAATGGTGAGTGTTGGTAAGAGTAGACATTTTTCAATACAGTCCTCTAAACAAAACATGAGTGATGATGCACAACAGTCATGTAACATGATATTAGATCATTGTTTGTATAAAAATGCCCTGTTTGCTGTCATAGACACTTTTCCTTCTTTTCCGGGACATTTTAATAGAGGCTTTTTTCAGTGTATACTACAATCAAGGTGTGCCTAAAACTTTCCTTTGTTTCCAGTGGAAAGCTAGGGGCACTCCGTCTGAAGGTGCGTTTGGTGGAGGATCGGATTCTGCCGTCTGTGTACTATCAGCCCCTCATTGACCTTCTGGTTGAGTCAGTCATTTCTCCAACAGAGGTTAGCAACTCCACCTTAGTTTTGATATCAATTTGTATATGAGTATGATAACTAATGTTATCATACTAATGTGTCATTGTGAAATGCTTTCACAATGACACAAGTCCTTATCTCTCCAGGTAGAGGACAGCAGTTCTCTGACCATGCTGGAGGAGGTGACCACAGTTGAGAGTCGGCAGGATGTGGCAATGACCCTGGTGAAGATTTACCTGGGCCAGGGTCTGGTGGTGCCTTTCCTGGATTATCTTAACACCCGGGAGGTCAATCACACTAGTAAGATTCAAAAGATAACATTTCAAGCCATTAGGAATTTTAACATCTTTAGGAATCTATTATTATTTAACTTTAAATAATATTTCTTACTTACTTTTCCATGTTAGCTTTGAACAGTGTAACAGTGAACAGTGTATTATCTCTGCAATACACAGTGTTTATGTATGAGACCTAAGTATATCTTAATTAGTCAGTGTTTTTATTAGTCAGAGTTGCGTACATGCCAGTTTGATGTTATTGCTCCACTCTCTAGAGACTCTCTGAGGGCTGCTGCTATTTAACTCTGATCTGACATTAAGGTCTCTGGATGCTGCAGCCATGGACTATGTGTGGGCCGTTAAAGCCTACCAGCACTATATTTACTACCCCGTTGCCAATTATTTACTCATCCAACAGTCTTTTCATTGCTTCTCTGTGGTCTCGATTAGTCATGTTTTTGCCTCCGCAGCACATCCCCATGATAATTCACAGAGATGTTCACTGGTCTTTGGGTTCTGTTGGTGTAGTTTGAGATAATAAGCATAGTGACTAAGTTTCCATAGCAACTCCACATGATCCAAACGGTAACTGCTTGATCAAGAATAGATGCCGTGAGCAGCCACATATTAAAGTTGGGTACAGGGGCAAGAAAAAGAAAATGTAGTGTACATCAATCGGACTGCAATGAAAACCCAGCCTTTCTCAAGTATTTTAGCGGTTAACCGTGTGCTGTCACCATTGGTATTTTAGGAACATTGTCTTGCAGGATTTCAGGATAGCAGTAGTTGCAGTAAGGTCAACTTGCCATTAGTTGTAACTGTGGGGTCTGCTTTTCTTAAAGAGGTTGATTACCTACTGTTAAAAATCTATAAAACAGAATTATAAAAATCAGGACCACATACAATGTAAAGTATGTGATCGAGTAGAGCAATGGCCGGAACTGAGAGAACAAACAGAGGATCCTCACATAGAACAATGTCTTCTAGTGAATTTAATGAGGGAATGTTCCAATCTCAGTGATGTTCATCAAGCATAACTATGTGCCTTATGGGGTCTGTAAAAGCTTACCCCCCCCCCACACACACACACGCACACACACACATACACGTGTATATATATGTGTGTGTGTGTAGGAAGGTATTAGGACGGTATTCCCTTAATTGAAGTCACACACTTTCCTTGTTGTTCTCTAAATTGATCATATGCATGATTCTATAAAATCCATGATTTTGCATAAACATTAGGATTCAGTATATACCACATAATGCTGTATTATAAAATGCGTGTTAATTTAACATATGTTGTTTTCTACTGTTCTTTCTCACTTTCTCTTGCAGCTGATCCAAACACTTTATTTCGCTCCAACTCACTTGCCTCCAAGGCTATGGAACAATTCATGAAGGTGCGTCAGCATATCCATTGTTTTATTTTATCAAGAAGTAAAACAATGTAAGTAATAGATTTTTCTGTCTCTAGTGTGAATGAAAGCAAGATTTGACTTTTAATTGCTATTACAGATTTTTTATCAATCTTTTTTTTCATGAATATTCCCTTTCAGATAAATCTCAGATCGTAAATGTACACTGAGTTAATTATGTTATGCCATTCTCTGCTCCTTTACACTGTATCTTGTTTACTGTTTTATCAGTGTAGATTTACACTTAAACATTCTGTAGCATAGATGCAATCGGCATTTCAACATATGGTATTGTTTTGCTATTAGGCTGTTGGCATGCTTTATCTGCATGACGTGCTGAAGCCCATCATCAACCGTATCTTTGATGAGAAGAAATACATTGAGCTGGACCCTTGTAAAATTGACCTAAACCGCACAAGGTAAAAGTGCATAAAACACAACAACATAATCATATTGCGATCTAATAATAGTGCATATTTGTTTCATGTGTTCTTGCATAAGACAAGTGTGGATATACAATTTTAGGTTTGTGTGTCATTCAATTGTGTTAAAATGGTCAAATGTAAAAGCTGCCACAGGACACTGCCCACTTCATTTACACGTCACGACTGAGAAAATGAAAATGTGAGAAAATGAAAAAAATGTAAAAAGGGGGAAGGCTGTTGCTTGGCAACTGCTGTGCACCCCCTGAGATCGCTTTCTCTAATCTCATGGAGGGAGATCGAGGATTTTCTATTACACATCTTCAATTCAGCAGTCAGTATCTGTGTCCATCTGCCCAAGAGTTAGCACCAGTAACAGACCAGAGTTTTTTACTTGCATTATAAGATTCATGTGTGATTGTGTTTAATATTTGATTTGTATATTGAAGAATGGGCAAATATGGGCAATATATGCAAAATAACTGGTGCTTTGATTGTGTATGTGAGTGTATTTATATATTTGTGACACAGTCATAAAATATCTTACTTTCTCTCGAAGGCGAATTTCATTTAAGGGTGCCGTGTCAGAGGCAGAGGTGCGGGACAGCAGTGTGGAGATGCTACAGAGCTACTTAACGAGCATCACGGAATCAATCGTGGGCTCGGTTGATCAGTGTCCTCCTGTGATGAGAGTGGCCTTCAAACAGCTGCACAAGAGAGTAGAGGAACAATTCGCTGAACCTGAGAATGAGGTCAGTCTGTAGCAGAACACACTGAGGAAAAACTGTAGAAACATTTTTGCAGCTGCTTTTAGCTTTGTTTGTAGATCTTGTATATTTTCTATTTTCCAGTTTTACTTTAAGTCTAGTTGCAGCTCTTACTCCCAGACAGTCCTCCATTTGTTCGTTTTCCTGTCAAATGAATCTCTTTTTACAGGATGTGAAGTATTTGGCTATCAGTGGATTCTTCTTCCTACGGTTTTTTGCTCCAGCAATCCTCACACCTAAACTGTTCCAGCTGAGGGACCAGCATGCTGACACGCGTACAAGTAGAACACTGTTACTACTGGCCAAGGTACAATTTACAACACAGATATGCACACAGACACTGCACTGATTAATTTATTCATGTCCAGACATCACACTTTGGTGAAGAAAAAAACAACACTAAATAGGTGGGTGCATGCTGTCTGCCAGCAGTGAAGAATTTCAGTTTGCAGGGGTTAAGTAAACACATACAAAGCAGGAGTACAAATTATAATTCTCATACGAAGAAGATTTATTGCAATTCAAGACCACACACAACATACTAGTTGTGAGAATACGGTAGAAGGTTTTACAGTGTAATTAGTTGTTGTAAAACCTTCAAGAAAACCTTCTTACACCTGCTCAAACATTCAACTTCAACTAAAAATAGTTCAAATTGGAAAATAAAGACATCATTGATAAAGTATTTCATTGTGTATACATGAAAGGCATTTAGTAGATGATGACTGAAGGCTTGGCAGGTTTTTCAATGCAAACAACCCCCCAACTAAAGCAAAAAATAGGAGTCATAGGAAAAGTTAAGCCTCCTTTTTCTACCGTTTCTTATGCTGTTGCTGTCCGTGGTGCTGAAGTGCTGTTGCCATGGGTCCTTCACAGAGAAAGGCAACATGCTATTTTTACCTCTGTGTGTGCTGCGACCAACCTACAGTTCAAAGCCGAGCATCAGAGAGGGACTTCCTCCTCACCCTAGGCCAGGTGTGGGCCGGACAAAGGGCTTCACAGCATGCTTGGCCTCAGGGACCCTTTTGATCTCCAACTTTGAGATATGCAGTCACTCAGACTTAGTTGTGTGAGTTAAAGGAGATTTGATGTGCTGAAGATGTGAGTGTTAAGTGGATGTTATGTCTTTGTGCTGACCAGGCATTACAAAGTGTGGGGAACTTGGGCCTTCAACTAGGTCACGGAAAGGAGCAGTGGATGGCACCTCTCCATCCCATTATCCTTCGTAGTGTGGCCTCTGTCAAGGACTTCCTTGACAAGTTGATCGACATTGACCATGATATTGGTAAGCCTCATTGCACCACTAAACTTGTAATGAATAAAAGTTCAGCGGCCACGATCAGCCACAGACCACCTGTTAGCAGCACCCAGCTGATATCAAAATTGAGCGGAGCAGTGCAGTGGCTCCATGGTCAAATATTCATAAGCAGCTGGAAGCTTATTAAAGAGATGACATGGTTAAAGGGCTGGCGGCGAGCTGGAGTGAGACGCTGCAGGTGATTATACATGCCACACTGGTTATCTGACATGACTTGGCTGCTTTCTTACCATCATGTTTCAGTGAGGCTGCTGTTGTGAAACATCTTCCCCCTCTGACATATCATGTTTCAGCCTCCTTCTGCACATCACACCAGCTCTTTTCTCCTAAAGGCCAGTTTGACATTTAATGCTCTTCAGGTGGATTTGTTGGACAGAGGTGGATGCTTGTTATGCCTCTTTGAAGCTGTCCTTTATGTGGTAATGGAAGGAGGTTGAGGCACCAGCAACACCAAAGCGCTGAAAAGATGCTGCACTAGACACGTGTACTTTACTTGTACAATTGAATATATTCCGGTTGTTTATTGTTACAGCACCACCTTGTGTCTTAATGAATGAACATGTACACTACAAATTCAGTTTGTCTTAATGCTACCTGTTGTCCCCTTCTCTGTGCAGTGTCCGAGGTGCCTCAGAGGGCCGTTTTCATGCCCTCAGTCACTGTTAAAGAGGGGCACCTCCTGAAATACAAGACAGAGGGACCCCAACTGCTGTCCCGCTTCGCCTTTAAGAAACGCTACTTCCGGTTAACTAGTGAGACGTTGTCATATGCTAAGACTCCTGATTGGCAGGTACTGAACCAAACCAAACTATTCATAGTTTTATGTTCCCTCACTTTTTGCTTTGATCTGCCGAGGTAGCTGGGTAGGGCTACTTTTGTAATGTTTTGACTAAAAAATGTTTTCCATATACAGTATGTGCTTATGTATACTCGCCTTTGATACAAGCTACAAATAATATCAAATTGAAGGTCAAATCGTAGCTACATGAAATGTGACTCGTCCATTATTGGAAGCTAATATAGCTTTTAATGATGAATCAGTCACTGTGCCTGTTTATAAAAAGAGAACGTTTTAGTTGTCCCCATTTTAGTTTAATGTATTTTTGTTGATGTCAGTGTGTGAACATCGTTAGCATTATAACCATGTGACGATGACCAACCACAGCCTGAGAAAGACAGTAAGACAGAGAGGGGAAAAAACCTCCCTCTTTGAGCTGGTCTCTGCTTTGTGTGATTGGAATAAAGGTGAGGGTTAATTTAAGGCTCTGGATATTCATGCTAACATTGCAAATTAGATTGCACACAATGTCCTGGCTCCTCCAGTCTCAGTTAGGCAAGCTCCCATTGGAAGTGGCTAATTTACACTTTAAAGTAGCCCCTGCTGCCATTCTGATCACATCTTTGCTTGCTCTGTATCTCAGACTGTTTCTTCTAGCCTGGTGTGTGCAAAATATTTCACTTTCAGACACAGTTCATTTTATTCACAGTTATGTGCCTGTGATCAAACGTATTTTGAATGAAACATTATTTTAAATTGGCAAAACATGACCTGTCATTGCCACCTTGTGCCGATTTGTGTTAAGAGGTTGTTTGGTTTGTCGCTGAATTGTTGCAGGTGTGCTCCTCGATCCCAATTCAGTGTGTGTGTGCCGTGGAAAGGGTGGATGAAAATGCCTTTCAGCAGCAGAATGTAATGCAGATCATCACCCAGGACAACGACGGACAGACGCACACCATGTACATTCAATGCAAGGTGCATTGGTACAGACGCCAAGCAAACAATTCTTTTTAAATCAATTCTTTGATTCATTATTTAGTTTGCTTTTTGCTGTAAAATACTCGTCTTGAATTTCATGGTGAATGGTATTTTTGTTTTTTTTTTCGGTCTGAACAGAATGTTAATGAGCTGAACCAGTGGTTATCAGCAATCAGGAAAGTCAGCATTTACAATGAGCGCATGCTGCCCTCTTTCCACCCAGGGGCTCATCGCAGTGGCAAGTGGACCTGTTGTCTTCAGGCTGACCGTGCTGGTAATCCTGTTTTAACTACTTCTGGGGCTGCATAAATTCTGATGACTCAATATATAGTGTATTCATCTAACGTATCTGTGTTAAATTACATCCAACAAAAGGCAACCAAAAGAGCCACCAGGAATTAATGGCATCCCAGGTCACAAGCAGTATTATTCATCAATGTGCAGACCAGTATCTGTTTCACAACACTATATTTTTTACATAGTTATTTTTGGTCTGTAGATATTTTCAAAAAACAAATGAGCTCCTGGCAGTCTGTTTCATGGATAATACCTGTAAATGGTTGGTAAAAAGCTGTGTTAGATTATATTCCATGTTTCATGTTGAATTGCTCAGTTATCGGTCACTGTTTTATGGCTCTTTCCATGTCGGTTAAACCACTGGTAATGTCAGGATTTGGAGCTAGTCCCTCTTAAAATGTACATAGTTGTAGTACCATGATACAACCAGCATGTTGTCATGCTGACGATTACCTGAGTGGCATTCAGATGTGGAGCATCACTGTTTAATATAAGGGCGATTCTCAGTTACAGGCTGTAGTAGAACTCACTCTGCTGTGACTCTGGGGGACTGGAGTGACCCCCTGGATCCCGACGTTGAGACCCAGACCATATACAAGCAGCTTCTCCAGGGCAGAGACAAACTCAGGTCAGTGGAGAAATTGTTTTGGACATTATCAGTGTAGATGTAGTTCAATCATTGGACACTAGAGGTCCATGTTGTGACATGGAATTTCACAGCTGCTGCTACGGCTGCTTCTTGCCATCCCAGTCAAACCTGTTTACCTATAACTCTGTGGAAAAACAAAGCAGATACAAAGAATATTGACTGCATTATTAATTCCCGTGGCTCATACTGCAGGAAAAAATATTTGGAGATTCCAGGGGCTGATCAGATGGCCGGCAATAAAGAAAAAATCAATTCTGACGTTCACCCAGGTGACTCTCCACTTGCTGATTTTAAATTATACATTTTCTGATATTTTAAGAGAATTTATACTAATGTCTTTGTCAGTAAAACAACGATAACACTGTACACTTTCTGTCTCATAGATGGTGCAGAATGCAATGCTCAGCTAATAAAGCCAGGTCAGAGTGCTGCTGCTCGGCTGTTGGCAGTGATAGAGGATCTGGAGCAGGCTCATGCTACTTTCCAGCGCAGAGAAAAGGAGGACGCCACCAGTGTCATCCTGAATCCCTAGACTCAGCATAGACTGGGATCCACTAATGCTCGAGGGGGGGAGGCCGGCAAACTGTACCAACACGAGTAAGCATCAGATATTCACTCTCATGATTGTCAGGGAGATTAAGTGGCCACAGGTTGCAATCTCTACCAGCCTTTTAGTATATTCCTTGCTGCTGAGAGCAAGGGGAATTCTGCCACTTTGAATCTTTTCATATTCTCTGGGTGCCACCGACTTCGACAGCGCCAGGGACAGTTTATGATACTTGACGATAAACAGGGCCAAGGGACTTTGAAGCATGATCCAACTTGATATTTTTTATGTAGATAACAAGCGATCTGTTGCATGGCCTGCATACACTTGTTGTGAAATGTGAAAAGAAGCTTTTATATTTTGGGATGATGTACGAGACCTCGGTAACACATTTTTATGCAAAACGCTTGTTGTAGTGTAATCTACAGTAACTGAATGTAACATGTCTTGATATTGCTTTTTTAACGTTTTGTATTTTATTGAGATAATTTATCACCATGGGCGTAATGTAGCAGTGAAATTAACATAGATCGGCCCAAACCTGCTACAAAAGAATTCTGCCTAAACAGTGAGAAAAATTAATATTATTTGAGCTGTTGCTTTGCTCCCTTTATAAATGTGCTTTTGTTTGGTGCTATGGCCTGTACACTTAAATGTTTGATTCTGATGTAATTTGCATATTTGAAATGATGTAGCCAATGGTAAAGTTATATGGGTAATATTTACCTTTAACCGATATGTCAATTCATAAAAAAAACAAAATTAATTGATACAGAAACATTAGTATTAGGAAAGAGGCTCCCATTAAGTTTACATTTTGAGATTTTGGTGCCACAACATGTTGTTCCTTACAAGTGTCAGGATGTTTTCAATGCCAAATTTGCTTTTAGAAATTGGGGGAAAAAGTCATTTTAAAACACTCATCTTCAAGGTCATGGAGACTTTGATTTCTTCTTTCCCACTGGCACCATACCTGTGGAGTGGTACATATTTTAATTTGGTACAGCTACCTTTATACCTACCTTTATAACTGTATGGTACACACACATACACACACAAGACAATCAATTGACTACATTTGATACAGGGTTGTTTCGTAGATATTTTGCTATTTGCAGCTTTTCAAATTTATTTTAATGGATTAAAACGTTAGGACTTTATGTTCTCTTATTATAAAAAATACTACTGCCTGTATTTTATTTTGCAAACCCACCATGATGGTTTAAAGTTGATTGTTACTGTGAATTAAACACGGCTGTGTTATTCAGTAAACTCCTGTCTCAACTAATGAATCTAGTGTCAAATATGTATCCAGAAAAAACACAATTACACTTTTTTTATTGTAGTTAACTTGGGTTCAATTAAAATCAGAATGTATCAATACCAAGTATCTAATTTGCTATCTTGTCTATTTGTCTATATGTCTATTTTTTCTTAGTAGTAGTAGTGCAGGCAAGGACATTCATTCATTCATTCATTCATTCATGGTATTACAGGAATTGTTATTACAAATCTGCCAGATCGCAGTGCAGCCTGACAGTGTCATGGTTACCACTTCTCCCCTTTGTCCAAATGGATAATTAAATCAAACCACCATAAACACACACTTATAATCCAACAGGAGTCCGAATCAAATTTCGAATTATGCCAGACAAACACATTTGCAGCTGTTCCTCCTCCCGGCCTTGCTAATGAGAGCAGAGCTTCCTGCAGTGATGCAGCAGATTCTCGCTGCCAGCTCATTAGGCCTGAGAGGTGAGCAATAAGACGAGGCAGGGCGGGAAGTTCAGGGACCAGAACTCAGAGGTAACTGCCCCCCGAGCTCCTGGGTCAGCGCTGAAAGAAGAAGCGGTGCAGGAGCAGGTCTCCTGCCGGCCTTGGCCTGAACGTCCTGTTTTAGTATGCGCCAAGCACAGCTCTTCACCACAGCACCAACACACCGCGACCACTGACAGCAGAATAACCATAAAGGAAATTTACTGCCAGTGACAACTGTTTTTGCTGCACGCCGCAGCTCGAGAAAAGCTCATTTATATCTATAGAACAAGGGGCAGCACACATATCTGCCCGGGGACCAGGAAATGGTGGAGGTAAAAGGCAGCAGACACGCAACCCAGTGGTGACAGATAAGGGAGAGTCAAGGTGACAAGAGGTCAAACAAACCCCTCTGTTGAGGGCACATTTATTTTTACACGAGTAACACACAAACATGCAACAAGGTCATCACAATTCAATAAAGACCGATAGATTAAGAAGCCCTTTATAGTTGAATCATTGTCTCTTTATACCTTGCTTTATGTTTATCTCAGTTGCTCTTGATGAACCATTTAAAATAGTCATATGTAAGGACACCACTTAAGAGAAATCAAACCACAAAAACTATGATTGGAAAATGTTGATTAAAATGGGCACTTAAAATGCAAAACATTCTGATGTTTTACATGTTGTCACAAGAGTGAGGAGAGCAGCCAAACGCTGTCTGAACCCCATATGTATAAATCAAATCCAACAGATGAAACAATCTGTCTAACTGGAGTAAGATGCAAAACCACAGTGCTAAATCACCAGAAGACCTGTGTGATATTTCTAAAGAAGCTATGATGTTTTTATATGCAAAAAGCTATGCATTGTCAATAAACCTGCTCACAATTTGGTTAACATGCACCTCTAGGAGAACATTACTGTATCTTTAAAGGACATGAACCTAAGCTTTGTCTAGCAGACGCACACTCAGCGCACACACACACACACACACACACTCGCACAGACAGATACAAACATACAGTATATGCACACAAAATGTTATTTTTTAGAGAAGTACAGTTTCCAGTGGACACTAGGAGAAAGTACAAATGTAAATACATCATAGCTAGGATAAAGTAAAATTTCATCCCTTATGAGCAAATGGAAAAAATTATGGAATGAATCCTAATGGGAGTAATACAGCAATACAATGTTTTGCAATAGTTCTTTAGAGACAATCATCATTCAAAAAAGACATCAAAAATATATGTTTTCTAATACATAGCATGTGGACATCCTCAAATCCCAACCCCTCTGCTTTGAAACCTGGAGGTAGGCACCCCATAAATAAAACATCCGTTGTCATTTAAACCAACAATTAGCTTTCATGCTACACATAAATCATGTATTAGAAAAAATAGTAAATTGCATAAAAACCATCTCCTTCGTCCTTTATTAAATACCAAACCACGTTTTATTCATCATATAAGTTTGTACACACCTGAAAAGTCTAAAGGGCCTGCACTGTTCATACTAAAAGACCAACTTATGGAAAGGAAAAATCAAAGAAGCCAACACTTGGATTTCTCTTAAGGATTTCTTTAGTAAACGAACCTTTACTCAGCATGAAAAAATTATCCCTGATTGATTGGAACCACCCTCTCTACTGTCCCATTTTACAATGGGGTCTATTTGGTGTCCAGGACAAAAGGAAACAAACCACAAACAATGACCTTGGTGTTTTCGGTGTCTGGGTCAAAATCATGCAAGCATCTGTAATGGTTTGCTTTAGCGTGCAAAGGTGCCAGAGCGTTTGAATTTAAGACAGAAAAGCTATTTAAAGAAAATCTGACCTAAAATGTATATTAAAATGACAAAACATGGGCTTATTTAAACTATGCCAAATTATTATTTATTTGGAGTTTTCGTCTGGTCGTGACTGAAATACGTCCAATATAAATATGTCTTTTTTAGCCACAGAAGATTCTCCACAATGTTCACCAGCTACTTGCTAATGGTGTCTGCTGCTTGGGGCTGGGTAGGAAATAACCTAATTTAACTGAGAGAGCGACACAATAAACTGAAGCTTGAAGGAAGGAGAGCTGGAGATTCAGGTGATAATCCTCTGTAGGTTACTCACATTGTTGCATTGTTTTTTATGACTAAATAAGAAGCAATCAATGCGATTGTTTGACATGTATGTGCATATTGCTTGATGGAACTGGAAAAAGCACGAGAAAATCTCACATTAAGTTATAATAACAGCTCTAACATGGGGGGAAAACTGTTTTCATTTATGATAAGGAAGCAAATACAATTTATATTTGAAGCATATTTGAAGCAAATGCTCTAAATAAAAAAATCTCTGGCAACCTGTTGCTTCAGTTTGTTAAAACAAACCACTTATGAATACTTGCAGCTGATATTTAACCCATTTTTACCTATAGCTGAACAAAATGGTCAACTGCATAAATTTCTGTGTATGGACATGTACAAAAGAGTTAATTAGAGGGGGGCAGCAAGCTTCATGACGCTAAAGAACCCCCACTAATAATAAAGACACATTTTCTGTTTTTATTGGCATTCCACCGGGATCATCTACACTGATTCGATGCATTGAGGGAACAGCAGCAGCATATGCTACGACTACTTGTAATATAAGACGTCCATAACATGTTAAACATTTTTCAACAGTCCCTGACTTACTGACAAATTCTGTCAGATTTTATGTATTCATGTTAATTTGTGCCTCTGTGTGTGTATATATATATATATATATATATATGTGGGCCAGTTATTGTATTTGCTATATAGAAGATATATAATTAATATAACACCTTATAATATATTACTAAAACCTAGACCACTGATCAAAACTGAGCTTCAATTTAGGTATATCATATCTGCACATGTATATTATATATTTTTTCCAAGCATTGCAAGCCAGTTTATAAACAACTTAAAAAAAGATAGATTTTGTCACAATTTTAAGACACGTTCTAAAAATTTAACAACAGGTTAAACAAAATTGTTGCCTCAAAGTGCTATGGAAGACTAGGATTTACATCAAACTCAGGCCCACAGCCCACGTGGTAAACCTCAACACCCCACTCATTAAAATTGATTAGATAGATTTATGGAGAATTATGCAGCTATGAGATCTTTTATCTCAGGGTACAGAAACATCACCAGTGGCCATTTACCATTAAAAAAGAAAAAAGTTTGTAGCTTATGGGCATAAAATTAGGTTGAAATTTAAAAAGCATTCCCCGATAACCACATACTAGACCAACACGTACAAGGTTCCTCGAATGAGATGCTGTGGGGGCGAGGCCATACGTCAGAAACGGCTCTAATAACTGAGAGGAGCTCCAGCAGAGAATGAAATGTTGCTGCTTTCTGCACAAGCAGCAGAGCCCAGTGAATTTCCTAAGAGCAAAAAAAAAAAAAAAACTCACACAAGACTTATAGATGTCAGGAGAGCAAGAGCTCTGCCTGAGACGGATCTCCCAGGGATAACTGTTGGTGTCTGGAAGAGGAACGTGTGTTTAGCCTTTCTCCTCAGGGACTTTAAGCCGACGTATTAATGCCTCGGTGCACGCACTCACACACTCACCCCTCATGTATGGTCAGCATGATGGATCGTGCCAACTCCTAGATTCGCTCCAACAGGGAGAGTAATAATGCAGCCTTTCTATTCACAGAGGTCAGCGTCATCAGTGTGTCAACAGAACAAATGAGTTTAACCTTGGAGGGTAGCACTTCCCACTCCACAACAGCGGCCCTTCAAATCACGCTGCCTCGTAACAAGCATCAGACTGACTGGTGAGATACTTGTTTCATCACAGCCCACAAGGTTTCTCTACAACATACCTACATTAATATTTCACAAGCTTCAGCTCTCCGGTATTCAACTCGTGCACTATACAACACACTTGCATTTTACAGAACAACCAATGTGTGATATCAGAAGTGGAAAGTGTCAGAAATGCCCTGCGAAATCCTAAATGATCACCAGAGTCGATATCTTCTCCTTTAAATCACAATACCCAAATGTCACCGATCGTTACAGAACAATAACGAATTATTATATCAAAGGAGGGAAACAAATATTTAAATTCATTTATAAAGCTGAAATTCTCTTAAATGTATCTTCACAACATCAAGAAAGACTGATCCACCGACACCTTATCCCACTGCAGATATTCGCTCCACATTCATTATGCAGCGTTAGTCTGGGCCATGCATTCTACATTTTACAAATATGTATTTGTATAATTTGGGCCCCTTATTATTTTATTTGAAGTGCAGAGGAGGGGATTACTTATCATTTACCTGCAGCTACCAGCATCAAGACTGATAGTTCACTTTGTCTCTTCACCCTTTCGAGAAAACCTTCTGAGAAAATTTGGCATGAAGACAATATGTTCAAAGGATGGATCAATGAGAGCACAGGGGAAATTTCAGGTTATAGAAATCAAAATATTCATAATAACCATGTCATTTATTATGCTCCTGTAGCTCTTGTTCCACCACTTCCGCAGGGTAGTTTTCATTGTGGGGAGTAAAGAGTTGTCCGCTGAATTTTGTCCCACCATGCATCGTCCCTGCTCCTGGAGAAATGTTGGGGCACGGTCACTTGAGTTTCTGTGTACCAGCTTATCTGGCCATCAATCCTTCAGGTTGTCCTCACCGACCCCCTGGGCCGACAGTTCTGTCAAGACATTATCCAGGTAGTTGGGGTCAGGATAGCCGTGGCCTGTCAGGTTGGAGCCAAATTCTGTCTTGTGGTGAATCTCGTTCCACACCACCGTGTCCGACTCGCCCGTGGTGCTGGACGTGCCAATGGTGAAGATGAGGCGCCGGTCCCAGGCCATGATCAGCAACTTTAGGACCTGACGTAGCCAAAAAACAGTGCACGGGTTATAATTATTCATATACGAGAAGAAGGAAGGAACAAACCACGTGCAGGATTTGTGTACTGTAGTAATTTACGGTAACGTTATTCCTCTTTCAGCATTTGTTTTTATGCTACACTGTGGTTTGGATTTTACTAATACTAGTCATAACAAAAAAAATGTATGTATAAATTATGTATAAATACTTTTCAGGTAAAATTTTAAAAATGTTCTACTAAAACAATTGTAACAAATATGAATAATGACAACCTTTAAAATCTTTGCTCTGAGTTAGTAATAAACAACTTTGACATGCCAATGCATTTATTCACAATTTTTATGGCAATAAGCATCATGGTCAAGTCATTTCAGAAACTAGTTTGATAAGAAGCCCACTAAGATCCCAATCTGTTAACGCTTAACAAAAATAACATGCAAACTTTAGAGCAGACTGTAGTTACAGTATATAGCTTCCTCTCAAAATGAAGCCGTTTATTTAGACGTAGTGAAGAGCGGCGCTGTCAGATCTCACCTTCCTGCCTTTCTCGTTGTCAGGGAGGTAGCAGTGTCGAGGGAACCCTCTTGCACTGAACTTCTTCCCGGGGTTGGGGTGCTCATTGGTCTGGTGAAAATGTCAAGAAAAATCAGATGCTACAACTCCTTCTCCTCCAATTACGACTTAATTTGGTAAGAAATGTCAACAGCACTCACAGGACAAGCTTTATAGCTCCCATTGCTTACAGCACAATGGCCCTTTGAGAGATTTGCGGCTGTAAATATCCAATTTTCTCTTTAAATATCATATTTTACGAAGCTGCTTTCAGGGACCCAGGGTGAAAAACAAACAACAGATATAATCTAGCTCCAGGTTCACTGATCACCATGTAAATGTAGAAAACTACATGTAGCCCCATCAGATTAATAATCTTCTTATAATAACAAAGCCGTTTCCATGTCGTGGCAAATTGGTCACGTCATTTCCTCCTTTATGCAACTTTTGTTGAACATTCATGCGTTAACACCGAGCAGCAGAGAAATACTTGACGTATACGTGTAAAGTAAGGTGTATGTATGCAGTATCTGTGATAATACACAGTAATAATAGTTAATAATAGTTTGTGGGTAAACCACTAATGCTACCTAATGATGTTCTTTAAGCCCTTTACCTTTTATACACGACATTTCTAAACCCGAGTAAAAGTGTCAGCATGTGCAGACCGAGGAGTGGGAGGAGAACGAGGCAGGAGACCTACAGAAATGCTCACTGGCAATAGTTTTGTTGTGCTGAACTGAGTGGTCAGATGACCCCCCCCCCTCAGCATTGTCTTTCCCCCTGGGAGACTAAGCCTGCTCCTCTGGTGGATAAAGGTCAGTTTATTGACTCTCTTAAAGCTCATCTCAGCAAGCAGGATAAAAAAATCTGCAGCCCCCTGAGCTCAACAAACCCACCAACACCAATCCAGGCTGCCAAACACCCTCTTCTCTCCAATTTGAAATGACCTTCAAGAGATTAAGCTTTCTACATTTATATCTACTACTTAAAAGGTTATGAAATTAATAGAATATACTAAAAGGGGCTTTAAATAACTGTAGTTATCAATGACATATTTAAATTGATTCTGAACTGTTTTCCTTAAATGTCCATCAAGCAGCAGTTGTAAGGAGGTCAGATTTCACGAGGAGAGGCAGTGGATCAATGCACAAAAGCAAAGCGGTGGATTAAGCAACGTGAGACGGTTCTGACCTGGATCCCAGCAGGAATGTCGTAGACGATGCGGATGCTCTTACAGTCCGGGTAGCCGGGGAGGCAGTGGGGGATGACGTGGTACTCCATCTTCCCAGGAGGCTGGGTGCCAGTTTTCTCTCCATAAATGGTTTTGCATGTCGGGCACTGAAGACTGCCATCCTGGTTGAAAAAACATGTTCATGACAATAAATGGTATTTATGATATCAACAATTTGATTCAACTTTATTGTCATTACACATATACCACATATACAAGTACAGGGCAACGAAATGCAGTGTTACTACTACTATTACTATTATTACTCTGCTAACTTTAGATTGCTTTTAAGACATTCGACCCAAATTACACATAAAGCTTCGCTCAAAGGTTTTCACTTAGCTCTCGTGTAATCTAACCACGCAAACAGATCCTTTTATATGTGGATGAGACATTTTGCTTAAGCTATAAAAATTTAAAGGTTCATTAAACTAAAAATGCAGGTTAAACAAGAAAGTGTGAAGTGAAAGCGGCTCATACTGACAAACCCGTAGAACAGGATCACTAAAATCTGCTTTTTCAGCTCTACAGAATTTCAGCTCATCATTTAGCTGTCTGTCATGCAGTCTCACGGCTCTCATAGGGTTTCTTTTGGACACAGCAGGTAGCGGTTTTCAGTGACTAAGCTCAAAATAAACCCATTGTAAGCTACCTGGCCTGTACCAAGCAGCAGAAAGACAAAGTTGCCTGCTAGTGAAATGAGTGGTGAATTCAGCTGACTCCAACCCAGATATTTCCCTCAGGAGTAGTCGGTGACAAAGAAAAAAAAAAGAAGAGAATATTGGACATGAAGTCATCAGGTAGTCAAAAGCAGGATGACACAATAATGCTGCTATTCCTCTGAGTCTGACAGGCAACAGTTGGCATCTTAAAGAGCAGCACCGCAAACCTCTGACTCTGCCAGACTCGCAAAAGATTCCACAATGTCAATTAAAATGACACTTTTTTTCAGACATTAAAGTGTGTTGACGTGGCAACGTTAAACGTTAATAAAAGTAGCAACGTTCCCCATCACCTCAGCAGAAAACACGTGTTGGGTTACAGTCATTAGAATCGAGGCTGGTAGTGTTGGTGAAACAGTGAAACCACTTCAGAAATAGCCTGAAGAGGCATTTTCACAAGGCACTGAATGTGAAAAAAAAAAAAAAGCAGAAGAACAATATCGTCAACAAATCCAAGGACGCTGTAACGCTACACATCGTCAAGAAGCACGTTGGGTTTGGAGCAATGATGACAGCACTGGATGGGAGGTAAGTCTTACCAGGGTGAAAATACTTCAGCTAAACTGCTGTGTTCCACAATAAAACTTTACATGTTGTATTTGTTAAATGAAAACAGTAGAATTTTGTGATAAAATTCTTGAGAAATATTTTATTGACAACTTTCTTGATGCTATATTTTATGAACTCCTGAGAGTAGAATACGCTAAAAACCTTTAAAAAATGCACGTCATATGCTGTGAAACCAAAAGAATCTAATCTAATAGTTTTTGCTCGTTCCACCCAGCACCCAATTGAAACTTGCTTGCATTGGCTTCTTCTCCCTTAGCAATCAGTATATTTGTATTTTATGAAGTGAGCAGAATGTCTATTGACTTTAATGCGCTGTCAACACTGCAATATACGACATCTCTGTGTGTGCACAACAATAATCAGGCACGATCATCAGCGCCGTGTCACCTATTCAAGCTGTAAGACATCGCACGTTGATAATTTGGGTGTAGAGTGACATCATAACAACGCCTGGCTCGCATTCTTTTACCCACCTTATTGCCATTGTTGTACATGGCCACCAGGCACAGCAGATGGTACATGTGCCCACACTTGCCAAGTTTGCCCACCAGCTCTGGCTTGACGCCTTTGTGCTGCAGGACGCCTTCATAGCCTGATGACATGACCAGCCTTTCCATGCAGATGGTGCAGTCCTGGAATAGCCAACCAAAATACTTCAGCTGCCATTCCACATGCTTGTGTATGTATGAGACTTTCACACTTTGTTACAATATCCAATGATAACAGAATGCATCTCCTGGTGGGCACAAAACTTTTAGACACTGTGATGTTTAGTGGCTTTTCTTACCTCATCTGGTGCCACTTTGATTTTCTCAGTGTATCTTCGCACTACGTCCTCTGGGTTTTTCCCTTGTCATAAAGTAAAACATGAGAGGGATGAGATGGCCATCGAGAACTCGACAAACTTTCCCCTTCCTTACACCCACATAACCACAAATAAATATGAGACGAGCACAGATGGACAGCACTGGCTTGTCATCTGAACACGAGAGAATACCAGCTTGATCTTGATGGATGACAAACTTCCAGCGGTCACTCAGGCCAAATCTTTGCAATAAAAGAGCGAGTGTGCATGTGTGTCTGAGATGTTAAACCGGAGGTCACCTTCAAACTAGCACATAACAATAAGCCATCCCCACACACTCTGATAATCCCTGTGTGCACCCGGGCTGGCATGGCTGAGAGCACACCCACGGCTTACACCCCTAATACGCTTACAGGCAACCTCTTTTCCCCCGGAGCTTTGTTTGTTCATTTGAGTGACAACCAGCAAACAGAGCGAGGGAAAGAGAATGACAGGGAGCGAAGAAATGTAACAGTACAAATGGCGGAGAAGACAAAGAAGGCAGAGAAGTATGACGAGAAGGAGCAGAACAAATTGTATAAAGGGGAAAAAGAACAGAAGAGACTCAATTAGGCGTTTGCACTACTTGATGGCTTCGTTAGCCGGATCAAAAGCCTCTTTGACCTTTGTTCTGTACAGAAAGCAGAGGAGCAGCCAAGGTCTCGCTGCACATCCCCATTCTTCTCACATCCCTCCACTGCGTCTGAGTGAAACCCAGTGCATTTAGATGCTGCCTGGCTTCCCAATTTTCAGTGTCTTTGGTAACAGATTCATAATTTCCTACTTATTTCCAAGGAACTTCCCTAGAGAGATGTACACAATTTTGTCCTGATTAAATGGGGGAAATTGAGATAAAGCAAATTTGTGCATGCACAAAAAACTAAGATATCAAGCATGATTAGCATTACTTCCTATAAAGAACTTCCATCACAGAACAGTTACACCAAACACTTGATGCATTACTTGTTTATGCTCGGAGGCTTAATTCTTAGTGTTTTTAATTGGAATTAACTGAAATTGTAAGTCGTCACTGTCTCCATTCTCCCCATAATTAGCAGCAAATTACATTTTCCTTTGAATGAACCTTCCTACGAATTCAAAGCCACATATGTTCTTATGAAATTACAGGGAAGTATGGGACCCATGAAGCGTTACCACACAATTTCCACACACACACAAAACCCAACAGCAACAACAAAAAACAGCTTTGGTTTTGTTTGCACGCTTAACACAACAGACTTACACACAGACGAATCCTGCAAAACTTGGCTTGAGAGAGTCTGCTGACTGTCAGTGGTTGGTCTATTCCTCTCCTCAGTGCACTTCCTGTTTATTCACTGACACACTACAAAAATAAAATGTTTCCACTTGATTTTCGTGTCATTTCCGTCTCACCTCTCCTCAGATGCTTTTTCTTTGTTTTGCGGCGCATGCCGTTGATCCCCGGCACGGGCTTCATGTCACTCTTGTTGATAGGTGGGGGGTGCAGTATAGGTTTGGGGGCTCGAGTCAGGCAAACCGGCAGACCTGCAGCGCACATCAGGATACCTGTCATACCTGATGCATATGTACAGCACACACACACACACACACACACACACACACACACACACACACACACACACACACACACACAATGAAAAGTGTGAATTTAAAATAAACAAAAGATCATATCACCTTCACTACTCTAAGCACTCTCCCGAACATAAATTATAAATCTCATAGGCAGAAAGAACAACAGACATTTTCTAACCTGCTAGTGCTGGATGTACAGGCCCAGATCCAGTCAGGTTCTTCACTGGGAGGGCAGGCACCCTGCACGAGGAAAGAAAGAGCGAAAAATGTAAAAGCAAAGAAATAAACTTCTCATCTGCTAACGTCACACATTCATTCAGTGTCATATTATCCTAATCTATCATTTTTGACACAGTTTTGCTGAAAAAACATTCAGATTCTTTGATCGTGCACCATGGCCTATTTTTCCTTAGCTGAGAAAACTGCAGCTACAGTAGTTCTGTTCTGCATGCCATGAAAAACACCCAAGTTAAAATGTCACATGTGCTTCACCACAGAGACAGAGACAGCTGCAATGGGGTGGACAGCTTGAGTCATGTACAAAGAGCCTGATTCAGGATGGCATTTAGGGAGGCTGGAGTTCATGGCAAAAACAGACAGCGAGGACAGTTGATCTGCACACTCTCAAGATCTGGAGCAGAGCGGACAAAAGCACTTGAGGCATTATATGAACATGCAAGTCAGTGAGTCTCCTTTCAGAGAACGGGAGTCTCAGCATCCACACAGCGGGTGCCGCAGCAGAGCTCAAGAGCAAGTTTCCCTCCCTGAGGTTAAAAGTAATTCTCAGCATGATAAACCACATTACCGCAATAGCAGCAAGTTACATAATTTTACTTCTTTTTTTGGAAACATGAACTTAATTAACTTCTACTGCAGTCAAAATCATTCAAAGTTCGAAAGAGTCTGAAATCATACAGATGATCGAAAAGAACAACGCACATGCAAAAAAAATTGAATGTAAAAAATGTCCTCTCTTACAATAATGAGCAGATAAAAGTGACAATAGTTAAAAACATGAACACGTGTAAGATTGCTCACTGAGATACTACTAATCTCTGTTCATCAGACGCAAATGCTTTACGATCTCTCTGCTCTGCTCTTTACTCCTCTTTGACCATAAAGTCACTGAAATCTTTAGCTCTGAAGCTCCAAGGACTTTCACAGATCTGCAACAAGAGACAGCTTTGATATTAGTGCGAAGCTCTTTTCCTGTGCCAGGGGAAGCCCTTCAATAAGCTGAGTGCAGTAACAAAGAGGGATGGGAGGCCTGCCTGGGGCTGATGCACTGATGCGACGGTGTCTCACACTACTGAACCCGAAACTAGAAACTGACTCATGTTTTGAGCAAGACTGGAGTGAGTCCAAATTAGTGGTGTGCAGTTGTTATGAACAGCTTAAATCAGAACGTCGAACGCTTGGAAGTGAAACCGTGACGGGTTTGATTTTGTTGCCTTCAAGAACGAATTACAGGGAGTGATTTCACATCTTCAACCGCAGCAGAGTAATTAGCGAGTGAACTCACCAGCTGGAGTTTTAGCTTTCAAGAAAAACTACTGGATAGTTCACCCAGCTGTCCGTCACTCAGGCGAGCAGTTTGTGACGGGTTATTGTGTCTGAAAAATTAAGGCAGCCTTTGCAACATCTGAGGCACAGCAAGTGGCAACACGTCGTCACACACAAATATCAAAAGAACAAATTGATCAGCTGAAGCAAAAGTCTGATAAAAACAAATTAAGCATCCCCCCGGGGGGGCGAGTTCCCCCCTCATTTAAACACTTGCAATTAGACTCTAATTAAATCAGAACACAAGGTGAACAAGCCTCCCTTTATGAGTGCAATATTAATTTAGGGAGTTCACAGAGAGCTCTGTCAACAAACAAATTATTTTCATTAGGAGAAATAAATATGACAGCACATGACGGGAGCCCCGAACACCATCTCACTGTGCCCTGTCTGCACGTTTCACACAAACTGCACACACTCATATGAGCATGAGAATCTGTAACACAACATCAAGAAGAAATCAGTCTGTCAGCCAGACAGTCGGTAGCATAATAAATGTGTTGAAAAAACAGCTGCACGGTTCCACAGCCACCACAAACAAACAAACAAACAAACAAACAAACTAACTAACTAACTAACTAACAAAATGAAAAGAAACTACCAGTAGCTGTTACTGACCGTCAGTATCTGGTAAACACACAAACACATAGATGTATTTACACTGTGTTTATGATTTATGGTTACATATGCAAAAAACTAATTCATGCACATATTGCAAACAATTTCTTATCACTACATCTTATTATTTTACAGGGCTGATCTACAGTATGCAGAAACCTTTCTGTCTGTGCGCAGTTGCCACCCTCCATCTCCTTTAATCTCCATCCACTTCAAAGCTCTTTTCACTTGACTTTTTAGAAACGTGCACCTCCGGAGGCACTGACCCTGTCTTCCCTGGCCGCGCCTCGAGCGTTGGGGTTTAAGACACATGCCACCTCCTCACGCTCGGCTGACAATCTCGAACGCCCGATGACTCGTGGAGTTTAACTCCTTGTGCTTTGTTTCTCTCACTTTCTCTCACTTTTATTAGTGAAATATTCTGTCATTGTGAAATAATGTTTCTTCCTATGCAGATGACACCAAGGTTTACAAACAGTGGTCTTCAAAAAATTAAAATCTTAATGCCAACTCAGGGAACCCAAATATTTTATTCACGACCCTTCAGTCTATATTTCCCTCTGTACAGAAAGTCTTGTTAGTATAATAAATATGAGAATTTGAGAATGAGAATAATAAAACACTATCAATACCATTGTAAAAAATGTCATAAAAATGCCACAAACATCATTCACCTCTTCATTCTTTGGTAAAACATTAACGCTGAAAAGATTCAACAGTAGGCTCTGCAGGCTCGTACTCTCGTGAGCAATTGCATCTCATCACCGGTGTAAACAAGCTCAGACCTTCCTCCTTTCTGCCGCAACTGCTCTAGCGCTCCAGTTTTGATGGGGGACATTCAGTGAACCAGACTGAACCTTACCACCTCTGCATTTCTTTCACCCTGCCAACTCTAATTTTTCTCTTCAGCCTGACCTGTGATTACTACTCCACCGTCCATCTCCTCTGCAGGAAAAATTGCCAGCTCCACCCAAATCTTTGATAAAGGATGGAAATAGATCATTCCAAAATTCTGCTGCAGAATTTCCAAAGGGGACATTTGTCATGTCTTATGCTCTCATTTTTCACCCTAAACCATTGCAATTAAAGGATAAGAATCCCGCCCGTATGTCTATAACCTATTAACTGTGGCCTCTCTCAGAAAAGGGCACAGGCATCGCCATCCCTCTTTTGTTTCCTGCACTGCACTTTTCCTGGGGGAATCTCCAGCCTGCCTTGAGGGCTTAATCCAACCGAGAGCAATGTGATTCCCTAAATAGAGAGACTACATTAGGCCTAGTTAGGAAAGTGCTGATGGCAGACTAATAATGTCTCATCTGTGTATTATGCACCATAAAGACAGAGAAAAGGATGATGGAGGGGAAGAGCTCCACGAGTTCCTCTTTGCATAATAATGTTGGCAGCGGGGGGCAGAGGCAAGCCCTACCCCCTGCTACAATGCAGCTGAAATGCCCTACAAATAACTCGTAATGACACCAAGAATTCCCAAATTGCACCAGTTTTGGTCCAAATGATCATGATTTTTTTTTTTTTATGAACAGCACCAATACAGCTGCCCTCTGAGAGATAATGATCTGTACACATGATGCACGGCCCTCCGGTCAAATTCATCTTAAAATAAGGAGCTTTTAAACACAATCAAAAGTACTGTGTGATCGCAAATCCAGAAATGGCACTGTTTGCAATTCCCTGATGTTCTGCATAATTTAGTGATGAAATATCATCTGATCATCACCAGCGTCACAAATACCAACAAAATATTTCAAGTTATGGTTCTATGTCTTTACTGAACATGTGTTGTTATTAGCATTATATTGCAACGGTGAAGTACGGTGGATGAGCGTCATCGTTTAGGGCTGCTTTGCCGCCTCTGGACCTGGACCATTGCCATAGTGAAGGGGATAGTAAATCCCCAAAATAAATCCCCAGTTCTATAAAGAAAAAAAAGGTCCACATTTCCTCCTGAACATTGTACAGATATAATCCACAGCTACAGGAAGAGCTGCTGAAAGTATTTGCTGTTATCCACTATCAGTTTGTTTAATGAATGTGTTCAAAAAAGTCATGAAAGATTTTTTTTGTTTTATCTGCATAAAAATAGTGTATGCTGTAATTTGTGACTTTGGTGAAGATCATATCACTCATAACAAATTTGTGCAGAAAACCAGGATATAGAAAACAACTTATTCTGCAACTGTATGTGCAATAATGTTTTTTTCAGCTGGACTTTGTTTTCACTCTCATCTTTCACCAGTCCCTACAACTTAATATCCGAAAAGCAGGTACAATTATAGACTAATTTCGTTACTGTATAATTTTCACACTTATCTGCCCGGTTTGAGTGCAACGCTCTGAATAACCAATGTGCACTGTGACTGTACACAAGAGGAAGTGGTTTGACTGACAAAAGAGGCCAGACAGATTGTGAAATTCTTCCTCTGGTAATTCCACCTTAAAACATCTCTTCATGCTTTACAGACAGATTTAACATCAGCACGTCTCTAAATGTAATTGTCATTACGAGAAATCTCGTTTGAGAGACGGTGTGTTAAATGTAAGGGCATAAAGGTAAGTAGATTTTATCAAAATATGTCACAAGATAAAATATTACAGTTGTTTTTTAGTACATGCAACACTAATAACACTTGTGTTATACAGTACATTTGCTTTGTTTATATACTGCTTATGATTGCTGCAATATAATGGAGATGACCTTTTGCAGAAAGTAGCCCCCTCCTTCCTTTTGCTGACATGCATTTGTGGATGCAATCATGAATGAATCAATGAGTGAATGAATGAATAAATATTTAGCAGCTTGTTTCTGTCAGTTTTTCACAAAACCCTGCTTCACCATCTACTATAGTCCAGTTTCAAGGAACCATGTGTGAGCAGGTGGGGGTCCCTGATGTATGAACAAAAACCAGCAGGTGGTGCTGCTTCTAATGTTTGTGAACCCGAGGCAGAGGCATGAAGCAACACAACCCCCCATTTCTCCACCCACTTCACAGCCCACAACCCGTAGTTTTATAAGACAGTGACAAGATCAATATCTGAAACGTAGCCTTCATCATGAATGGCACACAAATTATTACACACACTGTGCTTTGTTAGCTTTGTAAAAATGAAATCAATCATAGGCAAGATTAGTTTTTAAAAATGTATTTTTACATTAATCTTGCATAGAAACATACCCACGGTTGTTTCTGTATGTGAAGCAGCAACATCAACTCATGTAAACAAGCCGAACACCTTTGTTGCACCCAACACCAGTTATATTAGGGCGTGGGTGTGTGAAAAACAGATCTGATGTTTTACTTTCTGTGTGGGTTCATCTGTTATCTGTCTGTAGCTCGCTTGTGGGAATGTGCGAGGGAGTTTGCAATACAATATGTGTGTGTGTGTGTGCTCTCTCATGTCCTGCTGTGTGTATGTTAACCACACTCATCCTGTATGTCGAGCCACTCGCCTGGGAACCGGCATACTCTGCCTCACCCCCTTTCTCTTCCTCTCTCACACTCGAGTAAAAAAAAAATAACGAAAAAAAAAACCCTGTGCTGTGAGGTGAAAAAGTCACATATCATCCACAGTTCTGCGCACACCTGAGCTTTAATACTGAAGCTGAAACACAGAGGGCATGTCTCTGAGTAGGTCGCCCTAATCGGCTTTCTCTGTCTCATATGGCTCGGCGCTAGAGACACGTCGCTCTCACCTGCTGGGAGCGTGAATAAAGGTAGTGGCCTGCTATGACGAGCCAAAAGCCTACACACATTTCCTATCGGTGACCTGGAATTAGGCCATTAGAAAGTGAAAGCTGTGTGTGCCTGGGCCAATGATGGTATTATTCAAACATGCAATAACTGTGTCTCTCCCCATGAGTGGCAAGAACAAAATGAAATCAAATTAGATCAGGAGCGGGCTTATTTTAGTCAAAGACAGCAGGATTTGGGACCAAAGTATCAGTTACAACACTAGACACACTTCTTTTCCTGGGCTCCTTTTCGCTGAATCGCTCTGAGGTCACAACACTCTGCTGAAGTTCCCATTTTTCCTTGATCCATTATTCATTCTTCCCCAGTGGAAGCCTACCTTCATGGCAAGTAGGTTTCCACGTCTACACCAGAACCGTGCTTCACATTTCTGACCATGCATGCACGAACCCACACCATGAAAGTGAGACGACGAAGACTTGCACAAATCTAGATATTCCACGTACAATGTCGGCGTAGTGTGATAGTAACAAATTAGTTTAGAGCAGAAGCAGCAGAATTATACAGAAGAGCTGCAGTATTTCACGCCTGTTGGGGCCAACATAAGCTCATTATGGAGCTGAAACCATGGCAGACACATATGGAACAGAAGGGCTCTTCCTTAGTAAAGTCAGGGAAAAGAGAATCACTTGGACTCAAGATGCTTTCCTGCAGATCACTGCACTAATGAGAGTAGTCAGACTTCTGGAGGAAGACAGGAAGGGGAAAACACACTAGTCCACTACACTATAAACATGCAGGGTGAAGCCCTGCGAAGCATTCAGGCAGACAAATTAAACTCTTTCCATAACCACCCATTGCTTCAGCTGAAATGTAAATTCAACCGAATCTGAGCATTGTGTGTGAGTAACTCTCTGCTGCAGACTCCGGTAAAACCCTAATTAGAAAACGGGGGGTTTGCAAACATCGTTACCCTGGTGGAATGGCTCCTCTGGCAGTGCCCATGGAAATGCGCTGGGTGCCCGGCCGGTTCAGGTTGTTCTGTCCGTTGATGGTGAGAGCGTGGTGGGCGTGAGCGGATGAAAGAGATGGCATCACAGGGGAACAAGGGAAGTTGGCAGTGGACAGTGGCAACTGCACCTGTTCAGCTTTGGCTTGCCCACCTCCAACACTTATGTTATTGTTGTTGGTCCCGGAGGAGGTGGTTGTCGGAGACCAGAGGGAGGTCCCGGCAAAAGTATTGCTCTGCCTTACTACGGTGAGGGTCCCTGTAGCACCTGAGTTGCCTGCTGTCCCTCCATAGACCTTACGCCGCTGAGAGGCTAGGATAGCGTTAGACGCGGCTCTCGTACTGTTGACCAAGATGCACTGCTGGCAGGAGCAGGGCTGGCCAGAGCTGGCTCCCACTGGCCAGGACTGGGACTTGGGGATGGAACCCATGATAAGCGGGTAGGCGAGGTCCATGCGTCTGCGCAGGCGTCGCTTGCGCTGGCTCTGCCTGTTGGTTTGAGACATGCTGTTGAAGTCGATGAGGTAGCAGAAGCCAAGAGAGGTCAGGTCAAGCCAGGGGTGCTGCTTCTCATAGGCGTTCTGGATGGTCACACAGATCTCCATGTCGTACGGCGTCCACGAGCCGTTGTCGTTCTCCCACTCCCACACCACACCTTTCCCTGGGGCAGATGACGGCTCGTAGAAGTTCCTCTGCACCGGTCTCATGGTGCCTATAACCAAATGACAGAGCAGAGGAAATACATGAGTACAATCCTCTGGGTGTTATATTTACCCGTTAAACCATCAGGGTTGATTATACAAACGTTGGAAAGCTCCCTCCATAACGACAGAACACATTTCACAGAGTATTACTCCTTACTACCAAACAGGCGTGTGCCCCTGGATTTCTTTGTAATTACTTATGGTGGAAATTCATAGGATTCCATTTTTTTAAGCAAAGAAACAGTTTTTATACAGCTTTACAGATGCAATATACATTAATTTTTGTCACTGCCGTATATTTGACAATGCAATGCTGGAGTTGCTGTGTTCTGTTAATGATCAATCGGAAAAAGCTCCATTAGGTGAATCACTGGTAACTTTACCCTGATGCAAGAGGCCGTTGTACTTCTGCTCCGAGCTCATCAAGTAAGCTAACAAGTGTTGAGGCTGCAACTAAACCAACGGATGGAGATTAGCTGTAACACTTCACTACACGCCGGAGGGAATACGGTTGCAAAGTGCAGCATTAAAGTAGTGGCTCGAGAGTGATACAAGCATAAATCGTTACAAGCTGTGGCGCACACGCGATTCAAACGCCTTTCCTCAACAAGCTCTGGCCGTGTATTAAACTGCAAACGTGGCCTTTCAGGGACAGACGTCGTACCCACAATCCCCTGCTGTCTCAGTATACACTCCACTGCTCGGTACGCTGACAGAAACGATGGGGACACGGAGCCAGTGGCTTTGTACTTCTGCACCTGTACTGATGGCCACTCGGCTCCCGCCGCCATTATAACACAATTACTGTAGCCACATGGGAAATCAGGACACCTTAGCCAATCCATCTCCCCACTGTACGTGAGCAAGAGTATCCAGGCATCCTCCTTCCCCCACTTAATTTAACGGGTAAATGCACACTCTCCTTCTGAGGAGGAATGGGGTGATAATGGAGGCAGTGTGTGGAGAGGATGAGTGGGTGTTGGAATGAGGGAATGAGCAGAGCGGTTGGTGGGCAGCGGTAACCCCTCATCATAGCAGCCTGATGCTAGATGCGGAGAATAAAATGCATCAGCAGAATCAGCAAATCTGACCTTGAGTCGCTTCTGCAGGCTGCTGCTAAAGGACTCGGCTTGACGGCTAATTTCATTTGGAGCTGCTGAGAAGCAAACGCACACACACACACACACACACACACACAGTCACAGATGACTGCTCGGTGAGGCAGCTGCCTGTGTCTCTCACATCTTCAGTCAGTCAACCGTGCACAACTTCCTCTGCCAGCTCCATCCATGCCTGCTCTAAGCTTGCTTTCTTACAAAGATAATATTGAAAATATTAATGATTTCCCTCAATTGGATTTTTAAAATGAAACATTCATTGATTTCCTGAAAGTAATTTTGCACTTCTAGCGTAGCAGTGGAAGGCTGTGTGATGTTGAGCCGTGCGTCTGAACCCTTTGCCCGTTGCTGCGTGTCCTCGGGGATGCATTAGGCTCGACACTTTCAGCATGGCTGCCTGTTTCTGGCCATGATCAATATGGGGAGAGCTCCACAGAGCTTTGCTCAGCAGTGAGCTTAACACAAGCTTCATAAATATTTGAACATGTGGAGATTTATTCCCAGGCATCAGTTTAAATGTCTAAACTTTAGCGAGGAAAGATAAACAGTAACTCTTTTTGATCTCCTACTGGTCCTGTTAATTGTTCATGAGAGCTCTGATGGAGCCCAACGTGTGAAATGTGCTCCGCTGAAAGATTTTCTATAAAGAGTTCAGTGGGCACCGAGGGGTGTTTGGCAGCCAGAACCAGATCTTAGAACAAGACTTACTGCTCCTCAGAATGTACTTACACACTCCTCAAACACTATCTGGCCATTGGGATTAAAAAGAAAAATACATCTGCTAAAGAATAAAAAATAAAATTCCAACTTGTCTCCTGTCAAAGATCCTGTCTTTGTCAGAAATTCTGAAGCCACAAATGGTGGCTAACGTGGACAGTTGACCATAATGTTCAGAAATGTTCAGATATGACTTTAAAGTTTAACTGGAAGCCAGTCTATTGCTTCAGACTTTTGTTAAAATTTTAACTGTATACAGGGACGGGCCTGCTCGCTGACCAGGAACCTTGACAGGAAAGAGCGTAGAACAACACACTCCTGACGCCTCGTGTAGGAAGTCAAATTCCAACGTCCACTCACTGTCTCCTATTTGGCTGTAAATTATTGCTGCGTGTATTCCTGCCTCTGCTAAAAAGCTGTGGCTGACTTGTTGATGTTCTCCCTCAATGACCCTTCATGCTTTTCCTAACAGGAAACTAAGCAACTTCCTGCCCGACCCTTCGCCTTTGGCAGCCATCTTTCTTGCCCTCCCTCGTCCTCCCTGCTACGATGTTCTCCAGCTGTCTTTCCCCCATACTGATGCGGTTGCCCTTGGGGAAACTGTAGCTGTGTGATGTATTGCTGCATTAGGCCTCACTGTGGGATTCTCACCCCAGTGTCACACAGAAGCAGGTGGGTTCAGGGTGAGCTTGGCCGTCCTCTCACATCTCTGCTGGGGGCATAACATCCTGTGGTGTCTTCACCATGTGAGGCCATGCCAGTCTTCATGCCTAATAGCTTTGTCTTCCTCGGGAAGTGAAGGAAGGTCTGTCGGAATCACTCTTTTAAATGGAAGGACATGCAACATTAAATTCCAACATCCCTGACTGCCCCTCAGAGGAACGCTGCAGGGCAAGAAGGCCGATTGGAAAACTCGCTGTATTTTAGTAAAGGCTTGTATCAGAACTGTTCACCACTGCCATAGGTTTTTTTATTCATTATTTTTTTCCAAATGAGATTAATATCCACTCTGCATGTAAATAATCAAACAACTAGCAAAGAAATTGTGTGCACTGTAGGAGAACATCTTCGTCCTCGTTGGTAGAGCACATCTAGGGAGAGAACTGCTCAACTCCACACAGGCACTAAATCCCATCTAAACCTGTCACTGAGCTTATTGATGTATGTTCCTTCCACACTTAAACCTCTCTACACTCCCAGGAAAGGACAATGAAAACACACATTATGGAAACTGTCGGTCACATACAGTACACCTCATATTTTACCACAGGTAACACCTGAACAGCTGCTGCAGAGCGCATCAGGTTTGAGCTGTGTTGTCACAGAAACACTAAGGTTTTGTTGTCATGGAAGCCGTCGCTGGGACTGAAAGCAGAAGGAGTGGGAGGGAGGGTTGCCCATATAAGAGCGTTCCTACTATTGCTTTCCCTGAGCGCAGCGCCAACGGAGTGAACTCCTCCTCCTCCACTCGCTCATCTCCTCTGCTGCTGACGCCAGCTTTCCCCTCGCTCTCCGCTGTCTCTGCTGGCTCCTCACCAACACTGTCACGCTGAGCCATTCTTCACATTTTTCCACTCTGTCACTCACTGGACCCCGTCCTGCTTTCTCACACCGCGTTCAACACTTGGACAGAGAGGAAATCTGTGTCATTGAATTAGAGCCCGCATCACCTTGTAGTTCAGCCTCTTCCTGGCACTGCTGCTGTAAGACGAAAGGCAGACCAGAAGAACCCGAATCAAGCTCTATAATATATCCTTATAATTGACAAGCCTCTCCAATTTCCCTGGGGCTGTGTTGAGCCTATTAAAACATTGTGCTCCATGTTTCCTTTTAACTACAGAAGGAGAGAGGCCAGTAACAGGTCCAGCATCATACGGCTCAATGCTGTCTGAGAGTTATTTAAAGCCAACTAATCTATGAGCAGGTCGCTCTCGGAGAGACACTGCACGTTAAATGCAGAGTAACTGTCTAGTGAACAATGACGTCATATTAAAAAAACGCTGATATGGGACAGGAGTTTGTCAGAAAGGAAGGATTTTATTGACAGATGCTTCTGAGTGCTTCAAAATATTTTCTAAAGGAAAACACAGTCAAGTACAGCCAATTATATTTTAAAAAATCCACATGCAGACAATAAAACCTACATTTAACAAATAACATACTCAGTCTGCAAACTGTATTAGTTGATAGACTGATGGAGAAAATGACCAAAGGTTTCCTTTAAGGGTTCAAGCAAGTCAAAGTCAGAATAGCCCAAACTCTACTGTTATGTCAGTTCTTTATTAAATTTATCTATTACAAGATTCAATATCTCAGGTTTAGCTACTAGATAAAAATCCTGTATACAAACACATGCTTACATAAGTACAAACCGCCGCGAGAACAACAATCTCAAACTGCTACACCCCCCCCCCATGTCTCTCACTTCGATTAGCAGAAGACATGACATTTAGTTTACTGTAAAGCCTTAACACCTGCACTGGATCTCCAGCAAATTAGGCCTGACAAACAAGTTTCTATATGGAACGATTTCTATCTACAGTTAGTCTTTTGCAACAGTTCTCAAACACACTAGGAGAAATTCATCACAGCATGGGAATACAGGAAGGTCAATTTTAACACCTAAAGATGTGAAAGCCACAGAGATGCAGCCGCAGCTTGTTGCATGTGTGAAACATAACCATGTCTTCAGTGGCTTCGTGTTATTCGAACAAAGCGAAATCCACCGCAGCACTGCTCTCAATGTGCTCTTGTACATGATCAAAACAACTTTTTTTTTTATCGTTGTTACTGATCTTTCTCAAGCAACATAAAGAAGAGAGGCCTAACATATCTGGAGGGTTTTTGAAAGTCATCCTGGGAAATAGAGAAAATTGCTTAGAAGTAACTTAGAAGGGAGGAGACAAGTGAAAGGGGAAAAGGAATATATACTGTATGTGTCTAGAGGAATTCATTCATAAGAGGGGTTGCAAACATTTGCACTGATATAATTTTCATTACTGTACTATAATTGTAACTACAACCTTTTGTACTCTTTGTGATGATAAGAGAACAATAGTATTAGTCAAATGCACCCCCCTTAATAAATTAATTAAAACATTATTTTAATTTCTGATGAATGAACATTTACTAGCTAAATATGCAGCAAATATTATGTTGATCAAAAAATATAAAATCATTTTTCTCTTTTGGACATTTCAAAATAAGGAAATGCAAACTTTTGCAACCAACTGCATTTGGCAAAAATGATTCAGATCATTATTTAACCAGGTAAGAAACTCACTGAGAGTTCAAATGTCACTTTTAAGAGAAACCTGGCCAAGACAGGAGCTTTAAAAATAAAGCAACAAAACAATGCAGAACCCACTTATACATCCACTCATGTTTTAAGTAAGTAAAAGAGTTATGTTTCAATACAATACAACTCACCATTGTGCAGTTAAAAACAATAACTACTGTGATTCAAATGATGATAACATGTTATGTGTTACACATTTTTTTATGGTGTATCGAATTTTATTATTGGATGCTCCATTAGTGCCACCATTTGACACTATAAAACTATTCAATGTGGCTAAACCTCCTAGTTTTATTTTTTTTGTCACTTATTTTACCAACTTTTGTTTAAATAAAAAGCTAAACAGCTGTAAGCAGCACAGAATCAGTGCAGGCCGAGCCATAGGTCATCACCATACTATCAGCATATGAATAGTGAACACATGATGAATATGCTAATGAATTCTACAGTATGGAGGAAATAAAATAATTGAAGCACGTTTGATGTTTTCACATAAACACCCCAAAGCACAGCTTGAACAAAAAAAGACTTTCATCTCCCAAAAAAGACATTGACAAACAATAAACCCAAGCTGGCTATTAGAGAAGATGAAGAGACGGCGCACTGCAGAGCAGTTAAAAATGCATCACAGGCTGAACGAAAACATCTGGCAACAAAAAAAATGTCTGATCCTACAACACGAATTCAAAGTCAACGTCACGTAAATACGTGTATCAGTAAAGCTTTGGATCTAAAAACTCCTGCTCAAAAGTCATTGCCATACCTGTACATCAAAGTTAGAAAGATCTGTAGGAGCATTATCTCCTCATTACCAAATACCCAGAGATCACAGACCACGTTAATGAGGATGACAGTCTGGTATTAAGCTGGTTTAACAGTATTATATGTTACAATATCATAGCTCCTCTACTCTTCTCACAAAATCACACATGAAAGCTAATTTTCTATACTGAGATGACACTTTCATTCTCCCAGAATGCAGTTCTTTATAATGAGCTACTGTAGGAAATAGTGACTTAGATTCCCTTAAGCGTCCTCATCTCTTTGTTGGCAAATGTGATGGATGAACAAAAGCGGAGGAGCAGCCGCTGGCTGGGAGGCAGTGGTGAGGAGGAGGGAGAGACTGGTGGAGGAGAGAGGAAGCTAGGAAGGAAAAAAAACAGGAAAGAAAAGGGAGAGAATAAAGACGAAAAGAGGAAGGTGACTGGAAGAAAGAACAGACGGAGAGAGGAAGGAGAGGAGAATGAAGACAGAGGAGGCTGGTGCATGAAGAAGGGCAGATAAAGGGGAGGAGGGAGAGAAAGACGAGGAAACGCTAGGTGAGTGTGTAAAGAGAGACTCCTGTAGAGACTGAAGAAAGCTTGTGATAAGTGGAGATTTTCTGCCAAAGAACGCACAAAAAAAAGGATGTCTCACTTGTGCCCGAGCTTGAAAAGTGAACACTGCAGTAAAACCGGCCGCACTAATATAGTGTTGCTGCCAGCAAGACAAAGTAGTGAGGAAAAGTGGCTTAACTCCCACTGCAACTGTCCTCACCCTCTCCCACACCGAGGCCTGTGGAGCTGGCCAGTTACCATGCACTTGTGCATAGTTTGCAGTTACTGGGATGACAAAAAAAAAACAAAAAGTGGACAAAAAAATGTATGTGGACGACAGAAAAACTTGAGAAAATGAAGTAATGGTCCTGTCCACCTGCCAGCTCCTGTACTGCAGCGAAGCAACAAACCCTGAAACAACCTTCTGACTCCGTGAATGTCGTGACCGTCCTCAGAAACTTTGCTTCTGCCAAGGATGCTCTCTGACTCACTTTGTGTGTGCGCAGCCAGCAGTCTGTGCACATGAGAGTGTGTCCATGTGTGTATGTGGGACACACTCTAGAGGTAAATGGGTGCGTGTGTGTGTGTGTGTGTGTTTCACTGCAACCGCTTCCACTTCACACCACTTCAGCCTCATCACATACAGCAGGAATCTCGTTAACGTGTCAGCGCCGCGCTGTCACGTCACTTGAGCAAGGGAGTAGGAGGCACAGCTCCAGGCATGGTTTCACACATGGACACACACACACACACACACACACACACTCACGACACAGGTCAGCACTGCCAAGGTGCAGTGTCAGGGTTAGAGGAAAACAGATTTCTTGTTAGCAGAGACGAGTCACTTTCACACATGGAAAACAAAATCCCGCTGTTAACTTGTCCAGTACAGCAGATCTAGTTTCCCGACAGGCAAACTCAAAACAGAGGCAACTTATTTGGTCGATGCAGCTTTTGACAACATGTCGACATTTCCTTCTAAGGTACGACATCTGATAATTTTCGGGAATTCTTGGCCGCGTGTCTCCTGTGCTCTACAGAGGCTCATTATTTTATCACATTTCTTCCCATCCCAGACAGCTGCCAGCGATGACTTCTTATCCTAGGGTGCTACAGAGCTTTTTTAATATCGCCAACAGTCCAATTTGAGCACAGTGCTGCCAAGTAACACTAGACAAAATGTTAAAAAAAAAGGAATAAAAAATATGCGTTGTGAAGCATAAAAAAACTGCATAAAGACTAATATTAACCCCTACATACTGTGGATTTACAGTGTATTGAGCCCTCACTTTGTAGTGGCAGCATAAGGATATTTAGCAAAAGCTGTTTTACTGAGCAAAAAGTTTTGCCGTTCAACAATAAATAATAAGATACTGTCTATTTTGGAGGCTGGACTTACAGTTTATGGTTTAAGCTCGATGCTGAACGGACACTCAGGGGAATGTCGTTAGTTGTGCATGTATCTGATCGTTACTAAAAGTCATGAACAACTGAAGCTTCGAGCCGATGATGGCGCTCCACAGAAAGCCAGGGGATCAGCATCATACATGTCTGCACAAATTTTCAAAGCCAATCCACCTTGAAGTTATGGAGATCATTTTGAGTGGTAGGCAGTATTAACATAACTAACAATATCAATCACAGCTGCTTTCTGCATGTACAGACAGAATGAATTACAGTATGTATGTATTTTTTGCCTTTAGTAACATAGAATATCTTTTCCAATTACAGCTTAATACATCCCACAGCTTAACAGTTTCCATTGTAACGAGATAACGTACAGTAGTTTAGTAAAAGACAATATTGGAAATATTGTATTTTAATATTGATGCCATCAATATTAATAACACATTGTTTGTGAATGAGTTCACTTGACCCTACAGCCGTGCATTCGACTGAACTAGACTCAGCGTGTTGGCTGTGCACATCATCTGCTGAACAAATGACACGTGCTACATATACAAGAGATACATCATATATTCTCAGCTGCACATTTTGATCCAATAGCAAACGAAGCGATATCAGCGCACTTTTGATAATCATCCCCAGGACAATGGCAATGTTGTCATTGCTGCTATAATCTGGACATCAACAGAACTATAGCCGCCTTGAATGTCGCCATGTCTTCTACTTATGTAGCGGGAAAATTGAATTATTGGATTGGGGGGTTCAGCATATGATGATTAGTCTGTCACTAGTGGGAAACCTTTTAAATCCTCCAGACCCACACGAAGGACAAAACTTGAATGAATCACCTCTACAGGAAAGGAAACCAGTGGTTCCTTGGAGGGGATTTTAGATTTTAGTTTGCATTCTAATGCTTTTTGCATTAGAGGGAAGGGTAATTCATAAATGTCAGTGCAAATCATCGCAAAGTTGAATGATCATTTTAATCCTGTAATGACACATTTCTAACTATGTTGGAGCAGGGACATTGCCCACTTTAATAAGGCACAAGGGGGTCACTGAATGACGAGTATGAAAATGATGAGAATCATATGCTCTGACCTTCACGGTCTCCAGATCTTAACCTGGCTGAAATATGGGGGATTCTGGACAGAAATGACAGGTCTTACATGATTCTGTATGCATAGACAACGCCAATATCACTGTTCACACACTGTTTCTATCTTGTGGACGGTTATAGGATTTAAAACATTAGTCATTGGGGCAGACACAGACACAATTAACCATGACTGACAGAAGAATTGCTTCCTCTTCATTTTCAGGTTTTCCACAACAAAAACAGAAGCTACAGTAAAAAATTAAGAGTTTAAGTTGAGATCACAGCACATCACATCACATGTACATCAGTGAAACAAGGCTTCACGTTGCAGATGGCTCATGATGAAAAATTAATATACCATGACAGAGGAGCCTTTGAGGACTAATCTCATGTGGTTCTCCATCAGGTGACCTCTGCCACACTGTACATGCAACACTACCTGCTACATGACTAGATCGAGAAATAACTGTGTTTAATAGGATGCAGCAGAACTTAGCAAACAACAGCAGAAAGGTTTTCCACATGATCCCCACTATTTCTCATTGTGTGGTCAGTGTTTCAGGCTTGACTCACTTGTGAGTCATTTCCATATCCACACACACACACACCTATGCAAGCTACAGTATCAACTTATCAGACACAAAACGTGCAGCGAGGATTTTAAAAAGGAATTTCTTTAAAATAGGCTTTTTAAGGTTTTGGTTGTAATATTAACTTCTAAGAAATTGCATCATGTCGAGGTTGACCAGGAAACAATTGGTTAGAATATTGCATGTGACAAATAAATGGGAGCCCGGTTCATTGAATTGAACACTGAGTCAATTTGTTCACAGAGACGAGCTTTTCTAACGCTCTTCGCGGCTGTCAGATGCAGTCAGTTCTCATCAGAGAAGAAAGACTGCTTACATTAAAGGAAATTGTCACCGTGCCAGACTACACAGGTCAGCTTTGATCAGCTGTAAAACGGACATGGTTTGAACAAGGTCAGAGGGCATTAAAAAAACCCGGTGGGCTTATGAATGTTTTATGCACTGTACACACTGAGGGATTTACCGATCACAACTTCACCTCAAGCATGTTCTACTTACCCGAGGAGTTTATATTAATAGGCTTTTCCCTGCTGACTCACAAGTGTAATCACTCCTTTCTGTTTATACCTCAAAATTAATGGAGATATGTTTTAGTTCTTCTCAGTATTTTAGTGGTCATTTTTCTATGATTAAAATACTTTTAAATTTTGTCAAATAAAATATAACATTCAGGGAACCAACTTGTGCTTGTCGAGGCTAAATGTCAGGCGCTGGAATAAAATCAGGGTCATATCCTCACTGCAAAGTTGCTGCTGGATCACTAAAAGCTTTTACCAGAGTAGAGCCTTAAGCACAGGTCCAATGGGCTTTTATCTACAGGGGTTTAAAAGTGTCTCACTGACTTTGAGGCCCAAAGCCTGTAGAGGATTTCATTTCATATATGCAGTTTGCAGAAGTCACCAGTCCTGTTATGCTTAACAAGAAGGAACAGGAAGCTGCTGGAATTTGAATGATGTGGTTCTGGTGAACTGCGTGTAGTAGGTAGCCCCTTACTTTTGGACAGTAATGAAAGTTTGGTTACAGCGTAGCATCAGTTCAAGCAGATGACTTCATGCTCTCCAGGCTCTGATAGCTGCAAGAAACTTACATAATTCATATGTAACTATAATGAATAAATCATTTATGATTTTCTGGTAAAGCCTAATTACTGCAGAACAGATGAGGGTCAGCTTTGAAATTCAATTTATGTTGCAGTCACAGGGCCTCGGGGGGGGGCATTAAGAGTGTCTGCATTGTCCAACGTTTGCGTTTTGCGTCATTACCAAGTTCAGACGTGGTGTATTTAGCTGCATATTCTGTAAATGAGGACTATCTTTAGGTCAGACTAGTCATACAGTTGTACAGGAGGGGAGGATGCTTTACGTTACGCTGTGCAGAATGACGTATGTGCAGAGGTTAGGGCTAGAGGGTTGTTGTCACATTCATCTGGGGAAAAGAAAAAACATTCTCCGCGCTCACTTTAAATCTTTCAACATGTGTATTATGCAATTTCTGTGCCTAGCACAAAAGGACTCGCTTACAATCAAGACCTTTGATTTTCCACCTTTTGAAAAGCTGAAAGCAGAATTTTAGCAGAACACATAATACTGTCCACCTGCTGTGCTTTCTTGTGCACTTGACTCTCTGATGACAGCAGCTGAGCTCTAAAACAAAACGCAGAGACCAGAAAGACGAGAGATTGATGAAGCACAGACTGTGGTACCGATGTGAATCGCTCTTACGCCTTTTTTGAAGCTTTCTTCTTAATCCCACCCCACAACCATTAGCATTCAAACTTCGAGGGAGGTGTCTGGATATTCCATTCTATTTGGACAATGCTTTATATATACAAGTAAGTTTTATTTTATTATGGCAATCAAAGAAAGACATCCATGTGGTTACTGTAAAATATCATTTCAGGTTGAAAAACACTGCAGAGGTGACTGTGATTCATTTGTGTATTGACAATGTCTCTCCTAATGGATAAGCCCAGAGTAGAAGCAAACTCCATTTAACTCACCTTGAGGCACCAGAGATAAAAGCCCCAGAGAATTCACAACTACTCATTAATAATGAAATGTCTGAAAAACTGATGGTGTGTGAGATGATCCTTTGAGAATAACCCTGGAGGTTGGACGGGTCTCACATTATTCACATCACATGCTACTGCAGGATGTTCCTCAAACTGACCAGTCACAGGTTTTGGACTCTCACCAGGAGCTATGATTTAGAAGCACTTAAAGATGACACAGAGAGAGGAGTAGGAGGGGAGAGAGTGAGAGACAGACACTCACATTGATATTCTACTGACCGCCTATGCAGCAAACAATAAAAACAAGTTATGGTTTTTGTCTGGATGAAAAGATGGAGGGTGAGGTATTGGGCTCATCCCATGTTGCATGCACGTCATGTGCTCATCCCATGTCGGGCTGCAGTAATTCCTAGTCTTGTTTGCAATAGCTCAATCTGTGACTTTGCATTCAGAACACGGTCAATTCAATGTGAAACCTTGAACTAGAACAACGCCCGCAACCCACCATGAACATAGTTACATGTCCTGGATATTGGTTTGAGGTTGGATTACCAACCAGGCAAACACACATTGTGAAAATCGAGTTTTACAGCCGTGTTTCATAAGCCTCATTTACAGAAAAGTTGTGGGACGAGGTTCAACATGGGAACTTTTCTGAAAACGGGGCTTAAAGTTTATATTGTGCTTATTTGTTTTGAAGTTGTTTTTGAACTTTATTTTTTCAGTGTCAAGTAGTTACCTCACAGAAAACTAGAATTATTTTCATTTTCAGTACATCTGACAGTTAGAATTTCTTTCCAATAATAGAGTAGCATTGTTTTTAAAATGTTAGAAGAATGCTTGGATTGATCTGACATACTTTAGAAACAGAGGATTTTACTTAATATATTACAGTGTAATATATTTTTTGCTTTTTATTGTTGTTATAAGACTAAAGGACAGTAAGAATAATTTGAGTGTTTGAGTAAAGGCTGGGAGAGGCTGCTGGCCCCATGATCGGACCTGAGGTATTTTTGTCCATAGCTTTTGAGAAAGTCATCCCAGTTTCAGCTTTAGCGATTTGTCATGCCTCCGCTGTGTTCAAGTGGGGTAGAAGTGCATTTATTGTAAAATGAGAAAAGAACGCTGAGACTAAAACAAAAAAGTCCCGCACTGTGCTTTTGCGTTCACTGGGACTGATCAAGGGCGCTTTGAGCTCGGCTCATTGCAACCACTGGCAGCTCGAGTTGCATCAGTGCAGCTCGGGTCTTAGTCAAAAGATGTTTTCAGTAAAAGCTAGGCCACACACTCGTGTAGATCAAAGACAACCCATTTGTTACAGCAGGCACACTCTGTCCCTAGGCAACATGACAGCTCACCAACATCTGGTTTATTAAGACCCAGTGTGCATGTAAAGTCATATTTTTCAAAATAGCAGATGGATCGACCTTCATTTTACATCTCGCTCTTTGTCACTGCAGTGTTGATTTCATTGAGAAGGAGATTTCTGTGAAGGACAATGACAGATTGACGATGACTTCTTGAGAGCGAGGAGACGTAAAGAAACTGGCTTAACCTCCTAGATGATAAGACAGATTTCAACAGCAGATCTGTCAATAAATGTAGGACAGAGCTTGAGGATCGCTGGTCCAAACAGTGCTGCGATAACGCCTCATTCCTATTCCAATGGCAGCAGGCTTCCGAAACGAGTGACCTCCCAGACCGGCCTGATAAGAAAGAGAGCAGCTTTAAAGCGGCTTCTTTGATGAAACAGTAAGATATCTACTTTAGAAGTTAAAAGTGGTGACTCGTTGGATTAGAAGTTAAACGGAGATATGAAGAGACATTCGTGCTACAAATGCCAGCGGCTTCTTCACAGCCTGCTCATCACAGTAAAGCAATAAGAACACGGGCAGATGTGGACAGAGAAGATCAAACTAAGCCACTCTGAAAGGGAACAACGCGAAACAAACTGTATGTCATACTGACACTGTCATTTGATTAGGTTGATGATCCTGTAATTCATTTAAAAAACATATTACAATTGCGCTTTAAAGCTTCTAAAATATTAGAACTTAGGTTTTCAGAGAAAGGTTATTATAAGATAAGACATGAAGTAAACTTTAACTTTAACTGGCTGAACATTCAGAAAAACTAATGGAAGGCTAAACAATAATGTAAATTGAAAGCTGCAGCACAAAATAAAAGTAAATGAATATTTGAAAGACATTGGGTGTTTTGCTGTCGCCAGCATTTTTTGCTTTACACAGCAGCAGCTTCATCTCCACATACTGTCAAACAGGAGGCGCACAGATCCTCTTCGAAACATGAATTATCAGCCTTGCAGCGTTGTGGAAAAAACAAGTGAGGGATATACGAAAAGGATAAACAACAAATCCCAAAGGACAGATATTTCAATATGACAGCTTTTCTTGGGAAGTCCCAAAACCCCTCTTATTTATAGATCAGAGCGAGGTCACCTGATCTGCCCATCTAATCACATGACCAGATGAGGACTAAAAACAACCCACAAGAATATTAAACCAATAAAATTCAGCTAAGAACAATTAACATAAAAGTTGCATCAGTAAAAAAGTCAGCTTTACAAATACTATAAGACAAATGCCACAGAATAAAAACATAAATATTAAGACAATTGTCCATCATGGACCTTTGTGTCTCTCTGACAGTGTGCACACATCACCTGCTGCGGAGTGATTCAATTACACCTGTTGCCACTTATCAAGGTATTTTTAATATTTTAGTCGTTGTTTAAGCGAGAGAACTAAAAGGAGCTTCAAACTTGCACAAATACCGTTTTGTGTTCACATAAACAAAGCTTGTTCTGTCTGTGTGGGTGGCTGGTAATTGTAATGACCTTAGACCCTGACTGGTTGTAACAGGTATCTGCCCCTGTTAGAAATTTAGTCCAAATAATCCATCTATAATTAAAGTGAGCACACACTGTGCTTCACAGCAATAGGACGAGTGAAAAAGCCGGGGAATGTTCCACTGTTATCATCACTCCCTCCACCCGGTCTGCCACTTTCCATCAGGAAAGTGCTCCACCTCTCCCGCTGTTCCTCTTCTCTCTTCACTCCACTCAGACCCCCACCCCGCTCTTCCTCGACAGCGTCGCCACAATCCCTTTCCTGCTGACATCCAAGTGGAATTCAGCCAGCTGGTTGGGGCCATAATGGACCCCTGGGTACAATGACACCTCAGCGCCACCTTGGCGGAGCCCCGTGTCGATTCTTCTAAAAACCATCACTGTGTCGACTATGATAACGATTATCATGATAATTGTAAACAGCTTTGGAGAAAAAGATTGTGGTCATTATGTCATGTCTGTTTATCGTTTAGCCCACATCTCTGAGGATGTGGTCTTGATGTGACTTGCTAAGTGCCTGCAGAGCTTCATATAGTTCTCAACAACTACAGAACAACAGTCATACATTGTCTTGGCCATTTGAAAAACAACACCTACACGGCTCCAAACCGCAGTGTTTCAAACAACAAAACCTTGCAGATGAGCTCACACCTGTGCTCTCATTGTAGACACGTTAAAGTATGAAAGCACAAACTCTACAGCGCTGCCTGAGATGTTTCTATTTCTACTCGTTTCTTGACGCTTCTGTTCTAAATGTTTGGTTCGGAGCCTCAGGGCCGCATCACTCATTCACTCATTCTATTTTCTTCTGACGCAAGTGGGATCTTACAGTCAGTGCTGATGCATACGCCACCTGACCTTTAGCGCGATCATGGCGGGAATCCTTTTTACATCTTCCTCCCACAGACCACCAAAACTGTTCCACAAGCATTTACTACATACCAAACTACGCTGAGGAAAAAAAAAACTTCCCTCTTTCACAAACTGAAACTTTACAGATACTCAGCAGGTTTACGGCAGGTATCCAGACCCCGAGTTTTGTCAGCATAACACAAAACATGAGAGCGTGACCATCTCTTTTTGTCTACTGGCTTTTTTCCCCTTTAATTAGTGGGGGAGGGAATTTAGACAAGGGAAACGGTCCAGAGGAGAGGAGGTTCTCACGCCTGTGGAACCAAAACAAAGACACACAGCAGCCGGCAGCCGCTGATAGCGGTTATCTCAGCAATCACACACAGACCATCTCGCCACAGTGGGCACCAAGCAGCTGTAATGGTCATGCAATTCCAGAGACACAGCAGACACAGAGATTAATGGCAGACTTTATGTCAAAAATTGAACTGAAAGTTTATTTTGTGTTAGGAAATATTCTTTCTGTGATATGACACAGGTTGGTGTTGCCACAGGCAGTGAACTTCTATGCGAAGCATGACGGCCCATGAAAATGTTGCTATAGTCTATAATAGATTTTGGAGCCCTAGAAACAAGCTGTAACCGCCTGACATATTGTAAACAGTGAACTGGAATTTGTGCTGACGCTTCTGCTTTTTAGCAATTGTTTGTGCTTCAGCTCCAATCTTTCATGAATACAGACAAACTGGTCTTCCTGTTTTGTCCCATCCCTCAGAGAAGGAAATATACAAGTAGTAAAGGCTTAAAACAAAAGCTGCAGTGGGAAATCCATCAAATAGGCTCCGAGTTGGTATAAGAGCGACATGGCACATAAGCCCATGTGTTTTACTATGGGAGTGGGTGTAGCGAAAGGGGATCAGTCCACAGCAGTGTTTAGTGGTTCAAACACCCCTCCAGGGAGGAGACTGGATCGATCTGCCTTGGCTGGGAGCCAGTTCTGTCCCTGCTTCAGCCAGATATTCATCTAGACTGTACAGAGTATAAGCCTCTATGCCTTCACTGACAGTGAACGTATCAAAGCACAGGGGTCAGGGCTTCGCCACCTGAAGGGTGTCCGTCACCTGAAACTGTGTTTGGATGAACCCCGTGGCCTGTGAAATACAGATGTTTTACGCGGCTCGCCACAGAGAGGGGCCGTGCCACACTGGCTGTGGTTTGTGTGCTTTCGTCATGAAGCACTGATTAAAGGGAGTCATGAGCACAAACCATAGCCACTGTCTCATTAGTTGGAGTAACTCTGCCTGGTTCCCACCCACAGGAGCTCCTCCCAAACCCACAGGAGAGCAGGGCACCCCTACGCAACCTCCAGGGGCAAGACACAAGCACCACAGCTGGCACGGTGCACCATCACATACACAGCAAACTCACCCACCTGCACGCCCAAAGGCATACACACACAAACAAGGACACCGAGCGCACGGTTTTTCCACCCCTCCACAAACACACACCCAGAAAAAAAAAGAGCTTGAGAGGATAAGATGACTGGCTATGAGACAAAATGGGGTTTCCCCACAGGGACACTCCATAAGCCTGTAACAGAGCAAGCGGCTGTGGGTGACCGAGCTACAAATATAGCAAAAATATCTGATGTGAAGCAGATGCGTCACTATCTACATTAGAACAAGCTCACTAAGGTCCTTTGTGCAAAGCAGTGGTGCAGCAACATCACAACAACCCTGGAGCTGGGACTTACGAGGGCTCAGATCGATGGTTGTGGCCCTGCAGAGCACGCAGGGGATGAGGACAGAGAAAGCAGCGGGTGTCCAGCCCGCTGTCCGTCAGGCCCTGCTCTGACAGGTTTATCCCAGCTCAGGGAGAAGGCAACACGCAGGAACAGCACAACGAGGAGCGATAAACGTCAGGCCTAACCCCAGTGCCGTGGTAATGGCTGACAAATGGCCATTCAACCCCAGACCCATGTGATGGTCTGTGTTAAGTTCTATCACAGCGGAAAACACCCAACGAAAACAACGGCAAACCAATGGGACAACAAGTCCGGCAGCCATAAAGAAATACAATCAGCATTTTAAACATAAAGAATAACATCATATAAAACATATCTGGTGTGATATACTGCTGTATACCCAATGCATAAAGTGCTTATTAAATATGTACAACATTTCAAACGGAGCTTCAGGACATTGTTATGCCTTCCGTAGCTTTATCACAGACTTTTGATTGCTTTATGATTCTCTTCTGTTTATTCCATGTACCAAGTGTTGTAATAAACATGTGCGTCAGGAGTGATGTCAGCAGGCGACAATGACTTTATTCATTTTGCCTCACTTCCTGGGGATTTTTTTGTTTGGATAAGATTTTAGTGTTCATATTTGTTTTATAAATGAACAAGTACTAAGCGTCAACAAGTGCCACATGCCACAAAATGTCCAGCCTGAGCTAGTTTGTGCGATGTTTGGCAAAGTCTTAATGAAAACACACAAACAGCAGCTCAAATCACTACACAAACAGGCTATTGTTAATCTGACTGTTGGTCAAACTATTATGAATTTAAACTACATGTATGTTCTGTTTATTGTGCATTTTAAAATACATGAAAACTGTATTAATCCAAATGGGAATGGGCTTTTGCTAGTTAATGACAGGTGTTATAATCCATGCAAAGTGAGGTCCCTCTCTGTATGTCCCATGTAAATCTTCCTGTACCTCCTGTGATGTTCTCAAGTTATGTTACGCAATAAGAGAATTGTCTCTCACTTTAAGTGAGTTTAACTTTCCATGGAAATGTTGAGTTTTTTTATTGCTTGTTTTTTTTATTCTTCACATTAATATCAAATGTGAAGAATAATCATAAAGCTGAGATTTGTTCAAGGCTTGTCCTAACAGATGTCTAAACCTCCCACATATGTTTGCTTCAAACACCGGGGCAGCAGGAAGGTGAATCCACAGACAGAGACAAACACACAGAGTATGTTGAGTCTTGGTGGAGAACGGTGAAAACATCTGGCAGCAGGCATAAAGAGAGAATTACACTCAACCAAGCAGAGGTTTTGTCAGGTAGATTTAATGCTGGGCTGTTTTAACGAGAGCATTTACTGTTCTGAGCATGTCAGTAATCATAGTAATGCTAGTGCCTTGGCTACAAAAGCCAAATAAAACTTTTTGTTCTGTGTCATCACTTTGAGCATAATAGGCAATTTATTAAAAATCTAAAATGTAATCAGATTTTCCCACACCTGCATACTCTTTCCAACCCGTGCAGTGAAATGAAATAAATTGAGGTAATGAGGCAGAAACAAAGAGCACTTTCACAGTAACTGTGTACAGTAACTAAAGCCCCATTCCTAACACACTTGATGAGCACAAGAAGTGGGAGCAACGTTGCACTGAGCTACTGCACTCATGCGCCTGATGGATGCACAGCCCCTCCAACACGCTGACCTTTGGCAAGGTCGTGGTGCTCCAGCGGCGGCATGAGCACAGTGCTGAACGAACAAATGATCTGTAGACTTTTGTCATCTGGGTGCTTTGTCATCGTGTCATGTTTGTTGCACAACCTCTCAGCTTGACCTGTGGCTAAACTTCACGAGTCCCAAAGCGGACAGAACACTCAAGACTCTCGATTATTCCCATGAAAGTTACGTAAGGATTGTTTACCAAGCACACAGAGGCTGCCTCAGCTTTTAATAGGTCCCAATGTGACAATGTGACATCACTTGTTGTGAGGAAACATTATGTATTTTAGACATTATACATCAATGAATGTAGCACTAATGTAATGTTCTGTTTACTGTGCATGTTTTCAGTACAATCAGTGCTTTCCCTGACGCCTCTTGTGTCTCCCGTGCACACTTACAGGTACGCAGCCCGTCTCTTACCTGTGTCTTGCCGAAACTGATGCATGGACTGCAGGTCGATGATGTAAGGGGAGAGCTGAGCATCCACCTGCCCCAGGACAACAGTCCCTCGGGCATCCCCCTTCAGCACATTCTCAATATGATGGCAAACCGCTGCACTGTAGGGCCTCCAGCGTCCGTGTTCATTCAACCACTCCCAGACCACCACCCTGGCCAGGTTCTGAGGGGGGTACCCCAACCCATTGACTGGCACCAGCAACCCAGAACCAGAACGAGCCATTTCCTGCGTGGTGCCTTCACGTCAGCTGCTGGCTGTGTCCCAGGCTTCAACACCACTGCAAGCGTGTCAGTCAACTGACACACTGTGACATTTTTCAGCAGGACCAAACAGAGAAAAGCTCGAATCAGCGTTTTAGTTTGATCCTCAATTATCTCATGATGATTTTGAAACGAGCAGCCTTTCTAGAGTCATCGTCTACGTGCTCTTTCTGATTGCTGGCGCTTTGATCAGCCAGACAGCAGCCTCTGTCCTCTCGAGTCTCGTCGTGTTTGAAGTGTTAGATGTTGATGATGATTAGGAGATTTGGAACTGTGGCAGTCTCAGTCCTGTACGGCCGACCACAGCAGATCAGCTGCCAGACAGGAGACACGCTCTAAATAAAGGACAGGGAGCACAAACACACTAGTAAACAAATGCTCTGATTGATCCCAGGAGTTATTTCTTAACCAAAATCAAAACCAAAACCCTAACCAGATATGTCCCATGAGTGGCCTGGATCTCACAGTTATTCTGTTTGTATATGGGTTCATGTGAACCTTCATTCTGGGGGACAAACTGTAAATGACATCAGATCTGTGTGCACAAACAGCCAAATTCTGTCATCATCGCAGCATTTCCACACAGAAAAGCTGCCCAGGTGCAAAGGGACGTTGTCTCTGTTCCTCACTAATATTAAATCGTATGTCTCACACTGAATGTTTTCGTTCCATGCACAATTCTAACGATACAGACCTGTGGGCTGCAGTTGAGGTGCTGCACATCTGTCAGGTAGAAGCTGCATTTCACGGGCTCCGGCCAAAAAAAAATCGAACTGCAAAAGAAAACATCGGCCTGCCTCTTCACATCTGTGACTGAACGTCCCCCCCCCGTGTCCTTAGGACGGAAGTCTTCCTTCACAGACACCTCCTGCAGCTTCTGTAATCCCACAGTTACTGCAGAAAACCCAGGCGTCCTTCTGTCCCCGCTGATCCGCCACGGACCACAGCAGCTTGTTGGTTCTCCGTGCTGACACTGACTCGTTGCCCCCCTCGCCCGGTTCTCAGTGTGCGGGCTGCGGAGCGCCGGTCCCGCCACACACGCGCATTTCCCCGCGTAACGCAAAGGTGGAAACGCGCAAATCTCGGTGGCCGCGAATTACGCGCAGCTGTCCGCACGCACCTGTACGGACGAGCGTCCAGAGCCACGCAGAGTGTCAAGCACAGCAAGCGAACGGGACAACATCCGGTTTGACGTTTCAAAATAAAACGCCTGTTCCCCACATGGGGACGCTGAGGGCAGACACACTCTGTCAAACCGTGCGATCCTACGTTTCAACGCGCTGGGAAAGGGTGTGTGTGTTTTTGGGTTGGGAATGTAAGTGGTCGCACATTCAGAGACCCCCCCGGACGCTGCTGTACCACAGTGGGAGTCAGGGAGGAGAGAGGATGGAGACGGACGTCTGCAGATGATTTTCATCACAGCCACAAAATACCAAGATGATCAGATGATGGTTTTTCCCTGGGGTGTTGACCCCCCCCCCTCCTCCAAATTGTTTTTAAGCTGAACTCAAAGTGAGAAAATATATTCAATGTGCGTATGATTAATACGGACACTGCATTAATGTGGACACATTCAGCTGATGTCAAGGCCTGTCAGGGTTCACTGGATGTCACACAGCTGAGAGGGTTCCTGTAAAATCCTGCCAAATGGAACAGCGGTGACACCTGCTGCTAAAACAATGTGTCTGCAATTATTAGAAGAAACAAGCGGTTCCATTGAAAACCTGAAGCCACTTATTTACCCGATGAGCCTCTAGTTAGATTTAGTCTTTTATTTTATATTAAGCAGCTGTTGACACAACCTATGATCAAGATGCTTGTTATAAAAAGCTGCACTAGATCTTTTACTTGTTTTTAATTATTAACGTTACTTATGTTCATTTTATATAATTATAATGTAAATATAAAGGATTAAGAAATATGTATATACATGTGTGTGTTATTTTGTTGTCAGATCTTTTACTTTTTACTATTATCACAAGCACAACTTTATTTCTACCTGTAGCTCTAGACCTGTATGAAGAAACCCTGCTCCAGTTTAAATTGACCAGTGAGAGGCTTTTGAGGGGAACACGCTTTAATGCTGATCTCTATGCATCCATCCATTAATATCTTAAGCTCCAATCTTGTTCAGGATCATGAAGGGCTGAAGCCCATCCCAGCTGTCCCTGAGGTGGGGTACCAGCCTGGACAGGTCGCCAGTCCATCTCAGGGCCAACACAGATAGACATACAGAGAAACTTTTACCTTCACACCTGCGGCCACACAATTACTGAATGACAGAATACACTGGAACACACCTGGACACCTGGCACAACCCCTTTGAGAAACACTCATAACTGCCAAAAACAAGTGACAGGCCATTCTGAGGTAGAGGTACCTGAGAGGAAAATTAAAAAGAAATCCCAAAATTTAGAATGATTATATTAAAGTTAAGGAATGAAAAGAAAAAGTGTATCATACAGATGGCAACAGTTTGATTTAGAAAATTTGATTTATTAAACAAATTGCACAGTGATGATCATAAATCATAGTCATTTGATGAGTTTAAATTTTCTTGAATGTTTTAGCTAATATACACAATACAAACAATAAAATATGTCCTAATATACAATCGCCAAGTATGTTTATTTATGTTAATAAAAGTGGTGTGCAAAGTTTTACTTTAATCTACAGGTCACATGAGTAAGTAAGGGGTATGTCTGTGGTATTATGAGGCAGACAAGACAAATGGTCCAAAAATAAGTTCTGCAAATGGTTTGAGAGGCAGATGCTGTACCTGTTCTTTGTATATGTTTCTAAAGAATCTAACTTTGCATAGAAAATGTGACATGTATGAATCATAGCCCTTATTTCATTGGATTGGCGTAGACACACGGTGGCTTATCTGAGGTAGAGCTGACATTAGCTGTGCTGACTGATGCAGCAATAGCATCATCTAGTGGACTTTTCTATAAACATGAGCACGGACAGAAGCTGCTGGAAAGATGCTTGTGCAGAGCAACATTTTTCAGTGTTTGCATGTGTTCACAAAGAAAAAAACTACATTTTACACTGTAAATTTATTATAGGATTTGAAGCCTGGACAAATCCTTGCTCAAGAGGCAGAATAAAGGCTAAATGCAGTTTATTACAGGTGTACCTAATGAAATAAATTGAAAGCAAAAATTCAAAATTCCTACTCTGTGCGTAAAAAAAATGATTAAGCCAAACTAAACCAAGTGTTTATTTCATGATTTCTTTATAAAAAAAATGTATTTAAAAAAGTATCCAAACATTCCTACCACACTAAATACGACTGAGTAAGCTACATTGAAATCCATTCAAATTAAGCAACTTCTTGTATTTATTATATTGAAATACACAAAAAAGAATATAACATTCACTTGTTCTTTTTGAGTCCAAACTGAAATACATTATATATAACACTGTATTGTATTTATACAAATATACAAGATTCACAGGATCATAGACTTCTGGATATTTGAATAGTGTTTTTAGATCCTACGTCATTCATGGACACATTCCAGTAAGATATCATTGGCTTGACCTTAAAAATTATCATAAACATAGAACAAATAGGGTAAGTCAAACAGCAGTGGGTCAGTTGAAGTCTAGCTGGACACTGGGAGGCTCAAAGAATAACATATATGAAGAGAGCCATGATGGCGGCACTGATCAGTCCAGAGATAGGGACTGTTACAAACCAGGCGATGAAGATGTTCCTGAACAGATGCCAGTCTACTGATTTCCTGGAGCGCAGCCATCCCACAGCCACCACAGATCCCACCTGTGTTTCCATGATACGAGAATCAAACAGGAAATGTGACCACTGTGTGAATGGTTTAAAAAATATACAGTATGTTCAAAGCACAGGCTCAAAACTGGACCTGGACCCGGTTTAAGAGTTCTGAGGTCCATTACCTTGCAGTGGGTGGTGCTGACAGGAAGGCCGATATTGGATGCCACAACAACTGTGGTTGCTGAAGCTAGCTCGATGCTGAATCCACTAAAGTGGAGGAACATGTTAGTGACCGCTCTCTGAATCTGAATCTGCATCTGAATTGCTGGTGTCATAGACAATAAATATGGACAAACATACCTGGAGGGTGTGATGGGTGTTAGGTCTTTGCCCAGGGTTTGGATCACCCTCTGGCCCCATATCCAAAGACCTGTGCAGATGCCCAGTCCCCCATACAGAAGCAACCAGATGGGTGTGGGTGCACTGGACACCACAGAGCCACTCTCATACAGAAGCCAGAGAGCAACCAGTGGGCCGATTGCATTGCTTGTGATAAAAATAGCCCAGGTAAATTCTCTGAAGGAAGATGCTGTACATAAATATTCATAAAGGACCTACAGCTTTCCTACCTGACATCATTCCCTCCATGAGCAAAGGAGCCAAAGCACGCAGTGAGTATCTGCAGGAACTGGAAAAGGATGGAAACAGCTGGTTGGTCAACCTCCAGCTCGTCCTCCTCCAAAGCCAGGTCCTTGTTAGCTTCCAGATTCACACTTCCATCCTGGACTGCACTCCCATTGGTCACTACTGAGCCAGAGCTGCTGCAACTGTCCACCCTCAATCTTCTCTGCAGTCCACCATCTGGATCCTTGTATTTTGGATCTCCTTGGATGCCATAAATGGCCATGGTGTAGGAGGTGTAGCTGTTGTTCCTCCGGATGGGCCGCTCTTCTGTGTCACTGTCACCAATGCAGTCACCGACCTTGGCCATGTGGAGCTTGTGAAGCAAGTCTTTGTAAAGGCCAGAGTCTTTGTGGATGGTGTGGGACCGTCCACTGTGAGGGTCAGTGATTACCATGGGGCCCACAGCGCTGCTCAGACCTATGAAGATAAATCTTTTATTGTAATTTAATTTGTGAATTTCCTGTTATTACTGTATCTCCAGAATGAGCCACTGAAGTCAAATATTTTGAGAACTGCAACGTCACATAAAGTAGAAAATGAGTGATTCCATTCTCACCACTGCTGGCATCCATGTCTTTGGTGTCCATGTCACTGTGGTCCAAATCCGTCTCTTCTGAGCCTCCGAGTTTGAAAGCCACTTTGTGAGTGTCTGCTGGGGGGGTCTTGGATTGAGGGTCACAAGGTTTTGAGAGCTGCTCTGTTAGTGCAGGCTTTCTGGAGTTCTTTTCCATTAGGGGAGTTTCACAGGGAGCAGCAGCTGTTTCTCCTGAAGTGTACAACAATATTCAACTAAGGTCATTTCTATTTGTAGACAAGGCTTGAACAAATATGTTTGTGCCAGACAAATTAGTGTATGCCACCTACAAGAAAATATTTGAATTTTGTCTGCAGTTCTAGTCAAAATAACAGTATTTTTCACGATGAGCAATAAGGATAATTTTTCATGCACTTGTGAATGGATAGTTTAAGCTTAACTCACGTTTGATTTTCTTCTTGAGGCGTGGACAGACAAAAAACCAAACAATCAAAGCTGTGATGAAGCCACAGCTTAGCGTGATGCCCAGGGTACCCCACCATGGCACTCTGTCAAAACCCAGCACTGTGCACAGAAGACATTGACATCTCAGCCAAGGAGAACACAACATCACAACTCATGAGTCCTTTTAATCAATCAAAATGATAAGCATATGCATTCCAAGGCACTGCCAAAAAAGCATGATCATATTTCTGAGGTAGCTACACTTTTCTTATCTCACGAGCTGTAATGTAATTTGTTTAAAATTGTACAAAATGTCTCAGCGACCCACTCCAGTGTATTACTATGTCATTACAGACAACAGTATCAGCAGGAGTGCACGCTGCTCCAATCAGATAGCGAGAAAAAGACCCCGCGTGCAGCACCCTGATAAAATAGTGTAAGAACGCTTCCACTTACATTGGTGTCTTTTCATGCTTCCTAGAAATACTAAACGGTTTGACACGGCTAAAATATGCCCTTAATGTATGAAAAGCCAAATTTTGAGACTTTTTGTGTCAAGAAATAAAATGCTGGAGTATGTATCATGCTGTAATTTTACATAGTTATTACTATGTGTTATTGACCCGCACACACTGTCCTGCAGTGACCTCCTAATAAGTTCAATCCTGCAAATGAAACAAAAAGTATTGGGCATTTTTCATTTATTAGTTGTACCTTTTTCAAATTCTGACTTTGTTTTGTTTTATTTATTCTTTGCTGGTTTTAATCCGATTTTCAATTTGCATCTTAGTTTTTGGTGTAAATCATCAGACAGTAACACCATTAATATTTTGTCCCAAATAACTTTAAATTAGTTAATGTGCTTAGTTAGTAGTCTCCTTTTTGACACCTACTGTTTTCCCAGGAACACTGTCATCAGCTTTCTTGTGTGTCTCCTCTGACACATTTATTCAGACCTCATTTTCCTCCAACAGTTTTAGCAGCTGCTGTGTTAGTTGCATCGCGGTAAGTGAGAAACAAAAAAGCTCTGGTGCAGTTTGGAGATCTTGTACTCACATGGAGCTCCTGTAAACATGATGGAGAACAGGTTGATGCCCATGGTGATAGCGTAGAAGATCGGGAGAGCTCTAAGACCATTTGGTACAGGGTCAGCCTGTGGAAATTAGTGTGTGAGTGATCACCAAGACTTACTTGGCCATGTGTCACATCTAAATACTTTAATGTGCAAAGATGGATTCTGTTAAGATCAAAAACTAGCCATGGGTACAACACTGAAGTATGATTTTAAATAAAGAAACACAATCTGTCTTTTTTTCTGCCCCCTCGAATTATCTCACAACCCTGAAGTTTATCTTGTGCATCTTTGGGGGCTCAACCCTAAGTTGTGAACGTCTAGTTTCCAACTAAGTACACTTAAGAATTTAATTTACTGAACACAGTTATTTTTCTATATAATTACTTTTAGTATTTTAGTCACATTTTGCTAATAATGTGACTAAATAGGTCTAGGAATAATAGGTCTATACTTTTACTTAAATTCAAAACCTGCACTTATGAGGTATTTTTATAAAATGGTGTTCATGAAAAAGATCTCAGTATTTCTTCCTCCACTGGTGACTTCAGATTACATTTACCAGCAATGTACACGACAAAGCAATGTCTTACCTTGTTCAGAATGAACTTGCGAACAAAGTAGAAGAGAATTCCCGACATGATGCCTGACAGCACAGGTGAGAGGAACCAAGATGCCACTTTGGACAGTAAAAAGACATTTTAAAGGAGGGTTGATGAATGAGCTTTGATCTATACTTTGAGATATATGTCAGACTCAGGCTCAACTTGTATAAAACATATTTAAGAAACAACATATATTCACCAATGCGAAGAAGCTCCATCCATTTGACCCCTTGGTGACCTCTGGCTACAATGGAGAAGCCAATTGTGGCTCCAACAATACAGTGTGTTCCAGAAATGGGGAGCTTTAGGAATGACGCAACCAGCTGCCACACAGCAGAGCCTGCAGGACAAAAACATCAGCTTCACATCAACAAATTCACTAGCTGACAATTGTCATTACCCTGTTTTCAATCAGCTATTAAAATAAATAAAAGAGCAAATTTCTAACGTGTGTATTGTAGCTGAATGCTTACCACACATTGCACTTATTGACCCTGCCATCAGGACGTGTTCCGAGCCGTTGTACATCTGGACATCGATGATACCCTGTCGGATGGTCTCGCTCACTTTGGCCCCCAGTAGCACCGATCCCACCGTCTCAAAGATAGTAGCCAGAATGCAGGCCTGCCGCAGGGTGACCACCCCTGAGCCCACAGCTGTGCCGAAGGAGTTGGCCACGTCATTGGCCCCGACAGAAAAGGCCAGGACGAAGGCAATGACGAAGCCTAACACCAACAGCCACAGGTAGCCCGACATGTCCGACTGAGAGCCCAGCGCCGCAGTGGTGGCCGCGGCCAGGGCTGCTAGTGTAGTTGTATCCATCACTAGATCAAGTTCCAGTGTATTGTTACTTGACAGGGACTTAGGAGGTGAGGTGTATTTATAAATAGTTTTATACCATAAAAAGTAAAAAATAACCTCTTAGGTGAGATTTAAAAGTGCTAATGAGAGGGGAATGTAACTAATTGCTAGCTAGGTATGCAGGGTTTGTTTGTAGGCTGCATCTTAAAATGACAGGGTATAGAAATGGAAGCCACATCCATCGTGACAGTGAGCCTCTGATGATACACACTGCAAACACACATAAGTACATGAGTTATCGGTTAATATTCACAAACAAAAGACTCAGCTGAGTTACACATTAACAAACCCCCAAACTAGGTGACAAGATCAAACATAATGCATCATTTGCTCCGTGGGCCTGACTAAATCAGCTATGGCAGAGGGAAGTGTTTTATATCAGTAATAAGTCATTATGGGTTTAAAGTATGGCATAAAGTTTACTGAAGCTTAACGTCGCTGTGGAGTTTTCAGTTTGGGGCTGTGGAGCGCTGAGTTAATCACAGTGAGTTGGGGTCTGTGTCTGAACCCACTAATCCAGCTTAGAATGCAGCACCGTTTCCCATTAAGGCCTTTCACAAAAGTTTCATTTCAAGACAAAAACAGGAGGGAGACCAAGAGTTCCTTCATGGATCATGCTGATGACTATATCTGGCTGTTATTTATGCTTATAGGCATCTTTACATGTTTAATAGTTAATTTAAAGCATCATTGCAGTTCTTTTGTCCAGATGTGTCATCTAAAAACTCAAGCCCCTCACTGACCGTGCAGCAGGTGCACAGGGAGCCACATAACTAATGAAATTAATTCACAGACAGAAATCACAAGCACGTCTGATTAGAAATCCAAAAGGAGACTTTGACTTCAAGGACTGTGTCCGTCCAGTGAATATGAACAAACTCCGTAATCTCCTTATCTGCTCTTGCATAATTCACATGCAGCGCAACCGAGGCAACACGGGAAAACAAACCCAAAGAAATGGAGTAAAAAACGCTTTAAACTCACATGTGAGTCCGACGGAGAGACGTTTGCCGCTGCGCTGGATCCAGCCTCAGTGGATCCGGACGAGGAGCCGGGGACGTCCCGGCGGAGGGAGGGAGGGGCGGAGGGGCGGAGGGGCCGCAACGTTCGGAGGCTCCGGTGGGAGGCTGGTTTTATATTAAGCTCGGCGGAGGTTCACGCCTTTCCAGTCCGGTCATGAGACCTGCGGCCCAGAGCTTAATGTTTAGCTGCCGTGTTGACAGTGGGGAAATAATTACGCCTGCTTTTGATTCAATTGCTTTAGCATATTCCAGAAATCCACAAATTATGTTTACCCAAAACCACCGCGGGGAAACACAAATGTCTATTGTTCTGGCTAAATATATCTACTTCCAGCTCCTAAAGAAAACATATTTCAGGCTGCAGTGTGTTTATGGTGATATGGGTTTATTATTTGTGTACAATCAGTGTCACATTCCTGGATAGTATGAATAGTTCGACTTATAAGTACAAATACAGAGAACAATGTGCAGTTTACAGTGATGGCCCCAATGTAACAATGAGCTGACTATACTATTAAAATACTATAGTAAAATAATAAATGTTTGAGATCACCTTCACTCTGGTGCCACCCAATGGCCACACTTCACATTTAAGGCCCAGTAAAGTTAAAATTATTATTTTTTATCAATGGAACAACCTAATAGACATGGGTTGTTGTCAGCTATATGATTTTTTTTTTTTTACTCAGTCAATTTGTCTCTGAGATGTCAAAAATCTAACAAGAAGAAAATATATTTTACCACAATGAACCCACAGAACTGTAATTTAGACTATGGAGGAACGTCTGTAGTGTATCTTTATATGAAAGTGAAGCTAAAAAGGAAATGAAGCAACTGTCTAAAACTGTATCACTAATCAAACTGTTATCCACCATTCACAGAAAAATTTCACCCGTGTGTCCGACCGTCAGCAGAACTGTCTTTTTCTGAAATGCAACAGTGCCTCCAAATGTGCTGATAAGTTCCTGTTCATTACTCATTTATTTTGTGCTTGCTGGATGATATGGAATCTTAACAAGTCAACCCATGAACACAAATGCTTCCCATGTGGAATATTTTGACCCGTCTGAAGCATGTGACAAGTGACAGCTCAGCTCATGTATTACACTGTGTGTACTCCGCTCTATGGCTGTGTGCCACTCCACTACAAACAAATATACAGAACATGTGGATACTAATACACATGTAATCATACTCATGTACAACACAATCCATCAGGCATGTCAAACAAATGTATTCTTGCTAAATGCACATGCTCACCTACAGTATGTGCACACAATCAAAAGCTTTTATTATTATTATTATTACAATAAATCAGAAAAGATGACAGCCTTGATATTGAGCTTTAGGCAGCACAGATAAATGTCCATTATCCATCCACAACTTGGGTCATGGTACAATTTTGCATACCAATCTGGCAGCTTCTTTAGCTGCTTTACATAAGCTATAAACAGTCTATTATGGTATTTATCTGGCATCTGCTCTGCAGTTGTAGTAGAGACGTGATTTTATTGCTTTGGCTTTCTTTTAGAATCACTCAATATTGCAACTAATTTCAGCAGTTAGGGGATTCAGAGAAACGAGAGCTGAAGGCGAAAGATTAACTAGTGTAGTCCACTGTTTGTGAGGAGAAACTGCCCACTTGGTTAAATGAAGCTGTCGGTTTTATTCTACGAACACCCAGAGATCTGAAACAATTTAAACAATTATCCTAGATTTTCCCTAGCTGTGTTTGATTGCTTAAATAAGCAAGAGGTTGAACAAGAACTTTGACAATGAATCATTACTACAGTCACTCCATGCAATCATGTTCTCAGTGGATTAGATCTGTAATTTATTTACAAAATGCTCCTGGTTTGTTGATAGGGATCTACGTTTTGACAGACCAGACAAGTACGAGAACTTTCCCACATAGTTCGGCCAATCTTCTGCATTGTGGTGCATACTTAATTACTACTGCCAAGGTAAAACTGACTTAAATGTTGTTTTCTATCATGTTTTAGGTTTTCAGGATTGTAATTATATGTCATTGTTGTCTCAAACAACTATGCACATTTGTTTTGCAGCCACGTGAGAAGCTTTTCTCTGAACATTCTCATGGACATTTTTGTTTTTGTATATTCCAGCTGCGATTTACTGCTTTAGGTATGTTGAACAACATTGCAACAGTTGAATTTATTTTTTCTCTCTAACTTTATCTGGTGCAAAATAATTACAAAGAATTGTCGTACATATTACTTTCTTTAGCAGTGTCAGACACATAAGCTTGATATTGTGGATGAGAACTACAGTCTGGGTAAAGTGAAAAACTATTTAAAATAATATGGAAAGTGGGTGAAACAAAGTGTAATTTGCAGCTGCATTCCCCTTTTGTGGGTGAGCTATTATTAAGCTGAGCAAAGTATTTCCTGTCCATTTCTCCCTCTCTTTATTCCCTAAAGGTCAAGCGAGATCATTCACTCGACAACAAGTTTACCTGCAGAACCGTGTTTTTAGTCGTTTGTGTTGTTCAACATGTAACATGAGACGTTTGTCATTGACAAAGTTGGCTCTTTAGTTTTACCTACGGGCCTCTAGATGGCATCAATGCCCCTGTTCAGATTACACTGGACAATAATTATACTCCATGTGGAAATACCAGTTTAAACACTTAACAAAGAAAAGGAATAAAATGCAGTCTTGTCACTATTTGCTCCTGTGTGCACGGACTTGATGCAAAATGTGTTTAATATGAACTTTATGTTGCTGGACAACAAATTTTAATAATTGCTCTAAAGATGAAACCACCAGATAAAATTAGCTTGCACATTATAGTTGTTAATTATTTTGAAATTAAAGCACGTTGAATTAGCATTGTCCTGTATTCCCAAGATGTTCATCTTGTCAGAACATTCAGGTTCTTTAAACTAGACCAACTCTGTAATTTCCAAGACAGAAGCTTTGGGATTTTTTTTATGTTGCATATCACGTTTAAAGTATGACAAGATAGGGCATGCAAATAAGTAACTGAAGAGTTCTCATGCTCAGGCCTATATTAGCCCAACCCTTCCTTCCCCGCTTCCCTCCCTCCTATCCCTTGCCAAACAGGATCTGTAGGATCTTATAGAGTCATTTTCTCAGGAGACAGGAATGTCAGAACACAAGGCCTGGTGCCTGCTACAACATGCACCCTCACATTCCCTCACATTTACAGGAAAAAAGTCCTGCATGCGTTGCTCATACATCCATTTAATTTCCAGTCAGCGTGTGTGGCAACAGGTAAATGTAAAATGTAATGTGTGCACCAGACGCACTGCAGACGCACACTGACTCACTATTGTCTGGTGCACCACCCTGCCCAGTTTTAACAAGGTGTCCATGAGTTCAAAACCTTTGAATTTAAAAAGAGCTTTATTCATTTTGGGACTATTTTGACAAAATAGTAATAATAATAAAGCTGTGATGTGAAATCCAATGCCTTTACATACAAATGACAAATACACACAACTCCTTAAGTTTAGTTTAGTTTTTTCTTTATTCTTTTCTTTTCAAAACTTGATTTTGTGGACAGCATATGCACACAATATTATACAGCATATAGGCTACTCATTTAGACTACAAGAAACCCAGGCGGATCTGAATATAAATATAATACAATGAAATCGTAGCGTTCGGGCTGCATTAAAACAATGACACGTAATTACAGGAAATGTAAAGGAGTATTTGGCTGATTTTTTTTCATCCCACATCACTATCTACTGTTTCTTAGTTATTCAGATGTTATTGCCAAGCAGAGAGTAGAAATGTAACAATAAAAGGATTAATGCTACATTTGTCTGCATCCTTGCGTCACACAGAGGTCCAGAGTGACAGCATTCGACAATCTGCTCGCTCTTTCCACACTAGTGCTGGCGTCTCCAGTGAAGCAGAGCTGCACTCAGTGAAATGTAAGAAGTCCAGTTTCCTCCAGGATCAGAGGTCATTAATTAACAGACCAGTGGCTGGAAGTTGGCGATGAGCTGCTGGTGGATTCTTTGTGGGACTGATTAGGGCTGTGACTGTAGGTGGGTGAATGAGTAACACTCGGACTGCTGGGGGGAGTGGAAGAACAAGAGGAAGATTTGGATTTAATCTGCAGCCACTTGTCTCCCAAAGCCTTGGCAAAGTGGTCATCGACAGACACGCTGATGGACAGCTGCTGAGAGCGAGCTTTCTGGTAGTTCATTCCAAGGCTCCTCTGGAAATGCTCCTCCACCACGTGATCATAGTTGGATTTGGAAACCACTAAAAGAGAAAGGATGATTGACAAACATCAAACACACACCTCAGTGACTCAGTGAAGGCAAGTGGATATCCACAGTGTGATGTGTGTGTGACAGGTAGGGAGTGACCGTCTGGTGAGTGAGCTCATTCACCAGAGTGTGAGACTCACCTGATGAGTTGCTTCTGTGGAGCTCGGATCTGCATGAGGGGTTTCTTACTGAGGAGACACAGGTGATCACGGAGGGACGCATCTGAAAAACAAAGAAAAAGGATGGGTCACTAATTACACTAAAACCCGATGCTGAAAGAGTAAAAGAACACGGAAAACAGACGTGTACCAAGCCATCCCACCATTTTACCCAGCTTTGCATTTCCCATAAAAAAAACAAACAGTGCACAATGTTCAGTTTGAAAACAAAATGATTTGGAAACCGATTAAACTGGTTGGGTTTGCTCATGAGAACCAGCTCACTCCCAGTGTGGTGGCATAAACAGGTCAAAGACAGAGCAGTCTGTTTGGTCTTGTTGATGACATTCCTCCCTCCATTGCTCACATTTTCATCCTGAATCCGGCTGGATTGCATAGCTCAGACAAGCTTAGGCCTGCAGACACTCTCGGAAGTAAAATGGATTCACTGACTACAGATGGGAGATGTAGCACTGCTGTAGGTAGCCTGGAGCTACTTTGAGACTGAAGGGGAACATACAGTGCAGCACTGCAAGTTTTCAGGAGTAGTGTCAGCCTACACTCCTTGATATTTGAGAGAATCCCTCAGAACATGTGGAAGCCACAAGCAAAACTATGTTGTTCTGGCAAATTACCTGGATTTGACTGCTGGCTGTGCTTTTAGTCTTTTCCTCCGTGTTTTCCGGCTCTTTTCTTGGTTTCTTGATCAGGGCGAGTGGTTCATCCATGACTGGTGTGTAGTACACATGGGTGGGTTGAGGGCTGGTAGGGCTGGGCGTTGGACTCCATGTTGATGAGGGACTCTGTGGGCTATTGAACACAACTGGTGCTGGTAATGCTCTCTGGGCAGCTTTGCCAATGCATCTGCTCAGAGCCCGCTCTCGCCTGAAATGAATACACATTGGAAAATGTAATCCGTGACAGAACTGACATTTAAGTATTGAATTATTATCGGTAACCATAAGTAACCACTTTCACCCACCTTTCCTCCAATGTCAGACCTCTTTCAAGACTGCGCTTGCGTTTGACTGGATACACTGTTGGGGCTCGAACCCGGTCATTTGTGATATGCCTGTATCTGTCTTCACTTCTGAGATGGGGTTGACCTAAACCAACAAAATTAAAGAGAGGAATTAGAATGACATTCGTTATAATAATGAATTTAAGCAACAGATGTTTTTGCAATGGCTTATTTTTTCAGAACCGGTGAGCGTACACTAATACGTTTACTATATCAGAAATGGTGTGTCACACAGCAATGAGTAACTGCTTGTTTTGATGCATGACATCAACCTGCATGACAGCTATCCGTGGGAAAACGTTTTTTTGTCACCGTTAATTGTAAACTCCGTTAAGCTGTAGAACTTGATATACCTGATCAGTGAGTGTTACAAAACTGCACAACTAATTCAGTGCTAACGGTAAATGTTGTTTTTCTGCATAATGTTGGCATTCCGCCCTATCATTCAAAAGGGCTCAATCAACACACGTTGTTATGATGGGATGATGCCACGCTCGTACAACTAGCTCTGGTCTTTAAGGACCCTGCCTTGGGCGGCACCCCTTTTTGAAAGGGCCATCAAGGTGAATTCACATGCACACGCTGGATTTTTGCAACTACACAAGTTGAAACACATCAACAAGGAGCTGCTGATGTCACAGACATGTTGACTAAATGGAGAGCCAGGTCTAAACGGACTATAAAGTTAAACTCCTAATACAATTTTGCTGTCACCTCATAAATGAAGGTTTATCAAGCACTAAACAGAAGTAGAGCAACAGGAGCCACGTTTAGTCAAATCATTCTGTTCTTGTCTCACTTCATCGAGTTTGTGTGTTCAAAACACTCACACATACAGTCAAAACACAAATTATTGTTTGAAAATGTAATGGTAGCATAGTTACACTGTGACCCGTTTGTCTGTAGGCACAGTTAACACTTGAAAATCCACACTGATGTGACGCTGCGAGTCCTTTAACTACATTCAAATTCATCACTCAGTCTTTTAAAAGGAAACTGCTCATTCATAATACCTTATACCACTCTATTGTGCTAACACAATGGGTGATTATCTGTTTGCATGTAAAGCAAGAAAAAAAGGCTCTGCACACAGACTACTTGCTCCAATACGCTTTTTTAACTGGCTACACACTCCAACACCTGTGAGCTACTCCTTCACACACACAGTGCCATTGTGGAGGGGAGGGGGGAGGTATAACCACACCTATGCTGATTTTCTAATGCCTCAGGCATAGTTATTTCTTCCTTATTAGCAGAGGGAATAAGCTGCTTGACCTTCTGTTTTACTCTGTGTAATCAGATTTTATGGAGATAAAACTGTATCATAGTTGAGAGTGACAAAAGTTAATTCAATCTTGAGGATCTTTAACACCAGTAAATATAAATAGAGAATACTTTATTTTATTTTGTTCTTTTTCCAAGAAATGAACCAGTAAGAAATCAACTTATCTTTGATACTATGTCTTCTTCTTTATACCAAAAACTAAAACAATTTGAACTTACAAGGTTTAAAAATATTTTTTAGTTTTTATGTTCCGTTTGACTGTCCTTAAATTTAATTTTTCCCACCTGATACAGTATTTACATACATATAATGCACAGAAGAAACAGTTTAAGCTGTCGTAATATCAAAAAGGACGGTAACATAACATAAAGTCTAAATTATACACTAAAATGTTAAAACATAACAATAGAAAGACATAGTTAATAGGATTATTCACTGTCATCACGCAACATGAAGCAATAATTAAATAGTGATAATTAAACATACCTTCTAAAATGTAGACCTTAAAGCCGCTGCTCATCCGGGTAATGTACTGGAAATTAGCCACAGCCATGACTCCTAGCTTTTGTTTGACTGGAGCAAAAAACAGAGGAACACCTTGACTTGTGGAGCTTACAGGACACAATGTGCTTCAGTTATAGATTGTATTGGAAAGGTAATGAGATGCTGGATCTGAGCTCAGCCAGGTAAAGTATCAGGTGAGGGCAGATAGGTGCAGTGGCTTCCTTGTGACTCATTCCCGGCGCTGACATTGGTTGTTATTTGGGCCAATCAAAAGCCCTCATTCACTCAGTGTTGTTATTGTCCTGCAGGCGGAATGTGCTTACAGGTAGGCCTGTCTCACAAAGTGAAGCTGCTAAATGTCATATGGCGCCCCTCAGCCTACACTGCTGTTATTTTGCTTTAATCAACCCTTCCCTTGGTGGATGATAATTTAACAAAACCACGTCTTTGGACATAAATCCCATTTCTGACACACGTTTTCAGATTTCTGCTTAAAGAAAGTGAAGTGTGGCTTTTGTTTCCCTCCAAACAGTCAGCACCTGTCCCACCCCCTCACCCCCCTTCCCTTCTAATCTGCAATCTCACCAAACTGCATTTTTTCCGAGTGCTTAGCCCACCGGAGCTCCAGTCATTCCACTGACCTGCCCATACACGTACACAGCTGTACTGTGAGCCTGCCACACCAGTAATCCAAAGGCTTTTGTTGATGGCATACAAAGACTCCTAAGTCCTGAAAATGCTGCTGCCATGAGAACAATCTTGTCTGAGCATACTGAGGAGTTTGGCCGCATTTGGAAAATCTTTGGAGGCTACTCATTCAGATACATTGGGAAACTTGTACTGCTGAAAACATACCAAGAGTGTAATATGTTTTGGGATATCTTTGAGATTCAATAAAAATATTGTTGAGATAAAAAGTAATAAAAATGTATGCCGTGTTTTCTTCTTGGTCTAAATAATGGACCACCTTGTTGCAATGTATTTATCACTGCTGTTTTACAGGGTCATAGCTGCTGGTGAGAAATATTAGTAGAACAATGGAAAGAGCTAAAGGTCCTGCTGCAGCTACACATAAAAATGGAATTTGGGGTTAAATTAAGCTCAACACTGCCCCCTGTAAGTCATAGTCTGCAATAGCATCAAAACCTTCAAGGATTTTTAATGTTCTTCCAGTGTCAATGTCTGTTTTATGCACTACACTAACTTTTGAAATGTGTTCATAACTGAATAAATATATCCAATTACAGTCGATGGAAGCGTGTTCTGAACTTTAATAAAAGCAACTAATAAATTTGCAAGTTAATAAACGGACAAGTTAAAACCTGTTTGTCTTCTAACTGCAGCTTTATGTCACTTATTTGTGCAGCAAAGGTGATTTACAGCTACTTTTGGGCACAAATTTGTTACCCAAAGTTATTAGTGGTAATAAGCATAACAGAAAGCTTTACTGTTACACTGTCAACACTTTCATTATTATTCTCTTCTTTTCTTTTATTTTCGTTTTTAGGGCTAATTTACAAAATGCTGTTGATGGGTAATAGAGAGCTTGGCCCCTGTCTCTGTAGCAGGCGTTGATGACTCAGGTGAAGTCAGCGATGCGCATCTGTTTTGAGTTACCATCACAGTTCGGTCTCCATAGCAGACCTGTCCCAGGGGGTCTGGATTTGTGGATCAGTGTATCGCCCACAGACGGCGCCTCTCTCACCGCAGGTATTGACTGGTAGAAATCAAAAGTAACACCCTGTGTCAGCGGCTGAATGTGCCACAGCGGGATGACACATCACATCAACGCCCATTTGCAGCCCGCGGAGCCGGCAGCAGGTCCGTGTCAGACACGCTGCTCTCATCAGCACCACCCTCCTGTCCCAGCACCGAGCTCCGTCAAGCCGGACGAGCTCCGGCCGCGCAAAACAGGAAGTGAGTTCCAGGCAAGCGAGTTTCCAAAAACACGGAATTTCCTTTTCCTATTGGAACTTTGACACGTTATTCTCCAATTCATAGTGCGTTTAATATGAACTGCTCTGCCAACATGATTGCTGAGTTCTGCATATTAATAAAACCCCTAACGACCCCGCTGAAGTGAAGCTTATTTGGAAAGGAAGAACCGGAAGCTGCGTTCCGCACGCCGCCTAACGTGACGCTGCTCCATCCTGGCAGGCTCCTTTCCCTCAGGATGACTGGGAGTGACGCAGGGCAGACGGAAAAACTGGGCTTGAGGGTGAGGACAGGGACAAGGGCTGTGAGACAGGAAGGACCGAAGCTTTGATTCCACAGGGTCAAGCCCCGATGCACGGCCTGTCAGTCTGCACAGAGGACATGAGAATCAGCCGCACGCCCGCTTTCCTGTGAGAGATCGACTAATTATAAGGAATCATCACCTCGTCGTCGGGCCGGATCGGTTCGGACTCACTCCCAGGTAGGTTCCATCACGCCTTGGTACAGATTACTACACCTGCTTTGACTGGTGGGTTTATTCGCTGAACACGTCAGTCACCAAAGTGAAAATGATTTTTATTGACAGTCAGTCTCGTGGACCCAATTTCTCGCGTCTCGGAGCTTTTATCCACAGGGAGGCTGTGTAATGGGTTTCCGTTATATCAGCCCCATCATCGAGCATCACAGTCACGATGTCTTCACAAATGCAAGCAGACATTTCAAATCTGTCCCCAGTCAATAACACAGGCCGTGTTTCACCTCAGGACCACGCACTCGGTTGGAGGAAACCTCCGTCCGTCGTTTTAATCAGCCTCCATCATGAACTACCTGCGTCGACGACTCTCGGACAGCAATTTCATGTCCAACCTCCCCAACGGCTACATGACTGATCTCCAACGCCCCGAGCCGCCGCAGCAAAGCCCCGCAGTGTCGCCGGGGCCGTCGGAGAGGCGCCAGTCCACCAGCCAGCAGCAGTCTGCGGGTGGAGGCTCCGGCTTCTTCTCATCCATATCCAACGCCGTCAAGCAGACGACAGCTGCCGCTGCTGCGACCTTATCCGAGGCTGCGGACCGGGCAGGAGTCTCCAGCAGCGCCAAGGTTCTCCTGGTCATCGACGACCAGCAGACCGACTGGTAAGAGCAGAGGCCGCCTCGTCTAGACAGGGAAGCGTGGGGCAGGCCGTGGGCTGCAGTGGTCTCACGTCTAGAAGGTCATAGGATTCATCCGGTGCTCACAGACGCATCACTCGTGTAGAAACCCGCAGGCTTCTGGCTCAGATCTGAAGCACCTTGCAGAGGTAACGGTGCCATCAGGCAGAAGGCGGAGGAGCCATTTGCATTTGACGATCACCTAGTGATTCTGTCACTGACACACCGGGAGCCATGAGCAGCACCTCGACCATGCAGGTGCTTTCAAATCGGGGGCAAAACATTAATGCACCACGATAGTCAGGCTTCTTCGGCGGCGCACGTTATGTATGCGGAGCTTTGCAGCAACACTTTAGTCTCAAAATAACCCCCATCACATCCAAAGCCACCCAGAGACAGAGATGGGGCTCCACTGTGTAACAACAAGTGGGAGATGTGGGTGTTTTTACTTCCTAGGGTGAATGTAGAGGACAAGGGCCAGTGTTTAGGTCCTCATGTCAAATGCATATATTGTGTGCCAGGCAGATGGAAGTTATGGCACATTGGTTAGTTAATTTACCAGAATTCCACTGTGCAGAACACTGCCACAAATGCAGTACGTTATACATGAAAAATCTGCAGATACGTGATATATTTTCATTTGAAATTCCCTGCAAATGCTGAAGGAAATGTCAGTTATTAATCACCATTTGTGTAAAGACAAATCATGTTTTGGATACAAACAGCAACTGGCTTCCTTGTTTCACATCCAGGGTCAAGGTTTTCAGAGGAAGGAAAGTCCATGGTGAATTTGACATCAAGATAGAACAGGTAGGTTCTACACGGTTTACACATGTTCCTCTGTGATTTGCAGGACAGAAAACATGACAAAAGAACCATCTTTACCCTGCAAACAGTAACATCATGACAATACCCAATTCCTTCATAAGACATTATACTGTGTTTATAATATGTGTGTAATTTTTAATTGATAACCATTTGTGCCATGACCTGGCGTTATGTGAACAATAAATGTAATGCTTACTTTTCTCTTGATGAAGGCATTGCTATTGTCATCAGGATGAGCTGATTGTGTTTATTGTTGGTAATTATTCTACCTAAAAGCACAATTCTTTATAACTTATGCCAGCATTCCTTCACTTTGGTTCTTTTTCGTTTCATATCCTAATTTTGGAGAGATTTTTGCCTCTAATATACAGAGATAAAACAACCTTATTTGTCCACATGAATCTTTTGTCACAATGATCAACAACAGGCTTGCGAGTAACTAAAAATAATAACGATTTATTTAAGGACTAACAGATAAATCACCAAGTGTTCCGTTTGTAGAGAGCCCATAATATGATTGATGCGTGAAGGACCAGTCCACTAATGGGTGAGCTTACATGTCGTAAGGAGAAACAGATTCTTATAAATATAAATCAAAGCTCTATGTAGCCCAAAAACTATAACTAATCGTTTTGATAAATTAGTGGATAGTAATGTGTAATGTTACATGTATATTGCATCATACACCATGTGCTAATCACTATTTATGCTTTAATCCACTACCAGTCACCTGAAAAGTGGAGGAAATAATTTTCTCTGCCTCAGGCATTTATCTTTCCTTCTATTTTTGTCCATCCAGTTCATGTTTCACTGATGTTTTCATAATTTCACTTGGGGTCTCTTAACTGAAGAAACACTCCAGTCAGAAGTCTGAAAAAATCTGCCATCGCACAGTCATCTAGTCAGCTTCCCTCACCGAGACAAATAGTTGCTCCCTGCACTCTCGCTCTAATCGGGATCACAGTTATTTTTGTTCATTTTATGTAACGTTGCATGATACTGTCTTTTTTAGGCAGAATTCTCTGAAATCAACCTGGTAGCAAACGCCACAGGCACCTACAACGTGAACATTGATGCAATCAGGAATGGACATAAGGTTTCTAAGTAAGTATTTGGTCTGACGTCTTGTCTGCCCAGTTTTATGTAAAGCAGCTGGTGCTCATGAGCTACACTTTGAGTGCATGTGGAAACCTCTGCTTAAATGCCTAGTAACTGATTAGTGTGTCTTGTCATGCAGTTTAATGTTTTGCTAATGTCCTCTGTCCCAGATCCTTTAAGCCAGACTTTGTACTGATCAGACAGCATGCCTTCAGCATGGACAAGAATGGAGACCATCGGAACATAGTGATCGGTTTGCAATATGCTGGACTGCCAAGCTCTAACTCTTTGCACTCCGTCTACAATTTCTGTGACAAACCTTGGGTGGTAAATAGAAATTACTTCACTGGTTTGTTCGTGTGAAAACACATTGTATCTTAATTCAATCTACACTGACACATAAAACTGCATCCCAAGCTTTATTTTTATTTCAGTTTGCTCAGATGTCTAGACTCTACAAGCAACTGGGCCCCGAGGAGTTCCCACTGATTGAGCAGGTTTATTATCCCAACCACAAGGAAATGGTGAGTGTGGAATGGTGAGCCATCTGCTCTCCTCCTCTCTCTCATCCCCCTTTCCACTTGTGGTAATGGGCATGTCTTCATGCTAAGCAACACTTAAAGAGACACACACACATGAACAGGTCATCCCTCTACTCGGGTCACACATGATGAGCGTAATATATTTCACGTCAATAGTCCATCTTATTTAGCCACTGAGGCTAAATTGGATTTTCCGGGAGTGTCTTGTTGATTCTTATTTTCCTGGTAGAGGCTGAGGTTTTGATTATTTCTGTGCCAAGTCAGTGTCAGTACAGTTAAAGTGAGACTGTTGCTGCAGAGGAGTCATACCCACCCCTGCGGTCATAGGCTGACAACACTCGACTGGCTTTCAAGGCATCAGTGTGAATCCGAATTTCTTGCACATACAGTGGAGGGATGCTACTGTATTTACCACTTTGGACTGATGGAAATGGATTATGAAGGTGAGAAATCTAAGTATGTGATAATGCTCTTACAGATCACCTCCCCTCGATTCCCTGTGGTGGTAAAGATGGGCCACGCTCACTCAGGAATGGGAAAGGTAGTGCCCGAATGCTTTGATATTTACTGATTTACCATGAATTCCATGATTTTGAAACCCACTCCTTGGGTTTTGACTCCAGGTGAAAGTGGACAATCAATACGATTTCCAAGACATCGCCAGTGTCGTGGCACTGACCAAGACTTATGCCACATCTGAGCCTTTTATAGATGCTAAGTACGATGTCCGCATCCAGAAGATTGGGAACAATTACAAGGCTTACATGTGAGTTCAATGAGCATACAGTCCCCTGTTCCTACCATTTCACTGATGTGGCTGATCAAAATGCTAAAACATGCAACATTTTGATTGTAATTAACAGGAGGACGTCAATTTCTGGAAACTGGAAAACTAACACTGGCTCATCTATGCTTGAGCAGGTGGCCATGTCAGACAAGTAAGAACACATACAGTAAATGTAAATATGATGAGACTTTAAATCATATAGTCGGATGTGTCACTGTACTATTATAGTTTTGTTTAAACGTGTTCTTACAGGTACAGAATGTGGGTGGACTCATGTGCTGACATTTTTGGAGGGTTAGATATCTGTGCTGTGGAGGCTCTACATGGTAAAGATGGCAAGGACTACATTATCGAGGTATTAGGAGGCATTTGAATAGTAATAAGGGGAAATTATCCATGGGCATGAAGGAAATACATTAAGACCATCCTTTTACTGTTGGGTTTTAGGTTGATGACTGCTCAATGCCGCTGATTGGAGACCAGCAGGACGAGGATCGTGTTCAGATTGCAGAACTGGTGGTTTCTAAGATGAACGAGGCTGTTCCACGCACTGCAAGTTCTTCCACAGTCCGTGCTGCATCTGTACAGCCAGCACAGGTTATCAGACCTCACATACTCTGCAGGAACCGTCGCCCCACTGTCATCAGAAATATACACTCACTGGTCACTCTATTAGCTACACCTGCACAATCTAATGCAATCCAATACAGCAGCTCTGCCATGAATTCTACTTAAACAAATTTATACTCTTTAACTTGAATCTCTAAGAAAGGTGATAATTCTACAATTTGTTTATTATTGAGGTCATAGTGTATATAGAGTTCTATTGGAGTGTATTATAAAAAGAGGTGGCTCTAAAGTTGGGCCACCCTATTTAAATGAATGAGGAGCCACAATTTTACAAGCGCCTCTTCTTATAATGCCCTCCAGTACCCACCATGATCTCAAAAATAAGAAGAGTTCCTGACAGTTTCATTTTCAAAACTGAGAATTTATAAAATTGTAGAATTCACGCATTAGATTGTACAGGTGTACCTAATAAAGTGGCCAGTGAGTGTATGTCAAGTCAGGTCCATTTTATTTAAGCACATTTATTCTAAAAAAGAACAAATGAACAAAGCACAATAATACATGTTCAGTTTTATGCAAAGCCTGTCCATACAAGCCTTTAAATATCAAACGACATTTGAGGCCATAGTTGTTATAGAATTTTTATAAATTTTACATTTGTTCTCAACAAATTAACACAATTATTAAAGTGAAAAGGTTAAAACACTTTCTTTTTTTTCATTTTACTTTCTGTCCATTTAACTCCTGTGTTTTTTAGAAAGCAGTGTCTCCTCAGCCTGTCTCACAGCCCAGAGTACCACAGGCTCAACAGCGCCCGTCTCCGCAGGGTGGGAACTTTTTATAATTAACAAAAAATATTAAAGACATGTTTGCTTTTGTTTACAAATACTGTTTCCTCTCTTACCATGAGGGAAACATTTAAACGTGATTAATGTGTTTGTTTTTGGGTGAAGGTGGTCCTCAGCAGAGTCCCCCATCTCAGCAGCGCCCACAGCCTCAAGGACAACCACCTGCACAGGCCCAACAACCTGCTGCCAACCCTGCCACGGGTGACTCCAGTGCCCAGCCACGGCCACCGAGTCAGAGAGCTTCTCAAGGCCAGAGACCTACTTCTGGTCAGAGCTCCTCTCAGCAAAGCCCAGGGAGTTCCCCGCAAGCTCAGAGACAACAGTCTAAACCCTCTGCAGGAGGGAAACCTGCCGGGGGGCCATCCCAGCAGCAGAGGCCGGCCCAGCCCCCGAGGCAGCATTCACTGGGGGGTGCACAGCAACAGAGGGCTCCTGGCCAGCAAAGTTCCCCAGGAGCACCCACAACCCAACAACCCCGACCTGCTGCTCAGGGCCAAGGGGGCCCAGGAGGGCGACCCCCGCTGCAGCAAAAGCCTCAGCCCCCACAGAAACCAAGTCAGGACAACCAGGCTATGGGCAGCTCTCCACAACTAAAGTAGGTAGCCTTATATTATAAATGATGTGGGATTGGTTTCCTCTCATTTCCTTTACAGAAGCTCCAAACGAGCCCTTTATTTGCTTTCTGCCTGCACTGAGATTTGCATGTCTCATGGAAAGACTAGTCATAGTCTTTAATGACAAATTATCCACCTGAATGTGCCTGATGTATGGATTTCTTTTGGTTTTTACATTCTTTAGTCTTTCAACAACAGTTTTACAAAACATAACATCTCAGAGATTGTGGTACATAAAGACACATTCCGAAGTTGGCTTGTCAGTATCACGATAAGCACTCAAGCCATGTTCTGTGACACAGGTGACCCATTTTGTAATCCTACATTCACACCAGGTTTCTATAGGTGGCAGGCATGAACAGGAAAACATTTACACTTACAAATGACTTCGGATTATATGAATTAACATATACTGATCACAGACACATAAAACATGTATCACTGATTAAAACATGCATCAATTTGCATTCTGAAAAGTCATTCACTATGCATATCATATCGAAGCTTGCTTGAAACGATAAGGTAATGCTGAATGACCATATCATCTCTACTGAGCCTCGTCTCTCCTGTCTCTCTCTATCTTGCCGTGCTCCAGTCTTTTCATTCCATGGGGTTGCTGCATGACTTTAATAGCCTTTCCTCTGCTCTATTACCACTTTCCTCTCTTTATAGCAAATCCCAGTCTCTTACCAATACCTTCAACATTCCAGAAACCCCAGCGCCACGAGCCAGCCTTAGCCAGGACGAGGTGAAGGCTGAAACCATACGCAATCTACGCAAATCTTTTGCCAGTCTCTTCTCAGACTGAGACGGCATAAGTCCCCCCCCCCTGCACACACACCTCCTCCTACAGACAGAGTGATGGACAGGCTAACTGAAGGACAGATTGCTTCTTCCCCCAATGAACAAGGACCAGCAGGATCATGTCTGCAGTTCATGTGCGTTGACCCTTATACGAACATGTACGTGTACACTTGACACCCACTGCCTAAATAATCAAAATGTTTTCAATTAAACAAGATGTAGAATACACAGTAAATTTAGGTACTAATGTCTGAAACATTCCTTACCTTGCCTCAAGCTTAAGTAAGTCATTTGCTCATTGTGTCACATGAGCTGTGAGCGTAGACAAGCGCTCACACACGCTACACAAAAGCCTGTTAATGCATGAGCACACGTGCAGAAAAATAAGATACAAAACAACGAAATACTGCTCCCACATGTTTGTTGGTGGTGTAACGTCATTGTGGTCTTTATGTTTTAATCTTGGTCACGTTCACAAACAGATGACTTATGGGACTGTATGAAAATTATCACTGCGCTAAATCTTGTAGAACATTTTACAGAAAAGCAAAGCCCACAGTGAACATAAAAACCAGTTTATTTTGGGATAAAGAGCTGCAAATAGCAAAAATGCCCCTGCATGGTGTAACTATTTACAGTAATCTGTTATAAAAATGTATATCACAAACATAATATATTATCTAATAAACTAAAACATGAGGTGGCTCCTTCTTCGGCTGATAATTTTTGCACAGTCCCTGACTCAGCACAGCTGCACACACTCCAGTGTTAGCTAATGTTAGATCCGTTTGAGTTGTTGACCGCTCATAGTGATGTTTTAGCTGCATGTCAACAGGAGGCAATGGATTTGCATTTTACAACCCCCTGACATTGGCGCTTGTAACTGTGTTGTCACATGTAGTTCAATTTCTTGGTACAGTAGCCTAGTAGGTGTCGTGAGTATGTTGTTGCTGCCACGTTTCTTCCAGTTTTTTTTTTTGTCGCACAAGAACAAACACTGGAAAGTTCTCCACCTTCAAAGCATGCCTTACACAGACAAGAACGTCAGATCAAATGGAGCTGTCTCAGGGATGTCCAGTTGATTGTGACACTTGTGTGTGGGTGAGGGTCTTCCATTACCATGTTATTGTGGTTGTACTGGTGATGAAGGGAAAGCAGGCATTTTAATGAGTTAGAATGTTTTTTTTTTTGTTTTTTAATGTATTTGCACACAGAGTATACTGCAAAATGATACTTGAATACAGTGACACAGACACAGATCGATGTGTAAAGTCTATATTTTCAGGTTAACTCATCTGCCACTTAACAAAGCCACAACTCACCCACTGTGGGGTGCTACTGTAACATGTCGGTGACAGGTGTGCTACAGTAGGATGCAGCATAGGCAGGGTTGGCAACTGTTCAGGGACAGCTAGTGAAAAAAAATTAGATTATTAACCATTTCATTTCAGATTCCATTTATTTTAAAGCAATGTAATGAGAAAACCTTATGACTATAAACCAGCTACGGACTGGATGCACAGTAGGCCAGTGGATTATGTCTGAGCAATTTTAGGGTTTAGCAGTTAGTAAGTGCAATTTGCACTTAAGTAACTTCAATACTGAGACTGTGTAGTACAGCGCGGGAGAGTTTCTGCTCCAACATATGACTCGGCTTTCAACGGGTTCATAGTCTATAAGGACAGACCATACTCCAAAGGATACTCAGCCAAGGAATGTTACAAACTCTATATGTGCTACATCTATACAATAAAGAAAGAAAAATAATGTAAAGATATGGGAATGTCAACTGTGGGATGTGGTTCTGCAGTAGATTTAGGATTTCCTCCCACCCTTCCTTCGGATGGAAGACCCTTTCTTTGATCACTATTGTGAAAATCTGAGCTGTCACTGGAAAATGACTCAGTTTCCGGGCACTAAAAATGTCTTCCAGAAGGAGCGCTTTCTATTCGAATGTCGACGTAGTATGGCAATATCATGCTTTATAGAGAAGACCCAATAGCCAAATATATAAAGGAGTCTTGGTTCCCCTGCAGAATCTCCATGCTGCCTGTGTTTATCAGTCTGTTCGTGCAGCCACAGTGACCCCTTGTGCTCAATAGTGCATAAACGTGTGAATGTTGTTCTTTGACCAGTCAAACCAAATAGATGTGCTGTACAGAGCTCTGAGTGATGCAGATTGTCACATTTATCCCCTGCTGCTATTTGTGCTTGATATTAAGTGTGTCTCTGATTTATTTCTTTGTATTTATTTTTAATTTGTGCGTTTTCTTTAAGTTACTTGCTGTACATGCTTCATTTCTTCCTCTGCGAGGCAAAACTATCAAAGGCTTTTAAGTTCATGCATTAGTGAATTGGGTCTTGATTTGAAATTTTACAGCAACTCAGTGTCCGTACATGATTGTCAAATTTATTGTGGCACAGCCTACTGCCAAGAGAATCAGTAAGAGCAGCCTTGTGTAATTGTTATACTGAGTGTATAATTTATGAAAATGAGCCATCAGAATCAGCATGGACGATTAACTTTGTATAATGTGTGTCTGTCACTCCTGACAAGCCTCTTGACCATATTAAGACATACCATTTGTTATGGCACAGACAAGATAGACTGTGACAGCAATGTGAAGAAAATGTATGTACTTACAGTATGTTTTTTTATATTTAGATTTTTTTTCCATATTGAAGGTTTAAATTAGTTATGGTGGATATTTATCTGTGAATGTACATGTTTTCTTTGTTAGAGCTAGTTTAATTGTTTTCTAAATGCACTGTATGATCATTGTGAAAAGAGTGAATCCTTACAAATTTAAACTGATTATCAGTCAATGCCTGCCAGATTTAAAAATCATAAATGTAAGAGCAAAAATAAAGCTAAGGTTTGTGTTAATCAAAACATAAGATACTGCATATTGTAAATCATGGTGGATTATTATGTGTGAAATTTGATGTTATATGCAATGTAGCTATATAATGTGAAAAAGAGTATGTTATTTAACATGCACAGGTCTAATAAAGTCTATGATCAACAATGACTGTTTTGTTATTATTACTGATTGACCACCTTGGACAAATGATCCATGTAGGAATTTATGTCGCAAACTGCAATCTGTGCATATGATTCTTGCACAGAAGTTCTAATTGCAGTCATGCTAACGTGACCACAAGGTGGTGTCACTCTACAGTCTGACAAGATTAACCAAGGTTATGTAATTTTTTCACACTTGTGAAATGAACATCTCTGTGTTTGAGCAATCATGTTACTACATTAGTTAAAAAGTATTGTTTTACAGGCAAATGCTTTGCTCATACGATACTTTCAATAAATAAAAATGTGCTCTTTTTTTTCAGAAATGAGAGTAGAGTTACATTACAAAAGTTGTTCTGCAGAAACAGAGTTGTGGTTTTCTCTTCTACTGTGTTTTGGAAAGCAATGAAATTCTAATTCCCATGTTCTCTCAGTTGCAGTCACAAAGAAAACACAAATGCTAATGTGTGCATAATCCTATTAAACAAAACTAATTCTAGCACATATGAACAAACAGCTCCCCGAAGACCACTCATCATAGTTCAGCCTATCTTTTCTTAGAATAATGGCCTAATTCATGGTGTCTGAGGAAAAACACATGTATTATGTTCCAGTATCTTTTGGTCTTTAATTAGGCCTCCACATGTGAATGTAGCAGCTGCAGTTGAGGGAGGCCAATATTAATATGCACACCCCCTGTCAAAACGGACGACCGCATTTCAGTCTTGTTTTGTACATACACTGACTTCATCTCCAGCTGAAACAAATACATTAAGCCTGAGATATTTGACTTTCCCGTCCAACTAGAAAATGACTCGCCCTGTCTAAATATTTTGGCTGGCAGCATTTATGCAGCAGCAGAGGGTTCAATTTTAATCACCAAATGGATCAATTTCCTTTTCCCTTGAAAGATTTCATTGCAGACAAAAGTGTTTGGTGAGCAACTTGCAGGCAGGATGTTATATACTGTAGCCGCTTGCTCGTGAAAGGTCAGTGTGATTTTTAAAGCCCTGTCTGCTTGATTGCATTTCTTATCTTATGCTGCCCAGCAGGCCGTACTGTTCTCTCCACACAGATCTAGGTTCAGTTAGGAGCTAAGATGCTTGATTCACACAAATCAAATAGTCAACAGGTTGTTACTGGACAAAATTGGTCCAGCTACCAAACCAACAAGAAAGTGCCACATTGTGATCTCCTCCCTCTACAGTCAAAGACCCAAGAGTTCCTGTATAATCCTTTTGATGCAATTTTCATGACTTGGCACATCATAAATAAAGGATTCTAGGGTATTTCCAGCAACAGTCTTGTTCTCTTAGTGAGGACAAAACGGGAGGGGCACTCACGACTTCTTGTTTGAGCCGCGACATTTCTGGATCTGACCCATTTAAATGGTCCAGAGAAGCTGCAAACACAGGTGCATCTGGATGCTTACAAATTCCAGCCAGAATGTGAAACTACACATATTAGGATGCTATTAATTCGCAAATTGCAAAAATTCATTTGCATATACAGATTGATAACAGAATCAACAAATTACGCAGGACTTAAATAGGAACGGAGGAGGTCCAGTTAGATTTCATTTCAAGTACATTTGAAATAAATGTTCGTTCTTTTATGGAGAGAAAAAACGTCCACAATTCAGTTGTATGATTCAGCAATCGGGGGGTAGTCTTTGAATGGGAAAGCGAGTGGCTGTTACAGCTATTATACACGGCCTGCAGCCTTGCACAATTAGTGCAACTCAGTACTGCTTTGCATTGTGCTGCTGTGGGATGGAGGGTGAATGATATCCATATTTAGAAAGACCTCATTGATTCTTGCTAAGCGAGGCACAAAAGATTTGTTGTCTGTCCAGACTTGAATAGCAGGACCTTAATGACAGCCCTGCATTATAAAACTTCCTTCTGAGCTCGATCTGTGTTAGAAAAACTGATAAAAGTCCGAGTCACAGCCGTTTTCTCTAAATGTAATAAAACTTCATTTTGTTTCAATTCTGTTACATAACAATATCATGGTGATAGTGCACAAACACAAATAATTCAAAGGATCCCTCATAAAGAAGCTACACCCAGCGAGAGGCCCGTCTCTGCCTTCCAAATGTGTTTCCCCTTTAATAAACTTGCACACATGACTGAGTGATTCCTCAGCCAAAATGGCAGATGATGAAGAATGAGAGAGGAGTGTGTAGTAAAGATTTAATTAAGCTTCTCCATGGGATGTCTTACTGTGACTCCAGAGACCAGGACAGAGCAGTTTGTGTTTGCTCAGTGCATCTGTGAGTAATATCTACACTATTTTTGCTTTGACCTATATGTACTGAGAAGAGGATCTGAGAATATGCCCACGTGAGTGCAGGTCTTTCTTCCTGCCTTCTTTTCACCGTAGTAGTAGCTAAAGGGGCTCCACTCAGCTGAGATTTAAATTATCAGACTCTGCTAGAGTTGATGTGGGACATAAGGGACATCTGCACTGTGTGTTTCTGCTAAACGCACAGCGGATATGAGGCTGCACTGCTGAATCCCTCCTGAGGTGCATTTGCAGATTGTTGCAGGCTTACAAGCAATTTTCACCTCCCCTACGTTTTATGCTTGTGACGTAGATTTTATGGTCTCCATGGAAGATTCCCATCAGCACTTTACTTCATTCCCTTTTAAATCAAGTCAGTCTCTTTTGCTCCTACTCAGTGTGGGTTGCCATGGATACTGCTCCCAAATGATCTGGCTTGTACATGAATTTGTTTGAGTTTTACTTGGAATGGACTGGAATGTTATGATTTGCTAATCAGGCAGGGTTTCTTTTATAAATTATGTTTATTCTATTCTATTTTGAATTCTATTCGATCTTTTCTAACATAAAGATGGAGAGCACTTCAATTAATTGTGCTATTTGGGAGTGATCATGACATCTCTTCTACTTCTTTTGCCACATATAAAACATGCAGCTAACAGGGGAGACCAACAAGAGCATCTCTAGTAATTTCTCAAACCTAGCAATCCACTGAATATAATCTAATCTGATCTTTAAAGAATCTAAACTAAGCCAACGTGGAATATTTAGTTTCCTGCTGAGCACCCAAGTACTTTCCTTGGAGGCTTCTAAATCCTCATAAAAGCACGTGGTTTGAGTGACCAGCACCCTGTAAGGACAACCACAACTGTAAATGATGTCTGAAGATGGCAGAGGGGATTGAGTGGTTTAATTTGTTGGGGACTTAATCAGAGTCCTTTTGGAATTAAGGGAAGATTCACAGTGAGTGTTCGGATTCACTGGCACACTTCACTTCCCTTAAAGTCCAAAAAAGTGGAGAATCTACATATTTGATTTATGCGTTTAAAGGTCCTGTAAGATGTCAAGGATCCACCCATATTGAAACATTTGCTGCAGGGGCAGTAGCCAACATCCCAAACTACCCTGGGGCTGTATTGTGTCACAGTCAAGCTGAAATGTATCTGCATTAACGTCTCTGTCTAATGTGTTTTCCTTGTCCAAAATAACTGAAGCTGAGAGATGCTTTGTAATAGCCTGCCACACTTGCTATTTTTGGGCTGGACTTTGTAAGCAACAGGGCCTGGCTGTGTGTGCATCCCCACATCTCTTATGTAACTCCCTTCGATGGGAACACAGAAATCCGAAATAAAGTTTGTAGAGAGTCACTTAATCTTACATAGAGTTAAAGTGGGACAGCTGGAGAAATGAAGGTTGTTTACAGTGCCAGTATGAGCGCGGAGCAGAGTGGGAACAGAGCTGAATGTCCAGATTCTACCTTGTGGTTCATTATGGCTGTGTCAGAGCAGCACGAATGCTTGTCTGAGACAAAGCGAGGCCGTGCTCTGCTTTAAAGAGGTTACGTTGTGGTGGTGTAAGGCTGATTGATCCCTGTCAGAGAAACCTCTAATCAACTGAGAGCCATTGATTTCCTCTCGTCAGACCCTACAAGGTGCCTGAAAGACACCTGCTAGCAGCCAGCTGACAGACTCTTATGCCTGCTAACCAACAGCTGACATGAACTGATGCCAATGCACTGTGCTGGAGAGGGTGAGTCACACAGAATCGGATAGATCCCACTCTCAGCGATGCTGGATGTAGCACATTGTGAGATGCACTGTACTGTCATTCTCAATCTCATCTCATACACGTGGTATGCAAAAGATGAAGTCTTGAATAGCTGTGTCATTTTCTAACCAGGATACAGGCAGGACAAGCATTGATAATAATAATAATAAAAAAAAAGGTTATCACCTACAGTAGGAAAACTGTCTTTCCTGTAATGTAATGAGTTCTCTCAAAGCTAAGTATCATTGCTTCTGCCTGATCAGCACAGTGAGTCTGAAGTGATTTCTATCCACTGTGAGAGTGCTTCACTAAGCACTTTTCCTGCAGCAGTCACATGCCCTGCACTGGGATTCACAGCCAGCTGTCCCCATCATTAGTTTAGGTAATGCAGAAATCCAGCGAGGTGAGACTTTGGGGCAGGTGCGCGGGGATCGGGGCAAGCCAGGGGGGCATAGTGTAGCAAGATTCCATACGCAAAATGCTTTGTAGTATTAAAAACACATTGTACACCACAGGGAACATTTAGGTGGCCATCTTGCCACAGTAAGATAAAAGTTTCATTTTGGCACAAACTTTTCTTCATCACCGTGTCTATTAATGCATCGCCAGTAGTAGGAGTAGGAAGACGAGCAGTGACCGTTCAAGTGTAGGAGAGGCCCCATTTTGCACTCAGTGTTGGAGTGTGTCAGCCAAGTTTCTATAAATGTGATTGTTAGATCTGTTTGTGTCTCATTGATGACAAAGCACGTCACACTGCAGGATGACCGACCGACCAGCAGCCTCCCTGGGACTGTCCGTGCAGTTGTCCTTTGGGTTCTACGCTCAGGGATGAACGCAGAGACCGCATTGCTGCTCTGAGACTCAATACCCACCCAGCTGCACCCCCCCACCAGCCTTCTAAGACCCCCACCTCCATCCCCCCATCCCCCACCGGCCCAGCTCTGCCCCTCCCTCCTCACAAAAACACGCACAACCACGCCTCCAGAGGCACGCACACAAGCGCAGACACACCTCCTCCTTTCCCTCCATCACACACACACGCTCACACACACACACACACACTCACGAAGACATAAGCGAGTCTGAGGGCACTGCTGGGTGAAGTAGACAACATGTCAGGCTGCGTGAAGGACGAGTGCTCGGCTCCGGGAGACGCTCCGCAGGTGCAGTAGGACTGAGGCTGCACCTCTCGGATTCTCTGCACCATGTCCACCGCATCCGATCAGCGCCCCCCCGGCCGCTCGGTAAGGCCCCGCACTCATTCGCAAAATCTCAAAATGTCCTAACTTAGTCCAACTCCTCTGCTGATGGGAACCCGCTTCTTTCTTTTTTTTTTTTCCTTCCTTTCTCCGCAAATGATGTCATTCGGGGCTCAAAGGCATTGGGTCAGCGGCGAAGGATGGAGGGCCGTCCGTGCCGCAGCACCAAAATAAACCGTTAGAGCAAGTGTTCGGTAACGCGTCAAGGCTGGACGGTTTCAGTCCGCATCACGTTTGTTGTTGTGCGGGGGAAAAGGGAGTAGAACAGCCCGCAGGGCTCCAAGTTGTTGTTTCATGTTAAATAATAACTAGGAAATAAATATCAGCTCAACTAATATGTGGCAACATGCAGGACCACAACGGAAATCTACAGCCTTTGGCTTAATGAGTACAGCTTGTAGTTTCAGCTGAAGAATTTTTGCCCCCCCATAGAGAATGTTACATCAAATCACTTTGATTATGAGTCATTTTTTATTTCCAGGCTAAGATTTAGTCCTGTGTGTGCAAGTCCAGCAGTGCTTCGTGGTGTCTTGGCTGTGTGCTGTAGCCATGGAGACAGTATGTGGCATGTGGTTTTATCATGGTGCTAGAAAGTGTCCCTGCACTGAAGAAACAAGTCAGACCATGAAGATGTGTAGTGAGGATTGCATGCATGCATAGGTACTATAACCCCCCCCTCCCATAAAAACAGCTGCTAAACTAAACACTGTCTGTCCTATTTTGTACAGACGGAGTGATCACAGTCATCAAACACCTAACAATCGTATTATTTCAGCAGGTCAGGTAATTGTGACCTACATTTTAAATTCTGACATTTTTTTTATCTCTTGCAGCAACAATATTCAGTAAAATTTAATGTACAGCGGCTTTACAATGCTTATTTTACTGTATCTATCCTAAATCAACTCTTATCTCTGTTATTAATCTAAGAGCTGATAGCTATTGTTCCTATTCTTTAATGTGAAGCTGGGTTTAAGTGTTTGAGACAGATACATTGTGGCACTACTCAGGGAAAGTTCACCCTTTAAATACTCTATCCTAACAGTCCTATATTAATACTGTAATAGTATTAAGTCTTTCAAGGCTTGCTTTCTAATTCCTTCCTAATAGGTTAAATTTAAGTTCCATCCCATCATTATTTCTGAATTCGTAGGACACATTGTATTCATATTATATTGGCATTCATTCATCCTTTATACATTAATGACCATTATAAACAGATGATAATAGAACATAACCTGTATTTTTCAGAATGGCAAAAATATTTTTTACAGGATTTAAAAGCTTTGTCTTTTGCTCTTGAACCAATGCATTTCCTCACAATGTTGCAACAAAACATTGGCATTTAGCAAGATAAAGTAATACAAAAAATACCCCAAATGCTTGTTCAACTTAAACACTAATAATATAACATTACTGTAAGTGTATCTCCTGAAGGACTCTGCAAAATGCTTCATACAAAAACATTTAGTTGTCCAGGTGTTCATTTTCAGTGTTTTTACATATTGATTCCCATTCATATAAACACTAAAATGTTAATTTTTACATACAACAAATATTTCTTGTATGCTACGGGTACCAAACAATTTGGAACAAAACATTGTAATAAACCAAGCTAGTCAGCGAATAATATTTTGTCTGTCGAGGTTGGTCGTGTGTGAACAGACGTGATATTGAGGTGTGCTGTGGAGACATGACGGGGAGATGGCTGGTCAGTCCTCCCTCATCACGAAGAACAGATGGTAACTCAGGGTTAGCTTGTGGGCGAGTGCCAACAAGAAAGCCCATGTGTGTGTGACACATACAAATCCGTTGATGAAATGGAATTGTTTTATCCATAACATGTAGATTTTAAAAGTAGAGGCTGACAGTAGTTGTCTAAATATACTTTATTGATAAAACACGAATATGTTATTTGTTCCATTTAAAAAAAATTAACAGTTATTTACTCAAATAACCTTTTTAAGCAATTTTGTTTACACTGTGAGCTCACTGATATCCCTCAGAAATGACCAGATTTAATAGTAATTAACACATGCTGCAGTAATTACAATAATTACTATAAAATGGTCTTCAGAATCAGTATTGTTGTAAACTCGCCATTACAAGTGTATTAACTTATACATTATACATTATGCATTCTGCTTTAACAAAACAAACACACAAACCTAAGTGTTAATGGATGAAGACCTGAAGCTCATTTTAGGATAGTGTCACCTGTCTAATTATCCTGTGTCTTACGTTTCTGTAGTTTGATTACATCCAAACTGTTTACTCAAATATGCTAAATTAATTTAAGATTTTAAGATAGTGATGGTTCTCATGCTGCTCAGCTACAGCATTGTGCTATCGCTGTTGCTGCAAGGAATATTCTGTTACCTGGTTAGTGAATAAGCAACTACATTTGTTAAAGTTTTACCCACAAATCTTTAAAGGTATCAGTCCAACAAGGTTGCTGCATTTGGTTTGGTTGAGATAAGTTCACATTTGTTGAGACAAGTTGAGATATTTTCACATTTGGTTTGGTTGAGATAAATATTAATTTATGCCTTAAAATGATTACAAAATGTGACAAGAGAGATTCCAAACTAAGCAAATAATAACAGTTACAGTTGCAGAGTTGTCTGCATACAAGTTACTGTCTTGAACTTGTATTGAAAATAACTTAAGTACTGGTTTTATGTTTTTTTCTTCGACAGGCTGTGTTGATCTTGTATCACACTGAATGGAGACCACTGAAGTTCCTTTAAGATGACACGGACACATCCTCCTGATATACTGGCATCGACTTTATATCAGGACATTACTCCAAATCCCATCACTGACCATTCAATTTCTCTCCACTCATCTCGGCAATGTGACTTGAAAATGATCGACAAACCAGAAATAATCAACAAGAGACACTGCCGTAGTTTTGACTTCATTGAATCACTGGATGACCCGCAGTCCTTCTCTACCTCAATGGAGGATCCATACAAGAGGGCTGAGCATCAGACATTAAACAAAGAACTGATGTGGAATGGACTAGATCAACCGGGGCATCTTCGCTTTTCGTCTCCTGATGTGTTTAATACCAGGCAGTTTCAGCAGCACACTACCCAAGACAAAACCAGCTATCTCACATGGTCTGATTCTAAAAAGAGAACAAGATCTAAAAGCACTCCAAGAATTAAGGCCACCCTCACTCCTGTTCCCATCTCAGTATCTCCTCCAGGAACGAGGAAAGGAAGAGATGCACCTCCAGCTCCATCGGATACCTTGAGGGCTTCTGAAACACACAGAGAGGCCTATTCCTCAAACAAGGCTTTACTGAACGAGGTGCATCCTATCAAACTACAGCCTCATTCCCCCCTCTATGTCTCAGACTGTTTTGAGGAGGATAAACCAGATAAACCAGCCATAACTCCACATGTCAGGTGTCGTGTGGACATTAAGCCCGATGCTTCTGTACTGCAGCACACTTCCAGGCAGGTTCCTAATGCACGGACTGAACATCTTTGGCAGAGATACTCACAGGCCAGCAGCAGTAGAGGTTTATATGTACCACGGCAGATTGTCTCCTCACCAACGCCCACTCCAAGCGAATGCTACAGTGGAGATTTTAGACAAGGATACCACTATACCACCAGCATGTCTCCCATCTCTTATCAACATTTAGACATACACAGAATGCCATCACCAACAGCACCTTATCTAAGTCAAGAACAAAGAGCTTATTCAAATCCTAACATACCAACTAAGTTTTTCTATACAGAGGACCCTGTTCGTTATCCTGTCCACCCTTATTCCAGAGCATATTTTCAGGATGATCGATCCAGTTTAACTAGCCACGGTAGTACAGTGACGAGCCAGTATGATCCAAGGACTCGATGGGTGCACACACTTCCTGTCAGGTCATATTACACAGACCACCTGTCCAACAGAGAACCTGCACACTCTGTATATAGTAGGCCCTACTCCACAAGCGAGGCAGGATCATACTTTTCTCAGACTCCGCTGTCTAGATCTTACTATGGAGAGGACAGCCGGTTCAATCCATACCATACGAGTAACTCAAGGTTGTTTTATTCCAAACCATTCAGCTCTCCTGAGGAGCAGTACTTTCCATCAAGGCCTTATCACACAGAGGGTCGTCGACGCCCTCGAATGTCCCAGGCCTTTTCAGATGACTGGTATCGCTCAAGTATATCTGGTTACTCTAACCAGTCTTCTCAGCACACACCACCAAGAGTAACACAAGACCCCAGTGTACCTCCATGGTTTGCTAGCGGTGGTGTGGAGGCAAGTAGGCTAGGAGCAGAGGTCAAAAACCACTCCAAGTCATGGGACAACATTCTGTATCCACGGCATGACAGAGAGCAGTCAGTACCTCGTGGACGAAGCTATGAGAACCTGTTTTATCAAACAAGGCAAGGAGCATCCTCTGAAGTGACATCTCAACCCGTTATCCTCAACCTCTCAAGCTCACCAAGGCGCTATGCTGCCCTGTCACTTTCTGAAAACTCGTTAGAGAGGGGCTCAAATAATGCATGGAAAAATACCAAAAGTGGGCACTGGTTTGTAACACCGGAGATCACCATAACAGACAATGACATATGTGCAGGCAACAGCAAGAGGCGTAATGGACATTCTGTCAGCTGGGATACATTGGATGATGACAAAACACCATCACCAGGAGGAATGCATCAGAAGCAGCCATTCGGCACAGCAGATGTAACCAAAGACAGGAAACACAACAACTTTTCCCTCCAGCAAAGTCTAGAGCAACTGGACGAACTTTTAGCTGATTTAGTTGTTGATTACAAACCACCAACTGGCAGAAAGTCAAGCGTAGACATTTTAGACCAGCTAAAACAACTAATTACTAAAGATGAAGACAAAGACAAAGGATCTGCTGGACTAGAGAACCTAGGATGTATGAACACACAGCTTCCGTCCTCTAAATCCAGCCCTGACACAAACAAAGACCCCGATAGTGGGTGTGATGCTTTACAAAAGAGTGCAGAAGAAGTTTCTCCAGATCACAGCACAGATGAAGACGACACTATGGTGTGCGCTAACAAAAAGTGCAACCGGATGGAGAGCATGTTCAATGCCTGCTTGTACTTCAAATCATGTCACAGTTGCTACACATTTTACTGCTCCCGAAACTGTCGCAGGGACGACTGGGAGACCCATAAAGAGACCTGTCTGTATGGTCGTGTCAGCAGTGTATGCCGACACACTCTTAAATTCTGCAGAGAGAATTCAGAAATCCACAAAGCCTTCTCTCGTGTTGCTAAAGCTGGGTACCTCTCCAGAGGGAGAGGAATTCTCTTCTTGGGTTTTGCTAATCCTGAGACAGCTGACAACTTCCTGCAAGTTGGACTTGAGAGCCTTCTCATGTCTCCTACGTACTTATCTCTCAGAGAGCTGGATGGCTTCAAGGACAACCTGGGTGAATACTGCAAGGAACTGCAGCAGGCAGGTAGTGAGTATGACCCCAGTGAATGCTTCCTTCTGAATGTATCCATAGCTGTTGGTGAACTAGTGCCTAACAGACCGTCCCCGAGGGTCCAAACACCAACAGTTCGAAAATATGCAAAGGTGTCCTTGGCCTCCTCAAGCCCTGACAAAAAGGTACTCAAGAAGGATAGTGAAATGGAAACACTCATCCTCACTCCACCTCCAGGCACACCGGACATCGACAAAGAGGGCGAGGAGGGAAGAAAAGCAAGGGAGGTATGCTTTGTCAATATCCAGCGTGAGCTCAGGACCAGGGGTGTCTTTCTTCGTCACGAGTATCCCAAAATCTATAACCAGTTGTGTGAGTTTGTGGAGACCAACAAAAGGTTCACTCCTACCACAATTTACCCAATAGATAAGAGAACAGGGAAACAGTTTATGTGCATGATCATGGCTGCATCTGAGCCAAGAACACTGGACTGGGTGGGTACCCCCCATCTCCTAGATGATATTATATAATAGAATACTAAATAGTAATGATAATGATGTCAGTATGTACATACTGTAAGTATATGATGTGATTTAGCAAATTGAATATTGAAATGGAAATATGTGTAGATATATGACCAATCTCTCTCTCTTTTTCTCTTATTTCTCTTTCTGTCGCTCTTCTTTCTCTCTGTTGCAACACAAACACACACACACCACTCAGCACACAGTACTTCTTCTCTTAAACATACACACACACATACAGTTTACAGTACACACACACAATTTTAAAGGTAACCCTATGCTGTTTTTGGCTTGTTTTGATCCTGTTGCACTCGGAAGAGTTAATAGCCTGCATGTAGATTAGGCACAAACACAGTTATCCAGGTGTTTAAGATGTGAACATGTATGATATGTGCAGTTTCTGCAGACAATGTATGAAGCACACAATTTCATCTCAGCCTCCTTCTCTCAGTGTCTTCACATTATGGTAGGCACTTCCGGATCTCATGTTGTAACAGTCACCCACTATTGATTTCTCCAACAAATATTATATCAGAAATTTATATTACACCTTGTTACTGTGGTTGTACTATTACAACTGTTTATTAGTACCTTATTAGTATTATTTTCCAAGTATGACGTATTTGTGTGGGTATTTTTTTTTATTAATATTATTGCTATATTAGATATTGTTTGATAGATAAAGAAGTACAATCAAACCATCTATTTGTTGCCCCACTTTAGTAAGAATTTCAGTTGGAACTTACTTCATTTGGTGATAAGACTTGATGTCATTCTTGTATAACTTGCTTTGTTTGAAAGTGGCCTTCAGTCGAAAAAAAAAATGCATTTGACACAAAGCAATGTATAGCTTTAGCTTTTCAAAAGGCTTGACAGCTGTTGACTTAGGTTGTTTGAACTACCATTGTAAATGAACAATTATTTTGCTCAAAGCATGTTATTTATATTCAGGTATTTTAATATTGATATTGCTTATGATTACATTTATTATGTCAATGAAAGACCATTTGATGCTTAGAAATGTAAGAGGTATATATATTGAATATCAGATTATTTGATCACCATGACCTTGAGACCTTATTGTAACTAAAAACACAGTATGTTGTTAAACAATATGCAATAAAAGAGCAACCTTAATATCTATATTGTAAACTCCTATTTTATTATTAGTATTGAATATTTCCTTGGAGCCAAGAGCTGCAAAGACCTTGTTTGCACTGAAACATAAATGATAAAATAAGAATGTTTGTTACATAGCTGCAGCACTATGCCTGCTTCCATTGTCATTGCTGACTAATATAAGGTTGCTCTTTTACTTGAGTTATCGAGATATCTTTGTGCAAGACCTTCCTTAACTTTATATTTTGTGATGTTTATAACCTATACATAACTATATAATAAATGGAATTTAACAAGTGTCCTCATGGCTTTGCATTTCTCTCCCTACTTATTATCAGATATCTGAAAAGAAGGGTAAAATAATACAGGTGTATACACATAGTGATTAACACATCAGAAGATATCTGCCCTTTGGCTCTTGTGCGGCGATGTCAAATATGGTGCACATGCAGACATATTCAAACTAATAAACAAATCAACCATCTCGCTTAAAAGTAGCAATTAACTGTTTAACTTTGTTGTGCAAACAATGTGTCAGACACAAAATCACAGTTATTTGAATATATCCAAATTTTACTTATCAAGCGCCACCATGTTTCTTCTGTCTTGATTTAGCTGTGTTAATGTTAAGATATTGGTACTCTGCTTTAATACAAGGCTCCTCTACACAAAGTAAACCAGTGACACCTACATACAGTTATCATCTTTCAGAGTAAATACATTTTAAAAATTAAGATATGTGGTATAAGTTATGGAGCACAGTTTTTATTGGTAGATTTTCTGTAATGCACATACACTGTGATGAAAAATAACTGGTTAGGCTTGAACAGTGAACATGTGCTCCAACCCTCATCTCTCCGTAGCGTGTGTTTCTTCTTTATGTCAAGGAACTTACTAATTTAAATTGACAGATGTTTGGAGATAACCCAAACAAATATTATTTCAAACTCTAAATGTGCATAAACATATCTGGTTCACGTTACTGTGCTGCTCTCTGCTAAGGTGCAACATTTCTTCAAGTGTTTTTTTTTTCTGTTATTAGACCACCACCTAGTGGAATATGCATGTATTAATTTTAATTAGTAGAACAGAAACCTTTTTCTCCATCTTTATCTTTTTAAAAATCACTGTTTTATTCCAACACTATCTCAGGGGATGAGGTATTATGTATTAAATGTATTAAGAATGTAAAAAGAACATGCAGCCTATTGTGATGGTCTAGAATTGTACAATGTCTAATCAATAAATTATGACCTAAGACAGTAATACAATGAACTCATTAAATGTACAGACACACACACACACACACAAAACAAAACCGGATGAAATATAAAACCATATGGAGATGAATCGATTCCAGGCAGATATAAAAGTTAGAGGAAGGATGAGCAAAGATTCTTTTCAGTGTTTCATTATGGGATACAAACCAAGCAAGGGGATATAAAGAAGCACAGTTTGGCCATGGTTGTCATTATGATTTGTTTGAAAAAGATTGCTATTACTAAATTATATGTGCATCTCCCAATCAAAAACGTGCCCTTCAGTGCCAGAACGTTTATTAAACAGAACGCAGGCAGATGTTGATATTTAGTTTTTTATTTTATGCCACAAATATCTAACTAATTATAGGCTGATATTTAATAAAGGATGTGAAAGAAAACACATTTCAGTATAGCCATGATTTAATAAAAACTACAAAACTTAACTACATATTTTTAAGTCTAGTGTCTTCTTTTCCACACTCAGTTGTGTGAAATCGCCCTTTAAGTTGTGTTTGCGCAAGCGTGTTGCGCAGGTCTCCTCGTGATGACAGCAAATGACAGTAACTGTCCGCTTCTGCAGAAGCCAATGTGAGACGGCTAACCGCCAACAAACAGTCCCTTTGACTCGACAGATCTTATGATCGGCGGTGTTTAGAGAACCCGTGAGCGACCGTTACACGCTAGTTACGTTTGGTAAGTTGCTAAATGTATGTTAGCGTGTTTTGTTGATCACAATTGGTCCCTCAGCCGCTTGCAGCTCAAAGCTAAGCTAACGTAGCTAACTAGCTTGTCATTAGCTTACCTTGCTTGACCAGCAAACGTTAGCCGACTATGACTTGGTTAGCGTTAGCAGGCTACAGCTAGGTTAGCCAGCTCACCGGTTTGCTAGCGGTGCTCGTACCCCCAGTTGGTGCGAACACAATCCCTCAGCGACTGGCACAAGTGTAACATCTTTAGTCTCAGTTTCCTTCATAGCGTTTAGCCGACCAGATGTTATCGTCAAGTCTACAGATAGCATTCATTTAAGCTACGTGGTTCATTTGCTGGAAGTCTACCCGTCTGCGGGTATAAAACCTAACCAAGCGGCTATAGACGTTACCTTACCTGACCTCTCCCATCTTGGTTTATATTTTGACTCGCCAAATCTCGGCTGAGTAGTTACACTATCAAATCAGCAACAGCTCAAACTCGAAAATCAACGTTAGCAGCACATTCAGATGTTTCAGCTTTTTCTGCCAAACGTGCCTCCACCCAGCAGCTCAGCTTGTAAAAGGGATGTTGTCGTCTAATAACTCCGCATTCAGCTGGGATAAGGTGCTGCTAGGCCTGGGGAATGATAGCAATATTAATGTTTAAACACCGGATGTTAGCATTATCTTTTTCTAGCATAGACGGAGCCATTCCTCATTTTGTGCAGTACTAGTATAGTTATTAGTTCACATAGTCATTATCTTTGTTAAGGGAAATTGCTAAATATATGTTTGTTATCACTTGTCAAATGTGATGTTTGATGATTATATAATATATATTTTGTTTTTAAACTTGTTTTTAAACTTTTACTTTACTACTGTGGTTTGTCAAATAAAATGACACAAAATACGATTCAATACAGTTAAAAATTTTAGGCCAAATAAAACCTTTCAGCAAAGGTCTCTTACAAATAGATACATGTACTCTACATGCAATACTTCTCATATCGATCATAGAATACTGGTTCTGGAGTAATCCAAATGCTCATCTGCTTGGTGACTTGAAAACAGCTGACATTTTCCCCCAGAGTCTAGCAGAGCTGCCATATCACAACAAATCATGGGTTCACGTCACAATTTTAGAAGTGAGCTTCGGTAAGTCCCTTTTAAAAAGCCAGTTTCCAGAACTCACTTCTGTAGCTACGATGTGAGTGAGTTTTGGTAACTCACTTCCATCCCTAAGTTTTAATCGGCCCAGATTTAGGCTCAGTCAGTGGGAATTTTCTTCGTCTGTGGTGGTGATTGTTTTGCCTATTAATGGGGTCAGTCTACTTTATGGTTAGAGAGTGCAATGGCTTTCAAATTCATATGTGACCAAGATATCCTATGCTTTTTGCTTTCACTTTACAATTCCTAGGCCTTTAGCTGCTTTATGTTTTTCTTGGTAGGATTTACAAAAGGCAGATGCCAAAGGTTTTGCAGACAACTGATGAAACACTGGTTGTTTCTGTTGGTAGTATAGATAAAAAAAAAAAAGTGTATTCTGTGTACGCCAGTCAGCAATTACATGAAAAGCATCTAACAGGTGTAATAGCAATAGGGAGTCAAAGAGCAGCGTGACTGAGCACAGTGCATCACAGCTTGCTACTTAAGGGGCTGTGGAGCCATGGACCCATCAGAGTGCCCATGCTGACCTCTCTGCACCACAACATTAAAATCAGCACATGCCTATAATTAATCACCTGTCTGTAGAGGATGTAGTTCAGGTATTATTGATACAAGACAGTTAGCTTTTTTTGATCCCCAGGTGGGGTAATATAAATTTGGATGGGGAAAGTTAATCCTTATCTCCTCTCACAACCACTCAACCACCTTTTACTTGGCAGTTTCCGATAAGTGGTTTTCCACATTCACTTGGCCATTACTTTGAAAAGTATATAAGTTTAGTGTCCGGGCTTAGAGGTTGGAATGGTCACTGATTGACTTGTGCACATAGGTACGTAGTATGTATTTGCTGAGCAGTGTTAGAAATTATCTGAAAGGGAAGTGTGAAGAGGATGTTTGTTCATAACCATGAATACCTTTTGCAGAAAGTGAAATCCATTGGATATCTATAAAAAGTACTTTGTTCCAGTAGTAGTTGTGTGTGAGAAAGATCATGCAAAGGGAGGGAGTGGGCTGTGGTCCAAATGCCTCGTGCATCTCTAGTGCTATGATGTTTACCGACATATTTTTATAAAGTGTTATTCTTTTTTGTATCGCATTTCAAAAATATTTCCATACTTTTTCATAAAAAGTAGTTGGACTCGCCTCAGGATTCACATGATCTGATTTGCCTTTGCTACTTGTCTCTTGTGTTACCATATTGTCATAATTATGATGCTTAAACTGGGGTTGGTTAAATGGTTAGTTTTCTTGTTAGTCACATCCACAGTATCCAGCCACAATGATAGTCATTCTCACACAACTCAGAAGTCTGCAGCTCATGCCTCCCCTCACACTGTCTGTTGTTCGGTTTCTCTTCTGCTTTTAGTTCCTCAGTGCTCTCCATGACTGACTCACCAGGTAGCTGTGTGCAGTGGATTGTATTGGAGTTGACGGGCACGGGAAGCCGTGACAAATGGCAGTTAACCTCTCTGCTAACCATTTAATAGCAAAGTTGCCTTTTCACTTCCGTCCAAGTATGTGAGGAATGTGCTCATTCCAGAACACGAGTGCATACACACTTTGCAAGTGCTTGTCTGTTATCTCCCAGTTCATTCAGATGAAACATGGAAACCAAAGTAACCAAACTAATTTCTGTATTTCTTATTTGTCATTTTTAGATTCTGGTGTACAGCTGTCTTAAATATTGATCAGTTCATAAGTTTAACTATTAACTGGTGCAAAACTTGACAAAGAAGGAGCAGATTCAAGACATTTGAGAGATCCCTATTTGTCTAACCAAATAGTAATTTGGAGACTTGTGCTCTAGGAAATTGCCATGGACATGTTTAACTAATTTGTGATACTTTATAGGTTAAATATATTTTCTCCAAAAAACAACATAACCACTGAATGCTGCTTTATGTCACACTTGATTAAATTGCCTCTTTTAACATGGCCGTTTTTGTTTTTACTAAAACAATGGCAATCCATAACAGCAATTGAAGATCTGTAATCAGTGCTTTTTTTTTTTTTTGCTAAGGGAATTCAATGTAGAACCTATCATTATGTAAATCTGTGTAAATCTGCATAACCAATTTGATTTGTCAGGCATATCAACTCTAACATTGTGGTTGTCTATTAGCCTGCAAGCAGTGCCACTGTCTTGCAGTCATCCCTACTTTGGGGCAGTTTTCTTCAGTCTAGTCTCATTCTCCTCCCAGAGCCCCAACTCTACAGTTTAATCTGTGTTTGCTATGTTAGCAACCAGCCACAAAGAAGCTTTTGTGCAAAGGATTTACCAAGAAATCATTCAAATTTCATGCACTCAGCTTGGATTGTATGTCTTGGCTCTGTGTATCTGGAAAAAGAGTGATTTGCATATTGTGCTGTGGAGAGTTTCCTGAAGCTTGTGAAAAAGCATGCTTTTGCTGTTGTCATTGGGCCAGTGCGTGAAGCATACTGAATGCAAATGATCACTTCCCTTGCAAGGCACAAGAGTCGTGTGAGCTAGCTTTCACCCAAACTGTATAAACGAGGGTACTATTTTATTTTTTTTCCACTGGATATATTTACTTTTATTGTCTACAAGCAATAGGAAAATATAAAAGGCATATGAAAGCTAACAAGACAAATGCAATTTTTTACTTCCTGATTGCTGGTGCCGGTTAAAAACAAACTTGATCAGGTACTCCAGCATATTTACAAGTTATTTCCAGTAAAGCAGGAATAGATACTCATGACTTAGTCATACCCCCAAAAAATGGATTTCCCATAATGTTACCAATAGCATCAAGCCTGCTAAATTCCTACTTGTTGCATGCCTCTGTTTTTGTTGAATTGTATATTCTCAAAGCAGAAGCTCAGATAACCCATTGTTTTGGGTTGTTTTCTGACCTCTGACAAAGACCTGTCTAAGATCACAATGGGAATTGTATAATATCGTAAACATGCTTGTTAGTGTTACTATCCATAGTAAGTGAATTGAGTTTCATCAGTAAAATTAGTGGACTTCCCTTTTAACACAGCTGACATAAGAAACTTGAGCCCGTTTCCTGCCAATAACTTTCGTGTTGACATTTGATATTTGAGCTTATTGGAGCTTTTGTTTAGTTTCAGTTCCACATATTTACTTCATATACCTGTTTCCGTTACATCCTTTCCTCCTTTTCCTCCAGTCAGTTACCTGTCTGCCTGTGTCAGCTGGTGAAGATGGTGAAGCCAGACATCCACACTCTGGCCCACCACCTGAAGCAGGAACGGCTGTATGTGGCATCGGAGAAGCAGCTCATCCAGAGGCTCAACAGCGATGTGCTAAAGACAGCGGAGAGACTTTACCGGGCTGCATGGATTGCGAAGCAGCAGAGGATAAACCTTGATCGTCTCATTCTCACCAGGTCAGACCTACTTTCATCACTCAGTCTGGTCTTAACAAGAAATTCATCAGCCTTTTGTGGAATTTTCTCATTTGCTTTCTTTCTAAGGGTGGCATGAATTGATACAAGTCAGTCATTTATCTGCTTAATAGATTTGGGGATAAAGCCACCACATCATTAGCCTAGCTTAGCATAGAACTGGAAGCAGAAGGACATTGTTGGCCCAGACTTTAATGCATGTAGCTGCACCTCTAAAGTGCACAATGTAACGTGGAATATAATCCATACCATAGCAGAAATGTAAGTATGCAATAAAAGATCAGTTACTCTGGGAGGGCTGCTTTAAAAATGGAACAGTCATATAATCACTGAGCATGAAATCTAATGTGTGTAGTTGTTTTTCTAAAGGTGGATTTACAGTCACTTCAGAAAGTACTCAGACCTCTTTACTTTTTACCGCTCGTGTATATAATTTTTATTGTTTTAGTCAGAACTAGATTAGATGGCGTGTTGCTGGTCATGTAAAAAAATTCAACTTTCACTCTTTAAAAGCTAATGACTTTGTACATACTAAGGTATTGGCAAGTGAAAGCATTTGGTAAAGAGATTTTGAATGACGCATGTACATAATGTTACTATTGTCTACAGTGCGGAAGCCTCTCCGGCTGAGTGCTGCCAACATGCAAAAATGCTTGAAGATACCCAGTTTGTTGATGGCTACAAGACACTGGGGTTCCAGGAGACGATATACGGGGAATTTTTGGCTCGGTTGCGGGAGAACCCGAGGCTTGTGGCTTCCTGCCTAGTTGCAGGGGAGAGGCTTAACCAGGAGCACACCCAGGGCGTTATCCATACAGTCTTCACCTCACTTTATGGCAACTGTATCATGCAGGAGGATGAGAGCTACCTGCTACAGGTCTGAGGGCTCATTTCTGTATAATGTGTTACAATTTAGAAATGCATCTCTTGTTAATTTTTTTTGAGTAAGCCTTAATTACTTTCTTTTTTGTGAACTTTCAGGTTTTGAGGTACCTGGTTGAGTTTGAGCTGAAGGAGAGTGACAACCCTCGGCGTCTACTGCGACGCGGAACCTGTGCCTTCAGCATCCTTTTCAAGCTCTTCTCCGAGGGCCTGTACTCAGCTAAGCTCTTCCTCACGGCCACCCTCCATGAACCCATTATGCAACTGCTTGTGGAAGATGAAGACCACCTGGAGACAGATCCATCTAAGGTGACTGAGCGCCTCACTCCAGCACAGCGGGAACGCTTTGGAGAGAAGGGCTCTGAGGAATACAAACAGAGAGTGCAGGCAGCCGTAGAGGTCAATGAAGCCAAGCTCGTAGCTCTGGTCAACAAGTTTATTGGTTACTTAAAGCAGAACACCTACTGCTTTCCCCACAGCCTGCGCTGGATTGTGTCCCAGATGTACAAGACATTGTCATGTGTGGAGGGTCTTGAGGTGGGCGAAGTGCGCACCATGTGTACAGACCTGCTGCTGACCTGCTTCATCTGCCCAGCTATAGTCAACCCCGAGCAGTATGGTATCATCTCGGATGCTCCTATAAATGAAGTGGCCCGCTTCAATCTCATGCAGGTACGTGGTGCAACAAGTTTTCTGTTCCTTTGCAGGACTTCTGATGGGAGTCATTTTACATTTTGCATAATTTTTGTTATACAGGTCGGTCGACTTTTGCAGCAGTTAGCCATGGCTGACGATGATGCAGATCCGAGAAGGAAGAGCAGTTTGTCTAAATTTGATAAGGTATCTATAACAAGTTTTGTGTGTGTTTATTTTTTTACTTTCTTTCTTTCAATAATTCCATCTTAAGTACACAATGTCTCATTTACAGAGTTGTGTTGCTGCCTTTCTTGATGTGGTGATTGGAGGAAGAGCAGTTGAGACCCCACCCATGTCCTCAATGAACCTTCTAGAAGGCCTCAGCAGGACTGTGGTCTATATTGCGCATAATCAGCTGTTAGCACTGGTAAGCGCCTTTGCTATTGATATCCAAATGTAACATGTTTGAAATTAGTAACTTGAGAACAAAACTGCCAAGCTACATGACCCACTAGGTAATAAGAGTAGGAGTGCTGTAACGATTTGCATATTTTCTCCAAACCTCCATAACTTCGTGCTGTAAAGAGTTGAGTAGAGTGGACACAAAAAACAAAATGCCCAATGTCCACAGTAAACATCATTTCAATAACACTCAGACTGTTTAGTTATTTAGTTATTAACTAAACAGTTACAGTTACTCTCTCTGCATCTTGTACTGTTGAGCAGATATTTTGTTATTTCACATTTTTATGCGTATGTATTGCAGCCAGATTTGATTTCTAATGAATCAGCTGGTATCAGCAGAAATTTTACAGTAGTAGGTGTCTATGCATCAACCTACATTTAGACCTTAGTATAATTCTAATGCACTGTATATGTATTAACGCTTTGTGAGTTTTATGTTTGCTTGCATGTTTACGAGAGCTCAGCAAGTGCAGCCTTGTCTCACACCCTCTCTCAGATCAACTTTTTGCTTTCAGTGATTGATTAATCTTTCACTTTCTGCATAGGTGGACTTTGTGCGGAGTGTGACGGCAGGGGACCACCTGCGGGAAGAGGAGCACATGGCTTTGGAGAACCTGCTGGCCAACGTACCTCAGTCTCGAACCGTGAAAAGTAACAGTCTTGAGCTCACCCCTTCCAACACCCCCCAGCTCTCTCCTGCTACCACCCCTGCCAACAAGAAGAACAGGCTCCCCATAGGTAACGGAATCCACAGCCTTAAAGTCTCCGTCTTCCTCTGATTTTGATGTGCTCAGTATGATGCAACCTCTTGAAATTTCGTTGTGTGAGGATCTGAAGGATGGTTTGCTATAGCAGTATCACAATTTGAAACAGGGAATAGAAGACAGAAGTCTTACATTTTGTCTAATGAGAAGAAAAATAAACAAGTAGAGCTGAGCGGTGATGGCTAGTGAAAGGCCTGTTTTATAGGAAGCTAATGAGCTTCTTCTCAGCTTGTTATGAAGATAATTAGCATGGCCTGGATTTGGGCTCAATTACAGAAATGACAACCAATTAAATTACCAAATATAAATGAACTCATTTTAATTGGAATAGATGGAAAAGATGCATAGACTACCCTTCATTAGCATTTTCTGGACAAATGATGCTGTACCAACACCCCATTAATTAGAAATGAATCACTTGTGCTTGCTTCTCTGAAATATGACATTTATTGTGATGTACTGTACACAGTCTTGACTTGATACTTGAATGACTTTGAATTCTGAGATATACTTTGTATTCTCTCTCCAACTCCTCCTTTCCCTCTTGTGCATCCAATGAATGACCAGGACAACATTTAGCCGCTATAACATCCTGGGACCCCACAACCACCACTCTGTCTGCTCACATTCCAATAGTAACCCCTTTTGGTGGGTAGTCTGTTAGTTTGTTATAGCATAAAACATCCTAACACAAGTGTCTGTCTTATTACCCAGTTCGTGGATAATTCCAGTTCGTTTCAACCTGGCATAGTCTCCTAAACATGGAAATTGTGGCACAGGTGGCTGTGCTAATTGTGCATTCGCCACCCCAGTTTAGAGAGGCTTAGGGAAAAAGGCCTATAATGTGCCAACTAGCATAAGCAACATGAATTTTATGTGAATAGTTTTACATTTAGGACCAAAAGTTAATGCAGAAAGAAGGCATCTGCAACGGGAACTAAGGTAACTTATACACCTGTACATTTGGGGCAATATGCCGGCTGACTGGAATTATCTTTCTCATCCTGCTCATCGAGACCACGCTCTGCGCTGCATCGTACTCATGCCTTATCATTGTTCCTATTTGTGCTTTCCGCATATATGTTTTTGCCTTGTGTAGTGCTTAAGCTCATTATTAAAACTAGATATTTAGAGTTAATATGTTTGTCCACTCACAAACAAGTTTTTCCCTTTTTGCTTCATCACTCAGCGGAATGTGGCTATTCATTACCAGGTAGAGTAGGGGAAAATGAGGCTTTCTTTCTGATGTGTGCCTGAGTTGTGATCAGATTAAGAAGCACATTTATGTAATTACTGTTCTGACAGTGCTATTGTGATGGTGTCTAAAAACACATTTTGCATCCACTCCTCAATACCTCAAGGATTTTGATTGATCATATTAGCCTTTATGTTTATAAATGAATTAGAGAAGGTGGTGGGCACATAAATTGAGATGTTTAAAATATGCTTTAAAAAATGCTTTAAAGAGGTGATGTGATTTTTATTATATGGTAATATACTCATCATCTTTTAGTTGTTCTGTCTTGTTAAGTGACTCATACTGGTTTTAGACTTTGGTAAAACTTAACCAGGCTTAATATGATGTGGCTGCAAGTTCTGATTATTTATATATATATATATACACACACATAAGCTGTATTTATACACACACATACACGTAAGTCTCTTAAGTCTTGGATAAGTCAGGACCAGGATTCAAGACCATCAAGGAACCTGTACAGTAGCAGTCCTTTTTTTTTCTTTGGATCACTGAGCTCTAGAGTCATAGCCACAAAAACACAAGATTGGATTTTTAGAGGGGGCATGAGTGTTCATTTTCGTCTGAAAATATAAGTTATAGGTTATATAATTTTAATCCCAGGAAAGGTACCGTGTTTCAGCAAACCCATAGTAAATAACAGGAGGAGACTTTCTTTTTAACATTTTTAAAATATAATTTAAAAACTGTCCGCTGTAGCTTTTTTGGTTTTCTAGGGCCATTTGTAGCAAAGCTGTCCAAGTGCTTGTGTTTGTGAAGAGCTTTTTATGCAAATGCTTAAAAAAATTAACTTATTACGAACTAACATCTAAATGTGGGAGATATACTCATTTTTGATATTACGCCAGTGTTCAGCTACACAAGGAAAGAATTAATTTAAAACTAACTCATGACATTATCTTTGTGAAACTGATAAAGCCATTGTAGCTTCTGGTTAATTTGGAAGCAAACATGTCATTTTTACTGCTTAAGAACAGCAGTTACATTGGTGTGACATACCAGATAAAACTTTCACGCTTTGGAGTAGAGCTGTTCATTTTCAGTGTTTGGTTGTTTATTTAAAAACGAATTCCAGATTTTTTTTTTTCCCTTAAATCTAACGTGTTTGGGTCAAAAATATCGCAACGCATTACTCTTTAGTGTGATTTATTATTTCAGAAATAATACTGGCTTTTTTATTTGTTCCTCACAATCCACCTACCAGCAGCTGCTCGTAGCCGCAGCCGTACCAACATAGCCCAGGAGGGGGAGGCAGAGGCCAGCTCCCAAGAGTCTCTCCAGGAGCTGATGCCAGAAGAGGTGCTGGTGATTTCACTAGGAACTGGTCCTCAGACTGTCCCTGGAATGATGTCAGAGAATGAGGTAATGTGACCTGAATTAATGCACTCATTTGCAGCAAAATTGATGATGTGATAAAATTTAATGTCATATTCTGTTCTGCCACTGAAGGGGAAGTAAGATTTCATAGAGTCTGTGCCAAATGATTGGTAGTGTTTTGTGTGTGCTCACAATGTTTTGCAATTGGAAGGACCACATCATCTTATGTTTAATTTTTGATCCACATTTAATTGTGGCCTGCTGGATGTGAATAAGGTAACACCTTAGAGTAACTGACAGTGTAATTTTACAACCAAACAAAAGATTTTTTTTTTACCTGCTCACTCTCTCTCATTGCTGCCTAGGTTTTGAACTTGCAGATGGCTGATGGGGCCCAAGGGGATGGTCACACTGACGATACTAAGCTGCATGGTAAACCTGACAAAACTTTGCGCTTCTCCCTCTGCAGTGACAACTTGGAAGGCATCTCAGAGGGTCAGTCTGCATTCTGATTACATATATTTGTAAAGCTATGTTTTTACTCTTATGACTTCTGAGTGATGTTGGTTTGGTTAAAAGCATAATTGCAAATATGTGTCACCCTTTTTCTATTGTCTTATCACATGGTACAAATTAACAAACAATAAAAGATAGTGATGCATTTCACTTTCACACCTGAATACTTGCAGTACTAAAGGTCACACTGTCACACGTCGTAGTGGGTCGTTGACCTATGACCCTGTTTGACCTTTTTCTTTACATTTTGTTTCTTTGGGTAGGGCCATCCAATCGTTCTAATTCTGTGTCATCTCTGGACCTGGAGGGAGAGTCTGTGTCAGAACTGGGAGCTGGACCATCAGGGAGCAACGGGGTGGAGGCTCTACAGCTTCTGGAGCATGAGCAGGGTGTGTGTGTTTGTGAATGTTGTGATTTTTTTTTTTTTTTTAAATGTGTTTTAGATTTCAGCAGTTTTTAGGAAAGCTGTTTACAAGCAGGTCCAGTCTAACATGCTCTCTCCTTTAGCCACCACTCAGGACAACCTGGATGACAAACTTCGAAAGTTTGAGATCAGAGATATGATGGGTCTAACAGATGATCGGGACATCTCTGAGACGGTCAGCGAAACCTGGAGCACCGACGTACTCGGCAGTGACTTTGACCCTAACATGGATGAAGATCGAATGCAAGAAATAGCAGGTGAATTTGTAGACATCCAGTCCCTGTCCTGCATGTAAAGCACATGGAGCCTTCTCTAATTGGAAATATCTTCAAGTTGGGTTATGTAGGTGAAGTAGTATCAAAAGGCATGCCCCTATGCTAGCATGGCTCTTTAACATTTGAAAAACAATTTAAAGTATAAATTAAATGACATTTATTAAATGCTGTGGCACAATTTCCCATTTCACTACTAAATGTTAGCTTTAAGTCTTGCATACTGTACATAAAGTAATAAAGGGAGTCTCAGCATATTTTTTTCACTCTAAGAAAAAGAAATGCATATTTACTGAATTTGCAGTTGCGTTCTTAATAATCAAATACACAACTGAAATGTATTTGTATTTGGTTCAAATAATGAAACTGTTTATTTTCTATTGCACACTGGCAGTAGCTACTGTAACTACAGTGGCAGTGTGCATAATTGTAATATGCTAATATATTTAAGATTAACATCTTTAGTAGGTTGTGGTGGGAAGATCCAGCTTCTGCAATGGTGACAATAACACAGGTTCATGTTTTTGTGAAACCAGCTGTTGAGACAATACTTGAATCTTGATCTTCTTTGGCCCTGTCTCCTCTGCCTCACTTTTCTTCCCAGCTTTCCCCTTGCCCGTCCCTCTCCCCTTCTTTCTCTCTCACTCTCTGACATTCACTCAGTCCCTGCAGTCTTATTGACCTTGGTTCCTTCTCATTTGCATCCACCATTTTTCATTCTTCGGAATATGGCGTTGGGGGACTTTTCCATCATTAAGTGAATTTACAGCGATTTCCTTATGTGTTTTCTCCAAGGGATTGGGTTATGAGATGCACATTAAATATCCATTAATACCTCATTATCCCACTGATAAGATTACCATGATAATGAGGCAGAAATTCTAATTGTTTCACTTCTTGTTGTGCCACTCATTTAATCATCCACCTGAAAGACAAGTACTCTGCGCCCCTACCTTGAAGACTGTAAACATGGACAGCGGGATAGAGCTCTCCCACCGCCAATGAGAGCCCTGCCACCGCCAACATCAGTACACACTGTTGCCCGCGTGCTGGCATGCAAATGTGCTCATGGTGTGCTTGTGCCTTGAAGTGGAAGTATAACATACCAGAGGTTGTGGCTGCCACAAGTTGACTTTTTGGTCTTAAGCCTTGGCCACTGACTCCCAGTCACACCTGCTCATTCTCCCTCACCCCTTCTCATCGTCCTCCCCATACTTCCACCTTGTTAAGCCACGACTTCCCACGTGGAGATTGGGGGACACTGTGAGGAGGAGGCTTTGTGGGAGGATGGGCAGTAATTTGGTTGTGAGTAATGTTGGACTTAATCAACAACTCAAAGTCATGGCCCTGGAGGCTAGGGCAGGGTGAGATATTACCATTAACATCTGACCTTTGGCACGGTGGTGTATGTGCCTCTGGGTCCCAGCAAGAGATGCACGTGATCTTCAACTCTCTTTATCTCTGTATGCAAAGATCACTGTTTCTGAAGCCCCATCCACATACCAAACACTGTTTCTGCTTATCTCAGTCTTTGGCCCTGTGTTGTAAGAAATTCATACCTGAAGGCCTAAAAAAATCAGGGAACAATATATTTTCTAAGTAATAAGATGTAACACGTGAGGTGAATACGTTTGGCACCATTTAGAGCTGTACAATTACTTTTTTTTATTGGTTGTTTGAAGAAAGAATAAATATTGATTAGGTAATTCATTTCACTCAGCAAGTACAAATGACAATGCTCTTTTTTAGCTGCTCATGTGTGAGTATTTGGTATTTTGATCTTTTTTTAGATCAATTTAAATTCATTTACTAAATTATTTAATTTGTTAATTTAAGAAATGGTGGATTATTGACGATGACATTAAATACCTTTTAGGCTATTTACATGGGAAAATTCCATACACTGTGGAATGGAATGGTAAAGATCAAAAATTCCACTTTTTACAAATGTCTTTTCGCTCAAGTTTCACTGCTGAAGGAGGTTAACTCTTTGCCCCCGTTCTTAGGGGCAGCTGCAGAGAACATGCTCGGCAGTCTACTGTGTCTTCCTGGCTCGGGTTCAGTTCTGCTGGACCCTTATGGCTCCACCATCTCAGAGACTACAAGCGAGGCCTGGAGCGTGGAGGTCCTTCCAAGTGACTCAGGTTGGGGAACCAGGTTTTTTCCGCAGCTGTGTACACCTTTTGACCGTGTTTTGCTGCTTTTGAATCTCACACTTTATCTCAATGACAGCCTTAAATGTAGTGCTGCATGCGCATGTGTGTTCACATGCAAATTTATGTTTGTTGGAAATAGTGGGTGTTGGGAGACCAGGTGTGGTTTCGCTGCATTCTATACCAAAAATGTGTGCATGCATCTGTCATCATATTTATATGCACTTGCTTGTCTTTCAAGACAGATCTGTCTGTGCCAGTAAAAGGCAGCTCAGGGTTTCCTAAGAGGGACCACCAGGTGTGTTTGCACCTGTGGTGGAGCAGTGGGGAGAAAAGCACAAGGACAGCAGCTGTCCTCAGTCACTTTACATGGTGTCACTTTTTGTATTTGGCTAGACCTAACATCGCATTGCTCTGACTGAGGCACATGTACATTTTGTATTTTTAGCCCTGCTATCACATGTCACTGTGCAGAAAATAAGTACATTCTTATAAAATACAGGTTACTGTTCCTTGTCTGTTCTTGCAAACTGAACATTCGGCCCAAACATTGTATTAATAAGATTATGTGCTTAACTTCTCCTTTTAAAAACCAGTGTTTTGTGAAAATGAGTAGAGTGCTTTATTAACTGCGTTAAGTGTTTCTTTGAAAAGCCTGAGCCTTATGTTAATTGAAGTAGTACACCATTTCAATATGTGCACTGCAAAAATGACATGCATGAGTGTCTTGATTGCTTTTTGTTCCGTTTGCTGCCCCTGTTCTGCTTGGTAATAGCGTGATCGGAGGCTTGCTTCGAGTAGAGCGCTTGTTTCATGGCTAGGCAGCAGAAAACTACACTCTGAAGAGCACTTCAGCAACACATTATTACTAACGAGCATGCAAATGAGTACTGCTGTTACTATGGAGCCTCTGGGTTCGACCCAACAGCTCCGTTGGGTAGCCAAAGAATTGGCCATACTAGGTTTATGGTTTGGTTTGGCAGTTATAAGATATAATAATGTATGCTTTGTTTGATTTTGTGCATATGTGCACACTTGGTTTCCCATGAATCATAACTGAGGAGGGGATGGAAGAAGAGAATGACCATCAACTGTTAGCTAACAGCCATGAGTACAATGGAATGTGACTTTTTTTTTAAATGGTACTTAAATGAAAGTACACATTCACAGGATATTTTTCTTTTGGCTTCATCGGCAGAAGCCCCAGACCTGAAGCAGGAAGAGCGTCTGCAAGAGCTAGAGAGCTGTTCAGGAGTTGGCAGCACCTCAGATGACACCGAGGTCAGAGAGGTCAGCTCAAGGCCCAGCACACCAGGCCTCAGTGTTGTCTCAGGTAAAAATCCCCCGACTTTACCCCCATGTACCTCTTTGTCTGCCTCTTTTTTCTCCCTTTCTTTATTTCTATTTTTGACTTCATAGTCCTTTTTGTCTTCCATAAGTTTTTTTTTAATCGGGCTAAATAAATGGACTGTAACTGTCAGTTTCTAACTCTCCTTGTTTCTGCATAGAGCGGTCATGTTGCTGGGAGGGTTTTTTAACCAGCATACTGGGGTCAGTGGAAATTTCTCTGTGCGACACCGAGGTTAATGCCAGTTGTCTTTTTTTGTGGGCTCAGGTGGACATGCTATGTTGACATGCATGAAGTAGCACCCCAAATTAGGAAGCCAGCGGTGACGTTCCTGGCTCAGCTCACACGATAACGTCCCATGGGATCAGGCCGATGGATAGTCTACGCATGATGATCAGTCTTTTTAGTGTCTTTCCCCTGACCCATGGGAGCTTACGCTACCAATTTAGAGTTCCCACCGGGTCCCATCTGAGAGAGACAATACAGCATAGTCTAAAGAGAAAAATCTCTCTTTTGTGTGAGAAACACTGAACATTCAGGTTCACTTTCCTAACAGTTGCTAAGCTGAAAATCTCACTGTAGAGGTGATAATGGGTTGCTTTTGTCCTGAATGTCAGCACAACTTGTTAATTTTATTTATTTGCGTGGCCCAGGTATCAGTGCGACCTCGGAAGACATCCCCAACAAGATCGAAGACCTGCGGTCAGAGTGCAGCTCAGACTTTGGGGGGAAGGACTCTGTGACCAGTCCAGATGGGGAGGAGTCAGGTCACGGTAGGAGAGTGTCACATCTCGCTAGGCTAATAAAGCAATCAGTCCAGTGTCTATCTGCTCAAAGCAGAACCAGCCAGCACTATCAATCCCTGTCACTTCTGCAGCTGCCACCAAGCTAAATGACCATTTTACCTTCTTCACTTCTAATTGTTACTAAAAGTTAATCTAGAGGTCAGGCTATTATGCTTGTAACTTAATGTTGGAAACCATTTTTTGAAAAAACTAACAGCAACGTGTGTTCCTATATTAGAAAATGTCAATAATAGTTATCTATCTTGTGTTTTTACAGGAGCACACCATCTGACATCTCCACCCTCTCAGGCTGAATCCTTACTGGCCATGTTTGATCCTCTCTCTTCTGCTGAAGGTAATTTGCACTCCCAGAGTGTTCTACAACCAATCAGAGCTAGACATGAGCGTCATACCTTTTGGTTGTGGACACACAGAACAGCTTGAGCTGTGTGAAAACGAATCAAAAGTGTGCATGCTCCCCTTATCCCAATTACTCCACATATTATCAGTGCAATGAGATGTCACTTTGTTTGGTTTATGTAGACATTATTCCTATCAGTGTTTGTTCCGGCTTCTGTACATTTTGTTTGTAGTGCAGGTGGAAATGTTTTGCAGACGAATGGTAAGTGGTTGAGTGTCTGTGGCAAGGTGAAGGGATGACAGGTTGAGAGACCTCACCCCAGGCTCTTTGGCACTGTCCCCTTGTCCCACTGTGCTCATGGCACCAGGCTGCCATTGGACTCTTTTCAGGAGAGAGAATCTACCCTTGGAACAGGTGGCCTACCTACACCCAGGGCTCGTCTCCCACTAACATCTCTCTTTAGCGCTCTTCCCCCACATCTGAGGTGTTTTTTCTACTGGTTTTATTATGTTTAGCAAGTACTTTTTAGAAACAGGTGAGATGCTGTACCACCTTCAATACTATCTTAACACTGTTAAATATGATTATCCATTGGAAAAACAAATTGCTAAGTCTGTGCAGTGGGCTGGTAAATGGTTATTGGAATATTAGCGTGTAATGAAAACTACTCATACAGTGCTAAAATAGTGTCCAAATTCATTCATTAAAATATATTAAATTTTTTTATCACCTCAGGTTCCTCCACTGGAACAATAGTGAGGCCCAAAGTGCACTATGCCAGGCCCCCTCATCCTCCTCCTGACCCTCCCATACCTGAAGCTAGTGCCCTGGGGCCAGAGACTCGCCATTCTTTGTTCACTCCCCACTGCTTGGTCCAGGCAGAGCTGGAGCACACCAAGCAGCGCCACTCCTTCCCCGACAGGCTAGTCCGCAGCCGCAGCTCTGACATTGTGTGCCCTGGCCGCCGCCCCACAAGTGACCCTGGCCTTAACCGGCGGGTAGCAGTTGAGGAGCGTGACCCTGCGGGGTCATTCATCTCAGGACCATCCTCATCCCCCAGCAAGGACAGCCTGAAAGGAGAGGTAACAAACTGCAGTGGTGCTCTGAGTTACTGTGGCCTATTATTGGTACCCTAACCCTATTATTGGCAGTTATATCTGCATTGTTTAATCTTTCTGTTTCCATTCAAAGGCTGAGGACAGAAAGGACAGTGATGATGAGAAGTCTGATCGCAACAGACCATGGTGGAAGAAACGTTTTGTGTCTGCCATCCCAAAAGGTAAGAAAACTGACCACTTGGTCATTTTAAGCATGCCCTCTTTCCAAAAGTGAAAAATAAACTTTTGTACGTTTTAAAGGTGCTCTATTTGATTGCAACAGTCCTTTATTTTCTGTTGTGGGGAGGAAAAAAAGGTTTAATCACAACTGACAGGAAATATCACACTATAAAGAGCAGAGCGAAAACCAATTTATAATCTGAGGAAAGGGAATGATCCTTGTTGTCCACTCCCATCGCTGATGTTCCAGTTGGAAAATGATGTTTCTTGTTGTTTGAAGTTACTCCTGAGACGCATCCAGTCCTTTTTCTCTCACGTCTCACTGGCTGCAGATTTATATAGACTTTTCAAAGCTAATCAGTCATCAGAGGAGCTTTAGCTGCATGGATTGTATGGCTGTAGCCCTCCCAGCAGTGCTGTCAGCCAGCAGCTAATGGTCATTAGATAGACCTCTCTGTCATCAGCACTGATAGATGACACATCTCTTGTTGCAGTTCTACTCTACTACCATCTCTAATACATCTGTCTGGAAAATAATGAGCTGTGCCCACATGGAATGACTGCTTATTACTCTTTGAGATAATGATGTTTCTTAAGTAAACATTGAATTGATATTCACAAAATGGAGGACAGTGTGCATACAGAAAAGTAAAGAGCTGTGAAGCCACCAATCTTCCGCCAAACCTCTGTAGAGCCCGTTGTGTTTGTCCTGTTGCTCTGCATGGTGATGCACAGTCAGTTGTCCCGCAGAGCGGCAGCCGTGTGTGAAAGGCCAACCCTGTCTGTTGTGTTCCTCACAGTGCTGTATTGGACGGCTGAGAGTGATGTCCCAGGTAATGCTCCTGTGCTGTTGTCATTGGACTAGCTTTACTGCTACAGCCAGCGGCTGCGTGCTCATGCTGCTTCGTAGATGTCGCCTTAGAGCTGTAGAGCTGCGATGTGACATGGTGTAGCCTGAGTTCACACCCACACTGCTCATCCATGCATCCATTTTATCACCCCTTACTATTCATTTGTTTTTGGTTTTTAGAGCATTTTACTGTATGGAGAATACAGAATATCAATATAGACAAAACCACCAATGTTTCCTCTGTGTTTGTCATTAAATTGCTCATTGTCTCTTGTTTGTCCTGTTTGCACCTTAGTGTTAATAGGATAAACATCACTAGAATTGTTTGACACCCAAAGAGACCTGACTTATTTATAAGGAGGTAAAGTGGACCCTTGTGATATTCTGGTTTAATCCACCATTTCACCATTTTAGCTTAGTAAATTTCTACACTACATGTATCCTTTTGGCACTGTATGATGCCATACATCCCACATTAAGATTTTTTTAGCTTATAAAATAAAAAAAAATCATGGGTTTAAATAAAACCCATGAAAAAATGTCATAGATTTTACCAAAGGGGCTGCCAGCAAGTGAATTATGATTGCCTGGTTCTTTTATGATGGTGAAAGTGGTGTAACTTTACCCAAGTCAGTAATCCCTCAACTCTCCTCCACAGCTCCAATGGCAGCATTTCGCAAAAGAGACAAACAGGAGAAAGATGATATTGCCCAGGAGCGTATTTCCCAAGGTCAGTCCTGGTTTGTTTTAATTGCACTTTTGATTATTGATAATAATCCCCCAATGAGCATTTGATATGAATGCAAATTATTTGTTCATTTTGTCAGATGACCCATTGCCCAGGCTGAGCACTCAAGCCCAGGCAGCTGAAGACATCTTAGACAAGTACAGAAATATCAAGAGGCCTAGCCCAAGTGATGGTGCCACAGCTGGAGCATCCTATGATAGTACAGGAGGTCAGAAAATAAAATACTAAATGTATGCATTTCACAGACACTCACTGAAGTTTGGGTTTAATGATTTTCATTTTGTTTTTGATTATTTTCACAGATCTTTGTGTTGAGGAGAGTGTGCACGACTCTCCGAGAGAAGACACCCTGCAGAACATTTCAACAGATGACCTTCCAGACTCAGCCAGTCAGACAGCACAGCAGCATGACTTCAAGTTTTCCTTCAGGTCAGACATTGACAGTGCTGCTGTAAACCTCAATACTCAAATTGCAATCACTCATCTCTCTCTTGTTTTCTTCTTTCAGTGATGCAAAGAAGAAGTTGAGGTTGGCACTGTGTTCTGCAGACTCTGTGGCTCTGCCCATCATGGCTCCTGCAACGACACGAAATGGGCTGCCTGACCACATGGAACCTGAAGGTAAAAGTGTTTTTGCACTCAAGATGCATACGCATAAGATCCTTGTTCTTGAATTTGGAGTAGGCTGTTCTTTCCTCTATCCATGCTAGAAGTGATATCATATATATGTAAAAGTTGGCATTCCTTATTTTGAAAAGGCAAAAAGACTAGCACATATTTTTTCCAACAGTATAATGTTTAATTCACATGTAGTTAGTACAAATGTTGGTTCATTATAAATTATTTATAGTTAATCTTTAATTTGCTATCAAGGTGGATGCAAACTTTTTCACTTTTGTGATCTTTATTTTTTTTGTAAAAAATTTGCATCACCTTTCATGCGATTTCTATCTAAAGTTGTGGGAGAGGTAAGAGTTTTTTTTAAGCGAAACTTGGAATAAAATTTGATCTTCTAGAGTTTAGGTATCTCCACAGAAAACCTGTTACAAGCCTTTAATGTTGGCATGTTGCCTTACTTCTCTAAACTAAAGCTTTGGGGCAAGGGTGTAAGAACAGAGGAGGTTAAAAGAAAATTTCTGTGGTGTCAGTGATATATCAAATAATTTAACCATCGTGAATGATTTAAAAAAACTTTGTGTATCCACATGTTACAATACCTGGCAAAAGGTTACCCTGATGCTGAACAGAACGAAAAGACAAAGTTCCTAAGCTCCTCTCACACACCCCAAGGCATGACTATAGCAGACACAGAACCAAGAAGCATCCTATGAAATGGTTAACAGTAAAGCCACAAGACTCAGTCTTTGTTCCCATCAGTCACATTGTCATGTGGAGGCGGCAGGTTGATCAGATTACAGCAGCCGTTCTGTTGTGAGCTGCGAGCAGTGTTGCATAATGCCATCTCCCTATTGTCTTTTGTCCCAGACAATGAGATCGTCTGCTTCCTCAAGGTCCAGCTCGCAGAGGCCATCAACCTTCAGGATAAAATCCAGATGGCCCAGATCCAGGAGACCACGCGCTGTGTCAGCCGCTTCGATGCACGCACCTGCAGGAAGCTGCTGGCTGCCATCGCGGAGGATTACAGGTACCTGGCGGCCTGGAGAGATGAGGAGAGCTCACTTAAGAGTACCCCATGGGTCTTTCATTGTGTTACATTTTCTTTATTCAGTGCGTAATGTTGTTTTAGGCAAGAGATGTAGTCAGCAATATACTGGCCATAATAAGATACAACATTTTGTCTGTTTGCTTTAGAAAGCGGGCACCGTACATAGCGTATCTAACCCGGTGTCGTCAGGGCCTGCAGACCTCTCAGGCTCATCTGGAGAGGCTCCTCCAGAGGGTGCTAAGAGACAAGGAGGTGGCCAATCGCTACTTCACCACAGTCTGTGTTCGGATTCTACTTGAACACATGGAGTCCAAGATGCTTGACTTTATTAAAGGTATATTAGCAGTTTCATTTTTCTTGTAACTGAGCCGTTCTACCCGAGCAGATTCAAATGTTCCTCCACTGGCGTTCGCTGTTACCCTCCAAAATGCACAATTTCCTGTCTACCATTGTAATGTTTGGTATACTCAATATTCAGAAGTTATGATATTTCTGTTGTTATGACTCGACAAACAGCAGAAGTGAGCAGGCTACAATGATCACAGATTTAATAATATAACGGTATTCCTATTCCTTTCCAACAACCTGTAATTCTCTGGGCTGGTGTTAACTCTTTTTTTCTGCTGCCCCACAGCATTTCAGGGGTGCACAGCAGCGGATGACAAGACTGCAGCAGTGGAGGATTTTCTACGTTACTTGTATGGCGCCATGGCCAGTGATGCCATTTGGCAGTATGCAAGTGAGGACCAGCTGCAGGATGCCCAGATGGCGATCGAGCGCAGTGTTATGAACCGCATCTTCAAACTGGCCTTCTACCCCAACCAGGATGGAGATATTCTCAGAGACCAGTGAGACCAGTGTTTTCTACTGTTGTGCTATAAAGATTTCTGCAGAGTCAGAATTTTAACAAAAGTAATGTTAGTTGTCTTTAGTTCTGCTTCTAGCGGTGAAGGATCAGATGTTTTCATTTAGTTGGGTTGTTTGAGGACCCCAGCATAGTGGACAAAACGGAATAAGTGATCAAGCAGCCAGTGTGTTTCAGTGTTTTTTAACTTTTAAACTGCTTCAATGTTTACACCCGTGTCTCAGTAATTGTAGTGTGTGTATAGTGGCCTTTGTGCGCAGGCATGTGAAATCAAAAATACAAAACGCTGTGATGCTATTACACGTGATGCTACAGTTTAACTGCATCTTAATATGAATAGAAAGGTGTTCTCAAAAATCCAATTGTAAGTCATATTATTGCAAAAACCCTTTACATGTGTATTGTCATGTCGCTGTAAACCATGATTTTTACCTGATAATGTTAACAGATGGATTTCTTTTTTCGATATTCTAGTGAATATAGTTGATAGAAACTAGTGGAAAAGATGTATTCAACCAAACTAGTTATTATTTGGGTTAATATGTTATCAGAGCAGCTAGACCGGTCTGATTAGTCAGACGTGGACTCGGTCTGTTGTCATTTACTTTGTTGCATTGTCTCTCCCAGGCTTTTCCATGAACATATCCAGCGGCTCTCCAAAGTTGTGACGGCCAATCATAAAGCTCTTCAAATCCCAGAGGTATTTTCTCTGTGACATTTTATCATGACTTCCATACAATTATGGAAAAAAGGAATGAGATGTTCTCTTATTAATTTTTTTTCTGGTTGCAGGTTTACCTGAAAGAGGCTCCCTGGCCCTCCGCCCAGTCTGAGATCAAGACCATCAATGCATACAAGACGCCACGAGACAAAGTCCAGTGTATACTGCGCATGTGTTCCACCATCATGAACCTCCTCAGTCTGGCTAATGAAGACTCTGTCCCTGGAGCAGATGACTTTGTCCCTGTACTTGTCTTTGTCCTCATAAGGGTGGGTCTCTTATCCCCTCATACCTCAACACTTAGCTACAATTAGACTTGCAACTAAGTTGTATTTTCTTAAGGTGCAATTTCTTGGACAGTGGAGAATTTAAGTAAAGATCACTTATGGACTACTTGTCAATTAAGACTGATGATTATCATCATTCGTATGTTTAGCTCACTATAAAGACTGCTATCTGCTAACCTGTATAGATGTACTTTACATATTTATGATTTTAATCTGTAAGGCGTTCCGTGAGGTACTTTCAGCAGCTAATGTGGGCTCATCCCCACGTCTCCTCCCTTCCAGGCAAACCCGCCCTGCCTGCTGTCCACCGTTCAGTACATCAATAATTTCTACGCCAGCCGGCTGAGTGGGGAGGAGTGCTATTGGTGGATGCAGTTCACCGCGGCAGTGGAATTCATTAAGACCATCGACGAACGCAAGTGAAGCAGAACAGCCACCTGTATGGGCAGACTGCGGGGGAAGGAGCCGGGAGACTGGGAGACTTCCCAACCAACTGCTCCCTCTGCACAGCTTATAAAACCTGGCCCTCAGCCTGCTCTTTATTTGTATAGCTTGTACATAGCCAGAGACATTGAAAGATTAGAAAATATATATTACTGTACGTATGTGGACTGATCCAGGTTTCAGCCGTGGTGAAATACGGCCTTGGGTAAAAAGATCTTCTTTGAACCTCATTTGGATTTTTCCTTTTATCTTTTCGTCTCTTCAGCCATGTTTCACCAGTAGGAGTCTGTAAAAGGAATTTTCTATCCACACAATTACCAATAAGACATTAAATCAACGTAAAACATAATCCTATATAAAGGGACCAGACTTCCTTAATGTGATCACTGATCTTTTTCTTCCCCCCGTGTTAGAGGGAAGGCCAATTAAATTACGATATAATGTTCATTAAATGCATTGTAACAAGGGGATTTACAGTGCGTGATAGTTACTGATGGGATTTACTAACTCATAAACACTGAGATCAATTCACAATAATCATACTACTTACGAGGTTAGTGTATCAGATATTAGGGCAGCTTATTTTGTGAACTGTATACTTCACTTTATTCCCAAAAATGTGTCAGTAAACAATTTGGACGTGAGGGCCCACATATTTATATGAAATAAAATGTATTCCTGTAATTCTATTTAATGTTTTGTTGGTATGATTATCAAAAAAATGAAAATGCATATCATGCCCATTTATGATGTAATGATGATGATGATGATGCAAGTAATATTGAACTAGCTTGAAAAGCTTCAGTAAGGAAGGCACCTTAGTGAAGAGCAGCCCTGAGGTGGGGATGCTGGGCAACTGTTATACAGGGTCATCTCGTGCAAAATGGGATTGAAAATTGTGCCTTTGATGCGGGGCGCTCTGTATAGGTAGTTATTTTAAAAAAAGTGTTGTATTTATGTTATTTTTTTTAACTCGGCATAGGTATTATCCCTTCTTCCTCGTACACATCCACAGACACTCCAATGGGCCAACCATGTAGAAACTTTGTCCAGTGCTCGCTGAGGCAATGCAGGCATCAACACATCACTGACTATCATGGCTCTGTCCCTTTAATAAACTTGAGTTTGAACAAATGTACACTTCTAGTATCTAGATCCTACCTCAAGAGTTGAAACCAGTGAGCCTGATGGTCTGTATTCAGTTAACTGTTCTGCACTGGTTGACAACTGAGTACTGGATCACATTTGCACTGGTGGAAAATTGTGAAACAGTGATGGGAAGGGAGTAAATGTTTGATACTGAGCTGCTGTGGTGCTTGTACTGGTCACATCACCCTTAATTTAACACAACGTTGTTAGTGAACAAAGACATTTAATTACTAATCTAATACCTAAGATGCCACGTGTGTGTACATGGGCAGACTAGTGAACAATTGGAGATTAGCACTCTACCTCCTCCTAAGTTTAAGAAAGGGACTCGTGTTTATGTGCACTTAACATTTGTTTCTTCCCCACTTTGGCGTGCTGTGGTATCCTAGTGTCATTGTTATCTTTCCAATTATCGTACAAGCATGACCCAGAAATGACTAAAACTCTTTTTCTCTTGAAATCCTCTGCTTCGTTTTTGTGCACAGATGTGCCACATGTATCATAGTTTTCAATAATCCATTTCTTTTAACAGTAAATGAGCTGACAGCACAATACACAGTAGGCTAGAAGAGCAAATAATCAACACTATTGACTTGTTACTGACTTGCAGTGTATGCTAAAGTGGCTGGTGCGGTATATGAGTGTTGTTTTTGTCTAGTGAGCGTGTGTGAGACAAGTGCGTGATTGGTTGACCCTCTGCCTCCTCTTGCATGAAGTCATCGAATGGTCTGTACGTTCTCAGTTATGATAAACAGAAGAATGGGATCTGTATCTGCCACATGCCAGTAATTGAACTTGCAAGAGGATGCAAAGCTTCTCGTGTCCGTGATACTTGCATATCAGAACTTGGTGATTTATTTTGCACAAAACAGATTTTTTTGTGTGTGTGGAAGATTTAACAGGGAGCAGCGCATTTTACAGTCTCAATACTTTTGGCCCTTTTCAAGTCATTTAATGTACATACACTGCAATTGATATTGCTAATCAGATATTATCCTGAGCAACTGACTGTTACATTTTCAAGCTGATGAACATCCACGTTTATAAGCAAAACCACAAATGCATTTTTTTTTTTTATAAGCACGTGCCAGATTTGTATGTGCAGTTCACTTCCTTGCAGAGTCGGTAATCAATTTGATGAGAAAACCATGCACTGGAAAATCAAGTTGCAGGTTGCATCTATACTAATTAGGTTTATGTGATGTCACTTTAATTGAAAATACATACTGCACAAATCTGATGAAATTATTTGGACCTGGCTTATGTTTCAGCGTTTCCTCTGAAAGCCGGTCGCAGCAGCTACCGATGACCCCAGTGCATTACTGATCAAAACAGCACATTATTTACGCAAAAATACTCATGAGAGCATCTATGTTTTCTTATTAAGCTCTGATTGTATGCAAACCACTGGGCAGTGGTGTCGAGTAAACACAGTGAAGCGTCGCTCTGTTCTACAAAGCTTTACTGCTCTGCTCCCTGTACAGTTGAGTTGAAATTCTGAGCGGAGAAAAAAACTTAAAAAAAACAAAAAAACTTCTTACTTATCTAATTTTACTTTAATTGTAAGCTTGCACAATTATGACATGCGGGGGAAACCGGTTTGTCGTTACTGTGATTAATGAATTATGTAATTCTTTAAAAATAATAAAAGAAGCAGAAGTTTTTTTCCCCTTTTAATTCCTGTATTGCTTCACCGTTCACGTACGGTCGCGTTTCATTATTTTGTGACTTCTTGGACAGTTGTAGGTATCTCTGGCCCACAGTTCACACAATAGAAGAGATGGCGGGGAAATTTATGCATGAAATATAATTGTTAGTGGGGGTAGTGGAGCAGCATCATCCAATCTAGCAGCCACAAATAGCAACCTCTCAGCAAACATTTCATTACTGCTGACAAGTGTACAGTGGATTGTAATTGGAGATATCCCCTCATCTAAAAGCTTTCCTTACTTCACCGATTGCCTTCTCTAATACTCATCTTTTTTTCATCATAAACTTCTTCGTGGGGTGCTTTGTGTCCCCTGATGGTATCTTTCAATTGTTAATTTAAATTCAAATTTTGGTGTGTGAAGTTAATTAGTTGCGTAAGCCAATGGCTAGATAGACCTGATTTGGAGATGTGATCTTTTTGACTGTGTGGCACTTAGCTGATTTGAGATACAAGGGGGCTTGGTTTTGTTTTGTATTAAACTGGCTTCTTGGCTCAGACTCGCTTCATCTGTGAACTAGAAGCAAAAAAAAAAAGGCTCCCGTGCACAATTTCTAATATATATATCAGTGCAGTGGAGTTTGTTTTACAGGTGCGGACAGATGGATCAAAGGAAGAAGAACGCGGTTGTTTGACTCATTCAGTTCTATGTTGGTGTCATTTTGCTGCTTGAGGACCTGAACAGGCCTCAGGTCTCACCCAGATGGCTGTGGAAGAACAGATGATCAGTCCAGCGGGGCTCGTGCATGGCTTCACACGCTCGTCTGCTGCCTCCTGACTGAAGGCGAACAGCGGAGGAGACCCTCCACCACCTCCACCCCACCATCGAACCGAGCCTATGAAATCACACAGTTCCTCCCATCCTGACTCTTCCTGTTCAAACACCTTCACAGGTCACTGGAAGATTCCGTCCACAGACTGGTAAAGTCTAATAGAGACTGAGACAAAAACCTGAAGGTATGTAGTTAATTTCCACTTGAGCAAGCAGTTGTCGGTTTTTTTTTTTTTTTTTTTTTATAGATCCCAACCATTAGACAGTTGCCACTGAGCTGCGTGAAGCACATGAACCCACCCGACGAACGCCGTGAGTCCGTCTTCCGCCGCACAGGTGCCTGCTGTTCCCTCGGTGACCTGCAGATGGCAGACGCGCCATTCCCGACGACGCGCTGCAGATCTGATCTGAGAGCAGCTCAGACAAAGAACAGCACGGGACACGACAGCTTGACATTTAAAACCAGCGGGCTGTCTGGAAATTCATGTGTGTTTTTATTGTTATTATGTATATTCCCCAAATATAATAATAATAATAATAATAATAATAATAATAATAATAATAATAATAATAACAATAATAATAACAAATAGACAATAACTTGTAGTAATAATCTAATGATAATGATAATGTCATATCACGGAGACACTTTTTCTTAGGTTTACTTCTCCAAACCGAGTGTTGAGCAAAGTTCCTCGTCGCGTTTCTCCTTTCGCGTCCGGACGTGCAGCTTGTTGAACTCATCTGGCGGTGGCGGGAAATCTTCACAAAGGACGAAACAAACAACGCCAGGCAGCAGCACGTCAATTGAATTAAATGTGTGTATGAGGGGAGGAAGAGGAGGGGAGGAAGAGGAGGGGAGGGGTCCAAATGAACAAAATGTCAAATACACATATTAAAACTTAAATGAAATAGCCGCGAGGATGCAGGCAGACGAGGAGATTAAAACTCAAAGGGATCCGGAGTCTCTGCGCCCCGAGGTGCTGATACTGTAAGAGATGCAAATAGAAAAAGTGAGTAGATTCTCTGTCATAATTCAGCTCAAAGTGCAGAGACAAAGGCTTGATGGAGGAGTTTGTGTCTGCTAACAAATAACCGAATGGCTGGTGCTCGACTAGGAAGTACAGTCAATATCAAGGCATGGAAAAGTGCTAATAAACAATAATCTTTGCAACAAATTCCCCATGCATGGGCTACTGCATTCCTGTGCACTTTTATTATAATATTAGGGTTTAATATAGGCGACATAAATATATATATGACATTGCCCATGTTTTCCTCCACTGCTCAGGCAAAAGTGTCAGTTACAGTGGTGCTTCTCTCCTTCCATATATTGTGCTTATATCATTAGAAAAAGGACAATTTTCACAGGCTCGGCTAATCACCTGTGAGAGAAAGAGTGGGTGGTGACATGAAATTGAACCAGTGGAAATGGAACAGGAATTAGAAGCACTTAGCCATCACATGTTAATGGCAGCAATCAACAGCCAATTACCCGGCGTACTTGAGTACCTTGACAAGTGCAGGTGTAGCCTACAACTAGCGCAGCATTTCCATAAATTCAACAGTAAACTCCCTCTCTGATTGAGCATGCATGTTTCATTGAAGTTGCAATTAAGCGGTATTGTTAGGGAAGTGTCAAGTGTGGATCGTACTGAAAAAAAAAATCCCTTAAGGGTAATAATAATGTGTACGGGCGCATGTAAATCAATAAAGCTCGTATTTGTTTATATTAAAATGACCTTTGTTGTTATTGCCTTGAGAAATGCTCACATTGCTTATTCGTTTGCTGATTTGAAGATTTCTAAATGAATGCTCAGAAATTTGCCGGCAGGCAGCTTTTTTTTTTTTTCCATGTGCAACTGGCCAGCGCCGCGGTGTCACCGCCTGGCACGGGCCTCACTGTGAACATGATCTAGGCTGAAGATCTGCTGCTGATGCTGATGATCTCTGTCACTGGGGTGGATTTCAGGGCTCAGCTCTGGCTGCTGCCCTGACAAGCAGGAAAACACACGCGCACAGACACGCCTCGGATGAACACGGCCGTACACACACTGCAAGGCCAGCGTCCCTGTATGACCCACTTTGATTATTCTGTCCTTAAGCAACAGGTGATGGGCTTCCCCCGAATGTCATCTGTGTCATTGGCCTCTGTTCAGAGACGGCGTTCAGGACCCAGGGAGAGCTGACTGGCAACATGCCCGATCTACAAGTGAGCTGTCCTATCATTGACATCAAGTAAGCCGAAGATGTCATGTCTTCATCTTGCGAGAGTTCAATCCCCCTTTCACGATGGATCAAGCTCTCTGTCGCTGGAGAGAGGCTGTGCAGATAAGTGTAGCGGGTCATGCTTCCTCCTGGGAATGTCTAGAAAATAACTCTGGATATACTGAACTATTTATTCTGGAACACCAGATTATAAATGCACAGATGATTCAACGAGGTGCTGCGATTTCTCTGTAAAAAAACGTGGTTTGTACGAGCCCTACATGAAGCGATATTGCAGCTACAGTCCATCTGGTGGTTATCGCTGAGCTGCTGTACTGAGCAGTGATCTCAGCAGCTGGTGGACAGACTCCACCTCGCAGACTCTGGAAAGGTTAGCAAACTGAAGAAGAAATGGCTTGCAGGGGAATGTGTGTAGGTTCATATTTAATCTTATTTAAAAAAGAAATTGTAGAAAACATCTGTCAAAGTCTTTATTTACAGAAACAATAACAATTAGACACTCACCATTACAGCTGTGTTATTCATATAGAAGCATATACACCAATTTAATTCCTGCTCTGTTAAGATGCTGTATTATTGCTGGTCAGTGACTAATAGTGCAGTCTTCACATGAAGCAAACATATTTTATTAAATTCGATATATTACAATATGACCATTGACAGTCCATTAACTTTTAAGAATGACCTGTCCTTTCCCTCTTCTTTTTCTCTCTTTTGTTTGCCCTCAAGCTACTTGACTTGTTCTACTTGACTCCTGAACCATTTTAATATCAGGCTGCCATGGGTTTCCTTCCTGTAAGGCAGCATCTTCATATTTCTGTTTCTGCCCTCCCAGAATCAGAGATAAAAACGGGAGAATGGTGCTGATATTTTCTACTAGTGTGTATTTAAAGAGGTAGTGACCCTTTTAATGTTCCTTTTTAACATCATGGAGAGTGCACAGAGCACAAAGGTTGAAAAAAAATATTCATTTGGCAGTAATAGTAACGTTAAAGCGCATGCGTCTTCATGCTTCATTTGGTAAAACACCAAACATGTTGATGTTTGGTGGCATTCATACGTTCATCTTTGGTTTCAGAACACCGTGCAGTACTTATTCTGCACATCGAGGGCCACTTGACAAAGCATCTGCTATAATTGTAGTTTGCATTTTTAAAATCGATTTTACTGAGGCGAAACGTTTGAAAATGAAAGAAAACACACTTGTTCAACAGGCCAGTTCAGATTTGTTTAGAACTAGATGCAACAGCTAGTTAACACTTCATATTAATCACCTTTGAAATGACATCAATAAAGCAGCCCCATGGAAAAATGGCAATTAAGCATTTATTGGGCCAACGTGATCAGTGTTGTCAGAGGTCATGTGCAGACATCAATGTCAGTGTGTGTGTGTATGTGTGTGTGAATGGATGTACAGTTTGTGTACTCGTGCATGCTAAACGTGGCCCAAGTTTGTCTTTATGACAAACCTCCATAAAAGATGGTCTTACCGCAGCAAACCTCTAATGCTCCATCTCTCTTTCGCTGGCACTTCATTTCTTACTCACAGAGGAGTCCACGGTGTCCAAATATATATTAATTAAGGGTTTCAAAAACAATAATGGTGACAATAAAGACAGTCCTCCGTCTTTGTCCGCTGCGTTCTGCCGTCAGACAACATTAGGGAGCTTGTGAGAGGAGATGGGAGGAGGAGGGTATGGAGGAGAGATAGAGCTCTGTCTCTCTGGAATGTAATCTCCCTGATGTTACATGGTGCAGCCTAAACTGATAAATTGCAGATTAAATGGCGGCCACACTCCACTTCACCCTACAGCCTACACCACACCCCCTTAGTTCCTCACATTTCTGCTATTCACTGCCTTCTTGGCCTGTCAATTCTGCCTAATCGTGAGAAGCACTAAAACACCAGGTCTTGACAGAGTCAGATCAAGAATGATGAACATCTCTCAATGGCAAAAGACTCGTGCTCTTAACTCCACTAGAAGGCTCGCATCACTTATGCAGAAATCAGTGGCGTGCCGGCATCCAGAAATTATGCCTGCTGACAGGAGATGCATGAGGTGCGCATTGTGCGGCAGGAGCAGCCTTGACAAGTTATAGTTAACTGCAGCAATGGCGACCCCGAACACAAAGGATACTGTGGCTTATTAATGGTGGAGCATCCGTGTCAATAATCCCTGCTTTTGGGTTGTGTCCAGAGTCATGCATCTTTCCACTACGAGTGGCACACATATAAACACACACTGTGACACACACGCACAAAGAACACAGATTTTCCCGTGGTCTCTGGAGTTATGGTCCAGGAAGGGTGTGTTTTTTTTTTTTTTGCCTACAGAACGAATAGCACACCAGCTGGGGGAAAAATGAAAGGTGAACATAAATATCAATATATATGCCCGTGTTTAATTATTTATCTTTTTTCTCAAATAAACCATGGCTGGCAGGGCCCCCTCCCTGACCTAATCCATAGGCATGAATACAAAGAAATAAGTCCTTACTGCATGTTACTGATGTCGTTTGTGGAAATATTTGTAATGTATATTCTAATTTTTCTGAATAAATTAGACAGAGGTGCATTTTCATGCAAATTTATTCAAGGGGAAAGGAAGAAGAGTGTGGGGGGTGCGGTAAGATCTGCCAGATTATGCATAATTGTAGTATTGTAGCCCTCATTTCTACATCTAGCTCCGTATTGCGTGGTCATTAAATTCTAAAATAATGGCAACCTCACAGCTTCTCTGTCCTAATTGCCCCTTCCATACAATTGCCTTCTCAAGACAAAATGATGAAGTGTGCTGTAGGATGTGTTAATAAGATGGTATTTTCTAACCGAGGAGGACAATGCTTTGGAGTTGTGTTCTGAGTGTATACCAAGTAGAGTGATTTCACTCCGTCACCGTCTTTTTTATTTGTTCACCTTTTTTCCTGTTTGTTGCCTTTGAGGTAGCAAAGCAGCCAGGCTGACTGTAGTTGTGAAATATCAGGAGGAAACTGGGATTTCATCTTGTCTCCCCTCATCTCACTATGTGGAGAAATCAAAGAGGCAAAAGGCTCATTAATAAAAAGACGTGTCTCTAATCCACTCAGTGGTTGGGAGAAAATTTCTTTAATGAAATGCAACATGTTACCTAATTGCTGGGCTGCATCGAGAGTTCCGTATACATTTCAAAGAAAAATATGCATGAATTTCAAATGTAGTATCTCTCAATTGAGACCAGATATGAGTGAGAGGAAAGGAAAGAGAAATCAATCTTTGTGATGATGTATGAAAAGGGCAAGCTCTGCGCCCAGCATGTGCTTTTCCTCATTACCTTTCATTTGGCAACCGAGCATCTTCCACTTGCTGCAAAATAAACAACTTGAATGCAGCGTGATGATCCTCGGCCGTCTGTGGCCACAGCGGAACGCGCATGTCCTCATCTGCGCACACTTGTAAACACACATTTCAGACTTTAGTTGCACTTGCATGATAGAAGGTTATTATAACGTGTTTAAAGGGTCCCCCAGTGGACATTTTGTCCATGCAGAGACTTGGTGGACTCATCACCAGCAGTTGTGCAGTCCTGATGTGTCTGTACCACAGGCCATCGCCCGCACACACACACACACACACACACACAGTACATGCACTACACCCCAGAGTGCTCTCCTTGTAGCCTAACTCACCTAAACATCCTCTCAGCTCATTCCGCCTCTGACGTTTAGCCATGCTTCATCTCCACATCCTTAAAAGCAGAAATTAATGACAAGCACAAAGCTGCTCATTTATAATTGCTTCATTATACTGTTGTGTTCTCCTGACAATAATGGTGTTGCTGGTGTTTTTCTAATTATATGGCATTTTTTTTGCTCGTTATCAAGGACTTCAGGTAATTGTGGAGAAAATAATGACTGCCTGCCTGCTTGCTTTCTCTGTCTCTCATGGATTGCACATCACAAACAGTCTCAGTGCAACCCAGAGCCTTATCAAGTAGGCTGCTATGTTGCCTTTTAAAGCTGACTCCATTTACACCGCTAGTCATCAGTGGCCCAGTGGCTCAAACGTCTCTAATGAGCAACTTGTATTCATGTGTTTAACTTTAGGTTTATGACAGATTACAATTAGCTTCTATTTTTGTCGTTCTTGTACCACAGACTTTCCTAACTAATTCTAATTTTTTTGTGTCGCTTCTCTTGCCTCCCGTAAGCACGAGGTGACTGGGACAATTCAGGAAACTCACAAAAAACCCGAACTTAAACTATTTGAACCGCAAATGAATAACATGACGCTAAGAACAGCATGCATCAAATCCCATTCTGTGACTGCATAAATCTCATATGAGAAGTCTCAAATTTGATTTGCAACAGTGACGATAACATCACTAATAATGCTGTCTGTGTAGTGTGATTTCATTCAACTGCAGAGAGATTAGTGATTTGCATTTAATACCCGGTGTGCTCCGCTGTTCTTTTTTCATGCAACATTGCCGGATATGGATGACATTATAATAATTAAACAACATTATGGACAGAGGACTCTTTGCTATTTGCTACCATGTGTAATGGCAGCCAACGCAGTTATTTCTATTTGAAGAATGCATTCATGTGTGAAATAATAATACTCCCTGCAGGAATACCGTTGTCATATTTTATTCATCAGTATAAAAAGATGAAACAGAAAAACATAATAAAAATGAACTCTCACTCTTTATTTCCATCTTTCTTCCTTTTGTTTTTAATTCTGCTGTTGCAGCATCCAGCACCATTGCTGTCTGAAAACCTCAGAGGCGGACTTAATTAGTTGCTAAGAGAAAGCTGCCAGTGGTGGGGAGCTAAGAGAGTGGGGCAGATTTTAGTTTGGTCTGAACTTTGCTAATTATCAGGTAGGATGTAATTTTCTCTGCTCCCAAGAGATGCCCTGCAGAGAGCTGCACCAACTAAAAGGGGAGAAACAAGGCTGAGCCCAGAAAAAGTAGGAAATATTGCCCGCTCTCAACAAATCTTTTTGTTACTATTTCTTTTTCCAGATCACTTTTTCTCCTGTCATTTGTGGAGGCGTGATTACAGTCTAATACCGTGACACATCGCAAACACTACCTGAGAGGTAGTGAGAGGGCGTGGGGGGAGAACGTTTGCACAAAAAGCAGTGATCATGGACAGGTGGAATCAGGATGCGGCGTGTCTGTGAACGGGTAAAGCAAGCGCAGGGTGTATATCATTTATATCCAGCAATGTCTGAGCAGTGACAGGGACTGTGTTTAGCAGGTTCCTATCCCACATGCATCACATTATGATTCTGAAGTGCCTCAGACGAAAGAGGAGGTTGAATTGCCGTTGACCTGAGTGAGCTAAAATGACATAGATTCAGACAAATAGAGCACTGAGCTAGGCGGGAAAACAAGATGGATGTCTGGTGGCAGCACATCTGCACAGGCTGCCTCTCTCTCACTGTGTGTGTGTGTGTGTCTACAGTATTGGTGTGTGTTTGGTGAGCCCAAACTTTTGACATTTTCCCCAGATGCAGCACATCTAAAGCCGTGTTAATAGACTTACATAGGCGCAATTTAAATCTTTAGAAATTACGCAATTTCCCAATTCAGATTCTTTGAATGTTGCCATGACTCAGAGAAGATCCTTTTGCTGCACACAACTTGACATTAAATTTCAGGTCTATTCAGAGAGAGATCTCTGTGTTCTAAAATGTCAATGTGAAGTTTTCAGAGCGCCTTTTACAAGCTTCACACTTTAAATCTTGGCAGACTATTCTATGTGTGAATGTATCACCATGGTTGCGGCGTCTAATATGCACGCCCCAGTGCATTGAGAAAAGAGAGTACTTCTTCCTCACTTGGTTTAATTGTCCCTCAGAGACCTGTGGAATTGGAATCTAAGTGGAATACCAGTCTCTTTCTCCAGCCTCTCACCCCTCAAACACCATCACTACCCCCACACCCGCTTTCTCTTCCTCTCTTGGGTTCGGAGCGGCCGTTCGGAGACTCTTGATTTGGTCCTGTCTTTATTTCATCACAGGCATCTTCTCACTGTGCTGCTCGCCGTAGCGCTTGAGCACCACAGCGTTAGGCTTTATTAACCCCCCTAAGCAAGAAGTACCTAAGGGAGGTCAGACACTGGTCGCTTAAAATCTATTGTGACTTGTCTGAAAAATGAATAAATGAGCACATTATTTCCCCCCGTTCCACAGCCCCGGTGCACTGTTTGTCTAATCAAGTGCGGGAGCAGGCAAAGTCAACCAGGGTTGACATGCACATTTTATTTAAGTTTTTGTCTGTCAGAGGAGTTTAAATGTGTAATGAACAAAGGAGTGGTGATTTGAAATATAATCCCATTACACTGATGAAATTACAAAGACGACGAGAGTTCACAAATCATGCTCATTGTTTTCTATCATGAGCGATGCCCCTGTTGAGGTTGTGGCGCGAGGAGTAAGGGCAGACCGGGAATGAATAGTGACAGCACTTTGAGGGGAGTGGGAGCGCAACATAGCCCTGGCTTCAGTGCACCTCCCAATACAGGGAGATGCTAAGGGCTTTGTTCGTGTCTCTGCCTCTGCTCAGGACAAACCCATTAGAACGGGCCAAATGTGAAATTAAGAGTACAGAAAGAGCTGCGTGTCTGGTCAACGTGGAGGGAATGAGAGTATTCATATTTAAGACAGACAAAAGGGGAGATTACGACATGTTTTAATGAACTTTAACAGTTGTAACGTAATGCAAAGGAGTCAACATACGTAAGATTTGTTAACCTTTTCACGGGCTTCTTCAAGCCTGAGAGCATGAATGACATCAACAACTTATGACTGAACCACTCATTTCTCTTTTTGAGCCACGCTTGTAAGATTTTGTCTTAAGGATTAATATAGCTGTGGGCAGAAGCTGCAGAACTACTTTGATGTCTCCCTTTGATAAGGAGGGTGCTAACAGTCATGCTCAGAAAAAGTTGCATCTAACTCTAGGAAAAAAAAACATACATATTGCAGAAACTTCTGTTTTAGTTTTCTACAGCTTTAATTGGATGCCTCAGATGCCCCTTAAACAACATCATCTGAAGCTAATAAGACTTAAAAAGTACATCTGGCTCTAAAATGCTTACCATTTTTAACACTAATGAACTGAGGCATGCAGTAGCGATCGCCAAACTGTGAGGAGACGTACAGTATATTCGGGAGAATTCCCCTGCTGCACAGGAGCTCATAAAACACATCTGAAGACAGGAACTTGTATCTGGTTATTCGTGTTTAATTGGAGGCGCTGAGTGATGCAAACTAGGTTTTAATGCCCTCCCCTGCTGCCTGACTACAAGTAGCATCAGCGTTGCCACCCCTCCTTTTCCATCTATCCTCGCAGAAATGACCAAACATAGAGCTAATAACGACTAAAACACACTCTTACGAACTCCCTTCTAAATGTGGCAACACAACATGCAGATATTAGATGCTAAATGCGTCTAAATGCCACCTTTTTTTATTTCCTGGCACAGAAAGAAGCGCAAAAACATTGTGCCAATCCTGCCAAAGACACAAAGTTATGACTCATGTGGGAACTTTATTAAATCACGTTTGTTCCAGATTATTTTTGGTTTTTAAAGGCCTGGCCAATTTGGGTTGTGTTGGGATTTATACTGCGATACTTACGTATGTCAGCAGTCCCAGGAACTTGAATCATGGCTGCCCTCTGCAGGGGTGAAAAACGCAGCGTGTAAAGTAAGAACGCTGGGCGTCATCCCTGTGATGTATTAAATCTACATCCCTTGCAGCTGACAATGACATCATTCAAAACAGAACGACAGGGAGGCGCCACTAAACCTTCCGAATGTAGGGGTCATTCGATATAAATTTTCCTCAGCCGTCTCCCGTGTTGTCTTGCAAGCTTGGTTAAATGTCCAATTTTTTTGACACAAGGTTTTGTCTTGCACTGTTACGTTGTCTTTGAGGCTTTGATCTTCTCCGTGTACAATATAATAGCTCATCCTGTAAACATGAGAACAGATTGAATAAAGTATACTTTGCTTTCCCTTGGCTCTGGAAAACAGTTCTGTCATGTGCTGTCCACGCTCATCTCAGCTCTGGGCTGGCTACGGTGCCTTTATTCAATGTGACAGAGGAGAGCTGGGGACTCTTTCTCCTGGCACCCTGGTACACACCACACTGACACTCTCCTCTGAAGTGCCACATTAATTCTAATAAAGCGCTGCCTTACCAGGGCCCATGAAGACCAGGGCTGTTGAGTGGTGGGTGGGGGTGGGGGTGGGGGGATGCAGGGGCAGACGCTAGTATAAATACCAGGCTTAATGAAGGGAGGCAGTGGTGGCGCAGGTGGTGTGGCAGTGCAGGTGGCACCTCTCGCCCCCAGGCTCCTGGGTGAGTCCGCTGCCACTGCCACTCCAGGGGGCACAGCAGCAGAGATTGCATTTTAATTACCAGGTACACCTTGTCCTCCTGATGGGTCACCGCCTTGGTGGGAGTGAGTGTGCAGACGTGCCTGTTTTCAGACCGGCTTTATCTCTACCTGCGTGTTTACAATGAGATACTCCCCTAAATGTTGTAATGTAATGCTCGAGCACAAATAGGGGTCTTATTGTTCATGCTCGGCCTGTCTCCACTCAACATAACTAATTCCGTATATAGGAGAGAGCAGCATCTTGCCTGAGTTATGTGCACCTTTCTGCCTGTGGGGAGGCATCCATCCAGTCCTAGTCAGTGCTAACCCTCCCCTTGAGGAGCTCTATCCACAGGGAGGTCCACACCTGTTTCCTCCTCCCTCCCTCCTCAGTCTGGAAAAAAATCATCTTTCTCTTTCTTCCAGTGGTAACTCAAAACTCTTGACATTTCAAGCGCTCCTTTGGTTGGCAGTTGGACTTTTGAACAAGTGGTGTACCTGCGTTAGAAATTGATCATGGCTTTTCCCCCGCCGATCTCCCCCAACCTTGTACAGATTGGTGATGGGGGGTTGTATGTCCAGGACAAGTGAAGACCCCCCCCTCCCCCCTGCCCACTGGGGGAAGCCTCTGTCAGCACGCAGCAGCACTCTGCAGCACAGATGTTGTTGCATTGTCTGGAGCACCAAAGCTCGGATCAGCCCAACTGGGAGCTTCTACTCATTAGCTATTGTCTCTGTATGTCTGACTAGGCCTTTGATGAATGCAGCAGTTAGCTGATGATCACACACCAGACAGAGAGAGAGGAAAATTAATCTATCCATCCGCAAGATGCTGCACAGTTAAAACACACAATACCCAACCATGTTCGGCTTGTTCTAATGCAGCGATACACACCCGCAGCAGCGCTCGTCTCGCTCTTTTTCTTCTCTCAGTCAACATACTATATTATTTTAAGCTTTGTATTTACCATAAAGAGCATGGGCTTTAGGCTCAGGAAAATAAAAGGGCACTGTGTCTGCCACTTGAAAACTCCGCTCCCCTCTTTGCTTACTCACCCAGAGAAAGGCCAAACTATTATTTATTTAATTCGCCCTCTTTCCTTTCTCTTCCCCTGCATGCACTCACCCAGCCAGCCAGCCAGCCGGGCTATGAACACATTGCGGGGCCTGAGGGCAGGACTGTGGACAACCTGCACCGTGTTCACATGGCTGAGCAGAGAGTGAGTGAGGAAGACTGGCACGCTGAAACCAAACAGGTGTATGATTCAAAGGCGTGAGCTGTGAAGGGTAAATTTCTTATACAAGTCAGTGTTGCTTTTGGAGCAAAACAGCGGCTTGGAGCCGTCCCAGGAAACATTTACACGCATTGTGACTTTTACCTCTCATAAGCCAAAATGTTCCATGGCCATTTCATCAAAGCGTGTGTTGTTTCGTATCGACACGAGGAACAAACCTGAAAACTGGCTTAAATAACATTCATTGACATAATGCAAAAGTCAAGTGAAGTGCAGTAAATGCCGTCTCATTTAGTTTTATGGTTAAAATCAGCACAGTGCTGGTGTGTCAGTCTTTAGCAAAATCCTGCTAAAAAAATGTCTCCCACTTTGTGTAGGCGGGCCTCTTCATTTAGCCACAGATAATATCGCAGCTTTTTCACAGTTGTGTATAAAACAGAATCTCTTTTTAGCTGCTGTTAAATAGTCATCACTTCCTGTGCGTCAGTGTGTTTTTTTTGTGTTTTTGGAAAGATCCAGCCAGCACAGGTTGAATATTGGATAAATGCTAAAAGAATGCTAGAGTAAACAGTGATTAAATTATTTCCTGTAATTTTGCCATGTTGTCAGATTTTGTTGATTTTTATCAGAATTTCGCCACTTACTTTGTTGTGAAAGTTATAGTGTCGCATTTGTCACTATACACCACATACCCTGCGATGATGTAAAAATATCCTCGACGCCTCTTATTTTATCCTCGTTACTTAGCCTGGATAATTCAGGCTCTTTTACAGTGTGGTTCACTTTTTGTTATCATTGTATTGCTGAATTCTGGAGCAAAGTATGATTGAGAAAAATGAGCAGTTCAGCAATTTAGTTTCCAACTGTTGAACAAGTTAGTGATCCTATCTAAACCTCTTCACATCTGAAATACAAAGTAAATGTAATAAGTGCTGGTAATAATTTTTTTACAACACCTGACAACTGTAAAAAAGATGTAAATCGAATATGAGTCCTAAATATTTGTGATAATTGCTTACGACAATAAAAACAGTCCTTATAAGGTAAGTTACAGAACGGAGCAGTATGCTCACATTTAGGCTTTATGTAGACAGTTATTGAACTGTGGGTATTATTGTGTTAAAAAGACATTTTGGGCTTTTCAAATTCCACTTTACTTTTCTGTTAACTCTGTAAAATGGGTTTTCAGAGCAGCACTCTCTCTTTGAACTAGAGCTACGTATCTGAAATTATTCTTTGAAAAGGAAATGCAGTCATACAATTTTAATGCAAATTTTTACTACCTAATGACTATCAAAGAATATAGCGGTACATTACTTTCTGCCATTTCGTACCCTTGTCCCAACCTTTTTACTGAACTTCTACTAAAAGATTTGACCTGCAAACTGAGAGAGTGCAGTGTTGAATAATGTAGTTTAACAAGAAATCAACAGAGCCCCTCCACTTTGCAACACAGAAATGACACAATGTCCCGGAGGAGTCGCTGGGGAAGCGAACATAAATCTCCGTGCACTCGTTTCTTGAAGGCTAGACCTTGGGGTTGAGATAAGACCATGTTAGCGGTTATTAAGTGAAAGTTTCCAATCGATAGCCAGAGAGACGTAATCAGAGAGGGTTTAATTGCAGGGGGGGGAGACATCTATTCACGTTATTGCAGCAACTGTCCAAAAAAAGCCGACTTTTTTGCCCCGAGTTTCCTTCTCACCATCTGACTCCAGCTGACCTCATGAAAGGTTTCTGCTCACACCATTTAGTGTAAGTGTAAGACATTTAATAATATCACTCGAGTTTTATTTTCTCATATTTGTGTGACTCATCGTCTTTTACAGCGGTGTGTTACTGACGTCAGTGCATTGTAAATTTGAAAAAAATGTCTGCATTTTTTGACAGAGTCATCACCAGTGACCTCAATATAATTTAATCCTCAACTGATTTTGCATTTTTATTTTATTATTCTAACCTTTATTTTTTCAGGCTGGTTTCGCAATGAGGTGAAACATTTAGTTACACACAGTTGTGACCAGTCTGACCTGTGACCACTGGACCATATGGAACTGGAGGCCTTGTTCAGGGGCAACACCGTGGTGTTAATAATAGAGGGGCAAGCGTTGTCTTTTCTCTTGTCCCGACCAGATTCAATCCTTAATAATCCTGGCGCTGACCCAGTGACCTTAAGGTGAAACTTTCCCTACTCCCACCTCTACACTGCCAACAACTCTCATTGTGATACTTGACGTGAGCAGATGTGCTGCGGACTGTTACATTTTCCTTAAACCCAAATAACACGTGAAAAAGTAACTTTTTTTTCCACAATAGTAGGAACCAAGTGAGCACCAGTGAAAAGTTTATCGTCTTTCTAGAAGGTAAAAAAAAAAGTTATGAATAGAACTCCTTTTTTATGACTTTGAATTCTCTAAAGCATTAACCTTTAAAAATTTGATTTACATCTGCATTTGTCAACCTCCACCGGGTAAACATGGCAATAAACACCTTAGAGACTCCAAACATTTCCCATGACCTCAGAAAATATCTGACTATCGTTATATATCAACCATCAGCTCATGCAAAATGAATCACTGAACAGTCCTTAGCTACATACTGTACTGGCCATCACACAAGTAAAGAAAGTAAAGTACATTGATATGGTGCAAAGTGAATGGATTTTTTTTAGGCAATAATCCCACATGAAACACTAAAACATAAATGTATTTTTTGCTAATAGGGCTCTCCTCAAGAAAGTGCTTAGATGTGATTTAGACAAATTAGTTACAAAGAAAACCGGCAGCATTATTCAGTGCAGCGGTTGTCTCTTCTCTTATTTAAAGAGATTCTGCTACATTGCTTTGTTTGATCATAATAAGCATAAAAGCCCATTCATTTCCACACCAGTCCCTGTTTCTAAATCTGCAGCAGCCTGTTCATTTCTGGCTCCATGCGCTAAATCCAAAGGCGAATTATTGCAGCGAATTTCATGCCATGAAATGATGATGATGATGTGAATGGATGGCTGATGCCGCGTCAAATCCAGTAGATGTCAGTAAATTGGAACATATGTTACTTAAACTATAACATCATGATAATTCTCCTCCAAGATGGCTCATAAAACTGGAATTTATTAGCCTAAATCTAGGGTGATGATAACATAGATAATTTTTAATGTAAGGTTAATGCGAGAATCAAAAGATAAAAATGGACCCTTTGGCCTTGTATCAGCTGGATTCTACAGTGTCGTGGTAAAATCTGAACAATTTTTATGCACCATGGGGTGTTCCCCTTTCATTACATTTTATAGCCTAAAGCATAAAAATATACGGAACATTTTCATGGCTAATAAAATCCCAGATCTTTACATGATAAGCAGAATGGAGACACAGTGTGGAGGAAATCTAGCTAGAGTGAAGCTTCTGCAAAATATTCCCTCTGCTATTTGTCCCAGTGCTGTCCCACCAGAATCAGGAGTGTGTTCAGCTGCTCGCGAGCCATACTTCCTCCCAGCGGGGACCTGGAAAGCCTGCTCTGACACAGGCACAGAGCGCTTCCTCTATTCCCAAAGATGCACTTTTAAAATAGGCCACATTGGAGAAAACATGACTTTTCACTATTCTAATAAATGGGAGCCCGCCTGTTTATTATTAATGACATCCCAGCACACTTTTCAGATTTGGTTGGTGTTACGCCATGTGAGTAATTTATATTCATGCCAGCGTGAGACTCTGCGTGTGTATGCTTACTGTCTTTTTACTGTCAGCCATGTGTAGTAGTTCCATGAAATTTTAATGTTTACCAGGTCAGTCCTGACCTTCTTAATCCTCCTGGTTATTAATATGGTAAAGCCAACACAGAGGAACAATTAATCAAAAACAGATCTTTTCTTTCCTTTTCACCTTTCATACATATTAATTATATTCAGCTGCCTTGGGCTGAGGAGTGCATTAACATGTATGTACCAGCAGACAGAAATAAGTCAAAACGCAGGCGCGTCTCTGCCCTACAGTGTGAGGTAGTTCCCCAGGATTAGGCGTATGAGGCTGAGTGGCAGGAACTTGAACATGACAGAGCACTGATACACTTTCTTGTCCAGACAATTATCCGTGGCCTACTTTTAAAGCTAATTCTACATGGGCCCCCCAGGTTGTGTGTGAAGCATCCTGGTGGGGGGGCAGCAGTGGAGGGTGTCAGTCACAGGAAGACCAGACTGCCCCGGAGCAAAGCTGCCGGTCTCTTCTCAGAGGGAGGGGAGGGGGTTAGGATGATTGAAATAGAAGTTGAGATGTAGGACACATAAATAAAGTGATTTTTTTTTCCTGGAATACACTTCCTTCTCCCCACATTTACATAATACTCTTCCATGCACACCATCACTTCTATCAGCCCCAAGGTTTGGTGAGGGACGTGATGCAGCACGTAGCAGTGGGGCTAGTCAGTAATTCACATCGGTGAATTCACACATTGCAGGTAAATATGTTTAGTAAATTTTTTTGTGGCAGTTCCCTCTTTTGATTTCTCGTCGATGTAGATGTCGGTGGATGAAGGCCTACTCGGACTCGGTCTTCTTGTTAGGCTATTGTACCTGCACACTGCATGACCTCCAAGGAGAGATGGAAGACAATGCAAGCGTGCTGTATGAAAGGGCATTAGAGTGCGGCCTTATCCATGGGTGTGGGAACGGGGAGGATGGGAAGCAGATGGCAGTGGCTCCGTCCCATCAGCACAACAGAAGGGGGACTCAAGATGGCCACAGGCCCCCCCCTCACATTAACAGCATTCAGGGAGATGCCTTATCATCCCGCCAGCAGGATACATTTTTAACAACATCCAAGCCCCCCACCCCCCCAAACCCCAACCCCTCGTCGTAGTACACGAGTGGGTGTATCAATCATTTGGCTACTTACAGTACTGCATGAAAGTCGAGGATGGGTCCTATCACATATAGCCTAAAAATAGGATCGACGTGAGGAAATATATTCCTCAAAATGAGACGGAATAAAATCAAGTTTAAGATGACGGGGCACGACCTGCCTGACACGGCTCGTGGTCGACTATGAATGAGGCTGCGGCATCTCTGAGCAGCTTGTCTGGGAGATAACCTTCAGCATCCTCGCAGCCCTCGCCTCTCCTCGCAGTGTGAAGAGCATGCACTGAATAGGTGCTAATTAAGCTTTGTGAATATAAAGAAGATGCCATACTGTTGCAGTGAAACACACACTCACACACACACACACACACACACACACACTTTTCCCCTTGTCATTGTTCACGTAAAACATCCACAGCTATTGAAAGAATTTGTGTTAGTGCATCTTCATAACTTAAAAGAGAACTTTTGCTTGAAGAATATATATGTATATAGCCACAGTAAATCAGAGGTTGAATCTAAATTGTTCATCTTATGACTTCTCGCCGCGTAGTGTAGTTCATCATGCAGGCCAGTGACAGAGCTGCAAAAAACCAAAGAATCATGCATCTTTGCGAGTAGAAATTAATAAAAACACTATGTCAAGGAGCCAGAAAAAATGGTTTCCCCTAATGGATTCTCCACAGAAAACAGCTTTTAGACAATCAATCTTTTCTTTGAAAGCCCAATTATTTAAGTAATTGTTCCTTACAACTGCCACAAGAATTTGTCCTCTGGATGCTGTAAAAGTAAGCATCTTTTGTCACTTGTAAAATGGCTCACACCATTTTTATTGTACTCATTTAATTTCTTTGCCTCGGTTCTACTTAACACCCTTTGTCTACATTTATAAAACATTTCATTCTCTATTTGTCAGAGGACTCACACACATACCAATGCCGGCACGCACACACAGCGTTTGTTGTATTATGGCATAATCGAATGTCATACAGAGCGCAGTGTCAATCAGGAGCGGAGCTTTGTTTACAGTGGGTTATAAACACCTGTGGACTGACATGCCGTCACGTCTACAGTATCTGTTAATGGCTGTACAGCCTGATATCGTACCGCTAAACTGACTAACAGGGCCATCAATCATTCAGCATTTCACGTGACAAAGCAAAGCAACACTTTGAAAGTAATCTGTTACTGTTCTTAACAATAAAATCCATTAATCAGTTATTACTTTAACCCAGTTTTGTCTCTCACAATTTCTGTTTTGCATCTTTTGCAAAAAAAAACAACTATGATTAGCTCACCGTGAGTTGCCTTAAAAAACTCTTTTTGGCAGTTAATTTCTCATTTAAAACATACCAAAGCTCTGTATTTCAATATCTTCAAAACAAAACATTCATTTTATTTAACTTGATTGAAAAAAAAAAAACTCTAATAAAATACATAATTTATGCATTCTGAATTTATACTAAAGCGTATTTACTGTAACTGTGTGGAATGCTCTAAAGCAAAAATATAAGGATTAATCACAAATGCTGCAGTAACTCATTTGCTTTATTCCTCACCATAATTTGAGCATAACCCAGGGATTTAGAAGCCCCGGGTTTCCTCAAAAAATCCACAGTTGCTGCCTGTCAAGACGGCCTTAGTAAGACTGTCTTAGTCTTTTTTTGTGTGTATTCCTCTGGTTCCACCTGGTTTATATCCATATAGACATATCCACAATCTAATCTACACAACCAAAACTGGGAGCCCCATAATAACCTTTTCCCCTAAATCTATTGATTACTAAGTATATAAAAAGGAAATTGGTTGTAATACATATGGAATGCATACTCAGAGAAATGTTATTCATGCTGCCAGCAATTGTTGCAACCACAGAGGACATCTGACCGTATCTGCTGGTTGTCACAAACATTGTGCCTTGATAATAAAGATGAAACGAAACCATGATCAATAAATGAAGTTGTTAGAAACAATCGGTGAATTGTGTTTTCTACTAAGAAGCAAAATCTGTCGTCACCAAACGACCACAAAACAAACACTGTTGTGCTACGTATTTTTCTTAAAATGAATATGAACAGGATGAGGGGTTAAAGATGATAGAAAAGCCTAACTTTAACATATGTGTAACATCTGCAATAAAACTGCTGACTGGTTTGGTGAGAAATTGATATAGAACACATTTTACCTCTGCTTGAAAAATGCAGTATAGGGCAGCAGTAAAAGGCTTTACCTGCATCATTATTATAATTTTGTTTTGCTTGTTAGTGTCCAGGTTACTGACAGCCTGCAAAATACTGCTACAATTAGGCCTGGCAGCAGCGCCAGATGTTTCTGTGAGAGGAGAGAGGGAGTTGTCAAAACACCTGTCTGATCACCATGGTGCACATGCTGGTGCAACCAGCAACGGTGCAACCAGTCCTTGTTAGTTTAGTTTCATCTTCAAAAGGCCCAGTCTCACTACACAATGGACAACTCTGCTGACAAAGACTCTGCACTTTCCCTTCAAACATGGTGAACGTATGCAGAAGATGAGCCAGAGCTGCAACATAGGGTGTTTCCAGGGAATGAATCGCTTCTCACTCCTAGAAATTTGACAATAGAGATAAAAATAATTTCTGATAGGATATACTGTAGATTGATTTATTGTGTGGTGCTGCTCTTGTGAATTAACTATAGCAGAGCTAAGTGTAACATAAATACATGTAAATAAAATATGTAAATAATTACAAATAAACCTACTTGTCAAGTTGCCACTGCGAGTAAATCAGCAAATCATCAGCTCACTACCCCGCGCTTCTGTACGTGAGCTTTTCTTCTAGTTTTTAGTGTCAAGTCAGATGGCTCAATTTACACACACTCACAAAAAATATTACATATTGTTTACTATTTTGGAATTTGTCAACAATTTAAAAGTATGAGATCAGAAAACCTATACTCATCAGTTATAATCACAGGGATACTGTGGATTGTCCTTCTCAAAGATGGATTATTTTTTTGCAATCCAATGTAAGCAAACTGCTTTGTGTTACAGCTGTTTTAGCTAAGACACATTTAATACACCAGTAATAAAAACAGCAATATAACCATGAACATTAGAGCTACATTAATCCAACATTACATCAGGCGTTTACTGGCATGTGTGTTCAATAAATTCTTCTGGTAGCTTGTGGGCCAATATATACTATAGTGATACTCATCCTTTCAAGTGTTCAGGTCAGTTACTATGGCAACCTGCACAAACTGGGGATGAGATAAGGGCCGGAGCTGTGGCCTTGAGGGAGTCGTTAAGCATCTGTCTCCTGACTCCCCCTTCAGTCTGCGTATGGAGGAGGCTGCCAGGGAGGCAGCACATAAACAACAAAGGGGGCCTCACCTTTGCTCTCTCTCCAAGGGCTGACCATCATCACACTGAGTTAACAGTGCCACCCATCACCGCTGCGTCCGACTGGGATGAAGGAGACAATGTGGAGAAATCAAAGAGATGTTTTTTTTTCCGGTGCTTTTGTGCTAAAAGAAAATGAATGAAAATGATTTTTTTTTGTCACATCATGTCAAGGATAGGTCCTGCGAATGAGTAAAAGTGTGACTTTTTGTAATTACTTTTAAAAGTGAGAGACATCACTATGGATACGTTGGCGCAGGCAGGATGGGTGGTTAATTGTTCATGAACCCATAACAAGGGATACGTACTGAAAAATGAAATATTGCTTTAAATTATTCTGACTCCATTGCATTACAAGACTTAAGACAAGAGAGATGTCAGAGGCTAAGTTCATCAGTGGATTCTGATGAGGTTGGTGCTGCTGGTGCAGCGAGTGAGCACGCCTCACTGAGTTTCAATGCAGCTGTGCTTTTCAAGATGTTCCAATCAAGATGTTACCGTCTCCTTTGGAAAAGTGAGTTCTGTAACCGAATACAAGACCCCGAATTTGTGTTAAAAAGTCTCAGCAGTCTGTTCTGGGACAAAAGATTTCATAAAGGCTGTAACGAGATGTTTTAAAGGGATAGTGGTCCTCTTTGTACAATTCTGAAGAAATCAAATAACCGACGAAAACATTTCAGCATCAAACTTGGAATATATTTTATATTTAATATTATATCATATATATAATATATTATAATGTATATAATATTTGCATTAAGTTTGATGGGAAGCCAAAACACCCAGCTCATAGCACTTCCTTTTTTCACTCGTCAGCATCTGTCTAGGCACTGAATCCAACTATTCTCTCCACTGAATGAATTAATCATTCTCTAAACACACAAAACAGCAAGAGTCAGCTAACAAGAGGCCCCTGCTGATTGACCACAGCGTGTCAGTGTCAATAACTGCAACATTTACTGGACTCAACACCGCTGCACAATGAGGACAACAATTTGGAGGCCTGATACTCCTTAAGATACTGCCACTCAGGGCCTTACAGGGGTAGCTCCTGTGTTAAAGTGTCATGTTGCAGCCTGGCTGCCGTTTAAACCCTGTGCACAGAGCATCAAGGCTAACAGTCCACCTGCAGCCTCACCTAGTTGTGTGTGGATGTCGAGCAGCCAGCCTTGCTTTAGAAACAGATGATAAATAAATCAAAGTGCACTAAGCACTGCTTCCACATGGCAATCGCCTCCTTCATAGCGTCTGCACCTCATCAATCACGCCATTGTCTGCTTGAAAGGCGAGCCTTGTAAATGTCATATCCACTCAAACCCAAGGAGAGGCTCAGAATGCTGCTCAGTTTTTTTAATTGGATAGTGTAATTAAACTAAAAAACCCTGCTAGGCTGCCTTTTGACAGGACAGATGAAGACCCCTTTTAATAGGGCTATGAAACATATTTGTTAAAAGGATGAGGCAATATGTACCATACGATTGGGTGCCCTTACGTGTCATACTTTTCATTTACGATTAAAACGGCAAAAAAGTATGAAAAAGAGACATTCTCAAAGGGCCTTAATATATGTGGACAATTAATGAAATTCTCCATCCAAATTATAACATTTCTTGGGACCAACGGGAAAAGAGAGCCCCTGTATAATGCACACACCGATCAGATGCATATATCAAAGCATATGTTCAGCAGCATTTGTGAAACATTCATCTTGGGACCAAGCGATTAAGAGAGGTAGAGCTTGTTCTTGATTAAAGTAACAACTGAGAGAGGCCAAGCTGTAATATTGATTACACGCACAAACGGGATACGGGTCATTGTGCTACTCACACATGCTTTCTATTTAATTTCATTAGTGGCGTTCTTCCCTTATGTGCTAATGTTACACAAACACCCGAGGAATATATATACATGCATACACAACCAAATAAAAAATCAACCACTTGCTGTCACGTCTAAGGTTATAAAAGCAGTGACACACACACACACACACACACACACATTCAATATCCCTGTGCTTCGGAGCTGATTTTGATGGTTGCTGGTGAGAACCTGGCTTGAGAGGTCTCTCTTGAGAGGCAGAGTAAGGCATATGTACATAAGATCGATAGGACAGGGGTGCACAAATAAATCAGCGTGCTGAAGTGATGTCTGTCATAAAGCTTCCACCACAGTTGCAGCTCTTAGGTTTATGGGAGCATTGAGTGTTATTGCAATCTTTTGATAGCTTTGGTTAATTTATCTGATTACAAGAGCACCCTAAGAACAAGCTGCAGTCAACCTTTCCATGCGTTGCATCTTACCTCTGGGATTAGTGTTTGTGAAGGTGTCGACGTGGCACCACCATGGTTAGCAGGAAGATATCAGATAGAAGGTATTAAATGTTAGATTGGTAAGAATATATATATTTTTAAAGCTCCAAACATTTTCATGTTAGGACTGTGACTCCCCAAGATGACAGCTGACCGCCGGGCCACTGGTGAGCACCTGTTGGCCTAGTTTTTGTACGGTGTACTGCAGAGTCAGCACTACTAGAATCCACATTAGCAGCTTTTCAGCCTATTCAGCATGTTAACTTGACATCTTTCGCATTTGTTTGAAAGAGCGCTCTGATTGGCTCTTCAGCTTAGCGAATCAGTGCATGAGAAGTTCTCTCAGCTTGTGGACATGCAGTAGTGGACAAGAAGTTGGTTGAGAACAAAACTGAGCAAAAAAAGGGTGAATATAGGACTTTTGTTCACAGGGTGGCGAGAAAGAGAAATACAAATAAATGTTCATATTGCTGCTTGTTGGCTCGCCGTGTAATTACAAAAATGGCAACATCTTCTGCATCTATTTGACACTTACAAAAATATTGCGTTTTACACAACAAGACCCAGAGCGGAAAAAAAAAACATAACACAGTACAAGGACTAGGGTCAAAGTGAACAATTTGATTCTACACGTAATTTTATCAAGTAACTCTTAAGTTGAGTTGTTTTTTTGTACCCCTGGTTTCACATTGAGGACACATTTCTGCTTTATCATTTCAATGTTATTGCTTGCCTCAGATCAGTAATGAAACCCACGCAATATAAAAGTGAAGACTGTAGACCTTATCCAAAGGGGCATTTGCCAAAAGTGAATGAACACGTCAGCTACCTCATGGTTTTAAATGAAACTGCATAAAGGCTTGCCCTGCCATTCTATCTGCTGGCAGCCAGTGTGAATTGTGCTGGAAAATCTATTTTGGAGAGCCGAGCCTTTCAATTCAAAGGGAAAAGACTGAGTGCTGTAGCGACATCAATCACACCGGGACGCTGTGGTGGCTTTGCTACACAAGTGGAAGGTCCAGAGTTCACGGGTTAAAACAGGCAATACAGTATTAAAAAAAAAAAAAAAAGGTTTAGAGAAACGGCTCAGCTGGGGGCAGAATGTTGTTGGTCTCTGCTATCTCCTCAGTGGAAGTGTTGGAGAGGTACCCCCCTCCTGTATTAGCTGGACTTCATTAATCTTCATGCCATCTTCTTTAACTAGTCATGTAGAACGGCTCAATAGAAAGCCGTATAATGGGGAAGGCCCAGTGCCAATTACTAGGTTAACATAGTGTTCAGCCCCAGTGCAACAAAGGAATGAGATGGAGGAGGAGAGCTGGCTCACGGGGAGAGATGCACAGCATTTGAATTGACAAGAGATGCAAAATGGAAGTTCTTTGCAGCGCGCCAATAAAAATATACCCGTATATATTTCTGTCCCTCCTTTCCAAGAAATGATATAGCTAACAGGGTAGTTTGACATTCATATTTGTTAAGCCAGAAGTGGCAATTTAATGCTATAACAAAATGATATGAGAATCACAGACACATTTACAGTTTTGTAAAAAATTACAATGTAATCCCACCAGTTCTTGAAAATATGACTGGATCACAGACTGCAGGTCATAGCCTTGAGCACAGTGCATTATTGTGCCTACACTGTAAAACATTGCACAGGAATTCAGTGAAATCAACTTTTATTACTATTAAACTCAAAATGTTTGATCAATTTCAAGCTTGTTGAACTCTAGAATATCTAGTTCTTATATTCAAACTGCTTCTGCTGAGTTTTCACTCAATATTGATTGAGTTAGCTCACATTTTTAAGGTATCAGAGAAACAATGTTTTCACGTTAAACCAACTTAAATTGTTGGATGCAGTATATTTTAGTGGCAGTTTGAGTGTACGATACATTTCTTGGTTATTCTTGCGCGGGCATGAAATAAAGCATACAGAAAGTGTTTTATAATATAAAAATAGTAGGCAATATAAATATTAATGAAGTCACACAAGTGTAATCAGAGGGCATCTGCGTTATGTGTAGCATATTTTTCTTTTATGATTGTGTAAGTGAAAACATCCACGTATTAGTAAGTATCACTCCTGTCATCTTCAGCTTCCATTTACTTTGTTTTTCTCTATTTGACTAGAGGGGAAGTTTGCTGTGCAAACCACTTGTCATGACTGCTGTCAGAACAAGTACAGTGTTAAACTGTAGTTATTTAATTCCATGTGATTAAAATAGGACTGGGTCAGTTTGGAAAGGGCCTGTAGGCTATGGTTTTATTTAGAAGACCAAGATTAAACTCGAGTAAAATGGAAATGTCACACCGTCATGGAAGATGCTGCGGGAGTTGTGAGGAGGATAATATTATTGTGATGTGAAGTGATAATTCCGCCCTGTCCACCCTCATTATCCAGCAGCCTAGTGTATTTCTGGCTCGCAGCTGTATGTATGTGTAAGTGTGTGTGTCTGGGTGTGTGCAGATGCCCTTTTCTTTCTCCACATACTTATTGCAAAGTCACATGAGAAGCAACAAAAATATATGGCATCTTTGCTTTTTATTGTTGTCAAGGCGCCCAAAGTGGGACGCGGGAGTTTATATATGTGTATGTGTGGGCGTGGCCACATCTGAGTCTAACTGTGTGTCTTATGTTATCATGTGGCTGTTTGCATAAGCTCAAGCGGGCTATACTCAGCATCAAAAGTAGTTCCCCTCTCCTCTATCGACAACAGCAGTGACACAAATCTAAGCAGAACATCCCATCCTGAATTACATGCAAAGGAGCAGCGCAACAAGAACCCTAACAAACAGCAACAACCGATCCGAATGCAACAAAACGAAATTGAACAAGAGGATGATCTGAAGAGGCTCCACATTCATGCAGACCCCAGCAGTGAGAGATAAGGTGTATTTTTGTCTGGCAAGATAAGAGAGAGAAAGCAAACATATTACAGGGCTCAAAATTCTATATCTATAGCTCCTTTTCTTGAGTCCAATAATTCATTCACTCATGGCCTCTGTTTCCTCTGCCTCTTGGAACATCTGCCTCATACATACATCACTGCACTGATAAAGATCGCAGACAGAATTGGTAATACACTGTGAATGGGAGACTGCAGCGCTGATTAAATAACTTCGGTGGCACACTAAAATTGAAGCGGCCGTGGAATGAAAGGGGACTTATCGGTGGCTTTATTAAAGGCAGTGCAGGATGATTTTTGGTTTAGGGTGATGTACGCAATTTAAGACACAATGTCCTGCAACACTGCCAAGGGATTTAAACAGGAAAACAAAAATGGCCTTTTGACCTCTGTCAATGTATTTCCACCTCCACACGCTAAAAAGAGGAGAAAACATTATCTTACTACATGTTCTGTGAAAGAAAAGATTTGTAAGGTTAGGACATGTGCGCTGAATTTAAAAGTTTTAGGAGAGTACTTCATAATGTCACAAAGTGCTGGGTCTTGGTGCTGAGAGTTCTGCAGATTTTTTATTTATTGCAACTCGTGTATCCTTTCTAAAGAGGAATGTTAAAAATTATATTTATCTTGGCAAAGGCGTAAAAATATTTTAGATGGACTTGCTCTCGGCACATCCATTCACCGGTAAATAGGCAAACTTGTTTTCAAAGTGAGAGGGTGCGATGAGGACAAAGTTAACCCGAAATCAAATCTAGCTTTTTAATGACCCTTTTATTCACTGGCACAGTTCTGTTCCTCTGTGTGAAACACCACCTTCCTTTTAAAGGACAAATACACAACATACATTTAGTTTTGTTGACAGAACTAACAAATACTGTGGATGCTTCTAACTGCATTTTGTTGTTTAGAGTCTTACATATGCCACTGATTTATGTGTAAAAATATAATAATTGCAGTTTTCCCCTTTAAAGAAATATTACTATTTTCCCCTGAGGTATTAGAACCCTTAAGGCAGAGAAGGAAGTGCTTTCTGTGACCAAACTGAGCCTGAAAATAAATACAAAAATGCCAATAAAGCAATTGTAATAGCACTAAATACTAAATTATCTATGATTAAGATATAATAAGGTTGTGTTGCCTACCAAAGTTGAATTTTTCCAAAAAAGAAATGTGCAGAAATGCAATGCTGCAGAATAACGTGACATGTTTGAAGTATTCTAGAGAGGACAAACCCCTTCTTAGCCGACTTATTAAAGTCTGATTTCTAAACTGATTTATTTAAGATTTGAGTGGGAAAATGCTTTTAAAAAGTACCATCAGCACCAATAACATATAGACAATATGGAATTCATTGTATTTAACCTTGTTTTACAGCTTGGGTCTCTCGGACTGTGACATAAAAACAGGTAAAGTTATGAAGTATATGGGTGATAAATTGTTTTGGAGCTGCTGTCGTCAGTACTTCAGCACCCCAAACACAACATTAGGGTTAGCTTGCATCGATTTCTGTTTCATAGCATATATCAGAGATGCTCTATAGCTTACAAGTCTAGTCAAGAAGCTTGGATATAGCCCAAAATTACCTTTAATTTGAGAAAATAAATAAAGAAATCTTAACACTACTGGGCATTTGCTAAATTGGACATACCGTATTTTTCGGACCATAACCCGCTACTTTTTTCCGACGTTTTGAACCATGCGGCTTTAAGAGAGATGCGGCTTTTGTATGAATTTTTCTGCAGCCCTCAGATGGGCGCTGTAGATGGAAATCAGTGCAAACAAAAAAGCGCCAGTTTTTATTCTTAGCGCATGCAACCCAAGACGCACAACAGCAAAATACGGTAATATTTTTACACCCTCACCCTCTCATAATGGAAAACACGCGAAGAAATTCCTATGATGCAGCTTTTAATTTGAAGCCATCGATCTGGCTATCCGTGAAGGAAATCAAGTGTGACAGTGGTTTCAATGCTCAGGAGGAAGATGAATAGCGATTTGTGGTTTCAGTGCACGGGAGAAAGAAGCGACTTTAATAGTTGCGCAGTTGCGCTTTAACAGTGCGCAGGAAGAAAAAGTGACAGTGGTTTGGTGTTCAGTGGTTTCAGTTCGCAGGAGGAAGAAAAATAAAGCAACTTGGTTTTAGTGCACAGGAGGAAGATTAATAAAACCATGACTTTTCTGTTTTGTGTGATCAGCACTTTTACTGCCGTGTTACAGGCACCATTCAGGTTCAGGTGTATGAATAAAGACTTATGGTACAAAATCTTTTGTTGAGCGCAGCAACTCCTGCGTAATTCGTGAAGAATAAGAGACGTCTTCTCCTTTGGCTATGGAACAAGCCATTTATTTATAACAAGGACGTTTTTGTCGGCTCTGTACATTCGACATGTGTTATACCAGCCACACATACACGTAAACGCACTCTTTACCGTAATGCCGGTAAAACAGCGCACATAACATCCTCATGCCTACTGTGAACAATGAGTAGGAGTGCATACAACAGATATTATTTCTCAGCCTGGATATTGGCGGCTTATAGTCCGATGCGGTTTATATGTGACAAAATATATATTTCTTTTAAATATTACCGGGTGCGGCTTAAACTTAGGTGCGCTCTATAGTCCAGAATTTACGGTATATGTAAATGAGATATGAACATAACATGACTTAATATTACTTTTTTGTCTTATTCCTGCTGTAGACCTGACAAGCCATACAACTTTTAACTTGATATTTCATTTTTTTCTTGCAACAAACCAAAAATTTCTCTCAATTCAGATTCTATTTACATATAACTGTGAGAAAGCCTCAGTGGATTTTACCCGGTGCAGTTAATCCACACTGATGGTTTAACAGGGACTGTCTGCACAGTATGTCCGCAGCCAAATTATACAGTATGAAACTGCATCAAATGAACAGATGGCAGTGACATGAATTAAAAGCACAGAACAATAGTAGAATATAAACCAGAAATGACACCCAAAGTGGCTGTTGATTTATAGCCGTGGCGAGTTTGGTACTGGGCTTCCATGTATATTAGTGCTACAAATCTGGGTCCATTTAGCAGGGAGATGCTCATACATACATCACCGACTCCTGCTCCAAGCCAAGGTCAGTCCTTATTGCATCAATCTTTTCAACAGAGGCTACTCCACACAGCAGCAGTTTTGTAACTGTCGCAGCTGTAATGGAATCTTTTTTCTTGCGCTTCATCTTTCTCTTATCACATGAAATATATATTCAACTTCTCTTCTTTCCCTCATTCTCCAGATTCTTTTTATTTTATCTGTAAAACATTCCCAGGGACCTCATTTCTTTTCTGGGGGGGGACACACTCCAAGTAGCTCAGATTTTAACCCTTTTGGCTCTCGATCGCACGTTGCCGGACACTTTTGGATACACACTGTAGGTATAACAAAATAAAAATTTAAAGTCCATCACCTAAAAATGGATTTGTCTCATTTATAGGGTGATTTGAGTCGCTGACAGCACATTTATTAAAATCCTTCCACTTCCCTTTCTTGTTACATTATTCACAAAGTCATTTCCCAAAGGTTTGACAGACATAAAAGCACTTAACATATATGGTCCAACTAGGAATAGTCTGTGCAAATATTTGTTTAATATAAAATGTCTCTTTTCTGATTTTTAGTTTAAATATAAAATAGAGTGTGTTGTGCTTAATGAATATGGTCGAAACATTAATAAAGAAGAGTCTGAGTTGCTGAAATGTGAGGTGCCACTTTTAGACATTCATGCTGAGTCAGTTTCTGTTGTCCTGATTACTCATGCTACAGCCTCACGTTGTACTTTAATAAATGAAGAAATAATAAAATCAATCATTTTAAATAGCACTGGACCATTTACAGCGAAGGGAGAAAAAAAGAGCAGACTTTTAATTGATGAACTTGACCCGCTTTTCCCTGATAACAAATTTCATTTGTTCTATAAAAATTATGCTCAACTGACATTATTTGACGGGATCTTTATCACCTGCAGAGTAAATAAGAGTAATTTATGCTGTTTAATTTTGAGCATGGATTATAAATCATAGCTCCATCATACATTAAGGAGCTTGCATTGATGAGGGAAGTGAGAGCGGGGCCAGCAGATTGGGTTGTTAAGGCAGCAGTACAATGCAAGAGTAACAGCAGAGCCTCGTTCTCCCAGCGTGGTTCTTTACAGCTGGGCAGACTGATGCAGATGACAAATGATGATAAACACGCAGCAAAGCCAAGTGGAGAAGGATAGACTTTTAAATAAATTATATAGTGTAGATCATTAAAAATCAGACAAAAGCTTAATGCAGCAACATATTACAGGTGTGTCTATTGTCTTCCTTGCAAATAATCTAGTTCCAGTTAATAATCATTATTGTGTTCATGCTACATTGCATTTGCAGCAATAACAGCATGATCAAATGTCACAATAAAGTGCAATGTATACTAATAAGAGTAAAAAAAAACCTCAAGATATATTGTGCTTTCAAATGACAAAACGTAATATAAATTAATACAGACATAATTTCATCTGCATAGGCTGATTAGAGGCATCACTCTCCTCTAGGTGAAGCCTTGCAGAGCACGGAGGCAGTCACACAATGAGCCCACTCTTGGCTGAGAAGATTCTCATGTCTTCAGTCAGAGAGATGGCTTCTGAGAAATATCAGTCTGCGATGATGAAGACATGACAGCTGTCAATCATCTTTTAATAACGGAGAGGCAGCACAGTCCACACGCTGTGGGTTCGACCTGTGAGGTCACATAGATGCACACACTTTGATTTATCTACTGCACATTTCAGCTTTTAGTAGTAAATATAAAATAGCAGGGGGTGAAATTTAAAGCAGCAGTCCATGAACATTGCTAGATAATGGAAACTAGTTAGATACTAACGTACTTAAAGACAGTTTGGGAAATACAGTGATACCTAATAAACTTTTTATCTATTTAAATACGACCTCAAAGTCCTAAAGCTATATAAAAGGAATTCATATCAACAAACAAAAAAAAAAAACAGAATACACATATTCACTTATTTACAGTGGGAAAATGTGTGACAATAGTGGGAAATTAGAGTCAGATGTAGCTTATTTAAAAAAAAGTGTGTCATTGCTTGAACATAGAGGATTCTGAGGACCCTAGAAAAAAGTGCAGTTGATGCTCATCAGGCTGGAAAGGGCTACAGACTTTAAATTCCACAAGTGGACTGTCACACAGACCGTGTACAAATGGAGAATGTTGGGCGACAAACAAAGATCACACCATGACCAGGGCATGTCACAGTCTGGGAGGTGACAAGGAAACTCAAGACTTGGTTTGCGATGGCTGCTGTCTGTTTATAGTATGACCATCAGGAGAAGTGGGCTTGGAGTGCTACAGCCAGGAGAAGATTGCTGCCTGTTTGCACTATGTTCACGTGAGAAGTTTCTATAGCTTCAATGAGAAGTTTTGTATTTGGCAAGTATGAACTGATTTCCATCGATTGAACCACTGACCCGGTGGTGTGTGGACAGCTGCTCTACCCACTGATCCGCCTCTGCTGCTGCTCCAACAAGTCCTCGGACCCTGAAGGCTTGATCGCTTCTTCGTCCACGCCCTCTCATTCGACCCTCAACCCCACACTGGGATGCAGAAATTGAAGCTCCCTTCCTTTAGCACCAGGCACTAATTTAGCACATACTGTATTAATTTACAACGGCACCAAAACAGCAGCTAGTTTCACGTGAGTTTGCATATTAAATATGAAAAAACGATGTATTACAACTTTGCTAACACAATGCTTTGGTTAGAGATGGGCACAAATATATTAGGATTAGACTAGAGGTTAGGTACAAATAATGTGGTTAGGTTTTGTTAACATGCTGAAAAGTCACTGAATCATCACATGACTCTCCTTTGTTTCACCTCATCCAGACATAAACATTCAGACTCAAACTCCAACCTCCTGTGGGTCTCTCTGCTTTGTCCAACCATCCAACCACACTAGCTCAGTCCTAACTAAAAAAAAGGTCACTGTATTCCATAGTGAGTGAATAATGTTGGTTATTTTTCCCATCTTCTGCAAATGACCTACGTACATGCAGAGAACCGTTTGTGTTCCTTATGTATTTTATATGAAGGGATGGTCCGTCAGTTTTTGCTAAAGACTAAAATTGTGAACATACTGTCCGATGCCGTAGGTTTAATTGTTAGCCTGAAAGGAAAATGCTTTGCAATGTATTTATTTATTGTCCCTCTACTGTCTTATGAGCTGCGAGTTTGCCTGTTGTGTGGTGTTCATTTAATATCAAATAAAAATGCGTGTGATAAAAACAAATTGAGTAAATTCTTCTGCAACTGTTGAATTTTTAAACTGAATGGCAAATTCAATTTCCACGTGCACTTTTTAAAACTTTGCACACACATACCACCATCCGCAATCAGTTTGTGTGCTACAGTAATAAGGGTCTCAAGCCTGCACGCTGTACAGCGCAGAGCAGCATGTATTCAGATGGAAAAGGATTAATAATGTTCTTCCTCCTCTCGTCTCATCCTGCAAAGCTTATGAGTTCCTTCGATCCCTGCTTTCAGAAGCCATTAGTGCTCTTCCTCTTGAGAGATAGAAGACGGAGCCCGGAGCCATAGTGAGAGTCCTCTTCCTGCTCTAAGTAGAAATGACACAATGTCAATAAGTATACTGATTATTCTGCCCATTTGTTTTGCACAATGCAGTTAACGAGCTTTATTATACAAAAGACATTGTGAAAACCCAATAACCATCCTTTATCATTTGTTTTGATGAGAGTAATAGAGTGGCTCATGTGAATGGTCCGCTCTGTAGAAACTTCTGCGAGTGGAGCACACGGCGGATGATTTCCTCCATCTGGAGCGGCTGATACAGCTTCGAGGAACACGCCGCATAGTAGGACAGACCTGGGCCTCAGTCCACTCTATCGTCTTGAAGTGTTTTAGTTCCTACATGAGCTGTCCTCCCAGTTCACCATTTATCTTCCCTGAACTGTCCTAACCTTTTCAAGCTTTCACTTATGACAGATTCCAGATACACTGGGCCAAGCCTCACTGGAAGCCAGCTACAGTATCATACACACAACTGTCAGTATAAAAGGAAGCCTACACATGGCCTGGCACACTGGATTGGCCTCCTCCTATACAGCCGCATAAATCTCGGCAGCGTCAGACAGGTGGGAGGAGGCTCTGGCAGATGTATCCATGAGGAATGGAGGTAGTGATGGCTCAGACAGGTCCTCGTTCCAACCTCTGGCCCTGCTCCTCTGCAGAAAGAGACAGGGTTGTGGGAGTCTGAAACCAAGTTTGGTTTTTCTGGCTCCTGTAAAAATAAAACTTTGGCAGCAGGAGCCCAAGTCTACAAAACCACCATTCAAAAGTTTGCTTTAATGGAATAAAAATAAATTATACAAAAAAAAAAAACTAATGGAAAATGGAAACTTTTCTATTGAACGGGTAAACGTTTTGTGCTTTGTAAACCCAATTTAGCGAAAGCAGATGAACGTGACTGAGAACAACTTGTGACCAAGAGCAACCCTTTTTCTTTTTTGGCGTTTTCTCAAGCCAGACTGGTGAAAATAAAATAAAAGCTCTAGTCTCAGCAAACAAGCTCAAGGAAAAGTCAGAAACATGAGATCTCTTCTTGGATTTGTGCTTTCCTGTGGGGATATCTGAAAACGTCATTTCAGCCCGGGAGCCCTAATTGAGCAGTTGTGAAGCGTACTTGATTGACCAAACTGTACAGCCTGTCATCTAATCAGCGAGCTAACCAAGTCTGTGCTGTACTTACCTCGCCATTCACTCTTTGTTGTTGTTGGAAAGCTGATAGACCAATTCACTTCGCTTCCTTCAGAGCTACAGCGGCAATGCCAGTGTTAGTCTGAGACGTCGGAATGCCAAATGTGTTCTGAAAGTTTTATTTTTAGAGAAAAAAAATAAGTAAAACAATTTCTTCCATTTTAACTAGGATGTTAATGTGTGTAGTCAAGAAACGCTGAGCTGTTCAATGTCACCTCCATGTGATTTTCACAACATGGCAACTTGTCATGACACACAGCTCCAGTCACATGCATGATCCTGTCCTGTGGGCAAACTGAGCAAAATGTGGGTTAGTTACAAGAGACTCTTGCTTGTTTACTTATCTCAATATGAGTGATATGACAGACTGACGGTGATGGTGATCTACTGCAATTTGTTGGCCCTCCTTTACCGTCCGGCAAGTAGCTGACAACTCTGATTAACCTTTATTACATTCAGCCTTACACTCAGACTTTATGTAAAGCACTTGTGTGACAGAGGCGCGACGTCTGGCATGTTTATGTCACTGCAAAAGATTTATAAAAATGATATAGTAAACTTTATGTGAGGCAAATGTACATTTTATTTGCATCCCAAATTGTTGCAGTGACCACTTTTGTTCATTTCGCCAAGTATTGTTTGGTTTTAATTGAGCCAAAGGACTGTATAAAAAAATATACAAAAAGGTGTATTTTATTCCACTGCATTAAAAGAAATATGCAACCTATTCAATATATTCATCACAAATGTAGCATAACAATAAAAATGCAGCTACTCTCTGTTTTGGAATGGAAAGCTGTTAAAGGCTAATGTCTGAAACTGAGCCAAGGCATAAATAATTCTGGGATGAGACAAAGGTAAAATGAGAAATGTTCCCTTTCCTGAGGAAAAAAAACACAGGAATAAGAACCCCTTCCTCCCCCATCGGGACAGTCTTTATTCCTCTACCAGGGGCCTGGGAGCTTGAGGGTCCTGTGCAGTATTTCTGCTGGTCCTAGGACTACAGTCTTCTGGACGGGGATCTCAAATGTCGTTCTTGGAATCTGCTGGAACCGCTCTCCTAATCTGGGGGTCACAGGCTGCCATGTTCTGACTCCACGGCAGATGCTTCTGTGCGTTACACCAGCTCCTGTGTTGGGGCGTCCTGTCCAGGTTGTACAATCCTACCACCCTAAAAGGATGAATGGTTAAGATAATGAATAGGATAATAATAATGAAGCATCGGTATGTCAAATGTTCAGATCATGAATATCATAAAAAACATAAATATCATAAAAGTCATATATAGAACAATACAAGAATGAGAATTAAGTTTTCTAGCTAAGAAATGTTTGTAAATTGGCTTTTTGTGACACACCATATTTTTAATGCAGAATGCTACATAACAGTAGCTCTAAAAGCACCAAAGGCAGCAGGTTAAATTTAAAAGTGTTTAGTCGGAGGTGAGGGGGATTGGGGGCTGTTTTCAGCCGTCGTCTTGATGGGTTTGCATTTCAAAAGACCGTGGTCCAATCCATTAGGAGTGTAGGAAAACAAGATGTTCCCTTCCAGTTGGACTAATGAGGTTTTTTGAGGGAACCTTCCATATCCTTAAATTGCTGCGCGATCCAGATGTGTAACTAGGCTAATGACTGACTGGCTAACAAAGAAAAATGGGCTACGATCCTTGAGCGGCGTAATAAGTCACCTTCTGTGAGGCAGTAGTGAATAGTCATTGTCCGTGTAGCTTTGCTCACCAACCTTGATCTACTCGAGGGTCAAAGCATATGCAAGCGTCCCGTTAGATACCATCTAGATAGAGTGATTGCAAATCCATATACATGTGGCAACACTGTCTGCACAGAGGAGAGGAGATGAAAGGTGACCATGAGAGGCTGGGAGTGGCCCGGAGGGTAACGGGTGAGAAGGCGCGGCAGTGTTGTGCTGGAGCTGTGTCTGCTTTTTGAGGAGGAGTAGAGCTGACAGAGGCCACCTCGAGAGACTCTTCACTCTCCATCAAAGAGCTGAGAAGAAGAGGCAGGGTCTGTCAGGGGTTTGCTATTCCTACAGAGCACCCACATGCTGCACCTCCCACCCTAAACACCTTTAGTCAGTCTCACAAAGCTCCTCACGCTGCCACAAGCCTCCAGACTCATTGGCAATGCATGACCAATCCCCAGCTCAACGACCCAAACATCACCAGAGTTTAGCACTTTGAACATGACAGACACGTCCAGGGGCTCAATTTCCACACAGCCTACAAACACTGGCATCATATGTAACTCAGTACGTAGTGTGTGTGATAAAAGCAATATCACAGGCAGTATCAGATAAAATGCACAGTACACTTTCACATCACTATTATTAAACAATATTATATTATATCTGATAGTTATCCTAAACTACTGAGACAACTAAGATAAGATTTCTCCCGGTGAAAGCAGCTTGACCATATCTGGACAAGCAATTTGACTTGTTCCCCTGCAAATTGAGATTCCTTCACCTACCCCCCCACTTTTTGAACAAGGGCTATCAGTTTTAATTTTCCAAACTTTCTCTTTTCCGTCAAAATTGGGTAGGAGGAAAAGGAGAATATAGAGGCAGAGACCACCATTCCAAGTTTTATCTGCTCTACAAAATGCCGTTATCTTAGTGCGGTGTCAAGAACTCTATCTCTTTTTTTCCAGGTGACAGGCACAGACGAGAGATAAGATTGGAAAAGAATCCCACTCCACTGAGTAAATAAATAATCAATACTCATCTAAATGTAAATGAGAAAGTAGCCCCCTTTGATAGGAGGGTTTTTATCAACCAACCAATTTTCTACAGGCACTCACTGGGCCTCAACCAAATCACCATCATTCAGCTCCCATGTAATGGATAAGAAAGGGAAGGAGGGGGCAGCTACGGGGAGGGGGAGAAAAGAGGAAGGGTCATTTGAGATCAGCTATGTTCAGAGGGCTGCATCAATAGCACACTCGTACCGGTTCTGTTTTGCGGAGACATTGTTAAATACACGTTAGGAATGATCTGATTATTGCATAACTAATAATACAACACAAACTTAGAAGAATGATCCAAATATTATGGATAAATGTTGATTTCTAAAGAATTCTAAAGGTGAAAAATAAGAATCGGCATAGTTTTGTGACATAACTGGATGGTCAAATTACAAAATGGCATAACATCATTCATTTATTTAATCAACTTTCTGCATCCAAAAAATATTTTACCACATCGAGCCCATCATTGAGGGTTCGATGAACCTAAGCAATCGCATTCACACTGCCATTTTAAATCCCAGCAGGTAGAAGCTGTGATTATTTCCAATGCTCTCTTGTGTTAACATTTGTGATACCTCTGCAATTTTTTTCACGTTTTTTGATGTCGTATACATAGTACAAGATTAGCATTTTATTGTCATCAGAACACACTGTGCTGACTTTAAATTGATCCAATAAAAAACCCTCAAATACTATTTTCCTCATCCTCATTGCATTAGGTTTTATTTCATAACTCATAGATGTCAATAATGGAAACCATTATATAGCAGTATACCCAATAACAGAATTTTCCTGCTTGAAATGCATACAGTATTGATTTCATGTTTTTCTGGGTCCATAAGGGCAAGTAGCGTGGCAGAGGTTGTTTTACTCCACTCAGTCAGCAATGTAAAAAACAACACGGAGAGCACTCGCTGCTAAAACGCGCAAATGACACTGTTTAGTTTTGGATTTTTGCTTTAACTTTCCTTTAAATGACACAACATGTAACATCATGCAATTAAATATCATATGTAATTGTGAACCAAACATTCAATCTTACGCTATTTGAACTATAAAAAAACGATTATGTTTAAGATTACTGTGATTCCTATGTGTGATTTATGGGCTGTTGCTGTGTAGAAGAATGCTTACTTTTCAATTATAGTCCGTTGTTTTATTAAGTCTAAAATGAAACTGGACAGCGATATTTTTACAACAGCTGTATAGTGTCTGAGGCTGGTTCTGTGCTGTGGAAAGCTGCAGGTGAAGCTGTGGTCTGTGGCCAAGCTGCATTTGATTTTTATTGTGCTGAATTGGAATGACAGAAAAAAGGATTTCACATAGTGTGTCTTCCATTTCTTCCCTGGGATCCCTCCAAGCTAGCCTCTCATGTCCCATGGGGAACAGACCCATCCAGCTAATATGCCATAAGCTGACAGCCCTCCTCTGAAATGTGTGTTAAAGAGCTGGGTTTGGGAACATAAAGGCATTCTTCAGAAGCTGACGCAATTTCTTAAGAAAATCATACTTCTCAGTATAAGCAGAATGCTCATAGTGCGGCTCTTTTACCACAGACGTACGCAGATTGCACATATTGAATTCATGCACATTTCCTATTAGTAACAAATGATACAGTATATATAAAGACTATATTTCAGTAGCACGAAGTGGCAACAGTGGAATAGAGAAAAAAAAAAAACACTTCACCGTATTATATGCTTCTGACTCACCGATATCTATGCAATTTAGCAAGCACATGAAATTGCCCCAAGTTTTCCAACCTCAGCTGTAATCCGCTCAAGGAGGATTTGGAGACTGTTCCTCCAAACCATTTTAAATCAGACAGAAGTGCGAGGGTGAAAAATAACACTTTCAACAGAAATCTTGACAGGATAGTGCAATGTTAATGTTACACCACAGCTGCTTTTGTTTAAATCCAGCAAATTCGCACCTCTTAAAAATATTGCATCACTGCTGGTTTATAATCTCTGTGCAATTTCACTCTTTGATGGTCTTAAAGAATAAAAACACTGTTTCCTGACTTATTTTCATAAGAATTACAGAACACACCTAATAGAAGCGTTTATCACGCTACGCGGGCCCGGCCGTATTGCAACATTTAGACTACATCCACACCTGCTGAGACTTCCTGTAGTGCCGTTATTCAATTTACACAAAAATATTAAAGCCAGAACTTTTAAGTACAAGAGGCAATATTGCAGTTTCACAGAGCAATCTTTCACAAGCACATTGTTCAACAACAGCATCAACAGCCATTTAAAGACCAATACCAGAGACCATAACGCCTTTATAGTTGGTGTTGTCAACTCAATTTTCAAATTCCACCCTGCACTCTGCCTCTTCTATTGAAGTGTCATCTGATCTGTTGAATTACTGACAAGGCCACAGTCATCACCATATCGCTCTGTCTTTCTCTCCAACAACAGCCATCAGCAGCTGCATTATACTCACCTTAAACCAGGGTAATAACAGCTCTGTGCAAAAAGAAGAAGGGGAAAAAAGGGTTTGGAGCCAGTGCACCATCAAAATCTCAGCACCAGTGTTTTTTATCATTCCTTTAATGCTGTGCTGCACCATCCTTAATCACAGATGTGAGGTTTTTGCATTTTAATAGTGAAAAAACTAAATTGAGACAGAACAGTTTAGTAATATTGCAATAAAGGCAATAGCTGTTAACCAACAAATGATGGACTGCTATGCGGTTTAAGCCTGCAATGTCAGCAGGCAGTATAATGTTTTTTAAAAAGAATAATCCCTGGGATTATCTCCCAGGGAATATTACCTAACTGCATCTGTCCTCACCTACTCTCTGCTGAGCATTTTGGTCTCTTTCAGGTAATCATTGTGTTGCACTATTTTTCATAGTGCTGTTTTTGACCACCACCACTCTACATTACCTTATCCATTTTGAAATTTGGTCAAAACCTAGTCACACCGGCTAACAAGCTCAGTTCCAAGTCAAGGAAAGTGGCCCAGTCGTCCTAATCTGGACAAGGTGAAAAAGCTCATCAGGGTTTTTTGACTCGCCGTTTGTCTGGTTGGACCTATGGGATGACCTTGCCTTGGGAGACCCCACACCAGAGGGTTTGCCCCCACAACACAGGATCAATAGGACACTGAAGCTCCTTCACCACATCAAGGTTTTGGTTTACTGTGAAGAGCAACTGCTCCTTTATGTCAAAAGATTCAAGTTGAGGTCTTACAGGAGTGCCTCCTTCTATTCCATCACCTTCAACTGGAGATGATCCAGGTACATCCACCTGGTTGGAGATCCCAGGGTAGACACAGAACACACCGGAGACATATTTACTGTATCTCATCTGGCCTGGGGACATTATCTGGGGAGACGGACGGACGGAAAACTTTACCGAACCACAATCCTAGTGTGGACAAGCAGACAAACACAGAGCTCTGGATGGATGAAAGGAAGAGGGACATTGGATTTGCATTTGTCACATGGCCAGAACATGACTCCACATGAATGCTTATGTGGTCCTGAGAGTTCATTGCAATGCAACACAAACACATTCACAAAAGGTAATATGCTGCAAATACAAAAAGCACAACCAAATCCAGAAACACTTTGTAGATCTGTCTGTTCTTTATCGACACTGATGTTCTCTGCAGCTGGAGCTACTGATGTACTGGACTGCATTTATGGTTATTTTTATTTTAAAATGACTGTTGTACTTAGTTTCTAAAAATTGGTAATTATGTTTAGCTAGACTAAAAGCAGGGATCATAGCAATTTTGAGCATTATGGTTTAGTACACATCAAGCAGGAAAGATAACTGCCTGTGTGCAAGCAGAGGGAGCCCCGGACAGGTATATTTTTTGCTAGCCGCCATCGATGAATGAGATACTTTTTTTTACTTAGGTCACACTGGGAATGAGCTCAGTTTTTGCAGCAGCAAGACCAAGATGACCCACAACTTATCACCTCAGAATGAAAGATTGAACAACCTCACCTGAGACTCCGGTCCCCTCGGGCAACAGAACGGCTGAGGGAGGTCCTCTGGGGAAACACTGTGCTCTCTACCAAACAAAACTGAAGGACACAAAGTATGGCATGGAAAGGTTGCCCACATGACCACTGGGGTAGAAGAGTGACAAGATGGCCAAAGCGAAGAGAGGACAGTGAGTGTCAAACTCTTAACTAAGATTCAAACCAAATCAAACGAGGACACTGGGGCACGTCGTTTTGGCTGGTCGTTGATTGCGGCTGTTGTCCCTGCAGTGTTCTAACTGATCCTCTTATTATGCAAAAGGAAGCTGTTATATTTAAAGATGCACTCATGAATACCGGCACTTCTCACTTAGAAATAACAAACATGGCACATAATCATAACTAAAGATCTAATTGTCCATTACGAGGAGGTTCCCATTAACATGCACATTCCTGTCAACAAGCCTGGCTGTAAACAATGCAGAACGAAAACTCTTTAAAAGCACCAGGTTTGAAATTGTTAATGAGAAAAACAACGTATGCAGAGTTTAGGTTAAGTTTCAGCACAAATATAATGCATTCTTATAATTTAAAAGGTCAGTTCACTCATCCCGCCCTGCAGAGGGTTTTGGTGCATGTCCTAGACAAGTCTGACCAACCTCATTTATTTCTAAGGCCTTTAATTTTTGCATACCACTAAATCATTGCAAATGCATCTGAAAATATTCGGTTAGGTACCACTATGACTAACATGCATTTTTCTTCGGGTGAACTGACCCTTGTGTTTGTGCACAGAGCTCTTTTTACCAGCTGGTCGTCCTCCTTTCTACACATCTGCTCTTGCTAATACCATCTCCTACCAGCATTCCTGATGCTCAGGTGAGTGTTCTCCTGGTGTGAATTGCAGACCTTGCGCTGAACATTGATGCACTGCCTCCATTACCACCTTGCCTCCTTCCGAGGAGTCGACGCCATTGTTTATGACACTGACACATGCAGTAATGGGTATTTCACTTCTGCACCTATACTGAGCGCATGTTGAAACTGGAAACACAGATAAATATGGTGCGTATCCACAACATCAGTAAATTTCTATTTCATCAACTGAAGCATTAGACTGATCACTAGAAAACCACAGTGTAGTGGTAGCATTACTCACTGGACACAGTGCCATTAGAAACTGAAGGAACAACGTCTTAAAAGAGCAGAAACGATTGCACGGGTAAAACAATAGCAAATTCGCCACGATTCCGTGTTTGATTCTCTGTTGTTTCTGGGACTTAAACGTTCAGGGAATTGAAGGCGCAAAACTTCTGACAAGATTTAACTGGAACCTCTCTTCAGGAAAATCATCAAACATGTAAAGATGCATCTCACGGGATTTGAGGAACTTCAGACATACTGTACAAGTCAGATGAATCCTGCAGTACAGTACGTCCCTGCAGACTGGGGAACATGGCAGCTGTCACTAACAAGGAAAGTCACATGCCACTCTTTCCTTTTGTGTTCAAATACAAACACAGACTCTGGTGTATTAGTGCCAGATAGTTTCAATTATCTGGTGACAACCTTTATCTCTTCACATTTACTGCTGTAACAGCTGGATTGATGCCTTCCCCTTTTCATATTTCAAGCACTGTTGTACTTCAGAGGAGGAGGAGGAGGAGAAGATCACAACAGTTTCATCCAACTTTTATGTAGGTGTTTTAGATTCTGGTAGCCTCGGGGTAAATGGTGCACACTGTTAAATTCTTTAACAATGCTTTTAGCGGCAGAGTGATTGTAAATAAAAACGAAGGCTCCCAGGAAATGCTTGTCTTGAAGATATCACCAAACAGCTAATTCTTTTGAAATATCAGTTCAGATATAAGACTGATCAGATTTGCAGACACAGAAAAAGTCCAGTCACTGCGCTGATGGTGTATTTGTATTAGAATGTTGCTATAGAGCACAGCACGCTTTCATATCTCCCGGGTAGTTTTCTATTACAGTACAACAAAAAAGGATTTTTTTTCTGTTTACATAGCAAGCTTGCATCAAGTGGAGAATTGTGCACATAAAATTACCATAATAGGCGGCCACCGAGTTTGCTAATGTGCTTCTCAGGATGATGGGGCATGCAGAGACTTGCTGAGGAACAGACAAAAGCGTGGCAAAAGCAGAAAAATCCTCAGCATATCCTCATTTTTCCCAGCCCTGTTTAGTACATGGGTGTGCAGCCACCCCAGGAGCAGAGAGGTTACCCCACATCTGGAGAAATGAGTTTGACCCTCTTAAAGGGCACAGGAAGTTGCCCCTGAAAGCTGCAAACAAAAGCAGCAGTGGCTAGCAGGAGCCCAGAGCGCCATTCATCGCGGCTAATGACTTGTTCATTAAGAGTGATGATGGATAAAGACTTCTCACGCTGAGATGAAATCAAGATTTATATGCGTTGTTTCCTCACCCAACTTGTGGGAAGATCATCATCATTTAATTCTATCTCTGCGGCCGGTGATGGGCATCCAGAGAGCGGGCTATCAAACGGTGCAGTCAGCTGGCAAAATCCAAAACGTGCCGTTGGCACATCTGGAGCTTGCCGTCGCAGCTGAGGGTGAGCAATGGCTGCTGGCAGGTGGCCAAATTACAGGCAGAGACGCTTCAGGACTCCACAGCCTCCACCCTGGCTTCTCCTCGTTTAGATCATCATCATTATTTATTTGCTTATTTATTATTTTTTCCATTATGTGTGCTGTGTTGCATTTCAACAGCACTTTTTATTTTTTTCCCTCAGCATCAGCGTATTATCACTCTGCGCTAGACCCTCGACCCACCTCTCTCTGTAGGTTCTTATCTCTAGCTGGAAATAGACCCCAAGACACTTCATCAGTGTCCTTCACCCTGCTATCTGCTGCTCCCAACTTTTATTAAAACTTCAGCCTTTATCAGCTCTTGGGTAATTCAGGCATGACAAATTGGGCACCAGATGCCACCTCCATTTGAGGCCGCTGTACATCTCTTGCTCCCCTATCAAGACAATGGGAGGTGGCGGGCTGCAGCATTGTGGGATATCCACCTTTAGCCCACCACGTCAGGTTACTTCAACAAACTTCCTACATCCATCTGAACGCCGAATACTATGTTTGCCATTGTAAAAGTTCTTCTCCTGGCTTCGCCTCTTCCTTAGTGCCGTGCCAATCACTGCGACATTTATAATCTGCACAGTATTTTGGACAGGAGAGTTTCTATGCACTAGATAATAGTGAAAACACCTGGGTGCCATAATTTGCTTTGTTGCTCTTTTGATTCAGAGTCTTCTACAGTGTCTTATCAATTTTTTTTATATTTTTACTCAAAACATCTAAATGCTCTTGTAGAATTATTCTTCTTTAATGAGACATTTATAGATCACATCATCTGTGCATTCATTATAAGCAGATTATCCCTTCAAAACATACTTTTTAGCAGACAGGATTTTTTGTTGTTCTTTTGTTGAAAATAACATAAATATTAAGTACATCTAATGTTCTTTGTGATCATGGTTTTGAAGCTAAATGCATCTATAGTGAGAATTGAGCGAATGTTTTTTAATAGTATATTACTTGTAATCTAGGATGATTTATATTCTTTATAGTTCTTACTATAGTGTAGTAAAGAAAATTCAGCAGCAGCTTTAATGGTTCACAGTGACTTATTTAGTCACGTCAAAAACATTATTTTGTGTTTGAGAGCCTGTGCATGAACTTCTAAGCATTAATCATGAAAACATGAGCTGGCTGTACAATCATTAAAAACAATAAATAAATAAAACTATATTTATGGAGCACTGCCTTTCTGGGCCAGCAATGCACAATTAGCTTTCAATGGTGCTTTTGAATGCACTTGTCTTGATGACATGGACAAGAAGAGCACTGGACAGCTCATATTTACCATCTCCTCCTACTGCACATTTCATTCGGGGCATATTTAAAGACAGAACATAATTTATGATGCATTTAAAGAGAGGAAATGTGGAACATACTTGTATGGCCTGTTACTGTAAATAAAACCACAGCGGCTTCAGAATTCAGAAAAAAGAACCAGCCAATAGCATTAGTTAATTTACATTACAACAATTAATAATCAGCTGGACTCACTGGAACACGTGAGATACCGTAATTCTGAAGTGCAGGAGGTTTTAAAGTTGACAGCTCTGCATATAAAGGAGCCAGTGAAATCAGTTACTGGAACTCTTGAATAGCATTCATAGTGATGGGGCAGTATTCATGAGATGTGGTCCCTACCTAGACCTGCACATCATCTGCTCCTCAGGGGATTCGGCGAGGGTCCTGCCTGTAAATAAGAATCCATGACAGAAGGGCAGCAGGCGTGAAGCATGAGATTGGAAACCAAAGGCATCACACTGGGCTGTTGGATCTTAGTGATTTTTAGCAACACATAACTCTACACATAGACCCTGAATTTGGCATGAGCTAGTACAGACTCATGCTCACAGGGGCAGCCGTGCATGTGAGCACTCTCTCTTTCACTGCATTACAGTGGGCCTCCCCTTTCATAAATGTAATGTCTTTAAAATTAGCTCACAATAATCAATGTCTGCTCTTGCAGAGAGTTGGTAGATCAAACAGGGAATATGTTGGTGGGAGTGAGAAGTGCACAGACACCACTGCATAGATCCACTCTCATTATTCCAACTGGGTTCCATTTTAATTTCTCTCTAACATCCACGTTTGGTCCACCCGTGCCCGACACAGCAGCGCCGGCCAAGATGCCAGCTGTGTTTCAGGGCTAAAATGTGTTTTAAGAGCTGCTGCAGGATGGTAATGTGTTGTGCAACCTGCCAGCCCATGAGCATCCTGAGGCAAATGGAAGAAGCAGTGGTTAAAAAGCAGGCTTTTTTGGGCTGGAGCCAGGGAGTAATCTACCACATAAAGGCATGGCATAACCGGGGGCTATCATATGGGATACGGTTCCCAAAAGACAGTTTTTTTAGGAGACCAGTGGAGATTATTTCGTGCCAATGGAATTTGGCACAGAAAGCCTTATTTTAGTCAATTAACATTTAAAATTAAAAAGCACTTTACATAAGCCATGTTAAGTAAATTAGCACACAATAGATTTATTTGTGAGTGATGTCGAAAGCCGCATACAACCACAGCACAGCAAATATTTACAGCCAACAGGAAACAGAAACTGACCCCAAAGACGAGAGTGGGGTGTGCTCCTTTTTCACACATTTACCTATTGGTTTGAAAAATATACCAATTCCCTGCTTGAAAAGCCCTTCATTTTGGCAATTTGTTATGTCAAATAAGTTTGCTGGGTAAACTGGACTTGGGTACAGAAGCCTATGATGAATAGTATCCATTAAGCTGGAATCTCACAAACCTTAAAGTGAAAACATACCTAAAACAAGAGCATCATTAGGAAAATGAGCAAAGACCTGAACCTGGAGTGTTTCTGAGCAGAGATGAATGATGGCATCACACCCCGGTCCATTATAGACTCTATTTATACACAGGGACACAGAGGAGCAACACTAGTTAGAGGCTTCTCTCCAATTAGGTTATTACTGGTCTGGGAGCCTTTCTACTCAAGGAAATTTCAGAATAGAAATTGTGTCTTTAATCAAGCATAAGGAAATCTGTCATGGAGTAGTTCCCTTTCCTTGTTTAAGGCAGCCAATTATGCACTTCCCTGTGCTTTGTTTTGAGTGAAATTTTCTGTTCATTAAGTCAAGGAGCAAACATTAAGGATCTACTGGTACGTATATGTTTTTTAAAAGAATAATAAAATATTAATCGTTATTTTCATTAAATTTATTCAGAGAAGTTATGGTTATTCCATATTTGTTTTAATACCAAGGCAAACCATTAGCACTATGCTTTACTTCTTGGTAATAAAAGGGGAATCGTGAGGTAATATTATAAATATAAATAATATCGTAATTTAGGGCTAATATATAGGTTGAAACAATATAATGTGGCCAATATTTCAGTAATAATGACACAGGACATGGGTTATATTTCAGTAACAATAAGATAATGTTGAGTAAGATTTTACTATAAAAAAAAATAATGGTAGTATTTGCACAGAAATAATTTAAAAAGTAAATTCATAATAATTAGGTAATACCCTGATGTATGACATGTTTCTATGTAGGTAATCTGACTCCAAAAACACATGGTAATGACGTGAAAACTGTGAAAACACACAGTCATTTCTTTTATCGGGCTATTAACTTCATTAAATATCATTATTAATTTGGTAATGTGCCACTGGGAAACCACATGATAAGTTTGGTGATGTTACTATCTCCACTATTTAACACGGGTCAAATGCCTGCGTCCATTTACAAAGCAGCAAGTCAAGGAATTGCAGAAGGATATGACACCACATCTACACATTAAGAAATGTTTTGGACGATATTGAGCCAAAAAATAAATATACTGTACTTGCTTAAAAACCATCCAGTGCTTTCAATTCACATATATTGTGGAAAAAAAATATATTAATTATTATTCTTCTATTTAGGGTTACATTTTCATTTGAATGCTTAGCACTGACTGCCAGAGTGATTTAATATGAACACCTTCATGAATCGAGAACAATTAAATCACCTTTGTGTTTGAGTGGTGATCAGTACTAAAATGACCATCAGTCTGTATAACAATATTAATTATTAATTAGTTTTTTTTGTACCAAAGATTTAGTTTGAGGGTTAAAAGCATCAGTCCGTTGCCAAAACAATGATTTTAACCTGTACTGGGAGTTGAACTGGGCCCTTTGAGTGACAGGTCAGTGTACAGCCCTGGAATTCCCCCACGCTCCTCCTTGTTGCGGGACACGGTGGCCTTACTTCAAGTCGAGCGAGGTATAAAGGATTGCTGTCTGTATTTTTTCATTAGACTTTTCTTTTGTTACTGAATACATAAATCCATTGTGGCAAGATGCAATATGTATCATGGCGCTCCACCTGCGGACGTCTCATAATGGCTGCCATGTCCCTCCAGTCAGGGATGATAAGTGAACCCCCTGTGAATGTTAATGATAGTGATCATTCTGAACCAGCTCGCCTCTCTGTCTTCACTCACAGCCCAAGTGTCACACGCAGGGTGGCAAGGTTCAAGGGACTAAAATGAAAACAAACACTCAGGGAGATATATAAATAAATAAAGACGGAAATGAATGAATAAGGCGCTGAATGAATGAACGCACATAGCCGCACCACAGTGCAGCAGGGACGGACAGAATTTTTTTTGGAATACTTTTACTTGGAAATGTATTTTGTTTCATATGGTGTTGATTAATTTTTGTGTCATTCATGCAAAAGTCCATGGTAGTATAATATTCTTTACGCACTAGGACTTATTTCATTATTTAGAAGGCCAGTAAACACTGGGGAGCAGGTGGGTTCAAACAGATGTGGCTGTTTACATGGCCGCAATAGTCTGGGCTTTATATCTGCTCATTGCTCGTAAATAGCTTTGACAACATGCACACTTGCAAGACCGGACAAAGGCTTGACTCAGCTAATCAAAACTGACAATACTGAAATCACAATGAGCCTTTTTATATCAAGTGCTATGAGTCAAATGGGAGATGAGCCTAAGTATCCCAATAATATTGAACAGCACCCGTTTGACAAAGATAACCTGGACCAGTGTGGAGATCCTGCAGCCTCGTAACTGCACAAAAACCAGAACTACAGTACGTGCAGCTTAAAAAGCGGTTTATTCACATTTTCCTCCGTAGTGTACAACTTTCCCCATCGTTGTCTTTTCCCTTCAGCGTTCGGCGGACTGTTTTGACCAGTACACCAGCCTCTCCAAGCAACACACCCAGCTCAAGTAACAGGCAGGGGAGAAAGCAAACACAGAGTCCATGCCAACTCTTCCCCCTCTCTGCATCTCACTGCTTCCTCCTTGTCTTAACTTTGCCAGAGTCCTTGGAACTTGCCAAATCCGGTCATGCCTGCTTAGCTTGCTGGACTGATTGTGCCAGAAAAGAAAATAAGACACAGATGTATACAAACTCTTGGTGGTGCCAGTGGAGAGACAGCTAATGGCTTCATCTCGACCCTCCCATTGTAGCCGGGCACAGGTGGGGATAATTAGAGATCTCGCTCCCTCCGATCAAAGTGGAATCTGTTCCAGTTGTGACAACCAAAGGAAGTTTATAAGGCTACGATGGGCAAGGCTGCGCATTTTCCCATTACCAACCTCCTTGACCCTATCATAGCCTTGGTAAGAGCAACACAGTGTCACTCACGCTCCCGCTCCTTTAAAGTCAGTGACATCAGTGGGCCCGTCCTGCCCATGGTTTGTGTTGGCAACAACGGAGGAAACTCAGAGGTTTCCAAATGGACACCAAGAAACATCTAATTGGAAAAACGACCTTCTCCTGTCAGGCCAGGCGGTGTCATAGCAGTGAAGGAAGCAGAGAAAAACCACAAACAGAGACACTTGGGGATTGTTTCATAGCCAAGACTAATCCAGCACTCAAAACAGATCAAGCTTGGTAGACGTAAAAAGTTTAAAAAAGGGCGAGAAACGGAATGTTTTTCAGCTTGTGGAAATTGAATACCGTCGAGTACACCATAACAAAACAGTTAGGTGTCTCACTTCAGACTGTTGCCTCATTTAATAATTTCTGCTCCTCAGGTCCAGATGTTGGAATGAGCTCCAGAGTGTGACCTCTGTCCTCTCTTTGGGAGACCTGAAATGAAATAATCCCACATGAGCAATTCCCAATGCAAAGTGGAGTACTATCATATAGCCCGTGTGCTTCAAAAGGCTTGAAACCCCCTTTTCCCTGCATTAGCCTGAGTGACAGCAGAGAGACGTGTGTCTTCAGATGAGAGGAGGCGAGTCTCATTACGCCGTATTTGGTTGACACTGAGTGATTCAAGTGTTCCTGGACAATTCAGACACACTGATATAAAACACATTAAATGTCTTTCACAGCACTTTACCTGACACTGTTCATCTGCGCTCATCTGTTATCCCTGACGAGCCGGCTTTTGTCGCCGCTTCAAGTCTGGGATCAGGACTGTGGTGAAGAGGGAGTAAAAAGGAGCTGTAATGAAATACACAAAAATAAAAAAAAAAAACGTGGAAAAAAAGGTTTCAAGTTGTGAAATATCAAATCCTCTTTTGAATTTGGTTTTCAAGGACAATTTTGAACTCGCGTTTTCAAAGACAATGCATAATTTGGCTTTCAGTTTTGGTACTGTAAATCTGTTTTGATATACAGCAGGTAACGGTGGCTGCGTGCTTTTGTCAAAATTGATCGACCACATGCGGATAAAATCAAACACACTGTAAGCTTATCTGACACATGTACAGTTGATGAGGTAACCTCTCCCAAAAATGATATTTCTTGTTTTACAGTAATCGTACATGGCACGCCATAATATTGTTTTGACATCCTGCATTGAAAAAAATAAAAAAATAAAAACAGGTACAACCTATCCTGCTTTCTTTGGGAGTGACAGGCAGAGAGACAACAGTGACACAGTGAACCAAGCAACCTGAAAGACAATCACTGACAATTTGCAGCCGAGTCAAAGTTAAGATTTAATTCAAATTTCAACTTCTCACAAAAATGCCATCTCTGTGAATTAAAGTAAGTAATACCTGATTAGCCACTCACATTTGAAGCGAAGCTTTGTCACTTTGTCAGACTGGGAGTATAATCAAAAACCAACAAACCAAAGTCAGCACCCGGAACCGTTACTTGTAAGTCCGCCGTCAGAAATTGTTAGCCTATATCCCTCCCGTTTGACATCGAGACGTTGATCCTCATTCTTCCAGCAAAGACTCTGAGGTGAGAGCGAGGCGAGGATAGAGATACGGTGGAGGCGGCGATAGGGCAGGTGAGTGGAGAGGATGCCAAGCCCAGTGGTCAGCGGGTATCAGAGAGAGGGCGGCTGTCACATCCTGCTGACTTAGCCAAGACAGATGAGACAATCAGCAACCCAAGGCCCAGACAGCTCTTCAACGCTGCCCGCAGTCAGGGTTTGAGGGCGGCTTTCCACAACATCTCAAACGTGAGCTCACCTTTCTCCGTGCTGCACTGTGGAGGTGAGGCCACTGCTTGGGAATGTTCTTGAGATACAATAATAACGTGTGATGTATGATCTTGAACATTTAAAGCCGCAAAAATATTTCTTGATGGCAATGGCTCAAATGTTCAAATGTCTAAAGTGAAAGGGGTCGTTTGGTTCATAGAGTTTAGCAACGTTTGGGACCGTCTCAAATATGTAGAGAACGGGGCCCCCACTGGCCTGTCGTAGTGGCACATTTTGTAGTTACCCTCCTAAAACTGTCATAAAGACATGATACAGTGTGTCACTGTAAAAAAGCGTATGTCTGTCTCCCATCTGGCTGTGAGGATTTCAGCAGCCGAAACCTTTGCAGTTGACTGAATTTTTGGAGCCTCCAACATTACACTTTTGTTTGATTCCTACTCCTTACATTAACCAAAACCGAAAAAAAAGGCAACATGGGCAGTTACATTTGGTGCATCATAAAACAAAGGTCCAGGACTGTTGAGCAGCTAGAATCCGGCATGAGACAAGTGAGGGACAACATTCATCTCCTAAAACTTGTCTCCTCACTTCCCAGACATTTACAGACGATTGTTAAAAGAGGAGGGGAAGCTATATAATAGTGCCATCAAATAAAATGTGCAAATAATTTCCATGAAATATCTCAGTTTCAACATCTGATATGTTGTTTATGTTCTATTATGAATAAAATATGGTTTGATGAAATTTACAAATCATTGCATTTAGTTTTTATTCACATTTACCACATTCTACCAACAAACCATCAGCGCTGGAAGACTTTTGTGTGAAACGTGCTCTTAATTTTGATAAACGCTAACATCAATAAAGGTGGTGTAAGACAGGGGCCACCAATCATCTGGACCATTGTCTCATTTGTTTGTAGTAATTATACCAAGGTGTCACAATTAATTTGACAATGACACATTGATGTTTCAAACAGCAGAACATTGCACCTTTAAATCAGTGCAATGATGCTTTCTGGATGTTCAGTACAAGTGCTGCTGACAGTGACTTTAGAGTGTGTGTGTGTGTGTGTGTGTGTGTGTGTGTCAAAAACTTCCTAAAGACCGTGCTGGACCCCAGGCCAGCTTCCAGCCTCTCTCCTAATTGCATTGATTTTTAGCACAGTAAATCTAGCTGTGTCACAATCTGCGCTCCCCAGGCATGATGTAGTGCTCCAACGCCAGCCTGCACGTCTGCTCCCAAAATTTCTGGCTTAAAATTTGAGCTGTAATAGCATGATTAATGGTTAAATTAATTAATTGCTCGATGTATGCTAATTGTTTAATTGGTTGCCTGATCTATATAAGATCGTTTATAAATTAAATGAGTTGATTTAAAAAGTTTATTGATTAAATGTGACAATGAGTTATACGGCTGACTACCTGATTTGCAATTTTCCCAATTAAATTCACAAAGCTCTTTAAAGTGCAGTTTTGCAAAGTGTGCCCCATCTAAGTGATCTATACCAGAGCTGACACTGCTGTACTTATTTATGAAATCAGACAGCTGATAATGATACATTAATATTAATGCCAACTGTAAATTTTCATATTGCACAGCAGCAACCAATCCAAGCACATTTGTCATTGTAAATCCATCCATAGTTCATATTTTTAATGCAAATTAAAGTGGAGGTCCCCGGGAAGGTCAAGTATCTGGGAAGAATCAGATTTTTTTTGGTTCCATAAGCTACAGGTGAATTATCTTGGGAAGTCATGTGAAGGACGTTTTTTTTTTTTTTCTTTTGCTGTGAAACGAGCAATAACCAAATATATTCAGGCTCCTATTGTGTGCGCTTTTGTAGCACACTCTCCTAAAGACCTTTGGATTGTTCCGTATTTCATCAATCACAGTATATCGGAGTGATGTGGTTTCCCAAAATGCCTAACCATTTTTTTTTTTAAACAAACTGCTGATTGAATACATGAAAACTCTTTAAACAAACTCTGTGTGCTCGCTGATATTTGTTTACAAGGCCCTACAATGATGGATGTAAATTTGTCCCGCTGCCTTCACAGTGCTGATTTATAAGAGCTGTTTTGAGATACAATTCAGATAATCTGTCAAAGTGTTTAGATCCTCCCAGTGTTGTGGTACCATGGCTCTATAGACTGCATTCATGGAAAAGTGGCCATTTTTGTTCTTCCTACTGAGGAACTGCAGAGATGTTGGGGAACATGGAATCGTGGCAATCAATACAAGTGCCCATGTTGATGTGATAATTGACTGTGTGCAGCCACAAACATTAATGAAACATTAATGAAACCATGGCCTCTAGCTCCCAGTACTATGCAGTACTACACATCCCATATTCTTATTACAGTAACAGCTGCAGTAATTAACAGCTGTTGGCAGACACGGCAGACATGAGAATGTACAACAGTTTTAGTTAATAATTCAGCATTAATAAGCAGCAAGAAGCACAGTAAAGACTTTAGAAAACTGTGAATAAGTGCAACAGCCATAAAAATGATAGATTTAGAACTTTTGTGCATCTATAACTGGGCAGGCTCCACCATGTTTGACAACAGTCGGGGGTTCAGTCTTCTATAAACCTCACTTTGGATCTGCCAAAGGACTAAAAGTAAATTGTGAACATCAATACAATGGGCAAAACTCAAATGATCCTAAATTATCCTCTCGCAGCCCCTAGCGGAAGCACATTTGTGCGTTGAGAAGCAGCATGGATCATCATTTCTTGTACTTCTAGGGAAAAAATGTAAGGTGTAATAGGATAAAGAGTGGCTGTCACTCTTTTGATTATGAGCTTCCTTGGTTGAAGTCAGCTTGAGCTATTAATAAAAAACTGACAGATCATACTATTTGCTAATGTGCATAAGATGTAAATATTTTAAATAAATGCTGCAGGTAATAAATACATTGGTGGTCCAGTCTAGAGATTGATAGCAATGATAATTCACAGTATTGAGCTACAGCAAAACACTTTCAAATAAATAAAATGACTTTGAGTCTGGAAGGGCAGCCGCTGTGTGGAGGCAAAGTTTGGCAACGGGATGAAAGACGAAGCAAAGGAATTTCAATCCTTTTTTTCCTCATCCCCTAATCAGACAGTTCTTCTGACTTTACACAAACAATGAAATACTATAGTTCAGTAACATACTTGAAAAGGACTGTAGCTGTGGCACTCTCATGCTGAAACTGGCAGAAAAAGCAAAGATGACAAACCGAAATAAATGCTCAAAGAAAGAGAGACAGAGAGACCCAGAAAGAACGAAATGACCAAATTGGCTAGTTGTTTGTTCTCCATGGCCAAAATCTTCATGGGTGAAATGCACAAAAGTGTACATTTGTCTGGACCAACACGTTCCTTTTTTATGCAAACAGATGAATTCCAAAAATCAAATCCAAGTTTTCACTGAATTCTGGGCTGCCAACAATCCTACCTTTCAGACACATTCATCTTCTTCATTGTCTTGTCTCCCACCGTCTGTTTATTCTGGCATTCATCAGCGCCATTACTGCCATAACCCTCAGATCTTTTTGAGGGAAATGAAAAACAGCAGTCTTTTTTTGTAGGTTCAGGGTAAAGGGTCGTTCATGTAGTTCATTTGTTGTATGAGTCTCTGCCAAGCTGGTATATTCTGTCCTGCAATGTGCATAGCACAGCAAAAATATCCCTGATATTTCACAAATTTGATCTGAATTTGGTAAAATATTACCGTGAAAAATGGAGAAAACACAGAAAATTGTACTTCTGAAACCACAGACACGTTGTGATTTGTTATAATAGACAATACAAAAGCTTAGAAGGTTGTCAAGCAACTTGAAGCAACTGTTACCAGAAACAACGGGAAAAAAAAACATTTGTTACCGTAGCAAAAGTTTCATACACTGTTTACTTGACATTTGTGAAGCGTTTTACCCCTGGAAAAAAAAGGTTAGGGTTATTCCATGTAAGAAATGTATTTTTTCTCTCTCAAATGCCTCAATAGATTATATCCATCCATGCGACTAAATGAAGAGCAATTAGCTCTGTTAAGTTCTCTAAAAGGCCACGATGGCAATAAAAAGGAGTGATTGTCTGGGTGGCAAACATTGTCCTGTCTCCAGGAGAGGAATGCACTTTTTGCTAATGTTGCTGCTGTTGGTCCAGGGGTTACATGAGTAGCTGGTGGTGATTTTTTTTTTCTTTTTTAGCTTTTTGTAGTTCCTTGGAGGTGATGAATGGCAATGGGTACAGTGCCAGTAGCGATGTCTCCAGAAGTAGCTTATTCTGTGCTGCCAAGCATGATTTATGACAAGAAGAGGGCGGGGGGAATCTCTGACTTCACCGTTTGCCCTCCTGCACTTTTCTATATTGTCCAAGAGGAGTTTGGGGGTATTGGATTGACACAGCAACTGCACACATCTGGTTTGGAGACAGAGTCAGGCCTTTTTTTGAAGCCAACAACAATTTGAAGGAAATAGGTGGAAATGGAAAAAATGAAAATATGATGCTGTAAAATAGGTAATAATATCCAGGACAAGGTTTATTAATGCTTTTTTAAAGGTCTCACATTGTTGGCTTTCAGGAATTTGTTTTCTATGACTTCTGAATAATAATGTTCTTGGCTGTTTAAACTAAAAGCAGATTAAGGAAAAAGTATCGTCTACCTTTTAAGCATATGTTCTCACACAGAGAAATACTGGATGCTGACTGGTAGATATTACCAACCCTGATTCAAATAACATAACACTGCTGACTGCAGGTTTTCTGTAGAGCGTCTCAGTTGAAATATTACAGCAATGTGACTGATGGAAAGATGTAAGTTGTTTCTTTTTTTTTAAGATGGAATTCACGTCAAAAATGTTATGGATTTACAGTGGCTGAAGCTAATCTAAATCAACCAAATAAATATTTATTTTTGAGAAAAAGCTTTAAGCACATTTAGTCAAGTCCTATGTTGAGATACTCGTATTTCAATTTATTTTTTTTTTCATTTTTCTGTTCTTACTCCACTACATTCCAGTGACAATAGACACCATCTGTGTTTTATAATTCTTATTACAAACAAACCCATTTATGAGTTTATTCATTAGTTTAAAAACACTTAAATAATAAATAATACCCATTTTGTAAAGTTTTCATTTATATATAATTATTGTAAGGAGAAAAATAAGGGTACCTCATGCTCTATTTAAGCATATAATATGGAATCTGTGATATCACCTTAATCTTCAGACTTTAACAAATAAAAATAGGGAATACTGTGGCCTGGTGGCTTCATGCCATTAGTCCTTTCAAACAGGAGTTTAAAAGTACTTTAGTTTGTTTTTTTTACTTTCATCCATTAAACCAAGACATCAACTGACTAAATTCCAAACAATGCATTACACCAGCTATGATTAATTTAATGCTAATGATGCTAATTCATCTCAAATAATTCTGTTTTTGCATTTTATTGTTGAGACACGGTTTTAAGTACCTCTATCTTCCTAAATAACATTCATATAAAATAAATGCAGTTAAAATGTTCAAGTGGGATTTTAGCTCCATAACGATGAATTAGACATTCAGAAACTCTATTAATTTCAGCAGTATGTGGCATCGTATTTAGATTTAATAGAAAGTTTTTAATGAAGCAGATTGGAAAGGGATCCTTGCCTCCATTACTGGATGATGGATAACTGAGAAAGGTTAGCAGCCACTCATTAACACTCTCTTAAATTACGAAAGTACTTTCTGCTTTTTTTTTCTCGCCACCTTTCATTTTTTTCCTTAAATGAGATAAAATAATATTGAGAGGATGAGCGTTGAATCAAGTCCAACCATAATTAAATACACTGATGGGGTGAAAGAGTTCCCTAGTGCTGGTGGTGTTTGAAAACGTTGCTAAGAGTTAAGATCATGCGAGGCACTTATGTTTCAATCCACACGGCTGTCTGTGCAAGTGTGATGGATGAGTGCAGAGTGCAGATCTATTGGAGAGAAAAGAAATATGCTTTAAAAAGTTTTTCTTACAATATCTTGCTAGAAAATTTGCCTATACTTCACTCATTTGTCTGTTTGTGCATTTGGTTTGGTACAGACACACAAACACACACACGCATGGGGTAAATGAGGGGGTTATATGGTCAATTCCTGCAAAACCTGTCCGGTGGCGAGTTCTATGGAGGAGGTCGTAGAGACATGGAACTTAAATTAAAACACTGCAAAAATTGGACAAAAATCGAGCTCACTTCAGAGTTTAGATCCAACAAACAGAACGTCTTACACTCTAATCTGATTCTATGGGGGTTTGTGAAGAAGATTGAAATTATGGTTTTAAGGGTCAAGAAAAACATTCTTAGGTCTTTAAAGGGAAAATGATTGACACTTTACATCACACCTCATTTGCATACACACATAGTAATACACACCTGACAAAACACAATAATAATGGAATATTCATTTAATTGGTAATACTAATTAATCTGCTACAGGATACAAAATGCAGTAATACAACTAAGAAAAGTTACATTACAAATGAGTTAAGGAAAAACAAAACTACTTTTGTAAAAGAAAAAGTTGTTTAAAACAAAAAAAAGCACCTGGTTGTAAATAAATCACAGTCAAAACCAAAACTCAGAACACTGTTAAAAAAAAAACATCTGTTCGTGCCGAGTGAGCTTTTTTGCAGCCAACACTTTCAATTTAAATGGTTTTGCAGTTACCCACACGTAAGGTTCCCTTACAATGGTAATGTATGGTTACATTAATATGTTTACATTAACAATTATATAACAGCCTGCCAATGCAAGATAGCGAAAAGCTAACTTTAACGATTTTTTAAAACATATAACGACTTAAAATAATAAAAGCTGCCAGGATATCAACATTGGGGGGGCCTCAACAGAGCAGCTTTATAAGACATGTGTTTCTGTGACTGTCTTTTTAAAGTTTTTCCACGGGTTCTAACAAAGTCCCGTATATTTTGCAGGGTTCTTCCTTCTAATGCTGCGCCTTCTGCAAGCTTACACTGTCGGCATTCATTTTTTGTGGCCACTTTTCCTTTGAGAATGTGACCTCTGAAGTGTCGCATCACAGCAGAGACCTCAGCCTTAGACCATGCTCTCCTTGGTGCACTCCTGGAATTTTTTGCTTCAGCGACATCTGAAAATTATTCACAATAAAAAAAATTACATAAGTATTACAGTTGACAAATCAGGTTCGAAGAACAAGCTTTCAGACTGCAAAAGCACTTAAACACAAAGATATTCACTATTATAAATGGCAAATAACTTAGCTAACATTATAAAATAAATATCCATGAAAAGGCTTATGAAAATATGTAGGTTTGTATTTTTGTTGCATCTGTACCTGAAGCAACAAGCAAATTCTAATGCAACTAGCAATGTAACTACATTTAACGTGTACGTGTCTCTTTTTCTTTTTTAATAAATTTGGACAGAAGACAATAACATAACATAACATTTAAATTGATTTAATTAGTTATACTTTAAACCTTTTATTTAGGTTTTGAATTTAATTCAAAAGAAATGTGTATTTTTTGTACATTTTTTATTAGGTTCAGTACTTTAAGTTGCTCTATTACAGAATATTATAAAAAAAAATATAATAACACCTTCAGAGTCAGAGATGGTCTCGTTCATTGTTGAGGACACTTACGTTTCTGCTAAAATAAAAATATATCATTTTGTACTGTAATAAGCATTTCATTAGCACAAGGAAAGAAAAATTAAATTGTAAAACTCACCCAAACCTCTGGCTTCATTGTCATGGTCTGTGACTGAAGTGTCTGATGGAGCATCCACAGGTTGAGTAGATCCGCACTCTGACAGCGTTGTATGGGCGGAACTATCATCATCAGATTCACGTTCACTGACACCATTTTCCACATCACTTGATAAAATTTCACCTGAGGAAACAGTAGTAAACAGCACATGAATAGCTAATTATAAATAACCTACAACTGCAGACCTGTAAATCCTGAGTCTTTTAAGTAATATTTAAAGTAAATGTACAAATAAAATCAGTTCATGGGTGTATGTAGCCAAAAATAGGCATAAATCAAATTCAATCTGCACCTGAAAACAAAAAGTGAGCAATTTAAAACTCCATATAAACTCTGGCAGGACACAATGTAATGAAGAATCACCTGCCAGGCTTAAGAAAAACCTCAAATAGACCTTTGCATTCCCTGAACGCTTTCAGATTTGAGACTTGCAATTTATTACAAAATTTCCCATAAACTTAATTTCTTGGGTAATACCATGTTGCCTTAAATTTCATACATTTTCTGAGGGCACCAAGATCAATGTATATGCAGATTAACAGTCAAGTTACTAAGCTGAGTAATTCAGTCTAATTTTTACAAAATATTATGCATGCATATACCATCAGAGGTTTTATGAAAGGACCAAGCCTGACGAGTTATACTATGCTGCTCAGCTGTACACGTCTCCCAGATACACTGTTGACAATATGTCCAGGCTCACAGTAGCACAATTTACAGTTTGTTTTATTTATAATATTTTGTGTGCACACTTGCCAACATGGCACTGACCAACAAATGTAGAGAGCTTCATGGTTAAAGCAAAGGCTACAATTGTTGATATATGTAGCCTGCTCATTATATATCCCCATCCACACTTTAGAGTGACCAATCCTACGATTGTATTTTGATATTAGAAGCATAACTGCTACACAAAATGCACACAGGTTGGCAGGTCTTCAACTCTTTCCTACTGTATCTGAGTGGCTCTGCAGTTAGAATACATTTTGTAACAAGTTACAATTTTGTAATATACTAATACAGAAGAAAACTATTTCCTGTAATAGTTACAATAATTATCCTGTCCAGCTGACATTTTTGTATCAAAATTCTTTTCTGTACCTTCAATTTCAATTTCGTCCAAAGATTTTCCTTGGATGCTGGAAAGCTGTCCTTTTTCCATCGACAAAAGAAGTTCTAAAATCTCGGCTAGTTGGGTGGTGGGAACTGGCAATCGGTAAAAATCCCGATGAACTCGAATGTCATGACCCATGAAATCCGCAATCTGATCAAGTTCATTGTTTTTTAAATTGAGAACTTGTGACAGTGTGGCAACATGCTTCCTTAGTTGTGTTGACCTGAGACCTCAGGTTGCTTGGCACCACACTGGTTTGCATGGACGCGCAAACAGTCCTGCCCCCTTGTAGTGGCTCATTGAGTTGGGTCGTACAAAGAGGAAGATATTTTTGTCAATCACACTGCATTGAGATCTTTTAATAATCAGTAGTAACAAAGCATCAACCATACTTTCTGCCCCTTTTCCCCATGAGTTCAACTCTGCAAAAGTCCTTGCAGAGCATTTGCTCGACTTTTGATAATCCCATGGCCACATCGTCATGGAGTTTTGTTTTGCCTCTTTGAAGAGAATGTTTGAGGTGCATTTCTGAAACCTCACCTGCACCTCAACGGTTAAAGACAACAATTTGTGCAAGAGTAACTTGCGCAAGTTGAGCATAGTTTTTTGTGGTGGCTTCCTCTTTAAGGGTCCAAAATGCACTTTCTGCAGATTTCCTCAAGTATCAATGAAGAATCTGAACATCTTCAGTGAATGGAAGAATGAAAGGCTTGTTATATTTGGCATCAGTCGGTGTGCTCAGTGCACCATGGGACACTAACTCAGACCATTTCGACTTGTACAGCTTCTTGAAAATCTCTGTGGATTTGATCAAGCACTCATTTTCTGCAACTAGTGCCCAACATTGAATGTTGTCAGAGATTTTCTTGAGTGTATGTCCTAGTTTCAAAGTCAGGCTTGGCGTTCGATAAACATGTTGATCTTCATCATAACCTGCAACTTTCCTGACACACTGAACTACTTTACTAAAGTTACCTGGTTTGATTGCATCCTCTACATTGTGAATTGAAAAGTCTTTACGCAGGCACAACAAAAGACGTCCAACTTGCTGAAGTTTTTGTTGCATGTATTGACATTTAGTTGGATCCTGCCCATGTCGGTTCAAGAGCGACTGGGCAAACTGCAAAATGAAGACATCGTTCCGCACCACTGAGATGTTTCAGCAACACTTGGCAAAAGGTCTTCTTTGGTGCTCACATCTTGATTATTTGCCAATTTCAAGGTGACATCAGGAGTTGCAGCCTCTGAATGAGCTGGTCCAGTTTTCGACAGCGGAGGAATAGGAAGGACACTGTCATCTGAACTTTCACCTTCATACTCAGAGTCTGGAATGTAATTCTTATTGGATGAAGATTGATCATCATTTGTAGTGTTACAATACTCTGAGTCTGAATGGTCATCCTGTAGCCCAACATCTGAAAATTGTTTCTTCTGCAGGCAGTAAAAAAAAAAAAAAGTAAGTTATGTTTTTTACAATTAATTGACACTGGAATCCATTAAATGGATATTTACACGCAGTAAGTCTTCACATTCATCATTTTCACTTCGTCTGAGGCAGGATTTGTGCCAGACCCCTGAGCAAACTGTAACATATTTTAATATATACGTTACTATGTTTTTTCCAAGTTGATTAAACTCATTTCCTTTTCTCAAAAGCCTTAACACAACCAACACTCAAGTTACTCTTTAAAGACTTTACAAAATCCACTCAAAACTATTTTATTTTTGATCAAAACCAAACTCGGGTATTAAATCAAACTCAAAATAAACCAATGCATAAACACTACACAGCAGTCATACACAGACACACACTACACCAAAAAAAAAACAATGTGCTCTTCACATAGCAGAAGAAAAAATCTAAACCTCCCATGCCTTGCAAAAGTATTCACACCCCTTAAACTTTTCCAGATTTTGTCATGTTATAGCCACAAACAAATGTATTTTATTGGGATTTTATGATATATACTAAAACAACGTAGTACATAGTTGTAAAGTGAAAGCAAAATTATCAAAATATTTGAGCCAAACATCTGAAAAATGTGGTATGCACTTGTATTCCTTCACATTTACAATACTACCCCTAGCTCAAATCCAGTGGACCCAATTGCCTGTCTAACCGTATGTAATATAATCTCAGTTTAAATACACCTGTTCTGTGAAGCCCTCAGAAGTCTGTTAGAGAACACTAGTGAACAAACAGCATTAAGCAAGTCAAGAAACACATCAGACAAGTCAGGCTGAGGAGACCTCTAAAGCAAGGCTGGATTATAAAGATATCTCAAGCTTCGAACATCTCAGGGAGGTCTGTATAATCTACCATCTGAAAATGGAAAGAGTAAGGAGTTGGACAAGGAGAGAAGCAGCTAAGAGGCCCATGGTAACTCTGAAGGAACTGCAGAGATCTGTCTGCAGAGACAGCTCAGGTGCTAGAATCTGTCCACAGGACAACTATGAGTCATGCACTCCACAAATCTGGTCTTTATGAAAGATTGGCACGAAGAAAGCCATTGTTGAAAGAAAGGTGTAAGAAGTCCTGTTTGCAGTTTGTGACGAGCCATGTGGGGGACGCAGCAAACATGCGGAACAAGGTGCTCTAGTCACATGAGACCAAAATTGTTGGCCTGAATGCAAAACGGTATGTGTGGCGGAAACCTCGCACTTACACTGCACATCATCCTGAACACACCGTCCCCACTGTGAAATGTGGTGGAAGCATCATGCTGTGGGGATGCTTTTCTCCGGCAGGGACAGGAAGCTCGTAAGAGTGGATGGGAAGATGAAGGGAGCCAAAGAAAACCTGTTAGAATTTGCATAAGATTTGATGCTGGGACAGAGGTTTACCTGCCAGTAGGACAATGACACTTTACATACAACCAGAGCTACAATGGAACGGTTTAGATTAAGAAATATTCAAGTGCTAAAGTGTTAAAGTCCAGACCTAAATCCAAAGAAGGAAGGGCAAAACTTTCACTTACTAGGTCTGTGGGTAGAGACATACCCCAAAAGACTTGCAACTGTAATTGCGGCCAAAGGTGGTTCTACAAATTATTGACTTGGGGGTTGAATATAAATGCATGCCACACTTTTCAGATATTTAAGAGTAAAGAAACTTGAAAGCCATTTATTTTTTTCTTTACACATACCTATTGTGTACTACTTTGTATCGGCCTATCACATAAAATCCCATTAAAATACATCTACATTTATGGTTGTAATATGGCAAAATGTGGAAGATTTCAAGGCAAGTGAATACTTACAATGCACTGTATTTGAACTCTGTAACCATAATTGTATTTTTAGTAAACAGTGCATCAGTTCTCATGCAGGTTCACAGAATGTCATGAGGCCATCTTTTAATTGTAAAAAAGGGTTTTTTTATTTAGGTGTTTTGGCACGTTTGCTCTAATATCCTTTATTCTGTTAATTTTTCTAGAGTATTGATTTAAAAAATGCAGAGACTGTATTGCTGCTGTACGGTATATCTTTCGGAATGTCCTCGTTAGCGAGGCCGTAAGATGATCTATGATGCTCTAATTTCATCACTATGATCATGAAAATTAAATGTGTGTTTATGCATAAAAATAAATACATTAAAACGAATTTGCAATAGGACTTAACATTTCTAGATATATTTGGCCTATGCCACAGGGCATAGGATTTCATGCCCTGCTGATTTAATAAGGAATTTATATAAAAACCTTACAGATGAAGATGAAACACAAACATTCACCTGCTGAACATTGTGAACTAAAAGCACTCACCTTTACATTTATAGCCCAGCCACTTGAAGGAAGAGGCAGGTCCTACACAACCAATTCACTGGTCCAAACTGGATGTTGTTGCGGACACTAGCTTGTGTTTTCGACACTGTTTGTATAATATTACAAAATAAATTACTTACAGTGGGGAAAATACTTATTTGATCTGCATTTTTTTTAAGATTGCCACTTACAAAGACATGAAGCGTCTATGATTTTTATGATACGTTAATTCAAAGGTGAACAGACAGAAAATAAACCAAAAATCCCGCAAAAAACACAAAAGACAAATGTAAAAATATTTGTTGCCGTTTATTGGGTAAAATAATTATTTGATCTGCATTTTTTTTTAAGATTGCCACTTACAAAGGCATGAAGCGTCTATAATTTTTATGATACGTTAATTCAAAAGTGTACAGACAGAAAATAAACCAAAAATCCCGCAAAAAACATAAAACACAAATGTAAAAAATGTTGTTGCCTTTTATTGGGTAAAAGAAGTATTTGATCTCGTCGAAACGATAATTCTGGCTCCCAAATATGTGCTCATGTGCTACACTTAATCCTCTCAATTTAAGAAGGTGCTCTAACGACAACTCATTGTGTGAAACAGACAACTGTCCACAGAATCTCTATCTCCCATTCAAACATCACCACCATGGGCAGGACCAAAGAGCTAAAATCAGGGACATGACTGTAAATCTGTAAATCATAACGCTGGGAATGGCCTATAAGACCATGAGCAACAAGAAAACAGTTATTAACAAAAGAAGTATAAAACAACTATCATTGACCCTTGGTCTGGAGCTACAACATTTCACAACATAGAGTAAGGATGATCATGAGACGAGTGAGGAATCCAGCCCAGAAATACACAGGAGGAGTGAATGATATCAGGGCAGCACCCGCAAGGTCCCCCTCCTTAAGATGGTCCATAGGAAGTTTGCGAATGAAGATCTAAATAACTCAGAGAAGAATTTGGAGAAAGTGCTTTGGTCAGATGAAGCCAAAATTGAGCTATGACATTAACTCGCCATTTTTGAAGGCCGAAAAAATGTCCATCCCTACAATCAAGAACGAAGGCGGGAAAAATATGATTTGGGGATGCTTCTCTGCTAAGGGTACAGGCAAACCTTGTCACATTGAGGGGCCAATGGACGGGACCATGTATTGTATAAGCTTGGACGAGAACTTCCTTCCCTCAGCCAGGGCATATACCGCCAAAGCAACAAAGGCATGGCTCAAGAAGAAGCAAATTAAGGCCATGGAGTGGCCTCGCCAGTCTCCAGACCTTAATCCTATAGAATATCTATAGAGGGAGCTGAAACTTTAAATTGCTAAAAGAAACCATAACCTGTAAAGACGAGTGGACTAAAATCACTCCTGAGATGTGTCCAAAACTGGTAGCCAACTACCAAAACAACAGGGGGTTCCCCACCTAATACTAAGCCATGTTTTCCTTGGGGATTATTTTACTTACTGAAATTATTAATTATTAATTTATTATATTTTTATCATGAGATTTTGAGGATTTTCAGTTGATATATTGTCTCCATAATTAAAATATTAACTTGTAATAAAAAATACAGACCCTTTGTTTCACTCAACAATCACGTGTAATAAACACTCTGCCAAATACATTTAATGTCTACACATATCACAACAAAGGATGTGCAAGTGTTCATAAAAACTACTGTGATACTAGAGTCAAACTGGAGCAAGGACCTAATTTACACAATGGGTCTGATAAACCAAATTTTAGATTTTGTTCACACAAAGTCTTTTCCTCACTCACACAGACAATGTCCTAACAACAGCTGTCCCTATAAACCATATCACACTCAGTCACCTCACTACACACACAGAGAGCCAGTGGATGGGGTTATAGGCAGATGTAATACCACCGTGCCACTAGAATACATTTACCTTTCCAACACTGTTCATGGGGCCAACAACTGAACTCTTCCCATTCAAGTTAGTGGCATCTGTCTCACACTGGTTCCAAGTTGTCCTCATTTGTATTAGAGACAGAGGGGAAACGGAGAGTGAATTGAGGTTAGTTGGACATCTAAAAATGACAAACCATAGCAAAGTTAAACATTTACTAAATCTCTCTGCATGGTTTAGGAAGCTATATCCTCTTATTTACTGAATTTTAATGGGAACCTGTTTTTCAATGCAACAGATTTCTGTTGTATGAAGAAATTTTGTACCTCTTCAGGATCTTTAACTGTAGGTTGGGAATTTGAGCCTCCAGAAACTTTCACAGGCACCTCCTCTTCAGGATTCTGCTCAAATAAAAGTAATGACATGATTATGAGATGGCACTGATTTAAGAATCTCTCTTTTACTTGATGTGAAACGTAAACTGTAGACTTCCACCTCACTTATTACATTTGTCACAATCTATTTTTTAAACAGTTACAGAGTTACAGTTGTAATAGGAAGTTCTGACAATTTCTTAACATACAACTCACCTGTTAAAATATTTATACGTATATTAAAATATGTGACAGGCTTATTATTTTCCTAACCTTGCTTCTCAAGGACCAATTGGAGCAACCATAATTATAGATGATTTCTTCTCCAGGATCTAAGTCTCGAATGGCAAACAAGCACAGATGGGGCTTCCCTTCCAATGTTACACCTTTTATCTTGGCATTTGGGTTAATGTGATTATCATTTACAAGTCTTCCATAAGACCCATCTTCTTTTGCTGCATCAATGCTATTAAAACACACAAAAAAATAATTAATTCAATGTTTAAGTTTTAAAGTTTTATGAAACAAACTGGCTTGTCATTGATACTTATTATGCACCACCACAGTTTTCCATTAAATTTGAATTCAAACATGAACACCTTTAGGTCTCCATTTTAAGAATATTACAAGAATTCCATTTAGAACCTTTGTCACATGCATTCTGAACATAATATTTTGCATCATCCTTTGGGTTAATCCGTCTTCTTCTGATCATGTTTTACTCCTTTCTGTCAAAAGTCAAAATACACAACTGTCAGGATTGCCATGACCAATTGCAAAAAAAACTAAAACAAAAAAAAATCCAAGTATGTTTAAAATACCCTGTCACTATGCATCTTCTTCATTAACACATTGAAAGAATATGGCTGTAATTTCAAAAAGGAACATAACATATTGGTCTTCTCATAGCTGTCATACAGCATAAAAATACCATAATTATCTACTTTCCTGATGTGATATTTTTGAGACAAATGTAAACAACAAAGTTATCTTACTCTGTCCTTGTCTTCTCTTTGCAATTAAAAGTGAACCGTTAAGAACATCATGCTCAACAAAAACGCAGTACCCTCCTAATAAAAAGCCATTTGTCTATGACACATATTATATAATGCATGCCTTCAAAGAAAAGCTGATCTGAAAACAGTAAACTGTTACTTGAATCAGGTAGCAGTCAATATTCCACTGACCCACCATGTACGGACACGGAACAGCCAACAATAAAAACATGTCATGCATCTTTTTAAAGACAAAAATGATCTGTTAGCTTACACTGTTTCTCTCCTAACGTCCTCGCCCTTCTGCAGACGTCAACGAGGTCCTTTAATGCCCGTGAACCATCAAGATATCTTTAGCCTGTAAACTATGACAATTAATATCTCCAACACAGCAGCAAACTTCTCAGGTCTTCGCATGATACTTTTTCCAACTTGAATCCTGTAGCAGTCCCTTCCACTGACCCACCATGTACGGACATGGAACAGCCAGCCATAAAAACACCTTTGTCTGTAAAATGCAGTCTGTCACACGTCATGCATCTCTGTAAAGACAAAAATGAATTCTTAGCTCACACTGACCTTCTCCTCACGTCCTCTCCCGTCTGCAGACACGAGTGAAATGCGTTAACGAGCAGAGATCAACACGTGACCGCTCTTTAGGCCCTTTGAGGCCGGTGAACCCTCGCAACAAAAACATCTTTAGCCTGTAAATTATGACAATTAATATGTCCAGCACACCTTAAAAAACAAATGTGAGCAGGAAAAAAAAAACATTCTCCTCAGGTCTCTGCTTTGCATGATACTTCTTCCAAGCAGTCACTTCCCCTGACCCACCATGACACGAAACAGCTAACCATAAAAACACCTTTGTCTGTAAAATGCAGTCTGTCATATTATTTTTCTTTCTTTTAACAGGAGCAAAAGCCTTTAACTTAGTATAAACATAAGCTAACATTATATATGTAGCTCACAGACAAGTCATTTCCAACAACAAATGTAATCACACTCTCCCAAATATGAGGACACTGACATGGACCCATTGCTACCCTTGGGGCTAATTTCCCAGGTACGTAATCAGGTATCTATCTATCTATATATATATTTGATGATGGTTAGGGTGAAATAATTCTGTTGCAATAATGTATTTGTCATTTTTTTCTTTTGGCATTCACAATGATATTTCCTGATTGCTCACATCTTGACTAACTGTGGGTGTAGTAAAACCATGTTGTTACCTCTTCAGACTGGGGTCATTGTTAAACTCCTAGAATGCGAATTACGTACAAAATATATTGTGACAAATAATTTACAGTGGCAACCATTTTGTAGAATAAGACAACCACACTTTGATACTCCCACTGCTGATTTGAGGAGTTATGAGCAAGCATGAAAACACATTTTGCTTCAGGCTATTTATGAATTTTAAGTTGACTGATAGAGAGACAGACCAATAGGACTGTATGCACACATTAGCCTGACTTAATAAATGGAAAAATAAACTCAAGCAACTAAAATCACATTTTATTTTATTTTTCTAAACACATAAAATTACACCTAATGTAGGAAAGAGATGCAGGGTGAGGTCTGTCACTGTCCACATTTTGTGCCTCTGTTACATCTTGTTACAATATTATTTTTATGATTATCAACATTACAATGGATTTATTCGATGCATTTTTATTATACAAAAAAAAGATACCTTTGCCTTCAACAAATATGAAATGAAACAGATTTTTGTTACTGACAACAGTTTCAGAAGGGAAAACTTAGTTTATCACGGCACTATAGTTTTTATGTGCTCTATGGTTGAGAAGATCATTAAAGGGTTATTAAGAGTGTTGCATTTTGAACCAGAAAATGGAGTCATCTGCTCTAAATTAAGCTGCTTAAGAGATGAGAGTTTAATGGTTTTCATTTGTAAACTTCCGGAATAAAAACTTACGGTAGCATACGACAACCTGTCAGATTTATTCTCACAGCAGGTTAGGAACTAGACTGTAAAGACTGAAACAGGAGGCAGAGGTAACAGAGCATCTGATAAAAATAGAGGTCATAAAGTATTCTTCATTTTGCTGAGCGCTACAGAATGGGAACCACTTGGGATGGTTGGTATATAGGACAATTTGTTTGTGCAGATTCTCAGTCATTCGACTTGTGGTTATCCCACAGGTGTTATTCAGCTACATCTGGTCTTAACTTGTGGTTCATAAAGATGTTTCTCCTCTCGTGTAGAGTTTGAAGTTTACCATGTAGAGTTAGTTTTGGCTGAATAGCATAGTCATGCAGCATCAAAGCCATAACGTGATCCTTCCTGCACGTCCATTTCTCAAAACTTATGCTGGCAAATATCAAGTGCCCCTTGGCTTACATCACGCAGCTCAAGGCCTAAAAGGTAATATCATGAAATATAGAGACTGGGCTGACAGATGTTTACAGTGCGTCACGAGATGGCATTGAGACACAACACATAGGCTCCCTCCATTGGAGAGGAACCTGATGAGTAGGATAGCAAAGAGATGGAGTGATATAGGAGGTGCTATGGCAGTGTTTGCAGGCAGATCATTAGAGCCCCTCTTTAACTCAACCCCTGGTGACAATCTATTGCTCTCCTCCCCTGTCAGCGAATCATTATGGCCTGATCATTAGTGACATTGCCACATGCCCATCACTCAGGCTGGTGCCATATTGGCAGATGAACAGCCTCTGCCCCAGGCCCACTAATCTAGAGACATCAGACAGGGAGGATGAAGGAATGTTCGCTGAGCTTCAAAAACACTCGGCTCACTCTTTTCACTGAGATCAAGTGTGTGCTCCTCAGCTTCATGGAGGAGAACAATAATCCGTTTTGTATATATGTATATGAAATTGCAAAATTCAGACATTCTCAAACAAAAACAAACGCACAAACCTCATCTGAGTGGAACCTTCTAGTTTAATCTTTAACCAATGTAAAGATAACATTCAAACAATTACTTAGTTCACAACAGAAGTTTATGTGTCCATACATTCGTCCACTCTGCACTCCTTCATCACATTCTATAGAGACCCACAAACACTGCTGAAGGTTTCAGACAATTTTACACTCTGCACACACTGAATTACAGTTTGCTGTGGATGGGGCTTTTTCTGAGTGGCCATGCTGACCCTCGTCCTCCATGACGGTATTAAGATCACCAGTGTTAACGTTGTGGCTGATGTGGAAATTATTTTGTATCTTCATTCAGATACAGCAAACAGATATCAAATTAGTTTGATTGCTGTATGTCACACAGTGGAAAATGCCACTGTGTAACGTACAATACCTTACACCCCCATCCTTAAAAATACTTATATATGTTTTTACATGTGACAAGTGCAATTTAATATGGATCTAGGGGTGGATTGTAGGAAAATAATAATAGTTGTACGGTTTTATGTATTTGTGTATTTACTTTTGGTTGCTTTTCGCTCCCACTTTTTACACTTATTTCAGGTTATAATTAAACAGTTACATGCGTAAAGAAACATGCATGCATTCCACTTTTACATGCATACTAATACCAGCACAAAGGAGAAATTAGTTTTCAACATATTATTCATGCTGTGATTGATTTCATATGGACGGAGTCCAAAGATGCTCTCAGCTCTGCGCTATATGTTTTGAGAAGATGATACAATGAAAGCAGAAATGCGTGGCCGCTGCTTTGTGACCTGTAAATAATTGATAAATCAATTTTCTTGACTAGAACACCAAATAATGAAGCAATGCAATTCTTATCAATTACATTTTTGACTTAATTGTTGTCTTCACTTAGCACAAAGCAGCACAGTGAAACACCATGCCATTTTTCAATTAAAAGGTCCAGATGTTTTTGGAGGCTTCAGTAGACAGAGGCAGTTGTGAGGAATGCTTTATCTGCATTGTAATAATCACTAGAACATCAGCTCCAGGCTGCATTTACATACTCATGTTTTATTCCAGCCCTTTTTCTAATGCACCGCTTAATTATACTGAGCACAGACAATGTCAGACCCCCATAGCCCCAAATTTATTAATGCACTGTGTGAAGCAGCAACCATCAAACCTAGAACCCCTCATCATCTCACAGCACACTCATCACTGTGCTCACACTATGAAACACATACAGTGCTCTTTGAATTAAAAACATATCAAAATATCAGCTTTTATGATCATAAAAAAATCAACCTTTTCTTTCCTCTTCAGTTACTTTTTAATTTGAAAATAACATGTAATGTTGATATGTACATGCTGATTTTCCAAATAAATATGAAATGTTTTAATATAAATAATCATGAGATTTTATTGGTGTGTAGAGCCTCAAAATAAATCCTTTCCTATGACGTTTAGACTTCCATCCTCAGGGCACCGCGCCATTGAATGCAAGGAAATGTGAAACTTAAGTGAGTACAGCAGCTGAGAACTATGTTTAACTACAGAGTTCATGTTTAAAACTGCAGTACACATTTGACAATGAAGATTTTTATTTAGTTATTTAAGTATTAATATTAGCAATCGCTAGATGCTGTGGAGCTAAGCATCACTTGCTTTTCATCTGATAAAGACTTAAGAACACTGGCGGATTACATTTTTACTTTGAGTCACTGTAAAAGCTTTACTTGGGCTCGGTTCTGATAGTGTGAGAGTACAGTACAGTACAATAAAGCCAACATATCCAGTTTGGTAAGGACATGTTCTTCTGTTCTAACATGGAAGTGGACCCCACCAACACACACACACACACACACACACACACACTCCCCCTGCTGCACAGCAATCCTTCTGTGAACAGCCAAGCATGGAAGAAATATTCTTATTTAGATGAGGGCTTTGCAAGGGGCACACTGTGGCATAACACAAGAAGAATACAATGTACCGTGGCATGTGTTGAGACTGACTTCGCTACAGCCTGCTTTACAGAAGGCAATCAAATCCGGCAGTCATATGTAAAGATACTTATCTGCTTGGAGAGGATTTCAACACCATATTTCTGGGAGAAATGGAAATCAATGCTGACAGCAGCCTGTCAGTGTTATATATTCCAAACATCTGATCTCAATAGAGGAACTTCCTCGAGAACAAGCGCAATAATGAAGAAATATTTTACAGTGTAAGGTCAATATCAAGATCTGCTCATGCTGTAAATATTAAGATGAGGACAGATATTTGAAGAAAACACACTGATCTTAGCAGCATGCTTATACCCACTTTGCATTCCATATGGCCTCAGGCATGCGCTTCCTTTGTTTGAAATTTGGCACATTACACTGGCACACAAAAGAGATCTAATGTATTTTTGAATTAATAAACAAATATCCCTCTTCTCATATGGTTTTTGTGATATGTCGTTGTACAATATTCCCTTGACATATCTATAAATTTAGTGTCAAAACCAACCACAATGTTGCTTTCTAGGGACCTGTGAAATATGACAATACTTCAGCAAAGAGAGACTTTGGCACGGACAAAGGCACTTTATGAGCTAGTATTTCTGCAAATGTGGAATTATCACCCAACCAGCGAAACGACTTCACAATTCCAGCAAGCGGCGTTAATCAGATTTTCCCCACCAGAGCAGTAGTTCATTGTCATTGCTAATGGAGCCTCCTCTGCAGGTTGTTGCTCTTCTCTAAATTAGTGTGAAGTCTTATCCCAAAAACATTGACTAATACTGCACTTAATCTTAGAAACTCTCAACTCCTGTGAAAAATCTCATCTGGAATGACACTGATGCATCGGAGCGTCGCCCCGCATTGCATTCATCATGTTCCTGACAAAATTAATCTTGATAGACTGAAACTAAATGACACCTGAGTTCACACCCATTGCTCACCACGAATACTGAATAAATATTTATTGATGATATGTGTAATTTCTTGTGCACGTGGTGAAGTTGTTTAAGGAAATAATGATGAAATAAGAAACTTTCAACTGCAGAGTATTTTTGAATATTTTTTGAGTATGTTGGATAAAAAAAAAAACAAATGCAAAAAGAGCCAAGAGGAGATCCTCAAAGTGGAAAACAGACTTAATTCATGGTAAGTTGAAAATGAAAAACACTTTAAAAATCTTCGATGAGCTTCACAATTTGAGTTGCTTTTAACATTATGAATTAATTTAACATGAATTGGCCTCAGATTATCTTTTAAGCATTTTATTTTTGCATAATTTCATAATGTATTTGTGGTCGCATGTCGAACTGTGTATTAACTCACAAATAGGAACAAGTCAGCAAAGGTACTAGTGTGTACTATTTGTCACTGTAGAAGACACAGTAATTAACATTATAATCTAGTAGAAAAGGACATACACACATAACATTTTCAACATCTTTTTAATAAATCCCCTCTACAGAACAAACGTTACTGTTTATTTACCGGACACTCTACAGTCTTCGATTATTATAAAGGATTAAAAACCATCCAGCCAATGTTGTTTAAGCTTCGTAAGCTGTGCAAATTGTGTCTTTCTCCTCTCTGTGAGAAGGGGGTGAAAAACACCCATCTTTAGCCCTGCCAACTAAAAACAGACATGCACAGCTCATGTTATTTATCTTCCAAATGAACTCATTTTTCACTACTAATTAAAACATGTTGAGATGAGGAGAAACATGGAAGAAGGGAAGGATGTGTTTGAGAACCGCACAGTCATTCATTTAGACATGTACAGTATGTTTGGCTTCTGTTTAAAGAAAGCAAAGTGATGTACGAACTCAGAGCAAGTTGTTGTCACTAATAGCAAGAGCGAGTCATTTGTATTGTTGCGGTGATGCTGACGCACCAACCAAATTGACAGGCTTTAAAAATATTGAGAGTTTTTTCAACCTTTTCTGGCGCCATGTTAAAAAATACATCATCCCGTTGCTTCTTTAATGTACCTTAATCTATTAGGTGCACAGCAAACCAACAGGAATATTTTTAGATGATGGCTTTTATGGCTTTGTGTGTATGATTAATTGAATAAAATGACGGCATTTCACAAATCATCCCTTTAATTAGTCTGTGAGCATCAGAGTGACTATGCTGCCTTGTTGAAACACAGAGACGGGGATGATTGTACCAGCCAGAGCTGCAGCAGGGGCCGGGGGCCGTTAGGGGGCTTTGGAAGGAGGGGAGGGCGTCAGGCAGTGGTGGTGAGGGGGAGAGTCGGCGCAGCCCCAGGGAGCCTGTGCTGCACACCCAGGTGCGACAGTCAGCTGGAGTCCTGCTCCAGCTGCTCGCCAAAGATTGATTTAATTATTTCCATTCCCTCTGTCCCTGTGTTTCTCTAATTCTTTGTCCCCTCCACCCTGATGCTTTTTGGATTCTCACTAAGCCTTGACTTCACGATGGCATAAAAACCTAAAGGTCTCATGTCGTCAAAACAACAGATCGCAGTTGGGGCACGTTAATGTAAACCTTTCTTAGCATGTATCACGCATTCAAAAAAAAAAAAAAAACACTAAATAGCTCACATCTTCTAAGCCAAATTTTGACACGCATATCACTTAATCTAGTTCTTTTCGTTTGGCTCATTTTCACACATAATGAGACAGATTCATTTTATAATTACAGATGTACTGTATTGTTACAGTCCATAAGTGCTGAAGGAGATTTCAGCTCTGCTCGCTGACTTTGAGGTCGTAGGACTTGTGTTATCAATTCTCAGTGATTTAAATTACTAAAGTTCTTTTTCTCTTATCTGATCTTTTAAAGGGCAATGAAAAGGCCCATCTTTTTACTGAAACCCATCTTCAATCACTGTTAATGTTAACTCCATGTACACATAAGAGGGCTGATAAAGAATCATTAGTCTCGTTAATGGAATCACAGGTCCAATCCCTCCATCCTTTTCTATTGAAAAGCGCTCTTCATTTCAAAGTTGTTCTGCTTTATTAAAGCTCATTACCATTTCTCTTTTAATAAGCACTCTTTAAAGTCATTACCTGCAGTGGAGTTAAAGGCTCAGCTATTAAAAGGTTACTTTAATGTGAATAATGGCCTCCCGATATACTCAAGTTAATTACTATTGGATGCTGGTTCTAGTTTAATCTAATGCTTAAACCTTAATGAAAGATATGTCACAGTACAATCAAATGGCAAAAAATTGGTCCCAATCAGCAGAACTATTCGTGCTATCTATGCTCGAGAGGGAAACATTCCTCCTTCTTCAGCTCCAATGCAGCCTTCCACTACATTGAATTGTAATCTGCACTATTTTCTCAGAATATCGATAGACACGTGGTTAGCATGGCTGATTGCATTTGAAGTCAATCTTATTCATCAATCACTTTATGTTGCAGTAAGTTTTCGCTCTTTTCTTTCATTCCTCAGGCAAAGATGTTCTAAGATTTTCATTAATGAACGTATCACAGCAGCAGAGACTGTGCTGCAAAGCCGGAACATGCAAAATTATCCTCCCTGAGTGGTGTTTAATTAGTGCAATGATAAAACATTTTACACTTTTTAAGGTGCAAAATGTTTAGTGCCATGTTCGGTATCTGCTCATATCCACAAAATCATTTTTGAGCTTATGTAGGAACTTACAGCACTTTGTCGAAGAGAATCAATATTTTTGTATTAACAATATGTCACCTGACTACTTAAACGAGAAAGGAATCATTTGTAGTGACATACCCACAGAGAATAACCTCACTTTTACAAGACGTTTGCTTTTTGTTCAGCTTACAGTTTAGTTTTTTTTTTCCTTACTTTTTGGTTCACTCTTACTACTCAATGCAGCAGGCTGCAACTTTGTGCAAATTGCGTCTTACCATATACTGTGTCCAGCACCAAACGGTAGCAAATAGCTGGTGAACATAGCGGAATTAAGCTATTTTTTCCTCAGGAGCCAAATAACAACCTGCGTCCAGTAAATGCTAAATGTTGTCCTGCAGCCACCAGGTTTGTCAATACACAGTTCATAAGATGTGTATGTGTTGTGCTGGCCCCCAAGTGGCCAAAAGCTACGTTAGGGCAATTGTAAGACTGTTAAACAATGCCATAACATAAATTTGAACAACCTTCTTGGCACTTTGCATGGCCACTATCCTAAGCCTCTTCATGACCCCCATGCCACACAGGAACGTGAGAAAAAAGATCTCCATTAAACATAATCCAGACTACAATAAAACTCCAAATATCACTAAGAGCAAAAATTAGTAGTATGGTAGATATGCCTGTCACTGTTGCAGCAAGAGTTGCATTTATAAAACAAATTGGTGCCGAAATAAAGGCTTGTTGAGCACAGCAAGTATGTGCATGTATTTGCAAGAAAAGCTGTCAAAACCCAGTGTAATCTTCCCCCCGTATCGTGACACCTTTTTCCTCCCTCAGGGCACAGGGTCAGACAATGAAAGCTGACCTCTTACTTTTAAACTGTTTTAATTCGCAGTCAAAAGCCTAATTGCAGCGATCTTCACAGAAAGACAGAGGTACAGACTCCTGAGGAGCATTAACCTTGAGATCTTAGTGCGCTATACTTTCCTGGTTCTGGAGAAAATCAAGAAAAGAAAAGAAAAAACACCAATCTTAGCTCATGTTTACCACCACCACTCTGATGGACTGACACAAATACTCTATACAGCCTCCAATCCATATTTTTCTCAAATACTTATATTCAGTGTGATTTTACCAGTTAAATTATCCAGCTAATCTTAGTTGCTTAGATGTAAAGTATCTTATTATTTAGGAAAAGGAAAAGAATGCATCACTCTAAAGCTCTATTAATAAATTTTCCATCAGTGAAATATGTGTCATATTCATGCACAAAATTAATGTGCACCAAATGCACCGCATTAGCATTTTCCAGTGATCTGTTTCCCTCTTTCTTAAGGTCATGTGGCTTTAACGGGAGGCTTAAGTAAGACTCATGTGCATGTGTGTGACCCATTTCATAAATCCCATTCCCTTCTCAGTGAGATAGTGGATACTAAATGTCACAAAGCAGTGGGTCACCTAATCCCTTTTCTTCAACAAACCACATTAAAACAATGATAAGGAATGAGCAGTGGGTTTGGGATTGAAATCCACTGATGACAACAAACATTTTCCATCATGTCAGCAACAAACGGTGCATTCATGAATACGTTTCCTGAGATGCTCTGGACAGATGCTGTTCTAATCATTGGTCTCCATGCTTGACAGATTATTTGCAGAACTTCAATGTATCTTTGAAGCCCATAGGTCGCCCGCTGCCAACCAAACAGAAATGCCACTGTCAGAGAAAGGATGGACAGGCGACTTCCAGCAAACAACAGCATGATGAAAAGACATTGTTTCCTGATCAAGAGCATGCGCTTTCTGTCGAGCACTGGTTTTTAAGATCAAATATTCCAGCTGGAAATTGGTTGTAGCACAAGCTTTATAGTGGTGCACTTCATAAATATTGTAGTGTATGTTTCACATGAATGCTTTGCTAACAAGATGAACGGGACACAGACACATTTACCTGGAGAAGTCTGAAGAAAGCTGACAATAAGAAGTTCACAGGAGCTAAAAATACAGATTTTAATGTTTAATACAATGCTCCTGATTACACAAACCAGGCAGCCTGCCGAGACGTATGTAAGTTTTCTCTTTCTTTTGGTTTTTCATTTTTCTTTTCTTTGAGTTCTCTATACAGGACACTTAAGAGAGAAACAACGCAGTTATTGTTGTGTATGGTCACATTCGTACCACCGCTTGTCAGCACTCCAACATTAATGAACCCGCTGTTGTGGTACACTGCGATTTCTTCCTTACCGACATGTTTTCATGAACAATAAGAGATGACACATGTTTGGAAAGGGAAAAAAAATAAATTGTCACACAACCTTAAGTACTGACATGTGTGTCAACATGTCAAAATAAAAACTTTGAAACTAAACCTACTTACTGCAAGCTCATAATATAGAATATATAGTTAAGGTGGGCCAACTTGTAAAATAAGTTGTGTAATTTAAATACGTAATATAATATAATACATAGAATATAAACTGTATAAATATGATTAAAATATGTTTCAAAGCATAGGGTTAGAGATATTTGCTTCTAAATATTTCCCTGTGAGGCTCGCCCTTCCGATCAATCAGAGAACATTAACAGTTTCGAGTTGGATTAGTAAGTTTTGAACTAGCGTAGCACAAACACTGAAACAGGAAGGAAATGCAACTCCGCTTCTGTTATAAGGAAACAAATTTGGCCTCCAAGTACCTCTGAAGTTTGCAAATGAGTATCTTTTATTCTTTTAAGAATTATACAACCAAATACAAACAAAGTGTTAACAATAGAATTCGACCTGCTTTCATTCTAACCTGATTATATAAATTTCACGTTTAAATATTCAGAGTGGTTTAAATATTCTAATCTTATCTGAATAATGTGAAAGAATGTTGGTCTTTAGACTTTTAGGCAGTGGTAAAAACACTGTTAGGGGTTACATGAATAATATACTGTGTGCCTGCTTTTGCTATTGCTTCATTCATTTTTATCTAAATGTGATGTTTGTTTTCACACCACTATTCTCTCATGCACCAAGGATTTTCAATATAATGACTACTTTAGATAAAACAAACAATTTCTCAACAGCACACAATATACTGCTCATAATACACAATTTCCCTCAAATGGGGGAAAAAGACAGTAGCACTGTACCTGTACAGTATAAGAGCCCAATAAAAATAATGAAACTCTGATGCTAGCCCCTCTCCCAGCTTCCCACAACACTACATTTGAACTGTATGTCGACAAAGCAACAAAGTCATCACTATCTACAGTGAGCGCTTGCATTATGCTGATGAATGGAGAGCCCTGCCAGATTACTTGATTTGATAAGCAGTACAACCCATCGGTAACATAATACATCACAAATTGTTTTGTCAACAATTTATGATACCATTTATCAAATGACCATCGCAGTGGGCTGAGTTATGGTGTCATAGCTGGCATAATGTCAATACTCACACTGAGTTGAGGGCAGTCTGGCCACAGTGATTTAGACACGCTATGTTCTGACCTCTTCTGAGATTTTCTCTTCATTACCAGACAAATTGATGTTGAAAGGAACAAAAAGTTGTAAAAATTTATCTTTAAATGTTTACAAATAAATACATAAAGGGAGAAAAATGAGATAAATTGGAGGTCAGGGTTGTGTAGTTGCTACAGTTACAGTTTGATGAAAACTTTAAAATAGGAGAAGCTTATTGCACATTTGGAATCAGCTTCCTACACTGCAGCTGCAGACCCACCTCAGTGTCACGGTGGATACGGGGTGGACGTACCACTCCAAATGTCCCTTCTATCAACACAAGAAATCTTCAAAACACGTCAAATGAACGTGAATTTTGCAACAATAGCACTGCAGTCATCGAGGTCTGAATTCATTCCGCACTTGAATCAATTTGAGCTGCGGCCTGGATGACAATTAAAATGCCTCCTCGGGTCAATCCGTGTGTCTGGTATTGACCAGAATATATGGCCCGTGTCCACGCCACCAACACTGGCTGGCCAGTCTTAAAGGTTACTGCAACCACTACATGTACCCACATTAACAGGACACTCACCTCTCTGGGTTTATGGCCTGTGTAATAATTTTAAGCAAAGAGAGAAGTGCATTCAGTGGAGACAGTAACGGCAAGAGAGTCGAGGGAGGACAAGTATAGTATGATTGATCGTAGTGAGCAGTATAGCTGTGTACCGCTCACCCTCTCCCCCTGATTACTGTCTGCTCCTGATCTCCTACATCTGTCTTGACTTCCGAAAGAAACAGGTTCCTTAGATAGGATACGCTTGGGATTAAAACTTTATCAAAAGGTTGACTTTTTAAGCAACATCTTGCTTCGCCTCTTGCGCAGTTATACACGTGAACAAGACGTTCAGTGTGGCCAAAGTGGGAACCTGAGCGGTGGAGGGCAGATTCTGTAGGTGAGGTGCATCATCTCAGGAAATATGTTAGCAGTTTAGGAACATAAAGCTGCTTCTTTTGAATCTCGATAAACAAACATACAAGAGGCTAAATTTACTAGCCTGTCCCATGAACATGTCGGAGATGTACAGTATCAACTCTCTAATTACACATTTATTGGTGCACCCCCACACTAACAAATTAAATGAGTTAATAACCTCAGGGGAAGTTAACAACACTCATTAGCAGATGCGATATTTTCTGTCTGATAGTCATCTACCTTTAAAAGACATGACTGTACAGCGCGTGATGTGACCGTGATAAAACGTTGCAAAGAACATTTAATCAAGTACTTTACTTTAATGACTCACTCTATTTCTAATTCCAAAGCTTTAGCAGCATTCAAAACAACTCTGCTGAGGACCCACTGCTCTCTTTGTGGTATTTGTCATTAAAAACATGTGATCAGAGCTTAAATATGATGCTGTACATTAAACTAACTCCCCCAACAGGCAGAACAACAGCAATAATCTGGATGATGAGATTATGCATCAGCAGACGTAATATTTAATTCATTATTCCATAATCAATACTGTTAATTTTAATACTTTGAGTACATTTTGATGACAGTTTCCTTGATTGTAGGGATTTTACTGGTGTTTTAATGTAAAGCATTGCTACTTTTACTTTTGTGTGACACACAACACGTGATACTTTCAGGTTTGAATTGAGTGAAGTATTTGAATTAAAGACACATTTATTGGACACTAAGGAGCAGATTCAACATACATTTACTGACCTCTCTTTGTCTTCAGGTGCACTACATAATGAAGAGGGAGTATATGTATATCAGTGACGTTTACCAGGAATAAATAGGAATAAAGTATCCAAACCAAATGAAAGACTGTTCATAATTGTGTTAGTAATGTCTCTGGCACCGTCTGCCTGGTCATTTCCTCCATTTTACCCAAGCAACTTGGGATCGTACAGGCGACACTCAGACCACGACAGGTTTTTCCTCACCGGCCTCCAGCCAGTCTTTAACAGCAATTCTGATTCACGGAGAAAAGCAACCTCCTCAGATGCAAAACAAGCAACGATGTCACAAATCTTTAAATGATTTGTGACCCATTTGTGGACAGCAAAATTGTGAAATCATACACCCATAACTTCTCACTTAATCTGTATTACTCTCATCACAACAGAGCAAGCCACTCTATCAGTAAATGCTAATCTCCTAATTAACAAGCTAATTAGGCAATTACAGCTTTGCAGAAGGATGCCTAAATGAAATATGACAACACAGTCACTTTCTACAGCACCTGTGGGTCTTTTCAGATGTCACAATGAGAAGCATGATGACAAAGTGTCGTCTCTACACTCATAGGTGCTTATTCCTATAACTCGCTCAGCTCGTTTGTAAAAATATTGTCATTTTATTTAACCTAATGCACAGCGCATGTGGAAACAACATGTCAAATTACATATAAATTATTTCATTTAGACCCGCTGCATTTTCAGGACATTTCTCACAGGAAAAAAGCATTTTAGAAACAATGTGCGAGAAAGAAAAGCAGAAAACAGTGAATAGCACAACCCCTCAGTTATGTAAACATGGTTTTGTGAACTAGTGCCACGGTGTCTTACTGTAAGGAGCTGTCACATACGGAAATGAATTATGTTGACATATGGCTGAAAACAGCGGTGAATAGGCCTGCTATGCAATGCAATGAAGAATCATGCACTGCAACAGAGGAGAGGAGCTGGAGCTGTACCTTTGAGCCCTTCTTGACAGGTATGTAGTGTGACTTGACAGCTCAGTATTTCAATGATAAATGCAGTAGTCCTGGGACTCCCATTCACTAAACTCAAGAGTGTGTTGTTCAGATATTTCAAGGTCAAATGAATAGGCAGAACCACACACACAGCTTTTTACCGCATATTGAAATGCTGTGATGTCAACATTTGTGACTTTAGAGAGTCACGTCAACTTTATTACATTTCAGCGTCTCTGATGTTCTTAAGTATCCTTTTAGAGACAAACTGAATCCTTGAATTCTAATGTACTAAGGCGTTTTTAAAATATAAAATAATCCATTTTCCTGCAGTCCTATATCATCCTATACATAACTTTTAGCTCATCCTCTTCTTGTCCCCAGGCTGCACACTGAAGACCAGCCAGGTAACCGCAGGCTTACGTTCTCTTCATTTTTTTTATCAAGTTAATAAAAAATGAGCAGTTATTTTAAGTAATGACTCACTGTTGACTCACTGTCAGTTGAACTCTTGGTAGAAGTTTCTTTCTGGTGGGGAGATAAATCCAGTCACTCACTTCTAACTTTAAAGATGAATAATTTCATGAGTAAGAACATGGAGTATTTCAGAGAATCACTGCTAATTTTAATAGGTATTTACCAGAATTGAAAATCATATTTTGTTTTCAACCACAACCACATCTCTTTTAAGTGGAGATTATGTCACTGTGTTCTATGTATGTATGTATGTATGTGTGTGTGTGTGTGTGTGTGTGTGTGTGTGTGTGTATATATATGTAAGTATATGTATGTATGTATGCACGCATGTATTTATGTATGTATGTGTATATATGTGTGTGTGTGTATATATATATATATACACACACACACACACATATATATATACATACACTGCATGCCTCGAAATATTTGCCATAAAGAATCAACACCAAACCTCCAAGAACTGACAGTAAACGTGCTGCACAAGCAATTACAAAATGAAAACATGTACAAATTATAATTCTTATTTCATTGTTTAATTTTCACATAGGATAAAGTGGCTTTTGCAGGCTTTTCTTTGTACTACTGCTAAATTAACATTAGTGTAAATGCTTAAAGACAAATTCTAGTTTGTAGCATGAATGTTGGCAGTGGAGAAATAGGAACACATCTAAAAACATAACACCTTTATGTGCTCAAAAGATGTTTTATGCACAATCATAATAAAAAGGCTTAATAAATCACAATCACCAACAAGAGAAAATGATCGTGTTCACTCTGGTAACAGCAAACGGCATAAAAATCAGCTCATAAACTCTCCTCCTCAAAGTTTGTCTTCCTGTTTGTCTCAACAATGTCGAAAGGGAAAAAAGAGTGAAAGAATAAAGAGTCTGAAATATAAAAAGATAAATTTGGAAACTTCTTTCCTTATTTTTTCCTTTTATTTTAAGTTTATTATAACAATATAAACAATGTTGGACAACTCCAGGCTACTGAGCTGTCATTGCTTAATACATTTATGATTCTCTAATGACTAATGCTGGCACAGCTTCCCGTCAGAGTGTTTTCTAAGCAGCAGAATTGTCCTTGTTTGTGTTGACTTTGTGACTTCACTCCCTGCTCATCACCAAACCGAACCCAAACAAACCACTTCTGCCAAAAGTTCTATCAAGGCCATGACTGAAAAAACACGCCCTTACAAAACGCAGGCAGCCTTTCCATAAAACGACAATATCGAAAAGTCAAACCTGTCTATTAAAATCTCTATCCTAAACCATTAGAATAAATATCACGGAGCAAATCCCCACTTTTTTCTTTAGAAATCCTAAATTCTCGTTATTGAGGTTCACAGTATATTTGCTTCCTTGCATCCAGCTCAACAACTTGTCTGCTGCCATAGCAACTGCGGAGGGACACAGAGCAGCGCCGCCTGCTTGTGCAGTGGATGTCACTCGTAGCAACGACCAATCAGAAGTTCCCATCCCTCTGCCCGAGCAGCGTGAAGATGGAGGGATGGAGTGGGCGGGCTTTCGGCATCAAGCATCTGCCAGCAATAGGACACGCGGGTCGTCAGTCTTCGTCACTCTCGCCGCGGATTGGTCCAAGGAGATTCACTTTACAATAATATAAACATGTCTGCTGGCTGCCTGGCTCGAACCAGGGCTTACAGGGGACTATGCAGTTCTACATCAAACTGTGTAAAAACTCTCATTGTGAATTCGCCCGCTAAATCTTGATTATTACTTGAGACTATGCACATAGCTGCAGGTGAACGCGTGAGGAAACGAGGACACCCCGCCACCGCCACCGCCGCCGCCGCCGCTGCGAGAAAGAGAGAGGGGGACTGTGCCGAGCTTTCATCATTATAATCACCGTCCTAAGTAGAACCTCTTAACATTTTGTTTTTCGGTGTTCAGCCGAGAAGTGACAAGAATATAGACCCCTCCTCTGCAGGGCGGAGCGTGCATTTTCATTTCGTATTTTGTATTTTTTTATTTTTTTTTTCCAGCCCTTTTCCCTGCTCTGACACGTCTGCACTGAGTGAGTGGCATTGGCACACTGTCAATCGCTCACCACCGCTGCCATCAAACAACATAAAACACACACAGGCAGAGGCTGGAGCTCATAAATTTCAGCCGGGCGAGAGATTTTTTTGCGCATCGCCTTTATACAGCGTTGTATCCTAATTAATTTCTTCCCGCTGTTGCTTTTTTTTTCTTTTCTAAACAGAAATCTCCCAACTTTTTGTACATTTCATATTTTTTATAGTCACATTTGGACACCTTACGCCGCAGATTGTGTATTTTTTTAAAATACGGCCAGTTGTCGCGGGAATCATTTCTGCACATTTATAGTTGGCAACACCTGCAAGCCTAAGAATTTTTTTTTTTAAATTTGTTTACACGTTTCCACATTGGATATTTTTGTTTCCGGTGCTTCGCCAGGAGGATTTGGACATTTCGGAGAGGAAACGCGCCGGGAATCCCACGAAGAGCGCTAATAAATGAGAGATCACCAAGGAGCGTTTCTGTCTGTACGAGCCGTCAACGCCAAGACAAAAACCCATTGGCATGAGGATCCGTGCGGGATGTGATGGACCGTAAATTTTGACAAAGTAGTTTTAAGAAGAAGAAAAAATATATATATTTATGCATTTTTTTTCTACAGACAGAACCACGCGTTGTGGCACTTTGAACCGCGCGTAAAATAGCAAGAGGACAGTGGCAACTTGGACTCAAGATTCACGCCAACACGTCAGTGAAAAAACGCGTTTGCTGTGCAGGGCTGAAGAATCCCGCGGCCGAACATCCCTCCAGTCTCCGGCATATGTTGTTGTAGCCCATTTCGTATATGAGTTTTTCAATTTGTGTGGCTCAGTGCACAGACTCTTTAGCGGCTACAATGGACGATCAAGCCCGGATCATGCAGTCGATCGGCGGTGTCAGTCTGGCCGGCCACTCGGTACAAGGAGGCATGGCACTGCCGCCTCCACATGGACACGATGGGACAGACGGGGACGGAAGAAAACAAGACATTGGTGACATTCTCCATCAAATAATGACCATAACTGATCAAAGTCTGGACGAGGCGCAGGCAAAGTTGGTTGATTTATATGTTTTATTAACTTCGTAGCCCCCCCACATCCAAAAGAAAAATGAAAAAAAAAAAGAAAAGAAAACCAAAAATCCAAAACGCTGAACACATCATTATTTAGATGTGTCTCGCTTAACTTAGCTGCCTCCATGCTTAACAATAGTCTGGTTTGGCTTTAATGATGATCTTACACTGAGGTGATTTTAAAGCTTTTTAATTAAACTGCCTGGATGCCAACGTGAATCAAAGTCAGGTAGAGGCAGACAAAAGTTTGTGTGCACATGTCCTGTAGTGAATAGTGTCATATATTTAGGCTACAGAACTGATGCTGAAGAGCTGAATATGACACTAGTAAGTTCAATCTATAATTTAACATTATATTTACAATGGAGCAATAATATTGGTTCAATAATTCCCTCAGTTACTTCTATTCCTATTTAAATACGCAGTAGAGTAAAAGAAAAAAAAAAAACTTCCCAGAGAGGTGTGTGTTGGATCACTGCAAGGCACAACAAGCAACTAAATATCTGACATTATCTATTTACTTGTTGGTGTCTACCTTGATTCATCAGTGAACTTATTTCAGTATTTTATCTTTCCTTATACTGAAACAGGAAACATGGACTGAACTGTCACAGAATGAAACCAGCACTCTTCAGCGTTCTCTGTGAAATCAAAGAAAAGACAGGTAAGACCTTTGTGTAAAAATATTATACAGTCGAATAAAAATCACGTCGGTGCCTCGGTATAGTAGCACACAGGCATATTTACCTCCCAGTGATCCGGTGGCAGCTTACAGGGGACCTCTGCCCAAATGAATCAATCACTTTTTTAACTATGTCACGGTGCCACTCAGAATCAGAAGTGGACTTTTTCAGCCTTTTTTCGTCTCCAGCATCTTTCGCAGCACTTGAATATATGTGCGCTCCAGCTTTCACCCTCACTACCCTGGCACAGGAGGAGGAAATCCTGTAGCATATGTTCTACATAGCTGAGATCACACAGAATTCATGCTGTAGAACCTGACGACCATTGCCACCTGTATTGACTTATGAAGGCAGCGTAATACAATCTCAGTCAGTAATTGTTTTGCAGTTGCATGCAGACTCATTTCCTACAAATGAGAACAGTTAATCTGACAGTATAATTAATAGAAACAGCTTGTAGAAAATTACTGAAAACAAAAATGTAAATCAATTCTTTTGCATTTTTTGCGATTGCTCTTTCTAAACAAGTTGAAATCTTTCCGTGTGTGCACAAGTATAAACACAAACTAGTGATATGACAGATTGGAATTTTTGCTTTTAGCCCAAACATCAATATAATGTGTGTAAAGGCATTTTGCTGTTACTACACTTTCCTACAATGTTTATGTGACATATAATAAACTGTCTTCCTTATAATTCTGAAATGAAGACACAGCTTGCTGAAGACAGTGTTTATTATGTCTAATAGTTACGTGACTGTTCTGTTATTGAAACTAGTAAAAAAAAAAGCACTATTGAACAGATGCTTCAAATATCCAAACAAATCTACGTTAAGATTTATTTCCCAAATCATATGTCCATTTCTCATTCAGAGCATGGGAAGAAAACAATGCTCTAGGTTTAGTGTAATTTAGCAAACCTGATGCCCTGTCAGATTTGTGACCTTTGTGTGGTTTATGAGGAAATTGGCTTGAGGGAGATCATAAAAGTTTATGAACTTCCCCAACACAGGTGGTGTACACAGGGACAGGCAAAGGGTCCACAGTCTAGCCAAGGTGCTCTGGGATGTGTGTGTGAGTGTGTGTGCCTGTTGAGTTTAGACAAATCAAATATAGAGGAATAGAAAATCAGTGGATGCAGATCACACAAAACGCCAGCTTTTTATTTTCATGTGAAAGTCTTTTCCAGCACAGATGCACTGATGTATCTGTGGAAGCCCAGAAAAAAAAAAAAAACAGATAAAGGTCATTTATTTTCCAACTGAGTGTATTTTAAAATCCAGTCCAATCTCAGTGTTAGATTTGCACATTACTTTAAGCACGTTTTATAGTTTGATGGTCACACTTGTGTGACAGTGAGCTGAGCTCCACAGTTTGAAAACACCGCTCACTGCAGCCAGAAAAAGCAAATGAAAATGACAACAAATTTAAAATTAATATAGCTGGATGTGTGAAAGAGTGTATGTGCCTGGGAATAGGTGTGTGTGTGTGTAAAAAAGAAGAGATGGACAAGCTTGTGTGTGCGTGTGTGTGTGTGTGTGTGTGTGTGTGTGCATGGCTAACCTGTGGTTTAGAGTCACAGCCTCCTCCTCTTAGCCACTGACAGAGCTCAGCTGGTCTGGTGGCCTTGCTGACCGGCCTGTTTTTCCAGCACACAGTGAACCTTTCACTGGCTCCTGCAGCATCGTTCACGGGGCTTCCTTGGCTCTTTTATGTCCGCTCAGATGGCACAGTGATTGCTGTCTTTTTGCCATGGGATCCACCGTTGGCTGAAAATGACTTTTAATAATAAATCTGAAAGCAGCCCAAGAATCATTGGTGTAATTATTGTGCACATGTATCACGTTATTGAGGCATATTGTTCAGTGTGCAGGTGAATAGCACGTCCAGGCTTCAGCTTCAAAGCTTTAGAAGTGAAAAGTTACAACTATTATTTTTTGATCAGTTGTAGGACAAAATCAAAGTGGTCGAAATGATAAAAAAAATTATTTTATTAGTGTTTTTTCACAGTAGTAGCAGTTTCTTTTATAGCACTACACATATATTATGAAGACTTTTTGGAAGTTTCTGGAACTCTTCTAGCTGTTATTGTAGAAGTGCAGCATATTTCTGCATTGCTAATGCCCTAGAAGTATTAATTCACTTTGATATGCTAATTAGAGAGCATTATGCAAGAAATGAGATTAAGTGGCAGCATGAAGTCATTTGCCTGTCACTAAATTGAGTGTTTTTAGCAGGAGGGTTTTTTGGTCCCAAATTTTCTTGGTTTTGCAATTAGACAAGGCAAATGTGAGATTTGGTTGGCTAACCGCGTTCTTTGTCCTCCGGTGTGTGCTATTCTTCTTTGGTTACAGACATTTAAAAAAACGACAGATATATGGGTTATATTTTCTTATGCTCCAGGACAAAAGATGCATTCATCCTTTACCTTTTCAATATAGGCAGCATGATAAGACATTAGGTGCAGTGAGTGAAAATTGCGTGTAATTCAGATGAGTTTTGCAGTGATTCGCATGTGCTGGGTTTGTTTTATCCTGCTGGTTACTCCCTTCTCTTGCTCTCATGCTTGGAAGAAAGGCTCACAGCGGCGGCAGCAGCAGCAGTGGGAGCGGCAAGAATAACAAAGGTGAAAGATTACCTCCATATGGTATTTCTGACCAGGAAAAGAGAGGTTCTGTAGCAAGACTCCTCTTTGAATTGAGGTTTAATCAATAGAAAGAGATTACAGAAAACTATTACAGGCTAAATCACCACAGAGTGCCACAGAGAGGCTTAGCTCTCTCTGCAGCTCTCTCAGCTGCATGGCGCTTCTTTTGCCTCCGTATTGACTTGTTGTTTTCCTGACCTTTGACTCATCAGGTTCAGAAATGGAGGGAGGGGGGGTTGAAGAGGTATGGGAGGGAGAGAGAGAAAGAGTGTGGCAGAATCAGGCTGATAAATGCTCTGATCCATTGTTTAAAGCAGTGGATTAGGGAGGGAATACACTCCTAGTCCGAGCCAGTGGCTGCGTTGCGTTGCACATGTGTAATTTGGCTTCTGAAAACCGCTAAAAGACGAATTCGTGGTTCGTCCGCGTTATATATAATGTTCAGTTAGGAGGGACTGTGTTAACTAAATACGTTTCAGGATGAGCCTGTAATTAACCACATGCAAGGCTGACTAAAAGCATTACCTGGAGTAAATAGAGTTAGGACTGAGGAGGTAAGCATTTCTGAAATCTACAGGGAACATTAATTTCAATGTTCCCTGACAAAGTTAATGAGCCTTCTCCCTCCAATTGGGTTATTATTATTAATACAAATCTATTATTATTATTATATTATATGATCGTAATTATTATTATTATTATTATTACTATTATATTATTATTATTATTATTATTATGTGAGATTACAATTATATATTTTACTTTTTTTTTCTACTTTTTTACACGTTGAAAAAGCTCCAGTAAACGCATGACAGAGAACTGAAAGCCATTCAGCAGGAGAGACAATTGACTTTGGCTGCTTTTTGTCTCAGAGAGCCCCAGTGATGTGGCTGCTGTGACTAGATAGTGTTGTGCCGAATGGCTCGCGCACAGCTGGGTTCCTGACTGGCTCAATGGCAGGGCCACTAGTGCTTCCTCCTCCCAAACACGAGGGAGACCGGGGGAAGATGTGGCCATTATTTAAGTCACTCCCGAATTCCCTCAATATTCTCATTTGCAAAGATGAAATGATGGGAGACGTAGAAAAAGAGGAAAATTTTGAAAATAAAACAACAAAGGCTATACTGTATACTGGACTCATTTGAAAGGGTAAATGCTTTTGTGCTGTAGAGATAAATGCCTCTGCACCGGTGCTGCCTGGTATCTGCATGTGCGGCTCCTCAAATCAGTTTTTGTGTGTGTGTGCGTGTGAGATGATTCAGTGCTGTCCCTCCATCTGCACGCACAAGCACCCATCTTGCACACGTCTCCCTCGCTCCCCCTTCATCGCTCCAAGCATTTTCTGCGGCCCTCTTGCGCGATCAACAGCTCGTAATTGTTTTTTGCACATACGTTATGCAAATGAGTCTTTATGGCAACTGGCATAACAATTAGCATCCTCCAACAATATTTTAGTAGGTTAATTGTGAAATTTCTGAATTGTACATCTGAGTTGTTAATTAGGCATGACAGAGGTGGTGAAATAGTTATCTTCAGGCGGTGACAGCCAGCAGAGGCTGCTTTGGATGCAAAAAGGAAGGATTGATTGAAATTAGTTTACAGCAGTAGGAGCGTGGCTGTTGGAGACACTTTGCATGCCCCTTTTGATTTTTGTGGCATATGTTTGCCGCTAAATGCAAAAACATAAATCTGAAGCAGAAAGGTAGAGGCAAGTTCAAACGATGACTTGAAGCCTTGAATAGACACGTGAATGATACAACTTGTTGTCTTGTCAACATGAGTTAGAGAGTTGTTTTATTAATGCATCACAGTGGCAGCATTCTCGTGAAAACAGTAAAAGACCTTTGACCTGGCAGACATAGTCTCTGTAAATTGAATTTATTTATTCTATATCTAAATAAAGTTAATGCTAAACCTCCGCTATTATATTTAATTAGTTTTAACTAATTAGGAGGCAAATTTGCAAAACACGTAATAATGTGTGTGAGAAAAACAGAAACCAAACAACAGAAAAAAAAAAAATTGCTGTCAACCTGACTTCATGAAACACACCCTTCCAAAAACTGCTTTTGAGAAGAACATGCATTATTATGAGTTTTTAATAGAGAGCATTGTTCAGCTGTGTCTTGTATTTATTCGCAACCAAAAAAAGGAAGCCACTCGATATTTTTTAACATGAACTTTTCTGCGAGTCTCCTGTGTCATGATGTTTATTACCCTGTCACTCGATGGAGTGTAACACCAACGAGCCGGTTATTAGTGTAAAAAAAGGTTAGTGTGAAAGACTGGTGCAAAGCAAGTCTTCTCTCAGTAATGACTCTGCTATTTATAGGCCCCTATTTCATTAGCTCTAGTGTTTCGGGGAAGAGTTCTCCTCATGGGACAATAGACACCATCATGTTAAGTTTCTCTGTACACATTACATGTGGACAACTAAATGACCCATCTTTTGTGAGGGCAAGAGCACTGCAAACGATCCTGCCGTTATGAATACGTTTGCTTTTGCTCAACATAAGGTGTTATTTAAAGTTTTATAAAGGTAGTTTAACGTCTGTATTTTTGATTTGTGTGTTTTGTGGTGTGTGGTTTTGGCTCTGCAAGAGAAATGTAGTTTGAACTCCGACAGGTGACAGGCCAGAAGTCAGTAAATATGCACATTTTGAATCTAATTGATATTATTTTGAGGTTGTCGTAGCAGTCCATATACCGTGTTACTTGACAAAAACAAAATGATACATTGTTGTCACCTTTCTTTTTCTTTATAGACTGTTTTCCAAATACAGGGGAGAAAAAAAGCTGAATGTGTGCTGCCTTTTTCTCATTTGCAAGCTTGAAAATGAAGCCCCTCTTCCCATTGTTCCATATGCCATTGTTCCACATGTTTCATACATTAGAATGATATATTGAAGGCAGAAATGGGAAAAAGACTGCAATGCAATGAAATTTTAATCAGCGTCTTCTGCTGCTTTAATAAGGCAAATAATTCTTATTGGCTGCTGTGTTAAGATTTCTAATATTTAATTCATAACAAACCTTGCATTATTCTGCGTTAGCCCTAAGACAAGCTCCACTCTGTCGCCTGCCAAAAGGCAACTATGGAGGAAAAAAAAGACATAAAAGGAAGTGCATACTGAGCATTTTTCTTATCATTCGCGGCATAATAGTTTCACATAGTTTAGCATTGCCTGAGAATTTACAAACGTCTTTAAAATAATTGTGGCATCGGTGCTAATGATAGAGAAATCAGGATACTATGAGCATTTGCTAAGCATGCCATCTTTTTATTTTCTTAAGTCCTTGAAGTTCTTTTTTGTGTCTGAAGTAATGGAAAGATGGCAAGGGGCCAGCAGCTAGGTGCTGGATCATGTTACAGCGAAACGGCGGCCCCTGCTTTCGTCTCTCGGTGAAATGGCTTAATTGGTGTCAGAGCCCCAGGGATAAAGGCCTCTTGCTCTGAAACACAGCCACACAGGCCCTGTCTTCCCTCAAACCAGGAGGAACGGCCGGCGTCTGCTGGTGAATGAGGACTTAGCCGTGGCATAACAATACCAAATGATGTTTGGGATGACAGAAATTAATATGCGCTTGCTCCCAGAAAGCTATGATTAATGATGGTGAGCAGGGGAATGCTGTCCCTCCTTTTGCTCTTCTTTGATGGGGATTGAGAAGCAAAAAAAAAAAACAAAAAAAAATGTGAAAAAAGGTTTCTCCTCTCTTTAGGAAGTGGAGGTCATCCAGAGTACATTACCGCTATTCTTCTCCTGCCATGGAAGGAGTGTGTGCTCGGACCGAATTTTGGAATTATTCACTACTATTGTGAACTAGTGTATTGTCCCATGATGTGCGAGACACATACCTGTTTACCTTTGCAAAGACATTCACTACTGCTCATAGTTTTACCGGTAACAATTAAAAGTCTGAATATAAAGATGCTAATTACTGAAATGCCTTTAATAACCCATGTAGGATCACTGAATTGATAATTTGTACTAAATAAAGAAGCACTTCTAATTTCATGATTGGAGTTAATAACTGATGCTCTGAGGGTGTCTTTTCATATGGAATTTTATACACACCCATTGATTCAGAGCCAAATGTGTGAACAAAATGGTGGTGTGCTGTTGCCATGATAATGATCTGTATCTGTTGTGTCCTAGGAGGAGACACATGAATATTTAATTGTGTCTGCTAGAGAGATCCCCAGACCCTTCTGTTCATTTCTTACTTTCTCTAATGTGTTTTCACCCTCCCAGGTACCTCCTCTCTAAGTAATGGAGAATTAAAACGTGCATTAAACGATATAAATTGCAATGTAAGGGATTTCTAAGGACATTTGTCTCCGTACAATGTGGTTGAAAATTCAAATGGCAAGTTTTGACAATGGACATTCTGCTGACACCATGTATTTGCCTCACGTTTGCGACTCAAATAAGCATTTCTACTGTCAGAGTGATTGATATGTTTTAAACATGCACTTTTTACTTCACGGTGCTCTGGAAGATGATGTGGGTGCAAGGATATGAGTTTTAAACAGTGAATGAGTTCCCCTTCATATTGATCTATTTGTGTTGCCGGAGTGGCAGGTGCTATACGAAGACTGTGTCAGCTTTGATTGTTTGTGTCAGTGATCCGAGCCGACACTGAGCTCTCTTACTGTTTGTCACTGCGCTTGCTTCCTCTTGATGAATGGCAGCACGCTGCACAGATCCTCAAAAAACTCGGGTCTATGCTCTTTCGCAGACTCTGTGAATCAGCACTGGGTTTCAGTGATTGTTTAGCGCGTCCCACTAATTTCTTCTCTAGGAGTGGGACATCGCTAAAATGTCCTCATTGTTTTTATCATTATTATTATTGTTATAATTATTATTGGTCTATTAATACAATTATGTCGAGGCTTTGTATACTTCAGTTGCTGAAATACAGGAGGTGTGGTAGCCCTGCTTGTCTAAATATTCCACATTAGTTCTGTAACCTGAGTGTGTGTGTGTGTGTGTGTGTGTGTGTGTGTGTGTGTTGGCAGGCTTGCCAGGTTGTGGCATGAAGGTGAGGTGCGTGATGCTCGGAGCTTCTGTAAGTATGCAGAGCACGGCGGGCCTCTTGCGGGTGCTGAAGGAGAGCATGGAGTGGCAGAGTTAATTTATTTAATGACTGAGCGTCTTATATCTCCACAGTCCTGATTAGAATCCATGCTTGATGAGGGAAGCGATAAAGGGGTGTGCACTGCCCCTAGGCCCTAGCACGTACTTTCATGGTTTTCTTTCTTCGGTGCCTATTTCCCCCGTCCTCAATCCACTGGGTTTTACAAAGGAAAGAAAGAAAGAAAAAGCACAAATGCGCCACAGAACGGGATAATTTCCACTTCTGTCTGTTGTAATATTTTGTGATTATGTCTGTTTGTGGGATTATTTTGTTTCACATTGACATAAAATGCAGCTCTGAGGCTGATTAAATGTGTTTGTGCGCGTGTGTGTGTGTGTGTGTGTGTGTGTGTGACATGCTCTGTGATAAAGACGAAGTGCTGTGGAGCTCTATGAACGTGGGAAAGCCAAACAGAGTGTGTCACTTTGGCAGCACGGGCTGTCAGCATTGGGGAGCTGCAGTTGTAAAAACCATGACCTTCCTCTTTGCCAGCATGTCTCTTGCAGAGCCAAAGCGCTGCCCTGTAGATCTGGGCTGGCTGTGGGAGAGAATACAAACACAGAGAAAAAGGACAGAGAGCGGAAAAAAACAGTAAGAGCCATAATTGCGAAGAAGGGGGTGGGGGTGGGGGTTGAAGTAATGAAATACTTCTTGGAGCTATCATGACTGAGAAGGTGAGGGAGGAAAAGCGAGAGGACTGGTGAAGAGGGAGAAAATACTCCTCGGCTTCTAACATTTCCATGAGCCATCATCAGTAATGCCGCAGCAGCCTCACAAACCAGAAATTATTTCTTCAGGCGTCGCTGTCAAGTGTTATTCAAATAACACCAGCCTCACATTTGAATAACAGCCGACATTTTGAATTAATTAATCAGACAAGATAGTCTGGGCCTTTTCTCATTAGTCTACAGGTCAGGCTGGGGAAGATGTATGCGCTGGTGATGATATACTTGTCTTTAATAGTGATTTATGGAGATTTTGGATTGTACTCGATTTGTCAAAGGGCCTGGTAGCAGAAAAATAGGACAGTGCATATTTCATTACCTAATCTTTGATACGTTTCATGATGCTAAAAGATACAGCGCTGTTGTTTAGATGCACGGGAATCACTTTTATATTCAGTCTTTTTGAGTGAAGACACACACACTATGCAGGAACACACACACATACACACATTTAATCTCCTCTCATAGCAGACCTCTCCCATTTTACTTTTCCTATGCAATTAAGCAAGGGCTGTAAATTATAACTGTGTCGTACTTTAATTATCATGGTATAAAAATAGAGTTCCTGTCTTTGAGAGGATTTCATTAACTTACTCAATATTCCATGTCAGCACAGAGAATCACGAGATTGCAGTGAGGTTTGTGTTTAACCTACTCTGAACAAAGTATTTTATTTACTTGGATGTAATTTACATAAAATAGACACATAAAAAATAAAGTAGCTTTTCATATAAATATGTTCTATAATTTTTCATGGCTGTATGTGTGGAATAATGTTGTTATAGCTGCTGTGACATTTTATTTTGCATAAGGTAGTGTATGGTCATGGAGGTGTAAATGAAAATGTATATTTTTAATGGAGAGCTAGAGTTAACAATGTCACCTGCTTAAGGTGTTAAATATTAATAAACACATTCACTTTACCAACACTCCACCTATTTTTATTATTATTTTTTGCATACACAAGTTTTAATTATCCAAAGTAGACATGCAGCTTATGCAGTATGCATCTGGGATTTTGTGCAGGTCCATGTGTGTGTGTGTGTGCGTGTGTGCGTGTTAGCGAGTGTGTGTGTTTGTGTGTGTGTACACAAGTGTCAGGAAGCTACGAGCTGTTGCCATTCCAGTGAGCAGCCCACACAAAATGCACCAACACCAGTGTGACAAAACATTCAAATAAATTGCTGTCAGGCTGCCGAAACACCAAGTGCAGCGATTTTTATCTGACATGTGGAAGACCCAGACATGCAGTCCTGACAAGTAACGCCGGAGCACCTGTGAGAGACGGGTGATAAAAATCTGGATATGCCTGATCCTCGGCATAACAATACCTATCATTATTTGATATTATTACTCTTCCTTAAGAGAGAGCTCAAGATAGAAAGATAGTGCACGTGTTTGCTTTTCTAAAGTCCTGATAATAAATGATCTTAGGCTGTTGTTTGTGTATATGCGCTTAAAATTTGCTGCTAAATTGAATCATACAGTTTGGTGGCATTACAAACAGTACTAAACAGGCTTTTGTATTCTCACAGAATAATTTTTTTACGCAGAGAAAACTGCCATGTTGTGTGTCTGCAGGCCCATTGTAAACAAAGCCCAAGGTTAGGACATTTATTTATTCTAATCCAGCATCATTATCCACAGGTAGAGAAGCCAGTAAAACATATGTACAGTACAAAGCTTTTGCGGGTTAAAATATTTCAAATGACAAATAAAAGAAATGACAATGATTCGTAAAATAAATTCAGTGCAAACTCAGCTCACCTGATGATGCTGACAGACTTTGTTTTACTGTTCTACACTGTGTGGAGACACAAAGAAATACTAAGAGAGCTTGTGTTGCTTCACTTATTTTCATCCAGTCTACAAAATTGACTCAGTAATTCTTAAACCCAATTGAGAAGCATTTAAAAAATGCTTCTTAGAAACTCTGAGACAAAGGACTCACTGTGGAATGTGCCATCCATTCTCTACTGTATTGTTATTTTCTCCCTTATAGGTTACTAATGAGGAATCGGCCCTCATTATGATTTTAAGGATGAGAGAGGAAAGCTTTTAATTAATGATATGTAAATGGTTCTGAATTGATTATGTTAGAATATCAAGAGAGATGGGTAGAAGCTGTGGTGTAATATATTTTAATTAAGAATTAATTAAAAATGATGGCAATTTTATAGAGGCTCACAGAAAATAGAAGAATTTATTCTCTGTCACAAGTAAATCAGCCCTTGATTAAATAAACAGACACATGCTGTATTCATTGAAGAGTTATATTTATACTTTGCCATAAAGAATTATCCTGATTATTTAGAAAAAAAAAAAAGATCAGTGCGGCATGTCAGTGGTCGACCACAAGCTGGGTTCTCTGGGGTTAATGGTGATTTATCTCATTCCTAATTCATGAGATCCTCCTGGTCTGTGTTAGGTGGATCAATAAAGCTGTGTTTCCTTTTTGAATTCAGTGCCTACAATTAGATTTGCAACGTGAAACACAATTATAAGTAAGACATGAATGCGTATTTTTATCACTTGTGGCAAGTGAATGCGCGCCCCCCAAAAGATATCAATCTGTTTATGAGGTAAAAAGATTTGTGTGAAAAAGATGAGTTGTGACTAGACGTGGACCCTAGTTAACCTTTTTAATTGTTATCTGCTTTCTTTCATTAATTCTTCAGGGCAGAGGAAAACAGAAGACGTTAGTTGCATTTACGGCATGCGCCACTATTAAAGGGAGAGAGGTCTTTGTTTTCTGCTAACAGTGGCATGCATGCTCTGTGCTAAACTCTGCGATCAATGGCAGAGAGGCTGCTATCACAGCACTCGGAGCAGGCATAGCTCAGGGGGGAGGGAAAGGGGGGGTCCCTGGTGGTTCATTTTGATTGGAGCGCAGAGTTTTGTGTTGAAAGGCGAGGGAGAGACAGGCTGTTGGAAGCAAATCCCTCTGGATCAGTTAGAGCTTTGCAACAAAAACACCTTGATATTCCTGGGAACATTTGCTTAGGAAAAAGAATGAATTTAAACAAACGAGCGACGAGAGAACAAAATGATCTAAAGCATTTCTGAAGGTTTCTGTGTTCAGAGAAAGCTTGTGTATCCAAAGCTTAGAATTAATTTAGGAAGCACATTTAAAAAAAACATTCTGCATTGTAAACGAGAAATGCATGTAGCTTAATTTTTTTAAATGTGTTTTTCCACTTTCGGAAACTGATTTTTTAAATAAGGAAAAATGTATGTTGGTAGACATTATGGATCTGATTACACTATATGTTGTAGACAGTGGCAGTGTGTGAGTGTGTGGCAGCAGTGAGTCTTTATGAGCTCAACAATCTGTTATGGGTAGTGGGGAGGATGTGCTTCTAGAGATAGAGGGAGTGTTGGATGGATTATTAGTCTGAGTCCCCCATACCGGGTCACATGTAAAGGCTTAGAGACATCAAGAACAGTCATGTGTGCACACACATCAAACGTCTGGGAGTGCACACACCAATATGCACATAAGAGATGTGGAGAGGCCCGCAAATTCAGGAAAACATACAGGGACGCAGACATGTGCATGCATATCTACAGTGCATGCACACCAACCGCTGGTAGAGCATCTTCTTTTTGACACCTGCAACTAGTTGCAATACATCACTGTCAGGATCACTTTCTCCACATATCCACATTTGCACGTTAGTTATCCACGGAGGCCTTCGTCAAAAAGTTGAGCAGTCTTGACACCAGCTCCCCAGCGGGAACAGAAGAGGTGAAGTTGTGTCATTGCTGGGTGTGTTCACTGCACCCAACAGCATCCTAATGACAACTGAAGAGAGAAATGATGGTTTAACATATAAACATTATGCCACAATTAATTCTACAGTTGACATGTGAAGTGATACGCGTTCTGTGAAAATCAAATATCTTGTTTTGTTGCTGCACTTTATCACAGAGAGCTCACTCGGTGCATGTGCTGTATTTATGAAAATGAATACCAGGGGGATGACATAACAGAAAGTCAGGATGAGGTTTCTTTTGTTTGGGTCTCTTGTAGTAAATGTGCTTGTGTAATTGACGGTGAGAGTAGCTGTTGGAGGAGGAAGTGAGGGCACGGAGCCTCCTGTGTGAGCTCACTCAGGAGGCGGGGAGAGTCTGCCAGTGGCACTGCTAGTGGCGAACACCAAGAGCTCCGGCCACGACAGAGACGAGGTGTAGAGTAGTGTGTGTGTGTGTGTGTGTGTGTGTTCTGGGGGCGAAAGCGGGAGGGGAGGGGGTTCAGCATCTGAACTGGCTGATGGGAGCCAGAACATGAAACAATGCCGGGGGAACGTCTGGTGGGTTCGCTGCACAGAATTACAAGCGAGGGAGCAGGCCTGCTGAGGCAATTACAGCTTAATGGGGTCATTTGGAAGGCAATTGCCAGGGGTTAATGTAGTATGGAGAGATGAGGTGAGATTGAAGTGAAATTTTTGGCTAGAAAATGTGTTCAAATGAAAAGGGAGCAGGCAGACAAGTCGTGCACTGATGGGGTGGGAGGTTGATTGGGGGAAAGTGGAATGCAGGTTTTCAGTGCCACACAGAAACAGGCAGGTCCCGGTCGCTCGCCCGCGTGTACACCAGTGCAGCCAAGAACACGCGAGCGTGTCTGCGGAGATGGTTTCATGCTCCTTCTGCTTCCTACTTCTTCGGCTGGGCTTGTCCACCCTTTTCTGGCTCGGTTGCTGCCTGAGCCGTAAACAAGAGCTCCACTGTTCCACTGTACCGATGAACACCGGTTGCTCGACTCACAGACATGTGTCTCAGCTGTAATATCACGTAATGTTTTAGACGCAAACGGTCACGAGAGAGAAATAGAAAGTGTAGGAAGTTGTGTTCTGACGCGATGCACGGAAGGATGTGTAAGAGTCACTGAAAGGAGGCACCTTAGAGGACCAGGATAAAAAGGATCATTATGTGCTGTTATGTTAGCCACTTCATTACCTTAATTGCCCAACATAATCCGCTGTTGGAAGGGTGCACTGGAGCTTTAGTAAGAAGTCTTTGCCAGGACCTCCGAGCCCAGGTCTCATCTCCCTGATCCCCTCATCTGTAGCAAGCAGACCGACCATGCTAACACTAAACTTTGATCAAAGCCAAACTTATTTAAGGTCAGCCGTGTGAAATCCCCCAGGAGCCGACGTGTACGCCGACACCAGACTGTGACACAGGAAGTGGAACAGCCGTGTGCTTTGTTGTTGCTACCTGTGACTGTGCTGGATCGCTGGACAGTAATAGCATTATCATCAGCCCTTTCAAGTCTTTCGGCATTTGAAACGATTATGCTCAACGGTGGAACTTAACACTGTCCATGGCTGGATGTTCCTTGAAAGTGTCTCTTTCTTCCCCTTCTCGGTCTGTCTTTCCCTCCCTCGCTCACTTTCTGTCATCTCGGTGAAGGCTACGCTTCCCCTCCCTCCACCTCCTTCTCCCCTCTACACAGGGTTTTGGCTACGAGCCGGCCACTTCACTGAGGCAGATTTTCCCAGGCTCCCCAAAGGCTATTTTACCAGGATTCCCATTAGGTCTTTACCCATTACCAATGTTCCAAATCATTTACAGAAGAATCTATTTACTTTATGTGGTAATGGATTCATTTGACACAGCTTGCTCTCAAGAAACTTAGCATTTAACTTACACTTTCTCCCACCTGAGTCCTTTACTGTATTTTCGATGTTTGGTTCCTGTTTATCAGTTACAGTGTCAGTTCTCTCATATATGCCTTCACACCATCCCCACGCTATGCTTTCCATCACGGTGCAATATTGCACAATGTGGGGGTGGTGGAGCATTGTCAGTGCTGCAGGAAAAACAAGTATGATGCAACTCTGTTGTCATTTTAGAGTGACAAATAGACTGTGGCAGACCATCAGAAAGGGGGAAAGAGTGGGATGGTGTCACTGACAAACTGCTATGACCTTTGGGTCCTTTGGCCTCCAGAGTGCAAGGCACATACATTGTTTACCTCAGGTCAGCAGCAGTGTGAACACGCATGGTCCCCAATGAAAGGTCTAGCCCTCTGCACATTCGAACAATCAAAACCAATCATTAGTCAGATTATTATTTTTAAATACCCTGTGTTGGCCACGATCATACTAAATCATAGTTCATTCACAAATGCTCCATAAAGCAAAGCCTTTTCGATAGCAAAAGAGAAGCATAGTGCCTAAAGCTACTGAGCACTTCTCCCTACTCTGTGTCACCAAAGCATCCCATCAAAGCCTGCCTCCTTCCTGTTGTAAGGTAGGAAAAAAATCAATGCTGCAATCTTTTCTTTTTGCCTCCTCCAATCCGTAATTGAAATGGAAAATCAAATGAACGGCAAGCAGATAATTGTTTTATCAATATTCCCTGCCTGCCCTACAAGGGTCAGTGCAGAATGATCATGAGTCGGGGATATGACGAGGACAAAATGTGAAATTGAACAGCTAGGAGGCAATAAATCAGCCTTGACAACTAAGAGTGACCAGCATGTAGCTGCAGCAGGCAGCTCTCCCCTCAGAATTTGTCCTAAAGCTGTCTACAATAAATGGGGGAATATTCATCTCATTATTGTTGCATTTAATATTGCTATCAAATATTACTCTTAGAGTCCAGACTGGAAGTCAAGGTCACTTGTGCTATTATTGTTGTCATTGTTAGTGTGTGATATTGAGAATATAATAGAGGGCAAAGCCATACGGTCTGCTGGGCTTATGAAGAGGCAAAGAATAAATTTAGTCATTTGTTAGAATTGAGAGAATGAAGTGGTTTGCTGTTTGGTTCCATTTTGACATCTTCATGATTATTACTGCTGCTTAAAGCTATTTATTATAAAAACAAATCCAATGTTTTACAAAAACACAAACGTAACATTATCATCAATAAGACTGTTTTCAGACAGATCTGCCAGGTTTGCTAGTTTATGTGCCAGTTTGCTGTCAGTCATTTAATGCTTGTCGAATTATGTGTGAGCTCAAGTTGGAGAATAAGAATGAATTCATAAATAGGCTAATAAATTAATTATAAATAATCATAATATGCATAGTGCATTTTAGAAAATACTGGGCCCTAATATTTTCATGGCCAACAACAAAAAAAAAAAAACGCAAAGCAGACTTAAATTCTGAAAGCTGGAGTTTATATCCAACCAACCAAATTGTTTTATTGACTAGTCAAATGGCTGCAATTTATTTTCCATTTAATCAACCTATCAATTACAAACTAGGTTTTTAAAGCTCAACTGTCATGGATGTGGGCTTATTGTTGCCTCTGCTCCTTGATATTTTTTAAATAAACCCATCGTGCCACCTTTCCAAGTCTTATAAAAACCGCAGATAAAACAGTTGCCAGAAAATCGACATCCTAAATCATGTGACGTCCCTTCCCATCTGGCTCATCCAGTTGCAAGGCATTGACAAAAATATGAAATTGATTTGGTTGAAGGGTGTTAAAGAGCTGACAGGAGAATGTCACAAACAATGAATGGTCACAGCTTGGAGGAAAATCAATGACAGAGGTTGAAGTCAGTCTGGAGTGCTGCTTGGCAGTGTTACATTGTTCCTGGAAAAGAGCTGTCTCCTGGCCTTGGTTGTCTGATCAGGAGGGAAACTTGATTGGTTTAATGAAGGAAAATACGTCAAAAGTGGCAATTGAAATGTGGACATTGTTTGACTTCAACGCAGGTGGTAGCTCTGTACATGTTTGCTGCCGTGGGATGATTTTTTTTATATCTACACTTGATACATATACACAGATTGTAACGCAGAGTCACTCCCTGATAGTGTAAAGCCTGAGTGTGCGATATTGTGCACATGACATTACAGTGTGTGGATTCCAGTGTTAAATGGCCGGATATCTAACAGCTTAGCACAATGAATTGTACTGACTAAGAGTCAACAGATTAGAAAAGTGTTTATATTTTACACAAGTTATGTTAATTTTGCCGTGTAGATTATGACACCCAAAAATACATAAATTGGCGGAGTGTCTTTCAAGTGGCCAAAGTGATGAAAATCCCCCCTACTTTGTTGGGATTGCAGTTGTAAGCTTTGCACCATATGCTACTTTCCTCTTTAGCTGGGATTATGCCATCATTATTGCTGATAAAAGCTGTTTACTGCCTTGGCTCCAAATCGATGCTCGGGGCGCTCTGAAACTGGCATTCCCTCTCCAGAAGAGTTCATTCTATGCCAGCTGCTCAGGATTCAACCCCCTTTGTTTAAGATTTCACAGTTTTTGTAATGTTTATTTTCTATTTAGTTTCCACCCCCAAACCCCCACCCCCTCCCCACACGAAGCTTTTCCTGCATTAGCATATGTTTGCAACAAATTGACGTTTACGTTTGATTTGCTTACAGCAGATTGAAGGTGTCTGAGACTCAGTTATACAATCCTCTTGGAGCCGGAGTGCTAGTTAACTGAGCACAGCCTGTAAAATACAAATAATAAGGTCTGTTTTGAGGAGATATTTTAAGGACCAAATGTAATGGCGTGGCGTTGAAAGTGCCGTGAATTTGGAGCAATATCCCAAAGGTTTCCCCCTCACAGTGTTACCAATCAATGGCATAATCAGTCAATGCAGATTCAGCACGACAGCTGTGTTAAGATAACAACTGGTTCTCATGACTATGGCAGCCCCAATGACCTTGTGTGCCTCAAATTAATAATGTAAAATCAACACAAGACAACCACCCCCTTGTTCCCATGCAGACAGTGATGAACTACCTTTTTCGCTTTACCATCAAAGGTCCCTCAGACTAAGTCATGTTTCAACGCATAGACTGTAATGTCAGGTTTTTCCTTTTTTTTTTTTCAACTTAGGCTCCATGTCCCTTAAATAATGTCTCTCACTCTTCCTCTACAGCTCCCTAGTACCCAGGGAAATCATACTGATCAATATTTCCCATTTTAGAGGAACTGCAGCAAACATTCACACAGGATTTACTGTAGCCCTGTGTTACGCTTTAATCAAGCTATAATTTAGATCCAACAAACAAAAGGTTCTGTTGGAAATAAATGGAGAGTCAGTATGCAATTTGTTTGGGAATTGTATTTTATCAGGCAAATTTAGTCTTTACACTCATAGTGTCAAAACTATCTATCTATCTATATATCTTTCATGTATATATTTTCTTTTACATATGCTTATTTTTCAGCCAGTGTGTGTGTTGGTGTTCACGCATGCTGCATGCATTCGTAATGTCTTCACAGGGCATAAATCAGAACATGCTATCTCAGTACTTCTTTATATTGGTCAAGGGCCATTGAGCAAAACAGCTTAATGTGCCTTTAACCATTTCAGTCATGGCAGGAAGTGGAAAGACTGCTGACTGGCTGACACTGGGGCTGACACCTTCTGAAGGCTGTTTATTGTTTAATCATAAAGTGTGGCTAATTTTCCAAAATACGTTGGGGATTTGCAGATTTTAGATTTTTTTTAGATACATTTACATAAATACACAATAACAGTGAATTTTCAACCACATGTAGCATTTCATTAGTTATAGTTAATGTCAAGTGTAGGAGGTTAGTGGACAAAAAAAATAGTTTTTAGGCTAAATTCTGTAGCCTTTAATATCACAAGGCTGTACCATCCCAAAAACTGTCAACACTGCAGTCAGAGACGATCATCTGCTTTTAAATCATAAGGTTAAGTGTTGGTACATTATATCTTGACCTGCAAACAGTGAAACAACCAAAAAAAAAAAGAAAGAAAGAAATAAAGGAAACCCAATGATAAATGAAGTGTTTACCGGGTCTTCTAATGCCAGGATTTTGGCAGTTGATATCACGTTCGTACCTCTTGGGTATTGTGCAGCAGCTCCTCGTTCATGCATGACTGTCAGCACACAAACTCAAGCTTAACCCCATCGAGGGAGCGCTCCCAGAGCTCCCGAGTGTTTGGCAAGCCCAGGCAGGATTTGGAGGAGGGCAGAGCAGAGCTGAGGCGAATCCATAGCGAACATGCAGTCACATCTTCATGGGACACAGGCCCATTAGAGGTGAAGTCGAAGATGGGCGCGTTAAGGAGGCGTGCGATGTGTTGCAACTTTGTCTTGAGTCCCCTACTAACAAGTATGTGAATGATGATTGAGTTGGCTCTGTGATCTCATTTTGAACTTGCTGATAACTGCTTGGCGTGGAGTCCAGCTTTTTCTCCGTGACTGTTCTCCATCATGACAGGTGGTGACAGAGCATGTGTGGTCCCCATCACAGGTGTGTGCAATTAGCCTGACAGTTACTCCTGGACTGTCATGAAATAAGAGCCTCCACTGTTTACGTGTGTCGGTGTGTGTCTAGGTGTCTGCCGTTGTGTGTGCCCGTGCATACTAATTCCTAGTAAAAACAAGTGGCTGTAAGGTTATCGGGTACTTTCATGAAGCCCCATGGTGCATCAGTGTTAGATGACGGCTTGTACTGTAAAGTGTAGATGCAAACTGTCTGGGGCTTGTTGCGAGGTTGGAGGATCTGTGTGTCATTTATTCAGCCTCCTGTAATGGGGAATGGACTTGGAAGAGAAGAGAGGGTAATGTATTGGAAAATATCCCTTTCAGCACCTCAGCATTACTTGTCATAGGTCAGGCTTAAAACGTAGCTTGATACAGTTATTAACTCTAATCCGTGCATAAACACAAATCCTCAAGCACCAGCCCAATTAATAATTTGCATAATTAACATGCATTTTAAATAGAGGCTGGTCTTGTCGTTGCCAAAGCAGGGATGGGGGTAATTAGGGCTAACGGAGCAGTGCCTAGGGCCCTTACCCGTGGACGTGCTGCAGTCGTTTCCAGGGAAGGGATTGACAACTGCAAGACAAGCTCTCTCGGCTTAGAGCGAAACCCCCTTTGACAGAATTAATAGTTGACAAACTGCTCCTAAAGCCCTGGCATTGTTTCTGTCAGTTGTTTGGTTTGATGTCACTGTTAGACATTATAAATCAATAGTGTCAGGATTTAGTAATGTTTATAGCAGCCATGGTTTATTATTTCATGTGACTGTCATGGACAAATAGTATTTATCATAGCTGTCTATAAATTACCGCAGACACACTGTTGGTTTACCCAAACCTACTCTGCTCTTACAGGGCGCATTCCAACATCCACTTACATATTTAGGGCAATTTATTTTCTCAGCCGTATAGGACGTCCATTAACCCTCTGCTTTCTCACCCTCCTCTGAGACTTACCGTGGCTTGATTGCTGCTCCTTTGCTGACACTTCAGAAAAGCTGATCAAAGCTTCTTCGAAATTGCACGTCATTTCTGTTTTGACGGATCAACTGTCTGTGTGATTGTTTTCAGAAGATTTTTTAAAAAAGCAAAGGAGACACTTCCCTTCATGGTTTTACATTATATACTGTCATTGGCTCGTCTTTCTTGGTTTATTTAGAAAGAAGTCGTAAGCCCAGTCCTGCTTCATCAGTGTCACTATTTACGTGACAAATTTATGAGGTTCATTTAACCAGCCGACTTTCAGTGTAACAAAATGGTCTTAACCTTTGCATCACTGCCACACTCATCAAAAACAATTAGAATCATCAGTTTTAAAGGGAAGATTGATTAGTCAGCTCCTGCAACACTTTGTCAACACAACGCAAGAACACAAAGGCTGCATTATGTGACTGATGCTATCAGGTGAAATGACTTACATTAACACAAGGATTTGTCTTGTTTACATTCTCCATCATAATGAATATGTAACAATGAGGCGTTATTGACCAGTGCTTTGTGTGTTCAGCCACCACCACTCAGCTGTTTTAATGACTTTGATTCCAGTTTTTAACTTTAACTTGCGAGACCTCTATGACAAGCTGGTTACATTTTATAATAAAGTGTTTTTATTATGTGCAGAAGGATTTGTGTGAAAACCAAAAAGAGAGAAGCGATGGAAAGCTGAGCCGAAGTGGTGGTATTGATCAACTGTGCCATCGACTGTAAGGTCCACTTTCAGCAGGGAGGTCATTAGTTACTCCTGTGTGCTAATTCATCCCGGGTTGAGGCGTATCTGTTAGAATGCTAATTCACTACTATGATCTGACAGCTGGGGTAAAGAAAGGGGCAAGCCGACTGCCGCAGAGAGGGGAGAGGAGGGGGCTGCAGAGGCCTTGTGGTGTGGTCCTGTGTTTGGGTAAAGATGAGGACTTTAGAACATGGGATGTGGCAGAGAGTGTGCAGAAAATGGGGTGCAGAATTGACCCCTGCTGTCTTTGCCCCCTAGCAGTAATGATGTAAAAGAAAGATGACATTTGGTGTCCACATTTAACTTGCATTTGCAGTCCACTTGAGAGGTCCAGTATGCGTGACCTACCTTGATTAAGCCTGGGGCTGCCTAGGACTGTACCCTTTAGACTGAAACAAAAAGTGGAAGCTCACAGGAGAAAGCTGAGCCTGTATAATTGGGCCAAGTAGAGCTGCGGGAGGCAGCCAGTCTCCGCTTTGCCTTTTGTATATTCATGACCCCCCCGACTTGATTGATGGAAGGATAGCATTTGGTGACACTGTCATTTGCAAGTTGAAAAGGTAGCGCAGTGGCTGGAGCGGCGCTGAGGCTGTGCCTTAGAAGGGGCATCAAGAGGCGGCTCATTTCTATGCTGATGATATCCAGCCCCCTCTCATTTTCTTTGTCTCTGTTAGAAGGACATCTGCTGACAACAGAGAGTTTAAAAAGAGCCAAGTTTAAAATGAAAAAAAAAAGGGGGAAAGAAACATACATCTGTGTGTTTGCATGTGAAAAGCACATGCTTTAATCAGCGCAAACGCTTGCTATTTCATATCTTTATATCTCAGACTTGTGTCTCGGAGCATTCTGTTGCAGGTGGCTTAAGAAACACGATATCGTGCAGTAATTGGATGACCCACACGGTCCTCTGTCGGCTTGAACTCACTTTATTATTTATTCTAGGGGTTGGAAGCTAGTAGTGTTAGCAGATCTGATAGAACTGTAGACCCGTATGTACTCATTACATCTGGTATGGAAACACTTCCATGTCTTGACTATTAGTTTGACAGCTTAGTCTTGAAATAGTAACTGTGACATTTGACATTCAGAAGTAAATGAGACTTTCAAAGACAGACCATACAAAGATGTCTTGAGCTGTCCAAATATTTTTCGAGCTGTATTACGCATTGAATGTGTAAAGACAGACGAGGGCTGGTGACAGAAATATCAGTTTCCTAGAGACACGTCTGCTATCCCCTCAGCACTACAACCCACACTTATCAGAGCCACAATTTATAGCTGCGATGTGAAGTGTTCGCCTGCAACTCCCATCTTTGTATTTACACCAATTAGCACATAAACTCTAATTACTGAGATCAAGGCAGCCGGGAGTCCATAAATGCAAAGCGACACGGAGGACCAAGTCAGCTGACGGAGAGGGAAGGTGACAATAAATAGGGAAGTATCAATTAGGCATCAATGACGCGATGATGCATGTGCGTGCTGGGAGGTGTCACACAGAGGGAGGTGGCAGTGTGAAATGCGTGGGGGCAGCGGGGTCCACGGAAAGTTGCACAGGCTGTGGGGTCTTGTAACTCACGCGCTGACACACAGCGCGGTGACACACTGACTGTACAACACGTTTCTATATTAACACCACAGCACAATCAGGCCCTTCTCTTGTGTCTCAGTGAAAACTAGTATTTATCACAGCACTGCGCTGCGTATAAGGTAATAATTAACACATACTAATTTAAGGGGCACGTTGCAAAGTTAGAAGGTATAAAAGTTAGTTCAAAACACAAAAAATTCAGTGTGTTACAGCAAGGGTTCATTAAAGAACCGTCATAATTGGAGGACAGACTTGACAGTTTAAACTTGTGTTTAATTACAAGGACTGGAAAGTCAGTCACAGCCGGAGAAAATAGAAGCTTCTTACAATGACTTGAAATGGACAACGCTTGAGCCTCAGGTTAATCCCAATATATTGAACTTGATCAAAGACCATAGCAGTAAAAAAGTATGGCTCTGCACATTAATCTAACAAACGCATAAAACAGGACTGGCTCAGCTCTATAAATTAAACTCTGGCTGCAATAATGCTGATCAGGGGGAAATTCTGCCAGCATTGGCTCGAGCCGCCTTTGTATGTCCAAAGACTTGTTATCCCCTTGTCTTGATCAGGAATGGTGTTATCCTTCTCCTTGTGCAGCTCGGATTTTGTGCGGGATGACCCAGTGATGGATTTGCAAAGAGGTTGTTTACTAGAGAGTGTTGAGCATTAAAGAGCTGCCAGAAGGTCCATTAACATAAATGTTTAAATCACACACACACACACACACAAAGTTATGTGGCTAAAATGAAGTTGTTTCCAGCATTAATCACACATCAGCCTTTGGTCCCACAATTAGTCCCCTCGAATCCAGTCCCACACCTCATTCACTGACTTGTGTTTACAGAGAAGCAGTCGTGGAGTAGGAGGAATGGTGCACATTGTGTAGCTGAGGCAGCAGCTTTCCAGGGGCCACACCATGGATTCCAAAAATAATTGTCACTCTTGAATATTATGGCATATCATATTTGTGGCATTACTGTGAGGTCTAACAGAAATGCTGTACAGCACCAGACAGTTTACCTCTTTTTTTCCCTCTCTCTATCAACACATGGCCCACATGCTTGATTTAAAACCTTGTAAAAACGTCCAATTTTAAATACTGTTTGCACGCAGGTCCGTGGAAGACATGTCATACTCAGCAGATTTACATTATGGCCATTATTATATTTTTATGATGCTCAACCCCTTAAAAGCTACTTCCTCAAAACTGCTTGGGAATCATCAGATTATTGACAAGTGTAAATATTTGCCTAAACCACCTCTGCGTTTGTCTCCCACTGAAAGCCCGAATGTCCCACACGTCTCGATTGACTTTTTTTTCCTCATAGAAATCGAAGCTTCTCCCAATGGAGGTTAATGGCATGTTTCTCCTTGACCTCAAAATCTGTCTTTGGGTTCAGGTGTAATTTCCGGAATTCAAAGCATCTGAACTATATAATACGACCAGTTTTCAGGGTCTGAACTCAGTCACAACAGACTCTACTTCCTGTTCCTCACCTGTTTGCTGTGAGAGCAGATTGAATGGACTGATTCTCCTTCTGCTGGGAATCAGATAACGGAGGTTGATTAGAATAGAATTAGCCTCTGCTTATGCATATGCCTCACTCTGCCTCATTAACATCCATTATCCCGGGTTTCGGGACATCTCACTCTTTTATCAAATGTTGCTGTTTGCAGCCCATTTCACACACACTTTCCTCTGCCTGCCTCATGTCTTGGAAGCACTGTAGGAACATCTGAATGTTACTGAGACGAATAAAGCATGTGGATTGATTCCTCCGTCACCTGGATAGGTTGTTGATTTTGGGGAGAGTTATCGCTGTTTTCCTAAGTGTGGCGTGGAGATTTGCTGGAGGGCTGAGTGATCGATTCAGCAGCCTGGAGCATCCTAGTGTGTTTATACATGGCTTGTATGGCAGCTTTCATAAGACATTTACCCCATGATTTGCGATGAGCTTATGTGTGAATAATTAATGGCAATTAATCCTTAATTACAGTAATTAGGCAAGTCACAGGAAATTAGGCTGCAGCTGGAGAAGCCCGTGCCTCAGAAAGGGAGGACTGGGGCTCAGAGAACGTGCCATTTAGTGACAGTGGAGCCATGGTACAGTGATTGTGTGGCAGGCCTGCACCCGGGTGCTCGCTTGCCAGCAGAGATAAGAGTATAGGAAGCCACAGATGCTGCTGGTCAGAGAGCCCGGCGCTTCCGAGCCCTCACAAGCACAAAGCACCAGCACACCTAATAAAACCTACCTATAAAACTCCCAGCGAGGTGACCTTTGACCTCAGCGGCACTTAAATTTCTTAGTTTGCTCAAAATTACACGCTAAGAGGTGATGAAGCACTTCAACAGGTTGTGACTGATGAGCGAACAGTAATTGGTTAACGCTGCACTCCTTTTTTCTCACTTTTATAAAACTAGATTTACCACTTACTGAGGCCCCTCAGGCAGCCAGACTTTAGCACCCAATGTGCTGTTAACACCAAGTTTATGAATCTGCCGTGGCTGGAAGGAGAGAGAATCCAAGAAATATTTATTTTGTACCTCTAATAAAACAATTAGCCCGCTTAGAATTATTAAAGGAAACTACAGTGGGCAGAGTTGTTTGCTTTCTGATTTCATTGTTTGGTAATAGTGGGAGAGATTAGGTGAATCTGTTCAGGGCAAAGACAGAAAAGAAGAATAGGGACGAGGCTTTCTGTGTCTCGCTAGGAACTCATTTGTGCTTTTCCATGCTTGCCTTGATGAATTTCCGCTTCTTTCTGCTCCTGTTGCTTTCAATTACACTCTTATTCACAATCCTAATTGATATGCCAGTCTCAGTAGATGAACCATGGACTTTTTACAGTCCATTTTTCTATTCTTAGACCAACGTTTCTCCATGACAAAACGGGACTTTGGGTAGCACAGATGTGAATTTCTGCGTCTTTTATTTTACACTTACTTACTTACTTACTTACTTTATTCTGCAACGTTATAATCATGTGTTTAACCACGACGTGCTTTTACCCTATCGCGTTTATTCTTGTGTGGGACCTGTGAAAGTGTACTTTTTGGATGCGTTTACTTGGACTTTTTGTGGGCCCTCTGCCTTTATGGGCTCCCACAGTCGCTGCCTCCTTTCATGCATTACATACTTTTTCTTCCTTTTTTTTTCACAGAAGGACTTATAAGCTAACAGGGAATGTAAGTGAGTTGAGGAGGCATCCAACTGTGATATTACATTAACCCATAGTGCTTGGCCATGTCTGTCAGTGACTGCAGAATAAAGAGAACATGCTCTGCTCTACTCTTTAGCCTTCAGAAGTGCTATTAGAAATAATGAGGATTTATAGTAAGATAAAGGACGCTCTCCTTGCTCCTGAATTCTGAATAGCCAATCATATTCTACTGCCAAAAGCCAAATAAGACTCATTGGTGATGCATGCACAGCTACAATAATATGATTAATGTACACATTGTATTATAAATTACAAAGCGTCTCATTTCGCTTGTATACCGAAACCAGCTGGAAGTTCAAAAGCAGATTCATGTTGCACATTGCTTGATATGAACTCATGCTGCATATGTAGTAAAATCTTTTAATCAGTGCTCAATGAGCATGTTATGTTGCTCAGCTATTCAATAAGCAATTGTTCTGCCGCTACACTCACAGGCCCTTAGTTTGTCCTTTATGTATAACACGAACAGAAGCCACTGTGTGGCTGAGAAACAATACCTGAACACCGGCGAGGCTTCCGACGAGCAGGCGGAGATGAAGCTCAGTGACAAGGTCAGCATGTACTACAGGCCCTGCACATACATTCCTCTCTATATAAGTAATATAAATGAGGTTGTGTTAGCCATAAACTCTCAGCATGTTGCCTGTGAGCTACAGGGTGGCTGTGGAAGAGCAATGCCTCCAAATTTTCTTCCCGAGCAGATCTGACTGTACGTGGGAATCTGAGCCACCTGCTTGAATCGTTTCTATTCTGTGAAGGTCCAAGTAAATTCTGCCAAACATACTTGAATAGATACACAAAAGCTTGAATTTTCTTCATGATGTGTGTGTAACCACAAACTCAACCAAATTTGTCAACTGTAAATTTTTAAGTGGAAGCAGCAGAGTTTGTTTTGTTAGGGGCATTCTTGTATTTACAGTGGTGTTTACTCACATTGGCAATTAATTATTAATGCAGAAGCACTGAGAGGTTACAGCGATATGGCGCTCGGGCCTTCCTAGCTCGGTCTATACTGTATATGAACAGTCAACATAGTGAGAGCTTCAAAGGAACCCTCTGAAATGTTTCAGACTCTCATGGAGAAAGCTTATTACAGTTGAAATGTTTTTTCTAGGAGCCCCAGATATTCTTTGTGAATGCTATCGCCTGGAAAATATGGGGTATTTTTGTTTGTCTATATCAAGAGACATGTAAACAAAGAGACAGTCAGCACTTGCAGCTTACTTGGCGTGAGTATAGCAGTTCAGAAGCGAGAAGTTGTTTGTGCAAAAAAAAATTGTTTTGCAAAAAAACTGTGAAGATTTGACAAAAAGCAAAGATGTAGGATTCCACTTACCAGTCCTATATATATATATATATATATATATATATATATATATATATATATATATATAATTATTATTTTTTTAAATACAGCTCATCACGCATTGCAAGGCTAATCAATTTCTTCCATTAATTTCAGGGATCATATGTCCAAGCAGGCGCAGGCTGTGAGGGTTTTAATAATGAGTCCAGAGATAAACATCAATTGGCAATCGGCTCTTTTTGAGGCGTCTTTGTTGCCTGCAGAGCCCTCCTGATGGCACCTCTGTGGATCTGCTAATGGAGGAGGACCTGTAAGGCTATCCCCTGGCCTTTGTCTGACCCCTTTGTGGAGCTGAATTCTTCAGATGTTTTCAGGATCAAGTCACTTAATCTGTAGCACAGGCTTGGGCCAGAAAAAAGAGGACAGGGAAAGCATGGGAGAGAGAGAGAGTGTGTGCATGTGCATATGTGTGTGTGTGTGTGTGGTGGGGGGCTCACAGACAAGCGCCTCACTCTGTCTGTATTCAGCACGCAGGGTTAAGAACTGCAAATGTCTGCCTGTTCTGTTATGCACCATTGTTTCATACAGAGCTGGAAATAGACAGAAACAGTGTAGCAGTGGAGCTCTGGCAGGCGGTGCATTTTATTACTGCTAGACCATAGACTTAGACATTAGTGAATATGGCTCATTAAATGGCATGGAATGTTACCATTTTACATAATTCCTCCTGCATCGTTGTTGTAAATGAAATCCTGCTTCTGTCTCTGACTGCACTCCAGTCACTCAACAACCATTACAGCTTTCCCATCAGGCCCTAGCACTCCTTGAAAGCAGCTATCTATAATTTCAGGTCGGTGTCACACACAGAAGGCATGCTCTACAAGCCTAATGGTTTGGCGTGGTTGATGTTGGAAGGATATAGCGCGACTAGGAGGAAATCTGAAGAAATATTTGAGAATTAGGCAATGATGTATTCAGATGGCTGGAGAGACTAGGGTGGGCAACAAATATAAATAATGTATGTGGCAGGGCTCCTAAACATAAGCTGGAATTTGCTGGCGTACTTTTTGTTCTCAATCACCTTGATGAAACAATCCCGAAGCGATGGCTATGTGAATGAGACCACTGACAAGCTGATTTTCCACCCCTGGCATGAGGCTGCTTTCTCCACTTAATGTTCTCCGATAAAGTGTACTGTAGCACAGAAGTAAACTAGAAGAGCCTCCACTCCTGACACATGTGACAGTATTTGCATCAATTATGCAGTCTACGGCTGCAGCAGGAGGGAGCGGAAGAGAGGGGAGGAGATAGGAGAGAAAAGGGTTTGTGACAAGATGCAGAGGCAGAAATGAGAATTTCTCTTTAAAATGCATTCTTTAGAAAATAACATTCAAAATCATTTACATGAAAGCAGCTGCAGTGGTGAACTCGACAAAGCAGCAACAAAGTCTGCGGAGCGTTTTGACACTAAAGACTTCGGCAAACAGAGTACAGTATAATGGAGAGTTCTTTGTCTTCTCTCTATTCACTGTACGCTGAAGAGTAGTGGAGGAGACAGTGAAATGAGGAGAGAGACTGGCTGAGAGCTGAGAGGGAGGCTTAAGTCGCGAATTGCTAAATTCAACCAAAGGAGTTGGGCGCACAAGGCCAAATAAGTCAAATAAATAGGCATCAGTTTTTTTAACCTTTTTTTTTTAAAAAAAAAAAGTCAAAAGCGTGCAACAAAAGAAAAAAAATATCATTTTGTATGGGCTAAAAACAATCGGCAGAAATGTGTGTGACAAACAATGGCAGCAGAGCCACGAGCTTGTGATTCCCATAAATCCACAGCGGCAGAGGGAGATGCCTGCTTATGGGCAGAGGGAATAACTTTTAACTGTGTCCCAGTTTCAACAGACTCCAGCACAGCATTTTATTTCACTGTGTCCAACCCTATTTCACATCCCAGTTAAGTACACTTACAAATCTGCTGTGCCATGGTTTCTAACCCTCTCATACACATGTGAATCCACACTTGCACACGCACACACACACACACACACACACAGAGTCACATCACCAGGCCTGTCACTGCCTTTTATCCATCGTCAACCTTCAGCTGTATGGTTTATCCGTAGTGACACTATAGCAAAGTGCTTGACTGCTTTTTGCCAACAGACTGCAACACTTTAACTGTACTTAGTCATGCATCATTATGGCAGACTCAAAGCGGTGTGTCTGGGAGCGCCTGCAGATGGTGGAGGCTGAACCATTTGGAAAGGGAAGCTCTGTGACAATGATGCTTTTTGCATGAATAAGTGTGTGTGGACACACGAGTGTGTCTGTGTACTAGTGCTGAATGGAAAATAAGTGTATTAGAAAAGGTGTAACGTTGCTAATTCAACAGGCTCGGGAAAACCTTCTCCCCGCAGTATCTGTTTGGGAGATATGATATATGAAATCTACATGTAGGTCTTTGTTAGAAAGAGCCTTTTTATGTGCGTATTGATCAGTCATTGTTTACTCCAATCGATGTTGTCTTGGTGGAATGCATCCTTCTCTCTGTTCTTTATAGAGATTTAACCCTGCGTTGTATTTTACGGCTTTGTTCTCATCTTCAAACCTTCCCTCTGCTGAAAACGTGATACTGTCACTTGTCACTTTCTCTTTATTTCAACAGATGACAGAGCTTTTTCATTCAGTATTCTGCTCCACAAATGGGTATTTTCACCAGATCTCCTCTGCTATTGAAAGATAAATGTTAACTTCACTCAATAGAAACCTCATTCAAGGTTCATACAAAGCTGGCTTCTTTATTCTTTAAGGAAATGAAGAAACCATTAGTGAAATATTCACTCACGGAGAAAGAGAATCTTATCTTTATTCTGCATGACCATGCACAGCCATATTCCTTTTGACATCATTATGTAAAACCAATTTCTCTTTCATATCATTTCTGCTGTGCTGCATTACCACATCTATACACTCACTGTTCTTTATTACAAAGTAGGTGGCCTAGAGGAAAATATATGCATTCATTCCTTATGGCGTAAAATATGCATATAGGTGCCTCACTTCATCTCCAATCTGTGTTATTCCTTTAAAGATTCAGCAGTGCCCGCAGTCTCGCTTTAATATTTAATTTGACAACTTTTTAATCTGTCTTTATGCAATGATGAAGTAATCGTCAGCTGTCAAAAAATGATGGAATTATACAATGGGATTGAAGTGACTCTTAGGTTGTAGGCTTCATTATTTATTTTGCTTTAGCCGTAACGTGAGCTTGAGGGAAAGAATATCCTAATTTGTCTTTCATCTTTATTCATCTTTTCTCCCAGGCCCCCCGCATGAAACACAACTATGTATAACATTCATACATCATTCATGCTTTGTTTACTAGCTCCTAGTTTGAAGCAAATCAAAACACTGAAGCTTGTGCACCGTAGTGTGTAAAAGAGAACCTCCAAAGTCCTTTGCCTCTTTACAAGAACCACAGAACAATGATATTTAGTCCCTGATTCTCTGATTTTTAACGATCACAGGTTCATAACATTAGCTAAGAATCAGTGGGAACATCTCACATGTTTTGACAGCCACAAGGTAGAGACGGGTGCATCCAGCGAGGCGACCAGAGGAGAACCGCTTGCAAAACGGACCAAATGATAATGGAGCATCTTAAAACGAATGTTGCCTCAGATGAATGAGCAGCTCCTGCTAACTCTGTGGCTCCACCTCTGTTGGCCTTTTTGGCAATCTGGCCATGTTGGGCCCCCACTGTGGAACAGCATGGCACTGGGAGTTGTGGTAGCCAGTCCCCCTGTAGCCCCAGGCTGCCTCTACCTTTGCTATGCTACTCAAGGTTAAAGACATCCCAGTTGGGTGTTTAACAGTGTTGTGCTCAGATCTCAATTGCTTTTTTTTTTCCTCCTGTTTTTTTTTTTTTTGACACTATCTGCAACGTGGAGAGTGATTATGGAGAACTATCTGGAACTGTTCATCTTTGGAGAATTTTTACATCAACAATCCCAGGTCACTATTCCTGCTGTAATATTTTTTAAAGCACAACTTTAAATCCCCATACCGCCGTAATACTCTTATGAAGTAGCAGGGGTAAGTGATTTGAACCATTTCACTTTGAGGATCTGCTGTTTGCCGTACACGTGCAGCTTTTGCTGACATTCATTTTGAAACCACTCGGAGCACTTGCGACTCAGAGTAACAATGCTGAGGGAAAAAAAGTGCCTGCTGAGCTCTACAGTGAATATACCTCTGACCCAGACCGAGGAAAGGGAGATTTATGAAATCCACATGTTTAATACATTTCATTTTGTCCAAGGGATTTGTATTGCTTACCACAGTATTTTAGGGTTGAAACATTCTGTATAGTCACAGCTTGTATTGTCTGAGGAGAATAAACCCTGTCCGGTTGTGGCTGCTGAAGATTTGTTTTATAGCAGCCCACTTTTCTTACACACGTCAGCCATGCGCTGTCTGAGGTATTGCATTTTGTTGTGCTGAGGTGTTAGGTATACACACCCTTAATCTTTAATGCATAATCCTCCGAAAATCCGCTACGTAAATGAAAAAGATAACCCGTCATATCAGCGCGGTGACAGAAAATAAGATAGCCGGGTAATTTAATAAAGGATTGACGCTGGCCTGGGTGTGAGATGGTGTGTGACCTCTGTGTATTCATTGTGTTGCTTGGAGCAGGTGAGCGCCTGCTTGTAGAGGAGTAGTTCCACCGTAAAAAAAAAAAAAAAACCTAAACCATCCTGGGACTTTAACATCTGTGGTGACAAACTGAATGCACCATATGGATTAAAGCGCAGGGAGGGTAGTCACTGAAATATTTGCTTTCCCAGAGTGTTGACACAGTATTTAAAAAAAAGCGGAACCACGGCTGCGCTTTCGCTCTGTAATCAGGTAGCAGTTATCGCAGTCAACTGTTTGCCTACCTAATGGTGTTTCCATTTTGCGCAAGTCTGTGTCATCAGCTTCCCATTTGGATCTGCCTTCTCCTACAGTAAGTGCTGACCCGCAGAGGCTTAGTGTGTAACACCTCTGTTTGTTCTGTCTGTGAGAATCAACAGAAAAGACAAACTGATGAATCGGGCGAGAAAGAGAAGTCTTCCAAAAACATCACAGCCCGTCACGGCGAGCCGCCGCCGTAGGAAGCGTTTAGCTCATTTAAGTAGCTGACCACACCGAGTCATAAATAGTCTTCCCGGGGAACGCTTGTTTTACATCTGAAATGCGCCTGAGTGTAATGTTGACAGATATAGCTTGTGACGAGTGATAGTCAGAATGTATGAGCGCCCATAATACGGCTGTCAACCTCTGGTGCCAGACTGAAAATAAGCAGTTCACCTCTGTTTTCATTCAGGAGAGTGCGGCAGACAGCACTGGCTTCTCTGCTGTATTTATTGACTTGTTTTACTAGCCTGAAACAGGCTGCTTTTATACGGGCCTGCTCAGTCTTAAGACTCTCCAGACATTTACATTATTCCTGACTGAGTTACACACATGTTCGAGGCAGCACGTCCGCAGGCTACGTTAGATATATGCCCCTGTTCCACCTTTCTTCCTCCCATACTGTCACACTCACACATGCACCATTTTATTACTCCACCATTTTAGATATAGTTAGATTGTACATTTGTCCTCTCGCTGTTGCCTCTCCGTGGTGCAAGTGTTTGTATTTAATTTATTGTCCTTCTCTGTTTTAAATGTATATAACCCCAGCACACTGTTTTTCGGGCGTAATCAATTCAGTGTGAATACTACATAAAAAACATTTTTTTTTTCTCTAAAGTTGATTCAGTACCATAAAAGCAAAGATTTCACGAGGCTCTAAAAATCATCTTTCGCTGACTAATCTGCACGACTGCGGCGGAAGATAATGAATGCCAACGCCAGAGCCACAGCAGACACTATGATTCCCTCCACCCAGCCTAAACCTCCAGCAGTATTTACATGATATTTCATTTTAGAATAAACCTCTTTTCTCTCCCACTGTGAAGATATTGAACTCTTTCACACAGATGTCATCTTAACCAAAGCTTATTAAAAAGATGGACATCAAAGTTGTGGGTGCCCATTTATCTTATAGCACTCTAATTGGCCACCACAGGCAAGAGAACAACTAACTCCAAAATAGGAGGCGTCGAGTGGTTGGGCTAAAGAAGGGGATGTCTAAAGACCTCTCAGTGGATTCATTGCCAATAAATCCTCTAGAATGAAAGCAGAGCTTTTCGAGGGGGTCTGGAATTTTGCAAATACATTATGAAATGTGATACAGTGACTTAACTGAACACTTCTTGCCACAGGGTTTGGTTTCTTTGTTCTGGTGTGTTGTTTGTGTCCTGTGCCTGACCTGCAACTTCAATGTTTGCTTGACATCTTTGGAGTTTTTAACATCGTGGTTGGCGGCATGAGGCAATGCACTCTGAAAAGGTCATACAGCACGGTAGCCATAAGCGAACTAAGATTACATTTTGTTAAAACTCTATATAGTGTATTTTGCTGTTGTGAATTAACCATTTGCCACGGTGAATGGAACCGATTCTATAGCCAAAGTCACTGCTACTCCATCAAACACGGCCGCACGCGGGCCTGAGGTGAATAATGTATTGTGTTTTCCACTCAAGTGGGCAATAAAAACACAAAAACAAAGTCATTAATTGCCCACATACAGTAACCAAATGCCATCAAGAGCCTGTGCTCTCATTAACCTGGCACCTAATTATCTGCCTCCAGTCTGAGTCCTGACAAGCCCCACCGTCTGAACCCTCAGCTGGTTGTGTTGTGTTGTGTTGTGTCAGCACTCACCAACCGCAGCCAAGGCACCATTAGGTACAGAGAAGACAAAAGCTTCTTGCTGCAAAGGTTCCCTGTGCCTGCGCCGCCACAATGTTCCTCCTGTTAATGCCTTCCCTTCCAATTAAATCTGCAACTGTTAATTATTGTAATTATGAGACTGAGCTCGCAGCTCTGCCACCCCCCCCTCCCCCTCCCCAACTCGTCCCTCGCCGGTGTGCTGAGACGCTACGGGAGCTGTTGTGTTGCTTCAGCGGTGCCTCGTCTCTGCTCCACTGAAGCCCTAGCAGGGAATTGGATGTGGAGGGGGACTTGGTACACATGACAGGGGTGACATGAGGGAGATTGCACAGTTCATCTTGGATAACTGGGCGAGCACGGCCGATGGCCACGCCTCCAGTCTAACTCATTAAATGGTGTGTAAAGTACATGCTGGGAATAATTAGCACCAAATAACCTTTTTTTCGCTACCTTGTTCACGGGGTATCACACAACAAAAAAGGTGGAGTATCATCTGTAGGTGTACAATAAAACTATTCAGCAGGTCAAATGAAATGAGGGAGATGATATTCTCCCAGCAATCATTTGCTTCGAAAACATCGCTTATTTCTCTCCTTTCTTATTGTTATGTGTAACTCTATTCTTGCTGTGTGCCGTGAGAGACGCTGGCGATGGATCCGAAGTGATGTGTTGAGTATAAGGAGAACTGAAAAAGAGTGGATGGCAGGCCGGCTGCCTGTTAAGTCGCTGCGTGTCTCGACATCGTCTTTGGCCTGCTTCTGTCACAAGCTGTTGTTAGGCCTGGACCTGATCTGCCCAGCTACTCCACGCACTGTTTTCTGCAAACCTGGGAGCAACCTGCATCATCAGGCGCACGATGCTTCCAGAAAGAGTGCTCCCGCTCAGGTGAAGCTTCATCAGCCCTCGCCGAGAGATGCTCTGAGAATCGGCACGTCAGCCGCAGTCTTATTCCGGTGTCATAACCTCAGTTGCCTCGTAGCAGAGTCCTTACATGCTAGCACAGCTAGCAAAATATTCTTGCATTTTCCATTTGGAGCTGAATTCACTTCTATAAAAGACACTGAAGGAAAGAGCAGCTCCCTCTGCTTCAGGCAGTGCAGCCTTTTCGTGGATACACTGCAAAATCTAAATGATGGACTGTCAACTCTCTTGCAGAAATGCCACTGCAAAGAATAATCTCTTTGGCAGTAGATCATGGTTGGCTGTATGCTACCAATGCTGTTTCTTTGTTTATGTGAGCATGTTGCCTTCACACGCACACATGCAGACATGAGCGTATGCGCATGCACAAACACACACAGACACACACACACACACACACATTGGCAAGCACGCACAAAGAAGCACACAAATACAGAGCACATACACACAATGCTTCAAGCTTAAACCCTTTCTTTGGAAGCATACAGTAAAATATATGGGATTAATAACCTGAATAGCATTATTTTTTCACCTCTAGCCTTTAAAATAATGCACGCTTGGCTCTGTATGTGGATGAAGTTTTGCCTGTGTGTTTTGCCTGGTTATCAGTGTGTACAAGACCTGCTGTGTGACCTGGTTTCATGCAATCTCCATCTTCTAATTAGGAGGCTGCAGAAAGGCTGGAATGAGAGGAGGAGTGATTAGTTGCCTTTGGGTATTTCATAAGTGGCTTTCAGTGCCACATTTGCATTATTTGCTTGGGGTCTGAATAACAAATCAGCCTACCTTTGCAGCAAATTGAGGCTAGCAGCTAAAGACCATCAATACATGAAATATAAAATGAAACTGAAGAAAAGAAATAAGCGAAATATGCTAACACAATATAGGGGCGGACACAATGAAATATGGAAACACAAGATGTTATAACTGTCACAAATAGACCTAAACACTGAGCCCACTGCGAGTCTTAAATATTCAGACTTTTCCAACTCGGAACATTATCGGCTGGGCTTTGCAGTTGTGTGGGCTGTTTGTCCAAATCAGTAAGTGTTTCGGTGACTGTGGCTTTTTCTGTGACTAGCGGACCATGTGAACCATGCGAGCCCTATGTTGGAGCCCCATGCTGTATGTGTCCTGTAGGGTCAGTCAGTGTGCTGATCTGTAGCGGAGGTCCCGTCCACTCATTTGGCCAGTCTCCCCAACCGCTGCGTGCGGCCGCCACCGCCAGTCCTGGTCAGCCATCACTACACCACTTGGCCGTTTGCCCGCATTGAATCTTAGCGGGCAGAAAACAAAGCGGGCACTTACGCGTCCACATATGAGCACACATCATACACACATGCACACACGATCCCGGCGAGTGACAGTGGCTCTTGTTTACCCAGCCCTCCCACCCTCCCTCAGTCTCCTTTCATCCTCTCCCTCTAGTCTGTCATGTTGTGTGTCACTTCCCACAAATGTCAGTGCCACCGTGGGACAGTGATTAATTTTGGTGTGCTTGGCAAAATGTCGTCAAGATGTTTGTTTGGGTTGTCTTTTCCCACCCCTTGCCCACCCCCGCATGTCTTGGAGTCGTGGGTCGAGAGTGGCATGCAATCCCCCTCCTCACACCCCCATCCCCTGTCACAGTCTTCTCTTTTCGGGGGGGGTGGGCTAAGGGAGTTCATCATCATCATCATCGTCGTCGTCATCGCTGTCGAAGGACAAAGGCTACCTGAACTGACAGAGATCTTCTTTTCTGACTGGAGCTCCCCAGCACCACCACCTCCATGTGCTGTCTGTTTAGTGTGTGCTGGTGGTGTATGATGGGAAAAGTCTTGACCCAGCACTGAGGGGCTGTAACACTTCACTGTCAGTGCGGCTGATTAGCTTATCACTCACCGCGCTGGGAGGAAATACATCATCGTTCTAGACAGGGATTCCCTGGTTTAGGGCCCCGTCCCTACCTCCTTTTACTCTGCATTTAATCAACAGACTCTCCGTCCCCTTCGGTATTTCAGTCTCACTCCTAAAGCCTGTTCATCAGTGCTTTACGACGAGAACTGTCTGTCTTTCCGGTGTGTTTTACTGAAATCCGAACGTTGTGTGTGTGAAAGCACCTCCACACTTCATGGGACGCACGGACACCCTGATATTTCCTGTGCGCGACAAGCCAGAATGAGCCATCTTCCCAAACGATTCTTGTCAGCTCACTCGACAAAGAAAGTGAAACACAAAGTGGGAAATGTGCTTTGGCTCCCCCACAGTGTGGTATCAGGTATGGTAATTACTCTGCCATTAACATTGGGAATAGTTAATGTGTATTAATGTGTTAATGGCATGTTAATTACTGTACATGGTAGAGAGGGCCCGCAGGCATTCTCTCAGATTCTTTGTGCCATGTGGATGTAGGCCAAGCTTAAAAAAGCCTTTAAGAATGTCGATGAAAGAGGATCCTTATGTTTCATTTGTCAGAACAAAAGATTTTCAATGGTAATTTGATCCAGCTCCCTGCTTCTGGAGCTGAAAGTCACTGATCCAGGCGCCACGACAAAGGAGATGATATGAAGTCAAAGGAGATGTGGAACGCGGCTGTAGTGACACTGGCCTCTTTGTGAAATGGATACTCTAAGCCCTCTGTAGTCTCTAGTGTTTTGCTTTGGCAGCGGGTTTTAATAACACGGTGGATTAGAAGCTTTGGATCCTGAGTGCCAAGCCTGAGTTAAAGCTCACCTTGGATGAGCCTCAGTAACAGGCTAGATGCCACAGTCCTCCTCCTCCTCCTCCTCTGAGCCGCCTCTCTGCTCACACCGCCACGGCTTTAAGAGAGATGACCTTTGCAAATATTGACAGAAAATAAATTCTGTTTCGATTAGTTAGCTTTGGGAGACCTTTGCGGATCAATGCAATTAGATGAACAGAGTGTCAATAAATGGCTGGAGCTATTCAGCGGAGGCACTGGGTAGAAGAGGAGCTGCAGGAGGTCAGGGTTACTTGTAATGAACAGGAAACACGGGTGGAAGGAGCACAGTCGTGTATTGTCAAACAAAATCTCTTTACTGCATCTCAGTCTACAGGCAGCATCAAACATTTTACCATGCAAAAAAAGAAATTATTATAAATAAATAAAACTCTGACGTCACATAAAGAAGCGCTGCTCTTCTAGTGTGTTGTCTGGCATCTGAGCGTGTAGCCAGTGCAGCGGAATGAGGTGGAGAAGCCCGCAGCCACCTCTTCAGCAGGCCACATTAACCCAGCAGGGCTCTGCCTTTATGGCTCTCCTGCTCACACTTCAGTGATGAGAGTAAACAAGCAGTGGGCCAAAGGTCAGCTAAGCCCACGGAATAAAAGAGGGCACAGGGGGGAAAAGAGGTGGGAGGAAAGTTGAGCGGCCCGAGGCGGTGCTCAGATCACTGTCAGGGCTTCAAGCAGGGAATGATGTACGAGACAACAGCCCCAAACCGGAAATGATTATAAACAGAGAACAGGGGAGAGTATATGAGAGAAAAGGGCTGCATTGTCTTTATCTGTCAAATTTGTTACTTCCTCAGATCTGATACTGGCGGTGAAACCTGTAAAAAATGAAAAGGAGAACCACCGCTGACTGATAGGGATGGATTAATCACAGTGTCTCCTTTTGTCTCAGGAACAGTGGAGAAATGAGGAACAATCATATAGGCAAGTGCCTTTCCCCCAGCGACTCCACCTGTATTGTTGAATGACAAATGAGGCCGATTAAGGACATGTTATATTATTATTACGATTTTTGATTTTTTTTTTCTTCCCCCTTTTACATCATTAAATGCGTTCTGGTAATTAACTGAGCTGCAACACCAGAGTTATTTGAAATAACTGGACTATATAGATTTTTCATTCTCACGTTCCCACCGCTCACAGGCTTTAGCAAGGTGACATGACTTCTGCACTTTCGCTCTGCACTGAGATTAATCCCACTTTGACTGTGGAGGTGGATTATAGCTAAACTCGGGTGCCCAAACTTGTTTTAATACCCATATCATCAGACAAAAACAGGATAAAGATTTGAGCAGGCAAAGCAGCATTGCAGTGCTAGAATGTGACTGTGGCTTTGCAAGTTACTCTACAGATTTGTCAACCACACAGTAAATTAAAGATATTATCTTGCTCAAGCCTATTTTGTGGAAGTTGTGTGATGACGCTGAGTTTAGACAGTGCATCTCTTACAACAAAGGTGCACAGAAAGACAGAGATACACTGCACCTGTTTTTTTTTTTCCATTTCTGTAGGCTATGCTTTCTTTTTTTTCTTTTTAACGCTTAGTATTTATGTGCTTAAGACAGACACATCGAACCTCCCAACATGTGTGTTATGAATGACCAGCCAGTGCTGCTGTGGCACAAATACACCCTGGTGGACTCCTGCAGGGCCGTCTGCTTCACAGGGCAGCACAGTAATCATTTTTATCCTGCGGATTTCCCAAATAGAAATGGACACGTATGATAAAAATGTCACGGCCACTCCACATGTCAGTGGACTAACAGGATTACATGTCACTTTCTAATGTCTCGCTCTGTTTTCCTTTGCCGTGAATGGCTACATTATTACACACAGGAACTCTGTGGTAATATATGGTAAGAGACAAGTAGCTCTTTATGGCCTGTGATTATTTAGTTTGAATGAAACCAGTGATTTATGCCCATTTAGCTCAAAAGCCCTGTAAATTCCCTCAGCTGCATTTCCCCTGGATATAGAGTGAGTGGAGTGAAAGTGACAACTGGGTTTGGTGTGGAAATGTACGCTGCGTCCCAGAGTTATATTTAATGTACCTGACATGAAAAACGTGCCTACCTACTTACCACCACCCGCAGCACAAAGGAAAGTGCAGCCTGCTGAGCTTGTGTTGAATCAGAGAGTGGGAGTAAATACTGGATTAGGAAAATATGAACCGCGGCGGCAGACAAACCGCCAGCTATTAGAGCATGTTGAGATGTGTAGCCGGGCACCTGGTCAGTCAACTTTTGAATCACGTGCTGTTTTGTTTCACGCTGCACAAACTGGAATAGAAACAGTCGCGCCCGTCCAGAATGAGAGCTTTGGGTGGAGTTGTGCAGATGCAGCGTGATGTGGATGAGGGTTAGTGGAGCAGCGACGTATTGTCCACATGGATGGCTTGGCTCTGCAAGCCTGATGGAGCCTTGTCCAGCATCTCAATGTCTCCAACACAAATAGCCACATTCATCCACTCCTCTCACACCATTACACCTAAAAGACTCAAAGCCAGCCGATCCATAAATAGAGGCAAATTTGTTTTTCAGTGGTGCTGCAGTCGAACAAAACACCGAACAGAAACCGCGAGGAAGACATCAGAGGAGGGGCCACAATATGATCAGTTTCCCTTTTTTAGGAATGTGTCTAAAATTCAGCTAGAAAGGGGGAACGGAGTGTTTTCTCTCCGCTGTTTACTGCCGTGGATGGTGTGCAGGGTCAGTCGGTCAAAGCGTGGTGAAGGGGCTTCTCTGATTGCATGCCTACTGGCTGACACAATAGAGCTACTAATCTTCTTATTTAGAATCCAGAGGCTGGCCATATCTTAATGAAGCTGTAATGAGCTGTTGAAAATCCCTGAATTGCGGGAGGGATTATTGAATTGAAACAACTCTGGTAATCATAACGTAGCCACTCAGTATTTACTGCCCATTGAGCCACATTTTTATCCACTTATTAGACTGGATTGCCCGAGCTTGTTTTTGTTGTAATTCTGACCTGCAGTGGTTTTTTTTTTCTCTTTTTTTTTTGGTTTATGCTCTGTAAAGCCTGCCGTCGTGGCTGCATTGCCAATGCATCCAGGTGTGCGTGTACTGTACACTATCTGCTGGGTGATTATGGCTTGCTGACAGACTGGTGAGACGGAAAAACCAGAGGAAATAAACAGCAGGCACTGAGAACAAAAACAAAATTCCTGAATGAGCACTTTACATATAATTGACTCGGCACTCATTTTGCTGTATGTAGATTTTCATTTCACCAGCACATTTTTATTAGGTGTTAGAATGCTGCAAAACCAGGATTGGGAAATAACACAAGACTCAAAAGGTATAAGCAGATAGAAATGAGGAAAACACAAGTTACTTTCTGGAGTTCTCAGCACTCACCGTGTCAAAGACAGAGACACTTACTAGAGGTATAGTTTTCTGTTTAGCATCCTTTCACAGACTAGAAGTGCCACTTCACCATTGAGCATTTGTCAGTTTATGGATGTTGCTGTCATGTCAGCCTTCCCGTACACACAGTGTGCAGCGCAGTGTGTAAATAAAAGAGAATAGGCATAGACATGGGCGACAGGAACATAGCACATACAGAGGAGGCACCCAGTTTGTACCTGCAGGGGAGACATCACAATCACAGTAGTAGACTACACAAGCCGCTGTACTGCTTTTGAATGCGCCTAATAATTCAGTTTGATCTGTTTTGTTTTTGCTGGCTATTAGCTGACCCCGTGCCCTTGATTCTGTGTTGCTCCAGGTCTCAGCATCCGCGGTGCCCAGGAGGAGGACCCTCCAGACCCCCAGCTTATGCGTTTAGACAACATGCTGCTGGCAGAGGGCGTGGCAGGACCAGAGAAAGGTGGCGGCTCCGCTGCCGCCGCAGCTGCGGCCGCGGCCTCGGGCGGGGCCGCCGACAATTCCATTGAACATTCCGACTACAGAGCCAAACTCACCCAGATCAGACAGATCTACCACACAGAGCTGGAGAAATATGAACAGGTGAAGATCAGTTTTCAAAATCCGTGGGTTGCGATCTTTCCAAGAAAGGCTTGCGGATTCAATGTTTTGCTTGAAATGCCAAATCCCTTCATGCACTTTGGGTGGGGAACGACAGTCTTTTTATTCTTTTACACCATCAAAAGATTTAAACAACCAGCCTTGGAATTTCAGTGTGTGTTCAAATGGACCTGTTGAGTTGTACGTCATATTACACAGCAGCTGAGATCAACAAGAACAGCTTACTCTCTGCATTAGCAAGAAAATTGCCTAGAAAATACATGATGGAGGAGAATGTGTTATCAGCTTGGAAAAAATTGCAGTATTATTCACTATGCTGTAGTTGATTATAGAGATCCAAAGGAGTGTGCCTCAGTCATCTGTGTTAAATGAAAGTATGATCAGCTCTTTCACCTGGCACTTTGAGCCTGCCATTAAACACAGAGGCATTATGGGTGAAAATAGAAGGTGTAACAGTGATGCCTCAGCAAGCTAGTGAGGTAAATTAGACTAATTTACTCCGTGCTCTCCGAGAGAGGAGGTGGGTTTGCGGGGGCACACAACACTCCGCCTGGAGTAAATGCATCTTTCTTAAGGGTGTTTCCAGGTTTTAATTATCTAAATGTAAATACTTAACGAATTTTACTTAGAGTAATGAGCTAAAGTGTGCACTACGTAAATGAGTTATTCTAATTAATCATGTATGAACTACTGCTTTAACAAAAAAGCTGTTTAAATTCGCTTTGCATTAGAGCCAAGCCAAATTGCAAATCTGCATTTATATTCAAAGATGACTTCACCTATTACATCATCAATGTGTTATGTAAACAGTGCACAGAGTTGAAATATGCGCTGGACATTTTGGGGAACTTATTTGGCCTGTTTTTGTCGCTCTGCCTTTGTCCCTGGCAGGCATGTAACGAATTCACCACCCATGTGATGAACCTGCTGAGGGAACAGTCTCGCACGCGGCCCATCTCTCCCAAAGAGATTGAGCGTATGGTGGGAATCATCCACCGTAAGTTCAGTTCCATCCAGATGCAACTGAAACAGAGCACCTGTGAGGCCGTCATGATCCTGCGCTCCAGATTCCTTGATGCCAGGTCAGTAGATCATGTCCATGCATAGTACATATAGCATATGTGTGTGTGTGTGTGTGTGTGTGTATTGGCATCTTTTGGCAACTTTTGCTGCTTGACCCATATAAGCAAATCCGATGGGCAAGGTCGGAAGTTTGTTTTCCCCATCACTTTTCTGGAACAGCACACAGTGTGAACACTGCAGAGATGCATGATTTTAATTATGTCCATGTTCCATGCGTTATCCATTTTCAAGACAATCATGCCCTCACACCTGAGAGCAGTTAAGACCAAATGAAATGGGGACCAAGTCATGGGTAATGGATGGAGGGGAGGTCATCAGCAGGTGCTGTGGGTTACTCTAATCACTAACAGTGTGGAGCAGTGAGCAGCTCCGCAGAGCAGCACAAGTTCCAGCCAAACAAGCCAAGTGGAAGCACATGTGCTGCCCACTGCCTGTGCGAAGCGCAGTAAACAAGGCAAAATAAGCAAATGTTCAACAACATGATAAGTAGTGCCCTTGGGAGGGAAGGGGACCCAGATCTAGTTAGAGTTTGCTTGTTTCTACTGGAGATCCCTGGGGCTGTGGCACTTGAGGAACAATGCTCAACTGTGCATGCCATGATTTCTATAATGTACCGAGATGCACTCCGACTGGGCTTTGTGCTCCATCACCAAGCCCACCCATCCGCTACACTAAACTCTACACATTACACGCTTGGACTGTAGATTGGAGACCAACAGACCAAATTAAACATTCTATGTGTTTTTGTGATTTTGTGTGCGTGTGTGTGTGTGTTTAGGTGGCTGTGCGTGCGTGCGTGCGCGTGCCTGTCAGTTTATTGGTCGAAGTCTGGTCTTCTGTGTGTTGACGAGACTCTTGGAGCAGGACACGATATTCTGCTCCTGAGGGCCCTTAGAGCCCATTCCTCATTATTTTCACCATTTATGTGTGAGATTGATTGTGCAATTTGTGCAATCCAAATGGATGAGTTAATGCTGGTCCCACTAATAGGTTTGCTCGGCCTTTCTCTCGTTTTGCTCCTCACTCAGGCGGAAAAGGAGAAACTTCAGCAAGCAGGCGACGGAAATTTTGAATGAATATTTCTACTCGCACCTCAGCAACCCGTATCCGAGCGAGGAGGCTAAAGAGGAGCTGGCGAAGAAGTGCAGCATCACAGTTTCCCAGGTGGGTAGTGCTCATCTAACAGTAGCTCGTGGGTAATCAGGGTGGAAAGGCTAAAGCCTAGAGGGATAGTTACCTTAGGTCACACCACCAAGACACAATGTCTTTAGCTAACCTTGACATTGTGACTGCCTAATGATGCTTCAGTCAAGGCTGGTCCCAGTCAGTCAGAGCAGGGCCACAGGGAGGGGAGACCTATATCATCTTGGCCTCAATCAAAGCACAATCCTGCCTTCCTTAACCGCCCCATTGCTGGGTCCCCTGCCATTTTTACCTCTCATTCCCATCCACCATTTGTGCTTTCTCTGTTGCCCGGTCAGTCACTCAGGTCATAAGCTGGGAAGAAAAAAAAATAAAAAAATGGTATCATCCATTACTTTAAGAAAAGTAGTTAAAGTGTGGTGCTTCAAAACACTGGATGATACTGGGTTTTTATTGGTGTGTTTGCTGTTCATGTTACCTTGCGGGACTCTGCTAATTGACAGTTATATTTTAGCCTTAAAGAGCGACTCTCCCACTTTATATATAGCATAGGCTCCTTGTTGGGTAAACCTGAAGGCAATATCTCTCACACCTAACCCCCACATCCAAAGTATTATTATCCTGTGCTCTCCTGTTCTGGTATTATTGTGACACTATCTAGATTTTTTTTTTCATACTCTATTGTTTTATGGCTGTCCTCGTGAGACACAATATCAGAGAAACATGAATCTATACAATAATCTGCAGTGTTTTTTTCTGTGTGGGGAGGGGGTGTTGAGGGGTATATTGAGTGTAGTCATGAAGAGTCAGATACTGTAAAAGCCCATTCTTTTTTGCCTTCAGGGGGTGGGAAGCACCATCACAGTATCACAGGTATGTCATAACTTCTCCTGATCAACTGTTTTCATTTTTTGTACCTCCTTTGTTTATGTATGTAATAGCCTCACAGTTTCCACTGCACAGAACCTCCCTCCCTCACACTACTGGATCAATGCTAATGCTACCATAATTTGTCTCATTTAAAGTTTTGAAATTTGCACTTTAAGAGTGAATAAGAATATTTAGCCTTCACACCCCACCTGAAGTAACCCAAGAACACAGATTTTTGATTGCTTCATATATTTACATGATACCTGTGTTATCACCATATTATGTGTGTACAAATGTGAAAATTGAAAATTTACTTTTGGCTATTGTTTACCACATTAATCACATTTCTTGTCTGTTGTAGAGCATTGACTAATGGTGTGGTCTTTTCCAATCTTCAAACTGCAGTCTGAGTTTATTATCCCCCCCCAACCCACCTCGTGATCACTGTGCGCATTATAGTGGTTAAAGAAATGGCCGCCAATCCTCACAAATGGAGCTCTACTCTGTTTTTCTGAGTGCCTTACAAAACAGACCACTGTACCAGTTCCCATGAGGACAAATCAGTCCATGTAGAAATTAGAGGGCTTTTAAAAATTCACTTGAAGTCATCTCAGGCCCCATTAGTGGTGTACCCCTCGACAAACTGAGGCCATGGCAGACATTCTTATTGACTTATTCTTAGTGCTTTGGCTCATTTTAAGTGAGTAACAAAGTCAGAGGCTCAACATGATGCTCGAGTGCACCATAAGTGTGTTATCGCTCACCGTGCTCCGGCCTCTCAGAGTCACAAACCACTCGCCATGAACACACAGAGATCTCGGCAAAGTTACTCCTCAAACACCAACCCAGACCTTTTTTTTTGCGGTGCTTTGTCGATTGCACAAGCAGTTCATTAAGTAAAAACTATCTGTTGTGAATGGCGTGCCAATATCAGTCGGCAGCTTTGCTCGCTACATCATTGCTGATGAAACACCCCGCATCATTTGAGCTTAGATCATTTAAAATGCAAGTGATGAACAGAGTGGTCTTTTCTATGAGCAAAGCCTCCTTACCTCCAGAGGTTTCTTCCAATCCAGTATTTTATGTATATTTAAATACTCCAGTGATAATCTTGAACAAACAGCAACAACAAAACTATATCAGCTATTTGATATAGCACAGAGTATATTTGTCAGTGTGTCTGATTTGATGCAATGAGCTTCTGACGTTGTTACAATTTCTGATTGGCTTTCTGTGGATGCTGCTTCACCACCTTTGTCCCTTTGCATACACAGCGCTGGGCTCCTGAATGAAGGCATGAGACTGGGTGACTGTAGCTTGTGGCAGGGCTTACCAGGACTATATTTGATATTATCTGCATGAATGGTTCAATGTTAAGCTTAATTTCCACTATTTACTGTCGTGGGCGTTTTTTTTCGGCCGAACAACAGAGCTTATTTCAGATCATAGTGAATTTAGTGAAACTAAGACTTGACTTCTAATTTATTATTTATATAGCTGACGGTATTAGAGTCAGCCAGACTATCTTTCTCTTAGTATTAGTGATGTTAAGGGCATTATAACTTGAGCTATGCTGAGATCATAGGCAGATCATGCATCGCTGTACATCGACCAGAAAGTACTATTGAAATAGTTTGAATTATTAAGTAGAGCCACGCCGCCTCTCTCAATGAAAGCAACAGCATCGTGTTCTTGCAAGCAGTCTGCACGGTCATTATAAAATCGCTGCCTTTAAGGCTGCTGATGTCTAAAGGTAATTCAGTCTCACAACCTGGTTCTCACCACACATAGCAGTCAATTGAATGCATGGCCTGCCACGAGATAAAAGGGAATTAGTTCTGTAGATTGGGTTGTGCTCCACACCCTACAGTGCCGCGCATTTGTTCAATATTTAGTTGAACCCGAGAATCACTAAAGCCAGAGTTCAGTGGACAGGAGAGAAATGTGTGTGTAGAATAAAAGCCAGAAAACATGCACACATCCCTCACCGCAGAGGCACAGTGAGAAAACTGCTAAATGATCAGTCTCATCTTATTAACGCCACAGAATTAGCATGCATCACTGCCATGCTGGTCCACGGTAGGGAGGGAACTCGTCTACATGTACCACTATCAACTTTTAATGTTAATGATCAAAATACATCTTCAAGCACTTTAAGTGACATTGTAATGAATGCAGTTCTGTTTAATACACTGTTTACATGAACATATTGGGAAATTAAACAGAGCGATGGGCTTTATAAAACATTTCCATAGTTTTCAGGGGTTTGTGGCCACTTTGTGAGCTGTCTAAAAGAGCAAGAATATTGCAGCGTCTTTGGCTCTACAATCCGCTATAAGCAGGTTAAGTAAAAAGGATGATGGCCAGGGCTTTCATTGCTTCCAATTAAACCTTGCTTGTTAGTTTAACCTCTAGGTAAACCCATCAAACAATTGATGTCAAGGAAACCCTGCCAACAGTGGGCCTCGCCTGAATGGTCATTAATTTTAATTGCCTAGATATTAAAGATTTAGAGCACAGAGACGTGCAGGATAGAAATGATCCGATGTCCTGCAAATCCAGTCAGTTTTTACGCCACAGCATTGGCGGGCTGCTGGGGATATTAAAATTTAAGCACATGGGTGGAAATTAAATAAAGTGTCATTAGGGGCAGCTGCTCTTTGGCTGGTCCAGCCGTGGGCTGCAGGGCCTGAGAGGGGGGCAGCAGCACAACAACAAGACACTCTAATTTATAGGGCCATTAAAAACAAGCATCATCTCATTATTATTCCACTGTTATTGCAGAGCCAGCATTCACACATAAGGTTCACCCCTCATACAACTTTTCAGAGTCTGACTGATGTTGGACGCCATTATTTCACTTCAACAGAATTAGCATTTTCTACTGGCGTAAATCTGAATACATCAAATTTCAGACATTAATTTGATTTCAATACTTTTACATGCCTTCAGAGTTGAATTTTGCTGTAATAAAACACTTCTTTATTTGTAACCCATCGATTAGCACCGAATGCCCCAACAATGTGTGTTTACTGTTTCACATTGCGGCAGGTCTTTACCCTTTAACTCTAGTTTCTGGTAATTACAAACCAAAGTTGCTTTGCAAAATCAGTGAGCATGCATGTAGACACACACACACAAACACACACACACACAGATGTTTCATTGCAGTTTTACTGTTTTGCTGTTTTTTAAAATGAACCAGGCCAGCCACGGTTTGTGTAGATAATACAGTGTCGTGCTTGCTTTATTAAGTATTTTATTTAAAAATGAACATTTAACACAGACAATACACTGTTGTTCATTATTGTGTTGTGTAACATTTTAGATGCAGCCTCACAAATAACAACCTATGTTCCTCGTTGCCATTTTAAGATAAGCCTCACACATAAAGCATCAATCAGCTACGTTCACTGATCTGGAATAAGTGAGCATTTTAGATGGTGAAATATGAATGTTGATATATTTCACTAAGGGAAATGTCAGAATGTGTATTCTCAATAACCAGCCCTGATTTAGGAAGTATACTGTATATATTATGTTGACATTAGTGTCTGAGCAGCAGGACCCCCTTGTGTTTTAGTTTTGTCAGGAGACAGATCTGAGAGGATGTCATGCTCCCATCCATGGGAAGACACAAGTGGCTCCTGATTATGGCTTAATTAGCTTGTGTACCCGGCGGACATTACTGCAGGGGCTGGGAATTGGGTACTTGATGGACCCAAACATGACATCTTGAAACAATCAGACTGCTCAGTGCACGGTGTTGTGGCTGCTTGACATCTGACTCCTCTGCTCCTCCTCCTTCTGCTCTCCCACACAGGTATCCAACTGGTTTGGCAACAAAAGGATCCGGTACAAGAAAAATATCGGCAAGTTTCAGGAAGAAGCCAACCTGTATGCCGCCAAGACGGCTGTAAATGCAGCACACGCTGCAGCCGCTGCAGTGCAGAACAGCCAGGCCAACTCCCCTACTACACCCAACTCCGGTAGGCACTCCGACATAGAGACAAACAAACCAAAAAAAGATCTTCCCTCTATCTCTGACCTTAACCTGCTGCCTCCCTGCCTCACTCTCTCATGCACCATTCACACAGCAAGAGTGACAGGCTCTGCTCCCAGCTTGGGGATCACAGTGTCTCCTGTTTATAAGACAGTTGATGCCAAGCAAACTCATGCATAAAGAGAGCGTTCCTGACTTGTGAACTGAGAACACATGTATTTTTGGCGAAAAAAAAAGGAGAAAAAAAAAGGCAAGAATTTCAAAATGATGCCCTGGGATTTGTTTTCTTGACTTTCTGTCAACTTCCTGTCATTTGTAATGTAATGGTATGTAGTGCCACTGAATGTGCTTTTTTTTAAATGCTAAATAACAGAAAACATAATTGCTGGGAGCATTTAACCTAGAGTAATAATATAGTAACATGACGTTATATGCAGTTCATATTGAATAAGAATCGCATAACAAGAATTTGGACTAGGTTGAGCTGCGTCGGGATGTGGTAAGCTTATGAAGTGGTCCCTTTTTCTTGCACCCAGGATTCCAGATGAAAGATGAAGAGTTTCAGCTGGATTCTGCAGAGAGCAAAAACACTCTTTTAAGCAACATGTTTACTGGTACTGGTCTTTTCATAAGCTTCTTATTGTCCTTTGTCATTTACCATGTGATACCTCCCTACCAACGTTAGATTGGAAGTAGGTGATGTGGATCAATTGGGAGCTTAAGCGACCAACCACATGTAGAACCGGTCCCCCCCCTGTGTCATGTTATTTTCACTTCATTTGTGTCCACCGCCATTTGAAAAAGATCCTGTCTCGGCCTTCTGCATATTGTCCTCTTCTGTTCATGTCTTTCCTTCCCCTCCTTCACCCTTGTAGCTTGCTTGCTTCATGAGAGTCTCAAAGTGTATTTGTCGGCTTGAGTTGGGTCTGTGTACGTGGACACCTATGTGACGAGTGTGTCTGCGTCATTTGTGCGTGTGTACGTGTTGTCTGTGCTTTCCCTTTATAGCCCTCTCATGTATTTAGCTACTTACATCTTCCCTTTCCAGGTTCTTCAGGTTCTTTTAACATCCCAAACTCTGGGGACATGTTCTTGAGCATGCAGAGTCTGAATGGGGATTCTTACCAAGGGGCACAAGTCGGAGCCAATGTACAGTCACAGGTAGGATCCACAATCGGGGACAGTTCCTGACTACCGGTGCAGAGAGCTGTCCTTGTCTTGCCTGTGTACTGAGCCATCCACAGTGCAGTCTGAAGCACGTTCAATCACAAGCAGAAAACGAGAAAACACGCTGCCCACGGGAAGGCGGTTGAAATTACCACACTGAAATCCTCAGATTGACTCAAGTGTTTGCTGACTATTTCGCTTTGGATGGAATATTTTGGCAGCCAAAATATAATCCCACTCCACTGCTATCGAGCCTCTAAGCAACCAGGTTACTCTTCCAAACATTTAGTGAACGCATTTGGCTTTGACTTGAGCTCTTCGGTTGGTATTGGGTTTTTGGTACTGTGTTTTCCCCTTTTTTTCTGTATTCTGTATATTGCTATATTCCTGTCTCATCTTGTTATTGTTTGTTGTTGATGTCTTCCATTTTTGCAAGTTTAACACAATTAACACAACACACACACACAAAAGCTACAATGCACTTATGAAAAAACACTGCTTATTCATGATTTAGATAAAAAAAACAAACATTTACAACAGCCATAGTGTATGTGTTAAGTTAATATCAATTATGCTTTTGTGTTTATTTATTACTCCTTAGCGGCTGTAGAACATGTAATAGATTGGAGCACGCTAGTAACATCAGCGTGCATTTTAATGATCACAAAATCAATTCGCTTCGTTACAAAGCTAGTTAGTGCACTTGCCGTGTCAGAAGTCCCTTTGTGATTTCACACTAGTTAGTATTTGTTGCCTCAGTGAGCATGTTTACACTTGGAGACACCCAGTTGACCAGCTTGTCCACATTGTCTGTCCCCTCAGGTGGATACCCTGCGCCATGTTATCAGTCAGACGGCAGGATACAATGATGCTCTCGGGAGAAACATGATGTACAGTCCACATGGCTTAAATGTAAGTGTGAGTTTTATAAGTGTCAATTGGTCTGACAAAGACGCTGCAAAGTGAGTTGTCCTCAAAATATGCTGCTTGGTTATATTTAATAAAGGTACAGAAACTTAGATTACATTGCGCACGGTGTAAATACAGATAATGGGCAACCTTGCACGCGTGTGTGTATGTGTTAGCTTCTCAGAGCATATGCCATGAAATATTAGACATTGTATCTTGTCACTTTGTCACCTGATATGAATAGAAGTTGCATTTAATAAAACACATTACATAGCAGAGGCATGAAACCACCAGCTTTACTTTAATAAACATCTTTTAATACCTTGTTTGACTCAAACCCAAAATTAGATTAAAAAACAGCCTTTCGCTGTGCAGTATCTGTTGCATTTTCACTATTTTGAAATGCTTCACTGAATTTTCCATAGCCTTATCTTCATGATAAAATATGAACATGTGATCGCCTGCAGCCCTTTCCAGATATGAATTCCATCTTCCTTGATGAGGTTTGATATGGCGCCTTTTTGTAAAGCAGCGCATAATCTGAAGCTATCAGAGTAAAGATTAATTTCGTTGATGAGAGACGATGAAGAGAGAGAAAGGGAGGGAGAGAGAAATGGCATCAGACAGCTCTTCCTCTCTCTGCACTATATCAGAACCTCGGTATTTGCTCTCTTTGTATTGTCATGCCTGTTGGGCAAAATGCACGCATATTCACAGATATTATTTAAAGCTTAAGCAACAAAAATAACGTATTTTTACAGCAGTGTATTTGGAAATTAAAAAATGATTTCTGTGAAAAGAAATTAACACATATTATGTAAACAAATGGTGGGGGCTGTTGCCAGCATTCAGTGCGTTCGGTGTCATTTTTGGCTTTGCTGCAGCCGTGCTGTTATAAGCTCTTTAGACATGTCAACTCCTCGCAGCATCAAGTGTGTTTTTTCACTTTCTCACAAGGTTTCTCACTTCCGTGTGCAGTGTAGACCTGAGCCTACTGGCTCCACAGAACTCAGCATGATGCGTACTAAAAGAGCAACTAACTCCACTGAACTGCAAAACTACTTTTATCGTATTATTTCAAATTGCGGCAAAGCTTTTCTCTATTTTCTAGGCCTCGTAGATACATTACCATAGACTAACCTTTAGCTTTGTTAGTGGTGACGTAGCGGGATCTAGCAAAGGCTAGGTCACGCCTGGAGCAAAGCAAAGTCAGGCTGGCTAAGACTGGCTCTCTTGGAGAGGCCCTGCCCTGTCACTTCCACTCAGCTCTCCACACCTCACCCAGCCCGAGACCTCCCTCTTCCTGACTGACAGGAGAATATGTAGCGACAAGCTGTCGTCCGCTGCTGAAATCTGCTTAGACACTGATTTCAGAGACTGCTCCCATTGGTCAGGACATGAGACAAATTTGTGTCCATGTGTCTCTTTGCTGATGCTACTGTAATGCAAAGGATGCTCAGAGTCACATGGCATCAGTGTATTTGCAGCTACGACGAGAATCTATAGAACGTTGCTGCATTTTGGGTGACAACACTATGCACCAATCTCATGTTCAGAGATTTGTGATCTTTAACCTCTCACATTTGTGTCCCAGGCTAATGGGGGATGGCAAGACGCAACGACTCCGTCTTCTGTAATATCTCCGACAGAAGGACCTGGAAGTGTGCACTCTGATACCTCGAATTGATCCGCTATTAAATGCATCTCCGCCTCAAACTGGGCATGGACTCTTCTATCTGGCTGACCAATTGCAGAGGATATATAAATATATATATAGAAGAAAAAAAATCACAGCAGATTTGTTTTCCTGTACCTTAAATTTCTCACGAGCAAGCCACACAAATTACAGTACATCCTCCGTCACGAACACCACGTGTTTTCAGATTGTTCGGTGTTTTTGTTCTGTCTTCATAAATCGACCGTAATCACCGTGCTCTTATTTCTTTGTTATAGGGGTAAGCACGCACATGCACAAATAGAAACAGTAAACTTTCAGGATAATTATCTCCTCTGAATTCAAATTAGCCAATGACAGTTTAACATGACATTTTATGACATTTTAAATGCCCATTTGTTTGATTCTTGATTTAATTACTACTTTCCATTTTGATAATTGGGTTCTCTTTCAGTTCTCACAATACATAGATTAAAGCAGCTGTTTCTTTGACTGTAATGTGCTCGCAGTCTTGTCCAGCAACTCGACAATGCTGCTGTTGACAGCTCAATGGCAGCTTTGTAGTTCCTTTCAAGATTTATTTTTGCCTTACAGCCGTATACATTAGTACCAGGAAATGACTATTCATACTCTGAAACATAAAGAAGTGTAATTGATTGCTTGACTATAACATGACACAATTCCATATTTTATAATTTGATGTTTAGTGTGTACATATGTAAACATTTTTTTTCTACTGCTTATGGAAATCAACAAATCCCCCACAGTAGATCATTCCTTCATGGCACACAGGAGCAGGCCCTGGTTACACAGGAAAAGTTGTACATAATATAGCGTAAGAGTAATTATACATCCCACCAATCAATACACAGCTTTATTACCTCATTCAGCGTCATAGAAACCAATCATTTCCAACATTTCTGTAGCTTAGAGTGCTCACTTACTACCTCTAAACAATATCACCACCATAGTTTCATTTTGCCCTTATTTAATGTTTTTATGTAGTTATTTTGATTACATCTTGTAACACTGTAAACTCTTTATTCTCTATGTAATCTAATGTATATTTTAATCTTTTAATAAAACGCCGTTGCTGGGTTGCAACCTAAAATTACAAAAATAAAGAATGAAAATGATAACGATATTAATGCCATGAAAAACAGGCAGGCAGGGAGGGAGGGAGGGGTGACGAGGATGTTGGTCTGTGGCTTTTACGAGGGGGTGTGATAAACATTGTTGATAAATTAACACCAAACAGTAAAACTGTTGTAAATACTGAAGAAAAAAAAAACATTTTGAATGTTGCTCATCTTGTTACTAAATCATGCAAAAAAAGAAAAAAAAATCACGATAAAAACTGTAATGCATAGAGGTTTCAGTATTCAGAACTGTAAATTTCCAGCTCTGTTCAACAGGGTTCAAGACTTCTTTTCTCTTTTTTCTATTGTATGTGATTCTGAAACTGAAAAGTCATGACAAATGATGATTTGTGGCAGTGATTCCGATGTATTAAAGATGTTTAGTGTTACTTTCTAACCAGACTACACCCTGGACTGAAAAGTCTTCCTTGTGGTAGTTGTGTAATTTCAAACATGAATAAACCTTTTGCTTTCATGACAGCAAGGCGTGTTTTCTTTCCGTTGAGTCGCTGTGGCCCTTCTCACCTTTCTTCCATTACACATTTCCAACAGGGGCATAGCCAGGAGCCATGTATTATCTGATTTTAAAGTGTATTCATATTCCTTGTTATAGATTTTCCTTGTATAGATTTACTTATAAGTTGCAACCAGAGCTAAAATTTCTGCAATTAATGCATCAGTTGTTTATCACCGTTTGCTTATGAATATTTCAAGTTAAACATTGTAGTTATTTTAAAATATGCAAAGCTGTTTTTTATATATTTGCTACATCTAGTGCTGTGGTTTATGCATATTAACTCATTTACTTTGTTTCACACAAACCTTTCTGCGAGCACGTGCCTCAGTTTGGCCACTGTATTAAAGCATTTTGAGTCCCACCTCAACCGCCAACAACGGATGCTGCACATTTTAACAAAGGCGCCGCAAACCCAACTTTATACTTTTTTAAAGCTACTTCTTTCCTCTCATTAATGACATAAACAACTATAAGTTTTTTGGAGGTATTTAAAAAATCCTAAATTCAATATGCCTTTTTACAGTATCTCCACACATGAGCTTTGTTCCTGGTAGAAGGTAAAGACGACTTAACCTGGTTTGCAGCTTCTGTGGAGCTGACATGGTTACTGCAATTAGCTGAAATGTCAGGCACTTCTAATTCAGCCTATTTTGTCTGTCTGTTGTGGAAAGCCTGCCTTAATGGATCATTGGTTACCAATTCCACATGGAAATTGACATCCATTTATTCTCATTTTCTCAGCGGAGTTCTTCATTCCTGTCTTCCTCCTGTGCTTGTGTCCAGTGTTTTATGTGTCTAACTCCTAGAGTCTCCTGGATTTTTAAATACCATGTAATCTCACTGTTTGAATACCTAACTGTGCGTATGCTAGTGTGCATTATTTGTTTTGATTTTAGCAAGTACGGAGTCAAAAATAGATGTAATGGCAAAGTATGAGTTTAATTCAAGCACAATACACAGTTTCCCATGAGAACATAGATGTCCACTCAACCAGTGCAAAACTTCAATAAACACCTGTCCCTCAAAATCATATCTTTATCCTGATATTATAGATTCACAGGCACAGATTCCCCTTTTGTTTTAGCTATAACAATTATTGAGTTTTCATTGAGACAGATGTAGCAGCATTATGCAGTTTTATTTAACATTTAGCGCATGCTTTCATAGAATTATGAAGGCATTAGGAATTTAAAGTCCAGCCCCGCTGCACCCCGCCATTTGGATTATAATCTATTTGCTCGTTCTACCTTTACAAATAGATACATTTGCTTCCACAAGAGTTCAACTATTGGATTTTAAGTACTGCACTCAGCAAAATTGGCCTCAGAACCTTTTAAATAAAGAAGTTACATTTTCTGAGATTATGCCTATTAGAGATTTTTCTAAGGTTCATTAAAGACGACATTTTCTAAGTAAAATTCACCATGAAAAGCATGCATCATTAAATATGGAAATCCAGAATTATATTAGCAATATGCACCAAGCTTGTGCCAATTAAATTGGAAAAAGATATCATTTATATTATTAAGGTAGGGCTCATATTAGATTAAACATAAAATGCAATTTTTTCACAGTTTGATTTATTGCTTATAGTGCATTGTTCACAGACCCGTGTTGTACTGTATTTCAGTAGAGACATTGTTTGTATTAAAATGAAAAAGGCTGTAATTGTATCACACTATTGCTAAATTAAATTGGTAGGAGGTTCACAAAGAAATGTATAAGCTGCCATTTTTGAATATTTCATTCTTAACTCTGACTTTACATATTCACATTCATACACATTCATGACTGTGTTGTCCACTTTATGTTTGATAGAATAATTAACTCTTTCTTTGAGCCTTTTTATAAAATAAAATAAATTAGTCTTAGTCAAGTCCTAAAAAATGTGCAGTGTGTTGCTGCTCTGATCCTTGATCAACGATTGGGACAGTATGAGGAAACATAAAAATCTAATACATCATAATTCTTTGAAAAGTCATCACGCCTGGTTCGGAAAGAAAGCTATAAAGCTGCTTAAAGTTAATATATTGGTACATTTAACATTCTTCACAAACCCGACAACAAACACGATCAACAACTCAGCCCTGTCCTAATGTATGTGATTTTAAAACCGAGATGTCGAGCACAAATCACAGAACACACACAGTCGGTGTGCACGGCGACACAACAGAACAGAACAAAGCTCCGACATTTTTAGGTGTGTGTTGGTGTACTTCTCTGTGTGTGGCTTAAACCTCGTATTTAGCATTTATTAACAGTATTTATACATTTAGTAAATATTCGAAAAGTAATTGTACATTGTAGTTGTATTATTCATATATTATTATACAGCATTTGTTTTAATTCATTGTAACTATAAGCACAGTTAAAATGGGGATGTGACAGTAAAGTTTCCGTTGACGACTTTGGACTAACAATTTTGGACTAACAACTTTGAACAAAATGATTTGTCTTGAAAGACTTAAGCATCACAATACTTTACCAGTAACACAACAAATTATTCAATAATTCATTATTTAAATTAACCACCGTTGTAAAACGTTTTGTTGAATATGAAATATATTTTTTATTAAGCTCAAAAGATATTTGACAATAAAATTAAAGGCAAAAACATTGCTCTGACACATCTATAATTCAACCTAATAGCTAAATTTTTATTGTATATTAATGATATACAATAATTATAGAATACGGAATTGTGTCATGTTATAGTCAAACAATCAATTACACTTCTTTATGTTTGCCAAAAAAGCGCAACAGTTAACATAAGTATCCACGAGTTCCCTGAATTCTCAATTTAAACGATCTTTCTGGAATTTGACTTGCTTCATGAGAAACTCACAACACCAGAGTCATGGCCTTGAGTCTGGTGTACAGTGGTTTGATTTAGTGAGCGGAGTATAATGGGCCAGCGAGAGTCTGCACAGATCCCTTCAGCAGCACTATTAAGGCATGAGTCTTGAGTGGCCTTTGAGCTGAAAACAGTAGAGTTAATTAACATTTGATCCTACAAGTTCATTTTCAATTTCATTTCAACCCATTCACCCATTTCAGCGCTCGGATATCGGTTTAAAGTCACATGTAAGCTCATCTGTGAACTGATGGTGGCTCATCATTGCCTATTGAGTAAAAGCAGGCACGTGAAGACTTGTGACAGGAGACAGATGTTTGCCCTACCTCTTAGAAGACACACGTCATCGAGCAACGACTGCGTCTGTGCTGCTCAAATGTGCTGACACCAAGTCACAAAAAATAGAAAGTATCTGTCTTTATCCTATTCTCGTTATATGTGTCTCTCACACATATACACACACGCAAACTTTAGGTCTTTCTAATTTGGCTTCAATACTGAAGTACATATTCACTATTGTTACCTACCAGGTGTTTATAGGTGTGTGTGTGTCTGTGTGTGTGTGTCTAACATGTTAATATGTCATTCCTCTAAAAAAAAACAATATGCAACGTATGTGTCCAAAGGTTGGAAAATAATACACTGACACAGTCTGCGGCTGAAAGACAAAGGAAGTTCACCACATAAAGATGTATTATTTGTATTTCATTTCAATTACTTTAATTAAAGCAATAATTAAAATATGACAGAAAAGTTGACCGCAATATTTGCCCACAAGTCCTTGCATAAAAAACTATTGGTCATTGTGTAAATTACACAATCTTAATAATGCTTTGTAGTTTAAGTGCGTTATGAAGCCACGCTGATAGTGGAGAACAACAACGACACACAGGCGGCATTTGCAACAGCGAGTCGGGAGACAAAAAGCACAAATAGATTTGTATTTATTTAAAATTTTCTCACTGTAGTTTTGTGGCCCCTCGCAGTGCTACACAGCAATGTTTGTATGAGTGGGTCCCAGAGATATTATCGAACCCTAAAACAAAACCGAGCACAGAAAGACACTGTCCCCCTGTACGTTACGACTAGGTAGGTTGTTTAAACAGGCAGGGAATACTGACAACATAAATGTGTTACCATGGCGGCGACACAAAGCAACTGTAGCAAACATAAGACGGTCACCTAGTATTTAAAACCCGAGAAGTTTGCCAGGGGGACCTTTCCACAGAAGACCGGAGTTTGAGTCTGGTGGGGACCTCACCGTTTGTTCTTTGGTGGATAATAACTTTATTTTAAAAAATACCTATGAAAAGATAGTGGCACACTTTTAAAATGTATAAATGCTACTTTACCTTATAGGGTTGAAACAAATATATTATATATGTTAGTAAAGTTTATTGTTGAAACCATATTTTAATATTCAGCAGATTATTTTTCTCGCCACATTAGTCCTTGACAACTTAAATGAATAACACCAGTGGTGGAACTAAATAAAACTAAATGAAAACTAATAAAGCTAAATCAAAATGAAAACAAATTGAATATTTTAAAAGTACTAAAATGTTGGTGGGTTTTACAAATACATGAGGGTGCACATGAGCACGCAGGTGGCCCATTCACATCTGTGAAGAAAAAAAATGCAAAAACAAAATGAATGCACACAAATATAAACAATGTACTTTATGTAGTTTTTCCAAAATATCAGCTTCATAATGGATAAAACACTGTTAGACGTCCAGCATCCACAACCTCCTCTTTTCTGAGTATGCAAGTACAAGTAATTTTAATATTATGTTTAGATCCTCTCCAGAATGTCTTGTGTCTCTCTTTCCAAGTGTTTCTTGTCTGTCTCCCCGTCTTTGCTTGAAAAAACAAAGGAACCTGTTGTCAGCTTCTGAAAAGAAGATGAAGCATCTTGCTTTTACTTAAAATCAGGTAAGAAGGTCATTGAATGAGTGAACCAAACAACACACCAAATTCATTTACAATCTTTACACAAAGCTATAAAGTGACGTGTCTATGTAAAGTGACAACACGTCTGTGACTATGATGTGTCTGAAGTGCTTTTTAAATTTTTTTTCTAAACATGAAACAGTCTTTTAAATATCCTCTGCTACATTTTTTCCATCCTAAAGGTGTGAAGATTTGAAAGATGAAGGCAACATGCTGAGAAAGATCAGAAGCTATTGAAAGAATCCAGAGTAGTGAAAGCTACTGAGGAAGTCAGAGGTTCCGGAAGTTTGAGGTTCATATTCTGGACGGACGTCACTACAGCGAAACACAGATGTTTCAGGGACGGGTTTATGCCAGCGGAGTCGTCTGTTCTCCCTGCACTTGGACTCAGGAAAGAGTCCACTACGGACTCCATCCCCATTGTCTTGTGATTCTTTCCAGACACAGATCATTGCTTACATTGAGCTAAGACGCTTGTGGACGTTCCCAACATGTTCTCCAGTGTCTCTTTCTCTGTGTGAGCCATGTACTGGTTGTGTTTCGTTCTGTGCAATGTAGTATGTCAGCTGTGGAAGCATCACGACATCATAACTATCTGTTCAATTGAGTGTAAAGCGCTTGACAGAAAGAAATTAGTTCTTCCTAAAGCTGCAATACAGTGAAGTACGTGACTATTCTGACAGACGGCAAAAATATTACAAATATTACAATGCAAATGTTCTCATACTCCTCTTTGCAGGACCATCCAGATCATATTCATACATTTATACCCACCTGGAAGCTGTCCAGTACAACCCCAGTCTGACCACTGAGCAGCTACACTGCAGCAGAAGGGATTAAGAGCCTTGCTCAAGGGCCTTGGTCTTGACCTTGACCAACATAAATTCCGCCAATTCTTCCACGCTGGGGGAGTGAAGCAGTTCTCGCTTCCCCATTAGACCATTAGACCATTATACGTTATGTGTGAGCTGAATATATTTTAGCGTAAGCAAAACACTCAAGCATTTATTTCAAGACTTCACGAGACTATTTCTGAGATTTTACTTCACTTTCTGTCTGCTAACAACTGCAAAACAAGGTGAAAGATCTAGACCGGCTCAAAGTTTCCAACCCATTAACTGAGCCTGACTAACTACCCAGTGGCTACAGCTTTTTCTTTGGATGTGTGTCTTCAGAAGTGTAACACGTGGACAAGAAGGTGAATTTGCAGACTTTTCACACTAACCGGTGCACTATTACAGAAAGTCTTATCAATGTTAATGAAAAACACACCACTGCCTTTCATAACGACTTAGTGAAATGTTAATTTTGCTGAAATCAATCCAAATCTGCCACCCTGTTGCATTGATTCTAGTAATTACGTGAAAAAACAACATCTTTTTACACTATTTCCCTCCACTATGTGCTATCTAGTGCAGAGTGGCTATAGGCTACATTGTGTAATGGGAAGTCATTAGCTTTTGGTCTGATGCAGTTTGTTCTCAGTCCCTCGCTGCTACATTTATATTTCATATCTTATGTTTCACACTGTATTAACAGCTGTGGCTTGTTTTTGCCATCTGCAGACAATTACTTTAGTTTACTTGGCTTTGTAATAATAACATGTTTTCTTCTTGCAACTCTCTCAATAGACAACATACAGCAAATTCTTGACAGGTGCCGAGGCATTTGCTCGGGAGACATGGTGAGGAGGATTATTACTGCATTATTTAGTTCTCCTGAAATAAACAAACACATTCCCTTCCTGGCATCATGTGCGACTAGCAAGTCAGCAGTGTGTTTTGCATCGGCTCCGGCTCCGAGCAGCCAATTATGACTTACGTCGACTACCCGGAACCTCAGTGGCCCTTTTCACCTCCAACAAGACCCACTTAGTGTTAAATATTTTCCCCACCTCACCCTCTCATTTGCTCGGTATCTCCTCCTTTTATGACCTTTTTACATTCACCTTGCCTTGTTTCACCTACTTGCTATCACTACAGTGGCTCAGGTTCCGCTCCACAGTCTAGTTTCAGTATAATAACTTGACACTTCACATTGCATTAGTCTTAGTCCCGACAACAAGGTTATGTGACCTATAGTGTCAGAGAGCATACACCATACTTGCCTGGAGTAGCTATTTATCAAGACAGCTTTGGGCCACCTATGATTCAGAGCAAAACAAATACAGATGTGAGGCGGTTACACTGAGGACATATTTGTCCAGCAACAAGAGCTTTGTAGCAAACACCATCACACTGTCTGCTCTCACTTGGATGGGACTTGTAATCAAGTCACTCGGATGAAAGTCATCGCACAGTAAGCATAATGAAAGCATAAATCCAAATCTGCAGCAAAAGGAAAAGCTGCAGCTGTTAGTGTTTGAGGGCCGTGTGTACTTCCTGGAAGACGGAGGCCCATAGGCTGCGGAGAACATGCCCAACCATGAGCCCAGAGCAGCTCATTAGAGATCAGAGCTGCTCATCGGCGTGATGTCATGTTTTACATGCCGTCAGTCAGCGTGGCCTGATGTGGGTGCAGATATTGACTTTTGGAGGACATGATCATGAGGACGAATGGAGAGTATTTCCTTTGTGTCACAACAGATTTCCCATCATGACTTTTGGGTTTCTGTTCTCTTTAAGGATGCATAAAAAAGTCACAGTAACATCCCCCACAGCCTTAAGTGTGCGTTTGGTCTTCTAACAATCTGTGAAATTATAGTGTAAATAGATTTTAGACAATGTTGCACTTTTAATTTATACATTAAGAAAAAAGCTACTTTATGTAACTTTTATCAATAAAATGACCTTAGTGTGGGGAGAGGTACTGTACATACTGTAAGAAAACGTCATCAGAGATCAGAGAATTTCATTTATTTCTGCTTCATTATTACATTTTAACATTTTATTAATTGTTTCATATTTATTGTAATTTAATTATATCTAACGCCTGAAAAGCAGAACATGGCAGACCACGTATTTTATTTGCTGTAAACGTAATCACGTTGTTTTCATTGCTAAGTAGAAAACATATGATAAGATGTCTGTGAACGTCCTCCGTCGTTCACGTTTGGTGGATACTAACCAAGAAATTGCCATAACTCCATAAGTCCAGTTGCCATAACTCAACCTCCAGACATATGATGTGTCGAAAGCACTGCTCATTTAAAAACTGTAATTCGGACACCGAATGGACTTATTTTTACACTTATGATTTAGGGATTATTAAGTGTTTAGGTGTTTTATTCAATTAAAAATGAATATATGCATTGAAAATAACATTTTAACCTGGTGCACTGCAAAACCTTCAGTAGTGCTGAGGACTGAGCAGCTCACGACTATGTTGAATTCATCACAGCCTTGTCTTCATCACGCAGAAGCAGAGATGATCTGGATCTACTGGTAAATAATGTTCTGTTTTAAATATCCGACACATCTCCTGGAGTAATGCAGCTGTCCTCATGATAAATCTTGAGTGTCCTCAGGTATTTTTACTGTAGGTAGAAAATTGGAGTCATTCGTATAAAGAGGTTATTAAATTTAGTTTTTTTATTTTCCACCTTTTAATCGTGTTTTAAATACTTGCAGTAATGGTTATAGAATTCTGCACTCTCCATTTTGCAAGTGTGAACCAGCACAGGACTGACAAAGCTCTGACGCCTTTTACAAAAAGTCCCAGACTAAGCCAGGAATGGACCACATGTGCTGATACTGGGCCACATGGCACACGTCTGCCTGAGAAATGTGACTTGGATTTTAATTACATATATTTTTAGAACAACATATATTTTCTTATACTCAATTGAATCCTTACACACTTTTTAAATACACTTTACGTTATATTTCTATTTTTGCATGTAGTGAACAGCAGTGCATAAAAATACCACCTTCTTTTGCCAAACGGACATTTCCTAATCGTGTTTAAGACATCGACAGAATTACTGTAAACCAGGCAATGGCACTGGAACGTAGGATTGTGATTGTGTGCTCTGGTGATCTGTGCTGCAATCTGCACCACGGTGCTGCATAATTTATTTTATTGCACAAGAAGTAAACCCCTGTCACTCTTCCACACAACTGCAGCCTTAGTAAATGTGTTTATCTTGTTTATTCCTCTCTTTCTCTCTCTCTCTCTCTCTCCAACTCGCTCTCTCACTCTCCGGGTCTCTGGGGTCCAAGCGGCCCCTGTCTGTTTCCTGGTTGTGTCTGGAAGTCCAGGTCTATGAGGCACCAGGATCATTTTCCCTCTGTAGTTGTTGTCACTAGCAGGGGCTCAACTAATTTATCTTGCTAATGGCAGGTAGGTCAGATGAGTGCTATAATTGTGATTTCATTTTTTTTTTGTGGCTGTGGTTCCTTGATCTAATAAAAAATAGCAGGGACAAGCTTAAAGGAGACAGTTCTACCTGCCATCAACACATTTGCTATCTCTCTGTTTCACCATGTCTTTAGTAAGATATGCAAATTTAGTGGGTGTTTAGTTGAAAGAAAATGTCACAAGTTGTCAAGATAATGAAATATATATTTAGATTTTATAAAAGCTCTACCAAAAAACAGTAGGGTTTAAGGTTGTTTAAGCCCTTGAAGTGACATTGCGTCTGAAGAACCGAAGCAATGGCTGATCTGGGAGAAAATGTTCAAATTTTTATAACCAACTCAGATTTTTTTTTTTTAGAGTTACCACAATGAAGTCAGCAGTCAGTTGCAGTCACTGGGGTATGAATCTCCAGAGAGCAGTGGACATGGAATGAGCCTGGGTTGATTTCAGTCAGGAGGAAGGTCGTCACCACACAAATGAAAAACATGAGAAGGGGTTCGAGGTCTAATCAAGTCCTCAGACTGCACTCACTGGGAGCAATTAAGTTCCTCCCACTCCCTCCACATAGGTAACCAGATCCTCCTATTGACATTCTCAATAAAAGGTCATTTACTGTATGGACAAAATGATCGGCCTCCGTCGTCTGACAACGTTACAGCATAAAATGAACTTGAAAATTGCGGTCAGAGTTATGACCAAAACTAACATGTTATTTACAAAATTGGCACGGACGTAAAATCGAACAACGGAGTCACATTAAGATAGGGAATAAATTTATGAAGTGATTCCACAATAAATGCCTGCACTTTGTATTTTGAATGTCCATGCAGCATCCGCACTGCACGAATTTCAGGACCTTGGCACAAAGTCCAAGCCAACCGCAGGAATTCATTACCATCATTGCTAGTCTGACACAAATTAAGTCCCGGTACTTTCTGTCGTGCCTCTCAGACCACAGTACTTCATCATAAGTCATCCTTAATTTGTATGGTTGTCGCAGGCAGTTGTTGTCAAGTCTATTGGCTTGCAGCTCCCTTTGTCAAAGCCTGTCAGGACGGCACAGACTGGCAGCGAGAGAGCGACAAGATTTTAACACTCTGATCCCACCTAGAATGCAGACAAAACACTTGTTTGCCTCTGAGCCAAGTTGGAAAAATATAGTCCTCATAAGCGCTTGTTGTGCTGTTTTCCTTCACAAAGTGTGACATCATAGGTGAAAAACTATCTATGATATCAATTAGGCGAAAAAAAAAATCTACACAGTCTGAACTGCAACATGCAGCTGCGGCTTTAAAACTCTATTTTTAAAACCGGATTTTACTGATTGTGAGAACCTGTTTCCTATTTTCATCGCTCAAGCCTTAGGAGGAATCAGCGTGTCTCTGTTTCTTCTCTGAGCATCTGGCTTTTACAACACATCCCTGTTCATATTAAATGCAACTTTGATGCCTACCACGTAAAACCAAATTAAGGGAGGGTGAAGAGACTAATAATTACTATTAGAGTTCTGAATGGCAAGGATGTTAACACCTGAACACGTCCAGATTTAGGTGTATTTTCATTTTTGCAGTAGTAATAATGAGCAGATATAAAACCTCATGAGCATGTCTCATCTTAAGCACTTAAGCTTTCTTTTGGGCAGCTCTTACATACATGAATACATAATGAAAGTGGGATGAGAGGGTTGGGAAAACACCCCCCCCCCCACTAAATGCTGACCAAAGCACAGATAAAGTCAACCCCAAATATATGGGAACGCTAACAGAAGAGTCCTGTGGAAACTAAAAATAACATTTCACATCCTTCAGTAGGTAAAAAGTGCTCCGCACTCCAGGACAGTATTAGGGTAAAACAACAAAAATCAGCGGCGGAGGAGAAAAATGGAGCGTCTGGCAGTGGGGAGTCAGCCGTCATTTCACTCGAAATTCTTTCGCTGCCACCCCTACATCTCTGTTAATTACTTCCACAGCAATACACAAATTCCCTCGGGCTTTTCACCAAGGAGCAATAAACATTGTATCACACTGACTCACCGTTGGCAAACGCTTGCAAAAGATATAAGAATAAAAGTAAGCAATTAAAGAGGAAAACCGTTTGTCCTGGTGGGTGACACTTCAAGCTTTCTGACTGTATTTGACCCCGGAACAACTCTACTGCTTTAATCGTCACGTTCCAGAATGTACAACTGATGTTAGCTGCTTATAAATACTAACTTTGAATCACGCTGTTGCACGTTGTGCTGTTCACTTGTGATGGACTTTTTTAAAACAATATCTAGGGACTTTTATATGATCTTTTGCCAAGAGTTAGCTGAGAAGATTCATAAAACACGCACACACACACACAGACTACACAAACAGTCATGGCTCTGTCCAAAAGCCCAGGGGGTATTTATAACTACAAAATATGTTGTTTATTTAATCTGTACCGATGATTATATGTAATTACTGAGCTCACGAGGCTACAGATAGGTGCGTTTATGTTCCCTGTGGACAGAACCAGTGTTTATTTGTGCTACTTGGTTATTATGACCAACAGTAACGTGGACAGCATCTGGGATAATTATGACAAAGGGGAAGGGTTTGCATCAGGTGGGTTGAGGGGGATGAGCCAGAAAACCAGGTAGAAAGTACAAAAACCCAATATTAAGTAAATGTGCTCAGGAATATTCCTCATTTACCGGTACTTCATTTTCACACAATTGAAGCGGACAATGTGTTTATTCCACCTTACTGGCAATCTTTCTAAGGTAAAAATGATAGTAAAGTAATTTTTTTTAGTCATTAATAAACAGGAAGGACACAGGGTTCAGCAGCTGGCAAAGGTGGAGATGATTTTATAATCTTTAGGCGCTGACAGCCGGGTAATACATACATCATTATTTATAAATGAAATCAACAAGAATGTCCTACAACTTATCAATGCAGCAAAAACTATTGAAAATATTGTAGGTGTTAATCATTGATGATATAGGAGTAGTATCCATCTTCTCATCCACCTTTAGCAGGCAACTACTCATATTTCTCCAAAAAGTGTAACATTTCTTTAGGGAGCGTTAACATTTTTATTTTGAATTCCTAGTAAATCTGTGTTTCTCACCCAGACATGCACAACAGCACCAATCCCACAATGAGAACTCAGCAATTTAAAAGTCAAATAAAGACTTTCCACTTTCAGCACCAACCTGAAGTTTGTTACTGAACTTATTAGACATGTAAACATATTTAAATGCTGAGGTGGGATATTATCACATTTTCTGTAAACACTTTGCTCAATCTCTGGTTTTCTATTATTCAGTTTGGTGACATTTCATGGTTGCTATTTTGTCTTAAATTTGTAATGTAATACAGCAGCAGTAGCGACAAGAGCAGATTCATTTCTTTCAGAGTACTACACATTCTGGCTTCTGTGCAGTGTGCAAAATCTCACAAAGCATTTATTGCATTAGGGAAAATGGTTTCTGGAGTAATAAAACAAATTCAGTAGTGCTATGTGTTATGTCTTCAGTTGCCAAATTACCATTTTGCATTATTTAGTAACAGTTTGTCATTTGGTAAAGTTACAACAACCTACACCTGCTTCAACCTACACCTGCTTATGTGCTTTAACTGAATCAACTTAAAGAGCAGTGACATGAAATTTTAAAAAAGCACAGAGACCTGGAAGGATGCAGCAACGAAATGGCAGAATTTCTTTATAGTTTTATTGTCATTTTAACACTCACGAGCAGCCCAGCAGACGGTGTCGGGGTTAATACAGAAAAGACTATGTGTTGTGTTCTGTAATTTAGATTGTGGACTGGTGGATTTTTTGGGGAGCGGGAGCATCTATCAGAGGAAAAGAGTGTCCTGCTTATTGGTAAGCACTCTAGTGTTCCTCAAATTTGCAGTAATTCCAGTCTAATCACCATTTAAAGCCCGATGACTGTGTGTGGGATCTGAAGAAAGACAGGTTATCATGGTGTCGGAAGGGCTGCAATTATCACTAACACATTTGTCGCATTAATGGAGAAAAAATATGTTCAGTTAAATAATGAGTTTGATATATGCTTCTTCACATTTTATTGTGAGTTACCAAATTCCAAATTCAGTAAACCAACTTCAGCTACCACCACCGCAGAAGAACACGGACAACATACTGTCGGATCTTTGTTTAATCGATACTGGTATTATCCGATAGCAGTGACCTGCTGGAGTTCCTCCCTGGCTGCCCCTCGTCCTCATGTTGACAATAAGTCAAGAAGTAGTTTGAGGTAGAAAGACATATTGTGGATTGGTGTTATTGATTGATTGACTGATTGAATGTTTTCTTTTAGTTTGTTTCTGACAGATTAGCTGTTTCCTCTTTTCAGTCTTAAATAAGCTGGGCTGACCTAATCGGCTGCGTATTATAGATTTATATTTAGTTATGATGCAGCCATAAGAGTTTCCTTTATCTACAGTAACTCTCAACAACACATTTAATTATGTTACTCTCGAATTATAGCAGGCATTTTCTAACGTTCAGTAAACCTCACATTTTTACTAGGTTACAATTATGTTTAACATGCTTTTAAGTATCAATATCAGCAGCATGTCTGTGCTCTTTAATAGAGGAACAATGCAGCTGAGTGTCTTGAATAAGTAACGAGACACTATTACTAACACTTTCATGTTGGCACTATCAGCAATGAATCATGGATGTGGTGAAGTATTTGTGAGACAATAGGACAGGGACTGAAGAGGCTTATCAACACTTTCACACATCCTCTGACTCCCTTTGCGGTGGGCTGCACCACCACCAACAACAGGAAGAACAACCAGTAAGAAATGTTGGCAAAATTGCCATCCTGTAACTATTGATGGGTGTAGAGCATTTAATGTAATTACCAAAGTGTTCTTACAATACGTCAGGCTGTGAGGTCTTTATGTTTTTATTGTCCACATTGACTGGTTTGCTCTAAATGGCTTCAGTGTAAAAGCACATTTCAGCAGAAGTTGTCAGAGCCATTCATCTTGTTACGTGTTCATAGTGCTTACTTGCAAAGTGCCATTCTTATTCATGTCTGAGTGGGCATATGCCACACAAAGAACACCTCACACAGAAAGGATTTCAACGTGAATGCGCGTCGCAGTCGAGGCAAACTGTTCGTACTGACGCGCTGCAGTGACATCAAAGGAAACCTCAGCATCAACATCCAGTGCATCTGGCTATCTGGGTAAGTGATGATGATCTTGGCTGTGCTTCTCATCAACGGTGAGAAAGATTGCAACGTACAGCCGTCTGCAAGCTACATCCCATTTGACATGTTGACACAGCAGGTCCTTAAAAGTGCATGTGTCAGGAGCTCGGAACTAATAGCGCAATGTCTAACTTCAGAAGATTAGCCAAGCAATGACATGAGCTGTAGATGCTCTGGTGTTTAGAAGTCGCTTTTGAAAAATGTGTGTGGCACTCATACGTGAGGAGAGAGAAATGAAGGTGATGCGAAAGGCTCTGCAAGAGTGGAAAATAAGTGAAATGTAAGTCAGAGGTAGCAATATTTTGATAAAGTAATCATGCTGCAGGAGCAAACCTTGGACTCCGATATCAGCCTTTGGTGATTCCGCGGAGCTCCTCCGTACATGGCAGCATCAGATTTACAAATTGAAAATCATTAATAATTCTAACCAGGATGTGATAAATCTGGAATCACTCCCGATGAACCTGGACACACTTTCATAAATCAAAAAGATTACTTGGAAATTTTTTAAAATCTGACGTCAAAGTGTCAGGCTTACTAATGGTTTTTGTAGATCCCTTACCGTGATATATCATTAATCTGAGATACATTTGAAGTGTGTCACTGGGGCAATATGTGATCCCTCTAATATTAGGAACATGCTGGTCTGTGTCAATAGAGGAGATAGAGGGAATAAAACAGGTGGGGGTGCTGGGGGGAAGCTGCCGTGGGTTACATTTTGATAAGGCAGTTCAATGAATATTTCAAGTGACCATACACAGCAGGAACTGAATATGTTTATATACGTGAACGCAGTGACTGTTTCAGTGGTTCATCGAGATAACAGTGTTAATGAGGACGATCCCGCACGGAAACAGAACACCGACTGTAGAGATGATAACGGAAACGCTCGGGTATTTAAAGCAGCACCGGTGTTTCCCTGCTAAATCCTGAGAATATCCGCGCACTGAACTCCAGATCCCCCAAAATCCACATCACTGCCGAAATACCTTCTTTATTCTTGGGAGCCGACTTAGGAGTGCTATTGTGAAGGAGGAGGTATTGACCGTGATGGTGAACAGGGCACCTCTGTAATCTAAATGTCATTCACTGAAAAGCATCTCCCACACAGCCAATGGCTTTCATCTGAATGTGCCTCCAAAAGATTCAATTACTTTTTCTCTCCTTCCCTTTCTTTCACCCTCTGATCCCCACCCTCCTTCCCATGCACTAGTTGCTTATCTGCCGTGATTATAGTCATTATGAAGCAGTCGCGTCTGTAGTGAGATTTCATCAGGAGCAGACATGCTCAGCCAGCTGCCTCTGCAACCAGGTCCCGTTTAGTAAAGGAGCCGTACAAAGAGCTGCGTGGAGTATATAATCTGGGATGTTTCAAGTAGTCCTTCGCGTACCATACGTGCTTATAGTAATGGCATAACATGCGAGTAAATGACAAATAATTATGTGTTCCAAGCCTCGCGTTCAGTAAACACGATTCACATTAACATGGGTGGCTCCGTCTACAGCACAAAAGGTTATGCGTTATGCACGACTGTGACTGTATTTCCTTATTCTGCCGAGGCAAAGGCTGCGAGCGTGGCAGCTCCGGGATGGAGGGCTGTATCAGACAACACAGCTGCTCTTTTCATGTTCAAAATCTGTTTCTCGCACGTCTCCGTCTAGGTTTCAGCGGAGGAGGTGGAGTTTAAACGTGATGGAACAAAACTCATTTTTTGACAATGACATCAAAGGAGATGGCTGCTTTTGTGTTTGAAGTGGAGCATGTTTGAAGTGTTCTGAAGACAGTGGAGTGGTAGGGCAAGTTCATTGTTGCTTCGCTCTGGGGATGATTATCAGCTGCTATCAGCGCAAATCTCTGAAACAACTGTCAGCATGACATGTGAATAATGATCTCCCGTTTTCACCTGCTGATACCTAACCAACTCTGACACCTACAGTAAATACCTACAGTACTACGAGAGCACAGACATTCATTTCTTCCTTCTTTGGCTGCTGTGGTTTTTGACAATTCTTGGAAATTACTGAAATTGTGGTGAGCAATTTAGTTTAACTCACCCATATTATGCAGTTACATGGATTTATACACAGATTCACAGTATGTTGTACTGGTTCAACTGTGGTCAGGAGGCAGAGAAGTCATCCACCAATCACAGGGTTGTCGGTTCAATTCCCCACTTCCACGTAGAAGACAGTGAACTTCAACTTAATTACAGTGCTTAGTTTGGACCAACTGCCCAGGGACTGTGAACGGGTGAATGAAAACCAGTGTCATGTGATCTGGGTACCAGTAAGTTACCCCATACTAACGTAGACCATTTATGAATTTATTTACAATAAGGTTATTAAGCCTCGTAAAGGCTTTTATAACTGGTGCATTAAGATAATTGTAATCATACCTAAATACATAAATGCACTGGTTTTAAACATATTTCTATACCACTTCAAACAGTTAATAAACATTCATAACGCAATGTAAAATTGCTATTAACAATATAAACTTTATTAATAAGGATTTGCATTTCTTTTCATTTTTGAGAGATTGTCAAATAAATCTGACCAAGGGTTTTACATAAACAAATGGTTTGTACTTTTGAACAAAGTACATTAAAACGTTTGCTTTTGTATCACAACTTCAGTGAAGAAGAAGAAGCAGAATATCTGAAGTGGAGCACGTTTTAAAGGAAATACTTCGGAATAAGCAATATTTCTTCCACCTGTGATAGTTTGTATGTACAGTCCCAGGTCTCCACTTTCTCTTCTTCTCACGCAAACGCAGCGCTACATACACGCTGAGATGTTTTCTAGCAACACTTGTAGGCCAAGATAAACCTGATGTGATCAGACCCAGCAGTTGGTCTTCGTCAGAGCTGCTTCTTTGACGTCGGTTCAGTGTGTCAGAACTCATAGGATAATGGGAACACGCTCCTGTGCCAGTGCATTTATCAGTCAGTATGTTTACAATCATCGTACAAAGACTTCACGAGTTCTAATATCCATTATTGTTAATTATGATAACCTATTTTATTGACGTGTATATAAATATAACTATATATATAAATAGAATAAGTGCTGTTTCACAAATTTATGAAATATGAAATGTGATGTATGCAATATTTTACTGTATTACTGTATATGTAGGATGTGAACTACTTTTTCTGTACTTGTAATGTAATTAAAGTTATAGAAAATCCCTAAAAACATTTTTATTTCTGTTTACAGCTTAATTGTAGTGTGCTATCATCTTTATTAATTGTTCAACTGTATATACTGTATAAAGTATACAGCGCTGCCTGTATATTATTATTTACTGAGTGATTGCAAATGTTATACTGTGTAATAATAATACAGTCACTTCAAATGTGTGTGCACCATTTCACCATTACATTTACTGAGTTTATAAACCATTTATAAGTCTGTATATAACTAAACAGTGGAGGAAGGTATTTTTACTTAAATTATTATTATTTATTGAAGTCTGCTGTAATTTTTTTTACAATTTTCCACCATGAACATATTTGCTAACAATATCTATTTATGTTATGTGGACATACATCCACAGATATTTTTCTCCTTTCTTTATAACAACACCACTGACACTGCCCTTCCCTATTAACTAGTCTTTAATCATCTCACTGTTTGCCCTTAATAGTTACATTAACCCAGTAAAAAGACACGTTAACAGGACTCCCAGTATGTACAGTGGGCTTTAGATTTAGTTGGGCCTCTAAAATCCTCCTCCACTAACTATTATTGTACATGGGTTGGCAGTCTATAGTCCAGCCTGTAAAATCTTTCAGGAAGGGTCATTAAGGATATTTCATTATCTCCATATTGCCAAGGTCAGGTTGTCCATATATCCACTTTACAGCTGCTAGGGGAATATGCTGCGACTGTAGTATAATAGACCAGAAAATGTCCACACCAGGAATGATGGGAAATCAATATTGGGTCCAGCTCATCAATACAAACCCCATTTTCACAAGCAAGAAGAAGGTACTCGGGGAAAAAAAAATGTTGAGGAAAATAGATTGAATCAGAAGGAGAAAATAAAATAAAACAATGTTTTATTGTTAATAAAATGTTTGTTTTTCAGCGTACAATATGCTGTGAGACTCGTCACAGAAGAGGTTTAAACCGGTTTGGCTTGATTTTGTTTTAATCTGCCAGCACTGGATCAGGCAGTCCATAAATGTCCCAGCACAGTCATGTAACCACGTTAAAGGAGAAAGAAACATGGGTTGTGACAATGATTTGCCCCATTTGTTACAGCAGTGGCAGCCAGGGGCCTCAATCTGCCTTTGGTTTGTTAGAAGAATGTTGATGCCTTCAGTTTATTGCAGGGTAATGGTGAGAAGAAATGTAGGATGCCGACAAACAAAGGAGCGTTTATATCATTACGACTCAGACAGAATGTGCAGTGTAAACCATTCAGTCGTTACTGAAACAACTGCACTTTTCATCATTCGCACAATTTTGGCTTTGGCATTTGCGATTAATTATTTAAAAAAACACGGAACACGGAACATCCGCGGTACAAGGTGGAAACGCGTAAATACTGTAAGGTGAAATTCTGCGTACATGTAGGCTATTTGTTAAATAAATGTAGCAGAGCGTGTTGTGGTCCAACAAGGAATTTACAATGTGCTATGATGGAGAAAAGAGAAAACAGCCCGTGGTTGTTTAACCAGCCAGTGGTAGCCTTGGGCGTTGTTTGTTTATGCAGCACAGCTTCCAACAAATGAATATCACAGTGGCAAACTGATGTTGGAACAAAGCTAGGACTCTGCATACAAAAGCGTCTCCCTTCTTTCCCAAACCTCCCCAGCATCAGAATAGTTCAGGTGCACGCTACTGCTCCTTATTGTGTGTCCTGAGTTATCGTATGGCACAAACACTGACTCACCACTGGTACTGTACATTCCCTTTGTGCGAACATTACACACTGTCTGCTGCCTGTTAATGGCTTATTGACCATGTATGGTGTAATGAGACCTTGGGTGTAGGGGCAGCCATGATATATGAGGGTGAAAATCGGCCTCTGCTGCACTGATGACCTAATTTCAATATTCAGGGACTTGGGGATGGAAATGACACTTTTCACATTTAAGTGCTTTGTATTAGCCCCTGGCTTACTGTACCTCTGCCTAATCCCAGTCCACAGACATAACAGCGCTCTGCACGGAGACACCGCACCGGCTGATACGGACCCTCCAAATTACAACCATTCATTGCAAAACACAGCAAGGTGTGCAAGCGTGCACGAGAGAGAAAGCGTTTGACTTGTTCCAAGAGTCACCTTCATCTTTTTCCATTCAGCTGACTTGATGCATGCATTCAAGAAAATAAAGCAGAGGCAGATTCCAAAAGGGCTCTGTCTTCAGAGATAACCTTGAGGATGTATGGCATTTAGCATTCTGCTCAACCTCGGTCATGGCTTCCCGAAAGCGGTCATGGCTTCGCTAAAGCGCACATTTTTGATCCCTATCCTTATGTAGAAAAACATTAATACCCTTTCATGCTAAATGGAAGAGTTTCCTATATATATATATATATTTTTTTTTTTTTCCCTAAACAAGAGGCTTTAAAACTGGAATTTCGAAGACTGTCATTGCACGTTAGGGCAAAGGGAGGATGAAGCTCGATGACCTATTTGCATTTCTGTCTAGGAGAGGAGGAGATCACAAGGGTGGGGTGTGCAGGGGAAGGTTATGAAAATGCAGACTTATTTATCATTCATCCTTTATTTCACTTGTATCAGTGAGTGGATGTGTCATGGTTGGCACATCAAAACTCAGTGTTCAGCCAGAGAGACGTGACGCCAAGAGAAATAGGTGTTGTTTTAACCTTGGGTCTGATTTAAGCAAACATGAATATATAATATCCAGTATCCCTCATCCCCCGGCTGATGTGCTCACACTGTATTCTTGCAATGCTACTGTATATTAAGTGCAGTGCAGGAATTTGAGCTGTCAGTTTCTGCACAAAAGACAGGTGAACCCCATCATGGCAGCTTTGCTTTCTTCCTTGACGTCGAAAAATATTCTGAAAGACACTCGGTAAGCTATAACAAAAAGCCAAACGTACAAGTAGATAGATAGATAGACAGGCAGATAGATTTTTTCACTCACATGAGATGCCATACTGTGTAAGAGACTGTGCAGGCCATGACTACTGTTAACGTCTGTGTGTGTGTGTGTGTGTGTGTGTGTGTGTGTGTTTCTGTCTGCCGTGGGGACACCGCAGTAGCTCACGGTTCTCCGACAGGTCCACTGTGTGTGGTGTTCTGCAGCATCAGCAGCCGGACAGGGGCCAGACGGTGGATTTATGATGCCAGGGAGCGGAAATGACCTGCTTCTGTCATTGGGTGTGTGCCCCATCACGAGAGGCCCTAAACTATATTGGCACAGTGCTGACAGACATGTTTGTCATCCAGTCAGTTTTTGAAGATACCAAGCAAGGGGTATTACTTGTTTGACAAGCACCTCCACTCCAGCTGTGGAGATATGTGTGGATGCTGTGTCTGCTCTTTCCTGCTCGGTCGACTTTTTTGTTTGTTTTGGGAGATGTTGCTTCACATTAGCTGTTTACAGGTTACACTTTTTTTTTATTATTAATCATGCCCTAAATATTACTCTGGACCATACTAAACTGTTATTAAAATGGCTTAAACGTATGTGCATATGTATTTTTCTTTAAACTGTAATTCTCTGTGTTTTATTATACTGTTATTCAAAACAGGCAACTTCCAGATCAGCCTCCAAATAATGTATTCAGAACTTTCTATATAATATTTTACATTATTCTGGGTTCAAATTTGTGCAGTTTTCACTCTGAACTGCATTAAGAGGGAGATGCAACTTTCCAGGATTAAGTATGGAAGTGTTGCATGAACAGTGACACCTTCTGGTATTCTGAAAAGGCCAAGTATGACTGCATCTACAATTTCAGTCACTGCTATTTCACCTCGAAAACACAAAATAGTCACACAGGCCAAATTTGTTTCAGCACGAGAAAATAATATGTATTGCCTATTTATGTACCACTGGTGTCTGTTGGGATGCATAAAAAAGCAGCTATTTGTTTATTTCACTTACTGTGCTGCTATGGCTTGTTTGTGATTATTAAACATTCAATTAGTTATTGAGGTGCAAAAGGTTTGCTAAAGATATGACAGAGTGTTGTATAAATGTGTTTAAAAATCACTATTGTGTGATTTGTTTTGGTTAAGAACCTTTTAGGATATGTATTTGGAAATTTGGCTGCACTGTCATAACCTCACTTCAGCAATGAATGCTTACTTATATTTACTATTAGCATTCTTTTTCATCTATACATTTAATCAGAGATAATGTGCACCTGATGCCACTAAAGGAGCGGGAAAAAAAAACTCTAACAGCATGAACTCCTAGGAGGGCACTAGCTAATTGCTTGTTTGCTTTTTTAAAGCTCATTACTCACTCATTTTTCGGCCAATTATCAGATCAACAATCTGCACTGAGCCCACTTTAGTGATTCATTTTTACACGAGGCAAGTTAAACAAATATCTACAGAATGCATGGGAAAAGTGAGTGGCAAATGCTTGGAGGATACAGTTCTGTGTGTAACTGGGAATTTATGAGCATTGCAGTAATGTCAACACATGGATATGAAAGTGAAAAAAAACAAAATATCCAACTAACATGGGCACCACAGAGCTGAAACTGCCAAGTGGGTTATAAAGGATCCAGCTGTAATTTAATCATGATCGTATCTTAAATCAGTCTTTTGTCAGTGTAATGCGGATGAAAGATGTTGTGACAAAAGCCATCTCTCAACAGTAAATCCCTTGATCAGCTCATTTAGTAGATGCACACCATTTATTAAAAAAGAGCACTTCATTAAATACTTTGGGCCACATCGCTGATAGAGGTGCAACATTCCGACTGAATTTTAGCAGTTTTGACATTAAAATCTCTGACCTACTTACGTGATTTACACAGCAGACACCAAATTCTGTTTCTATCTACTTGAACTTCCAAAGATTTCCTCCATCACCAAGCAACCATCTACAGAGCCTTGCCTCTCCCATCCACTCTGATGAATATTTTATAAAGATGCAAAGATTTCCTCCTTCTCAGTGTGTAATCAAATGCACACAGTACTGCAGGGATTTCAAGAAGAGATATAAAGTCACATCTTAAGGAAGAAATCCATTTTTCTCTAGTCTTGCAAAGGAATCAATGCGTCTCTCCAGAGACTGGCTATTTGAATAAAACACACACACACATGCAGGCCCACACACACATGCACACTCACACACACAATTGGAAACCTTTTTATTATTATTCTGATCTTCTGAATTTTAAATGCTTTTAGGTAGAAAGCATTAATGCTAATATAATGGTGCTTACCTGAACACTTATGAAAGATATTAACAATAAAAAAAACTGAGGTCAAATAAAGGCACTGAACAAAATGCAGCACTTAATATTACATTTTGCATTCATACGTACAGTGATAATAACCTTTTGATGTGCTCTCGTTTCACACCGAACACAAGCAACAAACTCATTTTGCCTGATACATTTTACCATGAAGTGTGAGTTTCAACTGACTAATGTAATAACTTTTCTTATTTTTGCTCAAAGTTCATCTTTGTGATTGAATCCTACCATTTGTTCCAATTTAACAGACACCAATATAAAAGGAGAAAAAGCGTTAAAAGGAAAATAGTAAAGTGATTAATTTAATACAAATATATTTATTTATAATTATATATTTTTCTCTGCTCAGCTGTATTTCTATTTGCATAAATTCAATGCCTTTTAAGTATCTAATACAATGTTTTTCTTGGAACTGTTGGCACAGTGTGCGATCCATTTGGATCCTCTTGTTATTTTTATTGTCAACTTTGAAATGCTGTAATGCTGGAACAGTTTTAATTAGTACTCTGCACTTTATGGAGATCATTGTTCATGCTTGCCTAATTATGTTTAGATGGCCCAAATCTCCATCAAAGGAAGCCATTATCCTACATCAATGGTGAAGCGACGGGATTCCATCTTCAACCACCAGACAAGGCTATTACTGCTCTGCCTTGGCTTGGACACGCTAAATAAACACATCAATTTCATAGGTCTGGAAGTTAGAGATTGAGGGGAGGTTGTAGTTATCAGCTGCATATGGTTGATGATACAGTTACTGTACTGTACATCACAAGTGTTTTTGCAGCGGCGGGATGGACCAGCGCTGAGCTGTGCTCTGCAGGCTCTGCAGAGAAAAATAAATTAAGAACACACTTCTATTGCAAATATATTCTTTTGTAATGTCTGATGGTGGGACGGGCGTGTGATGCAGTGGTTATGTAGTTATGTCGTTTTTTTGTCTTTTTTTTTTTGGCATCCATGCATCCCTGCCCGAGAGCCTAGTAAATGTGATGGTTTCATATTTGATTAGGCAGCCCAGGGGCCTCAGCAGTGCAGCCCTGCGACGGGCCGGCAAGGGCCTTGTACAGGCGTCTCATTGCTCACCATGCCTCACTGGTGATGTACACATTGAGTGTGACCGCCCGCTTGATTTAAACAGCAGTCCAACCTCAATGTGGGAGTGCACTCACTCAGCGCAATACTGTGGCCCATTCATCCAGTAACCACTGGACATTGGTCTCTGCCAAATACATCAGGCTGGCCACCACATTTGTGTTTGGAGTGAGTCAATCGATGGCGTACGAGCGCCGTGAGACCCTGTGCCTGTGTGCCATGTTCCCTGAACGCTGCACAGAACAAATTTCAGCACAAATATTGACAGGGGCAGATTTTGTGCGCACTGTTAAATCCAATAAATTGAAACTTCATTTGGAGATGAGCTCGTACCCCGTCTGTTTTTTGAAGAATCGTCCTGTTTCTTCCTACCTGCAGCCCAGGTGGCTTATCTGTAGCAGGTATTCAGGGTTATTAAGTGAGGACAATAATCATCTTCTTCCTCATAGCATAAAAGTGTAATGGAAAAACAAAAGCACTTCCACTCACTTGTTATGTTATATATTAGCTGATGCTAGTTTTCTGTATTTTGACCACATTTGTGCTACATTTAACCATTGGCCTTATTCGGTAAGTATTCACAAATTCACAAAATGAACATGTTATCTTGTTCTGTTGTGTTTTGTGTTAGAATAAAATCATATTAAAATGAGAGATTATTGTCTAGAGCTAAGAGATTTGCCTTACATTTTCATTTTTTGTAACACTCACACTCCAAAATTTTAAAATGAACTCTGCACGAGCTATTTCAGTGGGTTTTTGAATAAGGATACATTTTCTAAAACTATTGTGCATTGTTCTTGTTGCAGTGTGTACCCTTGTACTGAACAGTGCAATCGACTGTCCAGGCTAAATAACTACAGTATACATCAGGTAAGCCTAGGTTCTATTGCATAACTGTGCATAGTAAATTCCATTTTTATTGAAGCTGTGATGATGTTTTAGTGATGGACATGTGCTGCAGATGAAGTTGCATTTAATCTGCCTCATAAGAACCAAAGGTGGAAAATTGTATTGCTCTCGTCCTACACTTTGGGTGTCCAGAAATTATATCCAGAGGGCTGAAAGCGACTGAATCCACTTTGCAGTGACATCACTGCAGTGCTACTCACATGCACACTCACCGATAGTAGCTGGTGTTTTGTCCACAAAAGTGTAACGCACACTGGAAAAAGTCCAGGTTTTGATTATATTCCATATTCATCACTAAACAATGATTCTATTTGCAATTTCCAGGCCGTGTAAAGTAGCCCATCACACTATTTCTTTATGTGAACGCACAGCAGCCTGTGAGCACTGAAGTTATATTTAGAAATTCAATTCTTTGCTCAGACCCTCAGCCTACAGGCCTTTGCTTTGCACAAAATGAGCAAAGTTATTTTCATTTCCTAATGGTCACCACAGCAAAGCAGTAATGAGCAGGGCCAGGGAGGATTGTTATTTTCTTAAGGACCAAATTAAAAAAGAAAGAAAGAAATCCTGAGTAGTTCCATCATTACAAAGAGAAGCCTAGAGGAGAGTTTGCAGTTCATTAGTCTACACGCTTGGGCCTCCTGGTCCTAGGGTGAGGGAATATGGGTGATAAATTGTGCATCCATTCTCCTCCTCAGTGTAAGTTGTCCTTAAAGGCCCAATCTGGAATTGGAATATAGTGCCACCTTTGAGATCCACCTGCTGCTGTAGCTGTGTTTGTATTTATTTTGGAGGGCTGAGGACTTTTATAATTCCCACAGAGAACGACGGCTCCTGAAACAAAGGCTATCAGGGGTACAATGGCCTTTAAATGTCTTTTGAAGCTTAGCTTTGAAAACTTTGTAAACGCAAGGAAAATGTTATAGACAGACAGCAGACGTCACTGCGGGTGTGTAAGTGCTGTACATCAAGTGAAGCTAAAGCTGCCAGGTATATGATGTAGATTTCACAGTTTTGGACTCTTCGCTTTGTTGCTTTGATGAAGGTTGACATGTGAAGTATGACATCGTGCCAGTGGGCAGCTTTTTTTGAGCTCTGCACCAGTGAGGTCACTGGTCTCCTAATGACTTCCTCCAGGGTTCATAGCCAGTCTCCTCTGCAGCCTGTAGGGTCTCTCCCCCCCCCTCGTCCACCCAGTACACAGCTCACCCAACACAGGCAGCTCAATGCTCGGCCAGCCTCTCTGCTCATTGTTCTCAATCAAGAAATGGGAAGCATGAAGATGCAGCAAGTGAGTTCATGCATACCCAGTGGGGCCCTTTTTGTCAAACAGTCAGATGAAGCCAAGTGGAAGAAGCCTACACACACACACACACACACACACACACACACACACACACAGACACAGAGTAATTGGGTGGAGCCATCGCAGCTAAGGCTGGTTTACGGAGACCATCACATATTCAGCTTAGATGAACATAAGCTCTTGCTCTGTTGGATACACTAGAACATTGTAATATTACAATACATCCTTGGACCTTCAAAGCAATAAACTTTCAGCGCTATATATTCAAAGTATTCTGCATTCAGGTAATGGGCCACAGGCTCAGAGTGGTTTTTTTCTCACTTCTTGTGCATCTTAAGGCAGGATGAGAGGCATGTAAATCAGGCAGCCCATGTACTTCTTTAATATTTAACATAGGTTATTAGACGGGGCAAAGATTTGACCCCCGAGCGCTTCTGCACACCACATGAATAACTAATGTTGGCTGATTATGTTAATCAGCAGTACTAGGCAGTGATGACCAGGAAAGCAGCACCACTGCTGCAGGAGAGAGCTATAATCTCAGACTCATCACAAAAACACAGCCCAAGCCCATCATTAGCTCGGAAACACAGACACCGCACACTGTGTGTAGCACAGGGTGATTTACACTTCACATGCTCAGCTTGAATTTTCCTTTAATATGTATACTACAGATAAACATGCTGCATTTGTGAAGCCACTAGCTGTGATCTCCCTTAACAGATAATCAAATATTTGCATAATGATAAGAACACTGAAGTTACAGCAGACAACTCTGCATGACGGCAGCTCCAAATGACGGCAAGAGGAAACTGAGAGATTAGATTCCAATATCTAGAGATCATCTAATGTGACTGCAGTTAGTCAAACAGTCACAGCCTATAGGACCAGACACCACCAGCGGCAGGTCATGTGGTCTGTACATTGATTTGGCAACGGTTTTTATGTCAGTTTAACCTGGCTTGGCACTCAGATATACTGGAATTGGGGAATTCAGGGATTCCATGTCTTGCTCAGGGACATTTTGACACATGACCAGAGGGAATCGAGGCCAAACTACTACCAGTACACAGCCACTCTACACACTGATAACCCAACATTACCAGGCAGCCACTTGGAATAAAATAAAAACATATTTCATCCATAAATGTATATTTATTGGTTAGAATGTACTCACCATGAATTTTTTCTGCTGTCAAACGATGCAAATTAACAGTATAACACTCCAATAATAATGACGAGACGCCTCTGTTACAACCTCCTAACCTCTCCTCCAGCAGTCATGCCAACTCTGACATTTTTCTTATGAGTGAGTGGACTTAAAAGACAGACTGCACGAAAACGCTTACATTTTTTTCCCAAAGACGACACTGCTGATTTTCGACGCTTATGGCTGCATCATAAAGCAAGTGCCTGTCTTCTCCCTTGTTTGTTTTGAGCCAAAGATAAAAACATACTCTTGGAAACCATTTAGAGGTAGAAGTGGGTTGATCGCGGCTATATTCCATCCCCATCACCAGAGTTCTTTGGCCTCTACCATAAAGAATTCCAACAAGACAATTTTGCGCAGTGTGGGGTGAGCTGACAGGGAGTGTTATTAAAGCACAGGGTGCTGACCGCTCTCAAAGTTATTAAAGTGCTGTGAGATTGTGTCTGTGATAGCCCTGCCGGTCAGGATGTCCTTCACACACACAGGTACATTACAGTGGGGATGCGGTCATCGCAGGGAGAAGGGGCTGAGCGAGGAGGAGGGAAGCACAGAGAGACACAGCAGTGACAGTGGAGCACTGTCATTGTCTTCATTGATGGTGACCACGTTAGCTCGTGGCTAAAGACTCTCTCCATTAAAAGTGTAAATAATTCTGAATTATAGCCTTCAAACATTTTGATTTGAGGGGCTTTGTAGAGGTTGGAAGGAGTTACAGTGAATGTTGATGAGATGATTTTCTTCTTGGACCAGTTTTTTTTATTGCTTTGTCTGTTATTTTTGCAAACTTTTAATGAGGACATTAATACCAATTTCATATCTAGCTGTTAAATATAAAACTACTGAGCATCTATAAAATTCTTCTCAGTGTATTTATTAAATAAAATTAAATTAGGCAAATAAAGGATCTGTCTTTTTGAAAACATTTAACGGGAGGGACCTAAAGTAGCCTTAGCTAACACATGGTTCCTGCTGAAGATGCAGGAATAAAAGCACGATGCAGTTTCACTGAAGTTGCTAACAGATTATCTACAATAATTGCACTGAACGTAAGAATTACATTTTGCGTTTGCACAGGCCCTAACTTTCTGAAATGACAATATAAAGCAATAACACTCTGTATATTTACCAGTCTAAAAATCTTGCCTGTGTGCGATTCAGGCCCTAGGTGAGTCTCAGGTTTGAATGTGGGGGCAGCTGCCGGTGTAAAATGATAGGCAAATGGGAGGAGGGCTAATGGACTGATTCTGTGGGTTTTAGAGGAAGGGGAAAAAGCCTGGAACATCAATCTGCTGTCTGCTCTCTCTCAATCTGTTTCAGCTCCACTCTGACATGACAGCATGGGGGACTACAGCCCTCGATTCATCACTGGGTCTGGAAATAACAGGACACCTCCAGTTTGTCATACTAGATTAGTCTGTGGCCCGTAACCACTGTCCTTAATAGAGTCTCCAGCGTTTCATCTGAGGTGTCCACTGGACCACCAGTGTAGACCTCAGGGGGAACCACAGCGGTTGTATTGACATCCCTTGTACTACCTTACTTTGTGGAGTGTATTCCACTTCTACTGTATAACAAGAAACCGAAGCCATTCACAGCTTCTGCCATCAAAGAATACTTCCTATTATGACCAATTTTAGTCTTTTTGCATGAATCACCTAGACTGCATGCTGGATATTTCAGTTCACTAAGACAAAATCTGCTCAAATTTTTTCCAAGGCCCATACATCTGGATCCCGACCAGGAAATCAATTAATTGCAATCCATAATTTTGCTTAATTGGTGATTAGCGTTTACTTTGTGGATCACAGGTCGTGGCAGTGGAGTTATTCTCAGCGTTTAATAAGTACTTGACCGGACAGTGGGCAAGCGTAATGGACAGTGCAGGGTTAGACCGGGACTGTGATACACTGGCTCCTCACTGCCTCCCCTCCTGACCTTGACTGGCAGGATGGCTTTTTGAAAATCTAAGTGCCCATCTTACAGTACGCCTGAAGTAATTCAGGAGTCCATACACGTCCATGTAAGTCCTACTTATTGATTCTTTCGCTGCTGCTCACACACAGTCTGGCAATGCAGAGTTTCAATTATCACAGTTTGACCTGCCATTGTCTGGGAAAACTGTGATCTATTGCCTAGGAACCTGGAAGTCCGCAGTAGCAAAAATGCGAAACATCAACACGTATTCGATAGAGAGATGTTTTTGACCTTGTAGACAAAACTTAAGCGTAGTCCAGGCTTCCACACAACCTTAACTGAGCTAAAATTCAAATAAAGCTAAACTTGACAAAAAAAAAGTCCAGTTCATGCATCGACTCAACGATTTTTCCCTGTAACCATCGACAGCTTCTTCTGCAGACATACTGTATAGACGCACCAGAGTCACGGCCCCTGATGGATACAGGACTGCTGGGGGGTTGCTTATTTAGACTCGGATGATGTGTGCTGTCTCCGGCTCCAGAGACTGCCCCCTCTTCCTGTTTACCTGGGAGTCCTTTGGGGTGAGGTTGAGCTGAAAAGCCCAGTCAGAGCCAGTCAAAGGGAGCGTGGCGCAGTCTTGACCCTGGCGCTCCACTCATTGTGTAGTGCAGCGGTGTAATGAGGCCCTGTGTGGATATTGATATGACAGAACAAAAGGCCAAGGTGCAGTAAGGACAGCAATCCACACGTTTCACACCATTTGTTTTTCACACCGTATCCATCACATTAATGGGTCACCTTTCTGTGACAGCTCATGATTACCTGCTTACCCATGGAGAGAAAGGGGAGTGAGAGAGAGAAGGAACGAGAGAGAGAGAGAGAGAGCTAAGAGCAGAGAGCGAGAGATGTAGGCAGGGAGATGGGGAGCAAGGGTGCTCCAGCACCGAGGGTGAAGGGTGAGCTGGGGTTGGAAGGGGGCTCTGGGAACGGGGGGATGGGAACCCACTGCCATTTTTTTATTCTTTCATGAAGATTGGCTCTGGCCCTGTCATCATCCCCACAGAGTGAATTTATGACAGGTCAGCTCTCCATGTAGTCACCTGATGGATAGAGAACATCCAAGTTTATTTGGGGCATAGTGGAAATGGCTGAACAATTCCCTAAAGCACTGATTTTTTTTTTTTTTTTCAGTGAAGGAAGCATCAACCAGCAGAGTTAGCAACAAAAAATGTTGTCATCATAAAACATATTTTGTATTGACATTATTATTTTTATTTTACCTATTTACCTCCTTTAATTGTCTTGTTTATGAGGAATTCTAAGAGTGTAATGCAACTATTATCCCTGCTAAGTGAATAATTATTGGCAATAAAATACTAGACAGTAAGGTTTTTTTCTCCCATTGATCACATATCTTGATATGAAGTGGTAAATTTGTAATTTTTTTTCTCCATCTCTCTGCTGATTATTGCCCATGCATGGCTCATTTGCTATAATGTCCAGCAATTTCAAATGGTAAAACTCTTGACTTGGATATATTTTATTGCTGCAACAATGAGTCTGCTGCTGATACTTTGAAAAGGGAGATTTGTACAGAATATCACATTTTTCTATTGATGGCTATTCTGACACTCGCTCTGGCCTCACATGGATACTCCAAACTATTGCAGAGGTATACTTAGGTTTGATTTCCAAAAGATCAAACCCAGTTTGGTTTTAAAGAGTCAGCAGCACAGAATACAAAAAGCTTTTGTTATCACCTGCTCACAGTATTTTATTAGGTTTCCAGTTTTCTTTCTTGGATGTTACAAATATGTTATGTTCAGCTTAGCTCAACAGCTACTGATGCCTTCCATTCCCAAAGCACCACCATCAGCATCACCCACGAAATGCTAATATGAGTATTTTAATTGTGACTACAACTATATGTCTTTTGAAAGACCTGAGCTCAACACATCAGGCAAGAGGCAGCGGAGGATAACCAAGAAACATCACTTGGTCCCAAACTGCAGTCAGGGTTTTATCTTTTGCTCTAATAATAGCCTAAAACCACGACTGGAAACTGCAAAAAGTTATGTCAGCTCATGCATTTCTTTTATAATCCTGTGATGTACTTCTCTCTACATGCATCGTCTAAGGCGACCAAATCCCGGGCATGCAAACATCCCCTTTCTGTATGAACGAGGAAGCGATTGCAGCGTATAGTGCAGAGAGACAGCTTGCCATATGTCATAGCACCCAGCAGATATGAGGTGATGGTGTCAATACATCTTGCGTCTGCCCAGTGGAGGCTTACTCTACGTTACGCTAAAACATGAATTATATGAGTGGAACAACGCTGTGTTGGGCCGGGATGTAAATCAGAAGGGAGAGAAATTGCTGACAAGTTTTGCTATTAAAAGATAATTGTAATCAAGGTGCAAGACGAGCAATGAAGTGGTGATAGCAGATAGATAGACAGCTGCAAAAGATGGATTGTTTTAATTTGCACCAATTAAATTGAAGTTCACTGGATCATCTTCCTCAATCTTCATGAATACTTGATTTTCTGGCCGCTACAAAGCTATTAAAAAGAGTGATTGGATTCTAAGACTTGCTATACCATATTTTATTATATACAGTACTTTCATTAACCCTTTGTAATAATATGTTTTAAAGATGAAATAAAAGACATTTTACCAAGCACTATACAGTTTGTGTGTTATGCGCAGATTATTGTCTCGTCAATAATAGAACTTCATAAGCAAATTGCCAGGTGGCCAGTAAAAAAAATGTTTGTAATTCAGGTTCTTAAATATTAAATGAAATTCGGGTTCAGGTTTAAGATTCAGGTTCTTAAATGATAAAGATGACATTGCCAACAAAATTCATATTTACATATAGTCTTACTTCTTAGCAATGAGTGGGTTAGTTAGGGCTGTTAGGTTTGCCTTTCTTTGTTACTTAGCAACATATTGAACAAATTACAAATCTCATCAGCCGTTAAGAACGATGCTAGAGGGTAAACACAAGTGGTCATTACATTATCCTCCTTATGGTTATGCCACAGATGAGAACAACCTAATGTTGTACAGCCACAACCGCACGGGCACACACACTTACTGTATGCACATGTCTACATTTGCAGTTGTTCTTATTATTATGTTTTATGTTGAATGCATATGCTAACACATAAGCAACATGCTTAAAATCTCTTTTTTGTACTTGGACTGAACTTTCTTGGAACTTTTGAATAACTTTACTAGACACACTACTTTTTTCAAACGTCAATCTTTTTATTCCGGGTAAGCACATTGTACTAATTTCTCTTTTTTATGGTCAAATAAAAAAAGAGTCTAAACAAAGTAACCGATATGTGTGTATTTCCACATCTGTGTTGTTTCAGGGTTAATTAATGCTGATCCTTTCTTGTTGGTAATCTCCTGGTTTCTAAAGGTCACTGATCCTCATGTTTGTTTAAGTATGATGTATATGCCTTCAGTATGTTTTAGGCAACCTTAAAGGGAGATCACAGACGCTTTCGAGCAGAAATTTCATGTATTTAAGGAAAAGTTATTTGGTATTGGCAGATGCAAATTGATGTTGTAAATCACTGTTTCATACACAGGAAAAGCAGCGAGTGTGGTTGTAAGTGTGGCGAGGCATTTCAGCGGGGGCTGGGAGCAACGTTCCACAGTGTTTGCTTCTGAGCCAGACTCGCTCCGAGGCAGGGGTGATTAGTGCTTGTCGGTAATTTGGCAACCTTGACCATGTAACCTTGCTAAAGCTGGATTAACATTTTACCCCGGAAAAGCCAGAGATGCCTTAAAACATGTTCCATTTTTTTTCTGCTGCTCATTATAAGACAACAGAGACTATTCAAATTAGTGCCCATATTATGCTGCATGGGCACCCAAGGAGAAACTCTTATTAGACTTAAGTATGCTAAGTGTCAAAGAAATGTTGACATATCCATCTTATTGTTCACTGAAAACATCACTCACACATCATTTGAGAACATGTGAATCCCAGGGGTCAACACACATCTTTAACATACCGTATATTCAATAAACATTAGAGATGAGAAAGAAACTTGTATGAATCTGGAATTACCTTAGTTATTATGGAAAAAAGGTTAGCCTGCCATGTACGGTGCTCCCTGAGGCCACCGGGAGAATCCTGGGGTTTCCAATCTTGCTAAAGGAAACGTCAACCTGTAGCCAGGGGAAACGTGGAGTCAAACCACTGAGCTTCTCTTCTTTGGTTGTTAGGACTGTACAAAGACTGTTGGTTTTGGAAAATAATGCAATGACTTGCAGTTGATTTGAAACGTTTCTTCATTGTAAATAATAGAAAAACAACAGATCAAATGTTAAAATGAAGAAAGCTGATTTTTGTGGTCTGTTTTTTTGCGGCCAAACTGCAGATACAAACTTTGCCATTGGCTTCCCCAAAAAAGACACGGCGTGGATAACGGCGTGTGTTGCTCTGAAATCCCGTGCATATCATTAGCATTAACTGTCACAAATGAGTCAGTTTCTCATGTTGTGCACTTCCAACAGAGCGTCCCCCCTGTATTTACCCCCACACCAGCACAGATACTGGTTTTTGAACTGGTCCTCATACCAAGCTGTATTGTCCTTTTTTTTTAGCAAAGAAGATGCAGCGTCCATGATTTCCAAAAAGAATTTCGAATTATGACTTTAAATAAGCTTTGGCTCACTGCAAGTGTCAGCATTTGTTTATATGTATTTTATTTTTTTATTTTTTTTGCATGGTTGGGTTTTAATTGATTTATGGATTCACTGACACTGAGCCCATGCAGGCATTACTACAGAGATGTCTCTTTAAATACAGTTTTAAAATGACCATACAGTACCTGAAATTATATTTTATGACCAAATACAGTGTTTGCACCCAAAGACAGGGTTTGGACCTACTGTCCCATGAAAATCAGTAAACCATTTGATGAAATAGAACCACCCCCCTTGACAGAACAATGGCAGCTTCTGTTACCTCCAACGGAGCTAAAATGGCCCCAGTTTTACACTTATTTTGGCTCTAATTCAAGAGATTTAAAATGTTAGGTTGGGGCTAGGCAATAAATACAGATGTTAGGGTTAGTAAAAAAAAAGTTATGGTTTGCCTTAAGAACATGGTTTGCCCTATTTTCACATCACATAAAGGAAATACGGATTTCATGACAACAAAAACTGTCTTGAACTGGACTCGTTTCATGTGTTTTGTAACCTACCCAGCACTCCAACCTGCCTCCTGACAAACTTTAAAGGCCCCAAAAAGGACGTCATGTTGTCACGTTCACTACTGCTGCTGGTTGTCAACAAGCAGCAAGACGTATCAATTTGTCATTTTTCACTAAAGGTAGAAAAACAACGTACTCTTGTATTTCACAGGAGAAATACGTTTTCTACAATATGTTTATTGTTGCCTCTCAACCAACTTGTTAGAAAGAAGTTGCAGGCATCAAACTTTCAATGAGCCAACATTTGTCAGTGTAAAACATGTGATGTGTTGTCTTTATACAGTTTATAATGAAAAACAGGTTTCAAATGATTTGTAAATCATAGTTTACAGTACAACATCCCAGCTTTTACTGGATATGGGGTTTGTAATATTTAAAGGAATCAGCAGCAACAATCTCCTCAAAAAATTCAAGTCTATATCCAATAGACTTAGATAATTATTAGTTAAAAAAGCACAATTCTACACAAAATAATGTACACAATAATATGTTACATAATTACAAATTGACGCCATGGAAGCCAAATTTGCAGAAGCCAAACTTTTGACAAATATCTAAAGGATGTTTCCTCTTTAAGGGGACGTACTTTGTTGACCAATTATTATTGACAAATGACAATCTGGAGAGACATTATTAAATTACCAAAGACCCTGCCCCGCATACAAAATCTGACAGTGCCCCCTTAATGATTTCCACACAGTTCCATAAGTGAGCAGTTTCCCAACACACGTTTGTATTAATTGTTCTCCAATTTGCTTAAAGCCCTCTTTTTCATTACAGTACAAGGTTGTTTGTTAATTTCCGACTGCAGACCCTTTGTTTTTGTGACATTGCTGTATCTGAGGTAGGTGGTACATTGCCCTCTCACAAAAAGCTCAGGCTTGTTATTGAGCCCCTTTATCTTTACTGTAGCTAAGTTGTTAATTAGCTAGACCTTGAATTAGATTATTTGCATGTCTGAACAAGGGCTAAGGTATTAATGCTCCCTCAGGACAAACTGTAATAACCTCTTCGGTGGCTCCAAGATCCCTGTGGAGGGGGGTGCACGGACGCTAGCCCCTGGAAGGAGGGAAAAAGCGCAGCCATTTCATCCAATTAGCTGTGGATTATACTGCTCCTCTCCCTTTGAATCCTATTTGCTGTGATAAGGTGTTCTCCTACAGGGACAGAGCTGAGCTTTGCTATCAGGAAAAATGATTAATTCACAACCCAATATTAAAATGCACTGCCTTCCATTTCACACTGTCTGACATAGAAGGAAGAAACTGCTCAGAAATCAATACAGGCACTAAACAACCACACAGAGGAAGGAGAGCTTGGCCAAGTAAGAAAATAACCCTAAGAATCTCGCAAGCAAGCTGCATTTCATTCTACACACTTCCTCACATTATATTGCTCTCCGTGGTATGTTATGTCCTTGAATTATTCACATCTGCTAAACTGTGCAAATGGTTTTAAGACTAATGTGGCCCAATATCACGGTGGCCATTGTTATTGCATTGTACTGTACAATTTTCACAAATATTTATCTCTTTCTTCTGATCTTCCCAACGGCGTGTGTTTAATTTTACAATTGTATGCTTGTTGCACCTCTATGAATAACCAAAATGATCACATACAGAATAGGATGAGACATTTTTACAGGTTTCCATGTCTTCTCAGGTCTGTGCTGGAGAAAGGAGCAGACAATCCAGAGTCCAGATTTATATTTTCCAAGCCCTCCAACACCACGCAAATGATGTTTAAACACCCAGCACCTAGGGTTTAATTAAGTCCCTCTAATCGTGTTCCAATCAGAAGCTTGGACTGATGGGCTGGAATTCCTGATGTGCATTTCTGTCAGTCTTAATTGGATAATTGATTGCCAATTTGAACCTGGCCACACACTGCATACACAATAAAGCGTCTGGCCATGTTCCTTGAGGATTCATTTTCCATCCGAATAAAGATGCTGCTTCGATAGGCAGAACTCCAACTATTGGTCTTGCTGAAAAATAAGCCTTGGCTGCTGATGTAGTTTGAAAGTCCACTTATGAATGGCTTTGGAAATTTGTAGTGCATGAACACAGTTTTTCTTTATGTGAATGAATTTGTAATGTCTTCTGGGACTTTCCCTGCAGATACTGTAAACTCTTTCTTACTAATGATTTTGCATTTAATAATTTCACATATTAATTTGTTTACACTGTAAAAATGTGATTGTTGTTTACTTAAAAAACGTGGCTACAAAGTGACGTGTAATATACTTGAATGCAATGGAAATTTGAACAATTCTAAGTAATATAAAACTAAACTGTGTTGTGAAATAGCATATCAAATTATGAATCCATATAATTACTATATTTAGTAAATGTTAGTTCATTTAATAACAATATTTCTCTACATACTTAATAGCCAGAAAAATTTATTTGTGTGCTAAATAGGTGGATTTCCATTTAGCATCATTACAAGCAATTTTCTGTTGAAATACATAGCCATGCCACAACCATGGCGGTCGAGTGATAGAAATGTCATCGCTGCGCCCATTCACTCGCTCTAAATCCCCCCGACACTACAGGAAAGAGCAGTGGCTCCGCACATGGTCTCACACACATATCACAAACATTGTACTAGGAGGGTTGGAGGATAAAATCCGGATAATGTCGGGAACATCTCAGACATTTGCATTCTGACATACAGTATAACCCCTCCCGACAAAATCAGGAGAATTTTAGGACTCCAGTGCATGTCCGAAAGGGGCTTAAATCTGTTGGCAACACTTTAATCAGTCAGAAATTATGTGCCCCTTTCAAAAGTCATGGACATGGATATCTGTGGTAGAAATAGTCTTTATGTGTGAACTCTCCAGTTATTAAAAGTCTTGGCCATTCTTCAGGAAGGTCCCCAGCTTTAGATAAATGACACATAACTGTTCTGACAAACTCATGAAGCCGTGCCTGTTCAGCCCAGCTGTAAATGTTTCTGGAACACACCTGAGCTTTTTAATACAGGCAAGATCCGGTGAGGTCCCAGAAATCCCCGGAATGTATAATACATATCTGTAATGAACCAGGCAGAGATCAAAGTTCATTAAACTTCAAGAGTGTCAAGAGTGAGTGAAATAGATTAAGGTTTGTCTTTTTGCTTGCCACACTTTAAATCTACTCAATATAACCCTGACAAAACGTATTATATTTTTAAATTAATGAACAAATAATATATATTTAAATTAGTCTAGTTGCACTCTATTTGTTGTGTAAAATATAACCCTACTTTGACAGTAGGTCAAACGTTGACAGTAGGTCAAAGGTTACCCTTCCTGTTCTTTGACATAATGTAAACATAAGGCAACATATACAACGTTTTGCACCAATCTCATATAGTTTTAATTTTTAGCAACTTTAACAAGCAAATGTGCACTGATGACCTTTGTTGACAGTGGTGGCCCATTTGTGTTAGATTATATTGTAAATGAAGCAGACTACATCTTATCACATTTTAATATGACATTTACAATAACATTACTAAATATATTTTAAGGTTATTCATAGTTTGGAGAAAGCACTGTTGTAATAGGGAAATATTCATTGCAGGGCTTCTTTATTTCAGCACATTGCATCATGCAGGTGTTTCTATTTTTTTTTCAGAGTGTTTTGTTGTTGTATTTGTGTATTTTGTTTACACAGCAATAGCTTCAAAACAATCGAAAGGTGATGCTGAAAGGGCGAAAAGGTGATAAAGAAAGACAGTGAGCATATTAATATTTATTAAGTAAAACCCTGTACAGTATATGAGATGGCTGTGAGGGGCTTCAGAGATACAGACACACTATATCTTATCCTGACAATAAATTCTCCAGGCAGGTTATACTTCATATGATACTTGATATTATTTTTTACTGCATATTTATTGTATGTCTGGAGGATAAGCATACGTATACTCCAGCTGAGCATATACATAATCAAACAGAATCAAACAGTTATTTGAGTTAAGAAATCGAGAAACATGTTAATCACTTAATTTTACTTAAAGAAAAACTTCCAATAATACGTCCTTTGTTTTATCATTTGTACTGTATGTTATCATGGATAAATGTTTCATAAAATATTTAATAAAACAATATTATTAGTATATGAACAAATCTGCCAAAAGAGGTGTCATGAAACGGTAAAATCCTCCCCAAAGAGTTATTTTTATAGTCAATATCTTTTGTTTTCCATACGAAATGAGGCTATAGTGGGAATTCAACAATGTGCAAGGTATTGATAATTGCTAAAGTGTTGCAAAATTACACAGACGAGAAGCTGTGAAAACCAACAATGTGAAATAACATTTAGGAGTCACACCACAGAATGATAACAAGCTATGATAATGGTGAACAGATTTCCAAATATCTTTATGTAGTTACGCACATTTTCCTTGTCAGAGAAAATTTCTTTGGAGAACGTGAACCACAATGGCTTGATGGGAACCAGATTTGAGTGGGGAGCTGATCTCCTCTGATCTCACTCATCAGTGACCACATTGTTGTCTTCTGAGACAACGCTGCATTTGGTTCCATTTAACCTTCCCTGCTGAAGTGTGTGTTTGATGCTGTCCCTAGCCAAGTAAGTGTCACCACAACACACATCAATTTAATAATTTGTAAGAATAACATTTTCTCAGCTTTTACTGCAGAACAAAATTTTTCAACTTAAAAGTGTCAAAATGTTTAGACACGCTAAAGCAAAAGATTCTTAAGGTCTAAATTAGTGACACAACTGCCTGTGTGAGTCCCTCTCCGGTCGGGCCGGCACTGAGTTATTCTAGTCGTTCATATGCTGTATATTTTCTGCACTGTTTTCTCCGAAGAAATTCGTTTTTCTTCCTCTAAATAAGAATTCTTCCAAGGAGCCAAATGGTAAAGGGAGAATTCTCCTATTATAAATGGCCTTTCTCAGCCCTGTAACCTGGCTACAAGTTTTAGCACTAAAGTGCAACCCTTGGTGGGATTAGATATTTTGGCCACCATTTGTACAGAGTGAAGTTTCTTTGGAGTCTCCTTGAGACAAGTGACCAGTGCAGGGCAAAGTGAAGGCCTTATCAGTCACCCCACAATAGTGCCACCCCATGAATTATATTAGGGACGGATGTGGCTCTGCAAGCCTCTGCATTGTGGACCATCTGGGTGACAATAAACATGTCGCCACATGGTTTCCTCCATCATTCAAGTCTAGATAGCAGATCTGGACCTTAACTATAGCTCACTATCTCCTGGATCTCGGCGTGACCTGTTAGAGAGATGGAGGTGAGGCTCAAGGATATCTCTCAGAGAGTCTGCTCCAACACCAGGAGGTTATTATAGCCATGCTAGAGGGAGGCAGTTCGTCTGTCTGGTGTGCTGCTCTGTCACACGCAGAAGGGGAGATAGCGGAAGGGAAATGTGGAAACAGCAACGCATGCAAATGGGGTTAGATGTAAAGTAGGAAAGAAAAAAGGCTCGTGGTTGTGAGTGGTCCTGCTGACACAAAACGATTGAGATCAATTATTATAAGTTATTAATGTTTGGATGGTTTGCGCACAATCAGTTAGATAAACAAAGGGCCTGTAACTAAGGGTCAACAGAAACTAACTGTGAAGATGACTATGACACACATGCCACCCTAGAAGCGGTCAACAACGCGCGTTGCTGGTCACGACAACGTAATAACTTTTGTCCGATAGAAATCGTATAAAGGTGAGTAAAGGTGAGTGGAGCTTGTATGATGCAATGGAAAAGCACTAGAAGAACTTATGACTGTCTTGTTTCCTGCTGGTAATGTAGATTCTCCTGCTGCCAGCTGCAGACTGAGCCAAAGCAGTAAAGTTCTAAAATAAAAATGTGCAACACGAAGGGAAAGAAGGTTCTCATTGGTTTAGTGCTAAAAACATATATTTTTAATTTACATTGTGTCATTGACTATAAAATAATTTCACTGATTAAAATTTAAACAGCTATTGACCAGGTCTGTGATGGATTGAAGGTATTTTTTCATGATTTTGGTCCTAGGTGCATTTAATGTTGTCCAAATATTTAGTGTGAATCCTTATTTCATTTTTTGCTACCGGTCGCTCAAAAAGGGACTTTTCTTGCATGGTTAAATAGAAACTTTAGTGTCGTAAGTTTTAGCAGCACTTAATCCACCTGCTTTAGAAAATGGGTTACTAAAGCTAGTCATTGAGCTGCTGTTGTTACTGATAGCAAACCATACAAATTAATCATTTACAAGCAAAAGGATTCATGGGGCTAAAAAACACGAGGTTACACAAATTGGGCACGAGGAAAAATTGCTTAATTTGACTTAACATGCTAATACCTCGATGATGAAACCTGAAGTGAGACTCAAATGAAGCGTGTTGAGGGTTGGCAACAAAAGCGGCAAAAATCAATGAGAAAGTGAAAAGTGAGGCATAAACAATGGCATTTAATACAATTTCATAAAAGCACTTATAGCATATGACAAGGGCTCACATGTGATCACTGTAAGTGGAGACGAGGATGGGGGCTGCAGTGTCGTCGTCACAATGCCAAAACACTTCTCCGTGACACGTCCCCTGCTTCTTTTCATTAATCCCCTAAGCTACATTCATTAACGGTCACTCCCTCCATTCAGCGAGCCTGAACACGCAAGGAAACTCACACTAGCCATCACAAAAAATAACCTGCTGCTGCAATTCAATTGCACAATTTGTTATAGCTTTCCAATCGTAATACTTCCATTTTAATTAATTAGCAAACACGGCTAATATATTATTGTGAGATTCAAATGGAAAAGCATATTATGCGTGGCTTGGATCCAGGTCAAATCAGAACAAGCACATTTAGACAAGTTGGAAAAGCACTAGCGAAGAAAGACATGTCGATGTATTTCACCAGGCAAACTGTGAAACTCGGCTATGGCAACTGACACTGAAGGACAGTTGTGTAAGGATGGCAGTCAGAGGGGAGAGGTACACGAGAAGATGATAAATACAAGAGATTTACAGGTCCTGGGAGTGTCAGATATACTGTGGAAATAGTGCTGGGTGTGCTGTTATCTAGATGGGCCAGTTAGTGGCTTTTGGAGGATCCCCTGTTCAGAATAGGTCTGGAGTTTCGGAGGGCAGCCTTTATGGCTCACCAGTGCACTGACCACAGCCCATTAACTCAAAGAGCCTCCACAGGAGCACTGGAGCAGGGAAAGGGGCCGTGACCTGCCCGAGACCATCTTATTACTTTAACACATTATGTCTCCCACTGCGATCTTTTTATTTAAGTGACTTCAGCAGAACACATCATCTCGGGCCAAGTCGGGGACAGACATGGGCTTCTAGACAAGAGGCAAAAGGAGGGGTCAAATGATTTATTGGAAATGTCTCATACTGGGTGTTACAGAAAGGGAGTGCAAGGATGGACAGTTAGCAAAAGTGTGGGGGGAAACAGTTAGCGATAAACCTGACCATGGAGGGAGCAGTTTATGGCACGGAGAGGCCAAACTGACCCCAGAACAGCTCCTGGGAGGATTCTCAGGTTCTTACTGATGAGCTTTTGCAGCCCCCCGATGACCACATGGCTCAGACAGTAAGGAGTGAGTGGGGGGGGTGGGTTGGGGCTGGTGGACTGGGGGTCACGGGTTGTGATTTATTTTACCACCACGTCACTCTTTATGGACCACACCTCTAGAAATGGTGTCAAATGTTACGGTCCTCAGGAGGAAGACCAGCACATTTTGCCGAAGTGTAACAACGCGGCAGACAGAGTCACTAATGTGGGCGCCTCCAATTTGTATGTTTGCATCAGCCAGAGTTCAAAGTTAAGGTCAGCTGACACAGTGTGTCAGCGAAGCATCAGAGAGGTCAAAGGTGAAATCACAGGGCCACATTTCAAGCTTGAGACCTTGAGAAGAGCAGCAAAGTTTTTTTTGATGCTGACAAGAGAGAATATCTCCGATTCCTCAGCCCTGCATTTATGGGATGTACATCCTCATTTTTCAACTGCACATCTCATGATTTACCTTCAGTGCTAAAAATTACAAAGTAAAGTATGTCTAACTTTGATGCAGGAGATAAGAGTTTAATCGCTGCCTCTTTATTCAGCATAGCCATCATTTCATAACCTAATCAATGGCTTTTAGTTGGCTAATGAACAGTAACAATACCTTTGGATAAAATGAGAGAAAATATAATATAGAGTTAAACACAAAAGAATCGTTTCTAAAAATAGACTGCAAATAAAACTGTAGGCGGTGTCTAGAAAACAAGAAATTAAAAAAACTGGATGTAAAATTAAAATTGTCCAGAAACCTTTTGCAAAACCACAGAGGGCTACAAGTAATTATTATTTTGATTATGGACTGGTGTGCTTTTTTTATTATTAATATTGATTAGTTAGTGTTCATAAAATGTCTTGTTTTAGTCCATATCATGTCCATATGTTTAGTTTCAACTCTATCTCCTAAAAATGATTCCTATGAAACTAAATGGCAAAAATTACTACATTTTTGTTGTTTAGTGTAATTAGTAGATGAGTTTGTTCTCATCCATTGTATTTTTTGACAGAAGCAAGCTCTAGTTTATTAACGTAACGTAACTTGCAGCGACAGGGTGGCAGACTGTGATACCAAAGAGCCGAGTTTGGTTTAGGCAGCAAAAGCATCATGGTTAAGCTTAGAGCAAGGTTTGCTTAAAAGCAAATAAACACAAATAAATAGAAGAAACAAAATTATCACAATAAACGTTTACTGAATATTTAAAATTGTTATACAAAAACACAACTAAAACAATTCATTAGCAAATATCAACCATATGTATGTGTCAACCAAAACACCTCCAGAATAGTCCCATAGTGTATCAACATTCTTAATATTTTATTAGGATATGATATTGTTGAAATCAGTATATGTTACAAGTATGAGATAAAGCCTGATACTGTCCAGGAACAACCTGACCCCTCATGAGCCCAAATGCTTCGTCTTTTCTCCGAGGCTCAGTTCCAGTCAGAAGGTGTTTTTATGAAGTCACATGATCACCTGCTTTCATTAACCTGATTGGACTGTACCAAGTAGTTCAGGGGGGAGGGGGGATTTATTTTGGGTTCGGTTGGTTTATTCACTTTAAACTTTAAATTTTAGTAATTTACGTTTTGGGTTGTAACATGGTGAAACGCTGGTGTTTGTGTTACAGGTTAATATGATGGTACTTTGTTATATTTTAACTATATAATGTAGATAATTATTTCACAACTGTCATAGCACTAAAGTAGTTACATGGTAGGGAGGAGGTGACCTCTGTGTCTGCGATATTATCCAGCACATTTGTAAGTAAATACTGTGTTTTTGATTCCACTATGTGCACTTGAAGTCTTCAGTAAATGGAAACAGAGTTCTGTCTCTCATACTGCTCAGTCTGACACTCCTGGAGTACATACTTGAACCTAGACTTGCAGGAAATATTTACCTTTTTCTTTTTAGAAATCCTACAGGGCCACTCGGGTTCATGACATGGGTCACGGACATTCCACCGCAGCTGATTTATTCCAACCTATTAGGATTTACAGAGAAAAATCTGCAATCCTCCCTTTTTCAGAGGCTGTCCCCACTTTTCACCCAGACGTCCCCGACAACCCACACATCAAAACTACCATTACGTTCTTGTTAGTTCACGCTGTCGATTAGAGAAGGGCAACATAGATTCATGCCATGGGCTAAATGTGTTTATTCTAATTCCTCCCCCGTCTCCCCTTTGTCAGAGACAGACACCCCCCAACATACAACATCTGAACAGCTTACATCAGAAGGACTCAATCCTTCAGGAAGTGGAAGTAACCGATTAGATTATGTCATTGCCACAATCTGTTACGAAAAATAAACACTGGGCCTTTTCATTAACCTAATGAAGACGAAGCACGTTGATGAGCTCTTAAGTCAATTAACGATATTTAAAAACAGGCGGTGCAGCCCCAAGGTAAATTAGCATGCAGAGAGTGAGGAGGACCCAGGTTCAAACAAATTGTGCGTGGAACCCTCTGGTTCAAGCCGCTTGACTCTCTCTCCTCTAATATACACCCCTCCTCTTCTGCTCAAACAAGCTTTCATTAGCCATAATTAACTGCATGCTTTCTGTCTTTGCAATACCAAGAGAGTTCAAGTTGAAAGTGAGGGTAGGGATGCGGAGGAGAAATGCCACAGTGTGTGCTGTGATTGGAGAGTGATGCAGCTCAAGAACAGGAGCGGAGCACAGTCGAAATAACACACATCTTGTCTGCTTGTTTTGCTTTCATGGCTCCTTCCTTTGCTCTCTCGCTCTCTTCACAGTAAACTTATTTGAAATTCTCCTGGGTTTTAAACCTCTCTCTCTCTCTCTCTCTCTCTCTCTCTCTCTCTCTCTCCCTCACACACACTCATTTGGTCTCTTGGCTGCAACAAGGTCTGAAAAGATTGCAGCTCATTTTGACCCACAGTGGATGGAGGCCTCATTTAGTGGATGCTGGCAACTCAATCAGCCTGCCTCACACTGATGAGTGAATGACTACTTTCAGAGCACCGGTCAATATGTGTCTGCTGTGATAGAATGTCAGCACCCATGCCCTGTGTTCTTCTGACCCAATGTTATGGCTTTTTTATTTTGTCTAATCAATGATATATGAAACAACACAGACACATTGCAGCAACAGATCTTCTGTTTTCTCTACACATGCCCATGCTTGGTGCCATTCCCGAGCAATTCAGGTTTAAATAAGCAGGTAGTTTCAGTTTTTTTTAGCTTTTCTCCGAGCTTTCTGGATTCAGGCAGAATTCAATATACTATAGATAGAAAACAATAAAACAATCTACCACCGTTCTTTCAATGGATTTCACGCGCTAGTTTCAGATGGTTGTGCAACCACTGAGTCATCTTGAACAATATTTGCTAATCTTGAAAAAAAAAAAATTCAACTATTGCAGTGCCATCATTTTAAAGCCCTAACTAAGACCCGCGTTGCTATGCCATGTTGCACCCAGCGCAAAACAGTGTGTAGATATTCTCCTCTCAGGTTTGTTTATTCTGTTTCCTGTGCTGTGAGTAAAGAGCAGCCTATATTTTGAGGCTGGTCAGATGCGGCGCGCTCACTGTCCCCAGTGTCCTTTATTTCACACAGCCCGCTGCACATGCTCTGCAGTCTGCCGACCTCTTGACCCGCCTGTCACTGTGATGGCCTCTCTTATCTGGAAGTAGTTATTTCATATAGATGGTCTCCTTCACTGCTGCTCTTTTATTGAAAATAATCATTACAAAGATTACCCCAGGAGGAGTTTGTTCTTTCCAGCAATATTTTACGTTATCTACTGTGTACACCTTTATAAATTCATTAACCATAAGCCATCAACGCAAGCGAATTCCCGTGTGCTACTGCTTGTCCACTAACTGTACTTCTTGTGATTTTGTTTGATCAGAAATTCTTTTTCCCATCTCTCAACAGTCAGATTTCACACAATTATATAATACATTCCCTGACTAATTTATGTATCTGTCTACATCTACCATTGTCATCTTTTAAATATTGTCTTACTCTATAACTAACAGTTTTCAATGTAGCGAGGTAACATACACGCGTCTTTGTCATTGGACATCGTTCATTTTTCTCTTTTGCAACATTATACTAACTGCACCTAGGTTTAATAAACATTTCTTTTGTAGAAAATAAATAAATAAATGAACCCTACAGAAAACAGGAAATTACATCATGCCACCTTAGCTGTGGGGCACGCAGGCGCCATCTTGTGATCTCTACGGTCTCTTTAGCTACAGTGATTAAAATGAGCTACTGGCTCGTTTAGTTAAAACACTGTTTCATTTGCAAACTGATGAATTTGAACATGAAACTAAAGAAGTGAAGATTAAAATAGGAGAAATTCAGTAACAATAGGAAGCAACTGTATTCAGAATAGCTAACATAAATTAAATGATAAATACACAAATGATTTTACAGAAAGGCAGCACTCCTACTACTACTATTCAGAATTATTACAAAAGGTCAAATAAAGACTCCAGCTCACCAACTGAAAGGCTGAGGAGGTCTCACAAGATGCTGTCCCCAATAGTTAACGTGGCATTACTATGTGAAAGCAGCTTATTCCATAGTTATATTTTACTGTTAAGCAAAAACTCTGGTCGTGTAAAACTGAAATATTATTTCATCAAACGCCATGAAGGGATGTTTATGTTCAAGTAAAAAAAGAGAGGAGCAATGTGAGTTTGTTTTAGAGCAACATAGTGTGTGTAGGGAGGGCATCAGCGTGGAATATTTGGGTCTACAGAACACTGGACACTAAAAATAGAGTTTTCTGGAATGTCATTCTTTCTTGTAACCATGACCACCATTTACCTCAGCTTCCTCTAAGCCTTTACCACAGCCTGTAAAAAAATGGTTATCAACTTATTTTGTTTTTCAGCAGTCATTTTTAACAGTTAATGTGTGGAATATCACACCTCTAGGAAGGGAGCTAATTCAGGAAATGCTTAAAATCAGAGGGCAGGGACAAACAAATCGGCTATACAGTAATACGTACATTATTATTTTTATTTGGCTGCAGAAAAAAACATCTTTAAGGATAATAATGCACTAGGTGAAATGATACGTCCTAGTTAAAAATGTAGAGGGTGCATTTATTTATATGTATCAAAACAATAAAAGATAAAAAGCACAGCCAACAGTGCCGGCAGGTTTACTCTGCTCTGCGAGTCGCCAAGTGTGGAAAACAATATATACAAATCCTTTTCATTCACATACTATTTCTTACTAACTTACATCATACATTGAGACAATGTCTTAACATTCAACTAAGCATTGAAGCTTCTCAAAAGCTGTGACATCTAATATCATTTATTCAAATCTTTTTGCCATTTTGGCTGCATTACCTCACAGTAATGTAGTGTTGATAAAAATTAAAGAACTTATCTGAATAAATCAAAACACTGTATTTGCTTTAAAAGTTGGTGATCCATAAATGTATGCAATTTGTGCTTTATAGGCCTAAAATATTTAAAACAAAATTATGGTTGCACTGTAAAAAATGTCAAATCTATTTCAATAGCTGTTACTTTAGCTATCTTACCTTACAAAATCACAGCAATAATGTTTGCTACACATTAAGCTGACAAATGCATTACAGCATTTATAGCTGTAAATACAAAAAAATGCCTCTCAAACAATGAGCAATAAGACCCAGATTATGTCAATTTCTTGCTATCCCCAGTGGAGTTATTAGAATATAACTGAATACATTTTTTATATTGGCCATTAAATAACAGCCTTAAAATGATCTTAGGCAAAGGTGGAAATGACACAAATGTAGTTCAGATATTTTCCCCAGTCTGATTCATCTTGTAGACCTTTAAGTTTAATTGGGTGTTAGTAGTGCCCACGAAGCAATGATATCTACAGACATGAGGGATAAATCAGAAGCACAAGTCAAAGGTCAGAGACCTGCATGAGAGAGACATATGTACAGGAAGAGAGCAGAGGACCAGCGAAACTGGCCTCAATGTCAAAATCCTCGGCTTACAACAGCACTGGACTTCAGTCCACTATAGGCTGTAGACTAATGTGTGCATGAAAACTACTCTTTGTATATTACATATAAAACTGCATATATTTTATGTAGATCGTTCTTCTTTGTGAGACATACCTGTGTCCTGCCTTCTTTGACTGTATCCTTTACTGTATCTATCAGTTGATGCATTCAGCAGGTTTCAATTTATTTCCAATCAAGCTTTATCTAATATTCTCCCGACAGGCAATTAAATATTCAAGCTACCCTGAAAAGCCATTGCTCACTTTTCACCCTCTCAGTCTTAATTTAAGGATGTTATTTAATTAAAAGCGCTTGTTGATAACTTTAAGGTAATTTGCAAGCAAATTTGATTACCATACCTTGAATTTGCTATTACCAATGTTCCACCTTTTTTTGTTTGTTTGTTCAAGCTTTATTAATTAATTTGTAAAGAATCTGAGTGTATCACTGCAAAACAACTGCAATGCAAAGTTAGAAAGTGGTCTCTTTAAGACAGCACTGATGTCCCATGTACATCATTTCAATTGTCAGCATTAAAATAAATATCACTGGCCTGACTAGGTGCACTACCTCAATGGGTTTATGTCCAACCATGCACAACAGGAATCCTCTCCCCACAAGATAGAGCTTTGAAATGGCAGCAAATAATGGCAAACGGTGAATTTGTCATTACGAGTTATAATGAGATTCTCCTGGTGAGAGGTTTTGTTTGGTGGTGTGAGGAGCTGCTCCATTTTAAAGCCTCATAAACAAAATGCCACAATGCGCTTTTGTCTTCCTAAAGCATCAGCTGCTCTCTCTTTTATTCTATACATCATTCCAACTTGTTTATTTAGAGAATAATTGTGTCCTTGTCTTTCCTCTCAGGAATAAAATAATGTGTCTGCAATTAAATTAACAATACGTCTAGAGTTGGGTTGGATTCATATGGAGTAATCATTGAATGTTAGACCTTGTTCAACTCCTGGTTTTCTTCAAAATTACACTCTTACAAAATGGCCTGTTTTTTCACCCCCACCCCAATTAAATCAGATATCAGTGAAGTGGTACAAATGTCCATTTGGGGAATGTTGCTAAAAACAGAGCTACACCACATAGATGACACTGTCCAGTGCTCGAAAAATGATCCTATAGATCATTTGTCCCAGCAGGTTCACGACCTCTGTGTCCCTTACAGAGCTTGACAGAGTCAAAAGGAACCCAGCTCCACTACATAGGAAAGTGTATGGAGAAATCCCTGGTTGTGCTGCTGATGACAGCCAGTGAGGGCCAATCACGCTAACCTTGAACTGATGATTACCTGGAAAAAACATTAGTTACCAGGACTGCCATTATAACATTCATTATTGTGAGTTTTTTGTTATAACCACAAGGCAACATTACAGGAGACGCTCTTAGACGGTAGGGACAACAACAAACTGTACATGTCCATCGTGACTGGAGAACTTCTTTAAGCGGCCTTACTATTCAAAGCCTTAATCACTTAACTTCTTTGATTTTCATGCAGTGCTTCATTCAACTGTGATGTTAATGTGGACCAGGGGCGTGCAGGGCCTACAGCTAATGTGAATTAAATGCCTGGAAGGGCCTTGATCAGTATGTGCTGGAGGTGTTCGCATGAAGTAGAAGAGGAAAAAAACACATGGAAAACAAACCACCCTGAGTGCTGCACGCTCTTCGCCTATTTAGGGCAGCCATGTCCAGCAGTGGATTTGAATATGCATGACTATCTCAGCTACCCTTGCAGCACAACTGTGTCCAGACACCAGCCCCTTTTCAAAGAAAGACTACACTTGCATCTCATTTGAATATGTTACCAGCCCTGTCATACACAATAAATACATGTCTGTGAAAAATATTCACTGGGCAAATCCAAGTGATGCTTAGTTCTTAGAGCAAAACAGTGGACGATTGCCGTTAAGTGTAATTTGATTTCTGAGAGATTAGTTTTTAGCTACAGTCATTTTTGAAAGCCTTCTGTTTGGGATTTTCAAACCTACAGTTTGTTTGCTGCGGTCCCAAGCAGTGGTTTGAATAAACACTATGAAACATGGAACTGCAATGTTGGTATTTGTTTAGAACCATGGTGCTAATCTTCCCTTAAACCAAGTAAAAATAGTTGTTTAGTTGAAACATGATCTTTTTGGGACATATAGAAATTAAATTACACACCCCCACAATCAAACTACCCCATAGTTTGACTGAGCATTGGTGCAATTACTTTGGATGCACCTGAGTTTCAGACCTGCCCCAACAAACCGCACTAAGGCGGAAAACAAACCAGAGTTTGAAGCCAAGTGTTATTAATTTCTCTAAAATATTGCCGCTTTCTCTTTTTTGTATGCGTATGTCAAGTTTACTGAGGTCACCCTTTGATTATATCAGTATCAGCCAGTGCATCAAATCTTTCTTGAACATTAGGTGCGTATGAATTTAGATAAACCGCGCCTGCACACTGTGCCTCAGAGCCACTGGGTTTCTGCAAAGAATGTGCCTCCATTGCAAGCAACAAGTACTCGTATAACACACTACTTGTAAGCCAGGGAGCAGGAGACCTCCAGTTTACATCTTGGAGACTTGGAAGGTGGCGACATAGTGAATTGAAGCTATCTTCCTCGGTCCCTTTGCTAGATTGGCTAATTAAATACTAAGGAAGGAATAAAATCTTAATGAGAAACACAAGCTTGTTGTGGTGTTTGGCACTGACCAGCTCCCTCTTATTAGCTGTACTTGTCCATATGTGCTTGGGTGAAGTGCCCATTAGAGCCTTCCCTAATGGATCTTCATCTATGGCACTGAGATATTGGTGGAACGTACATTTCAGCAATTTCCGAACTTGGCAGAAGAGCAGAAGTTTCTATGAAATTTCTTAGCCACAGTAAATATTTTATGCAAATTAAAATTAAATTCTTTGCTTAGTTTAAGCAATTTCTCCTGTAAGTAGTGTATCTGTGAAGGAGATTACAACATTTGCTGGTTTGTTTATAATTTAATTTTTTATGTTGTGGCTGGCGGTGGGGAAAGACAGAACACCTGTGAGTGTTTATAATGTCCCATCTCCCTCACAGCTGCTCCTTTTCAAAACACCTCACTGGTGCAATAATTTCATAAAATTTCATGATTTACCATCTGGTAGACTGAGCTATAAGCACATGCAATAAGCATTTGTATGGCGCCGGTCCCAGAAAGGTACAATAACTGTATATTTTAACTTAATGGCTTTTTGGGGCATGCAAATTTCCACCGAGCAGATTGCCGAGATGCTACAATGTAAGTCTGGTCCCGTCTGTCTGCCACTGTGTCTCCCTCCCTCTCTCCCTCACGTTCGCCTCCATACAGTACATGGCTCCCTGATCATGTGCTATAAAGCATCCGCACACAGCAGCCCTCTATTGCTTCTGTCTTTGACTGTGAAGCAAGCAGCCCATGTCAAAATGCAGATATCAAACTCTGGAGAATGAGGGACACAGTAGGAGGTACAAGCAGATTATTTTCCTTTTAGCATCTAATGTCTCTGCATTTGGGTAATTAAAATGATTACTACAACAATTACACCAAGTAATTAGAAACTAATTACACTGGCATTTTTTGTGATTACAGGAGCAGATGAAAATAGTGTTCAAAATTAAATTCATTGCATATTCATGGAAATGAAATTAAATAGCACTGGGTGGATGAGATAATAGAAGCTCGGAGAATGTTATTCTGAGGGGTTTGGGAGCCGTCTGTGGCTAATGCTCTGAACAGGCATTTTGGTAAATCAGTGATAATCTTTTAATGGCCTTAAAAGAAGTTCATATTTAGAATATTGTCAAATGCACTATAGGGTGTGATGTTTCGCTTTCTTTTTATGCCTCCTCTCTGCGACTGTGGGAATGATTAAACCGTTCGGCTGTACAACACAATAGAAAACATTTAATCATTATCTTCTCAAATGAAGGAAGAAGCAAGACTCTTTATGCCTTCTTTATGTTGCTTCACGCACAATGATTAAATTAAATATCCATTCCTGGATTCATTTTTTTTCCTTTGCATCATCTTCTTTCTCTGCAAGCCCCTTCCTGTCTTTCTCCCTCTCCCCCCTCCTCTACCTCCCATCTATCGACAATAGTCAGGGCTTTAGCTGCTGCCATGATCGTGTAATGAGATTCTTCAGATTAAATAGATTTCCTGTTAAACTTGGGGCTTGGTAGATAGGGTGTCAGGAATGAATGGTTATTAACATTTAAATATATCACAGAATAAGAGAGAGCGGGGTGTAAGTGAGTGAGAGGAGACGAGAGAAAGAACGAGAGACAGAGAGGGATGGGGAAAAAGAACAACAATATGAATTTTTCATTGTTATCGAGTATGGATTTTCCTCTTCACCACATTTCTGTAGGACCTGATGAAACCAAAGTAATTAGAGAGACACAAGTGGGGCACCTAAGAGCCATTACAGCAACGAGAGCTCATTGTTTATGGAGTAAAGCCAATACAGCTTGACTGGTTCGAAAAGTAAAAAGTCTATTCTTGTTTTATCTGCTATCCCATGCCTGTGCTGTAGATTATTACACAATATTAACAAAGCAAATTCATCTTACAGGCTTGGTGGTAGAAGGACTCAACGTGGAATTGATGGTCTTGCGATCTATCACCAGCTTTTCAGCTTTTATTCATATTTCACTGTTGCACAAAGAGAAAATGAACTTAGAGACGAGAGTGAGAGCGACTGCATTTCAGTATCAAAACCTGAGTATGATGGAGAATGACAGCATTTGTCTTTGTCAATGCCATACTGGGATACTAATAGACATTATTACAGCTATACAGAGCAGGGATAAAATCGAGCAGTGCCACTGCAGGTTGTAGGTCATTAAACAGTATGTCAATCACCAGCGCTATCATGGGCACTGTAAGGGCCGACTGTCTGATGGAAGGTTATCCTCTGACGCTCTGTGAGCAACGATCAGGCTATTTGCTGCATGATAATGAACGTAGTGTTTCCAACAGTTAATATGGAAAACTCATTTATGTTCACTTGATTTAGGCATTGTTTGGCATTGATTAGGAATTAATTTTTCATTTTTTCATTTTTTTTTGTTTATTTATATGTTTAATTTTCTTCTGTCTTTTGAGGTAAAATGAACGTCCGTAATGCTGCACATTGTCTCATTTATTGAAAATCCAGGCCATTCTCCTTCCTGAGGTTTCAAGCAGTGCTGCTTGGTCCAGTCTCTTTCTTACACGTTGAAGCTTAGGGTATCCCTATTTACTGTAGTACAGTAGAAACCCTGGCATCTCAATATTTGATGCTTAAAGCTATAAGGTAAAATATAAAGTTAAAAAGTTTTGGTGCCTAAGCCGAACCAATGTTGTAGCCTAATGCAACTTTATCCTGAAGTTCTTTTCCCTAATGCAGTTTTTGTGTATCTATAAAGTTGTTGCTATACAGTATGTACATATATATATTATTTCTCTTTTTGTATTTTTTTTTTCTGTGGACTACTATGGTTCACTTGGGGGCTTATTTCTGCACACAAGTGAACATTTAGGTAAACGCTGTTCTTATACAGTACAATACTTCAGCCCTAACAGACGGGTTTTTCGTAAAGCCGGCACATCATGCAAGCAGACAGGTATGCTATTTACATAACACTCCTACTCGCCGCTGAGCAGTCGCTGTAAGAAAATGTCACATATCTGCCTTCACTTGAAGTCAGACAGTCTCAACTGACACCCATCAAAATTTAGTCCAGTCTGTGATGCGTCCGCGTCCACCGATGCTGTAAACCTGCGTAAAGATCACATTTGTTTGTTGGTTACATAAGCTGTAATTCACCATTACGTGCAGATCCTCAATCCCTGTAGCAGAATGTGTAAAAACAATGTCAGTTGCAAAGTTAACTCATTCCTTGCACCCAATATGCAGAATCGTTTTATGTAAGTCCCCTGACAGCATGAAGACAAACACAGAATTAACCGTCAAACCAAACCAGAACATGCAATATGCTTTACAAGCCCAGTCAGATCAATATATTTAACATATGATCTTTGTGTATGTTATGCAGGCTGTATGTGGGTTTTATTTTACATTGTGAAATGTGTTTTCTGATATTGTAAAGTGTGAAAGGGTCCTTGTTAAAGTCCCTTGTTTGTTTTTCTGATGGGACTAATGATGACAAAGGTGCAGAATTCAGCTGTTCTGTGTTTCTGAGCCGCAGACTGTTGTCAGAATCTCTTGAATTATCAAACAAATAAGACAGCAGAGCGGGCTTGCTTTCCCTGGAGTTCAGCACACTACAAGTCATCCTTCATGCTGGGCCAGCCTGGCTCCGTGAATGTGGAAGCAGGTGTGGTGGCAGGCCAGTGGAAGGCCCCTCTCCGACTTTGCCTTCCACTGCTGCCCACTTGTTAATGACTGGGCTGTGGGAAGCTGGTCCTCTGTGTACACTGTTATAAAGCACTCAAAGCCTCCAGGATGGCAGCAAGCTCACTCTGTGGCCCTGGGGCACTCTGCGGAGAATAAGACACACCTCATGCTTTGTTTTCCTGCTCCACAGGCTCCCACATCAGAAGGGAGCCAGAGCATAAAAGGAGCAGTGTCTCAGTTCTTTCTATTTAAGGTATACCTCTGCCTACGCAAGTAAAAAAAAAAAAAGAAATCGCTTCATGCACCATTTCTGCTGTGTGAAAGGATATTTTTAAAAATGATACTTTACTAGAAGTATCAAAAATTAAAGAATTAAACATTAACTGCTCTCTGAAATACAGGGTTTAAATCGCCAGCGATAGTTTCTCTAATCAAAGTTACCCTTTGTTATCTCTTAACTATAAGGGAATACTACCAGTTTTACAATAACGGGAAACTCAAACAACCTCTTAGTTTAGCATCAAATAAATATAAGAAACAGAAAAATTACTAGGCTGATTAACAAATTCCGCCTGCGTCAGCACCCCTGAATCTCACTGATAAATATATATATATTTATATAATAACAGAAGGTGTAAAATGTGTTTCTTTCTTGTCTCCACTAAATATCTGCCTGATCTCAGATACCACTAAGATAAACCTACCCACATATATTTGACCTACATTTAGTGTGATGATGTTGGTGGATGCATTAGCTCTGATGTATAATAAGCCTTTACTTACCATGTCAGTCAGAGTTGTGCTCACAACTGATTTATGTATTTACTGTCATAATTTTATCACCTGGGGATGTGAACATTTTTTATATAGTATATATAATAACTAGGGCTAGTCAATGTCAACCCCATAATAATGTGTTAAGACAAACCCCTTTTAACACAACACACTAATTTTTGGTCATAGTTAATGCACATTAATGTTATTTAATGGAACCAATGCCTCAGTGGAACAGCGCTCGACAGTGTGCGGGTGACACAGAATAGGTATACTGACTAATTCTCCACATTTTATTTGACTAAATGTGGATCATAATGAATGAGAAGTTATAGTTGTAGCATTCATGAAGCAGTTTCTCCACTGTCTGGCTCTGTCTAATGGAGGGTGGGGCAGACACACACACACACACACACACACACACACACACACACACACACACATTCACAACGCAGCAGCAGCTGCTGCAGCAGCAGCAGGAATACAGATCCCAGCTGAGGTGAGATGCTCAGGTGGACAACTCTTTTACCGTAGTGTTACGCACAAATAAAAGTTGGCATGTAAAAAGTTAATAAAAGTAGCGTATTAAAAAAACAGCAAACCACTGACCTCAGCTCTGCCCACAGTGATCAGGTACATTTGATAACCATAGAAAGTTTGTCCAGTTGCTAACTACAGTGAATATGCTAAACCAACAGCTGCCTGTCCGCTGTGCTCAACGCTTTGCCTGATTTGTCACGAAACGTAAAAACTGAGCAAATTCTGGGAGAGTCAATTAGCAGCCTCCACACTGAACCTGCAGCCACCAGCTGTACCTGCTGGAGAGCCAACCACAGCAGAGAAAGAAGGAAAACATAGTGTGTATGGAGTGGCTGACTTCTAAAATTATTTTAAACTTAAGCAAGGATTTTTTATTTTGGTTTAGCTGGATAAAAGGATGGGGGGGGGGGTGGGGGGGGGGGCATTGAGTCTATTTGACTTTGCTGTTGTAAAAATTAATGAGTTTTCACTCAGTTGTCAGTTCATTAGCTTCACCAAGTCAGTACTATCACTGCCGTGTGTGCACTCCTGTGTCGATAAGAGTATTAAACTTGAAAGATGTCCCTTTACTATAAATTCTGGTCAGATAAAACATGCGATTAATTCGTGATTAATCACAATTAACTAGTAACGCGATTATTCTCGTTTACAAATTCTAATCAACTGACAACCCAAACAATAACTTAGTTGAACAGGAAAACAATACCATCAGTATGTGGCATGAAGTTACACAAAGTTTGATCTTGTATGAATGTCCTCAATTTTTTTTTATTTTCTGTGGATCAATAGGAGTTTCTGTACAAGTTCATCAAGTTCAGTGCTGGCTTGATTTGTTAACCTCCTGTTTTTCCATCACAGACCATCTTCCCAGAGTTTATTAAATTTATATTTAGCCTCTCAGAATTACACCCATACATTCATTTGACATTGTTATCAATATTTATCACATTTATCGTGCAAACATACAGGATTTCACTGGTCAGTTACAGAGACAATAGGACTGCAGACCAAGAACTCATAATATTTTGGTTCCAATTACTATTGATTTTACAATTGGTTTGCAGCAGGATGTTGTTTTATTACTAATATATTTAATGTGCAAATCAATATGAACACTTGCTTGGCTCATTCATGGGAAGGCCATAAAATCAAAGATGTGGACTTAAACCAGCTGTGGATGCATTCTGATCCTTCCAGTAAATGACTTCAGCAGATGCTTTAATACTGTTGTGAAGGGCTTGAGCTGTTGATTAAAAAACACATAAGACTCATTTAACCATTGGCTTGGAAGAAAAACATTAACATTAACAAATCAAATTTTTTACACTATGCACACACCAGGTAAATTCTGTGCTTTAGGTCGGTAAATGGTCACATGTTTAAGAGCTTTGCGACTCGATTGGCTTGCAACAGGAGCTAACACAGAGCCAGCTGTGGGGTTTATCTCAACAAAAGACCGTCAAATCTAAGTGCAATTACTGCCACAAGCAATAAAACAGCCACTGCATTCCATAGCAACGGTAAGAGGGCGCCTAGGAACGTGAGAGCTCTGCCGGCCTTCCCGTGTGGGCCTCAGTTTGAGTGATGACGGCACAACATGATGGAGTAAGGCTTAGAGAACCAGACCGTGTGGAGTACATTTATAATCTGTAATTGATAATGTAATAAAGGCTGTGAATAGGCCCAAAGTGACTTCTCTCCGTTTGCAGTCACTGTCATGGCAGCCTTGTGTTTTTCATGCCTGGATGGAGGTTGCTTGGCGATGTGGGTTCGTTCTACCAAAATTACCAGCGTCTCTCTCTCTCTCTCTCTATCACTCTGCTTTCTGTCAGCTCGCTCTTTATCACGGACCACCTCTACCTCTTTTTTCGCTCTGTGGACTGTGTGACACAGAATTGACACGTAGGTTCGGAGGCAACGTGATGCTATTGAGCTGTGATGTAAAGGTAGCTACCAGGCTTCCTGAACACATCCATGCCACAGCAGGCATGGAGCAGACAGGCAGGCAGGCCTCACCTCTGGGTTTTGCTCAGCTGTAGGCCTGTTAGATCAAATGAACCACTCCATGCTTCTACACGAGCAAGGTCAGGCTGGGGATCTGTAGTGGAGGAGGTCATGTGACCATGTGGGATTTGAGGCTGCTGAGATGGAAGTCAACATTTATGAAAGCTGACAATGATTAACCAAGTAGGGGTGTTTTCACACAGGACTGGAAATATGGACTTTCAAAGGGTCCATTGGAGTGGCACAATACATGGCACTGTTATGTAATTGGAGACATTTGGATAAGATGCCAGGGACATATAAACGATCATTAAAAAGGAACGGCGCACAGCTGTGTGACTGAATGGCACACATTGCCAATGGACTCTTCAGAGGCTGCTTGCTACTTGACAGTGTGTCTCGCTAAAGTGTCGAGGTTGGGGGTGTTGGTTGTAGGGCTCTAAAGTGAGATGGAGGTGCACACTGGTCAAATTGAAGGGTAAAGTGGTAGCTTTGGCTGCACTCCTTCCTAATGCCCTACGGCACCTCCACCATTAGCATTCCCCACTGCGACTTGAGTTCATAAGACTAATGGAGTTGCTACCTGGGGACATTAATTGTGCGTGACACCACTCGGGGGCTTTTGTGCACTCACACTAATATCACTGTGCCTGCCTGACAAAGCGCCCAAAAAGATTACAAACAAACCCCAAATAACTGCCAGTGTTGTGTTGCGGTTTGACAGGAGAGTATATGTGAGTTTGGAGTGTGTGTGTGCCTTTGTGTGTGTGGAAGGTTTTGGGGTCGAGGAGGCTCAGGTTCACTTACAGGATGTTGTACAACCTGAAGAGCCAAGCGATATGTTAAAATGTCTCACCCGAGTGTAAGGATGACTTCATCACGGCAGGACGACATCCTGACAGTGTTACAGCTCGCACCGTCATGACATGTGCATGACATCATCCAATAAAAACCCGATCCTGGCCATAAGCAAAGGTTGTGTGTGAAGCCCCCACAAGCATCTTCAATATAGAGCAGGATGAGGTGTAATGGAAGAGATGTAATTCTGTGTGCGTAAAAATTAAAGCACATTAATGCCCAAGAGCTATGAGTTTATTAGGAGCAACTTTACAGTTTAATGCATTCCATTATGACAACCCTGCAATGAATCCTGAGCTGTTCTTTAAGAAAAGGGGGAGAAATCAAAAACACACACACTGAAGTGCAGATGTAAAGAACTCCCAGCACTTTATACTGAACTCCTGTTTCTTGTTTAGATATAACTTTGAACAACTGACATTAAAATAATCAGAACAGTCACATTAAGATGGTAAATAATGTTACCTCACAGCAGACTAAGGCTGAGTTTTTTGGGACAGTGAGCTGCACAATGTCAAATAAAGCAGTGGCTGGAGAAGAGAAATGTTAATACTTCCTAAAATGCTGAAATATAATATTAAATTTTTTGGTGTTCAAATGCTAGTTGGGTTTCAGAAGCAAGTTGATTGCATGGACAGGCAGTTGAGCAGCATCCTGAATGTAAAAAAGTAAAACGACAATGAATTGTAATTCAAATGTATTGAATTACAATTCAATATTGTTGTATTAATTAAGCACACTATCTTTCAGTAAATGGCTAAAAATATTAAATATTGTACTGTAAACTAACTGTGGTTCAGGAAGTAGAGCAGTCTTCCACCAATCCCAGGGTTGTGGGTTTGATACCTCCTGTCACATTGCAACCCAGTCGCTCCCGGTGAGTGTGGGCCAACTGTAGAGCATATCTCCGTCTGTTTGTGTCAGTGTGTGTGTGTGTGTGTGTGTGTGTGTGTGTGTGTGTGTGTGTGTGTGTGAATGGATGAATGAGAAACAGTGTAAAGTGCTTTGCCTTCCGATAAGGTAAAAAGTGTTATCTAAGTGCAGACCATTTACTAAATTACTCAAGACGATCAACTGGATCTCAGCTACACCCTGGCAAGACAAATAAAGAACAGTTAACAATGAACTGAAAGGGCTTTAATTGAAAATTTAGCAAAGGCTTGACAAAAACAGATTTGCACAGTACGAATCACAGTAAATGTGAAACTGCTTCTCGTAAATATAGAGAGTTAACTTTAATCATAAACATACTCAGAGGATCAATAGCATTTTCAATTGTTGGTTATTCATTCTGAGAGTAAGCAACAACTCTGTTGACATTACACCGTGGCTGTAAACTATCATAGCATTTAATTAACTGTGCATCTTAAAACACAAACACCAGCTAACTAGTAGCATGTCTCTGATTGAGATTATTTTTGCAAGTGTTACATGTTCTGTAAATTTATTGTCAAGATAGAGGGTAAAGGGTATTAGCCTCTCTCCAGAGAGTCAACCCAATTTACACTTCCATAATTACATTTGTATTTACATTAGGACACTGAAAGCTTGATTTGTCATTTCTGATCCATTTCTTTCATGTCCAGTCTCTTCACTGCCGGCTAGAAAATCATTATCCCCTTTTGTCATAGCATGTACGTACTTGCAAGCCACAATAAAGCAAGAGTCATGTAATGAATGTCAAAACTACTTCCATCAGATATTGTGAAATATGGGTTCAGAAGACCCATTCAAAGAGATAATATGATAATTTGATTTCTCAGATAGGCTGAACGGAAATGCCTTGTCTGGACATTTTGAAAAGCAGAATCCATTACTTATTCTTAATTCACCCTGGCATAAATTAAAGGATTTCTGCAGGCCATTAACTCATCCATTAATACCCAGGGTCAAGATTATTGAAGCCCAGGGTAAAGCAATATGAAGGGCTATTTCTTCAAGATGTGTCATCTAATGATTACAGTAGGGTTCTGAATGCTCTGCCATTAATTGTAAAATTATCTCCTCCTTTTACTCCAGATAAACAGCAGGGAAAGATAATAGTCACACGGGTATATAATCCTGTTGCAAAAAATTAATTTCCATTTCATTTGTTTTGTTATGTTTCAGGCAATTTTAGGGCCGCGCTTGATTGTTTCGGAGGATATGAAGTGTAAGAACAGGGGAAACTACTGAAAGGAGGTGTAAAATTAGGTTTGTGTCAGCACAAAATTGAAACCCGCTGAGCTATTTTTAATTTAGCGTGTTAGAGTATATGATGAAGGTGGCTCCAAATGCAGAGGAGTATGAAGAGATAAAAACAAGGTGTAGAGCCTCTGCGTGTGCACAAATTGCTGTCCCGCTTGCCACCGTAGACATAATATATACTCTTCCTGATTTGTTTCTTGGGTCCCCACAGTGAAGTGCAATTGTGACCCAATGTGCTTCTCACTCCAGTTTTCTGCCTTTTTTTCCCGCCCATCCTCTGCCAGAAATGGAGAGCAAAGCTTCTGTAAAATCTGTCTCTGTGAGCCGTAGAAGTGTGTGTTCAATGCTCAGGTGTTCAGCAGCTCTGTACTGATTTGGGACCAGTGTAAAAGAAGATGAAATTAAGGCAAATAAAAATCATATTAAAGAATATTACAGCCTAACAGCCATTAGTCTGCAGCTTCCTGTCAGCTTTTGATGGATTCCTCACTTAGTTCAATGAATGGTCTAATGACAATGATAAAATCACTTGCAACCAAATAGAAAGCCGGTGTGTTCCACTGATGCACCTGATACAGAGAGCAAATCCACTTACAATGTTTACACTTATTTATGCTTTTCAATATTTGTGTACGTCTTGGGGTAGAATATAATGCGAGCAACCCCCACAGAAAAAGAAATTCCATGCATTAAAGCAGCTTATATTTCCTCACTAACTCCCAGGATCTTCAGCCACACTCTGACATACTAAGGGGAATTAATTTTACAAGCAGGGAGTTCCTCCTTATTGCTTCCTGCTAGCGCCAAAGCGTCTGGCATCAAAAATGATCCTGACACACACATGCACAATAGATGAGCTGTACGGATGCTCACAGCCCATGAATACAAAGCCAGACCTGCAGCCAGCAGAGTTGAGTGGACTAGAAATCCTTCAGTATTCACTGACCTCTTTGCTATTTCATCCTCTGCCAACTATTTTTCTAGTTTGGGGAAAACACTTTCTATCACTGTCAGGTTGGGCAAGGATAAAAACTCTCTACTAGCAGATTAGCTGTTTGCTCGCTCTAGCCGCTGTACTGCAGCAATAAAACACAGGCTTGCACACACTTCTTGCACAGCTCCTTTACCTTTAGTTTGAAAGCTGCATTGGGAATTGGATTTATTTAGTTTCATAATTTTAGCAGACAATGACTCCCACCGTGATGGAGTATCACATTGTAACCAAGTAGGATACACAGGCACGGAGAAGATTTACAAGGGTAGTTTAAAAATTATTGGACAAAAGTAGATATCTTCTTCGTGTGGAGAAGCTTTAAAGACAGAAAGCTTACAGTATAACCTGCCCTTGCTTTTTATTACACACATTATCCGCGAACGCGCTCGCTCTGCCTTGTTTGTCTTAAAAAGTTGTCCTGAAATGTACAAGTATGATGGCATATTTTTCTGCACCCCGCAACGTGACAGTGCAAAAAGATATGAAACCATTCAATCTATTTAATTAAGACAGCTTAGTAGTGGCACCCGGTTGCAGGGTGTTTAAGCTAATTACAGTATTAATTACAACATTAATTAAATGACATAATTGCCTTTCAAAACAATGACTCCTGTATCCCTAGTAAGGTAAAGGGTTAATTTACTGTGGAAGCAGGCATGCATTATTTACATGCTTGGATGAATAATACATTTAAGATATGGGCTTATAAATTTACCAGCACAAAGAAAAGCAAAGCTTAGTAGCTAAGCAAGGCTGGTTTAAATATCTGTCTTAAATGAATATATCTTTGAGTTATGGTCACACCACAGAGGGGTGAATCTCTTTGGTTGGTCTCAGGGGAATAAACTTCACTGTATAAAGAAATCAGATGTGAAAATTCATTATTCTCCACTCATTCAATGCTATATGATAAATTATAACATTTGTGCAGAACTAATGATACATATAACTTTAGTGTTTGAAAATAAATAATTTCTGACTGTGTCTCTGCGAAAGCCTCAACGATGTGACTGTATTTAGTGTCAAGTAAAATATTAAGCAAATAATTTCATTTAAAATCCATCCAGCAAGTCACTGCAGTTGTTAGTGTTTAATAAACTTTTACATCTGGTGTATTTGCATCCTGTGTATTTGAGATTTGTAGAGAGCAGAGAGTTAGGAGCATGCTTTTCAAAGACTGAAGAGGTAAACACACAGACACTCACAAATAAAAGAAAAAGGAGTAAAAGGTAGAGCTGAGAAGGTGCCACGCTGAGCCAAAAACACTTTCAATTTCCATAGACGAGACGTACGAAGAAAAAAAATTGCATCTCAGTCTGACGAGTGACTAATCAAGGCGAGCGAAATGGTGCTGCAATAAATTACTCCACTGTGAAATAAACCACACAAACAGACTGATGATAATAAATGTAAATTATTTCTGGGGAGAAATTTTCCTGGTACATGAGTAATATGAACCATCAGGAAGGAGTCTTCCTTAACATTAATTACAGAAAATGACAAGTGAGCTGACAAGTAGGAAGGCTCATTATCTGAAAACATATTCACAACTTCGCAATTTGCGCAAGATGGACTCCAGCTAAATTAATCTCCTTTCTTTGCATGAGCCCCTTCTAATTTTCATGTTATTAACAGGTTTGCAGTATCACTCAGTGCTTGTCACCCTAATCAGGTTTTTCGGCGTGTTCGGGAAACCGTGGTGTCATTTGAAAAGGATCAGGCCTCATAATGTGCTCTCCATCACGCGTCTGAATCTACAAGGTTGCTTTTAATAAGGTTGCTTAATCATTTCTCCTTTTTGCTCAACTTTTGGCCTGGTTGGCTTCTATTATCACTTTTTCCATGGAGAGGCATCATTAAAAGAAGAGCTGGCTTATCTATTAACAGGGAGCGCGGAAAGAAATTCATTGGGTCATTTTGTGATTGAAATTACTCATTAACGAACAATGTAAATGTGATCGTATATTGTTTTTGTATTAATATCTATTTAAAAACTACAGGTGGGTGATTCCTACAAAACTAAACCAGATAAGCAAATCAAAATCTTCATTTAGAGTCTGTCCTGGGCTGAAAAGTGCTCAGTCTCATGCTTAAGCCATTGTGGTGTTTGAACGTGTAAATGGTTATTTTTCAGTTTGTGCTTCTACTCCATTATTGTTGAGTTTTTTGCACCTAGTTATTGTTTTGCATTTATTTATATGTCAGTTTTATGTTGCATTGAGGTCCATGGGGAAGAACGATTTGATTCCCTATGTTTGTCATGCATATGTATGGAAATGTCAAAGCACATAAAAAATTGTCGCGCCCTTATAGCTGAAAGGTGCACGTCACCGAACTGCAGCATCCTGGGTTTGAATTAAGCTCAGGACCTTTGCTTCATGTCATGCGTCCTCTCTGCGCTATGTTTTCCTCTACTGGTGTATTTAGTAAAACCAAAAATTAAACCCAAAACAAAACCTTAAAATCCTATAACCCATTGTGAGTCAGTCGTCTTACTGATACACGAGATCCACGGTACCACTTAGGAACCCAATCAGCCAATTTACAGTAGCCGTGGCCACATGTCTTTTACAGTATCACGCAGTAAATTTTTACATCTCCCGAGTCTGTACAGACTCACAGACGACTACGTACAGGCCAGAAATTGTGTCCATATGCGCTGTCTGCAGCACATCGACTGTGTGCTATGTGACAGATGTTGATTTCATCCTTATCTTTAGCACTGACATTGTTCCTGTAAAGCAGATAAACACATTTTTTTCACTTTTTAATGTTGTTTAGTTAATAAGTGACATAAAATTGCACAACCATAAAATCATTGTGATCACAGGTAAATCAGGTAAAAAATAAAATAGTTAAACCATTAGTAAGAATTAATATCTTGTTACATTTTTCTACTGCACCCATTTCCAACGACAACATTAAAAGATTGACAACATAAAATGATTGTTTTCAGTTTGTCATCAGGATACTGTATATGTGGGTTAGCAGGCTCTTACTCCACCTCCCAATAAGCTCAGTGGCCGGTGTATTGCAGACAGAGCATTTGATGCTATGGTTACAACAATAAGCACAATGAGTCCACTAGGTTTAGGCATAAAAACAGCTTGGTTAGGTTTAGTGAAAGATGCTAGTTTAGGTTGCAAAACTTATTAAAAATTCTAATTATAGTTTTGAAATAGTAAAATGACAGTGGCCTCTCATTGAAGTCATTAATTTTGCTCCACCTATTCACCCTGACATTTTCCTTTACTCTTCATAAAGTGTCATCTAAAGTGAGTTATGTCATACTATGGTCACTATGGTCTCTAGATGTATCGATGATATGCGCTCAGGCCACCTGGTATTGTGCAGTTTGCTTTTACAAAAGCATATATGCTCTATATTTTTTTAAATACTTAAAAGTAGGGAGTTGATTAACGAAATATTGAGTTATTCATTTTATTTATCCATCAACAACTAGGTTTAGCCATTTAAGATGTCTCTCCCACTTTGACCTCACCATAAGAAACTCAGAGCTGCCGTCCCATACAAACTGAACTACACAAAGCTGGAACTCACCACGCAAACACCAGTAATAATGATTCTGTATGTTGGCTTTAGAAAACATGCTGATTAAGATTCGTTGATGTTTTTTGTAAGAAACACCAGTGAATGTCTGGAGCTTGCATTTGTGGTGTATATTAACATAAAATAGTTCCTGTTTGGTGAAATTCATATTTATTCCATTGTTTCTCAATTCACTGAAACAATTTATGTATCAATCATCTTTTCTTTCCACTTCTTATACCCTTCTCTATCCACCTCATATCTTGCATATCGACATGCACAGGGCACCAGCAATAACAACTGTAAGCAATGTTGTGAGTTTTGTCTGGCTTGAATTAATAAATCATAGCAAATATGAGATATCTGCATGTCCAAAATGTAATCTGGAAATTTGCTGTATTGCAAACCCAGTTTAATTCACAGGTAGCCTCGTGATAGCTGAAGCAGAAATGCAATATGTCATGCAAAATTAGTTCAGAGAGAATAAGTTTCAGGGGGAAGCAAAATGTTATGAGGGAGTCCATAATGGCAGAGGCAGCTTTATCTGTACTGCTCTCTCACACACTCTAATTACATTTCTCAGATTGTACTACAATAGCTGCTGGTAACCTTTAGTGGATGGGCTTTTCAATAATGCAAAGTACACATTTTCATATCTATTTTTCCCACTGTGCTTCCCATTTATTAATTTGCTGAACACAATAAAACAAAGACTCAACATAATGTGCTCCTTTGCTCAAAAGGCACCCAACAAGATAAAAACGCAAAGCCATGTCTCTGTAATGAAGAATGGGCTTGCATGCAAACCAGCAGCATAATGTCTGATGTTTGGAATTTAAAAGGCCACTTGGTTAGTAATAGTAAATGAGTGTTACATTGTTTCTGAAATTTTAAATTAGCCGCCTTATATATTTTTTTTCCTGCTCTGTATACTTAAAGCTTTAGTATGCAGTTTGTTTAAAACAGAAATATTCTCCAAATGTGCTGTTGAAACCTGTAACCCAGCCTCAGATATACAGTGTATTCACTGACATATTCATTCAGCTATTTAAAATGCTTAATCTAATGACTAGCCAGAGTTGTAACAACTTTGAACAATATTATTATTTTAATTTCATATTCATATCAAGGGTTATGCAGATTGAGGCGGAGCCTGAAGAGCGAAGCGTTCACTGCTAGCTTAGTTTCACATTGTAGCCTTTTGCACAATTTCAGTAATGGCATTTAGAATATAACATGGCAATTTGACAAACAAAATTTTGTTGACAAACATAAGTCCTTTTTCAGTTTTTTTTTCTTATTTACTAAAAAATATTGCCCAGCAGCAGCTGTTTTATGTTTAAAATGGAATCAAAAAGCTAATCTATACAGTAAACTGATTATTAGTATTATTACTTCGAAAATAACTAAGGGGCTTTCTGTCTCTAGAACCACTATTTCCAGTTTTTCCAGATTTCTTCTCCATGCACATATTTGCATATGTCAGGCAGTACAGTGTTAAAAACCTCCGGGAGAGTGATTGGGCTGCCATAGTTCATGTGGCAAAGAAAAATTAATTATAAGTACTGTAAGATTCAAAGCAAATACATCATAGTGAACATATTTTTAAATGATGCAGTATGCAGGTACAATTATGCATTACTCTCTGCAGAAAGACCAGATTGTGGCCCTGAGTAAAACAGTTTGCCTCATACCACAAATAACATGCTCCTTTGATCCAAATCAAGCATGGCAGCTGCTACAAGGGATTTTTAATTGAATGATTATTGTATTAAATAGTTGCTTTTAATGGAGCATGCACCTCTGCAATTATTTCCGCTTTAAGAACCTGAACCCTGGGCAGGTCTTTACAGCCACAGGGGCTGGTTTGCTTCCAAATGAGTGGCCACTGTTGGTGTGAAGTCAGCCTTTGCCCTGCTGCAGAAACACAAACTAAAACTAAGAAGCAAATATATTTACTATCTGTAATGATATATACACTGTATGTGCATGCTGTATACAACAATTCATAAGCACCGTTTGTCCACAGAAACTTGGCTGTGGCTTGGACCTGGCAGCAATAGTGAGCACATTCACAGCACAGAAGGCCCTTTCAAGTAATATGACTCCTTTGCAAGTATAAAAAAATTAGTCTAATAACTACTAATAGAGCAAATCTGCATAATGTCGCTAATCCTGTGATATTTTCCTCTGATAGACACAGTGTAATGAAACATTGAATGTAAAAAAGAGGTGGTGTTAGCCATAGTCTTTTTCTAAAGCCATGTATGATTCAGATTACTGGATCATTTATGAAAGATTCTGCAGATGTCTCAGATGATTTTTCTGTGACATCAGAAAGATGGAAAGCCCACATGATCAAATATCAAAAGCAAGTCTTTTACGCGTTTGTGAAGGCACTAAAGGAAGCTTCAGTGCATAAATTATCGTCCCTTTGACTACCACCTATACATATTAACAATGTGAGACTCATGTCCTGAAACATCACATAGTGTAGTTGCAGGGATCTTTCACCAGCATTGCTTAATATTTTTAATATATATTATCTGTACTGTTAAATGCAATAAATGTTAAATAAATACACTATGTGAATTGAAAAAGACTGAATGGCAAGATTTGCTAGGATATGCTGTAAGAAGTCTCTGCATTTAGCCCAAAGCTGTTTATAAAAAATTAGGCACGATTCACCATATAGATTTTGTATTATTTATGCTGTTTTAAGCCATAAACATTTAGCTCTTTCTTTACTTGCTTGTCAGTTAAAATCAACTAATCAACAGTTTCACTGTGGTTCACACAACTAAAATTCACTAAGTGTAGTATGAGCAAATACAGCAATATTTGCTTTAGGTTTAAAGAACTGTTGGGATTTTCGGCCATTCTTCTTTGCAAATACTCTCAGGCTCAGTGGGGTTGGATCGGGACTCTTAGTGGACGCCATTTTCAGGTCTCTGCAGAGATACTGAAGTTCAAGTCAGGAATCTGACTGGGTCACTGGGATACACGGTCTTGCCTGTGTGCTTAGGATCGTGGTCATGTTGAAAGGTGAACGTTTGGCTCGGCGCTGTGTGAGTGACCATCGGGTTCTTGGTTCTCCTACTAAAACCCTTCTTCCCCCATTGCTCATTTTGGCTGGACGACCACCTCTTGAAAGACTCCTGGTTGTGCAAAATTTTTCTTTTGTTTTTACCACTAAGGGAACTAATCACCATTGTCCAATAAAAACACTAGTGCGCTGGCACATACATAAACCTAAATTATTTAACCAGTATTGTGTACACCACTGCCATTCATGGCAATGTTTTCAGTACAAACAAGTAGAAATGGCTCCTGTGTTGGGAGACTGCCGGTGTCTTCAACATGTCAGCGAGGCCTTGGTGATGTGCAGACCTTACACAGCTGCAACACTACACATAGACTGGACACCGTGCTTTGGCTGGAGGGCATGGGAATCCGAAGAAGAAGGTGAGCAGAGACACTGGTCTTTTCACCATTCAGCTGAAATATTTTGGAAACGCACGTGACCACAAAAAGCCAGGAGAAGATTAAAAACCTTTTGGGGAGCAATAGTTAAAGATAATAGTTAAAGATAAATCCTGAATTGTAATGATGGTTAAATTTGAGAACAAGGAGGAATTAGTTATATTTGAATCTAGGGACCAAGAGGCCACACTACAGGTAGAGTGGCAACTGGTGGAGCAGCAGCAGCTTTAGGCACAGACAATAGCATTTCCTTCCAGGATTTCTTTGGGTCAAACAGGACCAATTTTTCATTTCACTGTCATTGATTTAATAATGCACCCATACTCTGGAAAATGAGGAACACGACTGATCGCTTTCTTACTTTTCTTTGAAGTTAGCTTGTCATCACTCTCGTCCCTCTTTAACAGCTTTACCCAAACTCAAGCACGCCCTCTCCCCCCCAGCCACTGTAAAATCCATCACCACACATCTCTGTCAGTACCAGAGAGACTCAGAGTCGGGTGCACTGAGTTGTCCACGCTCACCCGAGCACCAGTGGACCTCCAATGGGGAAATGCTTGGCTGCAGAGAAACCTGCACGAAATTAAATTCTCCACTTGGCTGACTAGGGTGACTCGTCCTGTTCTGCCGGCCTGTTCCTTCATTATTCCTGGGCTGATAACTGACTGAACGGGATGTCTTGTCTGTTTAATGCCAGCTCAGCTGCTTCATGGGAGGAACGGGCTTGTCACTCTCCACTATAACACACAGTATTACCATCTCCACTTCATTTATTTGGCTTAGATTTCCTATGCCCGTCAAGCCATCCGTCCCCCCAAAAGACACTTGCAATTCGCCACTGCTCAACCTTCTGCATCTTTTAGGAAACTATTCAAAATAACCTGTCTAAAATTTTCATTAAAATGTCATTTAGATGTCACACCAATGGTTTAGATTGGAAACAATAAAGGTGACCTTAATTGTAGTTTTTCATACCCCATCTCTGCAGGTAAAACAGGCTGGCAGATTTTCCTAAGTGTGGATCTTTATTCGGCAAAAGAAAAAGTTCCACATTGTCGCATTAAGCATGAACAAATAAATAATTACTGACCAAAACAAATACAAGCATAGAGGTTTGTGGGGCTGGAGCGACAGTAAGCTTTGCTTCCCTGCATTTATGAGCATTGAGTTAAAGGTTTCTGCATGAGGGCACTGCATGATTGAGCGTTAGATATGGAAACACAGGCAGGCAGCCACTGTCAAAGACACGGCTTGCACTTGACCCCGCAAGCACTCAGCCCCTGGCCCCCACCAACTTTCTGAAAATGGCTTTCTCTTCTCAGCTCGCTTTGTGGCATTTGCAGAATTACAGTAAATATATCCTTTCCTAATGCACTGATATGTAGTACACAAATCATAATTCGCAGCCTTAATGTAGGCTTTTAAGTGCACATGGTGATGAGCCTTTGGTGCCCATAAAGGCTAATCAATTGCAAACGCTATTGTCTTAGTTTCACACAGTGGCTCAACATAGAGCATCAAACGTAATCGAAGGCTTGCTTTGGAGCAAAGCAGTCTCTGAGTGAATAGTAATAAAGGGAAAAAAGAGAGAAATCAGTATTTGGAAGTCATTAAACATCCAACGCCCACTCCTTCTGTGTAACCACAAAGCCAATAGCATTGTGGGACAAAATGCTTTCCAATGTGACAATTGATTGCTTTTTGAGGTAGTTGTTGGTTGATTTCATAATTGGTATAATTTTTCACAAGTACGTGAGTGTCATGCCTTGATGGACTTTAGAATCCTGGTAATGCAGTGGCCCATAGTTCAACCTTAAGATCAATAATGTATTAAAACCAAGAGCTTATTGAAATAATAGAAGGGGTTTTTTTTTGCCAGGAAAGAAAGGCAAGGAAAGAAAAATGCACCAAAGAGAAGTATTTGATTCAACGCCAGGCCTTCACTGTGAAGTGCATTGTTTTCACGCCAGTGCTCTTGCTCCAAGAAATAAAAGGACAGAGAAAGTCTTGGTGATGTGAAAACTTTGGACTTTGTGTTATTGACATACAGCACAATGTGCGAGAGCAGAAAGCAGCCTTTGAATATTCAGAGTCCAAAACCAAAACTGTGAAAACAAGAATCCTTTTTTTTTTCTTATTTGGATAGCAGTTAGCACATTGATGAATAAACCAACCCAGACCGTTTTGCCTACACAGGTCATTATTTGCAGCGCCTGATCAGTGTATAACATTTGGCAATCTGTGGCTCCCTGCTGCTATCTCTTCCTGTTGGATCTCCCTGTTTTGACAGTGTTTGAGAGAGGAACACTCTGTGAGGTGTCAGGTGAAGACTACATGTGACAGATTTGGAGGGGAAATCAAGAGAAGACAAACAGGCAGCTAAATGCCTGGGAAATGTCTCAGCGCTCAGACAGAATGCGATAAGTGCTGTTGACGTGGACATGACAAGCTCGCAACAGTAAACCTCAGGACACGCAGTCCCACCGGAGGCCCGGGAGTGGACACAATTCCAGATGAGTGGCGAATGTGCTTAGAGGTTCTCATGAAGAGAATTAACAGGAAGTGGGATCTGCACCGCACACACTCGCACACAACTTCAACCACCTCTGCCTTTTTAGTGTAAACTCTTTGATGTTTCCCTGTTTTTTCGTCGACAGTCAGTTCGGGTTTTGATCAAGGTTGGATTTTTTGTGACATATCTGATACATATTATTAAAGCAACACAAGCCCTCATAGAAAGGCAGGGTGTCTCTAAACTTTAGCGGTTGCAGAGCACTGTGCAGTGACAGGAGTACATCTCCTTTACACACTAGTCGGGGGGAAAAAAGGTAAATCTGCTCGTAAGAAGTCATACAAGTAAAATGAATGTATAAAGTTTTCTCACACTGGTGTTGATTTCTTTTCAAAGTGTTTATGACTGTACACTGTCAAGAAAGTCTGACAGAGGAAAGGGAATATTGTGCTTTCATTTCAGGAACATCGGAAAACCTGACTTTTTGATTCCAAACAAGGAGCAGCGCGGCGCAGAATGACAATCACTGTCACCGTCACAGGGTCAAGATCTGGACGGAAAAACTATTTCACCTTTGCCAAAAACTAAACTTTCAGTGTATTCTGACTCAGATTCCATTGAGGCATTTAGCTGGCTTTAGCTGAAATGTTTTCAAGATTAGAAGTAAAAAGTGGATGTCATTAAAAAAGCAGTTTATTTTTGTTTGTCTGCTTTAAAATTCCTGGTTTGCAGTGGTGGACAGTAATAGACCTTACGTTTTTCCTTCTTTATACTACATGCAAACATTTATGGTTCAAATATTACACTTTATGCTATAATTATAAAGTTGTACTCCATAATCTTAGTCTTTTTATTGACTGAATTACTCAACCATACATACATACATAGTTACATTAGCATAAAGAACCAGGTCAAAATTCCTCACATGTTAATGCAGCGGTGAAAAGTAATAGTTCAATTAGCAAAACAACTATTTTAGGCCAGAGTGCAGCGTGTGGCTAAAGGTAAGTGGGTCTGGTAATTATCCTCTGTGAGTGAGTCCTTGAACATAGTTGTGAACACGTTGTGATGTGATCCAAAAAAACATTTACTGTCCTCCACAAAGCAGGTGCTGTATGGGTAACGGTAGCGATAGTCATATCTGTGAGCGTGCATACGCATTTTCAATATCACCCACATAACACAGCATTCACATCAGTCTCCAGCAGTCCATCCAAATGTATGATGGCTAAAAAACGGATGCATATCCCGGTTCAAGACGAGTGCCCAGAATTGTACAGTGAATCAAAATTGGGATAAAACATTTGAATTACAGAACACAACTGTGATGTCTGCCCTCCCGGACTGCTATCATGAATATATATTGCATTATGAAGACGTGATGACATTTAGAGCAATCACATTTAACCCTCTCCTCTTGTGCCTATGTTTCTCCTCTCTCCACTAATGCATTTTGCAGCAAGGGATGCATCTTAAAAGATTCAGGGAGAAATGTCAGCCAAAGCAGACACCGCCTGAGAGCTGGGGTCATTTTAGACTGCTTTCTAAATTCTGGAGAACACACACACACACACACACACACACACACACACACACACACACACACACAAGGGTGCTCTATCCTTCACTATCCCCTCCCCCGTTCCTTTATATTTCATTCTGTCTCGGCCCCCTTCCTCTCTAAATATTTCTGTTGGTTTACCCTTGTCCATGTGACTGTGTTGGAGGTAGCACAGACGCACTACCACGAGAGAGAGGCTTGACCAGTTGGGCGCTGTCTCCCACCTCATTACCAGATGCAAATGAAACGGGTACACATGTTTAATATTTAGTGGCAGCAGAAATGTCAGGCTGGCACAAGATGGAATTAAACAGCACTGTCAGCGCAAGTGAACTCAAGGCTTTCTCAGCTATTTCACTTCATATTGAGTTACTGTCACAATTTATTTCACAGCGGTGGGACGACTAGTGTGAAAATGTTCTGTGATGCCTTTAAGGATGGAAGGGGAATCAAGGAAGAAGTGTGAAGGGTATTGTTCTGATGAGACTTTGTATTTATTTCTGAGCTCTGTGACAAAGCTTTGTTGTCTTAACAAAGCCCTACCATTCATCAGCACTTTTTGGGATAATTGTGACTGCATTGCTGTTTTATTGGATAGTATGTGGATTAACCAGAAAACGGAAGAGCTGGCAAACTCACAATGTTGCTAAATACAGGAATATTATGCACACTGGACTGCTGAGCCACAGACCTCCCAAGAGAAGGGTTTCACTAATCCTGATGATCCATACTCATATCAAATGTGTCATCCAGGCCGCACCAATAAGGCATGAAGGATTTAAAGCAATGTGGCTTTGCCTGCTGCTACCACATTACTATATATATATATTGATAATTAAAAATCATATGTTCTAAAAGTGTGTAGTCTTGGATTTTGCTCTCTTGCCATCACACACTGATGCATATTATCAGACTCGGGGCTAAAGCAAGTTAATGGTCATTCTAATCAGCATGGCAGATAACACCAGGACCCACAGGGACCTAATTAAAGATACTGTACATGAGAGGTTTATCTTCGCAGCGCTGGCAATGGTCCCCACATCTGTTAAAGTGGCAGAAAGTGGATTTCAGGAAATGCTCAGGTGTTATTTAATGTATGGAAGCCAATGTTGACTGATCTCTATTGTTTTTAAGCAATTTTATCATATTTACAGTAGATGACTAGATGAGAAACGAGGTGGGGTGATGGTAAGTACGGCCCAATCAAAGAGAAAAGGAACATTATTGCATTATTGCATTATACTGTATGAGTGAGAAGCAAAATGAAAAAGTTTTGCTTTGGACAGGCAGTCAATGAACTCCCACTGCCTTCTAAAAAAATAAAAGCGTTTCATTATTCCAAGGTGAGGGCTTTAAAACAGCATTTTAAATGTTACCCCGCTGCTCAAGATCATGAAAACCTTTAATTTCATGCAAATGAACAGCAAGGAGCATGGAGCTTAATGTAAACGAATGCTTCTTTTGTACTGTTGTAGAAGTGAGCTGGAGAGAGAGGCCAGGAAGAAAATTCCCAAGGATTCTTTAATTGCTATCTGAAATTATGTAAATCCCTCTGCTAGGCTGAGTGCAATTATCCAGCGCCTTTCGCTGCCAGCTTTACTAATGTCTAACAAAATATCAGTGGCTGACATTTAGACGTGGTAATGCAAATGAGAATTAATTTTTCTTCCAAGACAAAGGGCAGTCGAAAGATCACACCATTTTATACAATAAAGGCTGCAAAAAGTAGGGCTTGCAAGATGACAAAAAATGTTGATCAAGAAATGAGCCTAGCATTGAAGGCCATTTTCTATCAGTGCAGCATGGTACCGAATAAGATTATTTTCCCTATTCTGCACTATTAATCTATTTCTATTGCCACAGAGAGGTATGCTGCAAGCAGTAGACATTCATTTAGGCCCAGAATTAATTGCAGTGTGTGGCTCATTTTTAGTAATGATATGGGGAACCCTCCCCACTCCCCATTGTTAGAACACATTCCTGCCGTGGCTGTGATGTTGGACTGTTTGGGTCCCATTTTTCCATTTATCTCCCCAGGTACAGAGATGGATGTAGGCCAGGCACCGCAGCCTGGTGAGACTCCCCTGTGTGCAGCTCAGAACACCTGTCCCGCTGTGCGTCGGCACCTCCAATCTTTACCAGGCCAAGGAGGAGCACCATCTCTCTCCATAACACTTTCCCCAACCCGCTGTCTCACGGGACCTCAAAAGGAGAGAGATGAGGAGGAACCTAGGGACCAGTATTCATGGGGAGATCCGCCGCCCAAAACTGCATTCCTTAACCAGAAATCAAATTACAAGCTGCTGACGTGGAAAAAAAAACACTGGCTATTAATATTTTAGTATGGATCCTGAGTGCAAGACACCCCCACCTGTGGGTATTCTCACATAGAGGAAAAAAAAATTATAATACACCAACAAGTGCCTGTCTGCAGTGCTTCTACCACTAACACTTGGAGTCAGTGCCTGCTGTGGAACGACTATGATTATCCACAATGTCACCATCTAAAGAACAGCACGTATCTTCAAATTTGGTAATTTGTGAATTCAGTCTTTATTCATAGTTGGAAAAATATTCATACTTGTGAAGCTTAGGGCCATTTTAAAAGCAGTGTGATTGGCCAAAGATCTGAAAACAAGATCTTTATCAGCTTATGAAAAATGGTTTTAAGAAAAGTTGTGTTTTCACCGGACAGCAATTAGTCATTTCATTAACTATTTAACTTGCTAAACATGAGTGATGAAGCATGCGGCTAAAAAAAACTGTGATCTTCTTTTCTGTTGATGAAATTGAAAAACAATCATTTAAGACATCAACAATCATTTCCAAAAGAAACCAAAGCTGATGAAGCCACTATTGTTATAATGTTCCAAACCACTTCATCATCTCAGCTAACTGCACCACCAAATGTTTTTCATCTTCTAATATTATAAAGCTACACAAAGTAGCAACTTTATTACATCTGTACAATCTACTAATCTCACTCAGTCCATGAGCAACCTCATGTTACCACCATTTTATTTCATGTTACACTGGCTTCCAAAAAATCTCAGGATCCAGTTCAAAATTCTTGCTATTGCTTTTTTGGGCCTTGCGACATAGAGCTGCTGCCGCCGTATATGAGCAGCAGAAATCTCAGGTCCTGCCCTGCAATAGGATGAACAGAAAAGTTTTCCTCAACTCTGGAACTGTCTCCCATTGGATTTAATATCAGTGGACACAGTGAAAGATTTAAAAAGCAGCTGAAGACCCACTTGTTTAGTTTTGCTTTTGTTTAGCTTTTACTATCCTTGTTTTATGGTTTATTGTTTTGTTTTCTTTTTTCCTGTACAACTTTGTTTTGTTATGTAAATTAATTGATATGTTTCATCATTAAGGCACTGTTCTGGGCCGCATTACAGGCCATTCATGCGTAACTAATATTCTATTCCCCTAATATTTGTAATTGAGAAGTATGAAAAATGATAAACACTTAAATACTGTCTTATAGTCCAGTACAACCTTTAGGTCTGATTGTATAATTCTAACTGCTAAATACCTTGAATTGATATTATCCATATTTCAGACAATGTCAGACTTTCTGCCCTGTAATGTATTGTCCAGGTGTATCTACTGCTTCTAAATGTGTATGAGACATCGCATGGTGTGTCAATCTTTGATGTACAGTTATTTTGATTTTCCAAATTGCTTTCAAATAGGCTGTTATCATCAGTCTGATTCATATAGGCAACAAATCACCACAGGTCACAAGAAATAGGCTTTGAGAATTCACCACACAGGACCTTTATTTTGTTTCCGTGATGGCCTGTCTAACAGGAAGCATCATGCATGCTAATGGAATCCCAGGTTCTGCAGCTACTGCTAATGTGCTGCATGTGTAGATACATACTATTGTATAGAAGCACCGACGCACCTCACAAGACCCTCCTTGTTCTGCTCATCTCCAGCTTTCTAACCTCCATCTCCCCTGCCCCTCCACCCGCCGTGCATCCATCAGAGCGCTGTCATGGTAGAGGGGCTTTCGATGCTCCTTCCTGATGCGGCCATCAAGGCCCTCCATCTAACACAAGCCGACACATCATAATAACAGTAAGAGGCCTTTCCTGTCCAGTGTCATGCTTGGAGAGATTAGTTCCCCTCCACAAAACTCAGATAATTTGCTTTTGCTGAAACACATTTGTAGATCGTATTCTTTCAGGTTAACTAGTTCACAGGAGGAGATGAGACACTTGCTGCACAGTGTTTGCCTCTGCATGACATTATTCCTGTTATGCGTTTTAAATACAAACCAAATACCTTTTCTTCCTGTATGCTGTGTCTGTGTGTGGGTTAATGCATATGTGCCGTCCCTTAGCTGTAAAAAGAGTAAGACATTTTAACTTTGGCCACATGAGTAATTTATTATACTTGGGTGCGTCAGCGTATTCAGAGCTGATCAGGGCATTGCAAACTTTCTCCGAATATCCCTAGAATGAAAGTCAAACTTACGACAGCAAAATACTGTAAACAGGTTCACCTGAAAACGTATCAAAGCATTGTCCAGGATTTTGAAAGACACTGACCTCAAGGAAACCTGATGTCTGTTTTACTTATACTAGTGTCCATCTTAAATCACTCACAGTAAAAAAAATGACCACTGAGGGACGAGTCGGTAAAGCGTAGTTGTTTTATAGCTGCTACTATTTCCTGCTGAATTACTGGGAGGGCGAGTTACAGATAGATAAGAGTTTGAATATGTCACCGGCTTAATGGTATGTTAATCCACCTATAACGAGGTCTAAAGATTGTCAAATACCAATTTTGGTCTTTGCATTTAAAAAAATGTTTTAAAAGGAAAGAAAAACAAAAAGTCTTTGAGCAGGAGTTAATTTCTGTAGGTGTAATGTCTATTTCATTCCTTATTAATCACAGGGGGTTGCTCTAAATCCCCTCTGTGTATGAATGGGCTGTGCTCAGTGTCTTCTCACATTTGCTGCATGATCATATTTCATAAACACTGCATTTGAATTTTTATGTACAGGGTATGCAATATTCATGATAAACTGAATATGTAAATAGGTAACCTTTATTTATGAGTTCCTGCCAGACTCATACTCTTAAGTATTACTTTGGATGATAAGATGGATATACAAAAATGTTAGTTGGGGGAATACTTGTGTGGTTGTAAAATGATTGATAATTAACAGCCTAATCTATAAAGGCTGGAGGTTGTACGTCACCTGCTTTCGTGCACTTTTTTTGGCCTGAAAAAATAAATTATCATATTTGTAATTCAACACAAAAACAAAAAAAATACAACTTTAATCATTCGTCTGAAAGAGCAGTTTGCTGACTTCTATTAGGATGTATAGTGCTGCTATACAGAGTTGAGAAGCTCTACAAATTTATATGAATGAATAACGCAGGAAAGAGGCCAAAACCCGTCAAGTCTGTATCTTTTAGTCACACATTTAATCCTAATGCTACATTCCATTACATTTCCAGGCTGTAAGTGCCTTGGAATTACCCATCCCATCCTGAAGGAGTCCTTTTTTTATTGTTTAGAGAGTGGTTAGCATGCCGGGGATGCTCCAAATACGATTTTACATCCACTTATGGAAATCTATTGTTCCTTGAACATTTCCACATACAAACCAATATATGCTTTTCTAAGAGGTCTAAGACCTCAATTACATCAAAGGCAGTTTGTCCTGCTGCTGGGCTGCCTGCTAAAGGGCTTAAACTACTGTGTCAATGCTACCCCCTTGTGACCGCACTGCGGCAGAAGCAAATCCTTTCTGCAGTCATTCTCCCCAAGAAATGCTAGAGAAATTCTAAAACATTTACATAAATTTTAGTTTGTGTGAAATTTCACAAAAGGACAAATACATTGTACACGATTTTTTTTTATATTGTTGCCATTACGCTAATGCTTATTATTTTTGTACTATTAATTTTATGTAAAGCACATTTATGGCAGTAAAGAAGTCTGTGTGGTAGGCAGTGTTTTAAAGGGCACTTGTCTGACGTCTTCACAGCAGCTTGAACTATGAAGCGGAGAATAATAAAGATTAAAAGAAAGTCGGAGAGATTCTATTTGCACTATAGAAATTGAAATGTGTCATCACAGCACCTATTGCATTTGTAGTTTACAGATCTCTTTCATTAAAACCAAAGACGTCTAGAAAGCTGCTATGCTGACGTGCAGACAGATGTGCATATCTGAGGGAATATTTTGGAGGGCACTCCTCCTGCTGTCCTTGCTACGGCACGAGAAAAGCATGCAGTCTTTTATTGTGTGGACTTGAAAAGAAATAATTAGACACACTGATATATTATTCTGCAAAGCTGCATGACTCACTTGTCACATGTGGCAGAAATACAAAAAAAGGGCTGAATTCTCTGAAGTGCAGTTTGCCATAGGCCGCCACTTTTATTTTCCAAGTTTGCTCTGTCTTCAAAGACACAATGGAAGATGGGGACGTAGGAGCACATGGGTTTCTCTTCATTGTTAATGTAGTGGAATCTTGAGAAACAGAAAAGAGGAAACATTTTACAAACATTAGTTATGAATATTTTGAAATTACTGCATAGAGAAATCTTTTTTAGTTTTTTATTTAGTGTTTCTTATTAGGGGTGTAGGATATTTTTAATGTCATTAAACATTAGTTCATTATAATTATGTCACTTTTAAATATAAGAATCCGATCCAAACTGAACATTTTTAGAAGTTGCTGTCATGTGTATCAGTCACAAAGATTATACTTAAATGTCACTAAAAAGTAGGATGATGTAGAACACGAACCTGCCAATAATAATACGTATTGATGCCCACCTGCTGAGAGATTAGTGATCTCAACATCTGTCATTTTAATGCTTTACTTTACTCTAGCATATAAAAATAAACCCACACAATAAAAATGAAAGCCTATGGTTCCCTGTACGAGACCCAGTCCATGTCCATAATTCACCATGAGGCAACATAAGCTGAGGCCATATTAGGGGGCTGCACTCTGTTGACATGTCACACATCCCCCCAGGTTAGGCCATGTCAATCACAGGACATGTGATTGCAGGAGTCCCTGATTGCCCCTCTCATTGACACCTCCCATTGACTTTCCTTCACGCAGATCAGTGAGCTTAAACCATTTCATTCAGGGTGACCCACAGTCCCCCTAACACTGGACAGGTTGATTTGTGCCTCGCTGGCAGGCTTCAACACAGCTATGACTTTATCCATTTTGGTGTTTTACCTGACTGTATGGTTCCGCCTCTCATTAACAGTCTGTGCACAGTGGATGCTGTAGCTCCCAGCTCCATGTATGCATGCCACCAAAACAATGTTGACTTCAAAAGAAGAGAAATAGTGTTTGAATTATTTTCTTCCCTGACCTTAAGGTCCATGTATGTAAACATGTGACCTAATATCATGCTACAGTGTTGTTATTTATGTCATATAATCATTTCAACTCCCTCAGGATGCACACGGAACACAAACATGACCAAAATACATATTTAGATTTATTTGTCTGCAACTGTCCAATAAAACATATCCTTTGCATTTCCATCTCTGGGCTTTAGTCCCAGTGGGAGTTGCTGGCTGAGAAATGTTGTGCTTTCAAGCTTCAGGGAACAGCGATGTGAGCAATGTTCAGGGTGGAAAAAAAAAGTGGTACGCTGCCTAAGTGTTGTACTATAAAGAGAGAAGAAGTAGGTTTTCACATTCCAAAAGCCTCCAAGGGTTTTAGCTCTGCAGTGGAATGTGGGTGCAATCATCATACTCATCTCAGGAGAGACTAAAGCGGGCTCTCGACCACTCACTCAATCTCTTTGTCTCATTTCCCTTTTATTTCTCTGTCTGTAGCATCGTTTTCTTGCCTCGTTTTAGTTTGTCCATCTCACACTGTTCTCTCTCACTGGAACGATCCCTCCGATCATCTGAATGTTTTTTATCAGGGAGAAGTATTTTGAAATACCCAAATGAGCCTTTGTTGGGTCATTTCTATTCGTGGAAATAAAATGCACAACGTTGTAATGAAACAAGTTGATTGTAAAAGCAGAATGAAATCTTTTATGATGTGCTTATGAAGAAAGAAAGAATGTCTTGATGAAAGCTGTGCCCTTCAGTGCTTTTGCGGATTTCATCCTTCTGCCACGCACATATGTTTTAGGGTGTTTGTGGCAGGAGAGGCATCCCCTCTGTGACCAAAGTCGTAAATGAATTACTATAAAAAGGGTTACTCAAGGGCTAGATGGCTTTTACATAATTGTGCGGTGGTGAAAGGGAGTAAGGGTCTTTCCATAAAATTTCAATAAATTGTGCATTTTCTCAGTAACTTGTTGCCCTAGTGAACAGAACAGTAACAGCACCCGACTGGAAGAAATGGGGAGCAAATGCTGGCAGAAATGGGATTAATTTTTTAAATGTACACTGTTAAAAAAGCAGCAATACGCTTTTATGCCGGAGCATTTGCATATTTGGCCCCATTTAATGTCCTTAGAGGTCCTCTACATACATCATGTGTGTGTAGAAACTGTCTGCGAAGTGCAACTCACATTCACACGTTACAGGCACAAATGAAATTCATGACCAGACTTCAATTCTCCCTCGAGTAATTCAAAAGCATTTCTTATTTAACACACATTTAACCAAGAGACAATAAGATCCATTTGTAGCTTAAATTCTCTCATTTACCAAAGAAAACTGAGCTAATGCAAATTCAATCGAGTATTTGTACGCAGACTAGTCCTGACACATGTAAGTTCTACCAGTAATACTCATTAAGTCCTAACAAAAACTACACATGTTCCTCTATAATGTTAAATAGTTATGGCCAAATAAGGAAAAATTTACTTTAAAGTTATTATTGCGTAAATACATTAGTTTACTTGCGGGTGTGTTTTCATCCAATTTGTGTTTTTAGTTTTTTAGACTTTTTCTAAGTGGGTCAAATTTTCTTAGGTAACATTAAATTCTAAGTGTGATCTAACTTTGACTGAAATTTTGATATTTGTGTTGGATCCTGACAGTCATGGTATGAAGCTGGAGCTGATCGAAGACCATTAAAGTTATACATCTCTTTTGCTTAATTCCCTGGTTATGTCATCTTTCAAACTAACAGATATGAAAATGCTCAGTCCCACCTCTGAAATGGTTGTCAGCTGCTGCCTGGGTATCTGGAATATTGGTTTCTCCCACTTTCTGTAATTAGCAATGATCAAGAGGAATTATAGGCGGTGGTTAACAACATTGGACTCCTCAATGACCCTGATAGATGGTCAATTATAGTGATCAGGTCATGGCGTTTATTGGATTTAAAGTGGCAGCGATGGGCCCTTTTGGCCTAGTGTGGGTAATTATCACATTTATGCATGATTTAAGGCGACAGTGTATAACGAGAAAGACTTGACTTAAATTTAATCATTTTCTTATCTATGTATTTATGCAAGACTTAACAATGGATGGCCACGAGTGGAATAATGCAATGAGACTGGGATTAGTGTGATATCCACGTGCGGAGCAGTATCTGTGCAGAGCATGTCATATCTGAGACTGGAGGGGAATTTGCTGCTTTAGACAACTTGTGCCAGAAATGGGCTCATTTCTGGGAACTTCACAAATGTGTGTGTATATTCCAGCGCAGTGTATCAAAGATGGTGTTTTCAAATTACCCTTTAACTTGTCTTACAGCTTGGTTGTTCTGTATTTTATTGGACTTCCACCAGGAGCTACATTTTTAAACCCTGCTCACACTGAAACATCTCATGGTCAACAGCCTCCAGTTTTGCTAGCAGGGGAAATATGCCAATAGAGAGCAGATGCTGTACACAGATCACAGTTGTCAATAAATTTTTCTCTTTCTCCCCATCATCCATTATTTTCCGCCTGTTCCACAGAAAAGGCATCTCGCCACTCTTGCTTAGGCAGCCACAGACAGCTTTCTGAATCCAGACACCTGAATATGATCAACAGAAAAGCTGCTGCTCAGCTTCTCTGGTAAAGGAGGGAATACATCAGTGCCTTGTTTATTTACTTTTTCCACATGCCAGAAAAGGTCAGAGTCAGAGGATTATACTGCACGGCCCAAGTAGAACTCAATAAAAGCCCAGCAATGAAAACAATATCATCCATATTTTAAACAGCTGGCACCAAACAGAGGGAGTCTTACACTAGGGTGCCAATTATTCTACTTCTCAGGGTTTTGCAGCAAACCACAGTAGCTCAGGTGTATCTCTCAAATAAAAACATTATTTTATATAGTCAGCAATGACTAACCAAGTATGATAGCTATCATTTACATTAAGGCAGTATTGTAATTAAAAAACCACTAACTAATACCTAACACTGAGAGGGATATTCAGATTTATTGGCATTTAAATGCAGATGTTTTTCAGGCTGAGACTGTGGTTGTTTTCATAGTCTAGGTATGTTTTCCCTCCATGGACTTATTAAAGTCAGTGCAGCACAGTCTGCGCTCTATAATCCTGATGTATTATTAATCATGTCTTCCCGTGCAACTCCAAAAAAACTTCCCTTTTTGATTTTTCAATGTGAAAGTGCACTGAATTTGAAACAGAGCCAGGTTCAGGGTGACAGGATGCTTTATTTTCTTCCTATTACAGATTCCAAAGTGAGTAAATACAATGGCTGCATTGTTTGCTTTTGAAAATAGTCATTGGCACAAGTCTGTGGTCTGAGCCTTGTCCGCGTACTGTCGAACACGTGCATGGAGCATTGTGTTTCTAGCATCTATTATTGTAGATTCACAGGCTTTGTCATTCCATCAAGATACTGCAGCTGCCTATAGGTTGGAAAATAGTGCAATGTCAGAATGATGTCAAGACTTTCAGGCACTGATTTAAATAGTCATGCAAAGAAAAGTTGGCTTTCCAACAAGGACTTAGCTCCTCTTTAATTCATTTATATCTTATGCCATCAGCCATTATACTAAAAGCCAGTTCCTTGCTCTCACAGTACCCTCGGGCAGACTGCATATCTACCATGAAATCTGAAGGAAATTATATTTGTTTGAGTCATCAAGCTTTGTCAAAATAAAGGAAAAGAGCAATGCCATTTAATTTTAATGACTCCAAAATTGATTTTCAGTCTGTGGCATTTGACGAAGGAGTTTTTACCACTGCTCAGACGATACAGATGTCAAATATGAGTCTGTTAAAAAAGTAAAGTGAGTGATTGAACGTGAAAAAGTGAAATCCCTAACCATACCTTCTTTCATGTATTTCATGTGCATTATTTTGTTGGCTATGAATTGGTTTGATCTAACAGTATGTAAAGTAATCAATAGTCCAAATGTACAACGTTACTACAATGTGAGAATTATGCTCACATGTACCGCCGCTGCCATCTTGGCAGGTGCTTGTGGTATTTTTTCTCTCTTTTTTTGCCTCGCTTGGGTAAGATGATAATCCAAGCCTAGTCCACTGACAGACTACAACATGATTCACTTGGACAGTGACTGACTGCACATCCAATTTGTTTCAACTCCAGAGCAGCAGCTTATTATCTGAAATGCATGAGATGTCTGTGCATGAGAGGCGTGATCAGCTGGGGCATGCGCCGGGGCTGCTGGGAAAGTAATCAATAAGGGATTGTCTCTTGTAGTTTAGGCCGACACATTATGACAGAGCTGAAAATTAAACAGGCAGATATTAATAATAATGGAAATCAGAAGCTCATGGGTGAGATCGAGGGGGGGGAGGGGTGAAACTCAAAATATGTATCATGTTTGGATGTGGGTGTATGCGTGCACGGGGGTGGGGGTAGTGGATACTTGGTGTTTTTTTCTTCTTTTTCTCTAGAAGTTTGTGAAATGTGAGACATGGATACAGCAGTGAAGGCTTATGGTGTATATCTTGAATTGGGAATGAAAAAAACTCTCGCTGAAAAAAAAAAACCTTGAAGAGATCCCTCGCGCGAGATGGACAGACATGCAATACATGTACTCACAACATACATGTTGTGAGTACAGAGCCAAACAACATAGATTTGCAGGTTTAGATGTTAAGAATTACATTATAGATCAGAAATGTATATAGACAATCAGGGAGCATGGCAGGTTACTTCCTGAGGAGGCCAACTGATGGAGCCACACAACCTCATCTTCAGCATGAAGACCTGGACAGAGGACAAAGTACAACTAGGAGGAAGAACTTACGCAAACTATTCACACATCTGGGAGGAGGAACAACCACCCTGAAGGGACAAAAAAATAATTACTCGTTTTATGGTGCCTCAAGTCGCAAAATGGGAATTTTGGCAACTGGTTTAAGCCTGTTGTAACATATAAATGGTCAATAAAAGTTTATGTGTGATTGAGTCTGAAAATAATCAACAGTGGAAATGGCACAATCTGTGGCAATGCCTGCATAAGTTATTATTTGAGATGCCCATGATTACTTTTATTTTCTATTTGTCCACTTTATGCACAATGCGGGTACATGGGGCAGCATTTACACATGGAACAAAGCTTAAGATGATGGAACCGCAGTAAAAAAAAAGTCCTTCACATCATGTTTGAAGTGGAGTCCGGGGCAGTGGGAGAAACACAGAGACAACTAAACAGAGATTCCCCTTCCTTGTCAATTAGCCCTGGCAATCCGTGTCTGTTGTTTGAGCAACAAACCCAGCTTTGTGGGTGGGGGCAGGGTGGAGCGGGGGACTTAACAAACTGCATTACAGGCCATTACAGATGCAGTGTCATTGATTATTTATACCCTTATAAAATGCCCAGCTCCCTGGTGGACCAGGCTTGCTTGGCTAGCTTCGACAAAATGTTCCCTCTAAATCACCACACAGGGCAAACAACACAAATGCATGAGAGAGTTGAGTGACAAAGTCCTGTGTGGGTAATAGATGTGAAAATCAAGAACAAGATATCAAAATAAACTGTTGTCATAGCTAAAGCTTTGCACTAGCCTACATATTATTAAACTAATAACTCTTTGTGTGCCCTGTTTTTTTATGTGTATCTGATATGTGTTATTTGATTCATTTTACATGGTGGAAGCTCTTCTTGTAAGAAGAATTGGATAGTAGATCACGTCCTCCTGGAGATTTGTTCACAGTGGATATTTTTGCATTAGTTAGCAGGGGAGCAGATGGCGGCGACTAGCTGAGCTCAGGAGGAAGTCAGCACTTTCTTGAACTTTCATGTTGTAGGTGTCTGCGCTGGAGCAGGACCTTCTCCAACCAGTCACCTCACCATGGGAATATTCCCTCTCAGATATTAATGGTCGCCCTTGCAGAGTCGACCACCTCAGCATAAAGCCCACTGGGACACAGAATAGCAAATGTCACACGCTTCAAAGCTGTGCCTCTTAATGACACTACACTGACATTGTGGCGCCTTCAAAAACTCCCTTAACATGCATCTAACGCTTAGTCAACTAAAACACCCGTGTAGTAATTTGACACGCTGCCCTTTAAATATTTGTTATTACTAAGATATATTGCTGCTCATGAAATGCATCCTTTATCATATAGGTTATAGGTCCAAATGCCAGATGTCCCACAGCACAGCATGTAGAAAAACATGCAAGAAATGCATGATCTCAATAGTGACAAACGCATGCCAAGAGAAATGCAAAGAGGTAAACTAAGTCCATATTGGACACACTTCCCGGAACACGGAAAGTATGAAAGAGAAGACAACATCTTGTGTCATCTATCTTCCTTAAATGCTGAAGCCGTGACAAAGTGGATGGAGAAATTATGATAAATGATAAGACATATTTAGTCAATATCTGTAATTCTCTTTCTTCACTCTGCTGTGTTCTTATCCTTACATTGTTTAGCCGAAAAGACACTCGTTCATTTAAACTGCGCTTTGAAGGCCAGATTGTGATCAAATTGATATGGGCATTGTATATGTTAATATCTCCATCTAGGAGATAGATTGTCAGAGTGCCTTGTTGTGAATTTATACCGTATTTTTCGGACCATAAGCCGCTACTTTTTTCCGGCGTTTTGAACCATGCGGCTTTTACAGAGATGCGGCTTTTCTATGAATTTTTCTGCAGCCCTCAGATGGGCGCTGTAGATGGAAGTCAGTGCAAACAAAAAAGCGCCAGTTTTTATTCTTAGCGCATGCAACCCAAGACGCACAACAGCAAAATACGGTAATATTTTTACACCTCACCCCTCATAATGGAAAACACGCGAAGAAATTCCTATGATGCAGCTTTTAATTTGAAGCCATCGATCTGGCTATCCGTGAAGGAAATCGAGTGTGACAGTGGTTTCAATGCTCAGGAGGAAGATGAATAGCGATTTGTGGTTTCAGTGCACGGGAGAATGAAGCGACTTTAATAGTACTGCTGTGTATGAATAAAGACTTATGGTACAAAATCTTTTGTTGAGCGCAGCAAACTTCGTGAAGAATAAGAGACGTCTTCTCCTTTGGCTACGGAACAAGCCGTTTATTTATAACAAGGACGTTTTTGTCGGCTCTGTACATTCGACATGTGTTATACCAGCCACACATACACGTAAACGCACTCTTTACCGTAATGCCGGTAAAACAGCGCACAGAACATCCTCATGCCTACTGTGAACAATGAGTAGGAGCGCATACAACAGATATTATTTCTCAGCCTGGATATTGGCGGCTTATAGTCCGATGCGGTTTATATGTGACAAAATATATATTTCTTTTAAATTTTAGCGGGTGCGGCCTAAATTTAGGTGCGCTCTATAGTCCAGAATTTACGGTATCTTATTTACTCTGCAGGGGAACCATATCTGGAAGCCACAAACTGCACGAAATTCCAGCTTTGAACTGTGACAGGGTCTCAGTTAGTAAAACTTATAGTCTATAGCTTTTTTGAAAATGAGAAAAGCCCTTCTATTCATATTTAACATATGAACACGTTAACCATCTATTCATCAATTTAACTCAAATACTGTAAACACCACAAGCATACCAATAGCTGTTTTCACCAGCGGAATACACACACTTGTTAGCAGTTTTTGCTGCTGTTGTTGTTTTTAAGACCTATATCACATTTGATCTGATTGCAGTTTTTTTAGTTGAGTTAATTATGTTTAGTATCAACTATGGTTTAAAGTCATTAAATTATTTTGGAACTGTGTGCATGTTCGGTTAACAATAATACCTCTAATCTGAACCATAAGAAAAGCTATTTTTGTTATAACATTTTTTCAAGTTGGAGTAAAAATACTACTACAGTCACCTTATGACATAAGTTTATTTGTCTGTGTTAATAATTTAATAACATTAACAGTAACATGTCCTTATCGTGCACAATACCTTGAAACTAAAGTAGCAATTTTTTTTCTACCCTGACTAAATGACACTGCTACTATTGCATGTACAACACTGTTGCAGAAATTAGTTTTAATTTTATTTGGATTAATTGGTAAAAGAAGCTAACCTGACAAACTATAGCGTACTTACAATTTGTCAGAGAAAGAAGATTTTTAAACTTTGTCCTGAAAAAGACCAGTAGCCAGTGGTGCAGCTTCCGCGCTGCTGGGATAACGGCACTGTATTTAATTCTGCTCTGCAAGCTACGGTACATTTTCTCAGCACATACTTTGACATATCATAGCAAGAAAAGCACAGGGATAAATATTAATGATTGTGTTGCCAGGTCCAGGGCACTTGCATTGTGCATGCTGGCTGTCTCATTCCTGTTATGTGTCACACCTGTGCTTCGTCTGACAAGCCCAACTGTCTGCAGTGAAAAGTGCCTATTAATGCCCCCTACTCGTATTTTATAGGAGTTACTGATTAACAATTTGGTGATTGCTGGTGTAATGACACTGGGTAGTAGCTACTGGGCAAAAGATAGTGCTCTAAGCTGGCAGTGAGCTGAGATGAGATGTGCATCAGTGTGAGCAGCTCTGGGAACTGAGAACATGACAGGAAGATGAGTGAAAAGTACCACGCAACACAATGCAACAACCCCTCTGAGGAGAAAGTCGTGATGGTGGCTCATAATGTGTAATGTCTTGTTACACCTCTCGCACACTCGCACATCTCAAACCCAACCATTGAGAATCCAAAAAGAATTTCAATTTCCTACACGAGATACCTGAGAAATATCTAATTACATGAGTGGAGAGTGACTGAAGGGTGCAGTAATGGACTGAACGGTGACGCTGTGAAACACCTTGTTACAAACTGTTTCCTGGATGCCATCAGTCACACTGCAGTGGGGAAAACGCTGCAGCAACAGGTAGCTGAGTGCATATACAGCAGAAAGTAGAGCCCAACCTCTTTGTGTGGTTTTTCACACAAAGAGAGAGTCTCCAAAGGGAACGAGCGAGGACAGGGGACGAGAGCAAAGGACAAGGGGATATATTGCCCAAAAAATGTTTGCAGAGTTGATACTGAACACCGTCGTTGAGGTTACTATTTATCTCATGCCAGCCAAGTTGGCACGCACATCTGGCGCTGGGTACTTAGTGCAATTATTTATGATTTCCTCCAAGATTTAAAAGCTCTTCGCCCGGCCTTGTAATGCAGTAACTGATTGCACTGCTAATGTAATTAAGGGGAGATTATGATGTCCACGTGGCACACCAGATGGTGGCATTCACAGCGATGGGGGAAGGCACAACTGGCACACCACTGCACAAGGGCAGTGAGGCGCAGTCAGTCGGAGCAGTCCAGACTCCCCACCAGACGGAGAAAAGTATATGTGTGTGTGCGTGTGTGTGTGGTGTGCATGCACGGATGGATGTGAGCGTATGCGTGTGTGTTTGATGATAAGTTGAGCAATAAAGTGTAAGCTGCTAGAGATGAGTCTGTGCAAAATACTACCAAAGAAATTACTTAAGCCACACTGGGTGTCTCTAAATGCATGAGACACATGCAAAATGTGGCATATAGGTTAACAACTGTTTGATAGACAGAATATTATTTACAGTTGATTACAAAACTTTGTCTCCTCTCACTTTGAAATGGCAAAAGGAGCAAAACATTAATGCACATTCAGTACAAATGTTCATTTGCCATGAGAAGGAACAAAAATTATCAAGGAGCTTTTAAAAGGAAAAAAATCAAAGGAAAGTTATTTAAAAATAATGGAAATTGCCAAAATTTGTTTGCCTAAAATGTTGACTAATACTAATATATTTCCTCTCTTTACTAACCTCAGAGCAGTATTTGTATCCTTTCTGGTGTAAATCTAGGCCATTTTTCATGGCATAATTGTTCCAAGTCTATCAGCTTGCTTGGTTGTTTGCCTTCTTCAAATCTATCCACAAGATTTCAGTCATATTTTAGTCTGGAAACTAGGGAGGCCGTGGTAAAACATTCACCTTCTTCTTTTTCACAGTCGACTTTGCTTTGGATCATTGTCTTGTTGAAGGATCCAGTGCATCTTTCGACAAGACATTTACATTTAGCTTTTTGACTGACAACAGGAGGCTTTGCTTTAAAATCTTCGGATATTGTACTGCATTCATATTGGACATTTGACTGAGGCAATGGTTTTCCTCCCCTTACATAATCAGACAACTTAATCCAATTCCAAGACTCATTTGGTTTGCACATATGATCTTTACATATTCCACATGTGCTGCCTTATGTCTAGAAGAAAGCAGTGGACACGGACTTTTAAAGACTACCTCTGTGCTATTTGTTCTGGATTCAGATGTAGCTCTCAAAAAAGTTTCATACTGCCTCTTTGCATTATTTGTTTTGATATTTCACTTAAAACTAGTTATGTAGAGGGTTTGTCAAGGGGATGCAAACTTTTGCAATTACATAATTTTCACTATTTTACTATAATTTTCTTTTTAAACACTCCTTGAACATTTTTGTTAGTTCTGATCATAAACATTTGTACTTGCTGAATGTGCATTAGATATTATATTGATGAAAACATACTTTGCCATTTCAGTTTTACTTTCTCACACAACTGTATTATTTCTCTATCTCATCTCTATTTCATCTATCTTCATATGTTATTTACGTTAAACATCAAAGGTGAAAAATTACAGTCTCTAGTATACTTTCTAACTTGTGCAATGCAATGCTTCAGCGAACAAAACAGAAGGCACAAATGGGAAATTAAATCATATTTAGGGAACTCATCACGTTTTAGGAGATTTTTGTAAGCCAAGGCAACAATGAGACTAAACCAAACTGACCTTTAATTACAAAAAAAGCATGGCATTACAGAGCTTTGTAAGGCTGTGTCCTATGGGGCCACTAAGGGTAGGCTTCTTAAAGCTTGTTATTGTAAGCTATTCAGGAGAAACAGGGATTTTTTTATGTGTAGACAGAAAGAGAGGGGGGTATGGGGGGGGTCATATATGAAATGAGACCTGCAGATTTCCACACAGCCCATAATAGGTTCATACGAGTGACCGGGACATTGGGGCACAGTAGATTTCCCAAGCTGAGATAGGGATATTATTACTCTCGGGGTGGGAACACAGAAATCTCCATCTTCAGTCCCCAGACTAATGTCAGCAAATTACAAAACACACTGAATGACCTTTACACAGGAAAAGAAAACCTTTGCTGTTTTTTGTATCATTTGGTTGCAAAGTCATTCACAGAGGTATAATTTTGGTCCAGGGGCTCTTCTGTCATCCACTGATTACCCCTCACAACTACAACATTGTTCAGTCTAACCAGAATGTGTGTCTGATATTTCGTACCTGATGGGATGATCCAGCGTTTATGGGGTCGGTTTTAACTAAGATGTGTCATAAAGTATACATGAAACAAAGCATGAACAAAGAAATCACAGTTTTAATGAACCTTTTCAAAATGCCAGCTGTAATGCTATGCATCCTACACTGGCTGCTCCCCCACAGAAATGTGCCACAGCCATCATTCATCTTGCACCACAGCCCTCAGCATGCAATGTGCCGCACATTAAAACACTGTAATAGCTGATGGCTTTCACAGTTAGCATGTGTTGCTGATATCTCCAGACTCTCAATGAGTGTTTCAACACCTATTCCATAATTAGACCATTACTTTAGCAGGTGTACCTCTTCTCAGCCCAAGCATGTGTTTTATTTTTTTTTATACCGACACCTTTGATTTTATCTTATCAACCTCAGTGATGCCACAAATTCCACATAAAATGAGCATGGTTGTTTCAATAGGCTGTCAACACCTTGACGTGAAAGCATGTGTTGGTGGGTTTTGCATGTATGTGTGTGAGCTGGGTGCCGGTGATGATGTGAACATCAACTGTAAGCGTGGAAGTGTTGAAAGTTTCCGGTCACATTGTATGAGGTGGCAACCACCTCCCAATTAAAGAAGTGTTATAAATTTTAAAAAGGCAAAACTGATCACATCATGTACCACCATGTAAGTCACTAAATACATGTCACTGCGTGTGTGGCCTCAATGAAGACACCTACTGGCATATGGCGCCATGTCACAAAACTGAGCAACAAGTCTTTGATTTGAATAAATTAGGATAATAGTGGCACAATGAAATAATGTATTTGATGGGGGAGAAATAATAGGCTTGGTGATGGGAAAGCAGCTGTCGCCCCTTTGGCGTTTTCAACAGTCTGCAAAGACGATTTCAAGTTTTGTACACGGGGAGATGTGCATCCTAATGTTACAGCTAAGCTAATACATTGCTCTTTATCTTACTTTTATCTGATTACAGTAATGACATGTGATGATTAGAGAGACAGCCAGCTGTCAGAAGGCGTGACCTGTAGATATATCCATGTAATGATGGTCATTTAGTGAAGCACAGCCTTAATTTAGTTACCAAGCTGAAATTGGATCTCAAAAGTTATTGCAAAGAAATACACCCACAAGTCAGTGTGGTAATGCCTGCATAGGCCTCTATTCTCCATCTACTCCGTACACTATTCCCTCTAACAAAGTAAACGGGCATGTTTACTACTTGTATTGCTTTCAGGTTGTGCTTTCATAAGTTGTTCTCATTTGTTAAATTGGAGACCTCATAAATTTAATAGCATCCTGATTTTTATCAACAGCTCAGTGATAGTTATATGCTATAACAGTATCATTTTTACACAATTATATAAAAAACACAACTGCAGTTTGGACCATTAGTTGAATAAATCACATTAGATCACTCCTTAAAATTAGTTTTGAATGTTGGCTAACAACAAAGAATATGTAAAATAAATGCATTATACCAACACTACTACTAATAATACTACTAGTAATAATAATAATGTCATTATATGTACCACATAAAATAAAACAATAATGACTGCAGGGGAAATTACTCTCATGATTATACAAGCGTGTGGCTTTTGGTTAATAATTATTTATGATACCCGGAAGCGTTTCCATCCCTCAGGTTTACAGGGTGAAGTCCGACAGGTGACAGCGGAACGTGGCGTCTGAGCAGGTAAAAACACGCAGCACGTCAAACACTCTGGATTCTCAGCTCAGCTTGTGAACGTCTCCCAGTGTTTGGGATCCACTTCCTGTTCACGGGCTGCACGTCGCGTGTGTTTTAAAGCGGCTGCACGTCGACGTTCAGCGTCAGTGACGTTAGCTGCCGAGGCTAACGCTAGCACAGGTCGGTCGCATAGAAGCTGCGCTAGCAGGATGCTAACTTAGAGATAAAGAACTAACGTGCCAAAGTTAGCATTGGGACACGGATGATTAATATGTTTATTACTTTGCTTTGCAGATATTTGCCATTCGTATGGTCGCTGCAGTTCCCGTTTATATAAATCTGCAGCATAAAACCTGTTGCAGTAAGTTTTTGAGCATAAAGTCAAAAGTGAGATGCCTGAAGTAATTCAGACCAAGGCAGAACAATTTTCAGATACACATCTTGTAACAAAATTCGAGTAATTAAAATATTACTAGAAATAAAGTGTCACCTGCTTATAGACAGAGCATTAGCCTAATTTGTTTATTAATTAATAAAATCAGTTTTGCAGCATCCAGGAGTAGCCCACGTGATGTTTTCCTTGGTAAGTTTGGATGGATTTTTCTTTGTTCTGCCTGAAATGAGTCTCTGGAAAACAAAGCTCATTTTGAACAAATTAATGTTACAAAGAGATCCTTCATCCTATTAGCTAATTTGCTATCCTGTTTCATTTGAATAAGTACCGCTATCTAACATTTGTTAAAGAGACAGCTGTTTCTGGAGTAAATCCCCTAATTTGATCAGCTTAATTGCAATAGATTTCGTAAACATCAAGATTGAATGCAGCAACTTTGTCAGTTAGTACAAGAATGCTTTAAACGTAATCTAATAAATTTGCGTAGGGGAACCTTTGCAAAGCCACTTACCCTGTAAAAGGCTTCCATAGCCATTAGGCAGAAATTCCCACAGACAGGAATAGATGGCAATTGATTGGGACTTCCTTGAAAATATGTGATCATTCTCCCTAATTTGTGATTTGGCAAACTTATTGGCTGTGCTCCAAATGCTGTTTCATCATTGGTCTTACTTGTCATTTGATCCCAGATTAGGCAACCAGTTTTTCTTCTGGATCCTAATAAGCTTCATCAAGAAGTCAATAATGCGGTCATTTTAGCCAAGAAAGACCTTGTCCGTTCTCCATGTAATGACACTGAAAAATGCATTATCTGCATCGTCTGTATTTTAAATGTTTGAGGTTTGGAAATTATGTTTTTATTGAGCTGTCCGCATTTTTGTCTTAACATTTACATATATGAATCTCTTGATGTATTTCCTCTCATAAGAGAAACAGTTTGTTTTAATGCATCTGCTGAAATGCCAAAGTCGTGATGAGGCTCTTCTGTTTTTCTAATGCAGCCTTGTCATGTCTGAAGTGAGCCATCAGCTACCTGCAGACCCCATCTCTGCAGTTGGAGTAGTCACTTCACCCAGCAAGGCCCCCGATGGCTATTATGTTGTGAGTGCTCATTTAAAGCTATTGTAATATTTGTGTTTTAAACATACTGGTTGTGTTTATAGGCTTAGGTAGTAATAAGTGCATTTATAGAAATAGGAAAGATGATGATTTTATTATTTTTTTGTAGGACATGTTCATCGTTTTTTTAAATGAATTTGCCCTTACTGTTAAGGGCCCACATGGAAGGTGTCATGAAGCTGTAATCCTTTTAGTGTGTTATGGTTTTGTGTCTGCGTCTCTGCTGTTGTAAATGTCTGTACAATACAACACACAGCTAAAACATTGGCAGATTTCCAAAGTGTTTGTGAGTCTGTTGTTAGGGCTGCTGGATGACTTATTTATAAAGTTTACTTTGATGATTAGGAGAATTCCCTTCCTGACACCGTTATCAGTTGCCACCATTATTACAGACGCACCAGAGGCTAAGATTTAATGATGTGAGGTTGATGCCCACCAGAGTCGTTCGAGTTTGCCCTCCGTTTCCCTTATACCCCAATAACTACAGCATTAATAGGAATGTGTCAGGATGTAAAGCAGTGCAGGATGGGTTGGTTTATGCAGGCTTTTCTTGTTTGTGAAATAGTTGCAGAGTTTCCAAAAAAAAGGAGCATGCAATTTTAACAAGGCACAAAACAAGCTTGAGGGCCAATTTCTCTTACCCTCTGTATTCCATCTGTATTCCACCTTCTTCTTCCCTTTACTGTGTGCCCTCAAAGCCTCCCTCGTCCCTCAGTTTGTATCTCTTCCTGCTCCACCCTACACATCCAGCTTGTTCTAATCTCTGGCAGATGATGGTGGGTTGGCATCAGAAAGGAGCCACTGGCAGAGAAACTGTGTACACACCACACGGTAGTGACAAACGGAGAGAAACCCCGTCAGACTTCCTCCTCTTCTGCTCCAGTGTGTCAGTACATTTCATCTAAAAACTCTGCATGTTAGTAACTATAAATGGCACTGATATGCATCTGTAATAGATGCCTAGTAAATTGTTTTTTCACTAATTGTAAATGAGCTAGAATCCCATCAGATGTCACTACAGCAGCTTAGACAGTAATGCTGCAAAAAAAGATGACAATTATGGGTAAAACTGTTGTAGCAGTTAAATGCAATTAGTTCATTCCATCAACCTGCCACACTATCAGGATGGCTTTATGCATGTAAATATCAGTCTTTAAATATATTGGACAGTAACTTTGCTTCAGAGTGAAGGGCAATATGGGAAAAAAATTGTATAACAGTATTTTTAGACTGAGTGTTCATACAGGATAGAAAACTAAATGTGATCCCATATTGATGTTCACACCGGATTTTTATTTGAGTCTTTGATTAACCTGCTTTAGTCAAATTTAGTTATTTGCTTTAGTCTAGTTTTTCATTACAATTTCTCCTGTATGTTTAATATTTCTAACTGTATACATATGTTAGTAATCAGTGCATGTTGAGGCAACAGCTGTCACCAGTTTTGTTCTATGCAGTTACCACTGGGATCGTTTTGCATGTCCAGCTTCTAAGAAAGTGAGGCGAGGGTGTTGTGGGCTGTGTGAAAGAAAGTGTGGGAGAGACAAGACACAGCTATGGAATGCCTCAAATTATGTCTATGTTATCAGTATTGTCTCATTATATACCTCAGTTAAAATTATATCTATATATCTTAAAATATGTCTATACCAGCTAGCCCAATCTAGGCTGAAATATGAACGTATTGTTCAGTTATTAGTCATAATTTAAAGTATCCTTCCTTAGACATCACTAGTGACAAACAAATATTAATGAGTATGAGTCAAGACGTGTTCGAAATACACTAAACTTGAAATACACAACTTTGATGCTAGAAATGCCATGTTTGTGAAATTCAAAGGACAACCTCACCCCTTCAAAAGAATATTTCTTCTCCATTTAATATAGTAATATTTCAGTAGTACTCTATCAAAGAAGTTCCAATCTGGAGAATTGCTATGAGTCATGTAGCATTACTATACTGTAGCCTCTTGTTCTATAATTATGTGAAATGTACAACTTGTTGTAACGGCACAAACACAGTGGTTTGGTTAGTTTAGGTAAGGATTAGATAGTAAATGAAAACGCTTCCGTTGGTAAATAAAATTTCAGTTTGGCTTGGAAATCATCACATGACATGTTATCAAATGTCAATCAAATGACTTGAACTCTTGTCTACTATGCGAAAGTCCTATTTTTTGTGATCAATCGAACACAACTGAATCTGTTGGTCGTACACAGTAGACACAACTCCGTTGTAATTCACAAGAGGACAGTCTCTAAATGTAGCATGTGTGTCTCTAAAAAGTCAGGTTAGGCCTGACTTTAATAATGTCCTTTATACCAGTCGTTCTTTTGTGGAAAAGCAAAAGAAATGAAAAGTGTATCCTTCGAGGAAAAATACAGTATCTATGAATAAAAAGTCAAGTACAAGTCAGCCTCCAAGATAAAATTCAAGGCCTCTTAGACTCTGACGCACCGTTTCAGATTCATTTGTCCCATCTTCAACATCTTTTGAACATCACTATGTGGTCTTTCATCTGCAGACTTGAAATACAAACAAAAATATCAACACTCTGAATCAATGTACTAATGCTGCGCTGAGAAGGGAAGTCTCAGGATATTACACTGTATTGATTTTTTTCCCCCCCTTTCATACTCGACTTCTTTTTAAATTCCTCCTTAATACTGACTGCTTACCATACTTACCGTACCTTTTATGCAGCAGATCAAAGGGCTGATTAACTCTTTTGCTCTCTGGTATGGTGTGCTCACATCTCTGAACTTGAGCAGGTTGTACCAACACAAGAGAGCACAGGCCCAGATCAAACGCTGTTCCACTGGGATCAGGAGCTTTGCTGAAGCACCAGCAGCCACCCAACATCAAACGCCACGAGTAGACTCGCACACACCGACGCTCTGTGCTCAGGTTGCAAAGGGGATATGTTTGCATAAGATTGACGTGTTACGCTCATACAGTCATTACTGAAATGTAAGTTTATCGGTAGAAGCCTAGTTTTAGCTTATAATATCTAGGACGTGTGGGATCACAACACCAATGGTTGCTTGTCCTTTTTTGAGGGAGCATCGCTGTGGTATAGTCTGACATTTTGGTATGCTTTACTTACTTCCCAAGAGTTACGGTAGAAGAGATTATATAAAGCAGTTATATATCTGCATGCTAACCTTGGGCCAAAAGAACCAAAAGACTTTCAGCTTCGGTCTTTAAAAGCTTAATGGCCACAGAAAATTGTATTGGAATTCAAATTTGACTTTGTTAATTTTTTTCTGTACCAAAACTAGCTCTACAACACTGGCACTACTGCTTAACTATAAAATGTCCCTCTGTCTTCGTATTTGAAAAGCTTATTTTAACACATCTCCTATTATTGGAGTACATGAGAATGGCATAAACTACTTGTATGCATTCCAGTGTTTAAAAAATTATGTGCGCCTTGATCATATAAAGATAAATCAGGAAATATATATATTTTTTTCCTAAAAGAATGCAGTTTAATGGAAACTTGGTGTCTTTCTTGGAGTCAGGCGTCTACACTTGCTTTTTAACTGTGTATCAGACACTAGGACTATGTATTTCCAACCAACACATTTACATAAGATCATGTCACCGAAACATGTCCACAGACAAAAATACTTGGTGAGATAAAAATTTATGTTTTAATAGTCTTAAATACTGTAACATTATTAGCTAAAAAATATATTTTTGAAATTTAAAAACCACTGAAAGCCTGAACTTTGTGGCTTCTTATCTGTATGTCAAGCACTAATTTTTTTGAAGGGCATAACTGCAATTACATAGGGAAAGTTAATTGATTATAAAAATGTATGTGTCTTTTGTATGTGTCATTTTCGTATTTTGGTTTGTTTGTGGGTTTGCATTTTTTATTTGTTGCTTTTGTTTTTGGGAAAGTGGGTTATAAATTCTGTGTCACTTTTGTTATGAGTTTAACCAAAAAAAACACTTGGTTCTAACATTAGATTTATATGTAATGCACAGACTAGAGATTTACACCTCAAGAAATGGTTCACTAAGATGATTTAAAAAGTCTGTCAAACTATTATCTAAAATACAATATGTTTTTAAATTAACAGCAGTTGTCGTTTTTAAAATTATAGCCAATTGTCAGTTTTGTGTCATTTATCTAGTTGAGAGAAAGGATCCACATCATTTATCCCTTTTCGGTTTATTTCTTCTTCTTTAAAGCAACAGCTTTTTTCCTGTACTCCTCTTATATTTTCTCCACCTGGTTTCACTCTCCAGAGATTTTTGATTGTGTGGCTTCATATCTTTGTATTTACAGCTGTGCCTCTCAGTGCTTCATAGTAACTTGCTGGTGAAGTCTGTCTCCAGAGATGCTTCATAGGAATATTCAGCACCCCCTAAAGACTTGTTTCATAGGTGGGCTTTTAGATCACTGTAAGCGTAAGGATTTTAGAAGTGGCAGTTGAATGTGTCACTGCATTTTAAATCAAACGATACAGCTGCATTTCAATTTCATTACCATGACTTCTGTTATTAGACGTGCGGTTTTTTCATGGAAGCCTGGTTATTGATAGAACTACGCAGTGGTATGATTGAAGGTGTTAGAGAAGAGCATCACAACTTTCCATGTGCCTTTCCTGCCGTTGCTCGGCAGTTGGCGTTTCACATTCAAGCAGCGTCGCATCCTTGCTGCCGGCGGCTGTGGCAGGATGATGCCTGAGGTGCCTCCTAGGAGGACTGTGCCCTCGTTACTCCTCAACTTGACTTTGGGTTTCACAAAGCGAGCCCTTTGTTTACGCTGACAGGATGCGCTGGCTACTGACCTGGAAAAAGTGGCCAAGACGGGTTGTCTTGTAAAGAAGAGGGAGGCTGGTGATGTATAGGCTCCTTCTGGGACCTTTCATGGAACTGCTGTTGGAGACGCCCTGCAATCCCTCTCTCTCTGCTCATCTCCCGCTCTTTCTCTCCCTCTCATCCCGCTATCTATCTCTGTTACCCACCCTAGTCTCCACTCTCATCCCATCTAGTCAGTGCTGGTTTTGCATGAATCTCCCCATGCCATGTTTCCCCCACCCAGTCACTGGGGTCATTCATCATTATTGTCAAGGGGGGTAATGTGTGTGGCTGGGTGCAGAGATCTATGACTTCTTCATTTGAATGAACCTCATTAGATTGACTCTTCTTTGTAAAGGATCCCTTTAGAAAATAACCCTGGCAGTTCTTTAGGTGATTCTCACATGATAGCCAATGGAACATGACGTTTCAACCAAGCATATTTACAGGAACGATGGAAGAGTTTCTGTGATGCAGCCTGCAGGTTATATTTTGCTTTATCATTCTACCTTGCACATCTACATTTACATAGCAATGTAGTGTAGGACCTTGAGCTTGACTTGTGGTGTCCACATGCTGTCAATATGAAGCAATCTATTTTTTGTGTGTGTGTGTATGCGCACTGATTGTTCACAAATATGAATGAGCCTATTGTACAAGGACAAGCTGCTTGTGTTCGAGATTTAGACATATTCAACCATACACATGAAAGTGCCTTAAACCCTCAATTTATTCTTAGAGAAGTTGTGTCATAGAATAAATCTGCACGGCAGTAAAACTATTTGGTGTTCTGAGTTTAACTGTGTCTTGCTCAAGGGACAGTGCAGTAGGTTTTGAATAAGATACATTCTGCATTTATCCCAAATATAATCCCTGCTTTCCCACAGACACACACTGAAGTTTGGTTTCCTTATTAGAGCAGATCCTTGTCAGGGAATCTTTAATCAGTCCTGGTCCCGAGAGATGATATTTTTAGCCACCTTTTTGGAGGCTAAGACTCCTTTACCCACGCAGAGCACTAATGAGATGGAGCGCTAGTGTAGGCAAGCGTTAATTAAGGCTAGTATGCAAGGGAAGAGGCAAAAGCAACACGCTCATGGCATACATACATTAACTTTATCCCACCTCCTGCATGTTTTTTCTCTCCTTGTTTTTTTTTCCTCTGTTTTTTTCACTTAGGTTGCACAAACAACAGATGGCTCTGACGCCGACCTGTGGAAGGACGGCTTATTCAAATCCAAGGTCACCCGCTACCTCTGTTTCACCAGAAAAAATGTAAGTGTGAATGTAAACTTGTCCCTTTCCCTGCACATTCCCAACACCTCATCTGCAACACTTTTTTTTTTTATTTGTTTGCCAGCAGTTATTAGCTCAGTTGTCTGCCACCGCAATGTCTTTAAACACTTCGATCGGCCGAGGTCCCATTTAAAAAGGCCTGCATTGACTGTGCAGTGTTGATCTTTAACATATCATAGATTTGCATGCATATTCCAGATGAATAATGTCTTAGTGAGGTATTTTCATCTTTTGCACCCTCCTGAGTATTTTATTGATGTTTATTCATGAAATAGCAATGAACTATATTTTAACAAATCCAATTTATTCAATCAACAGCATCCCTCAAGAGAAAATTTACTAACCAGATATTTTTAAAAATGTAACAGTCTAACATTGAAAATATATATGTGTGTGTGTGTGTGTGTGTCCTTTTTTTATGTTAGCTATAACTCCATAAAATGAAACACTGTCCGAATGATTGGGGTATATTTAGAGCTCCCAATTTGAACAGCAGTGACTCTTCTGTGGCTGAAATGACCTTTGAATGTTTCTCATAATGCAGTTGGGTCATTTTGGACTCTCCTGTCTGCAGCCTACAACTGATGTGTTATAGCATGGCTGTCAGCTGCTCTGTGGCCATAAATACACCTGCTTGCATCTCCGGGATTATCAGCCTGTCTAACCTGTGCTCATGCAGCTTACTAATGCCTGTCTATTAACTTGTTTCCCTGGGCTGCAGGTGCATGATACACACACCATTGTAAACAAAGCATGCATTTTTGTTAATATTTTGCATCAGCTCATTTCACTAATCAGGTGTTTATATATATATATATATATATATATATATATATATATATATATATATTACTGTATGTCCTTTAAAAGGCAGGCAACTTGGCAGCGGCTGCCTCGTGCCTAAGCTCAATCTGCTCCTCAGTTTAGTATATAGCATACAAATAGCCTTCCCTTAGTTCCTGTATATTATCTTAAAATGTGTGTCCACATTGTTTTAAAGACTTTGACACAAATAAAACATGACAGAGCCATCAACAAAGGCTATTTTGTCTGCCAGTCAATGGAGCTCCCACTGTAATTGTCTATGACAAAAACAGATTCTGTAAAATTAGCCCCTGAATTATGTGGTGGGAAGTAAATAGTTTGTGATTTATCATACTCTAGGTTGGAGGTAGATAGACTCTTTTGTCAGAGCCTGATGGAAAAAATCTCCCCAGTAAAAGGGGAAAACGCTAAAAAAGGTTCCATGCATAGTAATAACATTCATCCATATTCCTCCTTAAGTCAGTAAAAAAACTATGAATAAAAAATATCTCTAATGGTAATGACTGTCGGGCAACAGTAGCAGTGGAATTCAGCCTTTTCGGACGCATCAAGTCACGCCTGGCTCTCCCCACTCTCTACTGCCACTGTATATTATTGCAATTTATTATGGCAAAAAATGAAAATGTAATGGGAGGCAGGGAAGAGTCATGCTTGAAAATGTCAAGTACACAGTCCCTGATTGTTTTTAACCAGACCCACTCTGTTGATCAGACTTCCTGCTCTGTCTCCCATCATCTCACAGCTTCTCGCCAAAAGGTTGAGAATGATTACAAGTTCACAGATGCATTCTCTCATTGCAGGAAAAAAAAAACTATTAGAGAGCAATTACTTCAGCTATTTTGTCAACCCTCGTCTTTAGAGACTTCTTTGGGGTTTTAGTAAATCATCAACTCTATTATCTCCACATTTTCTTTCCTAAGCCTGCCAGAAAGTGACTAACCTTTCTCTTACTCTTGCTCTCTCTTTTGAAAAGTTGAATTTGCATACATGATGTTACGTTTCCTGCATTTCTTTTCAGGGGCCTGATGTTGTCGTGGACCTGAAGCTGATTGACATTAAGGACGTGCTGCCAGAAGGCTTCACGCTTGTGCAAGAAACAATAGATACAAGTAAGTAAACAGTCGGGGTTGACCACGGGCTCGCTTCTCTTCTCCTCTTGTTTTTTCGCTCTTCGACCAGCTTATGCGGAGGTCCTCAGGGGCAGCTTTGCTTGAGATAGTGAATGTTTTATGGGTGCAGGTTAGCTTAATTTATGGCAGACTGTGGGAATAAAATAAACATTTTGCCCTGGAGGTACAAGAGAAGAGAATCATGAGTCATTGTTTATCTCAGCTGGAGCTGTGCTTTTCTTTATGAGGGGCTTATTTATTTATGTATTTATTTGGGGAGAGGACGAGTGGATGGGGGTTATCTAATATTAATGAAATGCATTCCCCAATGCTTTAGTGCTTTTTGAGTGCTATGTATTTCCCCTCACTATCCATGCCTTGGAAATGTAATAATATTTTGGTGTGGGGAGTGAGGACAGCTTGTTTATTATTTTTATTATCATTGCATTTACACTGCACTTTCTAGTGTTGCTGGAGAAATAAATGAGCGAGGCACAGATGCAATATAGGAAAGCATGGCAATGTGTTTTTTGTGTTTTGTTTTTTTTCCCCAGAATGAAGAAACAAGATTATGTTTTGTTTGGCTATGGTGTAATTTAATGTTTTATTACTTTATGTGAACCCATGTTTAATGTATACATGTGACATTATGTATGAGTTTCTATCTAGAATATCCAGTTTAAATCCCTATTGTGCACTAAAGCTGATGGAGGATTCACTTGCTTCTGTCATTTTACCTACTAAAATGATAAAAATGATAATAATGCATGTGGATTTTGTGGCTTTTTCGCTGTCCACTCATTTCCCTTTGAGTACGACAAGTCACCCAGAAACTGATATTAGCTCATTTCTTATTCTGTGAGTGGTAATGACTTAATAGCAAAGTACAAGTGGGATTTGTGAATATATATTTCTCCTAGAGGTACAAAATGTCCATAGATATATATATATTTTTTTAGCCTGAAACTCAGAGAAGACAGAACTGAACATGCAGCCGCCAATTCCTTTCTGACACCCTCATGTGTGCCTGACTCATCAGAGGAAACTGCCACGAGGAAGAGGAGGCTCTGTGTGAAAATCAGCCCTCGTGTGACTGCAGAAACCGCGGTATATGACATCCAGATCGTTGCGAAGTCCAAGTACCATCTTGTCAACTACACCTGTGTAGGGTGAGCTGTTTGACACTGGAAGTGCTGTAAATGAAATCATGATGTTTTACATGTTGTATCAGTTGTGATACATTTTGTGCAGTATGAAATATTTTCTAATTTGCATGGAGTATAGCTAAATATTTTTTTAAGTTGGTTTCTTTTTTACCTTTACAAAGTGATATAAACAATATGGGATTATGGTATCGAATGGGTGATCTCCCCCCGCATCAGTCATCCCAGGAAACATGCAGCACAACTACCACCGACGCCCCACCCAACGCAACAAGGTAACATTACTGTAGGCCAGAATTTTTTTTAGCTGAAGTTCTTGAAGTTCAACTTTCCTCCTTGCTTTTCTTTTCACTTCATCCTCATTTTGCTCTTGAGCTGCTGTTACACTTTCGCTGCATATGTACGGCAAAGAACACACAAGCAATAGATCACTCCTGGGCAATCTGCCGTAAAGGTTGTGGCTGGACAACGAGGTAGCGAGGGTGAACCGGAGAGACTGGCTAACTAGACAGGATCCCTGAACAAGAACACGAGTTCAATGAGGGCTAAACTTCAGCTATTTGTGGTGTGTCCCGTGAGGCGGAGGCAGGTCGCTCATCTGGCTGTGGTGACAGGAGTGTTGTACTGAGCGAAGAGGAGGAGATGTAGCCTGAAGAGGGAGCGACAGCTGCAGAGGAAGGGAGGAGAGCTCCAAGATCTCTGCCATGCTGGAGCCAGTGTGTATGTGTGTGTCCCCTCCTCTGCTCATGCTGCTCAGGCTTCCTCCACCTCAGGCCTGAGAGTGAATGGAGCAACTCTTTGTACTGTGTCCAGATCAAACAGCTCAATTATTCATCGCAATGAAGAACTTGGGGATTTCCACAGTAAATTGTAAATAAACAATCGGGACTCCTTTGGTGTGGCGGGGCTGTGGAGAGGGAAGCTTGGCACAGGGTGCCTGTGGCTCTGCCAGCTTGAAGTGTTATGCTTTGCCATCCTGTGCTGGGCTGAGTAAAAGCCACTTAAAAACCACAACAGGCCAGAGCAGTGGGTGCCAGCAGGCGTATTCCAAACATAGCCCAGGTTCACATGGTCAGTCAGCTGAATGAGAACAATAAAATAGACCGGGTGAATTCAGAACCCAAATGTAAACTGGTTCGAGTTTTGTGAATCGTCTATATTTTAGAAGTCGATGGTCAATAATCTTTGATGTGCTGAAGTGATGGCGAAAGCTCTGGCCCATGTGTGCGCCTTTGCAACTCTTACCGGTAATCCTTAGTTCTTTTGAAGCCCACTTTCAAGTCGGTGAGGCTCAGAGGTTGGAATAAATTGCACCTCGAAGCGACTCACACCCCCTCCCAATGCCTGCTGAGATCACAGGCTGCTGTTTTTGTATTAACATTAAAATTCATTCCATAGTCAGAGAGTGTTCTTTCTGAGTATTTCCATCCATAATGCACTGACACTTAAGGACGGGACTGTGGGCAATTTAGACAGTGGCAGTTCTTTGACTATTTATCTGCGTCTTTCTGCCTAGTTACATCTACTTCAGACAGACAGACATGCAGTGGTACACATTTCTGTAGATTCTTTAAAGTCACAGATTAGATGGTTTGACACAGTGATTTAAGTAAATGCAGCACTACAATGTTAGCGGCTGTGTAGTGTCACCCCACTATACTGTTCTTTATTCATATTCAGCAGGAGAAAATTCTCTTCTCCGTGCCTCCTTTGGGCTATCTATAACAACTTTATGGCCTTTGGAGAATAGCACCTCTTAAATTTAAGTGCTCTTTACAGTCAGTGGAAAAGATGTTTTAAATACAGTCAATAATGTGTAAATTTTTAATGACCCTTATAATTTTGAAAGCTGCAGTGATCCCTCTCAAATGTTACATTGCCTCAGGCAGCAAGAGCTTGTTAGAGTTGTGTACAAACATAAACTGCAAATCAGGCTTTTCAGCAGCGCAGAGCTGCAGTACACAGTATCTGCAGGGTGTTGCATCATTAAGGGATGCGCACAGTTATTGCATCAAGGCTAAGGTGTATTTGAATATGTTTGTATTGTTTTGTCAGCTAAACCGGGGTAAGTGCATGCTTTGAAAAGTTTTTCAAAAACTAAATTCTAAATACTTGAAAATGGCCTTAGAGGGTATTCAGGGGACATTTTTTTTTTTTTTACAAAAGTATTTAAAACTTTTCTTACCTCTGATGGCGGCAGTGTTAGTTATAAAATAGTTTCTGTATCTGAATAAGGGCAATCAGGAGACATTGCACTCTTGAGGTTGTGAGACAGTGGATTATGATTGTAGGAGGGTTTCAGTATGCACCATCAGACCTATAGCAAACTTTATGACTGCAAGTTTATTGTGGATTTATAGCAACAACCTAAATTAACCTAAAATATGTTTCTGGTTGACTAATAGATTAGGCTCTATAAAGAATTAATTAATAAATTTTTTCTTAATCCATCCATCCATTTTTTACTGCTTATCCAGGTCCTACTTAAAGATAAGTATACTAACATGGATGGCTTGTTATATACTGCTTTGGACTCACTGAAACAGTGTGGTGTAATGAAGACGTGTAGAGCAGGCACTCAGTCAAAGGAACATTAGGCAACCTAAGATCGAGGATAAACAGTGAACCTTTAAATAGTTTTTTCTCGTTGAGCCAGGCTGTTGCACCATATTGCGCCACTAAAACTGTTTAAGTGCAGGCATTTTGAGCAGCCTTTTGTGCAAATTTGAATCTTCTGTGGTTAATATCTCTTTATCAAGTTGGTCTCAAGCATTTCAGCCGGCGACAGTGTTCTGTTTTGATTCATAGCTGCAGCTTAATGTCAACCACTTTGGCTTGTTCTCTGTCAAGACCGACTGTATCAGCTGCTCCCGACTTTGTAATGTGAAAAACCTGCACCATCCGGTCAGCCTTTTAATGTGTCCAGTAAAGTATCCCCCGCCTTTCTTCTCCCGGCCAACGCTGCCATTTGTTCTACTGATAAAACTGTCATTGCTGAGGCTGATATCTGACCTCTACAGTGGCTGCTAGCATAAATTAGCCTTGTCCTAATATTGCAATTTCTTTTGCTTCACTCAGAATCAAGGTTTTTGACATTTCTCTTAGAATAATAGGCTATTGTACACACGGACACTTTTTAAATCAAACTGTATCGTGATAAAAATGTCAAGGCCGGGAATCTTTTCTCCCCCATTGCATACCTGCCTTAAACATGAGAAACCTAGAGAGTCATCATTGTCAGAATTGGCATGCATATCAATACTTTTTGGATTGCACCGTCTTCTACCCGTGACACTCCGCACATTGCTGCAGCTCTGCAGGAGTATTGTATCAGCTTTCATTGCACGCTGGTTAACCAAGACTTCCCACTGCACACGACTCTTGAGAAAAAGAGACACCGTGACTGTCAGTGTGTCGCCTGACAGATCTCCCATCTGAAGTGTTGAAGAACAATCATCTCCAGCTCAATCTCACTCATTACTTTGTTGTGTTCGAAAAAGTTCCAAAAAGTAGCAGTGATCAAGCAAGAGGAAGCGGAGCGGTGCCAGGAATGATCGAATGATCAGCTAAGATCTGATGGGCTCAGACTGTTCGCTGATTTGCCTCCAAATTCAGAAAGATCCTTTTTTCAACACCTGACACCGAGCTTAAAGGAGGATAATGATGGGTGAGAAAGCAGCTCCCACAAAGCAGCACTGTCGGCACATAGAGGAAGGTGTGGAGATGTTGTCACAGGAAAGGCTGGATGTGTGTCAAAACAAGAGCTTCCAGCTTTCTGTATCGCAGCTCTGGCTCTTCAGCGATATTACTCTCATCCTCATCTTACCTCTCCACTGACTACTGCTTGTCTGTCCCCACTATATCTTCTCCTTTTTTTTCCCCCACAGACAACTCTTTTCCTTATTCCACATGGAACAACATAAAGAACATTATACAAAAAAACAGTTGAACTGTAATTCATTTTGTCAAGTAATCCTTAGTGCCCTGTTTTGCTTTACTGCACTAATATGATTTTAACTCCGGCAGATTTCATGGGGATATAAGACTCTTGATCTGCGTTGTAATTGCCTAAATCTTTCAGGCCGTGTTCCCAGTTTTCCTATAATTTGATGAGGAACTACACTATAATTGAATATTCAAATTAGGAATATGTGTCAATATGGCTCTCCTTGCCTGAAATGAGGATTAATTGTTGTCAAAACTCCAGTGGCCAACATAATATGAGCCCCAACACTGCTGTTAGTTAGCAAATGCACTTGCCATGTTTTTGTTTTAAGAATTAGTTGTCTAATTGATTTGCCATATGTTACTCTCTCCAATGTACCTAAAATTGTATTTAGAAATCACCAATTTGAAATTGAGACAGTTTTGTGTTTCAAACAGATGGGAAAAGCCACCCTGGAGGTTGCCTGGTTTCACGCTGAATCTTAAGCATTACTTTCTCAGATACACAGATAAATAGCCAGAGTTAATCACTTTTTGTCTGTTCTTTGTTCTTTCTCAGTACTAATTTCATAACACAAGCACAGATGCCTTAAGAGACATTTAAACCATTCCCCCCCTGCTTTATCGGTCCAGGGGATGTCTCTGTGCTTTGAACGATGTGTACCTTTCTTCCTGTGCAGTGGAATCAACCTTTGCGAGGTAAAAGAAGTCTGCGTTGAATATGGCAATCGTTCCCACAAGATTGATGCCAACCTTTTAAAAATTCACCATTGGCCTGGATTTAACATGGCCAAATGCTGATGTAAATGAGGAGGAGAAAAGTCGGCCCTTTCATTGCAAATAAATCTGAGTTGCAAGCTTCAGCTCATAAATACCACAGCCTGTCAGAACTCTTGTTTTATTGCTTTTGATGGAAATTATTGCATTTATTTATCTCATCTGAACAGATAAGCCGATGAAAGCCCCAACTAACACACAGCACCTTCAGAAAATGCGGATCTGCTTGAAATTGAAGGAATTTTGATTGTACAGTCCATGAAAGCAGAGATCCATTGTATTACTAATAAACAGGCCAAATTCAAAAAAACACACCTCATTATTTGCAACTTCACACTTGCTGAATTGCAAAAATCTGTCTTGTCTTTATTATAATTCAGCACTGTATTTCTGGATCCTACTTGTCGGTTTGTCCTTTGTCTTGAACAGTGAATTCTTACTGGATGCTGCTTTGTCCTGTATTTAAAGCTATTTTTTTGGGTTCATAATATATAGCTAATTGCTTTCCTTTATCATTATAGCATAATTTGTTTTATAATGCCATCCCAGAGCTCATTTTACCTTCAGAGCATGTCATGTTATGCAGCTCTCTTGAAGCTGTTTTTTTTTTTCCTGCTTGCTGTGGATTTATCGATCCGTAGGGGTGAGTCACAGGGTGTAATTCATGATAGCTTGATTGATGAGGATTTCAATCTTATATGGTTTGTTAACTTCAGCTGCCCACAAACTGCATTCTCTGCTTTTTTTCTGTAATACAAGACCATGAAATGGTAAAAAAAAACAGACTTCCCTTGAATAATGGAATCTCTCAGTTCCTCTAGAATTAACAAGATCCTGCTTCAAACCCCCGATAAAGGTCTGTTCGAGCCCCTGGGCAGCTGAGGCACGGTTTAACTTTTGCCATATTTCTCTTTTTGAGATGCAGCCTGTTATTTCAGTGCTCTGTTTTGCCTTTAGACAGATCAGAAAGCCTTTGTGCAGGAGCGAGGGGTGGGGGTGGGGGTTCCAAGCTTTAACGCTAAGTAAATTCTCTTATGTCTGAAACACATAAGCCTTTTTGGAACGTGAGTCTTGTCAAATTCAAAATACAAAGTTGCATTTTGCGTGTTTTTAAGACGATCATGAATAACACCAGTGTAATCAGTTGAGTGAACATAGTTGCTTTTTGTCTGTCAGCAGGAAGACCACGAGCAGGCCGGACTTGGAGCAACAGGGCAGTGGAAGCTACACCATGACAGGTGAAAGGTCTCGTACATCATCACCGTATGCAGGTCACTAGCATTTATGTCAGCATAAGCAAAGAGAGGCATTTAGCATTTTGCAAGATCTTACTTCAAGAAACGGCTGTGCAGAAAGCGGTACGCTTTCACATATGCCTTCCTTTCTACTCCGCATGTCTTAACAAACATCAAGGTAGCTCCACTAGTACTTGATCTACAAGTGCTCTATCTCTAGATCTCCCCATTGATGGAGACTGTGCAGAGCTTTTGCTTATCTGAGCGAACGTGACTTCTCAGCGGAGCTCAGTATTACACTCAAGAGAACATTTAACAGCTGTCAAAGATGATCCATCACATGCCATACTTACATATGTACCGTGCATGCACTGGACGAATTCCCTTCTCTTTGTCAATGAGAAACTCAGCTACAGTACAATGCTCCATGACTAAAACAGAAGAAAGGCTAATTTGTTAGGAAGCAGAGCTTAGCTATGACAGCCTCGAAGCCAGAGAGTCAGAGCCCGATGAAAAGCTTGAGCCTTAAAGAGCGTGTGATCCACATGAGGTGAATGAGGAAGGCAGGTTTTTATCCAGCTGGAGAGAGACACCATGTGGTGAGGATTCCTCCTGCTGCTCCAACAGTGGTGCACACGGGCTAAGGCCATGTTATATCCAGCTCTTTTACTACAAGTCTAAAAATGCACATTTCATGGAAAGTCTCTTATATATATATTTATATGTTAAAATTTTTTTTAAACTCTGAGGCTAAACCAAGTAACGTCCCTTAGAAAAAATAAATAAAAATTGGATTTAATTGACAAAATAAAGATTAATACATCGTTGTGTGTGTATGACAGTCATACTATAAGTTAGTCAAGACAAGTGTGCAAAATGCGGCCCTGAAGGAGCAGACATTAGCACACAGCTGAATGGTTTGTGGCATTTGGTGTGCGGTGCCTCCACTGGGACGGGGTTTGAATGACAGTGAAGAGCATGCACATACTGTACAGTACACTGCCAGCAGTCATCATTTACGTTGAGAAAACCGTCCTTTGCTGGCGCACAGACTTCGTCTTTCTTCTACTGTACCTGTATGTGTCGCTTCACGAGTGGATGAGGTTTTAAAGAAAAGAGGATAATGGAGTTCTTGCTTTATTGCTTGAGGCTGTGTACTCGTCAGCCTCGCAGCATCACACTGTGAATGTGAGAGGACGCAACTTCCCTTCATTAACAACGTGATAGCCTGCAGACCAAGCGCGAGGTCGTAGCCGACAGCCTATTTGTGTTAATTGTTAGCGTGGTGGTAGCTCTGGTGTGTGTGTGTGTGGGTGTGTGCCTGCGTGTGCGTGTGTTTGTGTGTGGGCTGACAGCTGGCCAGGTTCGAGTTGGTCTAAAACCATGTGCGCTCTGTCAGGGTTGTACAGGCGCCTTCTTTAGGATTGATGAATTGCCTGCTTTCTTGATTAAACCCTCCGTCACTTTCCAACAAAACAAAAACCCCAACACAAAAAAAAAAAAAAAAAAAAAAACGAGGGGAGGAGAGGTAACATGTCTGGGAAATCTGTCATCTGCAGTCACATCATGTACAGATGTGATGTGCAGGCGCTTTGACATTTATTACCAGAATATTAAAAACTAATTCACATTTATTTTGCAGCCCTCTTTCACTTGACAGTTCAAGCTCATTTGAAAAGTTATCAAGTTTGCATAGCAGCCCCAACCTTTTGCTTTTCTTCAGCAGCATTGCTTTGATCCATGCCAAGTCCCTTTGCCAATTAGGTCTGTTATTCATACATTGACAGGAAAGCAGGATCCTTTGCAGGTAATTAAAGTTGCATTGATGAAATGTGTCTAAAAAACCGTGTTTGATAAAACTAAATGTAAAGATCTTGAAAAGAGTCTTAAAACTTAAAACTAAAATAGAGCTACGTTAGGTGACGTTGAGTCAGTTGCACTCCAGTCTCTTCTCATCACCTACAGGACAACATATAGTATTCAGCAGGCATCCACCTGATAAAAAGGTAAATGTGATATAAAGTAATACATTTACATATCTATCGCATTAATCAAAAATAAATCCTGACATTGGGCCTGATCTAACGTAATATGGAGAGCAATTATTTCCCTATCTATTAGAGGAACTTCAATTAACAGACACCAGACAGTTCATCCTTCAGAGGAGGAGGAAGAGGGGAAAAAATAGGAGGCTCAAAATTAACTTGGGTTTGCAAAATATCTTGGCAGGATGACAGTGATTTTTGATTTTCAGGAAACAATATTAGAATTCTTATTAAACTATGTGCATCTGCTTTTAATTTGCTGCAAATAATTGGAAAATGCAATGGAGCTTTCCAATTAAAGCTCCACTTTATGCTGTTTAATAATACCCTCATAATATTATAGCTTATGAAATGACAGGTGAGTTGGTATATGAATAAAACATAAAGCCCTGTAATAACAGACAGGAAAAAAAAAAACGAGACAGTTGTTGGGGGGCTTTTAAATGCTCGACATAATTTGCATATATTAATCTCCTCTTTTCAGCCTTATCAAGTATTCCACTGTATTTGAAGTTAAAATAGTCGTGACAGGCAGGGGTACGCTTCGTTTTTCCAAGGATTTATTACTTGTATAATTCTGGATCTTTAATAAGCCAATATGACTGATCCTCTGAGTTCTGTGGAATTTGGTTAATTGTTCCAGATGGTGCTCACTGATTATGCAAAATTACTTTCTTTCTCCTCTTTTTCCCCCAAATACACCATTTCTTGATTGACTAACATGGAGAAAAAAGATTATTTTTGGCGCAGCACTTTCATTAAGAGGGTTCTCATCAGGTTTCAAACAAAAGTTCCATCTTATCTCCCTGTGTAGTTCTGGGCGAGGCTGTGCAAAGGGAGGAGATCAGCCGGCTCTTATCTCAAAACATGATGGATCTCAACTGCTTCTGCACCGCTGGGGTTATATTTTAGAATAACACAATTCTTTAGGCTGAGGGATTAAAAAACACGACCTCTGGATAGTGACAAAAAAAGTTATTATTAGTGTGTGCCGTTGTCTTCTCTTTCTTTTCTCCTCTCTCTGCCAGAGACTGATGAAATTACTAACCGGCGGGGTTGGTCCTCCACTTGCAGCTCGAGCTCCATCCACAGCTCACTAACATTCTGTTTTGCATCAGCTAAACTGAGCTGAATGAATCATTTATGGAAGTGTTATGGGGGAGGTATGGGCAGATTTACTGCCGAGCTTTTACTTTAGATGGAATAGGATTTCTATGAAACCGATCTTGATGTCTGAAGTAATGCCAAAGCTTACGTCAAGACATGAAAGGAACGCTCTTAAAACCCACGTTTTGCTTCTTAATTCCCCTGGTCAGCAAAAGGCAGAGCAGAGAGGGAGAGAGAGGGAGAGAGAGAGGTTCAGCGGGAGCATAGTATTTACACCTAATGCATACAGCACACGCACACAGAACCTGTTTACTACTCCCACGAACTTATGTTAGATAGCAATGTAAAATAAAGTCTTAATTATTTGACAGACGTTTCTTTTTTTTTTTTAAGCCTAAATTCAGATTTAAATTGGAGCTATTTGTGCATTTCCTTATTGATACAAAGATACACAGCGCTCACAGATTTGGGGTGAATACTAAAATTGCACCAGCATGCTACTAAAAATCAATAAATAAAAAGCAATTCTGGGTGTAAAAGTAAAATATAGTAGATGAGGAGGGAACGTGTAACTAATTCTCCAATAGTTTTCTGATCTAAACGGAAAGCTTTTTTTTTCTTTTTCAGAAAACCATTTAAGCATTAAGATATGAGTATGTAAATGGTCAACATATGCACTGTATTACAAACATGTTTCTTACGTGTTCTACAGTTGGTCATCCGGGAAAGGATTTGTGCGTTTTGCGCACACAAAGTTCCACAAACTGTGGAATTGCTGATCTAAAATGTGTCTGTTTCAGTCCATTTAATTGTAACTAAAGTCGACCGTGTAGAAAAAGAGTTTTTTGTTTTCTGTGCTCTGTCTGCGTATCCTCAGTCAAAAAGCACTTTTTAAAAATTCGAACAAGCAATTCTAACTGTCAGGAAATATCTTGCTGGTGTTTGTCCCCGTGATTGTCCGAAAATCCTGTAGCTCTATTCAGGTTTGGTAGCGAAACACGATCAATCCCAGTGTGCCGGTGCCATTAAGTATTTGAGGATCAATCCTGTATAATTCCTAATGGAATTTTTTGACTGGAGCCCTGAGGCCCTCGGGCATTTTTGGACCTTTATTACGGTCAAATAAGAGATTTTAAATGGCTTTGCATTTACAGGCCAGACCGGACTCTGGAGTCTCATCCCTCATTGCTTTCCAGCCATCCCTGAGATAGAAGTGTGCCCCATTAGTTTCAGTGTCCGGACGTGGACAGCTTCAATGGATGGGCCTGTCACGGCTCCCTCATTTGCCCCATGTACAGCAGGGTTTGTTATCACATATCTAATTAGAACTTGATAAAAAATATTTCACAAAAATCCAGTCATTAAATATAGTTTAAGGAGATTTATGGTCAAATATGCCTTAAAGATCTTTTAATGGCTCTGCTGACTTGTTAAGTTTGTAATTAATGATCGTCTAATACATACTGTGGTGTGATTTAGAAAGCACAATGAGATTCTGGGAATGAAGTCTTTTTGGAAAAGGGCATCTGGGGCTCCCAGAAGCTATATTAAATAGTTCTGCTCTGACTGCTTTGCACAGAGTCATGAAGTCTGCTGTGAAAAAGTTCACATAGATGTGAACGTTTTGATGTTAGGGTGCATGCAATAGTGCACAATTATGAAACCGTTGCTTTGTTGTTTTATAATAGTTAGTGTGTACAGAAAAGTTTTGTCCTCCCGTAAAAAGAGTTTACTTCTGCAAGGGCAATACTTTTCAAAGTTCCCAACTGCACAGAATAAAACCAATAAGCCAACGTGTATGTATCCAGCTGTAAGTGCATTACGCTAAAGACAGTTGCCTGTTTCATCAGGAGAGTAATGGTGTCCTTATTAGCATAATTAATGACAAATGGCAGAGCAGCATTGGTGGATTGGTTCTCGGGGATGATAAATTGGTGGATGCCCAGGTTAGTGGCTGCCAAGGAGGCCTCTTTGGCTGTCATCCCTCCTGCTTCCGCTCTGGCACAGTTCATTACTCACCGTGTGAGATGCCACTTTACATTGCCTGGTACTGTGAGCATGGAGAACTTAATAATGCCACCCACAACCACACTGGGCCTGCTGCTTTACCCACAGTCCAGAGGGCAAGTAGCTCAGCAAGGGTTAGGGGTTGTGGGGAGTGGGGCAACATGGGAATCATCTCCTGCAGCTGCACTGATCAAAACAGATCATGCTTCAGTCACTACTTCAGGGGACCTGGGGCCATATGACCGAGTCTCCTGTGCTGGTGAGTGTTTCTTGTTAGGATTTCTGGGGCTCGCCACATCCCTCGCATCATTACGGGTTAGTTTGCCCACAGAACCGCTAATTAAGAGGGGATTTGTGTAATTGTGCCTTCTGCTGTGTCCCATCCGGCACATGCAATTTACTGTCAGCCCTCTGCCAGCTTTTACACTTGTCCAGAGAGGCGTACCCCATTTATACACACATTCTGCTACACATTTACCAGCAGCCACAGCTGGGGATCAATGCCAGTGCCATGGCAATGTCTTAAAAGACACTGTGCTGCTGATTAAAGTCTGATTGTCCATTTAATTTCATGAGAGCTCTCAATAGCCAGCCAGCGGAAAAGGGCTCTCCCAGTGTTTCTCCAGTGCTGACTGCAAGCTTTATAATTTTAACAACATGTAACTATTTTTCTACCTTACATTAAAAAAATGTGTCCTACTGTACATTTAGCCTCCATATGATCGTTCTTACGTATATGCTTTTCTGAGAGGGTATTACACATGCACGCCCCTCCTCAGCGCATTTGCAGTTATGCAGTGGTGTCTGCAGCCAACTCACTGTAGGTGTTGCTGGCTCTGCCCACTTTCTGGAAGACTGATGGACCAGCGCCCTACTGAGACTGGCTCCTGGCTCCGTACCCACAACCAGATTTCAAGGACTGCTTGTCACAGATGGAAAAGTAAGTGGGTCATTCTACATAAGCTTGCCATTTTGCATCCCTCTGGCAACAAAAAAGGTGAATTTTTAGAGTGGTGTATTTTTGAATATGTCACATTTTGGTTACTGGTGTGACTGTTGCAACAATAATTTCTGAATTTGCCAGCGAAATGTTCACCACTACAAAACAAAATTTTTATACAATAGCTATTGTTTAGCCAAATGTTAAATTAAAACATTTTAAAACATATCCTTAAATAATGCATTACATTTTAAAGCCAACATGGTCAATTAATAAATAGTTTAAAAAAACTGAAAAGACAAACAGCAAGCTTTTGTAAAATGATTATTTTTTCTCCACTCCTACTGCTTTTCTGTTCAGTTGAAGCCCAAGTCCAAATTGTGTAACTACATGCTAAATAATCCCCTGGATGTCAAACATGCTGCACTTGTTATTAAGAAACATTTATAAGTTTTTACATTTGTGAACAGTAGGTGAAATTAAATTTATATTTTAGTATATATTAACACACTGGCTGTCAGTTAAATTGCAAAAGAGGCTTCCATAGAGCCAGTGAAAACACAAATGTATTATCAGAAACTCTCAACATCATTTCAGTGCATGATCTATTTTAGTATCTTATACTGTATGCTATTTAGCATGCTAATTGACTCCCCAGTAAACATTTAAATAATTCAAAAGTTACACTTTTGCAAGTGAGATTTTTAATATATTAAAGTTTTTTTCCCCGTTTTTTTTTTTTTTCGCCACATAATCTGTCTAGAGGGTTTGAAAAAGCGGGAAAAAGATACAAGAAAAAGAATGGGTTTCATAGAGCCATAGTCATTAAAAGAATCTGAAAATAGCAACTCGCTATCATCTGTTCTCATCGCACGGGTCAGGAGCTCTGACACCTCCAAAATTCCTCCTGTCAGAGTAGGGGGCCATTTGTATTCTCTCTCATTAGGCAATTTGACTAATGACCTGCCGTGGCTGCAGAGCTACTGAGGGACCCAGAGCCTTGCGCCCTCTCTCTTGCAGCAGCCTGAACACACACCCTCTATTGGAATGGCACAGATGGCGTGCCCGGGCGACAAAATAAACTACAATATGTCTCCGAGATGCTGTCAGGCCTGGGCACTATTTCTCATGTCAGAGCGGGACTAAGGGCTGTGAGTGGGCATACGGGGTCCTCCTCCAGCTCTCTGTTCATCTACTCACCATTATCTGCAGAGGTGACAGAGAGCGGGGTCTGCAGCTAGAATAGCATTTCCATGGTCCGCATAAAGAATCCGCCTCAAATTGAGAGTCACACCGACAGGAAGGGTATTGTAGTGTCTAGCCTGGCTACACGTAGAGAAAAGGCAACATCCAATTGTTTGGAATGTGAAATCTAGCAAGTTCCAGATTAAGGTCTAATCAGGTTTTGAGCAGCTTCGCTTACTGGTTCATATTATCTTATGGTACACAACAATAGGAATCGCTCCAATCATGAGAAAAAAAGTTGTAATAGATGCTCATTCACACTTTCTAGATGTTGCCCTGACTGTGACTTTCTCGCTTAATTCAGGTGCAAGACAGATTCACCCAAATAATCGTACTAGACAGAGATCAATGCAACTCTGCTGAATTAGTGAAGCGTAAATTAAAGTTCATCAACATTCCTAAAGTGTTACTCTCGAGCTGTGGTTCAGGTAATATGGAGTATGCTCGATCACCCACGCATATTTTTCCATCCGTCATTGTCGCAGCACAACTCGGTGTGGTGTGTGTGTGTGTGTGTGTGTGTGTGTGTGTGCGCGCATTCCTATGTGCATGGCCATGTCTGTTAGAGCCCAGGAAATGCAATGTATGGCGCTGCTGAAGTCCTGGGTGACAGTGCATCCAACAATGGAAGAGTGAGGGATTAGTGCTCAGCCCAGCGTACGAGGGAGCCCTTCCCGCCCTGAAACAGCCATTCATCTGTGCCCAGGGGCTGGAGATGACAATGCAGCCATTGCTCATCGCACCTGACGGAGCCATTAATAAGGCAATGATCCACACGGGGCCTGTGCTGACTCCGTTCTTTACACTACAATCACTCAAGCCACAGGGTCCTCCTTACTTAACGCCACCTCTGCGCTTACCGCCATCATCATCATCATCATCATCATCACGATCATCATCGTATCCACTGTACGAAAACTCCTGCCAGATGTTTTTCTATTGACTGCACTCACGCACTCCAAATGCCCAATAACCACCCTATTCCCCGCACTGCAATACACTCGTGAGTTAATGGACTGTAGCCTGGTCGTTTGAGCAGCTAGAACATGCTTCATAGTGGGATTCCTGGTCAGAAGATTGAATTTACATTATTGTTGCCCTTTGCACCTTCAGATTTCTCTGTGGCACAGCAGCCATTCCTTACCACCAAGTCATCTCCTGCGCCTCTCCATTTGTCTGGATGTAGGATAGCTTCTCTGGTATAGATGGTGGAGGAATACAAAGTGAGATCAGGTTTTAAATGTAATCCTTGAGCAATAAAAAAAAAACTCTCTGGCCTTCAGCTGTGTGCATTCATCTGTCCCTGCCTCACAGATCCATCAGCAACTACAATCTCAGCTTCCCGTTGCTGACTATTGATTTAAATGTGTTCTTCCTGCCTACCTTTGCCTGGTCCTGGTGCTCCCAGTGACACAGTAGTGCATGTTTGTTCACTTGATAGTATGAGCTGAAACAAAACATTGTGGCCAGCCAATCGCTGCTATGCACCAGATGTTCACACTTTCAAAGGTGCCACAGTGAGGTGGGCGTCAAAGCTGGGGCACGGATGAGAAGAGAGAAGAGTCAAGGCCAAAACTTTCACCCACTTCACTTTTTTGAAATATCAGTGGCAGTGGACATGATATTAGGTCAGTGTATCAGTGGGATGGTCGGTCCACCACCTCACCCCCTCAACTGATTCGATAATCTCAACTGTCAAATAGATTGGTATATATTTTGATCTTTCACACACATTGCATGCTAATGACTTTGGTGATCCTCTGCCGTTACCACAAATGCCACTGTGAGGTTGACGTTTGTGGTTTCAAGTGAAAAGTTTCATTGTGTATTGAACGGTTAGTGACTTTTTTTTTAAAAGCAAGATGCAGATGTTACTTTGAAATTTTAAGTTTTACTTTCTATGTTCATTTGACATTATGTAGACTAAAGTTTACCCCCTTATTTTCCAATTGCAAAGTAAAAAAAAAAATATTATTAGTACAATATTGAATGCACAAATGTTCTTTTATAAGAATTAGTAGTATTTTTTTTATTAATTTAAACGGGGTGCACACTTTTCCACTGATATAATTTGTTGTATTTTTTACTTCTTGTTATGATGAAGAAACTCATGGTTTTTTTATGTTAGTTTTAGGGTTGAATATTTTGTAAGCAGATACAAACTGAATTCACTTTTTACTCTTTTTGCCATTTTAAACTGATGAACAAAACATTTTTACAAGCAGCATTTAAATGTGCTGGTGTTCCTGTGTCACTCTGCAATTGCACTAATTACAAATTTCAAATTATTACAAATTATCACATTGGTTTGGGGTTTCATGGTGTGTGTTTTTTTTTCTTACTGCAAACAGCGATGGGGTTAAATAGATGTTTGGTTACTAAAATTCCAGCAAGGTAGAAAAAGAAAAGACAGCAGAAGAAATGGTCCATATGACAGCCGAGCTGATTGAAGCAGAGGAGCTGAGCGGAGTTTTTGCAGGGTGCTGTGCAGGGTCTATGGCTACGCAGTACTTAGGCTAGATCTACAAGGGACATTTGATGCACGGTTATAAATCAAGGAGTTTTCATCCATCAGAAAAAAGCTTGGCTGATTTACTGATAATGGAAATAATGGTTAATCCAGGACTTATACTAACATTAACATTTAGCTCAAAGCACCACTGTGTCACAGTGAAGCCTCACAGAGTTACTAGCGTGGCTGTAGATTCTTGTTACTACAACATTTTTACTGTGGGAGATGATTGAAAGCCAAGAAACTACTGTAAATGAGTTTTCCTGTGGTCATGAGGGCGCGGGTCATGCTTTGATTACAAAGATCACATTGTACTACACTCATGTGGAAAGTGCCAAAGTGTGGATCTGTGCAGCGACCAAGAGAGGAAAGCAAGTCACATAAGTGTCAAAGTGAGGGATATTTTAGAATTTCATACTTTTAAATACTGCTGTGAACAGGAAAGACCAGAGGAGCGTCGGCTCCAAAACGATGACTCATGAATAGCTCCGGCTTACATTTATGAGTTCCTTTTCCTGTGCCAGCGGCCTGATGGACTGTGGGTAAAAGTACACCAGCTGGAATCTTGGCCTCTTGATATTTGGAGCTCCTGTCAAAGCCAACGGCAGCAGAAGTTTTGTGCTTCCAGATTTGGGAGTTTTATAATGAAGCTGAGCAGCTGCAGTTTTCTCTTCAGTCGCGAAACGAGAGGCTTTGTGTCCCTTGTCACCCTGTGTTAATTTGGGCCCTAATGTATTTTATAAACAAAGGGCTGCTCTCTAGCCTGACAGTCGTGACACCTTGATTCCAGTGCAGGATGCATGCAGTACGGGGTTACACCATTAATAATCAACTGGCAGCCATCACACCATTTTAACCACGATCATTATGATAAAGGGCATACACTTAATTACAGGCCTGCTTAATTATAGCTCTGTTGAAGCTCGTTTGTTTGGTCAAATGCTAATTATACCACCACGCTCTTGGCAAGTCCTCATTTCAATCCACTTTTTGCCGGCTGAACAGTGTGGCTTATTTTCATGCAAATTTGATATCTGGTGAATGTTTTGTCTCTCTTCTTTCCGCTTTTCTGTGCCTAGTGTGAGTGTGTCTTTGTTTCGGAGGTGAACATCTCTCAGACAAGACGGAATCGGGAATAATCAAGGGTAATTAAACTGGAAGAGGGTTGGGAAAGGGCTGGGTTGGAGGAGAGAGTGGAGGTGCTCAAATACAGTGGAGAATAAAAAAGCCTTTCATCTTCTCTCCATAGACGGAAGGAGGGGAGGTGTCGGGGCGGCTGGGGATGTTGATAGCTTTGCTGTTTTATAATCCCACGTTTAGTTTCGTGAACATACTTGGGCTCAATAATAGGAAGTTTTTTTTTTCATTATTATTATTGTATAAAAGTCATCTCTAAACTTTGTTTTTCTTAATTGTTTGCAGCTCTGGATGATGTGCCCTTTGTGATCTCTGAGAAGTTTTATGGCAACCCAAAAGAGGTAAAAAAAAAATTAAAATAAAATCTCCCTCACTAGTGACAAAATGCAGAACTGCATGTTTATAATGTGCACTAGGACGTAGAGCAGGAAGGATGGGTACTTGTCCTGTTCAGGTCAGCCCTTTCCTTTCCTCTCTCTTTCCTTTCCTTCTCTTTCTTCCCTTTGCTCCAGACTGAGTGATGAATGCGTGCAGTCAGGCAGAGCTGGCTCAGAGCAGTCCATTTGGCTGGCTGGTGGCGGTTGTCACTATAGCCCCGTTTGTATTGACATAGAGAGGGAGAGGATTAAAGATTTTAAGCATGCTTACTTAGCCATGAGCCTAACCGCCATGTTTCTTGTGTGTGTTTTTTTTTTTCCCCCTTCTTCTTTTCCCCCCACCCCTCCTCTCCCTGCTTTTGATTTCAGATGCAGCAAGTCAATTTAATGGGCATTACGATCAAATCCCTGGCAGAGATCGAGGAGGAAGTGAGTAGAGGCTGCAACGCTCGGCTGACGCTGACGCCGCTGGCCCAGAATGCAAAGCAAACGGTCTTGGGGTTGTAATTAAGTGTCTGAGACAGCGAGGCCCTGTTGGCTCCACTAAGCCCCAATTGAATAAAAGCATGGCCAGTCCAGGCAGCCATTCTGTCTTAAAGGCTTGGTCTCCTGTTCCAAAACACTTGACTTTTATTCCTCAATTTTTCTCTCAAACAGCTCAATTTAGCATCGTGCACGCTGCTGTGGTAGATCTTGGGGAGCTTTTCCGGTCAGATTCTGCACGTTTAACTTTTCAAGTTTCTCGATCAGCCTCATTGTCAGTAGTGAAAAAGTTAAAAGATCATGTGGAGCAAATAAAAGCGGCACCCATTTCTGATGAAACACTGTAGCCTGCAGGCACTCGCAGGAAGAAAATCATGTGTGTGCAGCTCCTTCTTTAGAGACCATGTGTTTGTGAGAGCAGGGAAAAGAGTGAGTGTGTGTGTGTGTGTGTGTGTGTGTGTGCGCTTTAAAGAGAGTGACAACCCCCCTTCTCTCTCATTAGCACGGTATCTTGGTATCAGAACTGCCAGGAAGTGACAGACCACTGTAAAAGAACAGGTGCTGTTGGGTTTGAGATGTGTTACAGAGCAAACACTCCCTCATCAAACCGGGTGTCTGTTCTGCACTCTGCCTCTGTCTTCTGTCACATACTATCCAAATCACACAGAGTCGCCATCTTGTCATACGGTCATCTGAATGAAGCTCATTGTCAGCGCAGGTATTAATGCCGTGTATGTGTCTGTGTATGTGTGTCCAAGGTGCAGACAGGCTGGCTGCTCATCCTATATGCTCTTGTCTTGCCCCCTTCCTTGTCCTCTCCTCCTTCCTTCCCTTTCCTCTTCCTCTCCTCCTTCCTTTCTTCTCAGAGAGAGTGTGATTAGCAGGAGGACACATGGTGAGCTGAGCTGGGGAAGGGAAGGGAAGGGCATGAGAAATCATTAATTACAGCCGCGCTGGAGCTGATGAAGTAAATGTGAGATAGTGTAACACACAGGATTTAGTGAAGTGGACGACAGCACAAGATTAATGGTGGGGCCAGGCTGATGAGGATGAAGTCACAGCTTAGCTTGATAATTAGTTTCCAAGTGGAAACATCCCTCACCATTGTGTTATTTTTACTTCTCTCCTCTTATTATTATCCCACGATGATATCCTCAGAACAAGTGGGGAAATACAGCTGGCGGTGTTCTCACAATAATGTTGAACAGCACAACGGGTGCAAGTCTGTAGTGTTATGTATTTTTCTTTTGTTTGTCCAGTTTTACTTTTTACTTTTCTTTGTGAATGTTGCGCGAAAAACGTCCACTTAGAGCTTCTGTCTTAGAGCCTCTGTTGAAGTGGTGCCTCGTTTGTTTTACTATAATGTAAAAAAAAAAAAAAAGTCATCACGTCGTCTTTGAAACCAGACTGTGTTAGCGTGAACCTCTCCCCTTTTTTTCTAAGTGTCGTTGAGCATTATCTCCTCGTGTTTGTCCAGAAGAGGTCACTGTCCAGGCTCGACTGTGGGGCTTTTTTTTTCCTCTCTTCAGAAACTGGAGGCACTTTCTACACAGAATCTAATTGCTTCATTTCTAAACCCATTAAAAATATAGATTCATGAAAGAGATGTACTTTCTAGAATTATACATATGCACATGTAATTGAGGAAAACTGTTGTAATCACAGCCACAGTTGTAGATAAGACCATTTCCTAACAGGCATCACTTAAGCCATGTCTCGGATGATGTTGGTTCCAGCAATTAGGCATTCTTTTCATTTCCCAAATGACTCGCAAAACTTGTGGATATTATAATTGCTTTTAGCCACGCTTATCTAATTTGTGTCTTTTTAAGTGTTAATTAGTAAGCGATTTAAAGTGACATCTTTATGTAGTTTGCTCTGCTGAAAAATGTTGTTGGCGGCTGGCTAATGATTTTCAGAGGGAGTATCCCAGAGTGGAAAGAAGTGTGTATACACACATGACAAGATTTTCATTAGCACCTATGTATGATGTCTTTTCAGTGTTTGTACGGAGTTGTCTCCGTGTATGCACGTGTGTTTCCAAGCGAATGTATGGAGGGACAGTGGTGTACAGGGGTATGTGAGAGGTGTGTGAGGGAGAGCTCCAAATAGAGGTGGAATTAATGAAGACAACATGTCACATATTTTTGGCAGTGGAGCAGGGACAGGAAATGAAGCTTGGCTCGTCTGGGTGACTGCCGCCCATGTTCTGGTGTGTCACTGTCCTGTCAGGCTGTGTGTAAAACTGGCAGACATTGATACATGCTCTCCCTGATAACACCCCATTCCCCCATCCATCATCCCCACACACACACACACACACACACATGTACACACAGGATTATTTATTTACTGTGCCAGATGTTGAGAGTGAATTTTTGTGTGGTGGATGTGTGTGTGTTTTGGGGGGGGGGTGAGTTCTTCACAACTAACAGGCTTGTGATATGACAGGTTTTGGTTAACTTGCAGCTTCCCCTCAAGTTGATGAAAATCAGGGAAGGTGGTATTTTGATCGAGACTACCCAGTTTGGGCCATTGTGGCGCCAAAGATTTGGAAACTTATTTCAGTGATCATGCAGCATCACCTAGTGCTGTGCTGCAGTAATACAAGTCAGTGAAGCAAGAACCACTTCACAGAACTGGAACTACACCCTCAACCGGCATGTTGTTCTTTATAGAAATGTCAGCAGCAGGTAGTTATTATACATTTGTTATTACTTTAGTCGCTTTGCTTACATTTTGTTTCATTCTTTTGATTATTTTATCATTAATTTTAATTAAATAATACTTTTTAGAAAAAAAATCGTGCTATGGCCTTCTGGGATGCACCTGTCTATTTTTGTTCTTTTCTGTGACCAGTTCAAGTAACTCAGACTATCTGCTCTTTGTCTCCCATGTGTATTATCTACTTTACTACGTACAGCATGGAACTCAGTGTTTTTATATCAGACTGTGAGGTCAGAGATTGTTGTGGACCCAAAAACTGACTCATTTTGCAATACCATCAGTAAAGTATTAATTGTTATCTTTTTTTTTTTTTTTGAGCTCTATTTGTGGCTGAATGGCACATTTGGCACCTAAACATGCTGATGATTGACCCAAGAGAAGAACAAAATAATAAAACTAATGAGAATCACATAAACAGACCACAAATTACACCCATCCCTGCCATTTTTATGCCACAGAAAATGTGAGGACCTCTTGCTTTTTCACTAGTCATATGTCGAATGAGCCAGAAGGGGGCAGTGCTTCTTTACATTTTCTCAAACTTCCTCCTGGGTGACCAGCTTGGAGCTTCCAGTAAGGTCATTAATATTTATTCAGTACGTTACCGTGTTCTGCGGCTCACTTGCTGCTGATGTGTTAGATAGTGTAGGTAATGTTAAACACTGTGTGACTTTGTGAGTATTTATTTTTAATACCAAAGTTCTTAATGTTTTTAGTATTTTTTTGACAAAATGGTGTGATGATCTGTGTGTATTTCTTTTCTTCCAGTTTTACTACAACTTCGGCACAGAGCGAAGCATTGCTGTGTGACTTCCAGTCCAGCCTTCTCAAGCGGACAGAACGTGACTGACTGGAACGCTGCAGATGGACTAAAAGAATCATTTTTTTAATAATTCACTAAAAGAAAATTTGGGGTACATCACAATTGTATATTCTGTAATTTTACACAAAAAAGTGTTGGGGCTTTGATGTTTTTTTTTATAATTTTGAATTAATTTATTTTTTGAAGATTTGCATATAAAATTTTAGAAAATGTTTAACTTAATTACAATGAAAGTGTTTTTTCTTTCTCATACAGTTTCATACAGTGTCATGCTGAAAATAATTCTAATGGATTTCCCTACACGTGTTCATTCATAAATGTGTTTTAGCTACATGTGACTCACATTTTGCAGTATAACAGGGCCGTGCAGTCAGGAAGGACAGCAAGGAACACACAAACAAGGTCACCGTGAGCAGATTGCAGCAAGAAGATCAGAGAAATGCTCTTTTACCGCAGATGCCCGCTCACGCCACCAGTGATTCCTCTACTGACGCAGGTCTTAAGGAATAGAATGACAAGTTTCAGCTCTAAAAGATGTTTTTCCGCTTTGGCATTTTGTGGTATTGAGAAACTCAGAAACACCAATTTGCTGAAGGTTCAACACCCAAGAAAATATTTTTTTATCAAAGTGATTTTTTTCTCATTAAATTAAACAACACAAATGCTCCCGCCTTTATTTTTACCGTTTTATACAACTGAATTTTACACTTGGATATCAAAACATCACTGTATTCTCACTACAGCTCACATGTGTCATTTACAACTAATTAAATTATAACAATCCATTTGCACATTTTGCAAATTAGTGTTAGAAACTCATTAATGGATTAATGTTCCTGTTGTTAATTAGACTCTCCTCCTGCTAAGTTTATGAACTTATGGATTCTGCTAACAGTGCAGTTATTTTTCTGACCAAAATTCCTAATGGCTTTTGGTATTCACAGGAGTTTAATGAAGCGTTCAACAGATGACAACCCTGTACGCGTATTTTCGTTAACTCCTCTGTTCTGCTGCTGAAATCAGAGCGACGGTCTGAGGAATCCTCTGCAGAGGGAACAGCTTTCACGCTCCTTCATGAAGGTGACACTCATGTCAGTGATGCCCTAGAGCACAGTGACAGGCTCCGACAGCCCTCCTCCCCGCTGTGCATAAAGTGCAAATATACAGTATGCCATATGTATCCATATTTACACACGCTACATTTTTCCCCAAGGTGTGTGTGATTAATTTTGAAGCTTTTAATAATATTTCTACTTGTACTAATTCCAGGATTTAATTATTACATTTTTTATTTAGATACTGTTTTGCCAAACCAAACTCCACTTTTCCACCGGTTGTCAAGTTCATTGACTAACATGAGGATAGGCATTGTGGTGTATTTAAAAAACAAAACCAAAAAAAAATAGCTGTGCATAAAAAAGCATCAAATGTAGATTAACCATCAGATAAAAATACACACCTGATAATATTCACTGTTGTTTGAGTAACATTTGCTAAAAGTGAACAGCTGTTTAATGTCCCACAAACAAGTAGAAAAAGTTGAGCATTAAGATTTGGCCTATTGTGTTGTTGATTTTGGTCTTTTATGACTGTTTGCTACAGCTCCCATCTCTATCTAGTCTGTAAGCATTATTGCAGATATTGTTGTTGAGAGATGGGTGACAGAATGATTTTTTTTTTTTAATTAGCACTGCTGGTCAAATGCTAATTTTTTTCTTTTGAGATGGTGAGTATAGTAGTGGAACCAAACTCTCAGGATTACCACAAAGCAATATGTTTTGAGCCCTGTGCAGCATTGGCTATCAAATGCTGCCTCGCGTGGTTTCATCTTTCTTTCTCTCCACTTTATGAGTTGGAATATACTGATAATTTGTTCCTCCGTTTTGTTGTTGTGGACTGCAGTAGTTATAGACTGTTGTCTTTAAGCCTTTCACATATGGCAAATCTGTTTCAAGGCATCGTTTTGCTATCTCTAACCTACGAGGTCCGATTTAAGCCTGTGTCTCTGGGAGGATTTGGCTCCCTGAAGTTGAGCTGAACTGCAGAGCAGCACATCAAAGCTCCACCCTCTGTGAGTTTGCCAGATGTCTCATGGTCATTTTTAAACTCACACCCCAGTGCATGACATGGAGCAGTGTGCAAGCATGTAGACAGAGGTGGATGGGCAGCTTGGAAATTGGAAAAGGAAGCCTGTATTTATGAGGTGGTTTGAGGGGCTGTGTTAAGACGGGCTTAGCCTGCCACTCTATCTCTGACAGCCCTGTTTCCCCCTGAGCTGGGGTGACCAGAGCTACAGAGAGGTGAAGGAGTGAAGGCAGGAGGCCTGTCAAAGCAGCTTCAGACCAGAGCTGGACGCACGGTGATCAGACTCCCGGCAGGTGATGCAACACATCACACTGACAGAATTTATAGAAGTACATGTACTGTGATGTGCAGCAGACTCATATTCTCATAACAAGCACAAACAACACATAAGTAGAACTTCCTGGTGGGACTTACTTCAAACTAGTGCGGCTCAGCCTTAAACAGGAAAGGCTTGCAACGAGGCTTGAATTAATTGTGCTAATGTCCTGAGATACAGACACGGATTGTAGGCAGTGAAAAAATTACCGCTTGCCTCTCGCCGTCTCTTGTGTTTTCCGTCTCTAGTCTCCGTGTTCACGTCATCAGATGTCGGAGGGCCCCGCTGAGACCTAAAGCAAGAAGTTAGGAGCGTGGTCTTCTCCGCACCACCACCTTAACAAGCCCACAGGCTGCACTCCGAGGGGAACCGCACATCAAATCTGTCTTTCTGTACCTCGGCTAGAGGTAGAGGTAACATGACTGATCTCCCAGAGCAGGGATCCCCTTTCCTTCCCCCACATAGCAGCTCTCCTCCCCTCTCTCTCTCTCTCTCTCTCTCTGCCATGACGGCCAGCCCATGTGAGTCAAATTATTGTAATTGAGCAAGGATGGAGGCGGGTGTGAGGTGATCTCTCTCTTCATCCCCTGCCTCCCTCTCTCACTCTTTCTCTGTCAGATTAATCTGCACATGTTGTGAAATGGCCAGCAAGCATCTCTTTTTCTTCCCTCTAAAACTCCCTGTAACATAGAAATCAATTAACTCCTTTCAAGTCAGATCAAAGGCCCAATACACCATCCAGGTCTTTCCCCGACCGGTGGGACAATTAACCCTCCCTCTGGACAGCGACCAGGCAGGACAGATGAAGGGAGGCTGCTGCCACTGTTCACGTATGTGTGAAGTGGTCGTAAACAAACGGAAGTGATTGGACAGAAGTATTCTCCTAATTGACCAGTTCGTTGTGCATTAGCAGAGCAGGATGACGGGTTTTCATTCCTCTGTGGAAGACATCATCAAGACTTCCACTGCTGCGTATATTTTAACAGATGTTTGTGTTATAAGCTGCCGGGTAGATGACATGGCCACAGGCAGGGTGTATGGCCACCGCCCTCCACCCTGCTACATGAGACCACTGAGTCTGTTCATTTGTTTGTGTGTCTTTGCAGTTTCTTTACGTCCTTGTGGGTCCTTTTGTCTTTTTGCTGTTGTTTGGCACTTCCTAGTTGTTTTGAGAATGTTTGCAGTTATTTATAGCCTCATTCAGTTTTGTGTTTCTCCTTGGTGACCGCCGTGAGCCTGTTCAGTAATGTGCATGGATGTGGCAAAGCAAAGGAGTGCAATATAAAAATGATCAGACGTGGCGAAGCGAGTGGAGCTTTCGTCCACAGACAGGTGCACTGACCCTGTCCACCTCTGAAGGTGCAACTTGCATTTTATTGGACATTTATGGCTGACCAGCATTTTTTAACAGCCACCTGGATGCAATAAAGGGCCAGCTCCTGAGCTCTGGCTGCCCAGAGGATTTCCCAGCAGCTCCTGTGGGACCTCTGGCTAGTTAAGATGTTTATTAAGCTGAAAGTGGTCCAGTGGGAAAACACAGCACTTCTGAGAGATTTGGGCCAGCAGTTTTCTTGTTAGTCGGAGCGCTCCCCCGAGGATTGGATTTCTTTTCCTTTTAAACCTCAGAGGGAGGACAGGGTCAGTTCACAGGGCACGAGGTTGACCAACTGGTAACTAGGCACATGAACGCAGGAAGCGAAATATCTAGAGACCATCAAGGTCAGCTTGGAGTGATTCCCATAGTTGCAGAAAACACAACCAGGCGAACTGAGCTAAACACATGCTACAGAAGTTTACTGTGACACACAGCTGTGTGGCAACTGTAGTACGTTAATTGACCAAATGTCCAGGTAATTCTGTACGTTGTGGAGGCAGCAGCAGTTTATAGAAGTTGGTCTGAATCATTATGTGAGCACAATTATTTTCAGAGAGTATCCTGAAAATTATGTGTTAGGCCAGTTTGTAAACTAGAGTTTGTACTATAGTTTAATGGTGAGCTTGTTTCTTTTGAAAGTGCAGCAGATCTTTTGAAAATGTTGATCGAGAGCATTGAAATGTTAGTTGTGCTTGCTGTGTGACAGATCTTGACCTCACTAAGCTCTGCTGGACCTCGAGTTCAAAGCCCTGGACTTTAGCCTCAGGCGGTCTGCTCTAATACCTTCAGTTAGCCTGTTAGCTCTTGTTTTGCTTTCCAAGAGGTTTTCCACCACAGTCTTCTTAAAGGAGATGAGTTCAGAAAAAGATTTGGTGGAATAGTTTCATCTTTTTTGCTCAGCTTGATGAATATTACGGTTTTGTTTGTGTTTTTTTTTTCTCGATTAGCTTTGAACTTTCTCGCAGCTAAGCTGCCGGGCCTGTGATGAGCACACGGTGAACTGAGCAGCACATGCGGCCAGTGATGGGTTTTTAGTGCTCTCTGCCTAATGTTCAGGACAGATTAGAAATGTTCGCCTGTGACAGATGCTGTCTAGATCTTCACTACCAGATCCACCCAGCTGCAAAACATCTGGTGGATTTCTACCTTTTTCTCTGAAGTGCTGCCTATTAATGACACACTCGCAATCTTGCATGTGCACATATACTCACATTCAGGACTCACAAAACATGCCCAGCATGTTTGATTGCGGCAGGGAAAAAAGAATCACACATATACAGATGTTTGAATATGAGGATTTTTTTTTTATTCCTGCTGGCCTCGGTAGCCACGTTTTCAGAATGTGTTGTTTTCATTGGAGCTCATTTCTTGTTTATCTATTTTTTCTCCTTGTTATTGTTCATGCAGCTCATGTAAGGTGCGGATTGATGCTGGTAGCAGGTTCTACTGATTTTCCAGGTATGTGTTTGCCATGAAAACAGAGCCATTCAATTCCAGCTCTGTCTCAGCTCTTGTATAACCGTGTTTATGTATTTACACTAAAATGTCTTTCACTGCTTTAGCTGCAAAGTCTGCAAACAGATGCAGTTTATTCAGCAGGCACAGAACTCATGTATTTCACATGAGGAGCAGATAACGAAGGCCTGCGCTTGTTGTCAATGGCACATCCTGAAATCATACTCCCGGCCTTCTAGCTCTAACTTTTTTGTCAGAGGAAACAATATTTTTGCAGAGGCAAATCCACTGAATAACCTGATCATCTGACGAAAGCGCTGCACATGTTTGCCAAGCTAAGACACTAATAACTAATAACGAAAACAGTCATGTGTCAACAAGTTGTGTATTCCACTGTGCCACAATATTAAAACATCAGATGCTTATATGCACACGAGCCAGTGCATTTGAAAGTTTGTTTTCTCAAAGGAGAAGCTATTATTTTGTTTCTGTGTCATTCATCCACTCAGCACCTCTGTGGGATGTTGTATGACCCCATAGGAGAAAGATTTAAAATTCTTTAAGCACTCATCAGCGTTCAGAGAAAGTCACAGATCCATGTGTTCACGTGTCTCGTGGAGACATTTGGAGAGCATGGTTTAATTTAGTTTAAAATCACCATGCGGTAAGTTTTTCCTCATGTGTCTGAACAGCTGAAACTCACATGAAGACTTGTTTGGCCTTTGCCTGTGGGTGAAGTACATGTAAAACAGAGAGGAAGGGGAGATTCCCACATCACAGAATAAAAGCATTTGTTATTGCTGGGTTTCATAATGTAGCATGTGTTTCCATCTGCCATCCAACTTTGAACAGCTTTTTGAAATGTTTTGAAGATAATCCTTGTTTCCTTGGGGGGGGGGAGAAGAGTTATCATTAGGCTTTCAGAAAAACATAAGCATATTTGATTTTTGTTGATGTTGTTTAACAAGGCCAAGAGACAATTTTTTTGTGACTTTGTGACAAAACATAAAAAAGCTTTAATGCTATTTACTACAAATGCAACACATAAAGAGAGGGTTTTTTTCTCATTTGTCCTTTGAAATTAAAATATAAGAGCAATTAAATTTGCAGTAATATGACAAAAATAATCATGTTTTTTTAATGAAAAATGTAAAAATGGCATGGAACTTCTTGTATCGATATATAGCTTGTGTTTGTTTGACCAATAATAATTATTGGTTTTATAATCATTTTAATGTACGTCATTCTCTAAGAATTGCTGTCATAGCTGATTTAGCCATTGAACACTCACTGAATCAATAATTCACAGTATTGCTTCTAATTGATTGTGTGCACATACTCCATTTCATGTACAAACATATTAAAAAATAAACATACATTTTTTCCTGTGAATTTTATCCTGTACAATGCACTGCAGTGTATTTGTTACAGAATAAAAACACTTCATGAGAACAATACAAATAACAAATAAATTAAAAATTATATCCAAACTAATACTATCAGAGGAACATGTTTAAAACAAGTTAAACATAGTATTACAATTCATGATGAAGCCACGCCTTTCGGCACCTCTCCGTCACTGTTTTCTCACTGGCCGTTTTACATGTGGTATTTTAGTAACATAATTAAGGTGGCATATCTTTAGACCTTTCGGTATTTATAAATTTTATACATGACTTCTTCATTAGTTTTTTATTATTAGCACTGCAACAGAGAACTAAACTAGGATATTTGGCGGAGATAATACACACGCCTATTTGTAAAAGAATAAAATAAAAATAATTCATACAATAATGACATTTTATGTTCATTATACTAAAGCTAAAACGTAGGCTAAATACACTTACAGTGGAGGATTTTTGCAATAAAGTAACACTTATTAAATGACTAAAGAAAACCCAATGTTGTGTATTTCATTGACATTTTGACATGTAATAAGAAGCTGCTTAATTGGGTTGAAAGAATAGATCAGTGTTTATTTTGTTCAGTGAATATACTGTATTTTTTGTATTTTGGAGCACAGTGTAGTGTTTATTAAGCAGATCTCATGGCACTTCAGTTAGTGGCCTTCAGGAACAGCTTGTGGGACAGAAATGTTGCTGTTGGAGCAGACGGAGTTGTGCTGCCTGCTTTTGTCCAGCAGGCGGTGCTGTTGTAATTCAGATCGTGGCTTTAGAGGTTTCCCGAAATTCCACATCACAAATGGGACGTTAAACGTGTTTGCGATGCGGGGAACCAGGTGAATGTGCGGCTGCATCATGAGCCTGTCCCTCACAGAAATCAGGGATGTAGTTTAGAATCTGGGGATTTATGCCAAAATGGCAAGACATTTGAATGCACTTAACAAAACAATGCCCCATGGCGAGTGGACTCCTCACATGATTTAGAATAAATGTTTTTTTTATTATGTTCTATTGTGTTGAAAGATTTTTTTAGAGTCACAAACATTTGAAATAAATTGAAGAAAAAGGACAGAAGAGATGCGACTTTAAACAGTAAGACCTATATTTTATGTTTGCGGTATTTGGCGGTATTTAGGTAATTTATGGCTTAATATTTCACTCAAGTGCATGTAAGGATTGACTCATTATTAACCCTATAGAGCCAAGTTCACCTTTTAATTTATTCAATGCTTTTCATTTGTGTCTTCTCACTTTGCCCTTGAAACACATACGAATCGTGCGTGTTGGTGCTGGTACAAGGAATTACCAATAAAACATAAGTCTTTTATAATTGTTTTTGTAGCCTATAAGTCTGGGATTGGTTGGGAATGTACTTGATGGTGTGTGTTAATGACATTGTCGCTCGGTTTGTGTCCGTGTGTTCACCTGGAGCCCGAAGATGCAGGTAAACAGCAGTTTCCTGCAGACTCCCATCTCAGACCTGTCTGTCAGCTCGCTGTCACACTGAGCCCTGTCAGCCCATCTGTCAGGAACACAATAAATTTGCTGGAGGAGGGGGGGAAAAAAAGCTGAATCCAATAAATCATAACATAAACAAATCTAGCCATGGGTTGACAGTGCTGTATTATATTTTGGCTTAATCCTCGGGGAGTTGGGATTATCCCGCAGTATCATATTTTTTGGCTGTCTCAGTAAGATACGAAGGACCGTGTGGATCGGTGCAGAATCAAAACAGAAAAATGTGAGTGAGCGGGGAGAATTGGGTGCCATGTAAATAACTGTCTTGTTTGTCCGTGAATTTAAGTCAAATAGTATTTTTCCATGGAAATAACTTTTATTAAAAAATCGTTAAAAAATTTTTACAATATGACATGGATCCGATTTGTGACTTAAACGAACTTTAAATCAATAGGAGCTGGCAAATGCCGCATTCAGGGCCCCGCGGTTTATTTGAAATCACTGTACTGCGCTGCCTGTCTGCTGCTGCTTGGAGCCCCGGTGTGAAATCATTCCGTTTGCAAGGACTGAAAGCAACTTTTTAAATTGTAGAAATTATTAGGACCCAATAAAGACAAATGAACTATCGTTAATTCATAGCAAATGTTCGGGGTACAAACCTTCAATAATCTTAACTGTTGATCCACCACCGCTCAGCGCCTGTTTTCTTTCTCTGCCCCTCAAATCCTGTCCGGATTTCAGGGGAACGTCCATGTAGGGGAACCGTGTTTGGACTGAAAGAATTTCAAACTACAATTTCCCCCAATTGTTTAAATGTCTTTGTCTGTGCTGCTGCACAGTTCCAGTCCAGTTGCGGTTCGGCAGCAAATAAATGAAAGGTTCCTCTCTATATTTTTTTCTTTTTTGACTTCCATTGGAGCTTTTAAAAACTGCATCATGGAGAGAGCTTAGAAACACTCATTAAAAGATCAAAGTGAGTTAACTATCAAAGTCCTCGAGCCCTGCAATTTGGGAGCCATTATGTCTTTGCTTTGCTGAGTTTCTCCTCTGAGGATGTGAAGTGTTCGTCCCACTTTTACTAAAGGTATTTTATTTTAAAATGCTTATCGATGCGTTTGGTTTCAGGCGTGACTGAAAGTGTTTCAGCAGATTCAAACCTGCGGTGGGACTGGGGAAAAAACGCCAAGCTTGATAATTCGGACGTAGTTCATCAAAATCCACATATTCCGTTTAATCCGTTGTTGTTTTACGGGGAAGTTATTGTATTTGTGTGATTTTGAGGGTCGCTGATTGTAGCCTCCGGGTTTGAACCGAGCAGGCCTGACACAGTTGGAGCTGCGTGAATTACAGATTGGAGAATTAATGGTTCGTGCGTGGCTTTTAAACACCAGTGAGGCTGTAACTAAAGCAGAAAATTCGTCAGTACGATTATAAATACATTTGACTTCGAATAGGACGTTTAAAAGTAACGAAATTATTCGATTTTCTTTTGATTGATGGATTTGTTTAGGATCAGTTATGTCCATTCTTTTTCAAATTTGCATGCGTAATGCCCCGTTTAGTCAAATCGTGTAATAACAAACATTCATTTCTAGTTGTAGATTTTCACCGAGTCTTTGTGCCACTAAATTGTGCACAATTTTTTTCCTCACCTTCATCCCCCGCCCAGCCGTTGAGCTTATGATAATAATTGCGTCTTTTCTGAAACTATTTGGTCTTCCTCTGCACTCAAACGCCGCACGTCCCCATCCTTTCTATTCCCAATATTTAGGCATTTATGGCACTTACTGTGACAGCACAGCAGATGGTGTGATCCAGCCTGCAGGAATGTGCGCCGTCGTTGTAATGGCGCATTATACTTTTCCGATGGGCGCAACAGTTCTGGTTTCTTAAAAAGCAAATTGCTCAACTTTAGAGACCATTGCTTTCTGTGCTGCACACCTGCTGCAACGGTTTTTTTTTTTCTTCCCCTGCCTTGTCGAAGGCGAGGGAGGACTTGTCACGTAGAGGCTCATTAAACCACCGCGGGCTAAAAGTTGGCGGATTGATTTATTGAATGAATGTTTGATGTCCTCATTCCCACAAGTGACCTGGCCGGTAACTGCTGAATGAGTGGAGGAGGTGGAGATGGACAGGCTTTATGTGTGCGTTTTCAAATGTATTGATGATATTGTATTGATAGTGCTCAGCTCCTAATCCACTTTAGTGGTAAGATAATCCAATATTCGCGCGATGTTGAGGTAATTGACCTCACGCTGATAGAAGTGCTGGACATGGAAGGAGAAAAAAAAAAAAGCTAAGCTGAAGATGGATGACTTCATGAGTGCTGGTTGAGGGGCTCAATTTACCAGACTGAATGCCCTGAAACGAAAAAAAAATAATCATCATTTTCCAGTATTCACATTTAGTTAATGTTTCATCCAGCCTGTGATAAGTCTGTTCTCGCCAAACTGAGAGTGAACTTTGTGCATGTGCTTCCTGTGTGTCTGTTAGGTGACTGGAGATATTCTCTCCCTGAACGGCAGAGGGCAACGCCAGAAACGTGTTCTCTGTTTTCCTTCCGAACTGGGCTACAGGTCATCGCCTTGATGCTTCACAGAGGACACCAGCAGCAGCGCGCAGCCAGGCCTGTGGACTGAAGGTAGCGAGATTTGACCGATTCGAGAGCTTCTCTGGGCTCTGAACAATTTCACTGGCAGCCTGTTTTGCGTAAAATTAGGGAATGTAGAATTATTTTCGTTCAGAATTATTATTATTATTATTATTGCTATTATTTCTCTATACTAGTAGTGTTTATTATATTATTATTATTATTGTTGTTGTTATTATGTTTAATATGTTCCTTATCGTTGCGGTTTTGTTTCAGTCTTCCATCCATGTCTTATTTATTTTTTAATGATTATATTTTAAATGCATAAAGTGCGGATGGAGGAATGGACTGATCTCAGCACGCAGTGGCTTTGCTTTACGTTTGTTTTACGTTTCGTTCGAACATAGGCTCAACCTCAGCCCTGTCCCATGTGTCCAGCCTCCTTACGCCGTGTGTTGCGGGCCTGTGGACACAGCTTATTTTAATTTTAGTTTTTAATAACAAGTGGATAACCATCAGTCTCTCCTGCAGCCCCATTAGCAGCCCTGTCATTTCTCCGCCTTTTTTAAACGTCTTCATCACAACCCGACAAAGACATTTACTAAACAATAATGAACATAAACTAACCACATAACTTTCACAGGCTGTATGTGTTTTTTTTATAATGTGCATTAGATATATAGAGATTTTTAAATACTCTGTGTGAGCGCATTGTCCAGATCAGATAAACGGACCAGTTATTGATCGGCCGATAATAAGAGCAGTTTCCTGAGAAATAATTACAGAACAAGTGTGCGCGCTCTGCTTTTGTATTCGAATTATTTCTGTCCTTATTGATACGACAAGTTTATTAGTGAGTGAAAGAAAGACAGCGGGTAGTGGTCAGACACACCGCTGCTTATCACCACCACTGATCGCCAGGTGCATCAGCTGAAAGGGGACAGCAGCTTCCACTGGAAACAATACACAAAAGAGCAAAGAGCAAGGCCTGTGCAGCACACACACACTGATATTTGTCTGATCCCACATAGAAATATTTATGTGCAGCGGGGCTACAAACCTATCTGTTCCCCTCCTGCTTTAAATAATCTTAAAAGTAAAATATGTTGGTTCATGTTTTTCATTTTATAATTAAATTACACACATTTGACTCTTTGCTCAAAGAGCCAAATCCGTGCTGCAAGTACATAATAATAACAATTATAACAAGTACTTATTGTTATTTTTGTTATTGTTATTATGACTAGGTAAAATGTGATTTTGTCTCCGTGTGTGTGTTGTTGTTGTTGGACTGTGCACACTGTACTCTGTTCCAATCGCATCCCAATGGCGGTGAACGGGCCCTGAAAAAAGCGTGGCCAGGCAGGAGTGGGAGGATCCACTCGCCTCAATCTCGATCTCAGACTTTTTGCAGCGACAGGAGCACAACCAACCAGCCGCCTGTGTTACTTCCAAAAGAGTTACTGCCGGGACATCTACACACACACACACACTCCTATCTGTGGATTTGTTGTCAACTTTTTTCTTCTTCTTCTTCTTCCTCTTCTTCCTCTGTGTGCCCCCCCCCCCTCCTCCTCCTCCTCCTTGACTGTTATTCTGTGAAGACATTTTTCCCAGCTTTCTCCCGTCGGCTTGAGGAGCGTGAAGATAAAGCCTCCTCGCTGCTCCGATCATAACAGGTGACTGACTCTTCGACTGCGTTTTCTGCGTTTCCTTCTTTGATCTCTGTCTCCGAGCCGGCTCCGAATTTCCGCGGGCATCAAATCCGACTTTTTTTTTTGCATTTCGCCGGGTTCACTTCGTTCGCTCTGTATTTCCCCCCGCACGCCGTGTGTGACGCGGAGCTCGGCCGCCTTCAACAGGTCGCCGTCGCTCCTCTCCCAGACCGCAGTGTGTGCCCGGGATTTGCTTGTCAGCTCTGACCGTCTTCTTATGGATATTGCAACAGGTCTGGTGTCCCTGGAGCGCCTCTCGTCGGGAGAACAGTCCGAGACGTGCATCATGCTGGACGGCATAAAAATCGAAGATCATCCCCTGCGATCGGGACAAGCCACGCTCGGAGTCATGCTCGGTGAGTCGCAGTAATTTGGTCTGAGCGCAGGTCAAACGCCGCACATCACCCGCGTGCGGGTGCCATTATTTTTGCATGCGTGCACACGGCCGGTGTGTTTCCTGGTGTGATTTTGTGTTGTTCTTCTTCTTCTGTCCTTTTTTCCTCCTCTAATCATGCAAAACCACTCGAAACGTCACACGCTGCATGTGCTTGCAAATGGCTTAAACAACAACAGAGATCATGAGGACAAATGCAGGTTTTGCGATCATGTTTGGCATCCTGGGCGATCCAGACCCGAAACGGCCGAGCGGTGACACCGACAGGCCTCGGAGGTCTCATCCATCCAGCTAGTTTTTAATAAGACTCATGTTCTTAGTTTACGCATGTGAGGCTTTTGAGCACGTTATTAGATAATTCAGCCCCGGATCCAGGCCTTCTGTCTGTCTGTCTGTCTGTCTTCTGTCTGACTCTGTCTGTCTGTCTGTCTGTCTGTCTCGCTCTCGCTTTCTTTTTTTTTCCTGACGGGCCCCCCAACTCCTCTGCCATTTTTCAGGGTCTGAATGTCATCATCCATCCGTGTGTGAAGGATGCCAGCGTCCCATCTCCGACCGCTTCTTGATGAGAGTCAACGATTCCTCATGGCACGAGGAGTGTTTGCAGTGCACCGTGTGTCAACAGCCGCTCACCACCAGCTGTTACTTCAGAGAGAGGAAACTCTACTGCAAACACGACTACCAACAGTAAGCGCCGTTTCTGGGAGGGGAATCTGCCTTTTCTGCTCGTCCCTTTGCATCTCCTGCTGCACACTGCTGCTGGCTGTGCAGTGATTTCAAGAAAAAATACATAAAGTTCGGGGGAAGGGGGGGAGGTGGGGGGGCGTTGTGGCTTTGGTTGGCCTGCAGGCCTTGTGTACGTCTCATTCACAGAAACGCAGTCACCGAAAAGGTATTCAGCTAGTGTGAAGTCTTATTTTACAAGATTTAATCAAGTGTTAAAAAATGGACCCCGACCTGAAGGGGGGGCTGGAAATGGACCTGCTGTCAGTGCGTGTTCCGCTGCCGTTTAATTGCAAAATTATAAAAGCAGTAAAAGTGCAACTGGAGCACGTGGAATGAAATCTGGGTTTTTGTTTAGTTTTTTGTTGGTTTTTTTTGTGTGTGTGTGTGTGTGTTTTTTTTACTAGTGGAAATCATTTGTGAGAAGGGACTTTTGCTCACAGTGGCTGGAGGACGCTCGCATTAGCGGTCATGTAACCTATTATTGTCATTTGTTTGGCTTTATTAATGTCACGGTGGCCCACGATATTTCCACACTTGTCTGTGCGGAAGAAATGTGTTTATGACAAAAACAAGATGTGATTTCACTCAGGCCCGAGAATGTGCAGGCGTGTACTCTCGGTTTTTATTCCACTCTCGTGTCATTTAGTTCCTGGCTGCATCGCGTGGCCTTTCCCCGTGTTTCAACAGCAACCGCTGCACAATCATTCAGTCAAAATATGGAAAAGATTTTTGTTCAACGGTTTATTATAAGCTTTATTTTCCGACAACTAAGTTTTCGATTATTCTTTAAACCACTCGCCACCAATTTTTTTAATTAATTAATTTATTTTTTATTATTTTACAATTTTATCACCGTTTTAGCTTTTAATTTGTATTTATTTAATTGGGATAGATATTTGTTTAATTTTTCACTACTCGTTTTTTTATTTTATTTGACTTTTAAAATTCAGTTGTGAGTGGTGGCAAAAATGTAGAAGTTTAATAAAAACAATCTACGTTTTTTCTCTATTCCATAGAAATTATATTTACCTGCAAGGTTCAACACGTTAACGTGGATTTAAATAGTTTAAGTTTAGCCATTTGCGCACCCACGGACGCACACACACACTCAAACACACTCAAACACACACACATACACACACACAAACACACATATACTGTTAAAGGCATAAATAAGTTCTTGGTAAATTGTAAGCTCCGCAAATTTGCAAACATCCAAAAAATTTCAAATTTATTCTGGGATAAAGTAAGGGACTAAATCTTAAGTAATTTAATTTGCAGATTCCACAGCAAGAAAATACATTTTAAAAGCAGCAACTAAAAATAGTAATTTAAAAAAAACTTTAATGAAATAAGAAGTATGTTTTGTTGTTTTTGTTGGAGAATTCCATTAAAGCTTTACACACTGTAGGCCTAAGGCAGGTAGCATTAAAATAAATCCAAATTAATCTGCAATAGTTTTACATTTTTTTAGCATGACAACTATTGGGCATGGAGTGACATAAATTAGTAGTATAAACTAAATTAGTAAATTGTGACAGCAAATCGGTAAAGGTGGCAGATATAGTGGAGCAAATATTAAGACCAAGTATTGCAGTGCAGAGGTTTGGCCTGTGAGGACCATGTGGTGCCCTGTGTTTCTCATCGCATGAGCGCTTTTCATGCTTGTCACTGAATTTTCAGCTTTTTTGTGTTCGGCCTTTTTAACAATTCTACTTCGATTACCGGGACATTGTGGCTCTCTGCTAGATACCTTGCAAGCAACAAAGAGTTACATCTATTGCCATGCGTGCCATTCATCCAGCTTTGTGACAGGAGTGTAGTCGGCTGATAACAATAGAAAATTCATAGCAGTAACTAGGGGATACCAGAGTCATGGCGTCACGGCTCAGAGGTGGCTGGAAGCCGAGAAAGTCCGGCTGAGAGAGGGACCTCGTTCTCATGCCTCTTTTAGCTCTGCCCGTTTGCAGTTTCCTTGTATTTTTATTGTTATTTTATTGGCAATGAGAAGAAACAGATAAACACACAGAGACAGACGGGATCTGTTTTGCTTTCAAATAATAATCTTTCCCGTCATTTTGTTTCTGACGAAGCTATTGAAGTTCCATATTTGGCACGTGAGTGACCATTCCCTCTTTCTCTGCTCTCCACTCGTCCTTTGATTGCTGTGAGCTTGTGTGGCTAGCCCGATCACCCCCAGCCAAACACAACAACCTGCTGGGCGGCGTCCGTCTCTCACACACTCTTATTCATCACATCTTTTTAATTCCTCAGCCTCCTTCTGCCACCTTTTTTCTCCACTCATTCCTGCTTAAAAGCTACAGGGCCCCTCCATCACGTAGACACAAGTATCCCCCTTTTTTTTTGTTTGTTTGTTTCAATTGCATTGATGGGATACTTAAAGATGTAATTGGCACCTTTTTGACTTTTATGACACCCATTTAAGATGCATTTGTCAGCCCACAAACTGCTTAGGGCTGTGAAGAGTGCTCCTTGCCTTACAGAGGTCTACGTGCCTAATTACATTCCTACAGCAACTGATTCATGCCCCGTAATCAGCTCTCACTAGCCATAATAAATCAAGGAATTGGCAAGCAGTCTTTTCTCACACCTTTGGAATAGGTTTAAGTGCAGACGAGGGAAAACAATTGTGTATTTTGTTATTAAAAATCCCACCAACACAGATCAACACGTCTCGCTCCATATAGTGCAATTATATAGTAACAAGACTGGATTTTATTAGGCTCTATCCCAAATATTTGCCTCTTTTTACATCCTGGCCTGTGTTTACTATGCCTGCTTTTACATATTTTTGCGAACAAGGACAATTTATATTTATCAGAAGCTTAAATGTACAGATTTCATAGATGACACATTTTTCATAGAATTGAATGTTTTTTTTTTTTTTTAAAAGAGCCTAAACACAGCAACAAAGCATCAGTTTTTGTGAGAATATCTCAGGGCAAGTTTGATAAAACCGAAGGCAAACAGGGAGAGCTGTCAGTTTCACGGGAGCCGTAGCCGTAGAGGAGGAACAAGCTTGAACGAGACGGGCGGTATGTAAAAGGTAGAGTGGAATTACACCACCCTGAGAGAGTTTGCTGTGCCCTGGTGTTTGGAGGTCAATTATACATCATTAGAAAGAAGGAGAAATTTTCCCCAGAGGGACCTTTCCTCTAACCAAGCAGATGCTTTGAAGGGAGCCATGTAATAAGGCCTATCACTTGACCGAAGTGTTGGACAACACCCTGTAATGGACTGCCTTGTTAGAAACTGCCATGGGCTCCATCTACAAAACATAACATTAACTAACTATATTATACACCGAGCTGCCGACTTTTGGGTCCTGCTGATGCATAAAAAGCACACAGTCCAGAGTGGATTTTATTTTTTTTTTCCCCACGCTCTATAAAGTTTTACTGTCTAGCAAAATGTTATTTTAAAAAGTTTCGTTTGTAACTTATCCAAATACATCATGCAGCGTGCAGATTTTTTTTCCTTTTTGTTTTTCAAATTTTCTAATTCACGTGCTGTAAGCAAAAATGAAATTCAGGTCACGGTAGTGTGAGTAGTAGAAAAACACAGCAGTGATGAAGCCATAAAAGCCGAGCTCCCAGGACCTGTCTCACCTCCCATGTACGCTGGACGATCCCCCGGTGTGCTGAGAGGTGCTTTTTTAGAGCTGTTTGGAGTGCCCTCCTGTGAAATTGTTGTTTTTTAATTAGCTATGCTTGGGACGCTGCAGCAGTGTGTGCCGGATAGATGCTGACGGCTGGGTTTCTGTGTGTGTGTGTGTGTGTGTGTGTGTGTGTGTTTTACTCACTCTAGGACACTCCCGTGTGGCTCGGTACCTTGTGGACACTTACACGTACAGAAAAAAAACAAACAAAAAGAAAACTAGGATCTACTTTAAGTTGTCAATCCAGCTGGATCGTATTGCGGTTAATTAAAGGCCGTCCTCAGTCAAGTTGAAGTATTTCAGAAGCAGCTCTGCAGGCTGATCTGTGGACGACGTGCTAACTTTCAGCTATACCTTCTTTTTTTAATTCTCCCTAAAAAGGATAAAAAATGTGTCTTTAGCCACTGCTCTTATGTAAATAAAAGAGGACCTCTACAGAAAGACAAATCTAATGTTAGAAACACTAAGTCAGATAATATTGCTTCAGCTTGCTGGGATTTTTAGTGCTCGACGAGGAGCTAGCTGAAGCTGGCCTCATTCCTCTGTAAGGAAGTATTGGGTTTTATGTCAACATGGCTCGGCCTGTCCCAGCAGCGTACTAGGATGCATCATCTGTCATCCCATGGTTTGCTAACTGCCCCCGTCCCAACACAACTAGACTCATCTAAAGACCTGTTGGAGTATATTATTTGCATCACTAGCTGCAGCTTAAACTCTTTGTCTTTCCAGTTCCCACAAAAAGCTTCTTTGAATGATGTAGTGTATCAGATTGTTTTCACATGAGCCGTTGCATATGTGAATACGGCCATTATAAATTTTACCTCCAGCTACATTTACCTCCAGCATGTTCGCTGTTTGTATTCACCTACTGCTTTTGTGATGTTGTCAGTAAATCTTAAGTGCATGTTATTAAATCAGATGATTTCATGCAGGCTTATTTTTGTAAGGGCATTTCCACTGTAGTGTGTGTGTGTGTGTGTGTGTGGCAGCAGTTGGAACACAAAGCACTTTGCAGGACTCTCTGGGAAGCCACAGAGGCTCAGCCACGGTAATGCCCATCACCACTTTAGAGGCCAGACTGGTGGCGAGGGATGTGGAAAGAGGTCTATGTGGCTTTGTGTGAGGGAGCTGTAGTGCAGGGGAGGAGAAGGATCTGCAGAGGGATCTGCCTGGTGTGCTCACATTACACTGGATGATAGCAGAGGGGTGCAGAGGAACTCAAGCATGCAATTTGTTGGTAGCCACAATTTAACCTCATCTCCTAAAGCCGGCTGTTAGGCAGCCAGTGGGACATGTCAGTCAATCGGGAATGCTAATCAGTGACGGTGGAGAGAAAGCCCTCGGCTCGGCAACGCAGTGATTTTCATTATTGGCTCCAAGTCCTCGGGCCTTCAGGTTTATTTTCACAGCATGACAACTCTTCATAACAAAACGCAAAGCAACCAGAAACCATTAAATGCAATTTACAAATTAGATTTTGGCCAAATCTGCGAATAGTGCAATAGGCTTCTAAAAGTAGCCAGCTGAGAAATACACACTCAGCAATTTTAATTTGCCAGATAACACGTTTAAATCGGCATAATTAGCTTTTATTAATACTATCATTATTTTGTCTCTGAAATTATTCAATTCAGTGCGTGAGTGAAAGTGAAACAGTTACTAACTTGTTTCTGCAGACTTTCTAATTGGATTTCAGATTTGTTTCTCTCCGTATGCGTCTATAGTTTGGAAATAGCCCACACTTGTTTCTTCAGACAGCCTGGTCGAACGTGCATGAGAAACTGAGACATGGCCTCGGCTGCTGGCTCGCAGTATCGCTGCTGGCCCCAACTGTGTATATGTGATCCCACTCTGGAATGTTTTTCCAACACGTAGGCTTTTCACAGATACACTAGAGAGGACTGGCATCATAGTGGCAAGTGCTGCATTCAGACTGTTGTGTGCCCAAGGCTTACTCTCACACTCACGTCACACATTCTAGATCTACATGGGAATGGGCAGAGCAGTGTGTTTGCCTACATACACCCCAGGTTTTTGTCAGGGTGTGGGCGTGTGTGTATGTGTACACTTGCTTCCTCTCTCTGCTCCTTTCTTTCTTTGTGTCTAATGTGAGCTCTTTCCACTGCCTCACATTCAACGCGTTTATACATTTCAGCGTCTCGTCTTAATTGCTTCATGTCCGATTTTCCCCAATGAATTTCAGCTGTGTAGATTTTTGCACATATACAGGAGAAAATATTTGTTTTGTTTTTTTTTTTTTTTTTTACTCCTTTTAATCTTCATCAAATGGGATTAGCCACCAAATACTGGTATTCCTGCACAAAGTGAGTGACAGAGATTTGCACTTTTATCATTAAGTGTGACACTAAGCTGGTCAGAGCTTTGTCTTGAATGGAGGGTCTGACGGAAACAGGGGCTCCTAATCCTTTTATTTGTGTCAGGCCCAGAAAGAGGAAAGAATGGAGCCGGGGTGGGATGGGGCTGCAGAATGCCACGGCCCTTAGTCCCCTCCAGGCCTGGCCTCCACAGCCAAGTGAGCATGAGAGTCATCTTATGTGGTCTATGCACTCGAGCGGATGCATGAACACTCACACAGGCACGCACATATTTGTGCAGCTACACTAAAGCATGCTGCAGTGTTTGCACAAACACATGCACACAGTCGTAAATGCACAGTTTGATGATCATAGACACATATCGATATGATAGACACGTGCACTAGTGTGCACCTTATCACGATCACTGCAGAGAGTGGGTCCGTATATAAGTGCATGTTTTGCAATAGCAGGAGGTTCGGTCTAGGATGAGATTAATAAAGTTTGCCGGTTCTCTGGTCGAGGTCCAACGCTAGGCTTTTGTCTGCGGCTCACATTGGGTTGTGGGGCTTCAGCTCCTTTTGTATGTGCACCCTTGTGGTAATCCATCTCCAGCGGGAGTCCCCTGAGGCACTTTATTTACTCATTCAACTGTTTGGAAGTCTGTTAGACTGCAGATCAGATGCAGTGAGACCAATGTGATTACTTTAACCAGCACTTGCAGATTCCTGCCCAGCACCTCGTCTCACCCTGAGCTGGTTGGCTCTGCAGGTGGGAGGGAAGGTCCACACTGGCTCATCTCTCTGTGTCCTGTTTACATGCCCAGTTTGACGGCCTGTCCAATATTCTCTGTTATGAAAATTCTGAATTAGGTACTGAAACCTCCTGTGCCCACACATTGCAGAGATGAATTGATTCTTTTATTATCCTTTTGTATTTGAGTTTCTTGTTTATTGCTTGTATCTCAAAAATACGGGTTCCAGAACTTTGCATTTGCATTTCTTCTTGCTAATTTCAGCACCATAGCAAGTGTGGTGTCACAGCGTAAAAACCAACATCTATGTTTCTTTGCAAACATGAGAAGGATTTGGTTATCCATCCATCAACATAAACACAGAGCTATGTATTTGGGGCTAACCCCCATGTTAAACCACTGCATGCTGTCAGGCTCCCTGCATTCGCTCTCCATCTCCTCTCCCTTGTGTGACTGGGGAATATGGGTGAGATCTGTTGCCAGGCCCGGCATCTACAACAAGAGCTGCCTAAACTGGCTGGTTAGACCCAGACGCTGATTGGTGATGGCTGTCTAGGCAAGAAAAATAACCCAGTATGAAAACAGTGCATATTGGGTTTCTGCATGTCTGACTCACTCCTGTCCTTTCTGACCAGCCCCCCCACAGCAAGCCAGCATGATTTGTGCATGAGGTCTCGTGACCCATGGAAGCTTCAAAAAGCAGTGAGGGGAAATATTTGGATGATCCTGATGGGGGAGTGGAGACGTGGGAGGGAGGCAGAGATGATGGGGGCTTGGTAGGAGCAGGGCTATGCAGAGTGTAAGGCAAGGCAGATGTGGCCAGTCTGCAATGCAGCTGTGATGACAGGGGAGTGGGTGTAGAGAGAAAATGATGGCCCATCCTGGACCCTTAGCCCACCACCCAGGCACCCACCACCACCACTAGCGTCCATCAGGCAACAGATGCTATGTTCGGCATAAAAGGTGGCGAACAATAGAGATAACCGCACACTAGAGTTTGGAAAGCAACACAGCAGAAGAGGCTTTTTCGGGTACCATGCCACCACTCTGATCATCTGTACCCCCCACCCCCTCTTCTCTCTTTACCTTTTCTCTGCAGGTTGGATATTAATATTTTCCAAGAAAGCTGCTATAACATATCTCCTTGGGAAATTCCACAACTCCTGAACTGAAAATGATCTGGTGTCTATGAAAGGGATGGATAAAGGGAAAAAACATAATAATTTTCAAAATGGTTTTTGTGTATGGGTGATTTCACAGTGCTCTCTAGATGAACATTGTATTCAGCTGCCTTGATATGAAAAATGTGTTGCTGCAGGTGAAGGCTGAACTGTTTGCTGTATTTATCTAAATTTTCTCCTCTAGCCCATAGTATTGTTTGATTCAACCTCATGGCCTCATAGCGCATTATTTATGCACAGAATCTGCCTCTGGGGCCAGCTCAATGGAAACCCCATTGAACAGAAATAGCTGTGGTAGACTGAGCTTTAATGCAAACCCAAACTCAGCAGTTAAAAAAGCAAAGCTGTGGTCTGAGGCAGCCTCAATCAGTCTTTGGCCTCTATGCTTGTCGCTGCCTCCTCCTGAGAGTAGGTGGGTTGACTCACCCCCCCTGGGGGTTTGTCTGCCTTAACGCAGGCCCTGCAGGCCCAGCCTCATAGGGGAGCGCTGTCCCAGCCCCAAACCTGAGTTGTGCTCTGAAACCAGAGCTCGCGCGTTGTGTTGTGATCCCAGCTGGAGAGACAGCTCCAGCTCTGAGCTCTCGCAGCATGCAGCCAGGGTCACCGGTGGCCTCTGAACCTTCATCACTGCGCTGCGCTTCTGCGCAGTAATGACGGCATTATTTATTGACTCCCAAGCTTCGGTTCTTTTGAGTCTGTGTCTCGCAACAAATAACGGAGGATTTTTGATGATAATTACATAGAGTTCGAGAGGTTCAACTAAAAAAAATGTTAGTTCTGTCTGCAAGTTTCTACATCAGTGTTTTTGCGTGACTTGTACTATCACTAATATCAAAGAATATACATTTTGGATCTCATCTGTATGTCTGCGTCGGATGGTTGTACTTTGAATTTTAATCTCTAAAGTAACCAGAAAATCTGGTCTTAGAGAAAAGCCACTTGGAGTGATTGTGGTGTGAATGTGTCTTCATGTGTTTCTGCGCTTTCTTAATGCAGCCTGTTTATCTCTCTGTATCTTATAGGTTCCAGCTTCTCTTTGGACTTAATTGTATTCTCTTGCATTCTTGTGTGAATGTGCTTGCACATGTTTGTGTAGCTCGCCCACTTGTATGTGTGTAGTAGGTCTGTCACTCGGCCAAACACTGGACGTTCTATTGGCAGGCGACACACTCTGTGGATTCTCCTCTTGGTCATGCTGCTCTGGAGGCACAAAGCCGTGCGTGCCACCCAAACCACCAGCCGCCACCCCCCACCCCCCGCTCCCCCCCTCCATCATCGGCCCAGCAGCCTGCTCCCTGCTCTCCTTGCTCTCCTATTGCTGGGCCCCAGAGCCTGGGTTGTGGCCTGTGGATGAGTGCTACATCCTGGCTGTCAGCACAGGGGTTAGCTGGGGATTGGCCTGTGGTGGAAGTGCAGTATCAGGCCCTGTCTGTCAGCTCCTCATTCCGCTTCCTCTCAGCGCAGACTACGGCCAGTGGCACAAACATACGTCGTGCCGAGCTGTGACTGACTCAGATCTTTGGCTCGAAAATGAAAGGATCACCCTCAGAATAGGCATATTCATAGCCGTGCCAATGAAAAGGGGCTGTTTAAAACCTTTAAGTGCTCGGGTGTTGTGTTTTTAAACAGACCGCGAAAGCTTTGACAGATGGTTTACTATTTCGCCCAGTATTTAATTTCAGGTACTTTTAGCTTTTGCATTCTGACTTCCGAGTAATGACCACACAGCCGTTTTTTTCTCGAATGAACCATTTCCATTTGTCAGATTGATAAATGTTAGCAGAATGTCGCTCAAGGTATTTTATAAATCTTATGGGTCATATATTTTCTGTCAAGATTGTGATTTTGCACGTATACATGGAGCCATGCCTTTACTCTGTCTGTGGATCACATTATCTCATACACACACAGGTACATACATGGTTGCGAAGACATGGACACACATCTGTACTGCACATGGTCACGGACAGGCCTACACATGTTGGAGGATTTGCGACTATAATCAGATTAATTGGTCCATCTCTCCTTGGAAACATCACATATACACATGAAGGCCTCTGGTAGCTTTCAGCTGGATGCTGCTTACACTAACCAGAAGCCAGGCAGCAGGCACAAGGTCGGCAGGGTCACAGGACGCTCTCTGGCATCAGCATCTCTTTATAGCTTCCATGTTACAAAAATTATTACAGCACTTACAGCCTCATTCTGTCTGACAGAGAAGGAATTTTTATCTGTTCCTCTTGAGAATTCCAACTTATTTAAGCTGCGCATTTGGTTAAATGTGACACAGAGAAACTGTTAGTGTTGCTTGGCAGAAGCCTCTGCCTCTTCAAAGACTGCGGCAAAACATGCTTGGCCTCTGCGATGAATATTATAAGTACACTAACCATAATCCTTATTAACATTCTTCCAGCTGCATGCAGGTTTAGTGCCCCAGTATGCTGCGCATGTTTTTATTATGGCCCACAAGTATGTCAGTGTGAGGGACTATCTGCACACATGCTGCCATTTTTGAGTTTATTATAGGTTTTAGCTTCACCACAATTCATACCTAGGAATGAGCAAAGCTTACTGTCTCGATGTCTCCTTTTTCAATTGTGTAATCTCCTATTCACTATATATACACTTACGTCTGTAGTTTAGTAATTATAATGTCATGTGGGCAACTAAGGATCATCATTAGTGTCAGTTAGCAGTGTAAAGCACTTTATATCACTCATTCACAACCAGGGGAACTTCTGCAGTTGAGTAAGCGTATATGGAAGATGGTTTAATTGTAGATTAAATTATATTCAGTTAAAAAACTGAAATATTGATGCTTTTACCATTTTGTGATTGAGCATGTAAAACTAAAACCGGGGAAGTTTAAATAGTTAGTTATAAGTAACTGACATGTGTAAGAAATAGCCAAAGAACGTGGCTGAATACTTTGCTAAAAGGATTGAATACATTGTTGCAATAATATCCAATCTAACAGCAATGGTCAAACAATTAGATACGAACAGATAATTTGTAGAAATAGAGAATGTATAGTTATGTCACGCCGTCTTGGAGGATGCAAGTGTCATTTTGTGATCTATGTTCGTTTACCTGCTACACTGGTTTCTAGTGGTCACCTGCATGTTGTTGATAAGTGGTCAAAATAAGTTGGAGTGCATAGATAAATAGCTGAAATATAGTACAAAGTATAGAAATACAAGATAAAAATAATTGATCCAGATTGTAGTTAAAATGGCTTAGATTTATGGGTATGATTCATTATTATTATTTGTTTTTATTGCTCCTTTTGTTACTGGAATGTTAACCAACCCTACCTTTACACTGACAGCTTATATCCTTAATAGTGAAATAGAATACAACTTTAAATCAATTCAAATGATCATAGCAAACAAGTGACAACTTCCTCCCACAATGATGATGGAAGAATGGTTGCATTTATTTTGTTTAGTGTCATTTTTTAATCCATCTTCGAATAGCAGTGGGATGTGGTTTACCAAACAGGAAAATTCATATAGTGTTGTGTAAGTTGTTGATCGCAAAAAAAAATTAACCTTCTACTCTTCCTTGTGATTGTCCAAATGTTCTCTCTGCTTGCTTTGCCTCATGTGGTGAAACCCGCACTGCTGCCACTTACGTCAAGCACAAAACCCCATAAAAACGTATTTTGCAAATAGTGCTTCACCTCGCTCTGGTTTTATCACACATTCTGGTGCTAATACGCTCTGACACACCCAAACAACCACCCTCTCAAAGAGTACATAGTGTGGAGCAGCGGTTTGGTGTCCAGGGGAAGCCTGCGGTTCTGGAGCCAGAGAGGGAGTCGTGCCCTGCCGTCCCACAGAGATGACAGGAAGATAAGAAAGAGAGGTGGCCTCTCCGCACAAAAACATCCCACCAGGAACTAACCTGAAGCCAGGGTTGAAGGCTTCAGGACATATCTCAAAATGTACTGGAAAGAAATACATAGAAACCAAAACAAAGGGTTTATTTCGTCATCACAACCAGGATTCCTAGAACATTTGAAGTGGGAATGCGAGTCATTCAGTAGTCGTCAGAATCCACTGCGCTGTGAGATGTTGATGCGGTATCACAAATATCTCTATCAAGTTTGTACTACAGCAGCATGCCTCTGTATGTCACAACTTTGGCTCTGTGACACGGCTTCTCCTAACCAACAGCCACAGAAATTATGGGGTTGGTGGTGGGGGGGGCTAAGTACAAGCGACAGACTCTTGGCAGACACAGTCCCTGCAGTTATAACTTAGAAAACCGCTTATAGTTTGCAATATTTGAGAAGGCAAAGTGAAAAGGTAGCTATTTCTCCTAGACGATGCGTAATGAGGGAACCGTAGGGAAGGAGCAGCAGCGAGCGGTTTCTGGAAGCAGCACTAACGCAGGGATCAGCAGCATTAAAAGAGATTTACACCCCCAGCTCTTAAACAGTTTTCTTTTGCTCAATGGTTTCTCTTTTACAGATATTTCAAGGAAGTAATAAACTGCACTGACAAGAGTTTGAGTGTCTTTGAAACATCCCTCATGGGCAACAGAGCTCCATCACTTGGATCACGATGCCTTAGCTCTGCATCATTATTTCGATAGAAGTCGGCCTGTTTCTCTCAGTTAACGGTATTTGGCCTCGACTGGGTATTATGATCAGCTTGTTGTTGTTTATATCAAAGAAATGTTGCGTAACTTATTCTAATGCATCAAGCACCGCGCTCTCCCGGAGGGCAAGTCAGTTCAACATTTATCTCGTCGTGAGTGGTGCTTGTGCCATGTGGTTCAGGCCCACAGACTGTTTTTCCTGACAGTTAAGTTCTTTTGAAGCTGTCTGCATGGTCCAGAATGAGGCCCTGCACAGTGTAAGATGTCATACTCCCACTGTGCTGACCAGCTTGCTCTGTGGGCCTTCATGTGCCCCATAACATTTAATGGTACTTTGGCAAATGCTTATGGAAACTCTTACTTTGCCTAGCAATCACATTTTGTTCAGCTTCTTCTTATTTGCTCCTCTTTTTTATTTTAATTTGCCATAATTATTCATCTGCACTTGATATACTATACATGTAATTCTGTATGTACGAACTAACGGCTGAGAGAGAAGAGTGGAAGGAATATGCATTATCTGCTAATTATTAAGATTAGGAATGGGATAAATAAACCAGAACGAAAGGGAACATTTGTCATGAGTAAGGCACGGTTCCCTGCACTCCACTACCCCACAGTATCGATGTTTGTAGTCGTTCTGGGATAGCAGAACATCACAAAGTGTCCCCTCTGAGCCAGGACCAGAGTCGGCGAGGTACTGAGGAGGAGGAGGAGGAGGAGGAGCAGGAGGGGAGGGCTAGGTCATGCTGAGGCACGTTTGTGTCTGAGTGCGGGATGAAGAAACATCTCGACCTTCCGCAGGTTCAAGAAGAAACAGCCTGCTTCTTATTAGTCACTCTGATCTGCAGTGATAAACAATTCCTGTGGTCTCCTGCTCACAGAGACATCACTGGCAACAGCCGGGTGATCGCGGTGGTTTGCGTGTTTGTATGTATGCGCAGACATGCAGAGTTTGAGAGTGCACTTTTGTGTGTTTAGAAATGTTTCCGTGTAGTCACCATCTTAGCAAAACTAGTGCACGCTTAGATTTATCTGGTTGGATATGTGCATTAGTTATATTTGTTCAAGCTTCAAATTTAATAATGTGACATTATTGTGGACTAGACATCCGAATTCTAATTTGCCATCCAGAGTCTGAGGGTTTCTGCTGATTTTGTTAACTATAGTAAGATAGTCACATGTTCGCATAGCAGAATGGATAAGAAGACATGGTACATGAGGTCTCTTCGTGCCAAAACTAGAGCCCACAACACTCTGAAACCATAACCAAAGACTGATGGCAGAGTTTTAAAACATTGCTCCCCAATGAGTCTGTCATCCTCTTTGCCCTTGCTAGTAAATGGCAAGTTTATCTGTTGCTGCACTTCCTCGCAGATGCCTGGCATCGAGCCTTGGGGTGATAAAAATGTCTTCAAAAGGTAGGTGTTTATGGTGAAGATCCATAAGGTTAGTAGGATCAAAGCTCTGTTGAAAGGGCATTAAACAAAGAAACAGGAATAATAAACAAAACAGCCAGTTAGTCATAGAATCAGATTTATGGCATCTAGGAACCATGTCGGGGAGAGGCAGATTTCTGTCAGGCTGTTTTTTTTTTATTGCTGTGAAAAACAGCCTCCAAGTCGCCCAAAAAATAGGCCAGTTAAGTTAAAAAATAACAATAGCAGAGAGGAAGGGAGGGAGGCATTTGGGATTTCACACTGCAAATATACAGTAGATCTTTTTTGGGTGCTTTTATTGCTCTTGTGTTATTTTCTCCTTCTTGTCCAGGATCGAAATAAGACACTGATTGGATGAAAATTGTGTTTGACTTTTTCATTCTCAGTGAATTTCTGGATCTGGAAATGCAGGGAATGCTCAGCAGTCCTCTGTCTGTCTTATGAGGGAAAGTATTTTAGCTTCGGATGAAAGGCTTGTGTATGGCTCAGCCTGGGTTCTCTCTGGCGCTTGTCGACGGGGAACGGCTGATTGAGTTGACTGTTAGACGGGAATGTTCACAAATGCCCCTTGAATCACCCACCTCAACCCACACGTCGGCACCAGATTACACCGAAAGTTAATAAATCAATTTCACATTTGAGACCTTAGGGAAGTTGAGTCATATATTTGTTTATCTTCTCTTTCCTTTTGTGTCCAAATCAGGTTTTAGGAGTTTGTTCAATTTGTGAGCACTTGCCACAGTGGTCAGCTTTGTTTTCTTTCAAAGTTTTCTGCAGTGGCACCTACCTCAGTGTGTAGCCTGTAGGAGTGGGGGTGGTGTACCACCCGGGCCTGTCATTCCCGTCCTGCCCAGTCATTTGCTTAAGGCTACAGCTTTAAGTGGGAATTATTGCTTGAGAGATAAGTATGAAGATAAGCCAGTCCTTGCCTTCAAGATGTATGAGGTGTCTGAATAGTGCAAGAGGTGCACCTGACCTGGAAATGAATGGTGTGAAGGTACAAGTGCAGCACATGAACCTCCTTTTTCATCCGGCCTGTGGCCCAGATTATAATATGAGCAACAGAAGGTGTAGACGGTATTTATTTTAGAATGTCGTTTTTAAAATATAAGATCCCGTGACTTGTTTAGGTGTAAAGCAAAGAGGAATTGTATTGGAGTAGGGAGGAGAGGTTGAACTTCATGTTTCAGTTTCACTTTAAAAGTCACATTGTTGATATTGTACTTTAAATCTCCTTTTGACATGAAAAGTGCAAAACTTTCACTGTAGTAAATGTAATATGCTAATTGGATAATAATTTTTATCATATTATTTTATTCATTTTTTAATAATTCATCAATTAAGGAAAATTGCGACAAAACCTAAGTATGTAGTGAGAAAACATTAAAAGTCTTTCCCCTGAACAAAACTCCCACAAATCCTTCATGTGCCGTCCCTGAATGCAGCATGAGTTTACTTGCTCAGCTGAACACTTAGTAACTAGATGAAAACCAGTGCTCTTGTCTAAAAATGTTTTTTCTTTTTTTAGTTTAATTAAAAACTAGAACACAATCACAGAATATAGATTTTTTTATTTTTTACCTTTTTCGAGAAAAGAGAAAATGATTGGGTTGCTGTTTCACTAAGGTGTGTGGGAGAAACATTCCTGCTACTTGGTATGTTAATTCACAGCTCCGGGGTCTGTACCAGCCTTCGTTCTTTGAAGTTTCTCTCCGTGTTGCCTTCTCTCCCCACCAGGTGAACTTGTGGCCTCTTAGCATTTTTATTTATTAGACAATCCCTCACATGTAAAAGATGATAAAGTTGACGTGTTACAGGCAGCCGCTGCTTTCACATGTTGAGGAGAGTGCTTTGTTGAACACCCCCCAACAAATTTGAGCTTTAAATTTGATGACACTTTACATGCCAAAGGAGTTTGCTCATTGGACACGTGCCAAGGCACTAAAAAGAAGCCAGACTAGATCATTAGGATGGAGTGAACTGCGTCAGTGAAAAAAAAGGCCGAAAAACAACGTTATTTTACGTATAGCTGTGTCTGCCACTCTTTTGATTTATAAATGCGATTCATTGTGTTTCGCTGCGTGTGAACACCATTGTTCTGCTCTTTCGCTACCTGGAACATTTCCTCTCATCTGCCAATATTACTTTTCTTCTTTTTCTCTAAAACTGTCAACCAAGAGTCATTGTGAGCCGACCGACTAATGTCCAGAAAGGTCACCTGCTGTTATGATTGAGACGAGCACCAGTTGTTTGACCCACCGCACAAAGACTTATAGGTGCTTGGTTAGCTTGTCAGTCAGGTTGGGTGGTTTTTTAATCATTTCATCTTTGCTTGGGGGCTCTCCTGAGACCCCTACAACGTTTAGCAGTCTGCAGCTCGGGACCCCGGGGCTCGTCTAAGCCCTGCCTGTATCCGAGCTGCCATTATTAGCTGTGCTCTCCAGAGCACACCGCTCATCTCTCCCCCGAGAGGGCGGCTGAGAAATGAAGCGCGCTGGCTGGGCACGGTAGCGGAGGGCCAATAGCCCGACATGGAACAGTAATTACTCCATTGATATTCCTCACACAATAACACTGTCATCTCTCATTTGCATAACCTCGCCTGGCTTGCCACAGCAGATGAATGCATATGATCTTGTCAAAAGGCTGCAGGAGTTTGGATGGCACATACGAGTGGAGGGGTTTTTCACCTTCTTCTAGGTGCCAGTTTTGTTTCAAACACACAGGATAAACTGATTGATTATGATTAAATTAGGAGAATGAAAGAAGAAACCACCTTTCTGCTGTTCTGTGTATACACATCTTTCTGGCTCAGCTGTCTTTGCGGTATTAGAACATAAACAACAAAATGGAGAGAGCAGGCTGTGGTGTATCAGGTTTGTAACAGTGTGTGTGTGTGTGTGTGTGTGTGCATGTGTGAGTCTGCCGGAGAGAATGAAAGTGTGTTGAGGGGGTGGGGTGTCAGCGGATGTCATAGGGCCCTGTCTCAGTCCTTGGTTAATGGCCATTGGTCATAGGCTGTCTCCCCTTTATTTCTTTTGCTCTCCTGCTCTATCCTCCCAGGTCTCCCACTGGAGCAGCGCCCTCAGGCACCGCATCATTTATTGCTGTCAGGAGTCACAGGGGAGGGGGGGGAGAGAGAAGAGGGGAGGGCTGTGCAGGAGGAGGGGAGACAGGGAGAAGATGTGCTGCAGAGAAAAGCCAATGGAGGCGATGGGAAAAGGCAGGCACGCTAGACTGTCAAATCTCACCCGTTGAATATTTAATGGAGCCTGGAGTGTTTATTTAGTTAGCCTGTCGATTTTTACCGCTCTGTCAATAGCGTCTCCCGTGTAGCCTGCTGATGATCTTTAGTGTCTCTTCCCCCAGGAGAGGCCAGGCACTAAATGCAATTATGGATTTTCCTGCACCGCAATGTGTTTGATATTTTTACTGATCTAATTTGCAATCTGGTAGTTTATTGTTTGGCATTTTAGTGGCGCTCAAGTGGCGAGGCAAATTTGATTTCCCCTCATAATTCTTTATAACTTCATTAATGCTGTTAGCACATTGGCACAGATCTTAAATAAAGCTAGAGAATCATCCCATGGATGAATGCATTCCTTATTTTATTGTCTCCATGCCCCATTCTTTGTACTGATTCTGGTTCTAATTAAAAATCATCCTAGTGGTGTATTGTCTTTGTGAAATATGAAATCATAATCCGATTTGAATGTCTCCCATCAAAGAGGCATGTGTATTTCAACCATACGCCCTGATCTGTGGCGGGCAGAACGAAACAGAATCAAAACAACTTTCTTTCAGTGGCAGTCACCATCTTCAGAGACAAATGAGGATATTAGCAGCAGAGCAACAAAAGTAACAGAGGCTAAATAATGTGGATGATTGTCTCCGAGAGAGACGGCGCGGTTCCACGTGTTTCAGCAGAGCCGTAGGATTTCTAAGCCTTTGACGGATGTGTTAGTTAGAGGGGCAGCATTAGCTGTAATGCTGTTAGCATGTAGCCGTGTGAGTGATGTGCTAGTTAGATGCCCAGCAGTAGAGCTAATGGTGTTAGCGTGTTGAGCCTTCAGAGGGATGCAATCGGTTAGGCCGTGATGGATGAGTGTCGTGCCGCGGAGGCCTGCGAGCCTCCTCATTCGCCAAGCTGTCAGCTTCTTAAGTGGACGTGCACAATTAGCGCTGAAATCAGAGCCAGCTTAATCCGATGGTAGGCTTAGCATTCGGTAGGAAAAGCGGCTCGTCCAGCCGGCGCTGAGTGAATGATGGCCCCGCTAAAAAGCAGTGTAACAGAGAAGGGCCCGACACACACGTTTTGCAGGGTTCCTGTCCACGTACAGTAAGGAGAGGGCCTTGAAGCACTTTGTTCTTATCATCACTCCTTCCTCTCTGTTTCGGATGAAAACAAACGCGTCCTCCAGAAAGATTGAATGATCTGTCATCGCCGTAGCGCTGTAGCCAGTGAGTGACTGAATGACAGACGTCATGTGTCACAGAAAGCAAGGCAAGCATTCCACCTCAAAGGCAGCGCGCAGGGCACATCGAGCATTCAGAGACACTCAAGCACGGGACGTGTCCACGCCTCAGCGAGTTTCCAAAACAAACAGAGGAACTATCAAAGGCAAAGTGCTTTCTGTAGCTCTGCCTCCATGATCTCAACTAAACCTGTTCTCACTTGGCCTAGTTTTGTCACTGCCGGCCAAATTATCAGCTACGCTTGGCTACCGATGTGATGAAAGCAACTGCAATTGACAGTATTATGAATTTGTTATTTAACTTTCAATCTGCCTTGATCTGATTTTAAATTGACACCTTAAAATAAAATGTATCTGTTTTTTTTTTTTTCCTTTTTGAATACTGTGATATTTTGGCTGAGTAGGTTTTTCCTACACTTATGTCAATTAGCTAATGACTTTGGTGTTTTTCCAGCTGCTGTAGATATAAACACGTTGTAATAGTTTCTATGATGGGAAGCGTTGTGATTTATTGGCTGACGCAGATTTGAACAAGAAGGTTAAACTGATATTTAACAGTTGCAGCATGGGTTTAGTTTGAGGTTCGGATAACAGAAATGCATTGCAATTATCTTGTTAAGCAAACTTGATTTATTTACAGTGAGAAAGTACTTAAAACCCTCTGAAGATGCTCTGTACACATTAAAGTCTGCTATAATTCTGTCTCTATTAGCTATAAATTATGAGATTCTTTTTTTCAGACTGTTCTCATTCACTTCAAACCCCCTGTAGCGTTACCATATGTACATTTTGTTCAAAAAAACTGCTTTTTATTTGCAGTAGTCCTTGCAACTGCTACTGTTGCAGCCCAGTTCGAACTTGGACTTTCATTTTGCAAAGACGTTCCTGTCAACAAAGATCCCCTGTCTAATTCAGAACTATTGTCAAATCAACTGCAAATTCTGCCCTTCCCCTCTTGCATCACTTGTGGTTTCAGAAGAACACAGACCCTCTCGGCCAACTCTTAATGATATAAGCAGAGATGAGCAATGTTTGTACTACGGCCATGTCTGAAATTCATTGTCCTTATCAGCTGAGATGGAAGAGGGAGTGAGGCCGAGGAGGATTTCTCTCAGAGCAGGAAATGTCATTTTTCTGTAATAGTTTATGATTCATCCCTCCACCTTTGACTAAAAAATGAGGGATGACAATTAGAGCGGGCTACAGGAGCAGGAATCAAAGGGCTGAGATTCCCCTTGGCAGAGTCAGGCCCGTCTGAGTGTGCTCCAAGCAAACTGGATCCAGATGTCGAGGTCTGTGCTGCCATAGGAGGCTGCTGCTGCCACAGCCACACAACAGGCTCTTTCTGCCAGCCAGCCAGCAGATAGCCAGCCAATCTCTCAGCCTCCATGCTTGCAAACATGACAGGAGACTCTCCCGGTGAGAGCTTGGGACAGAGGCCCCTGCTCCAAATAAAAGAACTTCAGCCTGCCGCCCTCACAGAGCCAAGGGCTGCAAAGTATCATTTCTTTGCATGCTGTGATTTATCTAACCCTTGCTTTTTGTCTCTGTGCCCTCTTTGTCTTCCCCCCTCCTTTAGTTTGTGTCTCTCCCTGCTGAATGTGCTTGTGGGCTGACTGGTGGAGGCAAAAAAATGTTGTGTGTGTAAATAGGCTTTTAGGAGGTGTAATAAATTTACAGATTGACATTAAATTGTTATGAGTGCCAACAGATATTAAACTGATTGATTTACTTGTGCTTTAATTAGGGTCCAACTTTTTTCTTCCTACATTTCTTGCAAAAACAAGTCCAGCCCATATATTGTAAGTGATTTGATGTGCATGCTGGTGGAGGGGCCGTGAAGTCAAGGGAGTCGGGTGTTGTCACTCAATCAATGGTCCGGTGTGGCGGAGAAAAGGCCAGCAGAGCACTATTGATATGTTTAACAAATTATCCCTGATGACGGCAGGTGTGATTGTGAGCGCGGCTCTGGGGTCAGCTCATCATATGGTGGCTAACAGACACGATATTGCTGCATGTCCTGATCTCTCCATTCCCTCACAATGGCATTAGGGGCACCCCAGGGAAATAAAGAGTCCCACTTCCCTATCCCCAGTGCTCTTCAAATTAACTCCCCAGAAGGTTAAGCTCCCTGGTTCATAATTATTCAAGGCCACCACCACCACCACCACCACCACCACCAGCAGCAGCAGCCCTCTCCACATCCACTTCACAGCCCCTCTCCCTCTCACCCTCCCTGCCACTTCTCCTGAGTGGCACTTGGCTTTTTGTGGGAAAGCCCAAGAATTAGATTAGCTAAGCCTGACCTGCGAAACGTACAGCCAGATGACGGGAGCAGGATTGGACTTGATCTCTGCCTGTCTAGCTGTCTCTCTATTCAATCTAGCTGTCTGTCTCTCATATGGTGTGTTATTGCTTGTGAGTGTCCCTATGGAAGAGACAATTTCAGCCGCAGTTATTTTGCAATCGCATTTATGGCTCTCCGAGGAGCGGCCAGTGTCAAGAGCACACCTCACTTGCATGGACGTAATTTGAATGATGCAAGGTGCGATTGGCCTTCAGTTGTCCCTTTGTGGGCTAGTGACTGACTCGGTGCTGGCCAGCCCATTAAATAACTGCCAACACCAAACAAAACACAAAGACTGTTGAGCAAAGATAGGAACCAAGGTCTTAATACACTGAGATGGAATGAAAAAACTCCATTTTACATGTGAGTGTAGTGTTTGGATTTCTCCTCTTAAGTTATTTTTCTAAAATTCTATCTTAAGAGGAATTTTTTGGTGGTCAAATAGAAAATACTCTTGTGCCTTTAAAAGCAGTATCATTACAAATAAAATGCGCCATGATTATCCATGGTTTTAAAGGAATTTGCTTTTTCTGACCTCACTTAGACGCATGGATTCCACTGTAAAGCAAAACCTCAGAGTCAAGAAAGAGAAGTTAGGATAAAATTGTCGAATAAATCCCAAATTTACGTGAGAATTTCATTAACCCTCCAATTAACTCTCCAGAGTGGAAAACAGACTCGCAGTTCACTACAAAAACACATTTTTAACCTGAGATGTTTAATTGTGACACCCTGGAATTACAGCAGTAGTCCTGTTGAGGCCTTGTGAATTCAAGCGTTAATAGTTGTCCCACTTCTCAATCAGTGTAGATGTTCTGTGGAGGAGCTGGGTGCCTCTGAAGTCAATTGGGCTCCTCTGGAGGCCGGGGTAATGTAATGAGGGACCACTGTGACTGAGGGCCGGGCTTCTTTCTCTACAATCACATAATTAATCTCCTGATTCTACCACTCACCGTGTCGTGACAGATATGTTTGTGTTTGGTGCATAATGGTGAAGTGTTCTCTTCTTCCCGCATGCCTCTGTTTTGGAAAACGATTATAAAGCCCATTCCTTTACAGCCTACAGAGGGTTATGTACAAAACAACACTCCCTTTGGGCCCTATTAGGAGACAAAGAGAAACACACACACTTCTCAGGCAGGTTCCCTAATAATATGTCGGCAATTTAGATAATGACTGGGTGTGAGATAAACTGAAGTGTGTATTACAGGTAATTGGATCTGCAGTGTGTTGGCTACCTAAGCATCTATGGGGTTGTGTATTGTGAGCCTGTTCGTCAGTTTACAATGGGCACTCAGAGATGGACTGTCAATGATAAGTATTGTAAGACTTTCTAGCATATGCAGTAATAATAGCTGATTTGAGATTTTTTTCTTCCGTGTACATCGTCAGCGCCTGTAGCGAATCGGAACTGGCTTCGGAAACCCGGCTCTGGATGAGGCAGGCTAAACATCATTTCTCCTCAAATCTGCGGCTCTCGCGAGAATGTCCAGTTAGTCGGAGCATGACAAATGCAACACCCGGGGCTGTCAGAATGATGAAGTTCAGAGAGTTGTTTTTTTCCCCTCCAAGGTGAAGCTTAGAAAAGTTGGAGCCATAATGAGAGTTGTCAAGCCTGCGAGGTGAAGCACAGAGTGTAGCAGGCGGTGGGAGCAACGTAAGGGTGCCTTTGGGGGCCTGGTGGGCCGGATCTCCTTGGCCTTTAAAGAGATTACCTTGGCAGTGTAAGGAGCAGGTCTGCTCACAGGGTTTAGGGGGAGATAGGCCAACCAGCCCATTACTAATACTGCAGAGGATCCTCACAAGCTCCATTAATAATCCGATGATGAATCACTACTTTAATTGGACCTTTATAGCTGTTGCATAATCCCTAGTCCCATCTTTTCCGCTCCATTCTTAATGGGGGTGCTAGTTTTTATTTCACACAATAATCTTTTTTTTAATTGATTACATTTTTGTTATTTATTTCATAAGGGATGGAAGGACAAATAGGAATTGTGGCTAATGTGAAGACTCTTTAGCAGAGCGTTCTTTTTCTTTTGCACTAGTTCCTATGCAATCTTTTGTTAGATATATACATATGGTTCAAGGTAGTGTCTCTTTTAAGACTACACAAAGGGTCAGATTTCTCCCACTCTTAATTAGATGAGGGATAGTCTAATTAAATCAAATTCATTATCCTCAGCTCTAGAAATCAAGAGGCTCTATTGGAAATAAGGTTAGGCTCCCCCTCATCCATCATGCCCTAACTAACCAATTTACAGGCCAGCCTTTTGCATGAGGCATTATTACCTTGTCATAAACACTTACCTTTAAAATCCTTGAATCAAGCTGTGATATGCAAAGCTTTTATCACATTAGTTTGTGCTACTGTGTCAGCCTCTTTCTGCCTAAGATGAAGTATGCTCCCAAATAATTATATTAGCCACGTAAGGGGGAGACAGTGCAAACGACTGCTATTTAAAACTGGCTGATAATTCTGTATAATTAAGACATAGTACAGTTGCACACCCTGAAAAGGGGTTGAGGGCTTTTCTGTGGTGAAACAATGAAAAACAGAAAACAAAACACTGTTTGTGAAGCAGAAGAGGCTTCACGGTGCGAGAAGTATCGCCGTTATCTGCCAGCGTCTTCTGCTTTGGCTGTATGCAATTCCTAATGCTATTAACCACAGACTTGGCCACATTGTCTTATTCCTGCAGCTGTGAGTCACTGTGCATCTATTGTCTAGAAAACACAAAAAGCTACCATAATGATTATTCCGTGCTCATCTGATCCTTCTGAGGCGACAAGTCATTTATCATAGGGCTCATCGTCGATATTACTGATGCCGAAAATTATTAAAATTCTCTGTTTTAATAAACTGTCACAGATCTCTTTCACTGTTTAGATCTTTGCATATTTATGTGTGATTATTGCAGTTTTAGCATGTGAATAGTGTTGTAGGGATGTGAGAATGCTATTGCGTTCAATTTATAACAGTCCACCATAAGGGCCACAAGCCCTTTAAATGCTGCTCAGTGGCGGAGCCATATTCTGAAACACATGAGGCCTGTCCTCTGATCTGTGTTGGAAAGTGAATTAGTAAGGTCCATTCTAAAGCCTGTGATAGCAATGGGCTGAGAGCAGTGATTTGTTGGCAGTGTATATTACAGCCCACGGTCAGGGTGAGAGAGATCTGGGAAGCGTCTGTGTGTGTGTGTGTGTGTGTGTGTGAAGGATAGGACAGGGGGCCTTATCACTCAGTGTTTACTCACAGTAAATTGAGTTGAAATAATAGTCTTTCTCTGAGGCCAAACAATAGAGCAGGCTGCAGGATGAGGACCCAGGCTGGTGCAGAACTGGCCTGCTCCACTTCAAAATGAAAGGCTGAGCCCGGGGCCATGGAGAGGAGGCACGGCGGGAGGCGGGGGGCTGGCCTTTATGTGGACGGTTACACCAGTCGCAGACCAGACACCCCTCTGACAGGCACCTGGGCAGAACAACGGGAAAAGAGGAGCGTGGAGCTGGGAAGGGGGGACAGCGCAGGTTGTTGGGGGTGGAGTGATGAGGCCTCGGGGCTCTGTCATTAGGTTGGTGGCGGAAAGGAAGATGACTGCTCAGAGGGCAGAGGATTGACAGTTCCCCATTGGGACAGAGACCACAACCTCTCGTTCCCTTGGGTCTGCGCAGAGACTGGTGGGACGTGTCAGTCTGTTTACCCCCCCGGCTTCAACACACTCACATAACCTCTGGCTATGGGTGAGCTCCAGGAGTCTAACCTGCAGAGAGAGAGAGAGAGAGTGTGTGTGTGTGTGTGTGTGTGTGTGTGTAAGCAAGAGCAAGACAGAGGCTGAAAGAGAGAGGGAGAGAGGGCATATCCATGTAGAGCACAGGCCCTCCTATGCCATTGTTTTTGCGTGTGTGCACTTCAGCTGCACCTCAGCTCTTCCTCATCCCCTTCATTTATCATTCTGCAACATAAAGTGCTGCCACAGCATTATAGAAACAGCTGCTTTTTTCAGACAAGCAGAGAGAATGGGCTCCTCTCCAGCACACAAAGACACTCCTGGACCTAAAGAGGGTGTAAAATTGGTGGGTGAATACAAACCTTTTTCCTTGCTGAGAGGGCTGACCATGGGTGTCACTGCGGCAGCAGACATTGTGATCACGTCTGAAGACAAATAAGGATCCATATCAACCCAATCATTTGTACAATGTGTGGCAGGGGCACCAGTGGGATTGGCCTTGTTCGCAGCCAAATATGCATAACTACAGCTGCCGCCGTATCACGTTCTCATGAGAATTGATATCAGGCCATTTAGCCAGGCTTTGTATGTATGAATCACCCAAGTCGAGGAACCCGTATCTCTGGGCACTTCAGTAACAACACAGCCTCAATTTATTGAGTCCTGAGCTGAAGCAAATGGAAAACAAACAGTGTCAGTGCTCTGTTAGGGGTCATAATGCAGTCACTAAAGGGCTGCAGTAAGACCACGGAGTTGACTTGAGGTAAGTGCCGCAGGGCCATGCAGATACACTGTCAGTCGGTTTGCGGAGAGGCCAGACGTGCTGTGCCATGCTTTACCATTCCATTCTGTGCCTCGAAGGCTCCACGTGGAGAAAAGGGAATTTTGTCGAACCTGTTCCCTTCCAGCTGGAGAGATACGATTTTACACTCTGCCAACCGTATGACAGAGAAATGCTCAGTTTGTGTGTGCGTGTTTGTCTGTGTGTGGGTGTGTGGGAAAAACAGAGGAAAGTAGAAAGAACAAGCAGAAAGAGCATCAGACAACTCCTGGGGCAAAATGCATGCTTGAGTACTTACACGAACAAAATAGTTTCACAGTAACACTAGCTGCTGTGATGGAGAGAGAATTTCCCTTTCAAGATTCAGCACACAAATATACACAACACAGGTTGCAACAAGTCTAGACAATTCATTTATTGTTCCCTGAGACTTATTTGTACCTTGTGTGGAAATGTATATCATACTGTAAGGTAACAATGATCAAATTATCAAAATACGTTGTGTGCTCCAGGTGTTTTTTATTGATTTTTTTAAGGCTAACACACAGTTTTGTGCTCAGATATAACAATGATTAGCTCTTAAATATGTGTGGCCGTAGAAACCACATTACTGCAATAAATTATTGACAATTAGCATCAGACACTTTACACTATTGCTGATAAAGGGTACTAGTATTAAATGCAAACGGAAGATTTTGACAATCTATTCTTGTATTTGAATCTTTTACTCAACTAACATTTGCCAGACTGTAATAAAACTATTAAAATTATCAACCCTTTTAGTATAATTTGATAAAGGTATTATCTGTGGACATTATATCGTTAGATATTATATTATTGGAGTTCTAGTAGCTTTTTGCCATAGTCATTAAATTTTATATACTACTAATTATATATAAACAATATCATATTTAACAAACTCATTATAGATTTTGTATTTAGTATAAGTGTTAATCTGTAAATAACTATTAAATATAGCTCTAAAGAAGAATAATTTACATATTTTTCTCTGACTTGAAGTCGAGTCAGAAGAGGTAAATAAAAAAATAAGTATTTGTATGGATTTGTACCTAAAGCTACAGTATGTAACTATTAAATATTCCCATAAACCATGTAGATCAAATGCTGACACAGTGTCAGTATGTGACGCCAGGAGCAATTTCATATCTCATATAGTTGTTACACTCAACCAAAGATCATTTGTATAGTGTAGAAAGGTTGAGTGAAATTAATGGTAAATTTTTTTTTTACCATAGCAGAAATTGGTTTTTAATAAGAAATATATATTTTTTTAACTGTTCATAATTTTTACATAAAAGATGAAGTAAATTTGTGGTAAATTTACCTGGATTACTTGCATATCTCCTGTGTCCTGGCAGGTCTGATCATTGCTTGCTATATAATTAATCCTCCTTACCTCCTAAATTACAATAGTTGTGAAGTAACTGAGGAACGCCTGGTATATGAAAAAATATTCTTCTAATATAAATTCATCATTTTTATGTCTATCTCCCTCAATCATCTCCTTCAGTCAAACTAACATATTAACAAAAAGAAATGATGATTCAAAATGATCTTTCTTTCCCTCCCAACCCAAAGATCCTGGAATTTGTAGGTGGTCTCAATAATGTAGCTGATGGTCTTTAGTGAAACAGCAGGTTTTTGGTTTGCTCTGCAGTGTGTGTGCGCCCCTCTGTCTGTTTGACACATTCCAACACTACACCCCTCTCCAAGGCTCCTAACTACCAGCCAGTCACCATGGTTACAGCCATACATCCATGCCAGCCCTTCACACTCAAAGACATATTTGTTTTGCTAGTGTAGCTACGTTCCCAACAAAAAAACACAGCTTTTTAGCATAACACCTGCTAATCTTGGGATTTGGCTCTTTGAAGAGAGCTGATCAGAAATTCAAATATATTATTTGAATGCTAATCTGAATGTTAATCCCTGGCCCCAGGTCTTAAAGCATCCTGTCTTTCAAAAACAATGTTTATTTTTCATTTGCTTTCCCTTTTTCATTTTTGATTGCCCCTGCCCCTCCCCCCTTTTTTAGCCCTTTACTCTATTCCCCTCAAGGATACGATAGGTGGACTGACATTTTCAAGTATGTGGCAACTTGAGAGCATCAGTGATTGTGGTGCTTCTAGACAGATGGGTTGTTTTGATGAGTATTTGGGGTAATTTGGTATCAATCCTGCTTAAATTATGTACCCTACCTCATTCTTTCAGTTGCCACCATGTTCTAATTATCTAATCACAATCTTCTTAAAAAAGTCCCTGTGTTTTTAAAATTCTCATAAAGGAATATGATAATGAATATTGTGTCGACCAGGCTATGCGCATTACGACCATCTTCTTTTTCTTTTCGGTCAAGTTTCCTCTCAATTTCTGTTATTTTTTCTAGATGTTATCTGCATGGTTATGTATCTGTGAGGCTGAAAGTTAGCAAGTGAAGCATAAGAGTGGGTGGCTCATCTGGGTGTTCTTTAAATTACGTTTTAGTTTGGATAAATAAATGCCAAGAAAAAAGCGGGAAGATAATGAAAGACGAAGCGGACAAAAACATATACATCCTTATAAAAACTACAACTGCTTATTGATTCGTTGGCGCAGTTAACATGGTGTACATTACTCTATAATTGCATACTGTATATTCTCATCCGTTCATAGACTTTGCCCTGCTTGGACTTCTTTTGATGTGTCCTGCTATAGCCCTGACTCTTGTCTTGGTTAAGACACAAAGACAGAGAATCAAGGTCAGCGAGATCACAAACACGTGAATCCGGATCTTGTGAACAACGTCTAATTCCTGGTTGCCTCACATTCTCTCCCTCCAAACTAATTTTGGGCTTAGACTGAATCGCTGTTAAATAAACAGAGCCCCCTCCATACGACGGGCCTCGATCACAATGATCCCCACATCATCTCTGCCCATTAAAACCTGCGCAAACACTTTACTTCACACCAATATACTAAAGATTGAAGGAAGAGAAGACGGGGGAAACACATAAGTGCCTTCTTTTCACTCTTTCCCAGATTGTCTCTCTTTCTCCTTTATATCTATTAATCCAGTATCTTTCAGCCCTGGTAAACTCCTCAAGATGGACATGGCTTGGTTCAGGGTGGAAAGGGGTCAAGCTCCATTGGCCTCTGCACAGAGCTGTGGAATTTTTCATTAGTGCACAGCTGGGTCACAAGTGGCTCCAAAGCCGTCTTAATATTGTGTAGGCCCACAGATTAGGAGCGGAGAAAAGAAGCCAAAGCGTGATGCTCTCCACCAGACCCTGTCTTTGCATATTTGCAGACTTGTGCTTTAGAACACCTCATATTACTGTTTGTTTTATTTCCTAGACCCAGAACCTCTGGGTCAATAGTAATTATAAAGTCCTCCAATCCAAATGTTGTTTTTTAACCATTCCAGTACTGGATCTGAAAGATGACTCCATTTATTTTGTGCTTTCTAAAGAAAGTAAAGTGTGCGAGTGTAGGTTGTAGTTTCTCCCGCTTTTTCTTCCCGTTATTTGATTGGGCAGAATTGTTTTATTTCTCCAAAAGTAAATCAAGCTTTATGATTCGTAGCGAACCTGAGTCAACCTCTCATTAAAAAAAGTGAGAAAAAAAACGAAATTGTGTATATCTGTGGGCAGTTATAGTCAGTCATAGCTCTATAACATGTGATAGCCATTACAGTTATTGTAGCCATCACTCTCTCTGCTCTCCCTGCTCTTTCAGAAGCAGCAATCACTCGCGGTGGCTCGTCAAACAGGCCAGGACCTTAATGATGGGCTTTGCTTCACCTCACGCAGATTAGCTTGGAAGGGACAGACACACAGATACCTGTAGGTTTATTAAAAAATATATCAAATGGCCTCTCATGATTTCCATCCAGACCTTGCTTCTCTCTGTGCTGTTGGAGGGTTCGTGTTGTAAACATGTCACATCTCCCTTGCAGACAGTTTACTGGGGTGACGAAAGGCAGCAAAAGCACTTTATAACAACCTTGTAATTCACAGATCTTTGATTGTTTGTGTATTTAAGGATAAAGTGGGCTGTGAGAAAAGGTGAAATATGCAGGAATAAAGCTACAATTAAAAAAAGCATACTGTACATCTTTACAGTCATATATTCTGCAGCAATTTTGATGGGCGGCGCACGCAACCATATTGTTTGTTCTTAGCTCTAAAAACTGAGCCTCGACGCGATGTTGCACTCATTTTACATACTGAGGAACACCAGCTGTCCAAACAGCATCGTGTGTGCCTGCCTGCTTACTTTTGTATTTAGATGTGTACTTAGCCTCCTCTGCTGCCCAATACACTGTCCTTTTCACTCCATGAGCTTTGTTCTACCTGTGTGGCTGCAGAGGATTATTTCCATGCTGTTTTCCCAGCGACTCATTAGCAGATACACGTGAAGGAGAGACACCACCGGACAATTCTTAGTCCATCGCTGCTGCGTTTAGGGCGTTGAGCACGCTATGTTGATTGTGCATGTACCGTTATTCCAGTTCTTGTACGTTTGGTGACATCATACTTTCACAGTTTGATTTGAGTTTCACCCCATCCTATCCTCTAAGTAACATACAAACCATTGTTTCAAGGCAGACTAGTCAAACAGTTGTCAAATATAAACTATTTGTGTGTTTTATGACCCTTATAGTCAGTTAGAATACACATAAACACCTTCCACCCCCCGAAACTGTATTTCAAGTTTTGGATAATCTGTTTAACACACAGTCCCTGGAATGAGATCATTTGAATAACGACTCAGGGGTTAGGATTTCTTTGTGCAGCTGTTCAGTATAGCATTATGTACAGTTATGTCTGTCTGGCCGGGGACCCGTCTGCACATTCCAGCATATAGGAGCTCATGCTGCCATAGAAAAGAGAGCGACCATATTTATTTTCACAATAGCAAATGTGTGGGCTAGATGATCCTGGAAACACCTTCACTGCAGACTAACTGTAAGCGGCATCTTTTTATAGATTCACTGTAGTTCTTCTCAGCAGCTATTACAAAGCGTGTTCCCTGTGAGATATAGGGCAGGTGCATATGTATACGCTAACCCATCGAACACGTCCTTCGCTATTATCTCGGCTGTGCCAAGTGCAATCAGCTCGTCTCATTCCTCCCCTGTGAGCGCGCGGGCAGCCGGTGCGGCGCTTCGGTCGCGGGGAACAAGCAGAACCCTGTGGCCAGAGCTGTGTGATGAAGAAGGCACCTTTGGGCCATTAGTGGTGTACACATCTCCCGTTAATGTGTTTTACTTTTACCTGCTGGGAGTTTAATTAAAAAACAAAGAGCCTCAATTTAAAGGCCATTATTATGCTAATGTAGTAAGCACGGGATGGTGATTAAGCAGCTTTTAGAGCTGACTGGAGATGGCCCTTGGGAGCAGAAGGATGGCACTTTTTATTTGGCTTCATTACTGTCCATGAATCTATGCTCCAAAGAGAAATGCTGATACTATGAAACAAGGTCAGCTACGGAGATCATTTATGCAGGCAGCATTATCACTACCACTTTTTCACTTTACTGCTCATGCATACTGTAAGCGCGCTTAAACCTCTTTTCCACTGAGAAAGTATGAATCTGGATGCGTTACTAGTTTTATTTAAACATGTAAACCCACTGTGTTAAAGTGCAACGCTCCTTTGCAATCGGCTTTTATCATCGGTCCCTCTGCAAGCGACCAAACACTTACTGTACATTAGCTGAACTGAGGTTGCAGCACCCAACATAACAAAGTAATTTTCACGATGTTGAAACTCAGTTTTGCCTTCGTTCATCCACGTGGAGCAAAACATCTGGGCATCAAATGTTTCCCCCTTTAGCCGAAGCTTTTGATGCTACTGCTTAGAACCAATTTTCACGTGGTAAAACGTGTCTCATGAGAAGCTGAGAAGTGGCTGTTTCGCAGTTCGGAGACCTCGGCTGCCTCTTTGAGATGGATCTGTTTGTTGTCTGTCCAGACAGCAAACAGAACAAAACTGCCGAAAAAAATGAAAAAAATGACCCTTTTCACTAAATACAGCCATTTGGATTGAGGTATGTGAACGTTTTGAAGCGATAGTTTGAATCTTTCAGAAATCTGCTTTGTTTTCGCTAGTGAAATAATAAGAATATCACCACTCACACTGTCTACAGCCACTTAGCTTAGCTTAGCAAATGAACTGGAAACTGACTGTACAAGGGTAACAACATATATCAGCACCTCTGAATTCGATCACCTAACATGTTATAAATTGTTTATTTGATTTAAAAAAAAAAGTATAAAACAGCAACCTGCAGTTTTTGTGCCAGACTCTGTTACTTAGTTACAGAGCCGTATGCTAGCTTTTTCTGCAGTACGTTACCAGCATTTAAGCTAAGCTAATCATGTAATTAATCACATTTGCCAGGTAGAAATAGTGCCACCAGTTTGGTAATGAAACTTCCAACGAAAGGCAAATATAAGTATTTCTGCAAATGCTGCTTTAAAGTTTTTACTTATGTTTTACCAATTTAAGCTAAGCTAACCAGCAGCTAGCTATCGCCATAGATTTAGCTAACAGATACGAGGGCAATATCAGTTTTTTATATTAAAGTGTATTTCCCAAAATGTCCAACAGCTCCTTCAGCAGTCACACCTCTGTGCCAAAACCTTGAAACCTACGAGTTACGAGTTGACCCAAGATGTAGCCCAATGCGACTTGCAGCCATTAAAACGTGGGGGGATACCGGGCGTAGACAGCTGACTGATCGCTCCACGTCTCCTTCGCCCTGTCTGACCTGCCTCCCAGGCTTCATCTCTCACCTTGGCAGTGATTGGCGTGGCCACAGGTTTTCTGCCCGAACACGAGAGCCCATCTTCAGAGTAATAGCTCACAGCTGCCGCCTGGATAATCTTCATCCTGTCTGACTTTAAAGGGATGCGGCGACATAATAGCCCGAGCTATTCTTCCCCAAATTGTTATGGTATTTCTCCGAGTGTTGTTCAATAGCAAAAGGGGAGTAGGTGAGCACATGTTGCTAAATGTGGCCCGATTATCAAGCGCCATAAGCAGCTCCACCCCCCCATTCCCTTTCACTTCCACCCTGTCTGTCTATTTCTTCTGGGTTTCTTTTATCCCACCCAGTCCTCCTGATGCTTATCACTGCGGCAGAAACATTAAATGTAATGTCTGTAGCTGGGAAATCATTGGCAACATGTGGTGAGAGCTTAAGATGTTGTCACACTTTAAGTTGCCTATAATCCGTTCAAAGGGAGACTGCATAGTTCTCCAAAGTGCCTGGAAAAGGGAGGAAGAAGAAGAGCAACAGAGAGGCCGGAGTCTCTCAGCTGCACTTGGCTCAGCCGAAGTGTTCATCAGACAAAATAACTGTCGGTCCCCGTTGGCCTTTGTCTTCTTCATAATGCTGCTTTTTGTTCTTTTTCTTTTTTTTTTTGGTAGCATTACAAGCCTCAACAGTGTGATAATCTCTAACGGGTAAGGAGGGACAATCATAGATAACATAAGAAAGAACAGACAAGGGATTACAGGTATGTGGACACAGGCTTAAAAAAAGAGGGACGTAATGATTCCTCTGGGAGAGAGGTATGTGCTGAGATGGGCTCTTTTTTTTTTCCCGTTTATGAGTCCAGTTCTAGGGAGGCCTGGGTAAATATTGACAGTCCTCTCTGCTTGAGATGCTGCCATTGATCCGCACAGGAGGGTCTCATCACTTGAGCTGTGCACTCAGGTGTGGGAGGAGGGAAAGCAAGAGCCAGGACATGGGTTGTCACGCCGGTGGTTGTCTTTGCGGCGTCTTTTATAAACAGCCAAGCTTAAAGGTGCTGATCACACTGCCTCTGTGACACTGGGAGTCATGTTACCGAGCTGCCGAACATCCAGAAAGTGGATTTTCGGTGGATACAAGTCTTAGTGCGGTGGGTCACTGGGATCAAGTAGAAGCAGAAACTGGTAACTGATCGTCTAAATCACTTTAACTCACACCTACGGCTCTTTGGTATCTTTTATATCCCAGTGGGTCTTTGCAGAGAGGTGTGAAGTCTCCCTTTCACCTAATGTTATCAGCGGCTCCAGGTGATATGTTTTTCTATATATAAAATCATCATTTACATCTCGGCCTCTGTCCCCTGTTGGCATGCGGGCCCACTGGCCTGCTCCTCAAACCACTAATCAGGTAATGTTGGGGAGGTTGAATGGCGTGCCTCCCCCTGGTCAACCTTCACTGCTCACACAGTGGTGTTGTTTTAAAGAGCATTCTTTAGCAGCTGAACTTGGAAAGGTATTAAAGTGGGATTAGGCTCCTCCACAATCCACTGCTTGTGTCATTCAGGGAGTTTGTGTTCTCCTCTCCCCACTGCCACCTCCCCACTCCTCCTCTGTTTGATTGTGGCTAGCCGCAGGAGTGGGACTGACTGTGCCTTTCAAAGGAGAGGGGTAGGGTTAAATCCCTAGTCCACTGCTCCCTGCTAATTCTCCTTGTTCCTTAGAGAAGGATTTACTTCTGCTGCCAGCTTCTCAAAGGCCTTCTCTGCCCATCCGAAAAGTCGCTGTTGCCTTCCTGTGGAGGTGTGGTTGCCATAGAAGGGGCGTCATGCATGGCTATTCCATCTGAACCCCGCTGAGAATGGGGACCGGGGACTGAAAACAGGCAGAAAGTCCGGATTAGACCCGAGGACAAAGCAGGACAGGAAGATTCCAGAAGGGACGAATAGGAATTACAGCAGCAAAAATAATGCAAAGTGACAGAGAGGGGAAATAGAAAAATAATGGCTTACAAGATTAGACTCGGCGAGGAGAAAGAAGAAAGGAAAGAGGGCTGAATGAGAATGTTTTCATCTAGATGAGAAGATTTGAGAGAGCGGTCGTAGGTGAATGCAGAGTCCTGGACGTATCAAAACCGTGCTAACAAGTCATTTCCTCAACTTTTTGCTCTTGTTCTCAGCTTAAGCCAGCAATCATTAGCTAAACATTAGGGTGAGAGCTGGGAACTTGTCTTAACAGATTCAGTACCTATTTTCTCTGATCCCAGCATGTAAAACACTAAACCCTTTAAAAACCCGAAACGATTTCCCCAAACGTTCAGTCCGTGTTCGCAGAATTAACTCGTTGTAATATTTCCTTTTTAAAATTTTGTCGTTGTTGATTTATTTTTACGTGTCCCTCTTGACTTTTATTCTTCACTGACCAAACTTGGAGATTTGTTTAGAAGATAGATATAGGTTGGCAGGTCACTTAAACAAGAATCCTTCTTGTTTGAGACACATGCCAAAATTTCTTTTCCAGGGGATTATCCTTGAGGTTTTTCCATAGTTGAATAATAATCTTCTTAACTTATTGTAATAAATGAAAGATTAAAGGATTTCATGAACCCTGAGAGTGCCAGCTTTGATATCTCTGTTTTTGCTGCTGTATTAGAAAATAAAATGCTGCTTGTTGTTGTTTTCTGATCCAGATATGAGTTGTCATTTTGATTATAATGGATGTAAGTGAGTAAAACAACCATCAGTTAATGTGATGTAATTAGTGTAACATCAAATTTACCTTTTGTTGATGCTGCTCTAATGATCAGTTGTGCAGTAATTGTTTTTAGAGGCTGCACAGACAACAACTAAAACCACCCTGTCTTGTTTCTGACGTGCATACAGCTGCTCATACACATTCATTTACGTGTGTGAACACACACATGCACACACACACACTCTATCAGTAGTCAATCAGCACCTACAACCACATTACCATAACAAAACCATCCTTTGGTTTCCCTCCTCTCATATTTACACATTATATTCATCACTATCGCTCATCCCTGTCCCGAACCAGCGGATGATGTCAATTGCTCCTCTCCCTGCCTTGCACAATGAAATAGATGTTCACCACAAATAGATAGGCGGTTGCCAGCTGTCTTCCAGACCAGGGCAAACAAAGAAGCCACTAATAAATCCAGCTTTACGGCTGGACACGATCAACTACACTCCCTGCCTTCTTGCTCCATTTAATGTGGCTTCTTCTGAACAACGGAGGGTGAATTAAATGCCTCTCAGTCACCAATAAAACAATGCAAACATCTTCCTCAAAGGATATAAAAGAAGATGGAGGTGTTGTCTAGGAAATGGTGATAGAGGCAGTCGTGCACCACACAGGCATGATATTAGACAGTAAGATAAGATATGAACGGACTAGAAGGCGGCCTGGTAGTCAGCAATGAATCACGGTCTCTGATATGCTATCTGATGCATATAGAACGCTGTGTTTATAAAGAATTGTGTAAATTGCCAGCAAAGGCTTGATTGGGATAATCAGGGTTTGGTGATCACTGCACTAGAACATGATCCAGCCTCTTCTTTAGCTTTGTAAAGGGGGGGGGGGGCTTCGGGTGCCCGTGACTGAGCTCACTTGGAATGATGCAGGGATGGGCCCACCCTAGAAATTTTAACAGATGAGTTGCTGCCAAAGGAGTCACCTCCTTGGCTGCCCACAGCATCAGCCAGCCAACTCGACTCTTAATCAAAAGTCCTTGATGGGCAGCTGAAGTAGAATGGCAAAAGTAAAAACAGGTCAGACGAATAAATGGAAGAATTATCAATTCAGTGAACACAGTTACAATAAAGAGAGGTTCACAGCCTCACGTACATTTTCCTAAGGTTAGCGAACATTAACGAGCACGAGCTTCTGGTCAAACACGACTAAGAAAGGTTGTGTAAATAAAATCCTAGTGTGTCTTGATTTGTATTTCATTAATATTTCAATACTACTAGTATTTTTCATCGAACATGCTCCATATTTGAAAGTCTCATTTTAAAGCTGTTCGTCTTTGCTGAAAAGCAGCCACTGAGTCGGCAAGTAGCAATTGTAGGTTACTGAAAATTGTAAAATCTAGCGTAAACACAGCAATGGTTCATTATATTCTTTATGAATCGATCATTTCACGATGCTGATGCTCTGATTCTCTGTTCCCGAGCCGCACCATTCAGCACACCCTTTTCCCTCATTCTATAGGTTGTTTGCAACCAAATGCAGTGGCTGCATGGAGAAAATCGCCCCCACTGAGTTTGTGATGCGTGCTCTGGAGTGCGTCTACCACCTCAACTGCTTCTGCTGCTGCGTGTGCGACCGCCAGCTGCGGAAGGGCGACGAGTTTGTCCTGAAGGAAGGTCAGCTGTTGTGCAAGATTGACTACGAGAGGGAGAAAGACTTACTCAGCTCTGTCAGCCCGGATGACTCAGATTCAGGTGAGCTCTCTGCACCCTGTCACATAAGAGTGAGAACAGCACCGTGGTGCTATCATCACATGGCACCAGGGTGTTGTATTCTGTGTGCTCTGATCCATGACAGTGCCAGCAAACTTACACATTCTCCACGATGGATAGAAACTAAAACTTGCTGCTTTATTAATATGTTATGATGACTGAAAAGAAACGATAGTATTTTGTTCTTAAACTAGCTGCTACATTGGATGCTGGGACACTCGTGCAGCCTAGGCAGTAAAAACGGTCTAATTTTGTAGCATTCTAATTCAAGCAGGGAGCGTAGGTTTATGATACAGTAGGAAGTGGAAACAGGACAAAGCCAAGCCACCCCATATTAATGGTTCTCCATGCGTGGGCAGGATCTGGCGCTGGAAAGAATTAAATCACTGTATCATGGTGAGTGACAGAGGGATTTGGGACCTTTCTGCAGAAAGCCTGTGCCTCCGCTCTTATCAGCTCTAGTGTTCTTTGCCTATAGCCTCCATACACATCGAGGCATCTTGCCAAGCCTCACTGTTCACTACCATCTGGCTCACATTTAAACATGCACAAAAGCTGGGAATTTGTCAAATACATCTGTGCCTGTGTCAACTTTTGTCAACTTGTGGGAATATTTGCTCTGCGTCTTCCCCCGTTTGCTTGTGTCCCTGTGTATCACATAGGCATGTCTTTTGTGCATGTCTCCAAATTTTAAGAAGGAGAAAATGTTGACATGAACAGAGGTTAACCTCAGCATGTGGCAGATGAAATGTAGGTTTTCAGAGGAGAAATGTTGATACATATCAGAACCAGATGACAGGAGACGCTGAGCCATCGTGTGTGTGTGTGTGTGTGTGTGTGTGTGTGTGTGTGTGTGTGCTCTCTTCCTTCACAGACCCCCAAATCATTAGGGTTTTGTTAACAGCAGATTTTGAGATACTTCTTTTCCTCTTCGTATACAATGATAATGCTTTAGGTGTTTTTTTAATGCTATGTTTATGTGACCTTGTTGTCTTTGCAACGGTCACAGCTTTTGTTGAATCAGTTTACACATTTCTTAATCATATGTCATGTTAAGTAATTTAAAATGCATTTTCAAAAATGGAACTGAAAAGGAATGACAAGGACATTAAAGCAATTAAACTGGAATTTATTTCCCAAGAATAAAGGACAGGCTCAGTATGTGGCAGGTGCGTGAAGATCAACAAGTTTCATGTTGTTTTCATGCTTCTTTTAATGCATTACTGGTTAAGTAATAAATTGTTCTGGGAGAGTATTACATATGTAGTTATTGTTTGTGATAGCAGCAAACAGCTGCATCTACACAATAAATCTACAAACACATCTCAGAAATCTAATAAAGCGAAGTTATTATTTACTTTAAATTGCATGTTCTAGCACAGAAGCATAAAAATTACACAGATTTTACAGCCCAGACTTGTAACATCCTGCTGCTGCTTGTAAAAATCTGGCAACCCATATAGATTTTGTCATTATTTTAATGTCTAAAACAGAGCAATAATTGCATTTCCTTGCTGTGTCATGGGAGTTACAGTACATTTCCCCTATGCAGTCATGTTGCCTTTTTCATGTTTCATTTGATGTAGTGTTCTTATCAGAGATTGATTTAGTGTAAATCAGACAAAGCTGAGGGCAATAAATTTCTAGTGACACAGTGTCCAGTTCAGTGACAAATGTGCAAATCTCAATGTCTTCTCCAAGCATGAGCCACAGACTTCTGTAAGTTTCATCGTGCACATGGCCCTTTTCTTTAGTAATAAATTGATAACAAAGTATCAAAAACACATGTGTCTCCTTTGATTATGCACTTGTGGTGTGTCGATCTCCAGGAATAGGGAGGAACAAAAATATATTTATCAGCAGACTGTCACTGACTGAAAGGGTGTAGTCAGTTCAAGCTTGTGCTGATGATACAGAGTAATGTCTCTTTCTGCAGAGAAAAGCGATGATGAGGAGCTGGACATTAAGCCAGAGAAAGGCATAGGGGGCCAGGGAAAGGGCGATGATGGGAAGGATCCCAGGAGGCCCAAAAGACCGCGAACCATCCTGACCACTCAGCAGAGACGGGCCTTCAAGGCCTCCTTTGAGGTTTCCTCAAAACCTTGCAGAAAGGTAAGACAAAGCTTTAAGAATCTCGTATGACAAAAAGAAAATTTAGCAATGTTTTGAATATTCCCTGGTCTGCATTAGGACTAATGGACACATGGGTATTTAAATGCCGACCGCGAGCCCTACAGTAGTTTCACAAATAAAATTCTCAAATTAAAAAAATCTTCCCCACCTCAGAGCTGAGCTTTGAAGTGGCGAGCAGCATTCTGTTCTGTGTTAACTGAGGCAGGCTGGTGTAACGCAGTCCGCCTGCACCAAATGTCATTCTGAGATAGGAGAACTGCCCCCATAGCCCGGGCCCTAAAACAGGCGCTGCACCCGGTCCAAGGCTTTGAAGAGGCAATAACCAAGAGGTCCAAAAAGTCTGCTGCATTCGTTCAACGTTCACTGAAATCAAAGCAAATCAAGAGGCTGTGTGCCTGTTGGGAAATGTGGCAGCTCTGTCAAGGGGACAAAGTATTTCAGGGTGTTGTGTCGTTTTCTTTTCTTTTGTGACGCTGAAGATCTTTTCTCTGGGTTCCCACAGGTGAGGGAGACACTGGCTGCAGAGACAGGACTCAGTGTTCGGGTGGTCCAGGTGTGGTTTCAGAACCAGAGAGCTAAGGTGAGAGCAGTAAGCACAGGATGACTTCGATTTCGTGTCCACATACAACAGCCTTGTTCCATCTTAGAGTCCAGCTAATAAATCACTACAACTATGTGTGTTAAACTTATTGCTGCATTCCTTTCACAAATGTAAAAAAAGCACAAGGAGTTGCAAATCTAGCCCGCTCTTGCATTAAATGTCTACACCCTCCTCTTTTCTGATTATTATCTTGTGAAAACCTTTGATACTTGACAACGAAGTGCACTCAGATACAGATTTTTATACAGTTCATTCGAGGGTGAACAGCGAGGAGCATCCTTTTTAAATTAAAGAGCACATGTTAGTTTTGGGAGTTCCTCACAACTTTGACTCCTTCGTTTCAGATGAAGAAGTTGGCAAGAAGACAGCAGCAACAACAAGAACAACAGAATTCTCAGAGACTTGGCCAAGGTACGACTGTGTACATGTCCTGTAGACACAATGGAGGCTCATTGTCTCAAAGATCTTTGTCTGGGTTTTTTTTTTCTGAATATTTACAACATTTCACATTTTCCAGTCACACTTTTAGAATTATAAAGCCCTGCTTTACTTATTTCTACATCTAGATGTTTGCGCATCACTGCACCGATTGATGTATACGCAGACTTTGACACTGGAATGCTGTTTTCACACTATATGCTGACAGGGAGAAGTTTTCTGTGCTCACCTGAATTTTAAGACATATATGTAGAAGCCTGATTTTGTGTCATTACAAATGACAGTAACGGTCCAATCTGAAACTTACTCAAGTGTGATATGAAAGCATTAAACATTCTGGATATTTCAATGAGGAAGAAGGAGTAGATATGAGTTTTTCAAATGTACAACGGTAATTGAACAATAAATTGGACAATATAATATTTCTTATTTAAGCAGTGGATCTAACATCTCCTAAAAGATATGGAGTAAATTAGCTTCTTATTGTGTGTGTTGAGTGTACAAACAAATTGTGTTGGGATGACAAGCAAAATTATTGTCAGACATCAGTTTGCAAAGCTATTGGAGCTCCACTCAGGTTCCAGATTCCATTTGTTCTTATCTGGACTACATATATAAGTGTTTGTGTGTGTTTGTTTGGCACAACATAACATTCAGCTGAGCTGGTAAAATTCCCAGGTATTGTTAGAGGGACTCTACAAGGAAGGAACATGTCTCTACTTAATGCTTTCATCGTGAGCGTTTTTTCCCATGTTCAGCCACACCTTTCTTTGTACGCTCATTGTGTGTGACTGCAGACTCATCCAACTGTTTTTTGGTTGTTGTTGTTTTTGACATTTCGTGTAATAGTGTTCCCTGTGTTTGCTCCCTCTTTTCCCTTTTCCAGAGGTGATGTCCAATCGCATGGAGGGGATGATGAACTCCTTTACACCACTGGCTCCGCCACAGCAGCAGCTGGTTGCCATGGATCAGAACGGTTACAGCACAGACCCATTCCAACAGGGGCTCACTCCCCCACAGATGCCCGGGGACCACATGAACCCATATGGTGAGCATCCACCAAGTCCTGCTACCCCTTCCACTATCACCCGTTCCCCCACTCCTGCAGTCATCATACACACACACACACACACACACACACACACACACACACACACACACACACATGCCTGTCCCTTGATCAACCTCATAGCTCCCCAGTGTGGGACATGTGTTCAAGCCACAGCTTCCCTGATTCAAGGCGCTCACAGAATAGAACGAGCAGCTTCTCCTCCCACATGAGATAACACAAGCATTCTCATAAGCTATTGGGTTTTGAAGTTCATTTTCAGATCTGTTTAATATGGTTTTAACCCTCCGCCTCCAGTTCTGAGACATGCCCTGTTACTGATGATGTTTTCCATTGGTGGTAAAAACATGTGGTTAATGTGGACAGCTTGAGATAAAATGCAGTCCGCGCAATGATCGAGGGCTGTGTGAGTTAATGAATCCGAATGGGGAAAAACAAGTCTCTGATTTCTGTGTAATACAGGAATTAAAATGCAAACACTTAGGGGGGAAAAGAAATCAGTCAATCAAGTATTAGTCCACAGGATGTAACTGGAATAACATATTTCTGAGTGATGTCCTCAACAAGCCCCAGAGGGACCATTTCCTGAAGTTCATAACTTCCTTATAATTTGCCTCCATTTAGTTTTTCTCTCTAGTAAGAACCTAAATCCCCAGTCTCATCACTCTCCTTTGGTTTGGGGAAAAGAACAATATTGGCAAGGCATTAAAAGATATGTCTCAAAACACTGTCCCCATTTTGTGCAACACTATCATTAAGATCCAGAGTGTAATAAAGTTAACTATTCCCTCCAGAGAAATAACATGTTGAGGTTTTATGAAAGGCGTAAACAGTTGCTATTAACCAGATCTTTTAGGAGGATGCCCCTTGTTTACATGCTCCCTCACAGACCACAATTGTCCCAGTGAGGGCAGCAAAAAGTGAGCTTTGATGATATCTAACAAAACAGTTCTCACAATTGTGATGACACACTACAGCAATTTCTCAAAGTGACTATTAGTAATTATAATTTCCCAAAGCTGCTATAAATATCAAATACGCGATCTCACTGGCTTCCTAGTCAGAGTGGAGCGTTGCTGCGTTTTTTGAATGACGCCTCTGCCACTGAATCCTGACGCCTCGTCTCTGTACCGTCTCCCCACAGGTAACGATTCTGCATTCCACGACATAGACAGTGACACGTCTTTAACCAGCCTCAGTGACTGCTTCATGGCATCGTCGGACGTCAACTCCATGCAGGCCCGTGTGGGGAACCCCATCGATCGCCTTTACTCCATGCAGAACTCTTATTTTGCGTCATGAAAGAAAAGTGAACCCAACGAAATGTCAGCACAGAATAAACTGCCCATCTCAACCTGAAGCGCGATGGCCAGGAGTTTCTACACTAACACAGACATGTCAGAAGAAACATCGCCTTGCAGTAGCTCCTGGTTATGTGCGGAAGCTTACTCAAAGATAGCAAAACCACTTGTTGTAGGACAGTGAAGATTCCTGGGGACAAAGAGTTAAATATTGTTAGAGATTATTTGGTAGGATTGCTTATCTGTCACAGGAGCTATTACTCTTCTTTGTTCAATTAAAGAAAACAAGTAGATATTAAAGCCACTGATTACACACTCTTGAACCAAATAACACAGTGAGTTTATACAGTGCATGATCAGTTGTAAACTAAAACTTTTTGTAAGCCCTCCCTCCCTCCCTCCCCCCCCACCGGTTAAGATGTGGTGTTTGGACTGTTCCTTCTTTACACTACATGGGTTTCCATGTTCACCGTTAGCATTTTGATCACTTTCAATAGGTTTAGATATTGTGTTAATAGTAAATAGGTGCAGCATGTCTGCAAGAGTGACTGTACATTTGTGTATGTATGAGAGTTTGTGGTGAGAAAGAATTGTTTAGAGGAAAAAAAGTGGAGAATTTGATGGACAAGTAGGATCAGTGAAGTGTAAATACTTTCCCCAGGCAAATTGGATGTGCATGTTAAAAATGGAAAGCATTCTATTTATTTAACTATAACAGGCTCTTGAAGGTGCATATTAAAACTGAAAAGCTTTATTTAAAAAGGAGAGCATTTTTTTGTTGAGCAATTAGTGGGTTCATGAGTATCACAACTCATCTGTATGCCTTTTTAATATGAAGATTAACCCTTTTGTTTTTTATTTTCTTCAGCCAAGCTGTAAATGAGCAATGTTGCTATTTATTTCGTACAGACCATAAACCTTTTGTTGTCATTGTCATATGTGCATTCTCAAAATGTTAAATTTGCTAATTGACCAAAGTGGACTGGTTTGATGAATAAACAATGTCTTTCTCCTGATAATATTAAATAAATGCCATTCAGTGATCATGGTTCATTCCCATGTCAACTATCAGCTGCTTCAGTCAACGGTCTCACGCAGGTATTCTCGGGTCGGTGCATTTGGCCTTTGTCAGTTTGGTAAATCCATTTCATGGTCCCTCCAGTAGATGATGGATGTTGATGATTTTGGTGAACCCTTTTTCTCTAACGAAATCATGATGATCCCAACTACTGTCCATTGTCTTTAATTAGTAAACATGTTAGCGTGCTGATGTTAGCACTGTGCCAAAGTACAGCCTCACAGCGAGGTTTTACACCAAAGGTGTGAATTTTTTTCCGCCGAAGGCCATTGGAGTATTTAGTTATTCACAGGCAAGGCTTAATATTAAAACATTAATAAAATATAAAAGCCAAATGTTAATGCAGTGGCTGAAATTGGTTCTCTGTTGAGACTTGTGGATTATTATCTGGAATGGAGGATGTTGACACTTGCATCTGGTTTTCCAGTGTATCAGCAGGTCTTGAGCTGAGATGAGTGTCTACAGTAAAATAAACTTCCGGCAGCAGGACGACTTTGCAAACACATATTTTTCTTTCATTGGAAGGTTCCACAAAATTAAACAGCATTGTCTGAAGATGTCAGGACCATCAGCTGATCCAGGGCCAAAGGTCCGATTCCTTTTTGTTTCAGATGTTCCGATTACGACTGCGTGTCACAGCAGACCCTTAATACCAGTGTGGTGAGGAGCTAGTTAGGACCCAGGAGCTTTACTTTCAGTTCTGACTGATACTTGTAGATGTCAAACATTGAGGCCATTAAATCACACAGCCACTTGCTGTTGCCAAGATCTGTGACAGGTTTTTCCTTCATTTCCTCGAACATAACTTCCTCACTCAGCTTGCAGAACCACATCAGCTGGTTTTTTTACAGCTCAGCCATCATACCAGATCCAAGTCCCCATGCTGGTCTCTAAGTTCATGAATCAAATCCTTGAACTGACAGCTGCCTCAAAGTGCATAGTGGTTCCGGGAATGAAAATAGATAGTTCATATAACAGTAATAATATTCTATTTTTGACGTAGGAATTAATATTATATAGCTTTTTTTTTTTGTTTACATAAATTATTATTTGAGTGCTGTTTTACCCTAACGTATAAAATTCTATTCTGAAATCGAATAGCACTTCACAGCTTTTTCCGCATTCATGCTGTAGTCGAATCTCGTTTACTCACCTCTGTTGTTATTTAACTTGACTTTTGGCATTTGACCCAACTGTTCCAACGTATGTCTGTAAAAAAATGAAGACGATGAGGCAGAAGCATGCACGTAGTGTGGGTGTGGTCTGAGAAAAGATTAAGCGACATACCAATATAGCTGCAGGACTAGAGAGCAAACCCACCTATAACCTCAGGGCTAGTCAGGCGGTTGCTTGGAAGTACCATCTGGGTGCTTCTTAATCTCCCTGACAGCTCCTCAAAGCGGCCAGGCAAGCTTCCAGCCTCTGTCTCTGTAGTCATGTGATCATGCAGATAAACATTTATGACGTTCCATATTACTATGAGTCAACGTGGTCCTAATGTCATACTTATGACAGGGTTTAATAATGTTGGCTGCTATTCTTGAACTGAAGGAGAATATGAAATTGTCAAGTTTGTGAGGGCTTAAAGCATGAGCCTGGTGTGGTATATATCTATACATCTACTATCAGGTCTTCAATCTGACAGCCAGGTGTTGGACTTGTTGGTAAGCTTACACGGCCATTTATCTTCACTTGTCACACCAGTAGGCGAGTATCCCTGGAAGCACCACACCGTGATATCATCTTAGCGTGGAACCTGATTGGACAGGATTTGAGTAACTCAACTGACACAAGGATTTTGTGGCTTTCTTTTCCTCATTACCTGAAATTTCAGTGTATGACACACACATAAGAAAACATGTCAAGTTGAACAGGAAATAGAAAATAGTGCGTCTATAACCAAGACCTGTAAAGACAATGAACAGGTTTGCACCAGGTTTCTAGTTTATATGTGCTTTAAAGCGTGAAAGATATGAAAGACTGAGTCAACAGACTCGACAAAGGTTCCCATTTACAGTAAACAGGGATGGGGTTGCTGCGCACACATAATGTTTGCACGGCACAGACAGTACAATTAGTGTGAACCTCTCCCTTTTCATTTCAGGCCAGGTGAGCTCACATAGAGGTGTCTGGGTGTAGAGAAGGACAGAAGGTTCTGCTGCTGACTTTGTACTTGGATTAGGAGTGAAAACCCTCAAATAAACATAAATTCTTGTGCATAGGTTTTACATGTACGTATTTCTTTCCACTTCTGTTATGTTTAGAGTTGGATTATTTAATAAGAACAGGGGTGAATTTCAATTGTTGGGGATGCATTTGCATTGTGGGCCTCAAACAGAAAGGGACAGATCAAGATAAAGCAAATGAAAAAAAATGAAAAAAATGATTTGTTATTGCGCATTTATTCCCCCAATCTTTAAACCCCCTCAAGGCTTTGATTTCAAGGATAATTTAACATTTTCAGAGACGTGCAGCAGTAGATGTATATTAATATTTTCTGCATTATTCAAACAGTGCCTTGTTGCATAAATATGCATAATTATCTCAGCACACAATAAAATAAATGTAAAGTGTAATATAAAATGTGTAAAAACAGCAGTGCGTCATTTTACAGGTGGCGACTTAAGCAGTGGACTGTCTTTTTAAAAGTAGTCTGTACACTTCAGTTAATCGTGTGGACAAACAAGTTCAACATAAAATGATAATTATTGAGCTTTAAGTGGTGGGAGACTAGATGTTTCCAGTTTTATGCAAATCTACTGTTAGATAATCGGCTGCTGATAGTGCCATCATACAAATGGCAGGTGACGTGGTGTCAATCTCCTCACCAAGAGCTCAGCAGGAAATGGGAACAAGGCTCCAACATTTTGGTCCTTTTATTCCACAATTAATTTACGCCACAATTTACTTTTTGTCCAGAAAATTCAAGGTTCCCACTCTGCTCCACCCAGGCTCTGCAGTATTAGTTGGAGTTGACAGGGTAAAAACAAAACTCCATTTTGCTCAGGATGTATGTTGTTGACTATTTAGACGCCTACACGCTACAGCCTTGCGTCCGTCCTGCATTTTTCTTGATTCCTCTTCCCACTTTCTTCAGTTCAAGCCCCCAAATTTGCTAAACAGTAAAAGGCAATGAGTGACTGTAACCTATGTCATCGCTTGTTCACTGGCACTTGGGCGTGAATCGGCCAAAGAAGACTCATAGAGGCTGGGGTTAGTGTGGCCTCGATATAAAAACAGTCTTGGTGAAACGTGAGCTGAGGATACACACACACAAACCTACACACACAATCAAAGCGAGTTAAGAGTCAGTCTTCAGTAAACTGTTCACACATTTACTCTTCTGCCATTCTGGCACCACATAGGAAATGAGCCTAGTGACAATATTTTCATTAGATAACCAAAATCCTGATTTTTGCTTTTTGGGTTTTTTTTTTCTGTTCAAACACAATTGAAGGTTTGTGATTCGGTCTCTCTCTCTGAACAGCTTCTCTTGCCTCACTCGTGAAAACATTATATAGACCTGGATTTGTTATTCAGGGTCATTTTAAGCGAGATTCTCCCCAGTTGCCCCATAAAAGCACAGTGTGATCTAAGACGGTGGCTGAAGAGTATAAGAAACAAGGCTGCATATCATCACAGTAAATCATTGAGGGAGTGACTTATCCAAACCATGCAACACTTTTATTTTGAAATGGCTATTGTTATGAATTTACTGTACTTGTAATTGGTGTTCCCAATTGTCATTTCTCAACATCACATTTACAACAGCAATATTCCATTTTTTTTTTTTTTTTTACAAACCAAGCCCAATTAATTGTTGCTTCGTGGGGCCAAAGACACTCAGACATTCTGTGGGTTCAGTACAGTCTAGATGTCTTCTCATGATTTCACAGAGTTCACAGAAGTTCAGAGCGAGTCCCCAGTGGGAGCGGGGGGGGGAAAGCTTTGGGTGTTTTTGTTGGGCATTTTCCATGGCGTGTGGTTAATTGTTAAGGCAGACTTTTAACCAGCGTCTGACACATATTCTTTGAGCCTTGAGGGCTCGTGCATAATCAAATGACAGACTATGCTGCGGTTGTGACCATAGAGCCGGGTCAGAGCCAAACATCCAAGCATGTCCTCACAGCAGTGTGTCGCTTTATTGTGTCAGTCAGCAGCACAAGACACTACTGCAACTGTATGAGACATTGTTTGCATGCTACAGGCCCGACACAGATGAAGTAACCTTTGTTTTACTGTTATCGCAATACAAAACTATTTTACTGCTATACCACAAGTGATGCAATCTAACGCAAACACAAGAAATTCACAATTCAAAGGACATTTCAGGTGGATTCTATTACACTCATCCCTCTCATGTCAAGGAATTAATGGCCATTTGAAGCTCTGCATAGACATTTCTGGGAGTTGTACACATATTGCTGCAACAGTTTCTTCATCTCCCACCTTTTGTTTCTGTGCTGAGAAAAAGATGGTGAGGGATTCACCTCTCGCTGCCCAGGGGTGCAGATAGAGCCCTGGATAGGGCTCAGTAATCCCCACCACTATTGAAGCCCATCTGTTTTGGTTTTCATTTTTCTGTGTTATTGGTGCTTATTGGTACATGGTCTAGGAATGTAGCAAGGGTGTTTGAAGTCAAGGAGGACGGTGATGCCAGGGGCATTAGCTGAAGGAATGATGACCTTAAGGTCCAACATAAGCCGGCCCTTCTAACCTCTCCCTTGATGTTGGAATCCAAAGTCCTGCACTCTCTCCCACCTCAGATGCCCTGGACTTTGCAATTTGCCATTTCATCTGGCAAATTCAGTTGTGTCACAGTGGTGAGATTTTCTGGTGTGATGAACTAAAAAAGAGACAAACTGAAACAATCTCTAAATATTTTTTAATATCATAACGCATAAAATATAACATGTGCCATATGTAGTCTTCCAGCATCTTTCCAGAACAAGATTTAGATGACTCTCCTTTTTTGACTTTGAAACTTATTGGCATATTATTCACTTTAATACATTTTATGAAACAAAATCACTTGCTCAACTATATGTAATAAAATATGAAGCATGAAATTAAGGGTCCAGAGCTAACAGCTCTGTGATTTAAATAAAATAAATTTGATTAAACTAAATTAAAGATAATTAACAGTAAGTGGGAACGAGCCAAAGTGTTGAAAAACTGAAATTTTGACCTGATGGTGGATGGTCCTGCATGAAAAGTGAGAGGATCATGATAAGAATTATGAAGAATGTGTATCAAATTTTATGACAATCCATTCCCAACTTGTTAGGACGTTTCACTCCAAACCAGCTACAGTATGTCAACCAAAAAGTGAAACTACAGTAAAGAATCAGTGATGAAGAAACAAGGTTGTTTGGGTTCATTCTGTGGGAACCAAGATGGACCATAGGTGGATGGAGGAGGGCTAGGAGGGGTCAAAGCCTGACTCTGCCACTGAGACGGACTGTGCAAACCATCACGGAAACCCATTCATTGGTTCGTGAAATATTTCCGCCTGAGCCAAAGTAAAACCCAAACTAACCAACACTACCGTCCCTTGTGTCTTTTATTAAAGGCAAATCAAACACTAGTCAAGGTGACGTTTACGGATCGTTTTTTGATTCACAACTTTGAGTTGTAAAGTAACATTAGCCACAAGGCCCGAAGAAATTATAGTTCAAGCAAACATTCTAATTGTGCACAAAGTGAATTTAGCTTTTATAATGAGTGTATCAGCTCCAGGCTGTGTAATACTGCAGATCATCATTATGTCCTTTAACTCTAGCTCTGGCTGAGGATAGTTTACGCTCACACAAACATGTAATTCTGGCCTTCTCCTTTAAACAGGACTCAATAACATCACAGATCAATCAAATTTTATTCAGGTGAAGAGTGGCTGGTAATTAGGTGTGATATGTTTTCCAGATCATGACATGTACTGCTAACTCACACCTCTGTGTTCATGATTATTCCTTGACTTAAGTTACCATCTGGCAAACACACAACACCAGTATTGACTAAGCAAACTTTTGTTTTTGCAGTGTGCTGCATGGATGTGCATTTGTCAAGCCAGAACAGAGAATTAAATCTGTCACTATAAGGCAGATAAAGACAGCAATCATATTAACCACAAGAGCTGGAAGAGAGTGCACAAAGCAGTTCAGGTTACTCAGGCAATTTACAAATTGTGTCAATAAAGATCCCTTTTTCCGAGTGTTACTCCTCTTCCCTAAATCTGTTTGCACAGAAAAGAGAAATTTTATCAGCGTAATTGAAAAGCTTGTTAAAGTTTGAATTCACAGTAACTCTTTTTTTTTTTTCCCCTCATCTGGATGAAATCAAAGAGTAAAGGAGTTTCCTCTGGCTTACACATGACTTTGGGCAGAGTAGCTGTTCGCAAGCGTTACCTCTGGATGTGAGGTAAGGCACAGGACACGGTGAGCCCTCAGCAGTATATTTAAGGCCTAGATGTTTCAACAGAACTCACCTGTGAGGGCGATAAATCACTCGCAGTGTACGCTCAGAGTTGAGCGTGGACAGTAAATCTGAAAGTCAACAGCCAGTGTGGGCTAAACCAAACTGTTAGGAATTCTGTATCTGGCACACTTCCTGTCGTCTATGCCCCATTTATTATATACTCTTGATGACCCCAGTGAGAGGCTTCCCGCAAATCAACAACAACGTAAAAGACACGCATTTACCATTCAGGTGGCAAATTTAAAAAAGTCAACAACGGATTTTGGACAACTCTAGATTTAAATGAAAGTAATTGACCCAGCTCGTCATACAGCTGTAAATCAGTATCCTCTGAGTGCCACACTAGGTATTGCACTGAGCTCATCTAATGACCACTGGGCCACATTTGACCTCTTTGATGACCCTTTATACCTTGATAATCAGAATTTTCAGAAGACAGGTCAGCTGTTGTGGCCTTTTTATTGTAGCACGAACCAACGTAATGATCAGATAATCATGACTATTATAATCCATAATGTTACATATGAATATCATTTGTCAGCCGTGTCTTTCTGTCAATTCCCCCCTAGAGACAGAGCTCCACTAATAGAGCTTTGATTTGGAGTGCATTGATTAGCCTCATGCTCTCCTCCAGTTAACAGCAAACAATCATCCTTTGTGTGCCACACGGCCGTTTGGTGTGTTTTAGACAGTTTTATTATAAGAGCTAAAATAGGCCAAATAAACTGCAGATGAAGATCCTCCCCTCACTAGCTTTTCAAAGGTTAGTAAATTTCACCATATGGATTTTTTGGTGTCTTCCCCAAATGCCATGGCTTAATTATTAACTGTGGGGCCATTTTGGAGGGAGATTTGCACTTTTACAATATTGTTGTGCCATTGTCCTCCCTCCATGTTTAATGAAGATGGATTTAGAGATGAAATGTTGGGTGTAATAAAGACAGCATGACCTTTGAGGTCTTACAATGGCTAGAAAACATGTTGATGGTTCGAACGGATAAATAATATGCTTTTTTAAAAGGCTTTTACTGATTAAGAATTTAAGTGAATGAAGCTACAACATACTTTATTAGCAATAGATTTTTACTATATTGCTTTGCTGTGGCATCATCATTGAACACTTTACTGTAATTGTTCCGTGAGTGTTTTTTTGTTCTCTCTTTCAATAGGCAGGATGTATTGAGCTCTAACTCAAGATTATAACCAGTCACGAACACCAAAGGTCACGACCTCCCTGTGTGGCTGTTATGAGTCAATATTGATTACACTACAGTCAGTCAGCTAAGTGGAGCCACCCGAGCAGAACACAGCCATGTACTGTGATGTTTTTTGAAAGAAGTAATATCTGGCCTAATCCCAGCCTCAGCCATGCCCTCGCCCCAGCCAGTGCACTTTTCTCTGCTGTGCATATCAGCATGTGTGGCTCTGCACCGGGCTCGGGTTTCTCAGAACTCCTGCTTGGTGCAGTCAGATCTTCACGGCAGTGTGTCTGAACAAGCTTCTGAGTCTCAAAGTCTTCGTGCTTCCTCAGGGGTGCGGACTGGCTGACTCCCTGAGATGGTATAGCGGTATCTGAGTTCACGTGCCTTCACCCCGGCCTTCATACATGTCATCATACTCCCTGTGCCCGCCTCAATGAAAGCTCTCAGTTGACTTCCTCTGCTGACAAGCGAGACATGATCAGCTCCGTGGCGTTGAGCGCTAACCACTGACCAGGGCCTTGAAATAGGATAAGTAAAACTGTGTTGTGAAATGCTTCACCTTGCCAAATTCACGATTACACTGTAGCTTTCTGTACTGTAAAAGGTTCTTTTTGAGAGGAGGCAGTAATGTTGGAACAACCGAGGACCCAACATGGTTCATTACATTTGTTTTCAAGGACTAGTTTAGTATTTTGGGAACAGACTTATCGTGGCAAAATCGCGATATCGAACAGGCAACTGCATTTCCCTGATTGTCAAACTTTTACTTTTAGTAGTGTGTTTGAGAGTCCTACAATGTGATAAAGAGGTTTCATTAATTCAAAATCCCAACACAAAAAGGGATTCCGAGCTGTACAGCAGCAGTGGTGTCAACCTTGAGATTGACAGACTAGCCTGATTTTCTTCTTCGGGTGTTTTGGAAGTGGAGGCTCAGGAGGAGGCAGCAAGCCCTGACAGAGAGCTGCCACACACAGCAGAAACCTACCCACAAACCCTTGCCTGTGGCTTGCCCTTTGAAGGTGCATGTCTCTTCTTGACATTTCTTGTCAACCTGCCTTGGGAACATTGGATTCCATCCTCCTGGTCCAAAGTTTGTGTTTCAACTGTCTGGGATGATGCAGAATAAAGAAAACCACCTTAATGCGATTTAAGAGAGGCACAAAGCAACAAATCGTCAAAGTCAGCATTAACTTGGCCAGAAAAAACGTATCAGCCCCTTCCCCAAATGCTGGTTACACTTCTTAAGGTAATGTTCAAACATATTTAGATTTCAACTGAAAAATATAATATACGTAAACACTGGCATATTTTTACTGTTAGAAAAGTTAATTGCAGAATATCTCACTATCTTTCGACTGTACTTCTCTCTTGTAGGCTGCATGCCTGAGCAAACAGACACACACCAGAGCTGACGGGGAACATGGCATATTTGTGTCACTCCAGCAATTGGAACAGAACAACATTAATAGACCATGCTGGTTGTAATACAATTAAAACATAAATATGCAAAGTACACAGGGGTGCCGCTGCTCTGCTGTATCTACAGAGACAGGTGCCAGCCATCTTTAGTGTTTACAACAAAGATCCTCCAGCAAATGGCATCACAGTGATCAGACTGGATTAGTATGTAATGTCTGGGAGCTTGAATTTCAGTACAACTGCAGCCTGGAAGAATCTAAAACAGTAAATGATATCGGCAGGAAGGGCCCTGGTCTAAAAAAATTAAAAATAAAACATGTGGACGTCGGTGTTGAGCCATGTTATAACGAGTTCCTTATTGTTACGGCAAGATTGAACCTCAAACTCAAGTTATCGTCCTCGTCTCTCTTCTTACAAAACAAATTAGCTAATGGCCATTGTCTGCACTCTGTTATATGTCTTTGATGTGAAAGTAAGTGTGAAAAACATTCTGCATGTCTGAACAGAATGCTTTGTTTGCCCTCGGGCAAGTGCAACAGAAGGGAGCATGTTCCAGATGTAGTGAAAGCTGACAGAGTCCTGTCTGTTGAACCGATTCTGGCCCACCTTCTTGCGAGGCATTCCCTTTTTTCTTTCATCAGTTTCATTCTTGCCGTTCCGTGGCGTGTCCACTTTGGCTGATCGAGCGGGCGGTGCCAGTTGTCGCCTGGCAATTTCTACAGATGTACACAAATTGTCAGTCAAGAAGTGACTGTTCAATAATATAGCCTTTAAAGCCTATGCCCAAGGACCTGTAGGCCATTACAGGGCCATTACCAGTGAAATCCTTGTCTGAACAAGTGGAGGGAAACTAATGTGTTGCTGTGACGAAAGGTTCTCATTGTGAGTGTTGCAGCAAGAGCCGAACAGGGGAGAAAGGATCAATTGCAAATTAAGCTTTTAACTGTGAGTGTAGCGAGTGTGCTGCTAGTGTATGGCGCTCATCATTGAAAAACAAAAAGTTTTCCTGGAAATTCCTTGAAAATGCTGTAGCAGTTCTCTCAAATGGTTTTGACAGCTGCATTTGTTTACATTTGTCAGAAAATCTGAATCTGTTGCAACATTTACATTGCTAATGAATTTCCCATGGCTCACAGATATGCTATACATGCTTTAGATTTTAGCATCTATGATTAATGTGTTTGTGTTAATTTGATTTATGTGTGTTTGAGAATAAGGATTTACACAGTAGCTCATACATATTCACGTTTGGTGAAGAAGCATTGCCTTATGTTGACAGCTGCTGACAGCCAACAGTACACTTATGAATTAGATCATTATGAATGATTTAAGAAACTGAAAATGTCAACATAAGTTGCATACATACTAAAATTTGTGCAGGAAAGATTTGACAAATTGGACTGAATTTGATTTTAATCACCATGTTGCATTAATGTACAGTGGACAGTTTTTCATTATAGAAATTTGCCATTTAGACAACTTCATTGCTGCCAGTGTTTCTGACAAGCTTCCACATCTGTCTTTATTTTTCTACGGGTTTTAACTGTCTGTCACAATGTGGTTTCCAAAACTTGCCGGTTGTTTCTCAACATAGCCAAACAAATCTTTCCAGCTCCAGTAATAAATTAGCTCTCATATCTTTTCTGTGGTTAACCATGTATACTTTAGTGTTTCTTCCAGATATTTTTCAGTAAATATCTAAATACACAAATATGTTTCAGTTCTTGTTGTGCTTTGTTTTTATTTGTTAATTTGTTTTGTTTTTTGCTTTTGTAAAAAAAATTAGATTAATGGAATTACTTTGAAACGTTTAAATGCAGGCTGTTTACAATCTGACATGATCAAGGTCAATTAAAATGACGATTGTGACATTAAAGTGTGTTAGAGTTCACTCCACTGCAAGTAAGCGAGCAAACATTTGCGTTCGGAGAGGGAGGATCCTGTGTCTTGGATTAATTAAGCAGGGGAGCTCGTAGCATGCGCAGGCTGATGTTTTATTCTTTTCCACAGGGATAGCTTTGCACTCATCTTTGATAGTTAACCCATGTGACCCTTCCCTAGAGCAAGTCCCTCTCCCACCTCACTGCTCCTGCTTCTCATTAAGGCCTGTCCACTGGTCGCACTGGGTCTAAAAAGGCGGCCACCCAGGCCACTGACACACCGGCCCTTGCTGAAGACATGAAATTGTGTGCGAATGTTTTCACTGTGTGACAATTTGAGCTTCTAAGAAGTTTATCAAAAAATTTTTAACATCAGTATTTTATTCAGTATTGAATTAATTTTATATGTATATTTTACTGAATAGCTTTGAATAAAAATGTCTGACAATAAATGAAAGAAAAAAATGAATTGATTGAAATGCAATTCAAGACATGAAAGAAAGTTTTTTTAATAGTACAAGGCATTTTCAAAACATGCACACGAGTTCAGTTGAAATGACCCATAAAAATCTATATTAGCTGATCAAGCTACATGAGATAAGCTGTTGTGATGAACATTTTTTACAGCTGAGGCGACACGGTTGAAATTGCAGCTGAGTCATTACCCTGTATCATTGCTATCTCAGTGTATGATGAGACGTGAATTTGTCTGACCTCCCCGGGGCAGCACAAAGGGCTGAATTCAAAGCGGGGCACCCAGGGGCCAAGCTGGCGGCCGTCCCAGCTGAGGAGCACCAGCCAGCCACCACCTGCATACTGCTGCTTGCCCAGTCTCCCTGGATATGAACCCCTGCACCCATCCTCCCCTTCTTACACCACCCCCTCTAACCCCATCACCCCCCACACCCCCAACCCACCCGGCTCTGACAAGCCTCATCTGCATCCCAGTCATATCCTACTCCCACTCCTAATATCTGTCCAGTCCATCTCATCTGTCCATCACCCAGCTAAAGTCTGTGAGACAGCAACACCATGGTCTCAGCTGTGAGCTCTGTTTTCACGCTGCCACTGTGCTGTTGCCAAGCTCATCCTCACGTACAATGACAATTATTTGTGCTTTTTTTTACCCCTGTTCCGTTTATATGCCAAGATTTTATGTCTATACATTAGATTTTGGTTTTGGAGGCAAGAATTGCCACTTTGTTTCTGTTCTGATTTTACAACCTTTTATAAATGTTCAACACAACTTCTGCCCTTTTTTTTAATCAACTTCAAATAATTAAAATGTCAAAGCACTTTCAATGCTTTCAAAAATTAATCTTAGAGAGATTTAATCATGCTTGTCGTGCAATTTTCTTCCTAAGCTTGCCGATTCCCCTGGAATATGCAATCTCACACGATCATTGAACTTAACAATCTTAGGTTTCAATTTCACCAAAGTTGTTTTAGTCGAGGCACAGCTGCTATCTTGTGACACAGTGAACTTTGACACTTATTTTAGCTGTTGAATCAGTATAAATATTTAAAAAATATCCATGTCTGAGAACCGGAGTTATCAATAAGGCTTTTGATTATTTGTCTTTAACCTTCTATGGGTTCAGCCTCCACACAGCTCCAGTGTTTCCGTCTTGCATAGAAAGTGATTCTCTCTTTGTTCAATAGTGCCCCCTGGAAAATAGTTTGTGCAATGCAGCCAGCTCAGCTGCATGAGGGTGTAAAAAGATGGCAGCCCCCAGCCCCCAATCATGTATTCCTCTCATCTGACTCCAGAAAAGTTCTGGACAGGCATGTTATCACTTTAAATTTGGAAAGCAAAGAACAAAATAATATTCAGATGGCTGTCTGCCCACACATTTAAAACCAGAAAAACCAGTAACTGATGCCTTGTGAGGATTACTTTCTGATATCATATTGATTAGCATGCTTGAAAGGCTCTGTTCGTCTGCTCTGTTTTTCCATCAAAGTCAGCTGTAGTTTACATTTTCACCATCATGGTCACTGTTTGCAATTCATTTCACTTCAAACTCAGATGTCACAACTCACATGACCCTTGCCCTCGAGCAAAAACAATATCAAAACATTGCACTGGGAGGACAACGGAGCCAGACAGGGAACACCGGGATGCCAATGCCAGACAATAAGAGGGCCATAGTAGATATTCTCCACCCAGCTGTAGACTTTGTCGGATCCCTGTCCCAAATTCCTGAGCTGTCTAGAGGAGTCCTCGGGGCTGGCAGAATTGTGGGAGTCTGTCCTGTTTCTGTAAGCCTAGGCAGGGGGTCCACGGAGGGAGGGGGCTGTTTGATAACGCTACATTTTTGACCCCCTCATGCTCCTGCTGTCTCTGCCCCAGCGTCTGATTCACACAGAGGCATCAGCAGCCCTTTGGACCTGTCTCTTAGATTCACGCCAAGACTAATTCACGGGCTTGTTGTGGGCGACAGTGTCGGACCACCAGCTTCCAAGTTGGACTAATGGGAGGGTTCAGAGAAGGTCAATGGGTTAGTGTGACTTACTACTGCTCTAACCTTGATCACCAAAGTAATTATGAGGGAGGAACTGAGAACATGCCTGAGGCTACATGGCAGAGGAAAAGAACACAGTGTGTGTGTAGATGTTTAAATGTGTGTCAGTGGCGTGGGCGTGTGTACATATTTTCAGCCAGAACAAAAGTAACACCCAAACACGCCACCTAAAATATCTCACACATTAACCTAGGTCACACTGGCAGCTCTGCAATGTAAGGTTACATAACGGCATGACCTATCTAGGTGTAACATTTTTTCTCATCAGGGTTAGTTTGAAAACACGAAACCTGAAGGCACACAGTGACACCACACGTGGCTGTGTGGCTCTGCAACATCACTAAATGAAATAAAGCAGAATTTAAAGCACTGAGCGGTCACAGATGTGTGGAGCTTCTCTTGCAAGTGAAAGAAATAACTTTGACGGAAACCAAATCCTGTGCATTGCTGTTTCAGCAGAAATATCAAACAACTGGAAGGAACTCGGCAAAACTTGGCAATTGTTATTTTTCTTTGAAGTTGTGCCTTAGTACATAGTTGTGCCTTATAAATACATGGTTTAACCAAAAGACTGATTAATATGGATTGTGGAGGTTTGATGTGAACTTATAATACGTGATGTGGAGAATAAACAGCCGCATTCTTGAACGGAGACACTGACACGAAAGGAAAGCTTTGCGTTGTTCTTAATCTGTTTGAGGTTGTCATACTACATGAAAGTTGACATGTCATATCATGTGTGTTCATCAACCCACCGCAGCTCTCCTCTCATCGGAGCGCAGACCGCAGCTCTGTGTGCAGGACCAGTTCGGCCTCAGAGGGGGGCGGTTCTGGAGGCGATCCATTATCAGTAATGGGTCAGGGTCACACAATGGGGGCACTTTGTCAGATCTGTTGGGGATGCACTGCGGTAGGCAGAGGGGTTGCTTTGATCTTGGTGCGTATGTTCACCGGAGTGTGCCATGTCTGAAAACTGAGCCGCTCTCTGACATTTCCCTCCCATAACTGTCTCAGGATCTGTATCTCCTCAGTGTAAAAAAAAAAAAAAACATAGAAATAAAGAGATGTACGTTTACCAGAATTGATTTCAACTTTAAGTCAAATTTTCTGACCATGCTACAAACAACTGATGCACATTATGTCTTTGTCTCTGCTATTATCTCTCCATTGTATCAAAGATAAATGGGCTGTTAACAGTTGTGTGTGTGTGTGTGTGTGTGCATGCAAGTGTGCATCTGTGTGTCTCAGATAGGAGCCCGGACAGCCCAGTGTTTGTAGTTTTTGTAGTCCTGAGGGCCCCTGGTGGGTGTGCTCACTTTAAAGGGCCCAGTGAACTGTGAGGACATGAGACATGAGACTGTGCCGCCCAACTGGCCCCAAGACACGGGTTCACCCAGAGAATGTGAGCTGAGCAGGGGAACTGGGCTGAGACGAGCTCCCACAAACCTCCACTCCATTCCTCAAGACAGCAATTCCAACTAAAAGACTGCGCTCTCGCTTGTCAGAGGGAAACTCTACCGTACAGTGGACGCATTTGATCTGATTAACATCTAACTTTACCTTTTTTTTTTTTTTTTTACAATTGCTGTGTCTTTTTATGTGCATACTAAAATACTCCAAATGTATAACAGGATTTCAACTATCACAGAGTTGAAATTCATGCCACTGACTGGGAATATGAAATCAAAGCTTACCAGACTTTATGCGCTAGAACTGGTGAAAGACAAAAATCAACAATGAACATTTTGTGTATTAACAAAGCTTGTAACATTTTAATGAATAGATTTTCACTGTTCCTGAAAAAATATTCAAATACACCTCCTGGCATAAATACAGATCTACTACAGCTACTGCACTAGAGGTCATTAAATCTGTATTCATTTGATCAAATTAATCTTTGATTTAATTAATTTCATAGCAACTGCAGTGCCCAGCTGGTCTAAGAAATAATACTTTATATTTGTGTCCTGCTTTTAAAATTCATGTTTGAGTGGGAAACAATTGACTTACAGCTGAGAGCCAGAGAAGGATGAGGAGTATCTATGAAGGTGCTGAGACAGAGAATTGCTTTTTTTTCTTTTTTTTTTCGTGTTTTTTGTCTTTAATGAAATTTTCCAACTATATTATCAGACTTATTCTTTAAGACTGACAGAGTCTAAATCGACTAACACATTTAAAATTTTTAATTAAAATGTAGATCAGATTGCTGAACAAAATGTACCAGTTCATCTGAAGATGAAACGCAGGATTTTTCCTGGTTTCTCTGTAAATACTTCCAGTTATAGGTGTGACACACGTACAGTATGAGACTGTGGAAATAACACATTGCAGGAATATTCCAATGAAAACAGTGAAGGGATCAAAGGCCAATAATAATTTGTCTTCCTAATATTAGAACGATGTCTATATATCCACCACATCACTTTTGAAACTCTTGACACCAGCGTACTATATGATTTATTTTTACCCTCGGAGTTTGAGGAAGCCCTTATAGGTTGCTCCCTCCCAGAAGAGAAAAAACAGACTGCAGAAGTAAAGCGAACCCCAGCTGAGTGTCGATATCAGGTTATGATGTTTGCTGTTTTAACATGAGCCTCTTTTCTCTTTTCTCTTGTTGTTTCTTCTCTTCTTCAAGGGTAGACAGGCAGACAGAGCCTGAGGGCTGTTTCTCCCCCAGCTGGGATCTTAGGTTAAGCTCCACAGAGAAAAATATCACTGTTTGTTGACTTCTTTTGGTGCATTTCCGTCTTTGCAACTTTACGTCACATGGCTTTATTTTAGACAGACGTCCCCTAAGTGTAGCCTGTGCGCCCGACACCAGTTCATTCGAATGTCAGAGGTCATAAAACTACTGTCAAGGCAAAGTGCTGAGCTGTGCTGTTTTAGTCTCATTTAAAGGTATAAATGTACAATCAGGGTGAAACAAGTGAGTCTTTCACAGAAGCAAACATTAACCTATTTTAATATAGTGTTTAAAAAAAAAGAAAAACTGCTACACAGACACCAGTTAATTTGTATTAGCTTTGGATATTTGATCTAGATGCATGCTAGAAGACAATAACTAAGAAAAAATCTGCATTTTCTTTGATGTTCACAGAGCAGCGTTCAGGTTGTGCTCTGGGTGAGGTCTGACGGATGTCAATTAAAGGGCTATTTAAATATTTAAGCAACAAACTTTGCAACCTGTCCCTTGGGTGCAGTTATGGAAGAGGGGGTAATGCAGCCTCAGCTCTCCAAGGAGCTGCTGAATGCCAGGCAGGCAGCATGGATAGTTGGGAGGCATCACGGCTAGGGTTACAGTGTGATTTAAAGCTGACACTAAGAAGCGCTCCTCACAATGACCTGCAGAAAACAGCAGACAAAAGACCCTATTTTAAAGAGGGACAAAGGGGAGGTTAGTGGAGATACCTGAGCCCGGGCTGGCCTAGTCAGCGTGTCTATGGAAGGACGAATAGCTGGTGCCACAGGACCACCGCAGCTCGGCCCAGCAGGAGAAGAAACACATTCAAAAGCACATTCCTGCACAGCCATGACCCCAGAGCAGACATGTGAAACACACATGCACGCACACACGAAAATGCTGAGCGTAGGCTCTAATTTGTAAGACATCATTTTTGATATTAATATCACTATTGTCAGTGGCTCGACTGGAGGTGTACTGGGTTTCTCTGGCCACACAATACACAATTTCACATCAGCTGAAAACAGAGAGAGATTGTCAGCAATCTTTTATCCTCCCTGGAGGACTTTGTCATCTGAAAAGGATATTTAACCTTTCAGATCTTTTCATAAATATAATTTTCTCTATGGCGAAACTCACTCAATCATGACTATGAAATTTACATTACCAAAAAATATTTCTGCGAGTGCTCCAGCGCTGTCTTAGTAACCCCCCCACCACCCCTCCGCCGCCACCATCACCACCCTCTGACTCCTGCCCATGAATGCTTGTGAATTCCACAAGAGTTTGTGCTATCTCCCTTCATCTGCTGTCACCATGGTCCTCAGCGTGCTTTCACCTCCATCCTAATCCCCCACTTCATCTGAAAGTCAGGATGACAGCTCTGGCTCTTGTTCTCTCTCTCTCTGTTAGTGTTCGCTTGCACACTTTCAACAGCATCCACCTGTTCTTGGAGTTGGGGGGGTGGCATGTAGACAGGTAGAACTAATTGCTTGCGCGACTGTGATCTTCATGCCCTCTGAATTTTACTCTGAATTTTTATTTATTTATTTTCTATTAAAACACGTTTCAATTGGCCAAAATTTCTCATATGTGTCCAAACTGAGTTCTTAATAATTGATATAGGCCCCTAACAGTTCACTTTTTTCAGACAATGGATCATTTGCTTCCAGCCAAGCTGACAGCATCCTGGTTGAAGTAATTACTTTCTGCAGACATCTCCCAGGGTGCAAAGTGTCCGGGACAACAGCCGCATTCTTACGCTGGCACTTTCAGGGTCACAGCTCACTCTGGTAACAAACTGGACTGTCAGAATACCATTCCAAATCCTATCTTTATATTCACTGTGTCACTTTCTTTGTTGTAGCATTCAGGACACAGTGTTGGCACTTAACTCAGAGGAGGAGTCGCTGTTTCCAAGACTGTCAACAATGAGGACGAACTCTTGGGCTTGGTAGGAAAGTTTACTTTCACAGTGTGAAAATAACACGTCTCCGTGACACAGGATACCACAACCTAGACGAGTAATTAGAGTAAATGTGCAACCGAGTCAGTGAAAACTAAACCAAAACTAGAGATTTGAAAGTAGGTTTTGTTTGAATTTAATAAAGCACAAGGAACTGTTTCAGTTTCACACATTAGAAAGGAAATGTGATGTATTGATTTACTGGGTTAATGTAATATTATTCTGACAAGACTTTCAGAATATATACTGTATCTCCCGATAATGTAAATGGTAAATGGTCTGCACTTGTATAGCGCTTTTCTACCTGTTGGCACACTGCTTCTTATTTACCCATTCACACTCACAGTCACACACACGCTCATACACTGATGGGCGAGCTGCTTCCAGCTGACCAACACTCCCTGGAAGCAGCTAAGTGATGGTTCAGTGTCTTGCTCAAGGACACTTCAATGTGTGTCGGGGATCAAACCAACAACTGTAGAATTGGTGTTGGTATAATTGCAAATGATTAATGGAATGTTGAAAATTTTGAAAACCAAAGGCTAATTGTTATTAGTTGTTCCAAATTTATATGTAAGCAATGACGTTAAAGGTTTTTGTGATTTTCTTTTTCCTAAACATATTTTCCTGTTTTCAAACATGATCAGGTCCATTTATTTCCATTATCTTGTACTACGCATTTTTAATATTTTTTGAAAACTTAATTTAAAAATTACAATTAAATAAAAAGCACAAATGGTCCTATTAACATCACACAATAAAATTAACAGAGAACGTCTTCTAGCCAAGTGTCCCTGTTAGCCATGACTAAAAGTAAATATCTATAATACCTGGGCACCTTTATTTATTTTTATTAACCAGTGAAAATACTGGTTTTGAACAAGGTGTATAATTTATCAGTTTTACTTTTACTTGTCATTAATATATATAAATATAATACATTCTACAACCAAGTCTTTCTTCAAGTGTTATTTCATAGGTTACTGTTTACGTGGATTTTTTAATGGTAAATGTGACGCACATTTTCAAATTAAATCTAACGCCTGGTAACAGTGCACAGTCAGACAGAGCAGCACCAGCAGGAAACCAGCAGCTTATATGTCTCCGGTCTCTACTGATTAACATGGATAACTTTGACCCACAGAACGGGTGAGGATTCCTGTCTAATTGAATTACTGTCAGTCTAGCCTCCAAATATTGTCTTGAACTTATACCCCTCTCTTTTGCCAGAAACCATTTACATTATATATGCTGGAGAGATTTTTCCCCTTTCTACTTCACTGCAATTTAGTTCTAGGCTCTGCAATAGAGTTGTGTTATGTTTTCTGTAATTACAACTGCACTCCACTATACAGCTAAATCATAAAAGACCCTGCTGTTTGACATAGTTGTCTTAAACTAATATATAAAATAGGATGTAAAAATTTGTATATTATGTTTTGGGGAAAGAAAGTCAAAATACGTTTACTTAAGAACTGGTAGGTTTAGTCATTAACCCCTGCTTCATTTTAGACCAAAAAAAGGGCTGTTATTTATTTAATAATATATTATTGTGCAGTTACTAAATGCAGAGCTCTGAAGGAAGAAAGCTCGTCTTTGAGTGTGATTCTCATTCTTCTGTTGAGGCCAGCGTCATGTCACTTATTGCATTGCTGTGGAATGAGGAGCAAAAACATGGCTGCCAGCTCGTTTCCCCCTCAGGCCTTTCAAACCCCAAAGACAGGACGTGCGTTTTATGTATGCTATCCACCCAACGTCACAAAAAAAAAATAAACCCACGTGTGCTTGGTTCTCACTTGTTAGCATATAGCAACAGTTTCCATATATAAAATGCCGCTGACTTGAACATTCAAGTCACACCGACATGAACATGCTATTAAATATGCATATCTCAAGTGTCCATGTTGGATTCCAAAGTGGACAGTCTAAGATTTATGGCGCCATTGACCCTCATTGCTTTGCTGCTTCCTCAAGAGAACCTGCCACAGGCTGCGTGCCAAATGCTTTAAAATTTAAAGAGGTGATGAAGAAACTATCCAGAGGAGACAAAAACACATCAGTTCTGCCACAATAAGACTTTTCTCTTTCTTCCTTCCAGCCCCTTCTTTCCAGTTGATCTGTTTCACCCAGAGCACTCATTGCCAGCCATTTTAACTTGCTTTCATATTAAACAGGCCATTGAAACTTGTGGTTACATATGTGGAAGGAATGTTTTTTTAGTCAGTGATGTGCAAATAAACATCAAGGTTTACATGCCAACATACCAGTGATATTGATATTGGAAACTTCATCAGGATTGCCATGTAAACAGCTTTCAATGAGCACAGTCAGGATGAGGGAGGCTGGTGGATAGTAATATGATTTTTTTTTTTACTTCAGGCTATTTGCTGCAAGTGGAACACCTGCATTTTTCCCGGGTTCTCTGGAGGACTCTGAAATTGACCTCAGTGTGCGAGTAAAAAGGTATCCAACTTCTTCAAAATGTCAGAATGCCACATAACTCTATTGTGTCTGACAAGTTCTCTCCACAGAGGTTCAGATAAAGAAACACCTTTCTAAAAGTGGCGAGGCTGACATACCTTTTCAAGAGCAATGGAGGAAACAAGTAGTCCCATATTCTCACAGCAGCTCTCTGATTTGTCCACGCTTACTGATAAACTGATAAAGTCCTGTGACAATACCTCTGGAGTGTCTCATAAATGCTCTGTATTGACCTTCAAGCATTTGCTGACCACAAACAGAGCTGCAAACAGGGGGACATTTCTCCTGTGGGTAGGAGATGATTTTCTCCACCAGGCGCATCGGTCCACTGTTTTGGTGCTCTAAGCTGACCTTCCACAGACAGCACCTTCAATTGCTCCAGGCCTTCAGCCTGAAAATCTCTTCTCTGCAGGATGGATTGGGTTCCAGGACTCTCTCCTCTCCTGGGACTCACCCAACCCTAGGGAACAGGGGGCTTTCATGGGAGATCACAGGTGCTTATATACAAAATGGCAATTTTCTTCTTCCATAATTCCATGTTACTGCATTACCAGATCTTATCGTGAGGCCAGTATCTCATTCCTGAGGTTTTAGTCGTTAATGAAAGATGCTTTGCCTCTGGCCACTGGGGGCTAAATCAACAAGCCTAGGATTCCTGTTTGCCTTTGTGGGGGAATGCCAAAGAGAGAGTGGACTGAGCTGAGGTCAGAGACAAAGCAGAGCTGAAGATGGGAATGCTTCACCAAAAACGTGTTTGTTTGTTGTACAGTATTTCAACCCATTTTAGCTAATTACAGTTGCCTCTCTGCTCACCTGAATGGTGACTAGTTTTTACACAATCTCAAGGAATCATTTTGTATTTAGTGATTTTTTTCTATTTTATTCAAACTGTCAAGAGCTTTTGCATCGTCTTTGTACGTACTTACTTTGCACCTGCTGAAGTATCAAACACTAATGGAGTGCACACATGCAGCCCAACTTCAATATGTTTCCCTTCTTTATCATTTCTCGAACTAGGTCACACACAGTAATTATCTGATGCTAACATGCTGTACAGTTATATAAACCTCTAAATATGAAGATGAATGCACAAGATTTATGGAAACTATGGTATAATAACACAAAATGAATGGCACGTTATTCTTTTCATTGTGGAATTGAAACAATTCGATAATTACCTTTTATGTCCTTAATGTGCCTTGAAATCAGACTGAAACAACCCTCAACAATATGTGTTGAGGATATGTAATTTCAGTCACTTGGGATCATTAAAAAGAGATCATATTGAATATCACTTCTAGAGAGGGAAAGAGAAAGCGAGAAAGAAATAAAGAAGAGATTTGTTTGTCAGTCAATTCCGACCTCCTCAATCTCCTTAGCCTTGTGAAAGAGAGGGAGAGAAAGGGTCGGGGTCAGCTTTCTGTAAATCTTCTGATGAAATGTTGACAAAACAGCCAATTTTCTGTAATTTTGCGGCAGCTGTCTTTCAGCAGCTTACTCACTCAGAACCCCTTCATTTCAAACAGCAGCACACAGCGACCTCTGACATGTATCTCGTCCCTGACTTCTTTGGCCTGGCAGAAAGACGTAACAGTTGTGCCTTTTAGGTCAGGTGGATGCTGTTTAAGAAGCCTGCTTCATGAAGGGAGCCTTTGTTTCTCAAACAGGCTCTCTCGGGCCCCAGTAAAAGGATAAGAAATGTAGTTAATAGCTCAGGAGTGGCCTAATCATCAGCTGCCATTACTGCTCCAATATCAGCAGAGATGACAGACTTATCAATAACAAAGGCCCAGCTGAAGCTTCCACCGCTCTGTCATTTTGATCTTTGCTCCACTAATCAGAGCTTTCATTTGAGCTAAGCACCGGGCAGCACACCTCTCATTCTCTTCATGCTGTGCCAGATATCACTCATTTTTACAAGCCACTCTGTATTCCCTCAACCCCAGGCCACCATTTCCACAAATTGGCTTAATTTCTCAGGCAAATATATGACACATCTGAGAGCTCATTATCCTTGCAATGCGAGTGATTATTATACTTACCGGTAAAACTCTCTTAGCTTCTGAGGTTATGTCTTGAATACTTTTAGTTGGAGCCCAGCTGATTTTTAAAATGAATTCAGGATGTGTCAGAATGACTGTCATTGTGATATTTAAATATTTAATAAGCTTTTCTTGTATTTGTTAAGAGTGCATTTCCCAAAACACAGACTGATTTTTAGTCCTATTTTCTGTCCAAAGGAAACATTGACTGAGGGGTAAAACTGGTATGTACTTTGTGTATTGCAGAAACAGCAAGCACAACAACAAACTGCATAGATACCTGACTCATGCGCCTTAGAAAGAATTACCTTTATGTAGAAAAGGATGCATTTATATAATAATATCCACGGTTTAATGTCCATAATTCTTCATCCACAAAAAGCTCCTTCGCCAGGAGGAAACCTGAGAGGGCCAGAGAGGTGCTCCTACACCTGGACGAGCTGGCCCTTTCATTTACAGTCATGGTCAGGATAAGGCACTGACTGACTCAGACACCTGCTATTGGGAAATATGTTCTCCATCAGTGAGCTATAGACTATTTCTGGACAGGAGTACTGGGAGACCATTGTTCTCCTGAGTCATGACAGCCAAGGTATTCTGGGACTCTTGGCACACATAGAAAACAATGTGTTATTCATGCTAATCTTAAAAATTGGGCCACTTATTCGACATTACCAAACACTGTGGTTACTGTGTTGTTTATTAGTAGATTTCTTTATAGCTTTTGATATGGCAATTAACTGTAAATATCACATTTTTAGCATACATTTTTTTATAATTGGAACAACATCTGAGAGTAATAGAATGGTAAGAATTGTTGGACCTAATTTTTACAATATACTCAAGATATTAGAAGCACACAAATGCATTGTTTAGAAAACAAAATACCTATTTTTTATACTAACCATAACCCGGGGTCTTAACACAAAACAGTGGAGCTCCTTTTCCCCTCAGTTTGATACATGATATGTGCTTTTTAAACAAATCATCTGGACCCTGCTTCTATACAGTCTTATGCAGGAGCAGGGGCTTTCGGGATTTTGCAATGTCATCTGGGATTAAAAAGGAGCAGCACATCAGAGCCCCGGGCCACACCACCTGGAGCCCCTATACGATCCTGGCACTGCACCACTCAGAATGAGCCCCATTAGCTTACTGCCAAATAATACCTTTTTCAACCAAATGACACTGAGCTAACAAAGCCCCATTTCAGAAAAGATTACAACTTCAACAGGAAACCCTTTGATTATGGGTTTGTTTGAAATGTTATCAATACCATGATCATTCCTGGAGATCAACAAAATCTCTAATCACCATACTTTGGCTGCACCTTCAGTTGTTCATCAATCTCCTGAAAAAAGCCAATCGCAGTCGAGAATAGAGGGAGGACTTGTTTAACAAGGAGCACGTGCAATGACAAAGCGATTTCTTTCTCTTCGTTGATCACCCACCTGCACCCAGATTAGGTCAGATATTCACCTGAGCTGCCAACATGTCACTCACACTCAATAAAAAAAAGAAACACACACAGCGTACATTCATTCCTCTCCACCAGATTGCAGATAAAGTGTTCCTAACAGAAGCCAGACAGAGAAGAATTCAACTATCCCTTTTACCAACAGAAACATACTTGCTAATTGTGATGCAAACAACAGCTTTATAATCGAAACTGAGTTACACATTAGCTGCACATTTGATGCAAGCTGCCATTTTGCAGATGTAAAAGTTGATACACAAGACTGTCAAAGGTTGTCAAATGATATAAGTCCATCTTTTGTGCAGGTGCATATAATTATCAATAATTATACTTGCAGTATTTGCAACTATAGTTTATACATAAAGCAATGACTACAGTACACAAACCTCTTTGCTTGAACTTGATGAAGGCTGGACACTCTAATTCTCTATGAGGATCTTATCAAGGACTTACAATTAATTTACACTGCAATATTTTGAAGTTTTACTGGAGTAAGAACTATGCGGGTTAAGGAAATCATTTTTCCACAGTCTTGAGGCAATAAGCTGCTTTGATCATACTTATGGAGCACCATATTCATTTGTGTGGTCTCACAGAGATTTTCCTCATTTGCCCAAATCTCAATCAACTATTTACTGCCAAAGTTTATTTTATTTTATATACAATCTAATTTACTGTAATAATGTCAGTTATAAGGCCGAATCATTTCCAGGATCTGGAAAGGGAACGAATTTGAGGTTTCCTCAATTTAGTCTCTGGCGCCCCTTTGTGTTTTTTGTTGGGAACTGATAGAATTTATTTGAGCACATACTATGCAAACACCTTCCAAAAACTATTGGTCAAAGCCAATGGCTAAAAAACTTATTGCAAAATAAAAAGTTATTTTCAAAGATTCGAATAGTGACAGATTCCATTAAAACTGTTACTATGACAAAACTCAGCTCAACTCAAACGTAGCACATGTATTCAAGTGGATTAATATCAGAGTTTTGCTTTTCTATTGGCTGATGACCTAATGGTTATAAAATGGCTAATAAACTCCCTGTTTATAGACCAAATTACAATATTGGGGGAAAAAAACGTCTAAAAATGTTTCTCTTACACTCTGCGTATGGCCCGAGAGGGGGGGGGGCTTTGTCAGGGGCACCCCTGGACAGATATTTAATGTAAAATTGAAATGAACCAAAAAGCGAACAATGCATTAAATATCCCCACGACCTCCGTTCCACAGTATTAAACTGTAGGAGCCGGTGGGAACGACGGACGGGTGACGCCACGGATCCGACTGTAAGCAGAGCCACGTTAATTAAAACAATTGGAAGACCCACTGCAGGTTCCTTTACATTTACTTTTTGCGCATGTCCCGTGTCCACGTCGCATATCATGAACACGATGTGTCTGTACATAACGCTGACATGAGCAAGGGAGGGGCTGCTGCAAAACATACTGATAGAATGAAAGCAAAGAGCCAAAAGAACACTTCCTGTTGATGCAAAAATTGCAGCAGCAACTGTCTGGCACATCTGGACTGGAGAGGGGGGGAGGCCTGGCTGTAGTGTTAGCGAACTACTGAGGGGAATGGAAAAGGTTTAATGCTACTCTGCAAGAAGGTGAGTGTGCTGGACGTCAACTTTGGCTCGCATTATTAGTTATATTGACTCTGTATAGTCGGCCCGCCTTGACGGTTTACGTAATGCAGAAATAATTGACGGCGACGGTGCGCTGGAAAGTGATTGCCTGCTAGCGTTAGCCGCTAGTTAGCGCTGCTCGGTACTTAGCCCTGGTTGACGTGCTTCAGTTGCCAGCTAGGCTAGCGCAAACCGAACTGTTAGCATAAGCAGGCTAGTTAGCATAGTGGCTGTTTCATATGACAGTCGACATACCCGCGTTCGTCGTTGTAACTTAGCGTCCAAACTATGAATTTTTGGCAATGTTTTTAAATAAGACGAGCAGACAAACGTTATCAACCACACAGATAATCTACAATGCGCGAAAGAGTGGCGTTTGTGTGAGCATTACGTATTAAAAAAAAAAAACTGCTCAGTTTTAGGTTAGGCTAGCTAACGTAGCTAGTTAGCCAGCGCTTATGTGCTACTTGAAAGTTGGGTGGTTCGGCCCTGTGAGCCAGTGCACATTTTTTTAACTAACGTCAATCTAACAAGTTATCGCAGACATGATAAACGGTGTCAGCGTGAGTTAAAAGCAAATGGACGCGATGTCCAAGATAAGCAAAGATAAGCTAATGTTAGCAGCCCTGCTAGTTACTGTACTCCCATTAGTAGCTTACTAATGTAATGGTTGGCAATAAAGTTTTCGACACCGCAAATTTGCTCCCTAATTTCTGTTATATCACCAACGGATTCATGCACAGTGGGACGAAGATCATGCTCATCAACATCCATTGTCCATCACGGCTTAACGCGAAACTTGCCGAAGAAGATAACGTGCTAAATGTATAGCAGGGTACATACTGAGACTTTACTTATTTCCTCTCCCGGTGTGGGGTGGCACCAGGCCCGTATGTATTTCTAATCTCTTCTATTTTCACGGAAAATATGTTTGATGTTTAAGATGAAGAACTTAAACATACAAATAATAGCAATGATCTTCGTGAAAATTACCGTACACGTAATTTTACGTGATGGTGGGACAGAGGTGGAAGGGACAAAGTGCATGGAGGTTATTAGCTCCTGGTCACGCAAGTCCCCATTACAGTTCTCTTGCATTGGAAACTTCTGAAACAAGTACAAAAAGATTAACTCTAAGGCATGTCAGAACAGACTGCAGCCAAACCAATTATGACTTATGCATGAGAAGGCATTAATGGTTTGCACTCATTCAACTTTCATTTTTTGCAGTTTCTATTTTACTGCTTGTCCCAAGTAGTTAACCTGTGTTGGGTTTAGTCACTGAAGTTAGTGATGTTACAGTAAAAGGCGTGTTGATGCTTGACATGCACAGGACTTTGGTGAGGTCAGCTGTAGAATAAAAGTAGTAACTGGGGTGTGGGTGTATTATTATATTAGTATAGTATATTTTTCTCTCAGGTTGATGTAAATGTTCCTGTATTTAGTAGTTTTTCTAAATCACAAGGTAAAAGTTGAACTCGTGTTTAAGCAAATATGTTCTCAAGTATTTATTTTCCAGCTGTGCATTATGTTTTATTTATGGAAGTATGAGTTTATTATCACAAAAAGGACACACTTTCAAACAGACTTTTTATTTATATCAGCATGTAATGGTGGCTGTCTTGCCAGTTTGGTTGTAATATAACCTGTTTGAAGGACATTGCATCACATGTGCCACTGCAACTGTAATTGCAACAGCGTAACTAGTGCATACTGGCTCTAGGTAAAAAGACAATGTAGTAGAATATTTTGGTTAATTAGTGATGGCCCTGTAATGCTATGTTCATGCTGCCAAACTGTGTGTTACATTTTCAGCGTTGACAATAGACACAATGCAGGACAACTGCTGCAGAAGTATTGGGGCACAGTTACAAGACTGTTGCTGTGGATCAGTTAGGTTGCCTTTCAGTGTATTACTGTCATCTGAATGTGTCATTTTGCAGCTGTTTGTAATGAATACAGAAATATAATGTTTAGCTTATCTCAGTGTGAATTACTGTAGAATAGGGTGGATACACCTGAAGTGAAACAAAATCATCATATTTATTGCCTTGTGGTATATTCTTTTTCAGTCAATGACTGCCTGAGGTTTTCCACTTACAGACTTTATCAGACACCAGAAGATTGTATCTTCTGTGGGGATGCTCTCTCAGACTTTCATAGCAGCCACTTTGGTTCTGGTTTGTTTGGTCTTTCTGCCTAGTCTTCAGCAAGTGGAACTCATCTTAGGCCTTTTTTGGACTTAAGGTCTTTTTATGTTTCTGTGTCAAATCTATGCTGTATACATTGTAACCTACAATGGAGCATAATGTGCGCTTCTTCAGAAATGTAACTACACATTGCAGTGATTTGGACTGCAGTAATTGCAATTGCTCAATTATTCTGCCTCAGTTGGTTCTGAGGTCATACAGAACACTTCCAACTAGAGGTAGTTGATGTGGCACTAGCCAAATTGTTAAATAATGTTGTTGGCCTGCATTTGTAGTTTGTCATTTTCCCTATATTAAATCGTCTGTCAGGTATTTTATCATAGGGTAATGGCAATTTTTAGTTGGATTCAGGTTATGATTTCTTTTAAATAGTGGATTTTTTTTAAATATTTCAAAACACTTCTTTAGACTGCTTTCTTTATCTTTCTGTAGCATGACTACATTCATAACTATATGTTATGACTAAGAAGCAGCCTGAGGACCATTGTTGTAGTGTAATTCGAGTTTCACTTGACATTGTACATCTAAAACATAAAAAATTGCCACAGTGGCATTGAAACCGTACCACTAACCAGCGGTTTAGTAGCGTAAATGCAGAGTGATGCAGACACACCAGCGCATATGTATAAATAATCACAATGTTGTGTTGCATAGCCTGTAATGTCTAACTTTACCACAGTTTTTTTTTTTTGCATCTTGTGATGGATCTGGATTCTGGAGAGCATTCTTGGCATGTTTTTTATAAAGCCATAATGGTGTTTTTTTTTTTTTTTTTTTTTTTTTTTTGACCATACAAATAACTTGTCGACAGCGCTTGCACACCTTGCTTTAACACGCCATTTGTCATTTTCTTATTGTCTTGTGTCCTGCTTATTTTTATTTAAATGTACCCAACGTTTTACTTTCTTAAGCTACTTACCTTTGATAACCTTTTTATATGTCTGTTCATTTTTGCCATTTTTTTTGTATTTTTAATTTTAATGCTCCTTACTCCTTATATTGACAGTCTAAAGTGAAACTCCTAATCTCATCGGGTGTTAAGTCAAGCAAGTGTTCTGTTGCTGTATGAAATAACAATTAAATAACATCTTGTGATGCGTTTGGGCTGATGACCTCAGACAGTTGTTGCCAAGGAAGGAGTTTGTATAAAATACTATGTATGATGACCTTGCTTACTAGTATAAAACAAAATGTGGCTTGGTCCAATCACTTTTAAATGCTCACGTTATTTCTTCACTGAGTGTCAAACTAGGCTTTAATGTAATATTTATTTACAATTGTCAATGTATATTATCTGTCTTGGATTTATGTATTTTTTAAAAGTAATTTCTAAAGTTTGAGAATTAATATGCCGTTGCTAAAAGACAAAGATGTTTAATATGAACTCAGATCTTTAAAATTTTACCTGTGTTCATTTGATAAGCACATTACTAGGCTGAAATGAATCAAATAAATAAACTCATCCAAAGGCTAGGCCTACAGTTTTTATCCCTGCATATTAAGCTACAGCTAAGCTGTAACAATTGTCACTTTGCATGATATTCACACAGCAGCAAAGATCTTTACATCATATCTTTTTTTGGCATTTGAAATCTTGTCTATTTTTTATTTTATTTTATATTTTTTTTGCTGTCTGTTGAAATTCCTCTCTTTACCTTTGCTTGTTAAGCACTTCTGTTCTGGGTCTGGTCTGCCCCACAAGCTGTTTTTCAAAGTAGGTGAGGTGCTGCTGATGTTGAAGAAAGCATACAATGCTTGCTGCAGTGCGCCTGCTGACTTTGAAAAAAATGTTTTTTTTGCACCAACATGCCAAAGACATGGACTTTGGATATTAAAAATGTTCTTTTCACCTGTGATGCTGACATTTTGGTATTGCAGTTCACTTATGTGTCAGGTTTATCACCAAGCAATGATCTTGAGTTGCCGATTGGAATCTTAAGCTGACTTTAAACATTTTTAGTTTTCCCAAATGAGACAGGCATGCAAACGTCATCTAGCGTACACATTTCAACTAGTGAGCAGGCATTCTTTGGCTGCTCTTCAGCTTGGCTCCAGCTAGTATATATACTGTTGGCAGCCATCACTGATATGTTTTAGTGCATGAGCATGTTCTACTTGAGGGCCGCTTATGGGGAGTGGAAATAATGCTCACCTTCTGATGATATGCTACATCCCCCCTCCCCCTGCCACCAAGATGGGAGCATATGGTCTGTTGGAGAGGTGTCTTAGCAAGCTTTGGCAAAGGCAGAAACTGTTCACATTACCAAAGTGCTGACAAGTATTCAGTGTGTAAAAGATCACGCTGAACTGCCAGGGAGAGGTAGGAGAGAAGGAGGGGATGCAGAGGAAGTGATGGGAGAACAGCAGATGGAGTGGGGGGTGCAGAGGGTTAAGCTGGAGAACTGGATTATACAAATGTTTTGTAACACGGAAGTATTTGCTTTTACACAAATTATTACACATAGGTAGCATCAGGAGAGTCTGTATCTACTTTCATATTTGTAGTTTCCAAAGTGTGGTTTAACTAATTCAGCTGAGAAAGCAGGGAATATGTTTATTAATATTTAATCAACCAAATGAAGTCAGAATAATATTGTAAAAGGGCAACGTACTGTTACTGTTACAGTAATGATGTCAAAAATCTTCTGAGAGGAACCAGTTTTTCTTCTTTCTCTGCCAAATGCACGTTATAATTTTTACAGCTTCCCCTTTATGTGTGTTATGCTTTGCCTCAGTCAGTGGATGTAGAGCATTGGAACATTCTGTTCTTTGCTAATTTGCTTTCTCTTTCTGTTTAGCAGCAATCTCAAGGAATAAATGGCAAATAAAGTGAGGAAAAAAATGAAATGTGTGGTACTGTAAAAAATGAATATATTTTTTATGACTTTTAATGTGTTTGCTTACAAAAAAAGTAAATCTATAAAAATGCTGTAAATGCTGTGTTGAACATTTTTCTTCTTCCTTCTACCAGGCTGTCGGCAAACTGGAGAAACATATCCAAGAAATGGACGACGGCAGCTACATCGAGTTTGATGTGCCGGAGTTCAGTAACACTGTTCTGACCCAACTCAACGAGTTGCGTCTGCAAGGGAAGCTGTGTGACATTATTGTTCACATTCAGGGCCAGCCATTCCGAGCCCACAAGGCTGTGCTGGCAGCAAGTTCACCCTATTTTCGAGACCACTCAGCTCTCAGCACCATGAGTGGCCTATCCATCTCGGTCATCAAAAGCCCTGAGGTGTTTGAGCAGCTTCTTGCATTTTGCTACACAGGTCACATGTCCCTGCAACTCAAGGATATTATCAGTTTCCTTACTGCTGCCAGCTTTCTACAGATGCAGGCCATTATTGACAAGTGCACCAAAATCCTGGAGAGCATCCACTCCAAGATCAGCCTCCCAGTTAGTGTCTGCAGCCCAGAGAAGATGACTCACAGACAAGCCGCAATGGAGTCAATGACAGCAGCCTTTTTGTAAACCCTACCCAGATCTCCCCCCCTTACTTCTCTCGGCAGAGTCAGGCAGGACACAGCCTGGGCCGGGGCCGACAGCAGCAAGAAGAAGGCCAGTCGGACCGTGGCAGTAGTGATAGTGTATCAGAGCATGATACTCCTATGGAGGGAGAAACCGAGCAAGTGGAACTGATTGGCAAAGATGGGCAAGTAACAGATGTGCATGTGAAGGTAGAAAAAATAGACAGGCCCACTTACTCAGATAGTTCTTCAGCTGGTGATGATGGCTACCATACAGAGCTTGTAGATGGAGAACAGGTATTGGCTGTTAGCGTGGGTTCTTATGGTCCTGTTATTCAGCCTGCTGCCTATTCTTACTCAGGGCTGTCCTCCCCGTGCTTTGTCAACCTTAGCAACTCCAGTCCTTCCCGGTCAATTCTCAGTGGCTTCAGAGGCGGGCGAGCAAGGGCAAAGCGCCCTTTAGCCATCCCGGCAGGGATGCTAAGTCATATCAAACCAGGCTCTGAGGACAACGAATCAACTGTGGGACCCACAGGATTGGAGAATGATGTACGAGAGCGCAGTCTGCGGAGTCAGTGGTACCCCTACAACGAAAGACTCATTTGCATCTACTGCGGAAAGACCTTCAACCAGAAAGGGAGCCTGGACCGCCACATGCGCCTGCACATGGGCATCACCCCATTTGTTTGTAAGTTCTGTGGCAAGAAGTACACGAGGAAAGACCAACTTGAGTACCACATCCGCGGCCACACGGACAACAAGCCCTTCCACTGTCAGATCTGTGGCAAATGCTTTCCATTTCAGGGCACACTCAACCAGCACCTGAGGAAGAAGCACATGGGAGCATCAGAAGGAAGCAATCACATGGATTCTCCAGAGAGGACGGAGGGAGGCTCAGGTCAGAAGGACCAAGAGGATACATCTGAGGGGATGGCCTTTGAGGCGCAATATGCAGAAGAGGCACCAGCCAATGATATAGAGGAGAGCTCAAAATGTAGTCCAGAGGAGGCTCAAGCATCAAGATGTGATTTTTAGGTCCTGCTTCAGGTTAAGGAAGCTTTAAGAAATGTTAATTTCAACTCAAGTTAAGGGACTGTTTTCTTTTTGATCAACTCCCTCTAATATGAACATTTCTTGCATCAAGGGTTTCTGTCAATTTTGTGAGTGGTTGAATGCAGAGGGTAAATGGGTGCTTTATAGAAATTTAATTCTTTCAAGCAAAGGGAGTAACAACGTACTATTTTTGAGGAGGTCCCAATAATCAAGACCCCTTAATTGATTTCTCTTTTTATCTTTCCATGTTTTTTAAATCATATTTACAGAGTTATATAGGCATGTTGCAATAATTGATAATGTGAAAGCTCTGGTAAGATGCTTGTCATATCACCTTTTTACCTGACCTGTTTTTGCACATGTGGCCACAGGAGGTCACTTACTCACAAGGAATGATTTTTCTGCCAGTGCAAAGCTTCGTGTGACATATCTGTTCAATACCTCATGATGCAACTACATACTCATAACAGACAGTATTTTAACTTAAATGAACTCACCAGGTTCTACCTCATAGCTAAGAACCTACCAGGCACAGATGTGTTCACCGTTTGAAATCCGTTTTAGGTTATATGTACAGTATCTTATTGCCAAACCATGTATAGATTATTATCTCAACACAAAGCCTTGATACTTCGGGGAAATTTTTCCTTGCTGATTGTATGGATTTGGGACAAAGTACTTGTCAAATGTTTCATGGTCAGCCAGGTTAAAATGATTAAGAAGGTGCTATGTTAGGAGTGCATTAAATTTGCTAGCTTACCTATGTGTTTGTTTTTGGTAAATGCAGAGAATAGAGTAAGAGAATGGCCCTGTAAACGTTCAATATATGACTTTGCTGTCTTACAATATTTGTTTTATAAAACACTTAAGGATTTTATCTCTTATCACTACTGGCAATCTCACTCTGTTGGCCATGGTGTGGTTTGACACCCATGTAATGGGTGAAACACATCCATACAGTGAAGTCTTTTGTATTCATCTATGCTCTGATGGCAGATTTATACTGAACTATTGTATGTGTAACTTGTTTTGTCCTGAGGTATGCTTCTAGGTTAATACTCAGCGTCTAACCGAGACAAGAGCACTCGTTGTCAACTCAGCACAGTAGGAACAGCGCTGGATCTGTTCACATAAATCAGCATAGTATGCTAGTCTGAATTATATGCAAAAAGAAAGAACAAAGGAATCTCAGCCATTTTGACATGGTCTTTCTTCCATTATTTGAAAAAACTCTTGGTATGTTTTTATTTTTTTATTTTAGTTTTTCCATTTTTCCTTTTACGATGGGATGGTTATTCTGTGATATTTTTTTTCTGTATTGGTTGGAGTTAAATGCAAACTTGGAACATTTTTTTTCCTCATTTGTCAGTCCTGCTTTAAGGCTAAGACATAAATGTTGTTAGAGGTAACTGGTGATCCAAAGTATCCATGCACTTTGCAGAGTTATTAGGTGGGATGGGCTCTGCTGTCCCATGGAGAATATTAGCTAATCTCTGTTTGATTTTGATGCAGCAGTGTCAGAGTACTGCTTTCTTCATAGCAGTGATTTTATTAAGTAAAAATGTTAATTAGACTCTGCAGTCACCTGAATGTGATTGGCTACATGTCATGCATATGGCAACATTGTAATTTATCTAGTATCTGAACCATGGGGATCACGAAGTGGGAGTGTTGTCTGCGTGTGTGTGTGTCCTAGCAGTGTTGTGTGTATTTATATATATATACACACACATACATACTGCACACACACAAACACACAGAGTTAAAGGCACTGAAAAGGCCTGATTGATTACTCTCTTAGTCATAGTTTGCAGCTCAGCTGGGTCATCCCTTTCATGTTATCTTGCTTTGCTTTTTGCCATCCAGCTGTTTAATGCCTTCTTTTGAAACCTGCTAAATGCTTTAGCTTGTCACATCTGGCCCATGCTAATTTTATTCAGCATCATTGAGTTTGATTACCTTACAGCTTTGATATAATGTTCTACTTTGTGTGCATTTGGTGGGAGAATAATATGTTTTTGTGTATTTCTAATGTTACGTCAAGAGTGCAGTCCTTTTTATTCCACTGAATGTGCAGTCATTGTATTTAGTCATTGACATTTGACATAGCAAACCAAAATTTATGGAATTCAGCAAAAATCAGCATAGCTAGCTGTTATTTTTTTGGGTACAGATTTATTGCAAACACTTGCCCATCATCACCTGCAGTCTTGCAGCCTATAGAGTACTATTCAAATGAATGTTTACCAAGTCAAGTTTTATTTCTGTCAGCCACTCATGAGATGTACAGATTTGACAGCTGATCTGATCTCACTTAAATCAGTCGTTGACTAATTTGAATATGAAGATTCTTACCACAATAGAAGGAAATGCATACCTTCTTGCATTATCAATTATGTGTTGTGGGTGGTAGGTACAAATGTCTAAAACAGTTTTGTGCCAAGAGTTCACACCAAAGACTAACAGGTGATTTTAAGAATAAACAGTAACTGACTGTTGAAGAATTGAGTTGTCGTTAAGTAGAATACATTTATTTTATTGTACTGTAGCAGTAGTTCATTGCTATGCTAAGGAGTGTATGTTTCCCAGCTTATAACAATCATTTGTGTAAAATTTGAACAATTTACTAAGAAGACATTAAGCAGCAAGTACGTAAATAACATAATATATTAAGCCATACAAAGCTGACAATGTAAAAGCTGTGCAATAGGTATTGGATTAGTTTAAAGCCCATGTAAACAAAGGAGAGAGTACTTTACAGAAAGTGGCATCTTAAACTCAGTGCCTTGCCACAAGCTTTACATTTTAGATTCTGGCACTTAGATACCTGTGCCTCTTTCATTTTAAAATAGATCACATAGAGAGATTATTATAAAATATGGCCACATCATTTATTTTAAAGTGGCACCAAGAATAGAAATTAACTCAAGTCACTCTTGTCCATTTTGTAAAATCCTGCCCCCTCTTTTTGCTTTTTACCATTTAATTTTATTTTTTTTTTTCTTTCATCGATGGATGGAGAATTGATTTTAAGATTTTATTAATTTTGTAGCTGTTGATTACAATCAGATGAGGCAGATTTGTTCCCTGTAAGCCATTGCCCCCATGTCCAGAGACAATACTGTATCCCTCGTCTTTAACCACTGAGGACAATCCTAGCAATGTACTGTACCTAAGGCATTTCAGTTAAGTAAGGAGATGCATGAGAAACATGAATCTACTTCCTCTCTGTTCTCTTGGAGCATGTGGCAGGGGAACAGCTGCCTGGGCATTTAGCCGATTATAAACTAAATATTCGTAGAGGGGGGGAAATGTATCCTTGTATACTGTAGCTGAATTGCACGATGCTCAACCACAAAATTGTATAAATTTGCCAATGGATTTTTTTTCCAAAAATGTTTGTTTTATTTGTTTTATCAATTGTGCACTTATAGTTTTCATTGATACTATATACCAATTACATTGGTGAAATCTAGTTTATCTCTGTAGTCACCCATAAGGGACGCGGCTATGATGGCCTCAGTCACTTTGGTAGGGACCTTATCCCCTTAAATGGTGCTTTTAGACTGGTCAGGTTTTTTTTTTTTTTTTTTTTTTTTTTTAATACAAATTGAGTAAACAACTCCATGTATTCATCATAGGTGACTGGAGGGGAAATGAACTTAAATGCTTTTCATGAACTATAGTTACTTAATGAGGTGTACACACCTACAGATTCAACTGAACTTGACACACACACACACACACACTCTAACTCTTAGTTCCACACCTCTGACAGGAACAGGAGACGCATTATGGGCCAGAAGTAATCAAAAGGAAGTGTTTACAGGGAAGGCTGTTAGACTACTTTTTGAAATTGCAGCTCGTCCTATTCCTTTTATAATCAACTCACTTCAGGTAGTTTACAAACACTGATACAGGCTTAGAAAAAAATCTTAAGTCTTCCATAGCTTTTCTGTCAGCTTCTGTCCACTGTGTATTATATAAAAGAAGCAATAACCTTTTTAAAAGTGGTGTATTGAGATCATCAAGCCTAATGAAATATTGGCATGTCATATATCAAACAAATTGAATGTCAGGGAGCTGTTGAATTGAAGTAGGACCAGGACAATTTGATAATTTGATATTGATTTATTTTTTATATATTATCTGAAACTTTTGGACAGGTTGAGTTCCTTTTCAGAAAACACACGTGTGGTGTTGTTTTCTTGTGTTTTAGATGATGATCAAACTCCAGTGGTTGTCACTAAGTTAAAACACCAGGAACTGAGCGCGTGATTCAGTCATCCAACTCTGTGGCACTGTTCAGAGTTGCACCTCCAGCTGTCTCAAATAGCGAAAGGGATTTTGGGCTGTATAGCCACTGTTTAGGAGTGGGCAGTCTGTTGTCATGTTAAAGTTCAGTGATCTTATTTGGCTCCTCAGGCACTGAGACTGTAGTTGTTCAGGATCAGAGGGGACGGTTTCAAGTCTTGCTATTGTTTCTTTTCCTTTTGCAACTCCCCAAACTCTGCACTATAATGTCTCTGGCTAATGTATTTGGTAACAAGGCAAAAAAAAAAGTTAGAACTCAGGGTATATAGTGTTAAAAGTGGTCTCGTTGGACATATATCATATGTCCAAATGATAATTGTGCACTTCTCTTCAGGTGACAAGTCCTCAGTCAGCAGTTCCCAAACATTCTGCCTCAAGGTCTTGATGAGCCTGTGTTATCCACAGGGCTGAAGCTTGAGGAGCACTGGAGACCGTGAACTGAAGCATGATAGCAGAAATGCCCCGACTCCTGTTTTGTCCACTCCAAACACAACCTCACAACCCAACTGTGAACCTCAGAACTCTACTGTTTTGTACAACTATGAAGTAAATGAAGCTAGCTAGAGCTGATGTATCTATTGCCATTTATGAATTTATTTTATAGCATGAAATAAAATATATTTATTCAAATTATATATTTTACTCATAATCATTCTGTGCTACTTCATTTGGTTCTTAAGCTTGTAAATTGCTTTTTTATTATATAAGAAAAGTCAATAGAATAATGCATTTGTTTGTAAAAAATAAAGATGTTGATTTGGCTCTGGTTTGTCTTATTTGCTTCTCTTGACTTGAATGATGTATTGATGTATTTATATGTGCACAAAAACTAATTTGGTCCAGATCAATAACTTTAAAAGGCAAAATCTGAGAATATTGTACTATTCTGCAACTCAATAAGCATTTAGTTGATTGTGTTGAAGGATGACATTCTAAATTTGCTGTATACATGGATTTCACTTGATGTTGCAGCAATAATGCTAGATTATTGAGGAATGCCTAATGTATGTCCAACTTTGACCATCCAGAGGGAGCTAGAGAATAACTAATACACCTTCAGAGGGTCACTAGTGGCAGTAATTATGCCTTAAATGTAAGAAGCATTTCAGAATTAATAGGCCACTGTGATTTAAAGTGGGGCTTTTTATCTCTTACTAATACAACAGCCAATATGCAACTAGTGTAAAAATTAAAATAAAAATACAGTTTCATAGCTAACCAGATGTGAAAAAAAGTCTCATATGTTATCATTAGACTAGTAACATTTTCTTGTTTTAAGGTGTTTTTTTTTATTAATTGGAATAATAATTTAAAAAACACACATAGTGCCCATGAAGAATAGGCCATCCACAAAAGTCCCACAGGCACAGTAGTGCAATATAAAACAGTAAATTGTGCTAGTCTCAGATGGCTGGTAATAAAATTAATTTATCACCTAACAGACTTCTTTTCCTTTTAAATTTCTTGTCAAAGTCTATGTAATCTTCAGGAGTGTTATTGCTTCTGTCTCAGCAGTGTTAAGAAATGTACCTAAAGGGGGAAATATGGTGGCACAGATGTAACCCCCCTACACACACACACGGTTTTACTACTGTATATGGGTTTTAGAAAAAAGTAAAACCTTAAGGGATCTAAATGACTAATAAATACCAAATTGTCTGGCTCACTGCTTTGTTGACATTTTCTGTAATAGATCACAACTGTGCCTTTAGGCTGTTAGTTGCAATTTGACATTGATGAGAAAAAATTCAGTGTTTTACATGCCTTTCATAATAGTCACCTCTAATCTTAGTAAATAACAAAATACTTTGTTACATTATGTGGAATAATGTGAATCCATCACTCATCTGAAAGTTCCAATAAAGTGGATGAATTTTTAAAATGATAGCATTATAAGACTGCACAGACAACCGATCCTAAAATAACAGTCTAAGTTGCTCTGCTCAGTGGAATTTGAGAATAAAAGGAACCACAAAACACAAGGCCAGGAAACCAGAGGTAGTGAGGTTTCCACAAAGGGTCTTTAAATGCATTCTATAGGCATGATGTACTGTATCTCTGTAAAAGTCGGATTGATATAAACAATTAATGGATTTATTAGTTTCACACGTTTATTGACGTGCATGTTTTGAATATTAATTGTATGACAGTTTTCTAACCAAAACACGAGGGCCAATTTAATTCTTTCTGTGATATGCACTGATGTAGTTCTGAACCAAAACCCTCACACCACCTCAATTCAAAAAAGGTCAATAAAAGGGTCAAAGCTTTTCGCTTGTTTCTATCTGCTACTCTGTAATTTAGCAAACGACTCCTGAAGAAGATGATTTAATTTATTTAATAATTTATTTAATATCTGTCTGGGTATGAAGTCACAGTTTAACGTGGCAGTCTACGATAGCCACAAGTGTTCGGTTACTTCACTGGAAGCAGGTAAACAGACAATTTCGGAAAATTAACCTTTGACCTTTTGACCCAACCTACACAATGGCTGCGGGGCTCCGATGCTAATACTATCAACACTCTGTGACACTAACCGAGCATTCCAGCTAGCAGGTAAGAAATATCTGTACAGAGTTATTATTTCCATTTATCCGTTTGTTTTGTTCACCAGACGTGGAGTAACGTAAATACATGTGCGACTTTAGCTGTTGTTAGCTAACTGCTAAGCAGTTTGTAGCTTGACAAAATGCTTTTCGCTAAAGGAAACTAAAGTTTGCGGTTTACTTTAGCTAAGGGCTAATCCCCCCCGGACATTGTGACCAGTCATGGCAGGAAACAGCACAGGTGCAAATCATTTTTCGGGGTCCGGGTCCACACAGGCACAGGGGGACCGTGTTCTTCGTTACACCTGTGCTTCTGTTGCTGCTGGAAACACCGTGACCCCAGCTGTGACATGGGAAAACGTGTACAAATCTGGAAGGTTTTCATCTCAAATGATGAAAAAAGTGCAATACTTGTGGTTCCACTCCCTCTAACTTAATAGAAAAACATATTTTCATGTGTAGTCACTGCAAAGCCAAATATTAAATGAGAAGCATTCCATGTTTAGAATATTTGTACAATTTAGACAAAATGTCTCTATAAAACACCTGGATTATTCAAGCATTGAAAATGCAGAGGCCTGAAAGGAAAATGATAAAACTATCTGCATCACATTTAATAGGTTTATAATATTTTCTTCTTACAAACATTCTATCACTTCATTTCTAAGATTCCACTATTGTGTTTTTGCAATAGGGTTTTAGTATAACTATTAACAACTCCAAGTATAGAGTGTGGTGATAATGTAAGTCAGCATTTTCTAGTCTTATGATCAGGTGAACTTACATTTTTTTTAAAAAGCTCTTTCATGTCAGGTTTGTGTGTATCTTGCTGAGTGGGTTGATGACTTAATAATCAAAACCCCAAGGGAGAGGAAACATCTGTTAAATTCTGAGAAACCACTCCTTTTCCCAATATAAACCATTTCATGTTGTTCATATTTTCCTGAGTGAGTGAGTCTGTTGAACTGGATCCATGTTGCAGTTATTTGGGCTCACAGGTGGGTAATGGTGTGGAGACTCCTGGTGTATTGCTGTGTCAAGCAGTTTAACACTTTATTTCGTTACATGCACGGAGCAGGCATAAAGGATTTAATAGCAGTAATATTCTACTACTACTCTTTTGGCTTTTAGTGTTGTTGTATTTAGTCTTATTTGCATTATAAATAAGACTATAGTATTTTAGTCGTCTTTCTACTTGTAGTAATGTCATTTATGACCTGTATGTGTTTTAGTTTTAAGAAACAAGTTTAAGAACAGAATTCTAATAAATTTGAAATTCCGACAACAAAAATAAATGGAAAAAATTGTAAATGCATTTAAATACGAATTGAAAAGGGCATATTACTTACTACTCATTAGTTTGCCCCCTAAGGTTAAAAAAGAAAGTTATTGTACTTCTGCATATTATTGGCCTTCCTATAAAAAAACATATGTAAACATATGTATATAAACTCCCAGCTGACAGCATCAATTCCCAATTCTCCAAGGTAAAGTCATTTTAATCTAATAAATCCACTGCCTTGTGTTAATCCTAGCTTTTTCTTGCTTTGTTTGGGGTGGTCTTGTCTTGTCTGGTGTCAAAAAACATGTTGAAACATGGACCTAGCGCTAATACTTAGCTGCAAAGTGATTTAAATGTCGGTTTAGTGAAGTACTTGGCATAACTGTGTGGTCATATTGGTTTAAACCAAAAAGCTATTAACTTCATTGCGTCAGGTAGTTTTATTAAATTAATGCAGATAAGTTCACATATATTTGTGTTCTGTGTCTGTGTGCAATTATTCATAGAGTTTTAGTTGTAGGAAATCCTAAGTAAACAAAGTTTGAAAGGTCACAGGCTTCACAGGGAAAAAATGTAGCATGTAAAAAAGTTGCAGTATCCCGTTCCCAAAGATGCTCTGTATTGTAGTGGATATAAGGTTTTAATTTGTCTAACAGATACATTGCTAACAAAGTTTGGCTTAAACAGATGGGCTCTAATACCTTACATATTCAGATTTCCATTGTGGTAAGAAAACTCCTTCAGTTTTTTTTTTTTTGTGAGTTCCCTACAGACGGTTTGGAAGAACGTTAAACAGCGGTCATGGCATGTGGCTGTAAAGCTATAAGCTAATCTGCACATCTCTGCATTTGGAAATGCTGACCTTTTGGAAAGTGAGGGGGGGGGGATCAGTAGTTCCACTATGTACGTAATAAACAATGGACTGACTATTCTCTCAAAGTGAAGCTTCACCCCATTATTATGATTTTCTATTTTTAAGCACCTCTTAATAACAACCATATGCATCACAACAATTTTACAGCAGCACTGGGGAGTGGTTTGAATAAATGACTTGGAAAGAGATGCTGGCTTCAGTACATTTTACTGTGCAGCATTCATGTTGGATCTCACTATGTGGTGTTCCACACTGTTTGGAGATGTGATTTTGCTGACTTGCAGTGTGACATTGGCAATGATTGGTTGTGGTCAAGTCGTAGTTGTAGTGGCATCTCAGTGGAATGCTCCATTACATAAATGTGTCTGAGACATCGAAGTGCTCCAGACACTGAAATGATAGTGTGGTTGTGTTACCTCTGTGTCTCTGTGGTGAATTATGATAGAAAGATAGAGTGATCATTGTGAAGAAGAGAACGGAAAGAGAAAAAGGGGATGACAGAAAGAAGGATGTGATTTCACTTTGTGGACACTTCACTGTTGCTGTCGGTATGAAATCTGTTTTCATGGCTTCTTTAAAAAAACATTCTGTCTAAAAGCAAGAGTTATGTTATTCTGCTAATGTCACTGAATACATGATTCTATTATGTCATTGTATTTTTAGGTGTACTGGCTACTTGTTATGAAAAGGTTTTTGCATGACCCTGATTCATGTCTTTTGGAAAATGGTAAGCAGGAACTTTGGAAAAGTCACCTCCTCTACACAGTCCTTTCATCGTGCACTGGCATTTTTCAACTCAAGTGTGTTATAAGCTTTGAGTGACTTTCAGATTGAAGATCTCATAGGTCCATTCATTATTCTTAAATGTGATTGTTGTACATATGATGTGACAAGAAATTAGACATGGGTGTCAAAATTTTGCCCATAGTAAAAATGTCAAATGTGAGGCAAATATGTCCAACTGTTTCTTTGAGTATGACTGTATTTATTGAAAAGGTAAAGTGAAAATAATTTGTGGAAGCACAAGTAAATTAATCTGCTAAAATGACAAGGACACAGAGTTTCACAGATGTGAAACAACAATACAGACCAGTTTGAACATTCAGGTTTGAAGGCTCAGGAACTGTGGTTCTCTTAGTGCTGAGTGTGCAATGTGTCAGCTCATGGTTTTCCATGTTGGTTGAGAAGTGGGGGCTATACAGGCCACCCTTACTGAAAGTTTTCCATCGTGGTAAGTCCTCAGACGTACATGGCATCCAAAGTCTGTTGTCTCTGTTTATGGAGACGATGAAACATCGTCCACTGCTTTACCACGATTAGGTTAATTGACAAAGCAGACTTGATGTGGTTTTAAAATGCCGTCGCTTTAAAAAAAAAGTTTTGACCTATATGGAAAGACAGAAAGATTTAGGACAAAGTGCATTTTACTGTCCCATCCATTTCTAGTAAAAACTCAGCTGACAGCAGACACAGTCACAGTGATGAATGTCTTCCTTTGTCCCATCCAAAGCCTGTTTGTAATACAGAAGAAAGCTTTCTAGCTTCTGACTTACGAGCCAGTTTTAGCAGCCAGTGTATGTCATTTTAATGTACGGCAAGTGTTTTGGCTACTATCACATACTGTATCCTTCTTCAATTTGGCAGCACAAAGTGCTGCAGTTAGATTTTATTCAGTGCATGGGAGTTTAAGTCGCACATGTCAGGTTTTGCTCTGTTGATAATTGGTCTCTTTAGACAAACTGAGATGCCTTCAGAGTTGTCAGTTAAAGGAATTCATACTAAATTGTTTCTGAGATGCTCCCTTACATGTCTAAATCTTCTTCAATTCACGTTTGGTCCCTAACTGTGACATTAACAGAGCTTGGTTCATTGCTGTGTAAAGTCATTTTTGCTTCATTTTCCAGCTGTGTTTGGTAATCCCATCGACACATAGTCAAATAAAGGTGGTTTCTCCTGTCAGTGGTGGGGCCTGCTAGATGCATTAGTTTTACAAGCCTGTCACATTTCATCTGTCATAGCTCTGTGCACCAACTCCGCTCTTGGTAGTATTTGAAACAATATGTTCTTATTCAATTCTCTAGTCTTTTGATAATGAGAGATGATGGGAGAAACATGAATACAGTTTTCATAATGGCATCCTATTGCTTACTGTACATTAATCATGTAAATGTAATCACTTTTGTTTTCTATAAAAAAAAATTTTGATACTGTGAATAAATAAAGGTGGTTTATCAGACATGGGTAAATGCTAAATCTTCAATAGCTTTCAGACAAAAGAAATAATCCAGTTTCCTCTCAGTGAGGTTAATTGGTGACTCTAAAAAGCCCATAGGTGTGATTGTGAATGTCTGTATGCATCTCTCTGTCTGGACCCTGTCCAGGTTGTACACCGCCGCTTGACCTATGAGAGCTGGGATAGGTTTCAGTCCCCTGCAAGCCTAAGAGGACAATAATGGTTGGATGGACGCTACTGTCTAAATAGATCTGATATTGTCCTGGCTTTGGAGTTGTCTTTCAGTGCGCAGCTACTGTCCCACCAACCTGCCAAATGTTTTGTTATTTCTTCTTGTTGATCTTGTCTTTTACCTCCACCTTCAACTTACCACAATCGGTCAAGGCCCACCCTGAACCTGATTACGCTGGAGGTTTCTTCTTAAAGGCAGTTTGTTCTCTTCACTGTTGCCTAGGACCTGCTCAAGGGGGATTTGTCGGGTTTCCTCTACATATCTGTGTGGTTGTGACTTTATTACATAAAGTGCCTTGAGATGACTATGTGTGAACAGGCGCTAAATAAATAAAGTGGAATTTGGTGCGAAATTAGTATATTTTTAGGGGATAAAAAAGCTAGTAACTAGAAATTGCTAATATTAGCAGCTGAAAAAGCAAAGGGTTACTTAAATGCATAATCATAAAGTGTTATTTTTGTTATTTATTATTATATTATTTTATCCCTGTGATGAAATGTCAGGTATACAAATGCACTGTACCCACTGCCATTCAAGGCACTTAATTGGACTTTAGTGTCTTGCTGAAGAAAAAAGCCATGGAACCTGCAATATGTGGAATGCAGCAATTTAGGGGAAATTCGAAACAGAGACACGACAAAAAAGAAACATACAAGCTGTACATATTTAATTGAAACATAACCGTAAAATAGCAGGTTTTAATACATTTAATACATTATATTACAAATATCTTATGTACAAACGCAACATGGTGGTTCTCTTGACATCAACAAACCACAAAATTTATACAGTAAATACAGTGCTTGATTCATACAAGCAAATTGGTGGATAATTAAGTTCAAGCCGCGCAATATTTTAGACGTTTAGAAAAGCAAACATGACTTTGAACGGTGTCATTTACATTTTTGTTCGGTTTTCTGTGCTTTGATCTTAGTCTTTTACAAGCTGAATGAGTTAACTATTAATTGGTAAGTTATGGCATTAACAGTTTTAGCTTTATGCCAGCAAAACATTTGGACATTTTTGTATATTTTATTTTAACTGACAAAATGGCATAGAATATCAAAACTGTGTTAAAAAAAACTATAAATGATACTGTTTCTTTGTATTTAGAAAGAAATTAAAAGTCACTGGATATATTTCCTGTGTCAATTTCATTTATTTGATACTGAAAAAAAACATATTTTTTTACATACTTAACTAAATATATACTTTAAGTTTTGATCCCAAATTTGCCTATTTATTGCAATTGTTCAGTTATGTGAGATTAGCTTCACATGGACTTTTTGTTGATTTAGCTCCTGAGAAATGAGCACTTTTTCAGACAGTTATGTAACAGAAACAGTTGTGAGAACAGAGAAACAGTGTACTCTCCAGTATTGTTAGCCTGGGGTTTAATCTCTCTCTTTGTATCTTTATTGGGTGTGTGCCACAACAAAAGTAATTCAGTCTGCACGGATATTAGGCATTTTAAAGGTTCTTGCCAGTAGAACAGAGTACGTGTTTCTTGGCAGCTTAATGGAAGGTGTTTGGATTTGGACGAATCATCATGACCACTCTTTTTAATGAGTAGGCACCGCCTCTGAATTCTGCCCAGTAGACTCCATCTTGGTAGCGGCTGCGGTAATGTCCTCCTCTATACCAAACTCCATTCAGATTTGAGTGGGCACAAGAGTTGTACCACCAGCCTCCCTTCTGATAGTGTGCACAATTGCCTATGAAGATATAGAAAATGGATAAAACAGTCAGGGAACATTTATAAGCCTTATTAAATTGTTGTCACATTTGTCGTGCTTTACATTTTGTGTATGGGTATGTTTTTACCTGTGTACACATCATGGTCTCTGTCCAGCGTGGTAAACTGCTTGCCATTGTGCCAAGTGAGGGAGTCTCCAGCATTGCCATGGTAACGACCCACCCTCAGCTTGTAGAAGTCTGCTTCAGGCTCAACTCTGAAGCTGGCATATTCTGCAAACACCTTCCTGCCAGACCAGTCCTCCAGTGTGACCAGCAGTTTGTAGTTTCCCTGGTTTGTCAGCCAGTAGATGTTCTCCAGGCCTAGCCAATATTCACCGTCAATATTGCCAAATCCTTGCTGTGAAGTGCAGTGATAAAATAAACATCAGTACAGTTAGACAGTCGTATGAGAATACGCTTTGTGGACAGTTAGTTTGGATATCTGGAGGTGATTGTTGATGTGCTGGAGGTAGTTAGTCTGAGTTCTATTATGAAGAAAGATTGTGTGTCAAGTTTACATGGAGTCAGTGTCCTGATTTCCACTATTAGATGCATACAGTATGACATACTGGATCCTATCTTCTTGTTTTGTCTTTGTTTTATGAGGTAATGCCTACAATACACACACATTGTTTGATGGAAACACTCCAAATCTAACCACATTTTAGATCTACAGTAATTTAGTTTAAAAGTTTTTGTAAAAGATCGTTATTATTGCTTTAGCTAAGATTTAATCAGTACCCTTGTGAATTGTTGACCTTCACACAGATGTTTACCAGGGAACAGTGTGTTTTTGGTTTTCCATTTAAATATAAGAAAATGAGTTCTCCTGCATTTAAAAATAAGGACATTAGGAATGCTTGACAACCAACACAACCATAGCCATTAGACATGTTGAAGCCTTTACGATTAGGTTAGATATTCATTACCTGTTAACATCTGGTGAATGTTAAAACACCCTACACAAGCCACTAACTGTGAGGTCATTGATTTGCAATGAGGTTGTCACACCTTGTATGTCTCCCAGTTCCTGAAAAAGTTGACAGAGCCATCCACTCTCCTCTGGATTACAGTCCAGCCACCTGGATCATGTCTTTGGTCACACCACACCTGCATAAGTCGGTTGGCATTCTCTGGTTTCACCAGGTACATGCCGCTGGCTGTGTGTCCATCTTCCAGAGCATGCAGACAATCCTTAAATGGGCCTAAACAGAACAGAAACAGTGTGACATGTAGCCCAGTCAATCACAGTCAATTACAACAATAATTGAATTTGAAAAAAGGAAAGTGAGAAAAAGCTCTAGTGACACACTGTAAAGAGTTATTGTACTCTGCCACAGGGAATCCCATTTTTCAGCAGAGGTTCTCATTTTTACAGCAGAATTGACTTTGGCTGCACCTCTTATAAGGGAAATGACTGCTGGCTGTGCAGCCAAAAGAAACACAGGCATGAGGGCAAAGGGAATCCTGACTACTGAATGATGAAACCACGGCAAAAAGATGTTTATTATTTTGCTTACTTCTTTCTATTTAAGGTTTTGTGTTTTATATTCCACATACCCATGATTTTCAGTGCGAGCATGCCTGTTAAGGCCTCACATGATGTTTTGAAAGAAGGATTTCCGAAACTAAATTAATTTAGGAACAGCTTGTAAATCCTTGCCAGTAAATCTGCTGAAGAATTTTCCAATATTGCAATAAGTTGTGGAAAGTGACAGCATATTACAGCATCAGCAGCATATTATGAAGACGTATTTGTTTTTATAGCTTAAAAAATGGAATTGGACAAAATGGCTTGTCTGGAAAGTGATATGTTAAGAGCTTTGCAGCTTTAGCCTGGCATTATTGTTATAAGCTGTACATATGTGTTCATGCTTGCAATGTTTTGTAGGTTTTTTTGCAAGATTGGGATTGATTTATTGTTTTTTATGGTGCAAATAAGTAAAACCTAATTTTCACATGTGCCATTATGATTCCAGCCTAATTTCCAAACCTGTTGGATAAGGAAAAACCCTAATGGGGCAACTGGGTCCCCTTTTTCATTTGGCTGTGAAATCGCTTCAAGTTTTCAAAATGTAACACTTATGTGGTTTGCCAACCAGCCCAAATTACAAGTGTTTAGGTACAATAGAAACACAAAAAACCACACAAAATAACAAAGGGTTAGACTGGGAGTCTCGGCAGCTTGCAAGAGATACTATGACTGCAAACAAAAAAAAACCTTCAGCTGTTCTAAATGTTACAAGGTCCAGCGCAACTGACAGATCTGTAAGTCAAGATAAAGTCAATATACAGAAGTGTTTTTCTTTATAACAAGGTGCTTTCTGATTTAATCGGAAAGATTGCCCATTCTCTGCCATTCATTTATTCTCAGGAATGTCTCTGTTGAGCAGATACAAGCCAGAGAGCTGCCCTGCCCTGCCCTGCTCTGCTCTGCCTGATAAAGTCTGTTGCTTTGGTGGAACATATGACTGATTCTTGCCTGGTGCAAGTGGAACAAATGACATCACCGACTCCTGGTATCTCTTTCTGTTTGTACTTTCCCCCTCCCTTTTTTTTTTTTTATTTTTCCTTTTGTTTCTCTTTCAGGTGTTTTGCCTTCCTCCTTTTCTCACATTGTGTGTAGCTCTCTGTTCATGTTAAGCATTTATGTAACTTTTTGGGGTGTTAGTTGCATGGCTGTGGGCAGGAAATTACTTGCCTCCTTTCAAACATTCCATACAAAGGCTACTGTTCACATGCAGCCTAGTGAAAATGGCAAGCAGTGGCACAAAATGTCAATGGAAAAAGCTCCCAGTAGTCATGTTAGGAATGGTTTGTATTTTTCCACCATTTTAAAACTTAAGTCATCTAATGAAAGGGAACAGCAATAGACTATTCACTTCAACCAATACCAAAAAACACTCTTCACACTGGATTTAAAACTTTATCATCTACAAACATGTGTTCAAGAGACCAATGGGCATGAGGCCAGCAATCCATTTAGGCACTTGTATTTATCCTGCCAAAATGCTTTGTGTTTTTGTGTAGGTTGAACCATGGCTATTTGATGATATGCATCTCAAAAGATGGTAGACAACAAACAACATTTTGTTTTCACCAAGAGCCCTGGGAATGTGTGGGACTTATTTAAATTAGCTGTGCATGGAAGAATGGGTACTTGGTGTTGTCTTGTGATTAATGCTTAACAGATTCAAAGTGTAGTTAGCTCAGACAATTAATCCTCTGTAATAACTTTTTGTGCTGTTGAGCTAAATTTAATCCAACATGAGGGAAACCATACTGAAATTTGGTAAGCTCACCAGAAGGTTTGTCAGTGGTTGAGGGACTGTGTGTGCCTGTGGGCATCGTTGGAAGAAGAGGTGGTTGAGATTTTTGGTCGCTCTGAATCTCGTTGCTGATGGGGTTATTACTTCGTGGAAGGACTGGTGGCTTGTTGAGAGGTGGTGATGGTGGAGGTGGCTGTGGCTGTGGCTGTGGCCGTGGTTGGGAGACAGGCACGTGACGAGACGGAGTGCGACTCTGGCACTGCTCCTCCAGCAGAACAATAAGAGCTGATTGGTTGGTGGCCAAAAAAGCCAAGTGCTGGTATTTATGCTCCAGGTCTTTGTATCGACTGGTAAGCTGTTGCATCTCAGAGGTTTGGTTCAGGATCTTGTTTTCCATCTGAGCCAATTCCAGGGCATTGTCTCTCTTCCTGATGATCTCATGGAGCAGCTGCATGTACAGCTGAGTGACTCTAGAGTTCATGTTTCGGCTCTCCTTCCTCAGAAGCTTGACCTCATTGACAATGCCACCATCTACTTCTACCAATTGCTGCAAGGTCTCAATCTGCCTCTTTTGTTTCTGAAGCTCCACATTTAGCAGCTCTAGTTCCTGTTTGTTGACCCGATTCTCCAGCATGGCCTCTGGCTCCTTGGAATTGACACAGATGGCTCCAGTCACTTTTTGTTGAGGCACAATAAAAGTATAGGAGCACTTTTCCTGCTGCTGTTCAGCTGGAGCACGTTTGCTCCTTCCAGCATAGAGAAACTCACTCCCAAGATCATCCTCACTACTCTCAAATTGCTGGGTCTTGTCCCCGCTGTCCGATGGACTCCCCTGGGTTTGCTGGACACCACAGACTAGTCCATAAAGAAGGAGTCCCAGCAGGACCATTGAAGGAGGCTCCATAAGTTTGTGTGAAACTCACTCAAAGCCTGGGGAGAGAGAACAAAATTGAGGTGTTTTTGTTTTTGTGTGTGTGTGTGTTAAAAATTGTAATACGACATAGTTATAGTTTATGAGCAAAACTTTTTTGTTAATAACATAAAGACCTCACAATTTAGCTCTATTTATTTTACAGGACAGCCCTCGGTGGAGTTCTTAACAGTTATGTTGATTGAGAACAGAAGGTTTCCTATCAGAATACAATTGTTCATTGCTAGAGCAGGCAGGCACAGACATCCTGTTCACACACATCACAACCTATGCATGGTTGGGGGCCATTACAGGTCCCAAATAAATGGGCTACTGTAAACGATTTGATCTGAAAGGAAATTGGCGACTTGCCCCACAGGGTACTGCAGTGGCTGCTGTAACTTTCCACGACAGGAGAGGCATTATATTTATGTGTAATATATAAATCAGAAATCACACACTGCTGTTTTTTAAATGGGGAAACAATTATAATTTATTGAATACATGTGCCCTTTATCCTGGTTGTGTTAAATACACTTTTCATCGAATAAATGCAGTACATGCTGTTTGAAAGCCCCTAATCCCCTCACTGCCCTTAAGAAAAATATTTATATGGTCTAATGACGTGCTGATCTATTTAGTTCGTTATATTTCTGGTAGAGGAGTGTGTTTTGCTTAGTTTAGAGTGCTGGCTCAGGTTCACTTTCTGCAGGCCTGGACATCTTTGCTTATGGAAAATCTGAGACACTATGAGATGATGCTATTCATGGAACCACTTTAAAAATTGATTGTGTTGCATCAGTCCTATCCATAGCCTTTATCAGAAGAGGGAACAAAGTTGCTTTCACACACTAGGAGGCATTTCATCTTAATTTATGTATCCGGGTTGAACAGGTCTGCTCCTGTTTTAACTGTACGATCAAAAAGTTCCTTTAGCCATTAGTTATACTGATGTCTATCTAATTAGCGTTATATTCCTGTTTAGATTATCTGCCCCCTCAAATTCTGTCCTAACCCAGAGATAATAAGAATGTGAGGCATAGCTACATTCAATGTGTAGACATATTTACGAGAAAAATTAAAGTAGACAGGTTTTGAAGATGATGGGGTTTCATTAGAAGTTGAGAATATGCCACTGAGCCCTGAGGTGAATGTAACTCCTGTGTAAAGATAACAAGGCCTTGAACTCCTGGGGCAACTTAATTGAAAGCTGCTGCATATTGGATTACAGAGGGGTCCTGTGGAACACCTCCCCAGAGTCAGGAGGTGCCTGCCTAATCAGAAAGCAGTATAGAAAGGCCTATATTGGCTTGGTATTGAAGAGCTGTGCGGTTCCCTCACACATTGGTTATGGCTCATCTCTGTGTGATAACCTGCCATATAATGTTCAGCACAAAATTGGGAAGAGAGCAGAAATGTTTTTGTCTTGTTAATCTGGGCGTGCTGCCAGCACATTAGATTGGAGACATGGAGAAGAGAAATGCAGTACATGACTCTTGGCACATTCGACCCTTTTGCCTTTATCTGTCTAGAATAGAATGTGTAAACATTTTTTCCTGCTGGAAAAAAAAAAATGAAAAGAGGCTTTTCTTTCAAAACCTATATCTTTTTTTCAATTTTATTGCTTAACTGAGTAGGGAAAGCTTTTACATTACAATAATATATGATCATGCTATATATTTGGTTTTAATTTTACCAAAAGTCCTCATCTGAAACTGTTAAACGTTTGAGAAGAAAGCTTAATGAAAAATTTAGTTTTAGCTTCAAATTTATTAGAAAACTTCAGCAAATGCTGATTGATGCAGAATGTAGTCTTATTTTCTCCACATTCTTAGAATTATTTGATAGTCTTATAGGTCAACCCTGAAATTAATCACTAATAGTCCCATGTACTGTAATGTGTTGATGACTGTATTTGGCTGGAGGCTCCTGTGGTTTTTCCCCTTGGAACATGAGCTGTGTCTCTGATAAATGCTGTGTGACTTGCCCCTGCTGGTTAGGAGTCACTTGTTGGAGGTTTTCAGCCCAGGATCTCCTGTTGGAGGCTTCACCACACTTCAAAGGTGAGGAAAAAACATTTGCAGCTCGTGATGATATGTGTGTTCTGCTGGAGTAGTAGTGGTATGTGTTTGTCTGTGAGTGTTTCACTGTTAATATATCTTTTCAAACAAAGTCAAGCTGAGACTCACAGGGACTGGAGAGACTCCCATCCGCCCCTACAGAGACAACCTGTTATTAAGCCATCCACAATTTGCCAGAGGGGATGACTGAAAGCCGCCTCCTCTGGCTGTGCTGTTAACGGCCTCCAAAGCTCATTATTGTCCTAGCATCAGTTCACTTTACCAAGCTGCAATTTAGTGAGCTGCAGTGATTAATTGCAGAGATATATTACATGCGTATATAGACATGCTGAACATCTACTACTAAATATGAATGATTCAAGTGCAAAGGACAATGTCTTTTATTTCATTTGATTGGCAGCACCTCTTGGATAATTTCTTCAAGTCTGCTTCACACCAAGATATTTTGGTTTTACTGTCTTCAGGTGGTAAGTCTGTGTTTACACGACTCCTCCTTGTGGATTTTACTCTATGTTAAATCAAGTGTGATAGATGGGTGCAGCCGGTGGGTCAGTGTGTCTTTGACCAGCGCCGTGCTCCAGCCTTTTTGGTCATGCTCAGCACATATTAATTAGAAGGTGGGCAGCCTCACTCAGACTGGCCGATGTCTCTCACCCCTCTTATTTCAGCATGAGTATGGCATTCCTCACATTCTTTGTCACCTAATTAGAGTGAGCTGCCATACACAAAGAGAGTCAATGGCAGTGGCCAGACAGACAGAGCCAGACCCTCTAGACACAGGACCACTGCTCCCCTTATCCCCGCTGGACCTTACAAGACATACTGTATCTGCTGACCCGATTCATCCAGTGTCCTACTTTCTATGTGAATGCTCTATAATCACATCATCATCATTCACAGCAGGAAAACACAACACAACTACACAGCGCCTAATTTGTCAGTAGCCAAAAAAAGGCAGACACATTGCAGGACAGATTTGTGCTGCATGTTCAAATTAGGACCAACTCCACTGAGAACTGGCAGTTTCTGCTGCATGGCACCCAATATGTGCTGGATCAGAGTCAAATTCAGTTTTCTCGTGGTAATCTGGGCTATTACATTACCTTGATGGTGAACTCATTTTTTCTTCAAGCATATAATTCTTGTAAGCGTGTAACATCACATTTGGAACAATTAACCTCAAGTACCTGCTCACTTCACAGGACAATTTGTTTGGTCCAGGAAAGTTCACAAATTTTGTTAAAATGTAGGTTAAGTTCTGTGTCTTTCATTACGTGGTGTGTCCTTCCGTACCACACGTGAACTGAGCCAGACGGGGAAGCAGGGGGTCTCTGGAATTGTTTCGATAAGTCCCTGCACTCTACCTCAAAGCCCCCTTATCTAAACACTGTCCTGGCAACAGAAACAAAGACGGGATTCAACTGCCTGCTTCTCTGTCCTCTTCAGCCCAGGGGAACATCCTGAAGCTGCAGATTACTTGACATAATAAGGTCATAGAATCTTTTTTCTTTTCTTTTTTTTTCTTTTTAGAAGTTTATGGCAAACTTTTTTGACATTCAAAATATAAATATCTGTCAGCATGCGTAATTGAATCATCCGCACACCCTCTTCACTGCCCATTTCCCCTCACTCCACACCTTAAGGGTCTAGTGTTTTGACAAGCTGAACTGTTTTATCAGTAGTGAAGAAACACTCAGCCTAGAGAGCCCACTCTCCAACATCCCCTTGTGCTGAATGTACCCCCCTCAACCAAGACTAACATCCATCTGTCCAGTTAGTCATCAGAAAATTTAGTTACCAAACGGTGAGTCAGACAACAGATGATGCATGATGAATTGAAGATCAAACAAAATCATTATGTAAAGTGCAAGAGATTGACAGAGAACAGCCAAAGTCTAACTTCATTCAGGTTAACATAATGACAAAATAATTGTTAAAAATGTCATTGGCTTGATAAAATTTTGAGAAAACTATAACTCGCTGTGTGACAAGGTCACAATTTGTTCTGTAAGATTACTTACAAACACAGATGATAAATCAGTGCAGATAAATAAAATAAATTTTTCACGTGCACTGCCTCTTAAAATAAAATGCATATAAAAATGTGTCATATGGGACACAATGCTTACGAGATTACTGTAGTGTACTGATGAGGCTCCCTCAGTTGCCTTGCCCTCCTGCCAGAGCTGACTGAAGTTTCTCTTGGTGGAAAGTCATCATAAGTCTGTCTTTGCTCTGCCCATCTAGTTACTCAATGTTTGTCTCTTTAGTCCATCGCAGCAGTTGAGAGGTAGCTGTGTTATTAAGCCTGTTGTTCAAAGACAAGTGTAGCAGAAACTCAGCTTGCCAGAAACAGTTGAGCAGATAGTTCCAAAATCCACTTAGAAGAAGGTGGACCACTTTTGGTCCACCAACTAATAACTTTAGTTGGAAGGTGGAGGTAGTTTCCTGATAAATAGTGAAAGTCCAGGGCAAGTTGTGTACTGCCAGTGGCCCGTTAGGAGGAGACTGTCACTTTTCTGTGGGCTGAATCCATCACTTCTGCCTCATAGCTCTAAGAGGCAGTCTCTCTCAACTGCACCTCTCTCTCCCTCTCTCTCTCTCTTTTCTCTCTTTCTGTCTCTGCCTTTTTCTCTCTGTCTGAACCCCCCCTTCCTTGGCACTTTTAAATGATGAACAATCTTTTGAAAGTGTTTCAGTTGTTGGATACTTAAGAGCAGCCTCCCCCTCACCCTTAAAATGAACGCATTCTTGTGTAAAGCAGCAGCTTCTCTACCCCTCCTCCCCATGGTACAAAGAGATCCACAAGCATGCACAGTACAAGCAACACACACTTCTCACATTTCCAACACCCTGCCCCCAGGTTCACCATCACTATTTCTGGCGAGGACTGCATGGTTCATCTGGTGGTGGACACCAGTGATGTTACACTTATCGCATTCTAACTGAGCGTGAATGAACACATGTCTCTAGGAGAGGAAAGTGACTGACTGACAGAAAGCAGATCTAGGTGTTTGACTTAAACCAGGTCAGGTTAAGCAATTCCTGACCCTAGTTTATAGCCTAGAGGTGAGATGTCTGAAATGGGCTGGATCTGTGTTTAGTGTAACACACCCAAACAACTTTTCAATGGGGGATAATTATGGAATTTTTATAAAAGCAGAGCTGTACTTACTTGCGTCCATGTGGGTTGTTGGACAAAAGGATATGAATCACTTTGTCCTGTCAGACAATTGGACAATTCTGCCAATGATTTATAAATGACTCAAGCAAAAGGTTGGCATTGGATACTGTTGCCTTGAATGTTGTCTGTTGTTTTTGTGCTGTTTTTCTTTGTGCTGTTTTGCTTCTAAAGACTAAGTTTAAGAGTTACTGGCTACCCAATAATGTTGTAATTGGGTTACCTGATTCTTGAATACTAGGCCAATAAGATATTTAAATTTTTTTCTTTTTAATAAATTTACACACATTTCTAAAATTCTATTTTCACTTTCTCATTATTGGGTACTGGGTGTAGATTAATGAGAAAAATTAATTTGAAGAAGTGGATACTGTCAAAATGCACTGTATGTTACATACAGTATGTCGACTAACTTTAACATGTGTTGTTTATGTAGCATTTTTTCTCTTTTATTTACTGTAGCATGATGGTCAGCACTGCTGCCTCACAGCTAGAAGGTCCACAGGTTGAATTTGCCTGTATGTGTAAATATCAGTGTGAATGGTTGTTGGTCTGTGTATGTCTCTCTGTCTTGGCCCTGAGATAGACTGGCAACCTGTCCAGGATGTACCCCACCTCATCCCCAATGCCAGCTGTGATAGGCTAACAAGAACCGGTTACAGTTGATGGATGGAAGAAATAAATGATTATTTCATTCACATCGCTGTAGGATTTCTGTGTTTATATGTGGATAGGTATTTCAAGGCAAAGAGCCACTGAGTTCTTCCACTGTTCATTCAGTTTTTTTCCTTAAGTGAATGGAACTCTTTTAATGTTTCCCCTGATGACAAAGTGAGAATGTACAACTGGCTTTATGAGACAAAGTTCCTGGCAGACGATACTGGACCTGCAAGACGAGGACAAATTCATTTCATAGCATTCCAGCTTAAGTCAGAGTGCAGGATGCTTGTCACATTCAACAAGTTAATCCCTTTAAAAAGATTTTTGATCAAAGCAAGAGTGATTCAACTCTTCTGTGTCACAAGCTATTCTGAACCAGTGTTATTCATTTTCTACACTATTCTTTTCTTTCCCTTTTGAATGACAACTACAGCTGACTTTGTGGCCAACTGGTGAATGGCAGTCTTACTAAGCGGCTGGGAAGCCAAGCGGGTTTTCAACATGTAGTGTTTTGTTTGACTCACTGGGTATCATTCAAAACCATGGTGTTGGTGCAGTGATTAGTTCTTTTCCATCTCTAATCCTCAACAGGTGGAGGAACACCAGATCATAAAAATGTCAAAGGGAAAGAGTTACTCCCACATTGAAATAGTAACCAATCAGCACATTTTGAGCTGCTAGAGAGATCATGGAAAGTGGCTTCACATTGGAAATATTTCACAGATGGGCTTCTGTTGGGGTGAATGAGCATGTTAGAACATTTTCTCGTTGTTCAGTGGGATTAACAAGATGTGAGCTTTGGTTTGAGCACATCTTTTTTTAGTTTGAGTGAATGATTGCTTCCTAATAGCATTGATTGTGATACTCTTTGCTTTTACCTATTTGAAAAAAAGTACAGGAACATACAAAAATATAAAATGAATGTCAGATCCAAGAGTGCGTAGTGCATTATATTACAGTGTACAACAGAATCACCTATTTTGAAGGTGACCCTGTCGCTCTTGTAAGTTAATACAGATTCTTAAACATGAACTTTTCCTGTTTCCAACGCTTCACTTGCTGTCTCCTGTATCGTACCCCTTTCTTGACGTATGCCACTGTCCTAGGGTTTGAATGCTTTGAATAGTTTTAGTTTTTATTGTTTTAATATTTTGGGTGATTCATGTAAGATGGTGTGTGTTGTGTTAGTAAGATTGCACGGACATATACTCCGTTTTGCTTTATACTGGATGTGTCTGAGCACATGTAGCAACTTGCAGGAGAGTTTAAACAAAACAGCCGCACACAGAAATGAGGAAGTGAAGAAAGAGCAGTGAGCCTGCAGGGCTTCACAGCCTTTTAGATCAGCACAGAATTTTAAAATTTCCATTCAGGTGATATTTAAATAAACCTGCAACTTATGATCTACCCACATTTTGATCATGTTAGTTAAGACAGTAAGCAAATATACTGAAGTGCCCCAAGAAATACTGTGGGATTAAAAACAAGTGCAGTAACTACTGTACAGAAAGGGAGAGCATTATGAAGCAGCGGGTTTTGTATTTGTGGATACAATCGAATTAATGTGATCCACAAACAAAGCACATTGTGCACTAAATTTAATCTTTATTGGCTAAATCTTAATTTTTCCTGAGCAGTGAATATGTTTTTTGTTTTCTTACGGTTATTGATGTAAACAGGCCTACACTAGTTGTTGCTGTAAGAGTGATAACAATTGTCATTGTACATTGTAAAGAATGTGATTTTACATTTTTAGAAGTAATACATCAAACACTTGTACAGGCAGGATTGCAGTTAGCTGTATTTCCCATTTGTAATCAACTACTGATACAACCTAATGTTTGTCGTGCTGTGTTTTCAGGTAGAGTAGATGTAATATTGTTGTTTGAGCTGTCATTGTTTAAACATGAGTGTGTAAGAGGCTGCCGTGTCTCCCACTATGCCAGCCTTGATGGATGGTTCTTCGGTGACCCATGGTGACTTTGTCACCCTGAACCTAGCTTGTTGTGCACTTTTGATTGACACATTTTTTGCAACTGTGCAATCAGTTTTGTAAATGTGTTTTTGTTGTTTAATCTCAAGGCACATTGGCTATAACACTGTCTTGTAATTATAATGTATCAAAATAGTTAATATTTTTAATCTGTGATGTGATCTGGAAAGAGTTTAATTATTTCACAGCCTTGTTGTGTAGAGCTTACTGTGCCCAGTGGCTAGACGTACAAGGACCATTTCTGTCGGGGGGGAAAATTTAGTTTTATGATCTGAGTGGAAAGAATGGCTCTGGCTCAGGATTTTGTCAAGCCAACCCCCCACTCCCTCTCTCAACTGCTGCAGAAACCACCAAATGAGACCAGTAAATATGGAACGTGTGAGAATTCAGAGGAACAAGATTGCACTCAGACTTCATTAGTCTGATGTTGAAAGTACTAGCTGCTTGTGTGGCCTTGTCTGAAATTCACTTCACATAACTTCTGTAGGGATTTAACAGTATATTGCCAACATTGCTAAAGCTGCAAATCAAATTAGAAGGACTGACCACACTTGAACCATGTGACCAACTTCTATTTGTGTGAATTTGAACAAGTAAAAAGTCATTGTTTCCCATTTTCATACCTGCAGTCATGAAGGTTGGAATTAAAAGATCAAGGTTACAACCGATTTGTCACAAGTGTTTAAGATTTACAGTATGGTTTCCAGACATGTTTTACAAGAAGACCATCATTACATCATTTGGAAAGAATCCAAAGGAATGCACTCACTAGGTGAAGGTTTTTCACAGGTGTTGTGATTTGGGGTTCATGCAAGCAGCACTGAACAATAAATAAAGGCCTCTGCTGCCGGATAAGTTCAACTTGAAAACATAATGATGTGTGACCTAATGTGCTGATGAAAGGTCGTGGCAGTTTTTCTATACTGTTATTATGTGTACACACATTTCAAGGGGGGGGTCGAGGATTTGTGAGGAAAGATTTGTAATACAGGAACCAACCGGAAGTTTTCATGGTAAACACATATAGCTCTGTCATCAGGGAGGCCATCAGGAGTAGTTTTAGAAAGCTCCCAGTGGAGTTTGTGACTGTATGTGGATTATGTCAGCAGCATTTCTGACCTGCTTTGTCAGCCCAGTGACCATTGTTTCCTTACACATTCAATATAATATGTAATTTGTATGCAGCTTTGACTGTTTCTGCTGAAGTGTATTTTCCAGACATATTTAGCAGGCAGGTCATGCACTGATCACTCTGTAAAAGTCATATTCCTGGCACTGGCAAAATGTGTTTGGAAATGTCAAGATGTTTACTAGACACTAGTGTTACTTTTGAGCAAACCAAGTGTGAAATGGGGTGAAGCCATTTTTAATGCAGGATTATTCGCCTGTTTCTTCTCCTTCTTAGTACTGGACTGTGAAGAACAAAGTGTATTCTGTAACGGTGTATTTAGGTTGAGGTCTACTGGTTTTATGACTGATGTCCCCAGTAAAGCCTGGGCAATGATTGGAATGACAGCCTGGCTCAATATAGATCGTTGCTCATTTCTCTACTGTGGAATTACTGCAGCAGAGACGCCCAACTTTCTATACTGTTACTGTTGTGCTATAGTGCCTGATATTGAGCTTTATAAGTAGCTTTACAAAGGAATCACATGAAAGGAATCAGTAGTTTATGGGCTTTGGGAATATCCTAATCTAAGAAAGTTTGGGGCAAATGATGTGTTGTGTTCTTTATCTCCAGTCATTTTAAGAAACCAAAACACTGTCTCATTTGTACGAAGAACACATGTTAAAACACTGTTTAGTGAGTTTTTATTTTCATTCTGTAAAAATCTTTACTTAATTAGGATATTTCCAAGTGAAGGCCATGGACTCCCAGGGAGTATTCACCCCAATTTATGCGACCAAATTCAGTCATGTAACCTTTCTTTCCTTGTGTTTCTAACAAAACATGCGTATTTGTGTGACCCTGCTATAAATCTTGATCCTGCTGTGAAAATTAGACTATTTTCCAGTTAGCATAATTAGCAAATGAGTTGTCAATCTTTTGGAATTTGGAATGGCAATGGAATGTGCTTTTTTCTTTCCTTTTTTTTTAAAGTACAGGCTTGTTTGTTGACAGTAGTTCACAGCAGGAATAAATAAATAAGTAGCATAAATAACATTTATTTTTTGTGTACTTTTAAAAAAATGATTAGAAACAATTGGAAACATATCCAGGCTGTCAAAAATGAAGTGTTGATTTAATGCCTGAATTAATTTTATTAAGTAGTGCTACACAAGATAACTTGCAGTGGTTGCAAAGTCGGAGTTTTGTTTTTCTTTTTAGAAAATGAGCTAACCAACTGCTGACTGTAGTTTCATATTTCCTGTACAGATACAAGAACAAACCTCTGCCAGAAATAACTGTACTCCTTACTTAGCGAAAAATGTGCATTAACAAATACGTTCCAGATGAAACGAGCTGTAAGAGGATTGAAATACTAAAAAGCTAAAACTTTCCACAGATTATGTCTGTGTAACTTGAGGAGTCCTATGACTGTGGTAAAGACCATAATATTAGAATTCAGGTACAGTGTCCCATTTAGAGAGAAGTAAGAAAATGGTAATTTCTAATAAATTGGAAAGATTCTGTGATATCTACAATGCTGTTGCAGAAATAATAGGCATTTTTGATTTGTTTGGCTCTGTGTAAAGCACATTAGAAGTTGGTCTTACAGGTAAAAATGGACCACAGATACTCAGCACACTTTGAAGTTGAAACTTAAATATATATAGTACATTCTAGATCAAATAAGAAGCTGAAGGTTTGTAGACCATTCTGGCATCTTTCAGTGGCTTCTCAAAATAGGGCCACATAAATCAGACGGTTGTGAGTTCTAGCACTTTACTTATTTGCAGATTCAAATAACAAAATCAGCAGCACATGCACAGAAACTCAGACTATTCAACAATGGGCAGAAAAGGTCTTTGTTAAGAGTTGCTTTGTGTTTCATATTTTTAAAGTGGCCTTTTCCACACTTCATCCCTGCACTATTCAAATGTAGATTAGGTTTTACATTTACAGCCCCTGTGGTGAATTTTCTTAAACAGCTTACAAATAATTTGTTATGGTTTCCCCTGGCCACATAGTAGTTAATCAGTTGCCGGAAGACTTCTGAATGTCTGAATGTCAAAAACAGAAGGAACTCATTGCTTTGAAGGAAGAGCTACTTGCTCCATTTGACTGTATGTTTTGATTACTTCTCCATGTGTGAAGAGGAAGACTTTAAGTGAACAAGGAAAGCTTTCCACACAGGGCAGTTTGACCATGCCAGTGTCATCCATTACAACTCTACTGGCAGTGGAATGGTGGAGTAGTCTGCGGGTTTAAACGACCTGGAACAAGTGCAATCTTTACTCAAACTGATACCTGAGGGATTTCTGGTTCTACAGAGTTGCTCTGTAGCTATTGAACTTCATGGGCTGGTCAAGAAAAGGCCCAATTTTGGAGAGGGGGAAAAAGAATAGCAAAAAGTTATGACTTACTCCTCTAACTGAACAAAAACCTAACACAATTAAATGTGGGTTATTTAATATCAGATCTCTCTCATTTAAACTTCTTAGTAAATGTCTTAATAAGCGATCATCAATTTGATTTATTTTGTCTTACTGAAACTTGGTTGCAGCAGGAGGAATCTGTCAGTTTATATAAGACCCCCCACCTCATATTAATTATCATGTCCCTAGAAAACAGGGACATTTCAATACCAACAATCTTCTCTTGACTTCTGATAATGGACTTATCTCTATATTGGTTCTGTGAAATCTTAGTGCTGCATTTGACAACTTTTAAAATGCTTCTTCTTGCATATAAAGCTCTAAACGCTCAAGCTCCACCATCTCTACAAGATCTATTCTCTTGCAATAACCTGTTAGTACGATATCCTAGTACAATAGACCAATAGACTTTCCTCTTTGATAAAGCTTATAGTTGTAGCCATGCTGCTAGAGGCTCAGACTGCTGGGGACCAACCCCTGATGGACTGAGACACTTTCGTCTTCTCTTCACTCTCTCCTCACACCCCACATTTATATGTCACCATTGTTTGACATTAACTCGTTTGACGTCTTCTTTCTCCTGTAGTTGTGCTTCTCCCTCTCTGTCCCTGTCATCAGGTGTCCCTGTCTTTGCATATGTGTGTCTTCCACTGCGCAGCTACTGGTCCTACCAACCTGTCCAACGATTTATCGTTGCTTTTGTTGCTCTTATTTTCTCTCTCCACTTTACACTCACTCTTTGAAAAAAAAAAAACAGTGCCCGCAAGAGGCTGAAGTAGTAGTTTCTTATTATTAAGCTTGAAAAAACAAAACCTTGGCAAAGAAATAGGGATATCCTTTTTATAGTTTATTAGATTTGCAGGACTGTTTTTCTACGGCAATTGAGGAATACATGTCTTCAGGAAGATTTTGTAGCCACAAAACTTAAACCACACTAACATGCAAAATTATTAACATTGTTTTATTTTATGGGGCCTGTCAAGGGATAGGATATAATGTATTAAGCAGCAAGTAAACCAACAGTTATTGAGGTTAATGTATGGATCTGAGCAACTTTGAAGAGGACTAATGTGTAATGGTTAGACTGGGTCAATGCATCTTCAATATTTCACAGGAGTCAGAACACACAGCACAGTAACATGTAGAGTATAGGGGTTCTCATTCTGCATTCAGAATGCCCAAGCGGACTCTTGTGCAATGCCCACAGTGCCTACAGTGAGCACATGAATGGACCATGAAACAATGAAAGAACGTTACCTGTTACCTGGTCCATTGAATCAGACATTTTCTACGTCATGTAAACGGCCAAAGATATGTCATATAGTGTCATTTTCTGTGGGAAAACATGCAAGTTCCATCCATGGTGGTCCCACTTCAGAATGCAGGAGTTAAATGTTTTGCTGCTGACATCTTGGTGCCAGATACCTGTGGATTACTTAAGAGCTCTATTGGAGTGCATGCCTCGGCAGGTCAGAGCTGCTTGGTGACAAAGGAGGACCTATGCACGATTAGGAGCATGTTTTTAATGCTTTGGATGATCGGTGTTGCATGAAGAAATCTGGCTACTAAAAGTTTACTGTCATAACCTAAACATGGCTTAACTGGAACAGTAAGGCATTTCCTGGACCACATCAAAAAACGAGACAAGCTTAACAACCCCACACTTCTGAACAAACACATGTATACACTTAGTGTCCTCTCCAGCAGGCTGTTTTCAGAGGCCAGTGTTGAGCTCATTATTTGGCAGAGTGTCTGCAGGCTCTTTGTACTGTAAAGTCAGACTACAACACGAGAGCCGAGCAGCACTCCTACTTTGGACATTGGCAATCTTTGTGTATTTACTTTGGAAATTCACCTTGGAAACTTTTGTGAAGCTTAAGCTTATTTGGTTGCTGCTATGATTATGAAATTGATGACCCTCAGGTTTGGTTAGAGCAGTTAAACTGAACAGGCATGATGCATGGACAGCACATGGTTTAATTTCTTCCATTTACTGCAACGGTCATTGTTCATGGAATCACTTGAATCTAAGCCTGGGAAACCTACTTTTGTTGAACAGCCTTCATCATTCCCCATGGTAGCCTAAAACAAATGCGCATTCATTAGTGAGACGAAACCTGTTTGTCGTTGGCTTCCCACGGATAAATATGTATAATGTGCACTTTCGAATTTCAAGTGTTTAATTTTCTCCAAGAGGCCGACAGTGATAGTTTGTCCACTTTACAGATTGTTGTAAATGTCACATGTAGAGGACCTGATGTTGGGACATAAAATTCCTGCCAAAACTACTCAACTTATAATCATCCGGCAACAGCAATAAAATAAAAATTTATTGGTTTCCTTTTGCAAAACTGGCAGTCAGTTTCACTTTGGAACAGTAAGGTGCCTGTCTATTGAATTGTCTCATAAGTAAAACTTTAGTTGATTCTAAGGTGCAGTGTGGCAGATTTAATGTCCAAGAGCCTTGTTCTTTTATTCTTGTCTGGATTATCTGAAGTTAAATAATAGTATTAACTAAAGCTTTAACTCGTTCTTCGCTTAATAAGCTTTCATTTGCATGGCTACTTTTGGTAGATGTTTATAGAAAACAAGAATTGGCATCAGTAGTTAAGTTGAAAATGTTTTATTTGCACAACATTTAATTACGACCTAAACTTTCCTTTTGTAGCATTGTCTCATTTTGGTTTTGGTGGCGGTTTTGTAGTTCTTTATCATTTCTTTTTCAATTTAAAAAATCTAACACTACGCAATATTTATTTCAGGTTTTCATCGGTTCATGTACTTAATTTCCATTTGATATCCTTATAAAATTAACACATTCAAATGTTCAAGTTGACAGTTTGGCAATATGAACTTCTTAAAGGAAACAAGACCTTGGTGGTGACTGAAATCAACCCCTACTCATGTAATCACTAATCTTAATATATTATAAACAATGTAAAATGGTATTTCGGACACTTATTATGTCATGTTGCATCATCACTAATCATTTTCTGATCTCTAAAATGGGTATCAGTGGAATAGAATTATTTAACTAAAAGTAGTGCACATGCAATGTAAAAGGACTATGATATTACAAGATCAGTACAATTTGTATCTTCTTAGATGAGTGCTGTCAAGCAATAAAACTTTTAATTATTTAATCAATTATTTACATGCATTTGTTTTTTTTGCTGTGAATGTTCTTGTGTACTTGGAAGAAACTGGTGTACCGAGAGGAAAGTCTCGCAAATCTGGAACCTTGTCGTTGTGAGGTGGCAGCTAACCACTCCACCATCATGCTGCCACTTATTTAAAAATATTTAAAATATAAAAAAAATAGGGACTTTAAATTTCAACGTCTCTTAAGTCAGAGTAAATTTCTTTTTTACTGTCCATATCAAATAGTGTTTTGTGTAGACCATGAACTGTTGACCCTACGGTCAAAATGTGGTCACTTATTTTTTTTATGTGATTATTGACTGAAATAGGGGGTTTATTTTGACAGCCTTATATTGGACATATCTTTAAGTAGCTATACTGTGGTGGGCAACAACAGTTTAAAATGGTAAGATAACTGCTGTGTTTACAGTTTGTATACATGCGGCCCCAGGGCTTGTCTTTCTGGCGGTTTCACACAAATGCAGAACATGCAGCGCTGCAGGCTAGTAGACTGTGGTCTTTGCGATGTATTCAGATGCCACTGGTCAGATAAAGTGGCTGCTAGTTCTTTGACGTCAGTTTTGTGTATTATGGTCCTTAGAGAAGATGGGAGCAGATTGTCATATGGCATTTTAATGACTCATTGCATGAGGAAAACATTGTGCCTTATTTGATGACACATAAATTACCTTCACTCTTTAACATAACACTGTCTAGAGTGGCTTTAGGACATGTCTCTGATTGTTCTTGAGTGGCCCAGCCAAAACCTAGATTCAAGCCTTAGAACATCTGTGGAGAGATCTAAAAATCCAGTCTGATAGTGCTTGAGAGGATCTGTCAGGAAGAAATATTATAAATTGCACAAATGGTTTACATACGCTTGCAAAAAGTAAAATAAATTTCAAATCTACAACACAATGAAGACACTCTGTTACCTTTCAGTATAAATACCTGAAACTAAAAGAACCACAGTTACCTAATGTTTGTCAGTCATAGCTTCCATCTGCAGTAAGCCAGTGTTTAGTTTTGACAATTTTGCCAGCTATTTCCACTGGCCAGGGGAAGGATTTCCACTAAAAGGCCAAAGCCTGAGACTAGACATTATTACAATAGTCTGTCTGTCTAGTGAGTTTGCCCAGATGATGTAAACTGTGTATTACAGTGCTGAGTGTTATGTCAACGTATTACCTTGAATGATTACTTCAGTTTTATCATCGCCGCTATAGTTTTGCCAATGCACTGATTCTGATTGAAATTCAAAGTCTACATCCTGTCTGCTAACTGTGTGACAATAAACCTTACAGTGTGCAATGAATATCCCCATTATAACATAACTGAATAAATGTTTGTAATACTTTTGCAATTATACTGTAGCTCCCTGACAGAGCCACTGTTTGTGTTTAAAGGCACTTCAATAACTGGTTGTTGCTAGTTTTCTGTAGAAACCTGATCTGTTTAATATTGTTAAACTAGTTTCCCTTAAGGTCCTAAAATCCTAAAGGTACAATGCAGACAGTTGGATCCCATAATGCTGACTATCTATTTCAGATGCTGCAGTCCAGTTGGCTTTAGAGAAATTGCTGACAGTGCAAAGTGAACTGCCTGTATCATTATTATTAATTTTTTAGGTTGACAAAATTTAAAAAATAACACCTGAATTGTAAGAAGTCATGCTCACAGTGATGTCTTATTTTCGCTGTTGTAGAAGATGAAAGCCTTCATTTTCTATGCACGGAAATGGCCCGATGGTCCACGGTAGCTAACCCTTTAGCTAGGAAGAGCTATAAAATGTTCCTGTGACCGTAACCATGTGAGTATAAGGTGTGGGAGTTTCCACCTTAGGACAAGTTGTTACAACCTTTTCAGCTGTCCTTGAATCTGCTGTAGTGTCACAAACTGCAGATCTGAGCCTCAGCTGTGAACGATGAAACCAGAAAGCTGATGGAAAAGCCATCTCCACAGAGACAGGTTTTATTGCTTTTGGGGCCTGCTGTCCCCTATGAGGTCATTGGTGAAGGAATGTCCCTTAGAGTAAAGTAAAAGTCAGGTCAGAATACTTGACCTGTTTGTTTTGAGTCACACACCTCAAATTTTCCATTTCTTTAAACGTACAGAAAAGCATCTTGAATTTCTTCACTCACAGCCTCTCGGACCTGGACTGGGTCTAGACCAGCATGGAGCTTGTAAAAGAACAGGGCTTGTGTCAGCACCAGTGGTTTATATGCAAAATGACTATAGAAGACCCGGCTTAGGGGAGGCCTTCAATGCAAAAGGGAAAAGTAATTAGGGTAGTAGGGGATAGTACTGTGAGCCTTGGCTATAACCATTCCATATCAGGTTTTACAGATCTATCAAAGTCTGCCAAGTTTCAACAAATGCAACAGTTTGGCTTTGTACCAGTGTGCTTTCCTATAATGTCATTTACGTTGTACTTTTGTTTTTTGTGTGTGTGTGTGTGTTCACATGAAATGGATACTGTCTTTTCTGAACTCAGTGAACGAGGGTGAGGGTTAAGTATTTTAACAAATGACTTTTAACACAGTCATGTGTCTGAAATTTAGAAACACTCCATGTTTGTCAAGAGGACAACTGCAGATATAAAAAGTTGTGTTCGTAACATAACATTCTGTTACAGAGTGATACAGATTAGTCTGTAGTTTGTTTGATTGTAGTTTTTTCTCCAGTCTGTTTTTTTGGCTGGGGGGTCTTTATTGGCCCTTTCAGCACAGATGTCTCTGCGTGTTTGTTACTGATGGGAACGGCAGCCTCTTGTCTTCAACTTTGTTACAAGCTTGCAGACACGAGAGTAACGTAATAATTTTCTCACAGCAGTTTTTATTCTCTGGCAGGAGTTTGTAATATAAATCTAAGTATTGTTAGTTGTGATGTTTGGCTGTTTAAATTCTATAAACCTGTTTGCTGATAGTGCAGAGATGCTTTGGATCACAATGTGCTACGTCTACTAGATCCACTGTGTATATTACTAAATTACATGCAATATTTTTGTGTCACATTTCCTTAGCCAAATCATAAAGTTTAGATTTTGTCATTAGATAGGAGTAGTTGGATTCCATACAACACATCCATATTTTGCAAGTGTAATTTTGTTAAGTGCTGCTCCATGTTGTTTATTAGAGATCCCAACTCTTCAGTGGAATGATTGATTACTTTGTTTGTTTTATCCAATTTGATGAACTGTGTTACTGTGTTGTCACCCAGTACAAACTGTATTAATATCATGCCATTAATAACAGGGCTAATTTGGTGCAAATAGTTATTGGAAAATAAATTGTAACAAAGTCTGTAGGTTTAAATGTGTATAAACATATTCAAAAGATTTAATGTCTTCTGGTGCTGATATATTCCCTCCATTTGTTTAATTTTAATTATTATCTCACCACTTTGGTTTTTGCTGGAAATCATGCAGTTCAAGTTTACGCAGTTTTTCAGAAAGCTTGTATACACATTGAGCAACAGAGGGGCTTTCTGTTTGTAAGAAACATGGTCAACTGACATTAATACTGAATACCATAGAGATGATGGTCTTCTAGATGCAAGCTGCATCTGATACTTAAAACAATGTGATATTTCAGTTTCTCCTTTTAATAAATTTGTAGACACTCTGCATTCTCTCTCACTCTCATTCACAATCATTCTGTTTTCACTTTGTTGTCATGGGAAAAGAAAATTAAACAGGCTGCAACATAAAAGCATGAAGGGGCTCTGAAAACATTTCAGAATTCCGAATATGTAGATATTTTTTTATTATACTGTCTATAATTGTAAACATTTTAATTTACAGGAGTTTTCTACCCTGGAAGATGCAGTTTAAAGTGTTCGTATCTTGGCTATTTGTTGGCTCTCTGTACTGTAACTCGAATAGAGGACAACCTAAATATGAGTATATTAGATTTCAAGAATGAATTGCTCAGAGCACAGAGGAAAGCAACAGAGCACACCGTAGCTCCACAGCATGTCCCAGGGCACTGACTGTGATGGATTGCTGTCAGCTATGGCCTCTAACAGTGTGACCCCATTTCCTGGGGTCACACTGCTGGAGGTCGCGTCTCTCGAAGTCACCCACCAGCACTCTTAGAAAAGGCTGATCTAATACATCCTAGACACACACATAAAATGCCAAACTGAGCCAAAGCAGAAAATGTGAAGGTTGAAGAGATAATAACTTGAACATTCTGTCAGGACAAAGAGTCCTCATAGCGTGGGATGTTGCATTTTGGTTTCCTCCTGCAAAAAATATATTACAGTGACTAAGTCTTAGAAGTGGTACAACATGTCTTTATTGGTCTCCTTTTTAGTTTAACTGTATAGGGCCCATTCTTTTCATGTGAGGTCATTCTGTGTTTGCACTTACTGTATATAGGGGTGTAACCAGTGATGTCACCCTGCAATTTTTTTCACCTCACAGATTTCTTGATGATCTGTGTAATGTCGCTCTTCTTATCAGAGGCTGGAAATAACCAGTTGCAGCTACAACTGTTTCTACTTAAACGGAGTTTTCTAATGATTCTTTTGGATCCTTCTTCCTGGCCTATGTGAGGCAGCGCTGTGTTATCAGTTGTTACTTTTAAAAACAAGAATTCCTGCCACAAATGATTTAAAAGCTGTGTTTATATAATTAAAAACGCAGCCTCCTGATAATGAGATTTTTGTGTTTTCCTCTGTCGAGCAAAATTATCCCTGTTCGTTCGATCCAAAGCCAGTGTGCTAGAGTTACAGCTTTCCCTTTTACCTCTGTGTTGCAAAGACATGATGTTTCCATCTCATCCTATCCCAGGGATTAGGAGTGTGTACTCAGCCCATTGTGACTTTACTGGTGTTGCTATGTCAAAGGTAATTTGTGTATTGAAGCTGATCTTGACATTGAGAAACACTAGTCTTGCAAATTTCCACGGATCAGAGGACAGCTGTCAAAAACATTTATTACAAACAGCTTGAACTTAAAAAAGTCATTTTACAACTGTGTGATTACAGACGTGGGATAGGGGGGCATCTGGTTGAAAATGGGCAACACAAGTGTGGTTTGGTGTCCCAGTTTTCAAGTTCATAATTCTTGCTCATAAGTCTTGCTCTAAGCATAGGCTTTTCTCGTTCTAACTATAGAGTCACATACATTCCAGTCTGGTAAAACAATGTTATTTGGGAATGTGGAATATATTTAAAAGTATATTGTAACTGTTTGCAAACATGTTTTTTGCCTCGTTAACTTGCAAGTTAACCATGGTTTTTACTCTTAATACTACGTGGACAAAAGTTTAGCTATTTTAAACATGGTTTTAGTTCAAGTTGTGGCATAGCTTGTAACTAGTCGCCACTGTGGTCTTATTTTAGATACCCCAGGTTCCCACTTTGACCTTACTTCTTGCTTCTTGCTTTGGTGTGAGAAATTACTGCTTGACCATTAGTTTTACACAATAGGGGGTTGTGTTTAAAATAAAATATGGGAGCAGGATTGATAATTACTTGTACAACTGGATGGTAATTCTCAGCAGAGTCCTTAGTGACATGTGTAGGTCTGGCAAATGGGGGGAGCCCACACAAAATACGTTAATGTGCCAAATGTTTAGCAATGTTTTATTCTGGCACAAACCTCTATTTGGATTTATGTATTAGACTACGGGTCCAGACAGCTTGACTGGTTCACACATACAACTGCAATGCTGTAATTGTAAAGCTACACTTTGCAATCTAGTCTTGGTACTGTATCAGTCCACTCTGCTATGCTCTTCTATCATCTGCTATGCTCCATCATCCTCTGCTTAGGGCTTCAGTCATTTGACATTATCAATTTTTTTTAAAAGTGTTTCATAACCTACATAGTAATCAAGCAGAAATATTTGGAATTCTGACTAGTTAGATTGCTGTTCAATGAGTCTTACTTCACAACACATGTTGGAGGCAAAATATTGTCGCACATCTGCTGCTGAATGAAACTGTGATTAGAGTAAAACTATGCACTTTTCACATTATACCTGGTTATTAGAGAAGTGTATTATGTTATATTCAATATTTATTTATTGCTGCTGCTTTAAATTTTTGTCTGCTATATATTTATTGATTTACTTTGGCCTTTTCTGCAAATGCTTATATAATAGTCTCATTTTGAAAAAGAAATCGAAATGTGAGAAGCAAGAAAATCTGGCATCTATAGTTCTGCTGCAATCCCTGAGCTGATGTGAATGATATTAACTGCAGAACAGATCCCAAAACAGTAGCTTTGTAGCCTTTGTATGGAATACAACCAACAAACTGTGTGGCTTCTCTCTTTCTCTCAGCATGTCAGTCTTTCTGATTCTTTTCATCCTTAACTACAAAGTGTGAGCATTTCATGCAAGATCATACAAGCACTTTGGATATAAGCGCTATAAGCAGACCATTTACAAGTCTTTCTTTACCCCCTCATCTGCAAGCCCAGGGAGAAATGGTAGGAAGCAAGGCTTGGCTGGCTGACTGGGAAGCAGGATGGATGGAACTACTGTGGTAAGCATTGCGGTGATGAAGTCAGTGTCTGGCCCACAATAAAACTCAACCAGGCGCATGCACTCACACAACAGCTACATTCCAGCCAACATGTTTAGAACACATGTTGGAAGTGTTATCCCATATATTGACAAGCCGGTGGGTAGAATAGTGGGTGTTTGGGAAAGCAAGGTTGTATTAAGGATGATATCATTGGCTCCATTTTTTTTTTTGAGACAGACACTGAAGTCTCATACAGTGTTTCAAAAGGTAAACACTGGTCCAAAACCTAGTGATGTTTTTGGCAAGCAATGCACTTGCGTATGCAGGAAATGACATCAGGCTGGTTGATAAAAATGATGGCTGGGACTGTACCACACAGCATGCTTGCTTTTTGTAATTGCCCCATTGGGAAAGGTGATACCTTAGAGGACAGTGCTTCACTTAAACACTACTGTATTTTATATTGGCATTTTTAATGCATCTCTGCATGAGCTCTTGTATGCTCCAGATATCAGCCGCTATAGTTGTTTAAAATTTTTTACAAACAAATACATTTACCTAGACCCATTGTACATTTTGAATTGTATTATAAATTACACCAAAGTAGCATTGTGTGCCATGTCGGCAATATTCCACCATTTCTTTTTTTCTACTGGCCTAGTTTTTAAAGATTTTTATTTATGTATACTTTGCTGTTACTATGGCAATGGGTAAATATTAGCATCACATCCTATTCATCTGTGTGCAAGCAATTTCCAGCAGGGCAGAGGGTAGCGCTCTCAGAACATACTGCATATGCACAGTATGTTGATTATCACATTTATTGGCATAACATCCATATGAAGAGAGAAACATAATATGTCATCTGGAAAATACATTCAGCTTTAATAATTTTTTCTCCACACTTCACTGTTATTTTGACTACGTGTGTGCTAGCAGATCCATCTAATGGTTTTAAAACATGCTGCCAAATTCTTTATGGTTAAACAGTCATTGCAGTGTGAAGCATGATTGCATTCGCATTTATGGCATCAGATGACCCTCATCGTGTGGGAATTAATAAGGACGCATATGACTGTTGAAGGGACTGGACTAATCTAACAGTTCCCCAAAGTTTAATGTAACACAGACTTTCTACTAAGGAGAAAAACACTGACAAACTCAATAATGCAAACCCAGGTATACTCTCTATTTTGTGTGACACATTGTCAAATATCCTTTTGAACTTGCTCTTGGAGTCCTGGCAAGCGCACAACACCTCCCCTACACTTTCACCATTAGTTCTGAGTCACCACATCAGTTTTACTCACTCTCCCCACACAGACAATAGAGTCATGACTGTCTGAACCTTTTCGGTAATCATGTTCATTAGCTGTTTGGTGGTCAGTTAAAAAATGTTTATGGTGCCTCTTTTTTAAGTTATTTTGTTCCCTTTGTGCTGTGTCCAAGAAAAAATGTTTCATGAAGTATTAATTACAGATTGGTGGGCTTGTCCTCTGATACAGTGACCCACACATAACAATAAAACTTAAAGCTGCAGTAATTAGTTTGAACATTTGAGGGCAGCAGAACAAGATCTGAAATACTCCTCGGATTTGTTCTCCCTTTTTTTATTCTTGAGGGGAATCTGGTACTTAGGAAGCTAAATGCTCCACTGTTGTTGTTGAGCTAGCTTCTAACTTTGTCTACCTGCTGCTTTTTGCTGGTCACGCTTGTTTATCATTAGGAAACTGCACCAAAATGCTACAGGCCCATAAAACCAAGGCAATTTACTCAGAAACTAGAGCCTTCAGTATAGTTGAAGGTAGCCAGGGGATGTCAGTGTTGAAATATTTTTAGTTGGAAAAACAATAATTATTATTTGTCATCATGAGATAAACCTTTTCTTAAATCGCACATGTACAAATCATAAAATCATCAGGTGCTTTGGCAGCACTTTTTTTCTAATGGTTTGTCTTACTATGTTATTCTATTGTCATCATTGACTGATTTATCATTAGATGTCGTATTTGTGATTTGAATTTGGGAATCGTGTCTTTGCTCTGAGCTTCACGGGTCATACCTGATGATGATAATAGGCATTCGTGTTGTGCTCATTAGTGAGCGGGGCACAGTGAGCCCCCACGTCTGCTGACATCCTGACTATGTAAAGCAGTAGGGGAGATGGCGCTCGTAACCATTGCTCAGCCTTAAGCATTTTCTCTCACTGATATTTTGTGTTTTATAGAAATGAGGAAAATACCTCTGGTCTGCCTTACAGTGTACTACACATACCAAGGAGTTTTTGCAGAGCTTTATGAAACCTTAATGAATGACCAGCTTCCAGTTAACTGTGGAGTCCTGGTGGTTTTCTTAGAAAATGGGAAACTTCTTCCTTCTTCCATGTTCTCAGTACTATTTGCAATCACTGCTTGTATATTTAGATAGATCTTTTGAAGTTCAAATAGTTCTTTAGTTATTGCCTATGGTTCAGAAATATTAAAGCCACAGCTTGTAGACCGTGTGCTGGACCATATCCAAAAGGTGTTTAATGGTTTAATGGTGTTTGTTTAGAAACACATCTTGTTGGTTTGGAGAAGATACTTCAGTTTGGAAATTAATGATGGGTTACTTGAGCAGCTTATGGTCATTTACTACCAGCACTCAGTAATTCCTTGCTTCCAGAGTAAGCAAATGACCACATCACGCAAGCAGCAAAAATCAAAACAACTCCAGGCAACAGCCAAGTCGAGCATCAACAAACACATTCTCAACTCAGGTCAACCCTCTCTGTCACTCACTGCAGGCAAATAAACAGCAAAGAACAAAGGGCGGTATCAAGCATTATGCCAAATCTTTGTTTTTGTCCTTGTGAGTAACGTAACACTCATGTCAAAGATGAAAAATCCCCCAATATAATTGTGTTTACAGAGGATATACGTTTTGGCAGATGGCCACTGATGAACTCTGCCAACCAGCAATGTGTCGCTTTGTAAATGGGGCATAATCCCGTAATGTGGTCACCTAAGGGTGGAACCAAAAGAGGAGACGATAGTTTTTATTGTTCCTGCTGCATTTATAAGTAGTTACATTGGTATTTAAGCAGTGCACCTAACACCCATGGGACACTACAGATGTCTGTGAAGGCACTTTGCTGGGGACTGAGAGTTGCACAGTGAGCTATTTTTCCAGTTTCCAACCCTGCAGTTCATTTGATTAAATTGCTGTGTAACAAATGCAAAGGAGTTGTACACTGCCTGGCCAAAAGAAAACACCACACACTCTATTATTTTGGACCGTCTTTAGCTTTGATTATGACATGCATGCACCATGGCTTCATTTTTAAAGAGCTTATGCAATGTCACAACATTTATTTCCATCTAGAGTTACGTAAATTTGTCATTGATATCACGTATTGATGATGGGAGAGTCGGACCTCTGCGTAAGGTGTTCTCCAGCACATCCCAAAGATTTTTGGTAGGATTACAGTGGCCAATCCATGTGTAAAAATGCTTCATTCACAATTTAAACCTGATGTATCCTGGCATTGTCATCTTGAAGTCTCCATGTGCCACGTATCTAGAAAAATAATCCTTGAAAAACCTAGTCATTCAGTATATTGACATATTCAGCTATTTATTAGTTAGGGTAGAAGAACGAGCTCAGACAGAATAATCACTGCAGCAATTATCCAATGGAAGGCTCTTAGCCATTCTGGCCAGGAATGGGATGTGCCATGCTAAATTGGCAGTGGTGAATGAAACAGGAAACTGGCAATTTTGCATCTGTCTCAGTTACAGTTAACAGGCGAACACACATACTGCATCCATAGTATTTTTCCAGACTTTCCTGCTAAAAAAGATTTACACTGGTGTAGACTTAAATTGTTTTCACACTGAAGTTATACAAAGACTAATAGAGGATGCTGAATGTTATAATTTCTTCTTTTTGTTGAGGTTAAGATATTGGGTTCTTCTCCTTAGGTCTGATAGCCTGCAGCCAGTCACAGTGACGATGGGCACAACATTTGATCTGTCAGTTTGAAGCTGAGAAAACAACCTGAAACCGTCCCTTTCACTGAGGTAACCGTCTTTTTACACAAACTGCTTATGATTGTTTGTTTGTTTTTTAAGGCACATTGTGACCAAGACAAGTGATTGAGTGTCTTTGTAGGATTTGCAAATTTTTTTTTGTAGCATTGTTCAAATTATATAGGGACATCTTGAAAATCTATTGCAATCCAATACAGCAACTCTGCCATAATTTTCACTTTTACAGGGTTAGAAAGTTTTTAAGTCAAGACTGTCACAAAGTTAATATTTCTACTAAGTAAGGTCAGAGTGGGTGATGGAGCTGTACTAGAATAAATCATATTGAGTAGTTCTTTTTGGCTGCCCTATTCAAAATAAAAGGTGTGGACAAAAACTGAGAATTTATAACCTTGTAAAAGCACGATTCATGGCAGAGCGAGTGTGATTGATTGAATTAGTCATAACACATTAGGAAAGAGATAATGTAAGTCTGAAGGTTTGAGACAAATTAAACACCTGCTTAGGATTTCTTTGAAATTCATTAATGTCATTGCCAAATTGATTTACCTTGGTTAATGTGTTTCCATTAATATTGTAAAATATTTGTACAGTTTATTTATTTGCATCTCTTTAAGCACAAGTCTACTCTCCATTTAAATGCAATAAAACATCTGTAAACACAATAAATATAGAAGAGATAATAAGCACACATACATATGTGTGAACACATAGCCTACAGTATACACTCTAATCACTTGTCATTAAAATAGACAGTATATGCTTATTTACATAGTCCATCAACACAACACTATATTGTTGATCTAATACACACAATTCAATCAAAACATATACTGTACAATTATGTACTGTATGTTACTGCAGTGGGACTTAAAGAATGATTATAATTCTAGTATAGTAATAAGATCAACACAACTAATCAATTGTCTGTTTTATTTATACAAATTTGTGACATTTACAGTAACATGTAATTTCTTTAAAAAAAGCATAGGGCAAGTTTTTTTTTTTTCTGCAGTTGGGAACATGTCAGTTTTAGATCTTGACTTCGCTTCTCACATTTGTACATTGAAGACAGATGATTAATTTTAGCAGTTTTACTAAAATTTTAAAAATAGTAGAATTAGAATGATAAAATCTAATGGTATACCATCATGAAAAATGGGAAACATGCTGCTGTAACTAGTGCCACACTGCAGAAACTCGGGCATACATTCACCTTTGAAATGTTTTCATGTGATAAAAATGAGTACAAAAGAAAAAGAGATGAAATACTGCTACTAGCTTGAAGGCACTGTAACTGCAAATGAAGGTTTGTTTGTCAAGTCTTGCGTGTCAGGAGGTTCTTAAAACCAGTGATGTGTCCAAATGAATTAAATAAATTAAAATAATAGGGAGGCTTCAATTTCCGAATGCAGGCAGCAGTCATATTTTCATATAAGAGAGAGAACAAGAACTTTGTAGTTCCTGATGAATACTATATAACAGTGCTTTGTTTACATTACACATTTTTGCAATGTGCATTTTCAGTTATAGAAAATGTGCTTCTGTGGTATTTTTTCCCAAACAAAATACAAACAAAATATTTACTACATCCAGCATTTGTCAGTTCATACTACTTGATAATTCATGTGTCAAGTAGTTTCTTCTCAAATTAAACAGATTCTACTAAAGGCATTTTCCTTTTTTTTTTTTTTAATCTTTTCTCATACAGGACTTTTTCTTTTATGACATCATAGAACACACATCCTAATGAAATGCTCACATTAGCCATGTACATCTTATCTTGCACATTAGAGTCTATTTACATGGCCTAATGTGTCCAAGGCACAGATATTTGAGGAACGCACTCTGAGGGTAAGTGGCATCCAGGGCGTCCACCAAGGGGCAGAGTCATGTGTGAAGCAGTCTTAGTAGGGGTACGCTGAGATGGAGATGTAAATGATAAAGATGCTCTGGTAGGTGATGCGGCCCTGCAGCGAGATGGTGGTGGCCTGCACCTTGAGCCGCACTAGCCCTGGGGTGTCCAGAGCCTGCATGGTGAAGATGATGCCCCTCCCTGCCTCGTCTCTGATGCCAAACACCCGGCTCAGGACACCCGTCTCCGATTCCTGCTCGAGTATGGTGAAAGACGTACGTTCTTGCAGAATACCTGATTCTGAAAATGCTGAGAGTCGTACCACATTGTGATTGACTGGAATGCCGGAGGGAAGGGTGAGCAGCTTGTACTGCAGAAGCAGAGAGGAGCCTCCTGTGGCACAGTCCACAGAGCAGGGTCTGTAGCAGGTTCTTTTAAAGATCCAACAGAAAAAAAAACAGTGTCACTGACACAGTACCAAAGAATGTTACAGCTACAATATATTGCATGCATGGGTACAGAATGTACAGCCTAACTCCTGCATTTAAACCGTGTTCAGTATGTTTAGCTGTGCAGTTTACCCAGGGCTTCCTCCACTCTGATAGGACGCAGGGCAGGGTGTGTCCAGGCACTGGTATCCTCCTCTGGTATTAAAACACATCTGATTGTGTCCACACTGGATGCCTTGTTCTACACACTCGTCAATGTCTAATGGCACAGGGGGAGCATAAAGAATTGGCTATGATCATTTAAAAAACTGGCACTTTATATTCTTAGAAAACATTTTAATGAGAGTCTTAACCTTTGCAGCTCCTGCTATTGGGTAGGAGCCGGTAACCTGGGGGACAAAGGCACTGAAAGCTGCCTATGGTGTTTTGGCACTCATGCTGGCATGGCTTTCTGAGCACACACTCATCCACATCTGTACAAAGAACAAAGCGAGACCTTTTCACCTCCTTGTGTTTGAATGGTGTGTATGTGAAAACATTTTTGATGCACACACTCACCAACACATGTGCCGTCTCTGTTGCTGTACCCCACAGGACAGCTCTGCCTGGTAATGCGAGATACTCCGTGAGAGCGAGAGAGGACTGGTCTGCCTAGAGAGGACACCAGCTGGGGACGGAGTCTTGCCCGGATTCTAGTTGCATTGGTGAATGTTTGCCCTCTCTCCAGCCCTGCACAGGAGCGCCCGTCCCCAAGCAGCACAGTACCAGGAGGGCACAGGCACCTAAAACTGCCAGGAACATTACGGCACTGGTAGGCACAAGGATTTGGTGTCTGCAGGCATTCATCAATGTCTGAAAGGTAAAATGAAAATGCAGTCAGTTCTAATGTCGCTCCACATGAGACCACTGCTACAGTATACCAGGCAACAGACATACCCAAACATGGCAGGCCTACTCCTTGGGACCGGTAACCTCTGGGACACACACAACCATAACCTCCAACTGTGTTCTGACAGATCTGAGTGTAACGACACATGTGACTTCCATCCTGGCACTCATCAATATCTGAAAAATATGTACATGAGTTGCCTTTAGTATGTTTATAGCAATTTTTTCTAATGTTGTGTAAATTGAGTATACAGAAACCTGAAAAAGGTTTGTTACCTTTGCTATAATAAGACTAGGTATTGTCTTGGAATGAATGAATTAAATCTATAACCACATTTATATGGTTGCATATAGTAGTATAGCATATGGTAACAAGGCTTTGACACTCTCGACATTAAGCTTTTTAGATGAGATCACTCATAGATGTTTTAATTGCCAGAGTTTGTTGTTACTTGAAAAAATAGAAAATGTAGCCCTATTAAAAGATTTTAAGATTATAAATATTTAACATACAAATCAAAGAATTGAGAGGTAATAATATATATTCTTTACTTTTAAATATTTTTTGCAATAACTGCAAACGCTGGAGCAACTGTGGCTCAACTGTTATAAAGGGTTGTCCACTAATATCAGGGTCATTCCTTTGACCTGTGTCAGATTCCTGTGTATCTGACACATTAATGTACCATCTGTAGTTTGAATTTACATCTTATGTATAATTAAGTTAATTGATCCAAATATTAAACAGCACTGACTTGACGAACATACAGCAGCAAATTGAGTTGATTTTAATTTACTAGTTAGCTTATTGGTGATATTGTGTAAAACTAATGCATGAATATTTTTCTACAGTGTATAAATTTGACTGGCGGCTGCAGCTCATGTCTGTAAAAGTTGTTGAAGGACAGAAAGTTGATCTACATGAAAAAACAGGATAAAGGCTTTATCTGCAGTGTGGATCGACATTATTATTGCTTCATGAAACGACGGCAGATTTTGTAAACAGAGGTAGGACTACATCAAATGAAAACTAAACTAACCTGGCGTTTGGTTCACCTGACATGAAAAATTGAGACACGCACAAATCAGTGTTTGGGAAACACTGCAGACGATCATATTAAATTTCACTTGCCCTATCGGGGAAACTGCATGACGCATTCTACTTTCCTGATTATAGAGCTTATGTGGCTTTGGCAGGCAGACAAACGTTAATGCCGATCCCTGCAGTAAAATGGTACATTTACCACCCTGCAGAAAAACTATGCAAGAAAGAAATAAATCACGACAGCTACTAACCCATGCAGGCTCCGTTCTCCGCTTTGGTCATGCCAGCTGGACAGCTGTCAAAACACTGATATCCTCCGTCTGTGTTACGGCACTGCTGGTGAGCTGGACACACGTTTCTGATGCACTCATTGATATCTGTAACATTGCAGGTGAGTAGTTATCACTTTGGTCTAAAAGTATTGCAGTTATATATTCTCGTGTGCCTTCCGAAGACTTCCTTAAGTCTTGATTTGAACATTTAAATAAATTACACATGGTTTTTGTAAGCTCTCTATAACCTGGAAGCCTAAAGAGTCAGGTGACTGACCAATGCAGCGATGTCCTGATAGTTGGTAGCCTGGGTGGCAGATGCAGCGGTAGGAGCCCAGTGTATTTAGACACTGATGCTGGCACGGGGAGAGAGCAGACTCCTGGCACTCATCCACATCTGCAATTCATGCAATGTTTAAAGTAATTTGTTCTTACAGATGCCAATGTTATCACATAACATTTGAAAAGATGCAGGACAAGAGCCGATGTGAGATGTGTTGTTAATCCAGGTAAACAGTGATTATCAGTGACTCACCTTCACAGCTGCTTCCTGTGACGCTAGGCTTAAATCCTGGTCCACACTTGGCCTGGCAGCGATATGTGCCTGCTGTGTTGACACACTGCTGGTTGTAGTGGCACATGTGTGAGCCTTGGGAACACTCATCGATATCTGCGTAGTTTTAGGTAAAACGAACGTGAGGACAACATAATGGTGAAGCAGAAGATCTGAACACGATGACGGCACGTGATTGTTGAATAAAATCGTAAAATCTTTGACAAACGAGCTACTTCTTTACCTTGGCATGTGTTGGCTTCTGTGGAAATGGAGAAGCCAGAGGGACAGGCACAGGAAAAGCCTCCCATGATGTTGTTACAGGAATGAGAGCAGGGCGACTGAAGTACACACTCATCTTCATCTAATTTAATCATAAGAAATACAGTTACAGATGTTCAAAGATAGATGTTGCCAAAACACAAATTAGGCACCAAAAGCAGCATACCAGCACAGTAGGAGGCTGTGTCAAGAATGAAACCTTTAGGGCATGTGTCTCTATAACCATCTGCAAACAGAGTTTAGTAGAGTGTTAGCTCGGTCCGCATTCGGACGCAGGTTTTCCTGTGATGTGGTGATAACATTTTGAATCTGAATTTTTTTCTCAGACCTGGAGTGAGAAGTTTGGTGGTAATGTAGAAGTCCAAAGTGAGAGTGAACATATTGTAGATGCTGTCCATTCCAGAGACCTTGAGCAGCTGGAGCAGAGGACCCTGGCGCTCTTCTTGGCCCTCGTAAATAATGGTGTGATTGCAGCGCAGAACCATGGGGTTTCCTCCTCTGTGGTGGGTCTGAGACGACCACGAGTACAGCTGCCCTCGACCCGTCTGCACGTATGACTCATCAAACTCCTACACAAAGCGAAGGTCAGTAAAATTATAGCGGAACTTGAGAATATCCAATTCTACAGTGGGATAAGCTCAAGGACTTTAAATGCGCATTGTAATGAGAGCAGTGAATGCACCTGGAGACTCAGATGAGATGATAATAATGATGGAGGTACAAATCCATTAATTACGATGTCAATAAGCAAAACCCCCTCAGAGTCCAGACCTCTGGCAACATGGGTCAAACGAAGAATCTCCCCTGTTCAGATGAAATAGTAACAGCAAAATGACCACTTATCCGCAAGCAAAAATGAAAAAGCTGATACTGAAAACCCTGATGTATAAATGCATGAAAATCAGTTGAAGTAATTGGTGCCATCTGCTGGTTGTTTTATAAACTACAAAACGTTTTTTAGAATCCGTATTGACAGATTTAAAAAAATCTGACATTTTAGTTTAGCTTCTAGTCTGTGACACATTTTATCTGCAGATTTTCAGAATAATTTATACAGGATGAGTGCATCGGTGAAATGTATGAAAACCGGACATAACCTTCTTATGTTTCTCATTTGAAACTTTTTAAGGACAGAGGATTTCACCTATTTAACATACTGTAAAGCCTGTTGAGGCAGGTTTAAAACTTACCAGTCTCAAACTCCAGCTGAGACTCTTGCCTGAACTGACCCTGAGTGAAGGAGAAACCATTTCTGGCTGCACCATTCTGCAGCGCAGTGGTCCAGTAGATTGGAGCAAACACAGGCACCAGCACCCGCAGCAAGGGACCTGCAATGAAACCACATCAGCTCTTAATGTTTTCTGAGCCACAAAAATACCCTCCATTCCTTCTACAGCATAGTTACTATAAGCTAAAAATGAACAGTTCGAGTCTTCACATTTTAATGAGAGACATCACAAATAGACAATAACATTTTGCAGCTTGACAAACAAATTTCAGATAAACTGTGTCATCGCTGCTTTTTCCTTTCTCATAAACAAAACATTTTTTTTATTTTAGTTAAATTGGTTGCATCTTCCAAGTCCATACTGTATCCATTTAATTAGTGAGATAATTACTTGACCTTTCTCTTTATCTTACATACTGCTGTATGAAAATATCATCCCAGCTAATATAATGTGTGATTACTCACCAACACTGGGTGGGATGTTGTCCAAGTGGGCTTGTAAAGTGCTGCTCCCCTCTTCTGTGTTATCTGTGATATTAGCCTCCAGGAATGACACACCAAACTCTCTCTCATTCACCATACCTATCAGGCTGCCTCTGGTTTTCCGAGGAGTCTCTCCTTCATCAACAGAGAGGAAAATATTGAATTTACATACATGTGGAATTGCTGACCTGATAGCAAATGATAACTATATCATAATAAACATTGTAGGATTTTGTAACTGTAAATGAAATCAGTAGTATATTGTGGAAATAACAAGAAATGTTTGTGCCCACATATCTAGAAAGAAGTTGATGAATTAAAAGAAATACTTGATTAAGTGGCAAGGAGTCATACCTGGGCAGAGACCAGCTTGACATTTCCTAGAGTCAGTTCTGGGGCCACCGCATGATCGACCACCATTGGCTGGCTCAGGGTTGTTGCACAATCTTGTTCGTTCTTGGAAACCTTGTCCACAAGTGCTACTACACGGACCCCATTCCCCCCACTTAGAATAACCCCCATTGACTGTGTTACAAAGAAGGAACAAAAAGTATTTGTTTAGATAGATGGATGTGCGTTACACATGTTGGAGTTGTAGGGCTAGATTGTTTGCAAAAAGATTAAACAAGGAACTTTGGAAAAAACATGAAACATTTAAAAGATTTACTTAGATCAAACTTCAAGATCAAAATGAAATACTATGCCTAAATTAGTGCAATTTGGGGGAAAAGTAATTATTTGAATTTTTTTTTCAAAGAGCGACACTCTGGAAGAGGCTATAAATCTGTTATTACTGGCACATGTGGTTTTATGCATTTTCATAAGAATTATAAACCATGTGTAAATATAAGCAGAACTCACTCTGAACTTTGAGACTAATGGTCCGCTCAGCTGTTCCAGCTTCGCTTTCAGCCACACACTGATAATCTCCTTCATCTGCAGCCTGTAGGTCAAACAGAAAGAGAAGAGTTTGACTTAATTGGCACTTCGAAGAACCATTAGCGTTTGATAGAGCCAAAAAACCTTTGGGATAAAACTGTAGTGGATCACCTATATTTTTATGGTAAACGAAATCTGACATTATTGCCAAAACAAAAAACTGGCATTTTCCACTGGGCAGTTGAGACGTTGTGTGTGTATGTTTGTCATAATACATATTATTGAACCAGAGAGAGGAAATTTCACATTAGAGCACTCTGTGGGAAGGACAGTCATCTGTCTGTGAGAAAGTCTCAGCTGCAGGCTGTGCAATTACAGCAGCAGTTAGAGACCTAACAAGGTTATAGGCCAAGGAAATGGGGGCAGAGTCTGGGAACATCCAGCTCCCTGTTCATCTCCTGCCTCTGTTGCTAATGCTGTTAGCCTCTCTGACTGAACTGAATCTGATTTAGGTGGGAGCAGGATGCTGTAGGACAGTCACACACTGTTCATCCACTCAAGGGGACTGCAGATGAAGCTTAGGTAGGATGAATAGCGCTCTTTTGTTGTCTAAGACATGCAACATTTATTTATGTAACTAGTTTGCTCAAGGAGCCTAGATCGTTCAAGCCCGAATGTCTTAGTTTAACAAAACCAGTCTGGAAAAGTCACTGCAGTACATTTTAGGAAGCAGAGTAAACTTTGTATTTACAGTGATGCTGTAAATGACCAGGGATCCGTTGTGAAGAGCTTGCATTCGGAGGGAGCGAAGTAAGGGTTTTCCATCTCTGAGCCAGTGGAGGACGGGACTGGGGTCTCCATGAACTGGACAGTCGAGCATTGCAGAGCCTCCTTGGATGACTGTCTGAGACATCTGGGCCTCGCCCTTTAACACTGGGGGCTCTGGAGGCACAGCACATATTCACAGTGTGACACAAATCGAGTCAATACAAATGCATCTGATCAATGCTTAGCAAAAGCCTCACCTCTGATGCGAACAAAGGATAGTGCCCGGATGGAACCCACACTGTTTTCTGCGATGCACATGTAGGTCCCAGCATCACTTACAGTCACATTGTCAATGATAATGGAGCTCCTGCCAGCCTCATCTACAGTGGCACCTTGAATAATTTTTAGCGAATGGATAACATTGTTGTCACAGCATTGCCTTATATTAAACATAACTGCAAGGGTGATTACTCTTTCAGTCACTTTATTAAACAGAAGCTGCCATTTTGAAATGCTGCGCAGCTCTTCCTGTAAAAGACGATACCTGTGTATGGGCTGTTGTTGACAGTCCAGGAGATCACAGGAGCTGGTGTTCCCTGAGCATGACAGGACAGGATCAGACTCTGTCCTTTGTTCAGGATCGCGTCAGCTGGCAGCTCCTTGAAGGCAGGCCTCATGTTGATTGACAGACGGATGTCTTGTCTCACAGAGCCTGCTGCATTGGTGGCCACACATGTGAACACACCAGCATCTACTAGCTGTGTGAAGAAAGCAGTGAGTTAAACCCCAACTTGGACCCAGATGTAGCTTAGAACGCAGTGAAGAATTGTACCTCAGCTCTCTCAATAATGAGCTCTCCTGATCGCAGAACAGTGAATTTGCCTGGAAGGTTGGGGACAACGGTGCCATCCTTTTCCCATGATACTCTAGGTTCTGGTGAACCCTGAGCAGCACACGGCAGTAATGCCTGAAATCCCTGAATGACTGAGAGCTCTGACTGGGTAGGAGGAATCATGGGGGGGACTGAAAGAAATCTCATTAGATTAATGAACATGTTAAAGTCCGTCTGCAAACTTTGTGAGAGAAAAGTGTAATGTGCCTCAACCCACCTTGAATAACCAGCCTCACATCTTGGCTGGCTCTGCCAGCAAGGTTTTTGGCAGTACAGGTATAAAGGCCTGCATCACTCCGCTGGGTAGAAGTAATCAACAGAGTTCCATTAGCAAAGACCTGTGTATGAGCGCTGTTAACCACAGGCCTCCTCTCTTTGTGCCAAGTGACTTCAGGTTGGGGCTGTCCATCAGCTACACACTCCAGACTGACTGGCTGGCCTAGCACTGCGGTGTACTCCACACGTGGTACACTCAACACTGGCGGAACTGGCAGAACATTCAGTGAGTCAGTAAGAATTTATGTCAAAAATGGTCAAAAACAGCTTTGGGGAATTGGAAGCAAGCAGCTGCAGTGCTACCCTAGAAGCGTCGAGTTTGTTTCTTTGCATATGTCGTACATTTGTCAGTGTGACGTACACAATCCCATTATATTATATGAGTATTGTTTTTTTTTTTTTTTACTTTTACTGTAACTGCTGTGACAAAATAATTTCCCCCACGTAAAATAAGGAAGCATTGTTTTTATCTTATCTGTGAGAACACAGGTCCATGTTACCTTGAAGCACTAGTTTGGTCCTCCCCACTGCCACACCAGCTTCATTCTTTGCCAGACACTGGTAGGTGCCCGCATCCCCGAGTGTGACACGTGAAAACTTCAGAGCTCCATTTGAGAGCACAGCCAGCCTGTGACCTGACACAAGTGAGCAATAACGGGAAATGAAAATTGATTCATATATCAAAACCTCATTAAATTTGGCAATGAGCAATAGAGGAGGGATCAATAAATACTTTCCATAAACGTGACAGCTATCTAATAACCATGTACTGATGCACTTTGCTTTGACGTTGTCTCTTTGACTTTGACTCACTTGTAAATACCAGTAGTAGCATCAATGCTACAGTAACAAAGTGTTTCTGAAAATTGTTTGCAAAGATATATCTGTTTATTTGTTGTTTTTTTAACGGCGTTACCTGCTGCTATGGGAACTCCTCTCGTTGCCAAGGTGATGGACGGTCTAGGAAAGCCCTGAGCCTCACATGAAAGGACAGTCCCGTGATGCAATACTACCTGGACTTCTTCTGCCATTGGCCTGATCTCTGGAGGCTCTAGGTGCAGGGAAGGAAAGTACAGTACATTGTCATGTGAGTTTCTGTTATTAAGGCAAGTATTTCAAGACTTAACATTTCCAGAGTGACCTTCCACCAGAGCCCACCTTGCACTGTGAGAGAGATGTGCTTGTGAGCCACTCCAACTGGGTTGCGGGCTGAACATGTGTATCTGCCAGCATGACTTGGCATAGCAGCAGTTATTTCCAACACACCTGGAATAAAAAAAATGTAAACAGACACAGTCTAATGTCACATTTAATGTCCAAAAATGAATTAATTTTGGTTCCAGTAAGCTACAATGCATATTGACAATAGAAGTAGATATTAAGTAAAATACTGCAGTTTACAGCAGGGAGTGGTCTTACCAGTGGGAAGGACACGATACGTTCCTCCTCTGGAGCCCAGGTTGGCACCAGCCTTTGTCCAGGAGACAGTGGGCTGAGGACGTCCTTGTACATGACAAGGCAACACCACAGGAGACATTTTCAGAGCTGTAACTGTCGTTACATCATCTTCAATAGATGGTGGGACTAAAGGAGAAGATTTTTAAAAATTATTCCTCGATTCTGACATTACTTTGTACCATCTGCTTGTTGTACAGAAGTCGGTACCTTGCAGATTGACCTCAATGACCCTGCGCTCCTCCCCAACATCATTGATTGCAGTGCACTCAAAGTAACCCTGATCTTCACTGGATGGTGACAAGAGAAGCAGGGATCCAGAGGACAGTAACCTGAACCGAGGAGAAAACTGCATCAGCTTAAAATCTCTTAATAGGTCTGTTAGTTGTGGTGCATTCATATTCTGTATTTAATAAGGATTCAACCGGGGACTTTACTTGTATGCTCCAGGCACTTGGCTGGCATCAAGTGGGCTGCCATTCCTCTTCCATGACACTTTTGGTGCGGGTATGCCTGCAGCCTCACAGCTCAGCACAGCCCTAATGCCTGTAGTTACTGTCACATTGAATGGACCAGGACTGATTGAAGGACCCACTAGTAAGAGAAAGAATAACTTCAGCTCAATAGAAATGCTGACCAGAGTGGCTGTAGCTGTGTTTAGGAATTAAAATTATGATAAAATCAAAACAAGTACTGATTGATAACTGAACCTCCCACCTGCCTGCGAAATATAATGTAAAATCAGAGAGAAACAACACGTAATCACAAAGTAACTCTTAAATTTTCTGTAGTTACCAAATACCCGAAGGTCCATTCCCCGGTGATCTGAGCCAGCCTGATTGGACACAGTGCAGTAGTAGCGGCCAGCATCACTCAACTGAACGCCATGTACACGCAACGAGCCCTCAAATAACATGGTGTACCTGAAACAAAAGCATTAATCAAATATAAATTAAGGATCGATCCAGTCAAGAAAGAATTTGAATATATCAATAACCAGGTTGCCCTTGTAGTTATTTTTGGACATACTTATTGTTATCCCGAGACACTGGAAAACCATCTTTCCTCCACATGACTGTAGGTGAAGAGTCACCTTCAACTACACAAGGTAAAACTGCATCCTGGCCGACATGTGCGGTCACCACTGAACTGCTCTCCTTTATCACTGGTGGCACTAGAGTTCAAAGGTGACATCCATGCAGTTACTCAGGTTTAGCATGTGTTATTTACAAAATGCATTTAAATTTGCAAATTATTGACACGTAGACTTACAGAGGATTTCCACTGTGAAAAACAGACTGGTGCTTCCAGCCATGTTAGTGACCACACAGCTGTACTGGCCACTGTCTTCAAGCCTGACTTCCTGTATTTCCAGGTACTGGCCTCCTGCCAGCTGCTGGAAACGACCACCCAGCTTATAGGACAAGGGGAGAGCATGAAGAGAGACAGTGTTTAAGTCTGAGGAGATGCCGTGTAGTTCAATCTCAGTTTTTTCCTTCTTGTCCCTTGATTTTTTTGTACCTGCAGTTTGGTCTCATCTTTGTACCACTCTATACTGGGAGGGGGGTCACTGTCTGCCAGGCACTCCAACGTCAGGTGTCCACTGACTGGCACTGTCAATGTCCTCACATCACCAGAGCCTAGGAGTGTTGGGGGGACTGAAAGACAATCACTTGTAAATTACAAGAAGTGTTCAGTGTTGGCACAAGGAAGAGTTTGGTAAAGACATGGAAAAGATAAAGTCATGTGTAAAAATTAATGGGGTTGCACAAAAAACATAATTTGCATTCCACACAGACTACACTTATAAAGAAAGATGCCGGACTAAACCTGGATTTTGCTAATGTACAAATACAGATTGTCTAACTCTGAGTTTAATTCACCAAGTTCCAGGTGCAAGCACAGGAGGAAGTCAAGATGAATATGAATAAACAAAAACAGCTTGTGTCACCTTGGACTCGAACCCAGTGGCTTCTTCCATCCTCTCCAGCGATGCTGCTGGCCAAGCAGGTGTACAAACCTGCGTCTTCGACCTTCAAGGAAAAGGCATTATAAGTCTGAAAGGCTCTGACTTAAAAATGCTGCTTTGCATCATTTAGATGGATCAGGAGAAAACCTCACTTTGATATTTGTGTGACCATCTACATTTTGGGTATGTACATAAACATTTCTTTGCATCCTTGACATTTTAGACCTTGGGCGCACATCACAAATGTAAAAAGCTATGATTAAAATATAAGAAATTGTAATTTTGTAAGTCTTTGAAAGGGTTAAACTATTAAAGCGTATTCTTTACAGTGCCAGCGTTCACAGATGCTGTGTACACGTCTGTACAATAAAGTACCAGCTGCTGCAGCCTAAACATTATCAGGTGTATCACTTGGTGATATACCTGAACTCTGTTGATCCTGATAAACTGTCCTTCCTCCTGAACGATGTCAGTTCCTTTCAGGGGCCGGCCATCTTTGAGCCAGCTGAGGGAAGGAGGCGGGACTCCTGTAGCTGAGCACTCCAGCTCCAGTGGACTGTCCACAGCTATGGTCACCTCTCCTGGAGAGCTGGGCTGGATATCTTTGGAGGCTCTGGATGAGAAAGTATAATATTTTTGACTCAGTGTAAGTTATGATGTTAACCTACAACTACATTCAACATATTTTTTTTTTTTTCGGGTGGGAATTACCAAGCACAGTGAGGTTAAAGCTCTTGGTGCTGCTCCCAGCCTGGTTACTAGCCACACAGCTATAGAGTCCTGCATCTGAAGGGGCCACGTCGGGCAGCTGCAGCCGCGTCTCCTGTCCGTCCAGCAGCAGGTTGCGGTGAAGGGACAGTGGCTGACTGTCCTTTAACCATGTTAGTGTGGGAGGAGGAACACCGCGTGCCTCACAGGTTAATGTCACCAAGGATCCCTGGACTACTGTAACTGGCTCCACTGGTTCAACGTGATCCACACCTGGGGGAACTGTGGATCATGCACATATACAATCTGTTTGAAATCCGAGGTAATCTTATATCTCTTGGCATAATCAGTAGGTGGTTTGTCATCATTTTACCTTGGACCTGGACATCATAGCTGAGCTCAGCAAGACCAGCTTGACTGCGTGCAATGCATGTGTACACTCCAGAATCAGACAGCTGCACAGGAGAGATCCTTTTATAAAGAAAGGAAATATTCAGCATTACCTCACACATAAACATGGAAACTATTTACAAACTATGTTTATATTGAGCTATTTCCTTCCAAACTGACCTCAGCACAGAGTCACCAGAGAGGAGGCGTGTGCGGGGAGAGAGGAGCAGGGGATGTCCATTCTTTAGCCAGCTAATCTGTGGTGGAGGGTTTCCAGCTGCTCGACACTCCAGAGAAACAGTGGTGTCCTGCGTGGCCTGCACTTCTTTGGGAACAGTGGTCTCACCAGAGATGGATGGCGGGACTGCGACAAGTCCAAAGTGCACAAATAAATCACAAGAAAACATGGGCAACAAGTGGTGACCTTTAAATGCTGAAACTGACCTTGCACAAAGAGGGTGTAGATTTTGCTCTCCTGTCCAGCTCGGCTGAGAGCCAAACAGGTGTATGTCCCAGAATCCTCTGGACTCAGCCTCAGTAAGGTTAGTGTGCTGCCTTCGGGGCTCAGACTGCCAGGTAAATAAACAATTGATCCTCACATTAACAGTGTCACACGTGATCCATTTCCCTGTCCAAACTAGGTTTGATTGGCCCCACCCACCTCTGAACTCCAGAATTACTTTCCCATCATAGCTATCGTCACTATCTTACAATTTTCTCACATTTGCATTATCTCGCTGATGCTGTTGCAGAGACAAAACAAACTGCAGAACAGCTGTAAAACAGCTGCTCATACTGGTCCCCATGATGAAACTCAGCAAAGGGTGATAAAAGCCTCCATTTGTCTCCATTTGTCTATTAACACATCCCTCTGCAATGCACATTATTTGACAGTGATGACTAACATGATTTTCCAAACTTTAACAAGTAGTTGATCCATTCTTGCACTGCATGCAAAACTAATTTGATGGAAAAATGTGCTAAAGAGAAAATATTACGCCATACACTGTTTGTGTGTCAACTTGCTGGCTGTAACTGTGAATGACTTACGCGATGTGACGGGTGTCGGACTCTACCAGAGCCACTCCATCTTTGAGCCAGCTGAGGTGAGGGGTGGGGATTCCAGTGGCTCTGCACTCCAGGGTGACTTCCTCTCCCACAGGTGCACTTAAGTCAGATGGGTGGTTTGAGTCCAGAATGGTGGGTGATACTGATTTGGACAAGCATTGTTGTCATGGATTAACTGCTACTTACACAATTTAAGGATCAAAATATGTAATTTGACTCAACTGCAAACAAGCCTTTACCTTGCACTGTAAGTGTGTATTCTTTCTGTGTTTGCCCCTCGCTGTTCTTGACCACACAGGTGTATGTCCCAGCATGAGACAGGGTGAGAGGCCCCAGCTCCAGTCGATTCCCTCGAATGGACCACTGCCACTGCAGACTGCTCTCTAGACAGGAAAAACATTCACTCACAGTAGCTGTCACACATGACACGACCACTCTTATAATTAACCCTATTTGTGCGTCCTTCTTACCAATAGGACTTCTGTCTTTAAGCCAGGTGATGCTGGGCACAGGGACCCCTGTAGCCTCACACGGTAGGGTCACATGGGAGCCCAGGGTGTAGTTCAGAGATTCCTGGATGGGCCCATCAAGGACAGGAGGAACTGTGGGAATATATTTGTGCTATAAACATAAGCCTGTCGGTGTTACTTTAAGATCATAACAGAGATATTCTCACCATGAACTGTCAGCCTGAATGTCCTGTCCACCTGTCCAGCCACATTGGACACTTTGCATGTGTAGGTGCCACCATCTGCCAACTATAAAACCAAAAAGGTCGTTACAGTGAGGGAGGATGCATTTTGAGCATATGCACCGATGGCCCCAGTTTTCCCAAGTCTTTTGGTATCTTATGTAATGAATGTTCAGTTGTTAAACTTGCGCAGTACATGCTAGACATATAATATTCATCTGTGAAGACTTAAATTCAATGCGGGCTCTGCCAAAAGCCACTTTGAGACCTTAAAAACATTTTCAAAGTTTTGTTTGCAGCCTCAAACACGCATTACGTAATAACACTTTTCTTGACCTGAACTCCTATGATCTCCAGCTGGTGACCATCCATCTTCAGTCCATTCCCTGCAGCCAATTGCAGTCCATTCTTGTACCATGTGACCTCAGGCTCAGGAACACCATGGGCTTCACATCGCAGGGTAACTGAGGAACCAACCTGCGGGGTTACCAAGTCTGACTCAGAATCTAGACGGGGCTTCAGGGTGGGCAGGACTGATGGGTTGCACATAGAGAGAGGGCATGATCTCAGTTTGAGTCAGTCAGAATCAGTGTGATTCACTCCTGAACTATCCTGGGTCACAGATGGCTTGAGGTAAACAGATCTTTTGCTTAGACAGTGTTTTGAGATTTGATCATCTGTATATGTAGCTGACTTGTGCAGTGTGGTTACCATGTGTTTGCTCACCATAAACACTGAGGAGAATACTCTTCTGGTCCTGGCCTGCGGAGTTGGTGGCTGTGCACACATATTGCCCAGCATCTTCCAGCCTTGCCCGGGGCAACTGTAACATCTGGCCACCTGTGAAATATATGTATATATAAATAAAATATATAGGGAATTGTATTACTTATTACAGCAAAACAAAGAAATTGCTGTTGCTCGAAGATTTAATAGCGTAGTCGAGGTGGCCAAGGGCTGACCTGGCAAAATGTTTATGCCGTTGGTGAACTGAAGGACGTGCCCATCTCTAGTCCAGCTGATCTCTGGTGGTGGGTATGCTTGGACATCACACAGCAAAGACACCATGTGGCCCTGAATCACACTAAGCTCCTCTTCTTTATTACCAATGACCATAGGAGGCACTAGAAGAAAAAAAGTCATGAAATAATCTCCAATAATAAGAGATTTATCTAGAGGCAGTGATATAGTCATTTATGACCACAGCTTACCTCGCACTGTCAGACTGAACAGTTTCTCGACTGTTCCAACCTTGTTCTCAGCTACACACAAGTACCCAGCCATGTCAGAAACCTGGACACCGACGAGCTGAAAGAATGGGTCGAAGTGTTACTCCTCAATACGTGTCACGGATGGATGTGCTCACATGCCGGTATTTGAAAGTCAGCGGCTGACCTGAAGCTGTGCCCCATCCTCGCTGATAATGTGCTGTGAGTCTGTGTGCACTGGCTGCCCGTCTTTCAGCCAGGAGATGAGTGGAGCAGGGTGTCCGGTCACATCACAGCGGAGACCCACGGTGCTGTTGACCACTGCTCCCATTTCTTCCATGAACTCCTCTGATGCCCCGATGATCAGAGGAGGCACTAAGGAGGCGAAAAACATCAGACATCCACACAACAAAAATACATTTTAATTATCAAACTACACACACTTGCTTACCTAGAATCTCTAGTTCAAAGTGCATGTGATCCTCTCCGGCCTCATTAACCGCCTGACACGTATACTTTCCAGCGTGCTCTTTCTCCACTCGTGGGATCTGTAGCGCCTGTCCACCTGAGAAGAAAAAACAATACATGCAACCGCAAATTTAACAATTTAAATGAAAAGTCATAACAACCACAACACAGGTTTGACTGAGACCACACAGGAAGCAGTTTCCTCTGACCTGGAAGTAGCACGACCCCATCAGCAGACGTGAGTTTTTGTCCATTTTTGTACCAGATGAGCTTGGGTGGGGGAATGGCATTGCTTTCACAAGACAGGCTAACTGGATGGCCCAGAACCACCTCGCGCTTCTCTACCATGTCCTGAACGTTATCATCATCCTCCGGGTCCAGACCCCAGGCTGCTTCCCTGTTATTCACCCGGTGGAAGATCGGAGGAACTAGCAAGACAGTAGCATCTTAGACTCATATCACGTGTTATATATTCCCTGATTCACAAACTTTAAAAAGGCACATGTTGTTTTAATGAAACTAATATAAAATAAAGAAGTTTGCAATTAAATTCAAGTTTGCTGTAATTTCACCATCCATGACACTGAAGATAAATGCACATTTGCAACAAACCCTGAATGGTGACCTGGAAGTCCCTCTTGTCCTCTCCTGCAGAGTTGGTGACCACGCAGGTGTACTGTCCCTCATGGGATCGCATGGCATTCTGTATATGGAGGAAGTAGCCGCTTTCTTGAATCCCAGCATGGAAGGTTCCACTCAGCAACTATAGAAAAGGTAAATAAATTTAGTACCAAATGGTAATAAACTAATTAACACAAGATTTCCCTGGTGTCCTCTAAAAATCAATAGGAGTGAATTTCATTATCAATATAATGGGTGATTAAATTAGTATATATGATACAATGATAAACTACAAACCAATGTCTGCATATTCTCAGTATTTAAGGGCCTGCGGAACATGCACACTAGCAAACACATGAAAGAATATATATGTTGAAAAAATACATCAGGTTGCACGTGAAAATACATCAAGAAAAACCAATCTGGGCAAACCATTAGTCTTAATGTTGGAATATTTAGAGAGTGGAGGTGGTTTGTGCAAGACGATGCACGTTCCGTTATAGCTCCTGTAATTCTTGCTGTTTGCCAGCAGAGGCTGATAGAGGCTTGAGCTTGTTCTATTAAAATCCCTGTGTTTGTTTGTGGGTCATAAAGATGCAGAGACTGTTAGGATGATCCACCAACCTGCCCATCTTTGAACCACTGAATCTTTGGTTCAGGGAAACCTTTGGCCAAACAGGAAAGTGTTAAACTCCCGTTGACCCGAACCTTCTCTTCCTGAGCACCAAATGTCAAGGATGTGGAGTCACTCTCTATCTGTGGTGGGACTGGGGAGCAGAAAACAAAAACAGTCAAAGTTGTGTCTCAGCTACTTAAATGTGTAGATAGTGCAAATGTCTCCTACCTAGAACACTCAGAGAATATTGTTTGATAGCGGTGCCAGCTGGATTCGTAGCCCTGCAGGTGTAGAGGCCAGTGCTGTCTCCTTGTGCCAAACTAAGTCGCAGAGCCTGTCCACCTTGGGTGTATGTCAGCTGGGGACTGGACACAATGGGCTGGTTGTCCTTTAGCCAGGTGATACTGGGTGGGGGTGAGCCCTCAACATCGCAGGGTAGGACTATGGGGAAACCCAGCACTACTGACAGCTCCGTGGTCTCAGTGGGGCCCTTTATAGTGGGGAGCTGGAGGAAAACGTGCATTAAATGCATTAAATATCACGGTGGGCTCTTACTGGTCTATAGCACAGAACAAATAGATCTACTGGAGACTGACGCTTTTTGTGCAGAAAACCCTCAAACATAAATGATGTGAGCAGGATCTAGGGCAATTAGAGGCGCTGCTATTTAGGTGACTCAGAAAAATTCCCAGAGCCCCAGGGGAATTGAGGATGTGCTCACAGACCATTCAGTGTGGTGTAAGTCAAATAATTTATGGAGGTTAAGTCTACACATCAATTATATATTCTGTAATTTACTTATTGCAAGAACAAGGCTACCACAGCAATTAGGTGGGAAATTGCTCTTCATAATATTGGGATTTTTGTGTTTTCAATACTTTTCTTTGCAGAAATCAGTCTTTAGATGGTAAATTCCTGCTTACATAGAGCTTTTATCCAAACCCCTTTACAACGTTGCGTCTCATTCTCCCATTCACACACCGATGGCAGTGACTAAAATGCAAGGTGCTCATCTGACCCTCTGGGAGCAATTTGGGGTTGAATTTTAGATAAATCAGACTTGTACAGACCTTGCACTGTGAGTCTGAACTGTCGCATCTGAGTTCCTGCGTTGTTACTGGCCAGACACTGGTACAGACCCTGGTCCCTCAATCTTACTGACTTCACCTTCAACACCTGGCCATCTTCCAGGAATTCCACATGAGGGTCTCCATCACGGGACAGAACCCTAGGGAGAGGAAGTAATGGCAGTTCAAATCAATACAGTAGAATGGATCCCGCGTGTCGTGCTGAATGTCGCATCAGACTGTCAGAGCAATGCTTACTCTCCATCGCGGCTCCACTCCACTCGGGGCACTGGTTTCCCTGTCACTTTGCACTGAAACTCCACTTCCTGGCCCAGTACCACAGTGGACTCCTGCAGTCTGGATGTTCCTGAAATAACTGGTGGGGCTGCAGCAGTAAAATACCCAGGTTAGTTCACCTGATTATAACTACTTATGAGATCAGTCTAAATGACATACTGATCACCTCAAATTCAAAATAACTTCTGGGAGAATCGAAGACACATGTTAAACTCATCCTGGTTATTCTAGAAGTCTACCAGTGAGGTAACTGGCAGTGGGATAAATAGTTTTATTTGTAGATTTGGGATTTAATGCCATAAGTAGATTTACATCTTTCTGTCCTGACTCAGTTGTTGGATCAGTGTGAAAGCTGGTTAATGACCTCACCTTGCACCACGATGTTGTATTCTCTCCTGGCCTCTCCAGCCAGGTTTTGAGCTGTGCAGGAAAACTGTCCTGCATGTTCAGGCTGAACTCTGTAAATTCTGAGCAGCCTATTCCCATTCTGCAGATACACCCCAGGAGTGTCCACCTACGATACAGAGAAAACAGTTTGCTGCATCCTTGTTGTTTGATTAATTAGAGTTGGGATGACGGCCACTTGGTGGCACTGTACAGCAGGAGATCAGCAAGACAGACGGAAACATAGCTGTAAAAATGTAAATGTGAAATCATGCTGACGAACTCACAGGATGACCATCTTTTGTCCAGGTGATTGTTGGGGAAGGGATCCCAAAGGCATCACAGCCTAGAGTGAGAGGCTGCTTTAAGGTGACAGTGAGGTTCAGTGATTGTCCATCATCTTGGATCTCGGGGGCAACTTGAGAAATTCAGAAACAAAAGGAGGATTTATGTAAAATGTTTTTGACAACGCAAGAGAAAATATACGGAACATCAAATTCTCACCGTTTATTTTTAGCCTCGTCTTTCTCTCCACAGATCCTGCCTCATTGGTCGCCACACACTTAAAGTCCCCACTGTGACTGGCAGACACTGTGCTAATTACAAGAGCTCCATCCCTCGCCACAGTAAACTCTGATTGTGCAGGGTGTATCTCTAGGCCATTCTTGAACCACCGTACCTTGGGACGGGGTGAACCTGCAGGCGTGGGGACAAGAAAGGGATTCTGCGTCAGTATAAAGGGAGCTTTATTGATCACGTCTGTCAGAAAGAAAAGTTACTTCCATCTCTTTGCTTCTCTACAGGAGAACTTAGCGGGCAAGCAGCCCAGACTAGAAAAAGCCAGCTCTACATTTATCTGTTGGACAGCGAGGCGGCACGAGAGGCCATGCCAAAATTGTTAGAGTCCTTGTAGCCTGAAAGCTTAAGATTTCAAGGTCAGACACATAAAAAGATGTAACGTTTCAATCACTAGCATCAAGATTTTATTACCAAACACGGAAGTACGAGTAAGAGCAGTAACAATAGGAGTGTTTAAACCAGCAGTTCAAAAGCGCTGATCCGTGGACTCAGGAGCCTGAAACAGATGTTTTCTGTGGATTTACTGGGTGGAAAACCTGCAAATGCTCTAGAGGAGAAAGGTGGAATGAGGAAAGGGCCGAGGTAGTGAACACAAAAGATTCCCGGGACAAGGGCTGAGAATCACGTTGCAGTGAAGGAGCGGAGTAGTAGGGTGATCTAAATACCACGGCTCCGTCTATTTACAGAGGTGTTACATATACACACACACAGCACAAATGAGGAAAGGAAATGAAACACAGTGCTCCTCAACATTTTAAAATATAAACCACGGTAGATGCAGCACAACCAAAGGTGACGGTATCGTCTGTTGCCTCGTTGAACACGTGTTTACAGTTAACAACTCTGAAGCAAATTCATTATTTCATTGCTGGGAGGAAATGCGAACAGATGTTCTGTTTTTAGATGTTAACAGATCTCATTAGGAGACTTTGAATTTATTTGCCGGGGCTGACGATGTTGGAGATTATCTCTTCCACGTGTTTCTCAAATAATTACCTCTATCAAATGCAATGTGCCTGTTGATGAATTAATAATATCCTTCTGGCTGACTGTTCTTATCTCCCTCATGCAGATAGATCCCAGGAGAACAATGAGGGGATCTTTGTTTCCTGCTCCCAGCTGCCTCTCTAGGGTGACAAGAGAATCAAACATTCCTGTTTGAGCAACTCTGAAGCCTGGTACAGTCTGCCTGTCTGCTAATATGACTTGGATGAAAGAAGGGCTAGAGTGGCCTCATCTTCCTCCTGAACCTCATGGTGCACCTCAGACATCTCTGTCCTTTATCTGCCAGGAGCAGCCTGTAATTAGGATTCCTCTCCCAGCAGGCCCTGACACAGAGGAAAGCAGATGTGGCTCACTGAGGCAGCAGGCAGACTGATGTTCCAGCTGTTGCTCCACATTAGACACAGTCTTCACCTTCTCTCACCAGGCTGGTTACCACAGCACAGTTCCACACAAACAATAAGCGCTCGCATGGCCTGTCACTGGGAAAGCATCTATCAATCAATCAAAGTTCAGACACACTTGGTCAAATAGCAAGATGCCGCCTTGTTACATATACGGTAGTTGACAACATGTCTCGGGGTGCTGGGGTGTAAAGCTGCATCTCTTAGGATGACGAGGATGTTTTCACCATCTAAAATTAAAAGTCTACAGTGACGGTGAAACATTCTTTTGATTAAGCACCAATACATCTCCCCTTCATTTCAAGTAGAATTTCCCCTGAAACCTGGGAAAAAAGACTCTCGTCACACTCTGTAAACCGCAGCTAAAATCCCCAATTTTTCATACGCCCATTTTTTTCAGCTTTGGACAATTGCAGCCAAATCTGTTCAAGGCTGAGTCATTTGTGAATCATTTCATACCTTCAGCAGGGCAAGGGATGATGACCTTGCTCCTCGCTACTTTCTCCATGATGGCATCTCCTGGTTCTGCAAAAGACGGGGCCTCTGCAACAACAGAAAAGCAAAGTGCAAGAGCTGTTAATACAACGGCCATTAAATTACAAGTGTAATCAGGATAAGTCTAGGATAAGGGGTATTAATAAGAGTTTCAGTGTACTCTAAGATTTACAACTTTGCATACATTAAAATACATACATTTAAAATCAGTTAACCTCAGGGTAAGTATCATGTATGTATTAGGAGAAATATTCCTTATGTTCGCAAAATTACTGAACATCTGTGACTGACTTGTGCCCCATATTTCTGGTTACTTAACTCAGTCAGGCTAATCTCTGGCAGTAATCTCTGATGACCAGAGAGTTCCGAGATCAACCTCTAACACCCACAGTCAGACTGACATCTTGCAGTGACTATAATTAATCAGGTCTTCAGTCTGTCTGAAGCATCTTCATACTTCAGGCAGACTCAACATGAGTAGGAGACTGTGTTGTAGTGGAATCAGACACATATAAATCTATAATTTCCATAAACGTGGGCAATGAAGGGCTGAGTAGGAAGGAAAATCTTATTTATGTATAATGTAAATCGAAAGGACGAAGAACAGACACCTACACACCATTTCTCTTTATTCAGTCCCTGCACCACTTTTTCGATTACAACGAATCCCACATAATTCTGCGCAACCTTTCAATTTTGGCCAATCACTGCAACCTCCCTGCACATTTGACTTACACTCTGTAGTGTTCCCTGAATGCCTCACCAGTGAACCGTATTAGACTCTACTAACAAAACGTTGCTTTTTTATGTAAAACCCATCCACAAAGGCGAATGATACTATGGATCCACCACAAGAAAAGATGTAATATCCAATTTCTGGTATATTTATGTATAATTTCCTCTTTCTGGGAAAGGTGGGATTACTGCAAAAATTACTTGCAAGGCATTTCCCCGATATTCTACATGAAAGCCTGAGGAAATAGCTTTGTAAAGTGTGAAACGCAAACCAAAGTCAACGACTGACAACAGCTTTTTTACCACAGGACACACCTGGAAAATGGCCAAAACACAGGTATAACAGACAAGATAGTTTCCATCTAAGCAAGTGCTGAAAGATTCACAGTGAAACTGGAACTGCCTCCCTAAAACACCCCTAAAAAAAAAAGCTTTGCAACTTTTGTGGCCATTTTTCACAAAGTTGACACAAAATCCTGGAGGAAACTGCTGTATCAGCTTCTCAAGTTGCTAGAGGCTTAATTAACAAATTCATGTAGTTTGTCTTACAAACATCTGACATTCACAACTATTTTATACTGTGGTTTGCCAGCTGTGCACAGGTGAGAAGCCAGAGTTGGAATTTCTCACTTCATCTATTTTTATTTTAATTATTTTGTGTTTGTGTGTGTGTTAACAAGCAAGTGAAACACTATGAATGCATTCCTGGGGAAAATATGGAATGTCATCCACATACTTGTAACAAGACCCCGACCTCTGTGACAGCTGTTCACCTCCCCTTTGAATGTTGCCATTTGGACTCTCTTATGATGCCCTTTTCTAAAATAACATCTTGCTATTGTACCTAAAGAGAATGCATTTCTTAAATTTTGGGAGGGTACAAAACTTGGATGTTGTCCCTGGCTAGGAAATAGTTGTTGAAATAAATAAATGTCAGCATGGGTCAAAATATAATTCATATTCTGCAGTTTCCTTGATTCCTGCTCATTCTCAATGTGGAAAAACAAGCCCACTGGGCATAATAATGAACTGCTAATATTCACCAAGAATTTCCAGCTTGATCTCCAAGGTCTCCTGTCCCGCACTGTTCTTGGCCACACACCGGTAGGTGCCCTGGTCAGCAAGGCTGACCTGCTGGATCCTGAGGGGTGTGGTGTTCTTGACAGGAACAGGAAGGCCATTGTGAAACCAGCTGACTTCAGGGCTCGGCTCACCCTGAACCACACATGGTAGAGTCACTGTTTGGCCAACCAAAGCTTTGAGGAGGGCGGGAGCTGGCTGAATCCTGGGTTTTGCTGAGGACAAAGAAAACAAAGATTCTAAATGCCAGTCTCACCACATCTGTTACACACATTTTTACATACTGTATCTACATGCACATCTGTATCTACTGTAGAGACATTTTTCATATGATAGAAGCATGTATTGATGGGAAATCACCATACTCACACCATATAAAGTTTCTAAGAAGTTAACCTAATAACTTCATGGAGACCCACAGAGTTACCTTGAATTTGTAAATTGTAGCTGAGGGATACGTTCCCTGCTGGGTTTTCTGCAGTGCAGGTGTATAACTTGCTATCAATCAGGCGCACATCAGTGATCTTCAGAGAGCCTGAAGGCAAAACCGTGAACCTGGGGGAGTGGTTTGGGGTCAAAGGCAAAGAGATGGAAAGAACACACAGTCTTATGAGTCACAGCAGCCACTTCTTTTTCAGAGAAGAGGTGTTCGTGTTTTGAAAAGATCTTATCCTTTGGTGCAGATACTAGTGAAATATTTATGAAGGCTTCCTGGTGTTCATAATATTGAATGGGCAATAGTATGTTTAGTCCTTATTGTACCAAAGATGCAATTTTACTCCTGTTACGATTTTAAAGAGAAGATAAATAATTTGTGGAGAGATTCAGTTTGTGAATTGCCAGTGAAGTTACTGCCTAGGTATAACTGCACATTGTCCAAAGCATTTACTGTATTTTCCGATTTAAAAGTGAAGTACTGAACTAATTTATAAAGGATCGAATCTGACAGCAACACGTATCAAAATATCTTGTAAAGATGTTAATTGCATCCTTGTATTTGTTTTGTTGCAAAAAAAAAAAAAGCAAATCATAATGAACAAAGACTTTGAACAAGAACAATGTCAAGTTTTAACTTTAGCCAGGACCTCATAATCCCCCCAGCAAGTTGTTGTTATTTTCACAATTAGCATTGTCGGTCATACATTTATTGTACAAGGGTAGCCAAGCTTTGACCTTATAATGTCATCGTGGGAAAGGTTGTAGGCTCACGAAAACACATACATTACTTCCTGTCCAGAACAATGATGACTCTGGTGGTGGCGCTACAAAAGTGTTTATGTACGTCACCATAATTAATACGTTTAGTCCTCCGAGAACAACCATGCAAAAAGGAGTTTATGCAAAACCAGCCATTCGTTTTCTAGATGTTCGTCGCAGACAAACAAGTGGACAGATGGAGGCGATCACATACACCAACTTTCCCTCCAAGAAATCCTTCGGAGCAAAAGCAACAGTGGCAGTCTAACGTAGGTTCAAGCAGTTAAAGCAGCTTTAGATGGGTGTGTGCAGTAGAAGCTAACCAGCTGTATAAGTGTATAATATACACACATGTAAACACACCTCTGTGATTTATCGGAGATAAGTGTGTCTGCTAAGCAACTGAATTATAACAATAACATGTTCGTGTAAGTGGTAGTGAGTTGGAAGCACGGAGAGCTGCACATATGGTGTAATGCTGCAGCCTCCTCAAACTGCCCCGGGAGGAGACGCAGCATTCAGCACTTCAACCGAGACGCTGCCTCTGCAGTGGTCAGTCTGTGCTCAGCCTGCTGCACTGATTCTCAGGAGCACCACACCGAAGACACGGGTTTATGCAAAACCAGCCATAAGACACGGGCCCCCCATCATGGACCGTTCCCCACCTTGTCGCCAAGTTATTGCCACATTTACACACTCTGACACAAAGACTAACAGACAAATTGGCCTCATCACAATTAGATTCAACCCAGTGTGGAGTGGCTTTGTGTCTTCGTCCACCTCCCTCGCCCGTGCTAGACTAAATACTGTACATAACAACGGCTGAAAGCTCACTGCCCGGTGAATTAAGCTATTTCAACAATCAGCACCCCCGGTCGTTTCCTCTGACCCACAGAGTGTAGCTGGAGGGAATAATTCCTTCTTTACACAGCTTGCCTGTCTCCACAAGTCCTGCACATGCAAAGCGTGAGCTGATGTGGGGGTTGTTCGCAGAGATGTGTTATTCTCATCAGACAGGACTAGTAAAGAGTCAGCATGTTGTTTTACTGCTGAGGCACCCCAGGGAACGTGGACATCAGGCAGACACGGCTTGTATCTCTTTCTCTGTCAGTTCGTTTTCCTCCCTACTTCCTGGCACCTCCCACTACACCCCCACCTTTTCTTCCTTGATCACCCCACACACGTTATACCATATCTGAGTCACCGCAGCCCCCGAGCCCCTCTGTCATTCTTCTCTCTACCCAAAAGCTTTCGGCCTGGTGTCTGGCCTGCAGAATCTGTCTGCCATCTATCCAGTCTGCGTCCTGAATCAGCCAGCTTGTCTGCAACCACAGTGACCACACATGAAACCTGGAAATCATCGAAACACGAGGGACCAGATGTTTCTTCTCATTTTAGCCAACATGTGAAACCTGTATTCAGCTCTCCAGCAGACCGTTGCTGCCCTTCAAAAGACATCATTCAATGAATTCCAGCCACTAGCGGCTCTGAATGACAAGCAGCTTCAGTCAGAGTCGCTTGTAAAAGCCGAGTTAATCAGGCAATGTTGAGAGTATTTGTCTATTGTTAAATCACGTTTGAGACGTTTTCCTGCATCATTGCTAAAGTGAGGTACAGCTTCCTCTTACCCAGCTATGACGGGGGGGATTGGATGCCCGTTCCTGCTCCATGTGACGAGGGGAGAGGGGACTCCCTTGGGCCTCACACGGGAGAACAACCTCACTCCCCACTTCCGCTGCCATCGTCACGGTGTTGTCATGGCCGCTCACACCCATTATCTTTGGCATAGCTTGACAAGAGATAAAGGGAGTAGTAAGAAAATCATGTTGGCTCTATATTCAACCCACTTTGTTTTACTCTGAACATTAACTAGAGACAAATCAGACACTGCTGAACCGAATGATGAACATTTTTTTTGCCTTACTGTTAACACTGAGCTGGATCTCTCGGCTTGCGTAGCCCACAGGACTGGTGGCAGTACAGATGTAAATGCCTGCATCGCTAGCAGTAGGATGCAGGATGTGGAGGTCCCCATCAGGTTCGGACTGAAGAGAGAGCTGGTCACTTGGCAGAGGCTGCCTCCCCTGAAGGAAATCCAGACACAAAATATTGTAAATAGCTGTCTGCGTACAGCACAGGGACGCAAGGCTTAGTCTAAGGTCGACAGCATCCCTTCCACTTGCTCTGTTATGGCAATACGCATAAACGAGAACGCAGCCTGCTGCACATGCACTTGCTTTGATCAGAAAATTGCTTTTACAGATTCATTTTATCTGACAAGAAAATAAATTTACTTGACTCCGGAGAAATATTCACAAAATGTTTGGAGGCGAAAAAAAAGTTTGCATAGCTTAACATCATGTATGAACAACAGCATGCTGACCCTACTCAGTAATGATTGAACATTTATTGAACATTAATTTCTTTCTTTTGTTTGTTTATTTATTTCTCTTCTATGAAAGATCATTTTGGGACACCTGCCTGTAGAGAAGTAAGTGGGTTGCACCTATATGAGAGTAGAATGGCTGAATGTATCATAAGAGGCTTCCTTGTGTGAGTCTTTTTGTTCCAGTGTTGTACTGGAAGGTGCTGCTAGAAGGGTTTTAAATAGATTTCTAAGGTACAATAAAATACTGAGTGATTTCTCAGCCAAGCAGCAATATGGTAAAGTTGCCATGGTAACTTCCTTCCTGGTCAGGTTAATCAAGTCTTGATTGCGATATAAACTGTTATTGTTGGTGGTGTTTTTAGAGTGCCCAGACGACTCCGAGAAAAATGGGACCAGGAGGAGAAACTGCCTGTTAGATCAATTTGCCAATGGAAAAATAATAATGATAATTTTATTTATGTAAATTTAGTCAAACTAAGTGATCACTAAAGGGAGTTTTAAGGGCTCTGTGTGTGTACAAAATATAATGAAATCTTACAACATCAAAGCCTCAAAATGCACTTAAAACTTTAAAAGCTTTTCATTAACGAATAATCTATTTCTGAGGGACAGAAATCTGACAAGAATTCATTATTAGCTTTCGACCACAATGATCATTACTATCATTTTGCTAGTTTGTGTTATGTAAAATGCCATCTTATGGTGTGGAAAATATCATCAACAAAATTGCAGGATAGGCGTTTGATTTTTGCTTATATTTGATTGTAACTTGTTTGATATAATCATTGTTTTAACAGTTATTTACAAAGTCTTAACGATGATTTATTTTAAACTGAATAGATGCCAAGTGTGATTCTCACTAGATCAGAACTCTAGCTATAACTTGCCTTTTATGCATGGATGGGTTTATGGGATACAACAATAGCAATTATTACGAGAAGCAGACTTGGGCAGAGGGTTTGACATCCTACCTTGGACCAGACAACACTTGGCTCGGGAACTCCGCTGGCTTTGCATGACAGCGTAATGGCCACTCCCTCATTGGCTATGTAGTGGTACGGACCCGAGTGGATCTCGGGGGGCACTGTGGGAGAAGTAGATCACAAAACACAGCTGGGCATGAATAAGCAGGTCCACATAATTATCTCTGGCCTTAGCCAGCCAATAATATCAGTGCTTCAGGCATTTCTTCATTACAAACCGATGATGAAGAGTAATCTTCCCCTGTCTGTCATTACATGCCGATGGTCAAGATGAGCCTTTCATCAAAGCATGAAGTAAATGAACCCTCTCATGGGGATGACAGCAGGTGGTCAGAGCAATATTTTTTTTCCAGGCTGCGTCGGCACTTTGACCTGACTGACCAAGCCACTGTCTTTAGTGCATAACTGCCAATGTCGCTTCCACAGACACTTAAGGGTCTGTTACAAAAAAACACTCAGGGAAATGATGCAAACGTCTGCTATCAACATTAGCATTGTAGCAAATACTGCACCCTTTGGTGCTGAATACGGAGGCAACAAATGGTGAAATTAAAGAGCACGGTCCTTTTCTGCCATAGTTTACATATAAACTACTGCTATTCTGCAGGGGATTTTAAATGTCTTTGATTTTATTTAATTAGCACTGAACAGTTACAAAAATTAACACCTCTTGTCACCTTTATAGCAACATAAGTAGCTGATTTTTTTTTTTAATTCATGCTCAAAAAATGTTAAGCACAATCTGTGTTTTGAGTATCTCCAGGATTTGAACAAAGCCAGTCTGGTCCCCGTCCTGTAGCCTTTATCCTAAATATAGCTGATCAACTGCTTCTTCCAGCCCCTTGGCATGAGTGCTGTATTGATCTGTACCTCTTGGCCAAGAATGGTACGAATGGGCTGTCAAAATGTCGTTTTGTTTAAAGTAATATCTTACCGTGGACCTCCAGACTGACTGTGATGTTCATGGAACCTGCTATGTTCACTGCAGTGCAGACGTATGTTCCAGCATCTTCTGCGACGGCTTTTTCAATGTACAAACTGCCATCACTCCTCAGGAACATCCTCCCATTAGGCTGAACCTGTCGAGGAAACGACTGCTGTGACACAGGGACACACACAGGATCCATCCAACACAGTTAGACGTCAGTCAGCCTTACAGGTTTTCCGTTTTGCGTCCAGCGTCTTTCTGGAAGAGGTATTCCATCCAACAGCATGCAAGGAATACTGAGAGACTGACCAATGCCAGTAGTGATAATTGGGCTGCCTTGGGCCAAAAGAGGGGGCTCTAAAGAAGAAGAAGTACAAGTACTAAATGAGAGCAGGAAAAGGTTTCTAAAATAATGTACAGAGTGTACAGAGGTATTCCAAAAAACAGAGTTTAAACAAGCCTACCAAGTCCAGTGACACTAACTCTGGCCTCAGTTTTGACGGTTCCAAAGTGGTTTTTGGCCTCACAGATGTACAGCCCTTCATCATCCAGCCAAATGCCTGTAGTCAAACAGAGTGAAACAGCATTTCATCATCGTTCACACTCTATACATTAAAAGAAACCAAGGTCTGTTCTCTCACTAAGAAAGGAAACAGTTGACAAATAAATCCACACTAATAACAGTTACGTTCTCTACTCAGTAACAAGTGGTATTATTGGTTTGACTGCGCAGTAATTAAGAGTTAAAAATAGAAAATAACGGGATTCATGAGTTTGCCTCAGCTGCCAGCCTGCTGACACGCATGTCCCACTCATTCAAATCCCCGGAGATCACAGGTTGGATCATGAATCAACATATGATTCAATTCTTGTTTACATAGTCAGGCTGATGTTTAAAATAGGCAAGACAAAACATGACAAGACATTAGGCATTAGGATATTGAGAGATGTTGGAATTTATGTGTGACACAATGCAGACAAAGAAATTTCTAAAAAAAACTGCAGGTAAAATGAATAAATAAACAAAATAAAGCCATATGCAACGGATTGACTTAATTAGGTCAGGCGACAGCCACAAATGGAAACAGCGACAGAATTAGCCCAGATAAATATGTCCATTCCTCTCCACTATAGAATCATGCACACCATAAACATTTAGTCTGGGGGCATAAAGGATAACCCTCAGTGGGCCAGATTGGTCACAGCGCAGGCTCCAGAGTTCACAACATGCCCAATAAAAAGATGAAAGGGACAAGCACTCTTGCAGCATGATTTCAAATATTAAACTAATAACACTTTTATAGGTAAGTTTTTCACAGAACAGAAACGGCACTTTTAGCAGGGTAGATAGAGCGTCTGTAAACTGTCACTTTATGCCAATAACATACTCCCCTTAAGGAAATGAAAGGCTGCTCCTCTTGTCCATATAATCACTCGGATCAGCCTGCACTGCAGACCAAACCTCTCTGCTGTGATAGTGTGTCAAGGATAACTCACTCTGGATTAGAAGATGTCCGCTCTCCAGCTGCACAGTACGGCTGGGTCGTTCTGTCTGCTTCAGAATCTGTCTGCCGTCCTTTCTGTGCCAGGTCACTGTTGGCTGGGGGACACCTCGGGCAGTGCAGGGGAGGGAAATATTCTCCCCTACGTTTGCCGTTACATCCACTGGTGCCTCAGAGAACAATGGGCCGACTGTGCAGGGATGAATAAGAGAAGACATTTTTTTTCCTTTATGAATATCTAATAGAAGCAAGAAGTTTTGTGCAGAACGCTGACATGTGGGGTCTCACCTCCAACATCCAAAGTGACGGCACCAGTGGAGGTTCCAGCAGAGCTGCTGGCCACACAGCTGTACTGACCAGCATCAACCTCCTGGGCCCCTCGAATGTGTAGTGTCCCACGGTGGACATCCAGTTCAACAAAAGGAGCAGAGCCCACCTCAAGCTCACCTGGAAACAAACGCAAAAAGCCTGTCGGTCTCTAACCTTTCCCCAGTTATTTTTAATGCACCCACAGTTTGATCATATCTTACCTTTGAACCAGTGGACAAGGGGAGGTGGAACGCCTGTGGCTTGACACTCCAGAGTTGCATCAGCACCAACAGATACATGTACGACCGGCTGTGCCACAGTTATTCTAGGCACCTCTGGAGGAACAAAAAATAAAAGTAAAATTACCTTGTGGTACTTAGTAACAATTTTTATTTCATAGAAATTTAGCAGTTTTGTATGCAATGCCACTACAGTGCTTAGAAATAATTTTGTCTAAAACTAGCAAAGGTTGCAGAAATCCTGAGGTAAATATAAAAACATTCTCCTTACATTTCACCCACATTCTGTGCCAACAAAGCAGGTGCTTTTTGAACATGCCGGTAGCTGAGTTAAAAGGACAGGATAATTTATCTTACTGCACCAGGCTGTGGTTACCTTGACACATCAGTGCTGTTAAAATGACATTCAGAGAGCAAAGTGTGTGTATAATACCAGCATACCCCAGGAAGAGGCTGCCACAGTCCATCATTGTTGAGGTTTCTGTCAACCACTAACTGACAGCCATGACTGAAACTTCAGGCTGACAACTGTCAGTGCTCACAAAACAACGAGTGTGTCCTATTGTGTGTGACAGCACAACATGTGCTCCGTTCAAAAGCAGTGCACAGTTCACACAAGATATTATTCACAGACTGATTCAAATCAAATGCTGAGAAATAGTCAACAACACAAAGAAAAATTTTAATTGAAGTAATTATTGAAAACAGATTGAAACAGAAGAAAAAAAGATGCGACTTTAATGGTAAAGTGTTTAGTAACAGCATGTCCTTTGCTTTACATCTGCAGTGATTACCTTCATAACTAAGTAACACCGACTGAGAGGCAGTGCCAGCCTCACTAGTTGCCAGACATGTGTAGTTCCCAGCATCCTCTGGAAGGGCCCCTCTGATGGTCAAACCTCCATTCTGGCTTAGACTCAACCTGCGCCATACAAATGTCAAAATTCATATTTATTGACTCTTCATAATTAAATGTGCAGAAAAAAATCTCTAAACCTTTCTGCTGTTCTTGGTTATGATGATTGAAATTGTAATTTACACGGACGTGGTTTAAACATTTTATATTTTGAATCTCCAGAGTGATGCAAACAAGATGTGTCACTGGTGCATGCAGTAAAATGCAATGTGATGACTCTCTGAGTCCTTTTTGCCAGAGGTGTTGAGCGGGCAGAGAGTTCCCTTACCTTGGCCGATTAGTGAGAAACATGTTTTTGTGGCTCCAGAAAAGCTGGGGAGGCGGGGAGCCGGATGCTGAGCAGACAAGGCGGATCTCATCCCCTCGAGAGAATGCCTGGCTCTTGGGGTGAACTACCACAGAAGGAGCCTCTATAGAGGGAGTAAAACGGAGGCAAAGCATTCTCAATGACTCAGAGCTTTGTCACTTTCACATAATGTCATTTATAACTTCAATAACACAAGTTTAACAACAGTAAATTCCTGATGATGAGGGATATAATGCAATTACCAGGCAGTTCATGCCTAACATCAGGACTGGGGGATCATAGTGAGGGGACGTTTGACATTTATTTGGCTGTTTTTAACATTTATTGCAACCATCTGAGGGCATGCCCACAAAAAGCCACACTTTTCAACATTCATCAGTTCTGTCTGATGAGAGACATTTTCTGAGCAGGAAGTGGCTCAACCTGACTGTGAGGAGGTTAAGCCAGTAATGGAAACCAGATGACGGGGCCTGAGAGGGCCACGAGGCCCCTGTGTGTTAAGTGTTTAAGCAGATGACCTGCAGGGTATCGTCCTCTCATACCTGGGACAAGAAGCCACACGGTGATTCTGCTGACTCCGTGGGCATTGGCGGCCACGCACTGGTACTCCCCCCGATCCTGAGGCAGCACGTCACTGATGTGCAACGATGAGTTAGAGAGCAGCTTCAGCCTCCCTGTGCGGGCCTGGATGATACGACCTGCTCGTTGCCACGTCAAGTTGTGGCGCACGGAGCCTTCTACCTGGCAGGACAACACGGCAACACCTCCCACAGAGGAAGTCACGTTCACTGCCGGTTCCAGGACTGGAGGAGGCTCTATTTTGGCAAAAACACAAGCAAAACATCAAACTGGTAATATCAGTCATCAACACAGTGTAAAAATAAAACTTACTCCCTAATACATTCGCTTGAAATGTCACATTGTGTTTGTGGTTACGTTTCAGTGATGAAAAAAGGCTAAAGACACCTCAAGTCCTTTGACGTGCAAACAAATGAGAAGACGTGTGTGAGTGCTTGTATTCTTCTATGCGTGTGTGACATACCTCTGACAGTCAGCTGTGTTAGGGCACGTCCCTGCCCCGCGCTGCTCTGTGCTATGCACTCATACAGGCCTTCGTCCTCGGCTGACGCATGAGAAATTTCCCAGGATGAAATGGCAGAAGTCCTGATGCAAAGACACGTTTGGTTTTTTTGGCTGAGTGTTACCACAGCAACATCCTTTTTTACATCACATTTGATTAGCATCTTTCGCGCACACACACTAGGAATAGTTTTCACCACAAGTCAGCTTCAGTTCATGGATGTAATTGAAAGCAGAGCTTCAGCTAAGAAAGAATGGGCACTTTGTGGATTTTCAAGATGACATAATTAATACTTTCATGTTCACAAAGTGTAACTGTGTCCACCTATTTCCTTACAGATGAGCCAATAAAATACAGGAGTTTACCATGCTAATACTTTACAGGCATGTCCTCTAGTAAGAGTGGTGAGTGACCTAATTACTTTTTACAGCAGGTAAAGAGCACATGGTGCTGCAGCATCTGAAGGAATGCAAAAGAAGGTGAGCCAAACATTACAGAGGGTTTGGGAAACAGTAGCGACTCACTGAAAGAACGTCTCCTCTCCCACTGTAATCCCGTTTCTGGTGAATCTTAGCCTATAGGGAATGTCGCTCTCCACTGAGCAGCCAATCACAGTGCGCTGCATGTAGAAGCCCTCTACCACGTCGGGCATGCTCACAGCTGGAGGATCTACACAAGGAAGGAAGCAAAAGTTAAAAGATCAGCAGAGAGATTAATGAGGTGTGAGACAGTGTGGGGCTCTGGGCACCCTGTCTACGGGAGAAGGGGGTTGTCTTGCCTGGAACAATGTTGGTGTAGGAGACACTAGACAGCCTCTGGAAGTTGTACCCCTCCTCATCTTTTCCTGTCACCTTAATGTAAGAAGCTCTGGGAGGGGGTCCGGAATTCCGGGAGACTCCACAGTCCTTGTTGTCCGAGGTCAGAGGGCAGAGGAACCGGGATTTTGCGCAAAGAGCGACCCGAGCCTGACATCAGCTCCACATGGGTCAACTGGCCTGGAGGTTTCAGACCTGCACATTTCAGCAAAACGTGGGCCGGAAGACCTAGAAGAGATAAAAGACTGCCGTGAAGTCATTTTCTGTATTTGTGGTCAGTTAACTAAGACTGAAGAAGCTAACAGGAACGTAGCTGGCACCTTTTATTGGCCTTTCTTTGGTGTGGTTAAACTCAGAAACAGGCACACTGGAAAAGCCAGCGCGGAAGTCGAGATTGCTGACGCCAGTGACTCTCAGAGTGTGACGCCCACTGCAGCTCACCTTTAGAAAAAAAACCCAAAAAACTATAGTATTCAATTAGGTCACTGTCACTTTAGTAGTCTGAGAAAGACATTGATGAATTACCTTCAGTTTCCAAGCCCCAGGTCTGGGAAACCTCAGGTTGACAACACGAGCAGAGTTGGGAATGTTCAACAACTCTTTAAGGCCCTGTTCCACGCCAACCTCGCGGCCTTGGAAAAAAAACACAGGATCAGCAGCTTTCATTGCAAACTGTGTGAAAGCAGGTTGGAGAACACAGAAAATATTGTTCCGTAACAAAGGACGGAAGTAAAGTGTTGTCTACCAAAGGGATCGCTGAGTTCGATTTGTGGTGCTGGTCCACTAAGTGAAACGGTGACCTCTCTGAGACTGGGGTCGAAGGGAATTTCCCATTTGTTCTCCTGGGCATTATCGTGGTTGGAGGACAGCAGGTGAACCTTCATGGCCTGAACAGTCTCCTCTACCCATTTTAAAACCTGACAGGGGGCAAAGTACAACATTACAGAACTACAACTGAGCAACATGACACAGGGAAGAGACACATTCTTCAGTGGGTGAGTATGACACATTTCAAATACAAGTGTCAGAGAATCCACATAAACTAACCCTGAAAGCCCCATCAACCCCATTCCCCGACTAAGCGATGGGCTGCTCTTTGTCTTAGACTATTCGTTCAGCGCAAAGGTTTTCTTCACTGGGATTTTTCCTAAACAAAGGAAAAGGGGAACAGCTCAACTGTCAAACAGATAACATACAGTTTTGTGCACTCTTAAGCATGTATTCCCAGAAGAGTCTGTCTCACAGTAGAAGTCTGTCAGGCAGGAGTCCCCCTCCCACAACACAGCTTTCATGAATCACAAGGCTTGTTCCTAAGAACAGCAAGCGCGTGGATCTGGGCTGGGAGCGATGTGCCTTTGTTTTAGAAATACACTTAACAGAATCTATTTCACAATACAAACTAAATGTGCAGGATCACTAATGAACGAAGATGGTCAGCCGTTACGCACTTTTCTGTTGAACAGGTTAAACTTTAAATACCATATGATGTTGAGCAGTGACATGTTAGTATATCGGGAAGCTCACATGAGCCATTCTAACACTCAAAGATGATGAAGAGTCTGAAATGCTGGCAGTTTACTTAAATTATTAAAATGCAAATGCAACAATCACTTAAACAATAATGCATGTATTTTAATTTTGACATGTGCTTGGACGTCAGGTATTATCATTATCAGGATTTTCTTTAAGTTGTTTTGTCTAAATGAAAACAGAAGCAACTGCTGTCATATGGAGAAACATTATTTCTGAGCTGCATCTGCAATGAAACAAAGTGAAAATATTTCTCCAGCAGACCCTTGGAGACAGAGCCAGAGGCAACACAATTTAAGACAATTATGGAAAAAACAGAAAATAGACAAGCATTTGATAATCTAATGATTAGTGTTTTGTCTTTCAGGTCAACTGGGTGCTGACAGCAGCTGGTTCCTTTCGCCATTTTACAACTGGAAACAGCTGTAATGTCTGCCACATGTGCAGCCATCACCTGCAGAGCAGGAAACTGCTAAGAAGTGACCTGCATCTGCCCCAGAATCCCAACTATTTCTTTTGCACGACAGAAGAGAGGTGTGGATACTGCCCTGCCCCCCAAACCTCAGATAAACGGAAGTGGAGTGGACGGATGGGACGATTAGCTATCCTCGCCATGGTTGGTCTGGAGGAGCACACTGAGCTCTGCAGCCACTCCCTGCTTAAACCACAGGGAATGCAGAGGATCTTAAGTCCTGTGAAACCTCATCTGGTGTGTCTCAGTTCAACGAGCTTAAGGGCTGTTACAGGAAGGACCCCACTCTGTTGCTATTCATAGAAGCATGACAGACGGGCCAGAGAAGAAGTTTCAGTTAATGGCGGGGTGATGATGTAGCCCCCTGGCCTTGTCCAGGTATTACCTGCAAAAGACACGTTGGCCTGTCTATGGTTAAGCAGAAGGGTTTGACCTCAAGAACCTGAACATAGAGGCTTTTCATCTCACAAGTTGGCCTGCATTTGGGAAGGACAGCTACACGTAGATTGTACCTTTAATTACTCAGGAACTCAGGAAGACGATTGAGAATAAATCTACCTGGTTTTCAGTTGTGACTAACAACTACTATCAACCCCTTTTACTCGCTACTGCAGCCAAATAATAAGAAAAAATAAAAGCAATGGTAGCTCAAGGCACCTGACGTGATTATGTGCACCTTGCTAGGTAGAAATACAAGAAAGGGTCACATCCAGTGCTAAAACGTCTCTTTTTTTCCTCTGTGCGGGCAGACACTACAACAGACATTATCTTGCAGCTAAAACATCACAGCCCTCCGGCTACCGATGACTAAGAATGACATCATTAACATGAATAGCACAGATCATAGTCCAAGTTTGACAGCACATTAGCGTGTGTTTTTTTTCCTGTTCATGCTCTTGTTTGCAGATTCTCTGGCTTATCACGACCGGTTAAATTTAAAAAGCGTAAAGAGTGCAATACGTAGATCTGACAATGAGCTGTTGTGTGAGGACTTGGAGCCAGCTCCACTGGGCAGCTGTGTTGGAAGGAGGGAAGTCATGACAGATCATATCCTGGGATTAAAGAGTAAAATAAGCAGTCTGTTTTTTCTCCACTCTCCCCCAGGAGATCACAAAAAGACTTTGTATATTTGATTTGGCTGCATTTTATTAAACTGCTATTAGGGGGAATATTTTGGTTAGATTTGTAGTACTTCTAAGGTTTTTAAGGATTAAAGGATTTGCATAAATTTGGTGAAGGCATGCCAGCCAAGAGCTACAGTACAATCACACAGGGCGAAAAGAGCCTGACACGCAGTAATTCAGTGTGGATCCAAGAAAACATTGTTCATAAGTATGTGTATATGTAACAGCTCGCTAAGAACATGTCAAAAATACTTGAGGCTACTTCAGCAGCAAACCATCTGTGGCTGAGGTGTGAGGGTTAGAGTGAAATTGCTTTTCTAGTCTCTTAATTCTGTAATGCAAAAATGCATTCAAACACTGCTTAAACAGTTGGCAGGATAATGGCGCGATAATGAACTGAGCTGCCACACACACAGCTATTGTATGTTTAGCAACACGCAGGCGGGACTTGACAGGAAACAGACCACCACGCATACACACGAACAAATCTGAGTTCAGAGAGAGAGTTCAGTGGGCCACCGGTCTACGGAGCTGCTGGCTTCAGCTGCCGAGCTGCCCAGCCATCTCCTGTGCTGACATTCAGGATACAAGTATCTCTTCCAGAGGAAACTCTGGCTTCTTTACGTCTGCCTTGGAAGTGAGCCCCACTGTCTTTCATAGACGGCGCTTTTGTTACATGCTGCTTCTGTTATAAAAGAGTCACTCAACCGTATCATATGACGAGGAAGTTTAATATCAGCTTTGGAATCTTTTGATTACACTGCATGTAATCACAGGAATTACATCAGTGGGTTAAACAGGGTTGGTTCCTCTGCTGTTCTCAATTATTAGGCAATAAAACCTGACGCATTCTAAAAGGTTCGGTGAAAGTAACAGTCAGTGTTGCAGAGATTCACTCATTTACATTCGGATGGAGTCTGCTGGGCTCTCACCTCATTGACCTGCTGCTTGTCCAGGTGGAAGATCTGACCGGAGGAAGTGGCGGCGATCTCCTCGTAAGCCCTATAGCCGGGATGCGAGCGGTCCCCGCAGTCCCCAGTCAACACAAATACCACCTGGGAAAGAATTGGCAAAGCGAGCTAAGAGGATTACTACTGTTCAAAGTGTGTACTTTCCAGAGACTTGCTTTCATTGAGCTCTAACGTGATGCTAACAATCACTGTCATGCCTCAAACAGCCGCTGAGACTAAGTAACTTTAGAGAAAGTCCCCCTGCTCAGCTGTGAATCTGTCAGCTCACTGCACTGCAGGTTTCACAGCAGGACAGTCTATTTTTTGTTATAATGATAAATGCAAAGATGTTCATGAGAGACTTAAAAAAGAATAACAAAATGCTTGTGTACATGTTTTTGAAAGTTTACTTTTTGACATACTGCAGCTATGGTCACAAAGGAATCTCCAGCATATGTACAGTGAGTTGCATTCATATTTGACATTTAGCAAAATGAAGTATAATTATTTTTAAATTGAACTGATACAAGGTCTGTATAGTCCTGTAATGTAAGACCATGCACGACCCCGTAAACTTCATGGGAGTGTACCTGTGACTGACGGAGCTGAACAAGCTGCAGAACATCTCTTTTTAGGCGGTAGTCTTTGGCTCTGGCATCAGTGAACACATAGATAAAGGATCCAGGAAGGGAAACCTCCAAGGCTTTCTTTATGGCTCCTATACTCATCTCAGGGCAGTCACCCCCACCCTAGTTAACAGAATCACACATGAACAAAAGCTCGTGGAAGAAACCAGCTCAAAGTATCTCAATTTAAATATACTCCAGACCTATTTTATACTGGTGAGATTCTGTTACAGTTCAGCCTTTAGGGCAGTTTCCCATTTGGAAATAACACAGGTAAACAGAAACAAAATACTCATTAAGTCACATTACGTAACCTCTGAAAGAAATTAGACAGTACGAGGGTTAAGAAGTAAAAGCAGCCTTGTTAAAATCAGCACATACTGAGGTTTCAGCCTTACATGGTCTGCTGTGATGAGTAGCTAATGATGTCAGCTAATAATGATAAATACTGCAATGGAACTGACCATCCTGAGTCAATCTGATGACTTTATGACTCTCCTAACTATGCTCCGGTTAGACTGCAATATAGCAATGACCATTACCACACTGTTGTATCCCAGGGCTACAGTGAGTTCTGTGGAGTAAAGGTTACAGAGGTTAAAGGTTACATAGCCCGACAACACACCTGTAACCTGGACAAATGTTGACCACAGTCCATTAAAACAATCATTTAACGTGTTGGAGTTCACACCTGGACAAACAGTTCTTGCAGATCCTGCTGGAACTTCCTCGGGTCCGTGGTGATAGAGACAGGGCCAATGTCTGTAAGGTTGCAAATGTATATTATTAATTATCCTAAACAGAGTTTCACAATCAATTCACTTACAAAAAATGAATTAGCTTGAGAAGAGAGTTTTTGTGCTATAGAGTGACATATTCCTAGAAATATTCAGCCCAACCAGACAAAGGCTTAATTTGTTTTCTCCATTTTTATTCCATCTCAACAAAACAACTATGTCAAAACAATGAGTTTTGCGGTTTCGTCTCAGCAGTTGAGCCTCTGACAACAGAACAACATATACAGTATTAATATCAGAACTAGAATGTCCCACTGTAGTTTTTGTGCAAGGTATGATTATCAATCACACGCGATACAGAGATACAACTGGCGCACTGACAAAAAATGTTTAAATCATGTTGCACAAACTGCTGAAATCTGTCTGGGGAATAATCATCTTCTGCAGATGCAGTCAGCAATTTCTACTGGGTGACTTCCCGAGGTCTCAATCAGCAGCAGACCCCAGCGTGATGGGTGAGAGCCTGTCAGGGCCTGACACTTGGATGCCTTCTGGGGCCAATGGATGGAACAGTAAACATGATCAAATACCCACAAACACAAGCTTTTATTCACAGTGGTTACGAAGAAGATTCTAATCAGGTAGAGTGGAGCCTCCAGATTTTTGTGAGTGCTGGTTATTCCCACTGTCTAATGAAGTATCTTTTTCTGACTAATGAAACAGAGTTTGCAGACATGTGTCAAGCTGATGACATCTCTAACTTATTTTCAATCTATTTCCCAACAGTGGAGACTTCGAAGTCCTTGTCTCCTCCTCGTGAGTGCTCGTAAAACACTGACAGCACTGTCACGCCTCTCCGTCAGCCACCAAACTCCTTTGCAATCTTGGAAGTTTACAAGGTCCCCAAGGGCAAGGCACATGAAACGCAGACAAAATGCGTGGTGTTAGTGCAGCCCACCACCCCCACTTCCCTCAGACTGGCTAAACTGGAGGCTGTGAGGGTTTTCCGGAGGTTTGGATAAAGGAGGGAAGAAGGGGGTGAGTGGGGGTGATTGGGGTAATTACACACAAGCAGACAGCATATGCTTCTCATCAGTGTTCAAACACCCTCCCCCATTAGTGCACTCTTATTTTCAAGCTGCAGCTTTCCCATAGAGGGCACATGCAGGGGGCACACAGCCTTACCTGCCCCACTGCCTGCCCCACAAACTAAACTCAAATGTTCCTGCCTGAGGTGTGAGTCAGTTTGAACCCTGTGCTGCTCCATTTACAGTCGGTGGACCTCCAATAAAGATGTGCTGCAGTTTTCTTTCTGATCATATTTCCAAGTAAATGACAGTTACAGAAAACTCTAATCCCATTAAAGTGCTGTTTTGGGTTTGTACTTATTCCAAAAAGTCTATCCAGACAATCGTGTCAACTTTGGCAGTGGAATTATTAAATGCTGCTATAAATGGCAATACTCAGCAATAATCACAATCCAATACTTTCATTGTTACAATGTGGATAATTACTTCAAGTGTTTTTAACAAAGCAGTACCTGGATCATGGAAGGGGACCAGCACAAAGTTTCGGATGGGTCTGGTCCTCCGGTTAAGGGTCTTCTCCAGAATCCGTGAGGCGCCCTCTATCACCTGCTTCAGATCGTCGTACATGGAGCCGGTCACATCGAACACAAAGGCCAGGGTCGAGGCGCTGTCCCCGGACCCATCATCCTGCTCGACCCGGGTGTCTGCCCGGAGCCTGTGTGCGCTCACACACAGCGTCAGGACGACGCACTTTAATAAGACACCGCTCATTTTTTTTCTACATGTACCGCATCTGTCTGCTGGTATGAGCCGAATCACACTCAAAAAATTAAGAGGAAGAAAGTTTATATTTCACAGCGACAAAAACAAGCCTGCTATTTCACTTCCAATCGGCAGAAAAAAAAAATATATATATATATATTTGGAACAATAAGGCTGAACTGAAACACATGAAGATCCAGAGTGAGAGAGTTCCCCAGGACCACGGCGGCTGGACTGGCTCTGCGCTGGAGCCCCTGGAGAGCCGGCGCTCTGACGCTTCAAACGGGGGCGGAGATGGGTATTAAAAGGTTCCCGAGACCCAACCTGATTTTTTGTGTTTGTAACTCGACCCCACTGTGACTTCCAGGCTTTAACCCTATCCAGCATTCCGCTTTCCATTTGATTTTCTAAAGAACTGAAGTGGGCCCCCAGGGAGCCGGTTTTTAACACTTTTGCGCCCATTACCAGGGGAGGCCGGGGTCTGTGTTTCAGACACGGCCAAAACATTGTCTCAGCAACAGCCTCCTTTTTATAAATAGCCATCGTTTATATTCAGCTGACACCAATCTAATTTTATACATAGCCCGTCCTGAGAAATATCCCCCTGGCAAACGAATGGATGGAAATTCTTGTCGTGCCATATGGAACATTTTTACATTGTTGCTGATCTGGATAGAAATATGTTATTGATCATTAGGCATTATTTTGAAGCACTTCACATCCAGCTATGACATATCTTGTCTAAGGAAACCAGACCTCAAAAAAAAAAACAGCCTTTATGAATATAAATAATTGATTGTCTTCTTCCAAAGGGACCGGGGACCTGAATATGTAAAGTTGGTTGTGCATTTTAAAATCTGCTTCTCTTTTGCTGCACTTAGTTACAGATGCTACATTTGAAACCTCTACATAATACAAAGTGAATCAAAGATGTTCCCAAAAGCCCAGAGCAGCCTCCAATGAAAAGCTCTGAACCCTTCTGGCCTCCTCCACATGACATCACTCTGATCAGTCCTCCAGCAGAAGGAAACAGAGGAGGTCTGCGCAGGCCCAGTGAACAGACAGACCCCAGAACTGAGCCTCATTAATCCAATCATCAGTGCCAAGACATTACAGAGCTGTGCACTCCATCCATCATACAGCGCAGGCGCATATAGCAGGTCGGCATGTTTGCTGTGTTTCAAAACACAACACACAACCTTCACATTTAATTGTTCTGTATCTGTATAGTTCAGTGCGATAACAGAATGAAAGAAATGCAAGTGATTTTAAAAATAAAGCAACACTGTAAATTTGAACAGTTGACTTTACTTGAAAAGATCAGTTGCCTCTTTTATCATGCAAACCTGTAAACCAAAGTGAAGCTAAGTTGCTAAAACACTGTATGTTAATGTACTCTTTTTAATTAAACTACATTTTCATTTCATAATAAGATTGCTTCACAAATGCAAGTTGTTTTACTTATAAATATTTATTGCAATGAATTCTTCTAAATAGGATGATGTTTAAACTTATTCAACAATAAGTTTCAGTTTCAGTACACATATAATATATTAGCTGACTAGTTGGAAACCCAATGCTATAAGCCTTTCTGAACAATATTTCAGCTGCAAACTTTTCTCATTTTGAACAGAAACTCCTTCATTATACACAAGATATTTAAGGTTGCAGCTGCTGGAGCCACATTGTACTAAAATCAGTACAAATACTGAGCTTGCTCCCACAAACTTAAGTAAGTTAAGTTCTGAGTCTGGGCTGGGGATCAGCACTGAATTCATCACCATCCTTTATCTCGGTTAGCATTCTTATAACTACTGTGAAAATTAACATTCTAAAATGCATTAAAAACCCACAGAAAGCTTCTGCCATAAAAGTGTTTTATGTCTCAAACCATGCCTGCTGGGAAGTCAGCTGGTTTTGTTTCATTTAACTCGATTTAGCCAGTTAGAGCAGTTCATTGAATCAACTAATCATTTCCAGTCAAAAGACTTCATGTCAAAGAAACAAATGCTAAACATTTAGCATAATTAAAAATATGTGTTGAAAAATATTTGAATGATGGGTTTTAAAATATGCTTAGAGAAAAATGCATTTGGCCAAATGCTGATTGACAACCTGAAAAAAAGTAGAACCTGATAGTTTTCTCTACTTATGTCCAGACAAGTGGAACGAATCAGCCAATCAGTTGACAAAGTGCTTCAGTGGGTGTGGTCATTGTGAAAACACAGTGTGTTTAAGTTCATTCAAATTAAATATGTTAGTAAAGCCAATGATTCCCTCAGTAATGTAAACAAAGACTGGTTAAAACTTGAGAGACTGATAAACTTGCTTAGTTATTTCTATTAAGTTTTACTATTTGAAATTACAGTGACTTTGTATTTTGGATCCTTTTTATCATTAGATTGTCATTAGTAGGTTGATACTTTGCAAACATTTGATCAACAATCATTCCACAAAGCAGCTCGCTAAATTATTAAAAGGCAAGCTTCTACAAAAATTAAACACATCTTCAATCCTTTCCAGACTGAAAATACAGTAATATAAAACTTAGCCACATAAATGCATTTTATTCTGTGCTCTTATACTGTTAATCAACAGGTAAATGACATTGATCATTTAGTAAATTAGAATTTGCATAAGGCATTAAAATCAGTGAGGGTGGTAAAACATCTTAATGATTGCCAAACTGGAATAATCAAAGAATGAAAAAAGGCATCGTCACATGCTCTTGTCTCACACAGGATAAATAGTAAGTAGACAATTGCAAACACAAAGCTCACAAAAGCTTTATAACCAGAAGTGAAGACTGTTGTACCTCTTAATGACAGGGGCTTTGTGTGTGCTGAGGGTGGCCTATGATGCTCTCAAAAGAAATAATGAGCCTCAATTTAGATGTAAGCTGCAAGAATCAGTTGTGTTGCTTGGCCGTGTCATTCAGGATGTTGCTGTGCAACACTCTAGGCACTAGACGTTTGTCCTAACAGGGAAGTGAAAACACAATGGGACGCACAGGCTGCAAACATGGTAAAATAATCCATAAAAAAGTTCACACTCCTTCAACACCCTTATTTAAATAAAAACCCTGTTCTCTCAGGAAAAGGAAACGTCACAATGATAAAAGAAAATACAGTAGTATTAAGTACAACTGAACAGTTTGATAAAAAATAAAACTTCATTCCATTTTTGTAAGGAAAATTCCCACACACGCAGCAAAGCCAAAAATAAATTACCATTATATTTACATTATACAATGTACACTACACTGCTTTGTGGTTAGTGATCACATTATCACCAGGTAACACATTTTTTAGATTCTCTTGGGTTTAAGAGTCTTTTCATGTGGTGATGAGCAGCAGCACAGTTTCTCTGAGCAGTTCATGTACATCCCCTGACTTAAAGTATGTGAACAAAACACACACTATCATCTTCGAGGGAGGTCAGTTCCATAAACTATCCATGGGAAAACCACAACACTGAGCTTGCAGAAATTTTCATACACAGTCCACGACACTGGGGTGTATGCAGTGCCACATAGCTGTTGAAGCAGAGATTAATGAGTTTTGTTGAAATTCTTGAATACTCCAACACATCAGAGGATATATTTGTTCACAACCCTTGGTGAAAATGGAGACAATTAGCTACTTGACACATGAGGCCATATGGCACAGTAACAAAGGTTTTCAGTCAGCTTCTGGGTGAGCAAGTTAAATGTGGTTTCCTCACGTTACAGGCTGTGATGGTGCTGGATTGGTGGGTAACGCATAGGAAGATGCTTTGTTCCATCTGAGAAGTTTTGAGAGTGATTACCATTTGAATGTTACAGTATATGCATTCATGATACTCTGTTTGCTCAGAACATGCAATATCATCATTAAACAGAGCTACTGCATTACTGAAATATGTCTTCACAAGCTCGCTTCACAGTTGACAAAACACTGAGAAGGATGTCAGCAACAATTGGAAGTGGTTGGTGCATTACATTAGCCACTGAGAGGATAGGGGTGTCTCACTCTTCACTCAGCACTGCAAGACTGTTTGATTGCCAGCAAACAAGTGGGGCTTTTGAATAATTCATGAGAACAAAGTGAGAGCAGAAAGTGGCTTCTTCACAGTGGTTTCAAACCAGGAAGTGATTTGTCCTTGCTTTTATTATGCTATGATGAAACATATTATATTACAGTATTATCTTGGACTTAAGGTATGGCTTAGGATTGAAAAAAAAATTAAAATCACTGAAGCAAAGACGTTCGTAGATACTAGCTCATTAATACCCCACTCACCTTACATTCTTACACAAGCCCATCATAGAGTGACAATGCCTGAACAATAGAAGGATCTGCCTTTGAGCCCTCCTGAAACTCCTGCAGAGTCAGCTTCCCATCTGCATTCTGGAAAAAGAATATATGAGACCAAATGACACTGAAGCCTGTTAAGGCTATTACACAGAACTACCAGTAGGAGGCAAAAGAGCCTCTTAAGCTCAATCCTGCAACTCCTGCTTCATGCTGTTGGACTGATCTTTGGTTCAGTGCACTTGGATAGTGGCCACTCTCTGCCAGTACAAATCACTGAGTGCTGCTGTGCTGCACAGCTAGGCCAATGAGCTGATCTTGGCTGTAGTGGGCTGACAAACACGCCCATGCAGGCTGCGTCTCATCTTTCACTGAAGCGGAGGGGCTGAGAGAGTGAACATTAGAACAGAGAACTAGTAGTCAAGGAGACTATATAAGATGTTTATAGACAGTGGGCAGCGTTAGTGACACTGTGATGGATACAGCTCCAAAATTAAGTGTCCAGGTCAAAACGCAGAGAGTGACAACAAAGACAGATTCAGTCATCTCAATGATAAACTAATGATTTTAACTACACTTGCGTGAGGCAAATTGTGATGTTACATTTTCAAAAAATAATAATATTAAAATACAGGAACTGCCACAATTTTGCTGTATTTATCAAGTTAGTCTTTCCATTTAAAAATACTAACCTTGTCCATCATTGCAAAAATACGGTCCACACGCTTTTCTGGTGTGTTTTCTTCCTCTGGCAGCTCCACAGTGTTTCCCTAGGGTATCAAAGCAGTACACTTAAACCATTTTCCCAATTCATGTTTAAATTTATAAAGTTTAATAAAACTTACCACCATCTGATAAATGGCATCTACGATGTTCAACATCTCATCACGGGTTATGTAGCCATCATTATCAAGATCATATAATTTAAAGGCCCCTGTATTTAAAGAAATATGTTAAATATACAATAATAACTGCAGTCTCAGAAACACAATGTGACCTCAACATGTACAACAAAAGATAAAACCATGTTTTTGTGGATTACTGAGCATATAGTATCTAATAATCAAGTTAAAGTTTGTTTGTTTTCTAGAAAAGGCTTGGTCATGACCCAGATTCCAGAAGCCTAATGTAACTTGCTAATAATCCTGCATTTGCTGTTCTGTAGAAAGCCACCAGTCTTCTTTCACATGCAATGCATGGCAGCCAATCCTACATCCTGTCATTTAAATGTCAGAAAAAAAGGGAGGAGGGTGCATCTTCTTACATCTCAACTTTTCATCCAGAGTCCCCCGAGAAGTCACTGACAAGGCCTGGATGAACTCAGAGAACTCAATGCGTCCATCCTACAGAGTGACAAAAGGCAGATGGAGACAGATAGAGAGATAAGAGAGAGAAAAAGAGAGAAAGAGGAAATGGCCCAGAGACAACAGGAGCATATTACTTCACACTTGCTGTAGCCGTACTTTCATGAACTCCTTGCTTTTCTTTCATCATGTCCTTGCTGTGTTCTCCTCAAAAACCGGGCCAGACGTTTGCTCCAAGTCAGCTGCTATTTTTTGCCCTGCACCTGGCTCTCTCCTGAGGCAGAAATATGTCACCTCTGGTCATTAATAAGATGGATGCTACAGCCTCATAGCCTAAAAGTTACCGCACAGAAACATGCAACCACTGTACTGTATATTTGGGTTGTTTGAGGTTGATTTACATTTTTCAGCGATTTAACATCAATAATTGGACTTGGCAGATAAATCTGTCTGACAAGATTTTCTAGTCTAGACTGACAAAAAAATATTCTGCTCTGATGCTAATTTCCTATTAGATTTGTTAGCATGCCGTGCACTGAATCTTACTACAGAAGCTCAAATTTCCAATGACCCTCCTAAAATTGCGGCACTGTGCTGCATCCTGTGGCATAAAATGTCTGCTAACACGGACAATAATCAAATATAAACTTAAAGCTCAAAGTGGCTCCCGTGCCACTAATTCAGACCAACTCGTCAAGTTATGATCCCGTCAAGCAACTGCATTAGACTCACTCAAACCACAATGCTGTGCTGCATAAAAGAATCACCATCCACATTCTAAGTGAAAACAACAGCTTATGAGCAACTATGCATTTAAATCAGCTGTCTAGGTGTGGAGTCCTCAGGCTGTGGTCCATTCATATTCTTACCAGATATTAAAGGAATGTGCATATTTCCACCAAAGCTTCTCCAACATTCTACTACAGCAGCTGCTTACTGGTAAGCAAAATGAGTTCAGCTACAGTTCCCGTTTCCGAAGAAAAACCAAGGCTTCTTCATGACCTGGGGGTTGACTAACTTTATCACTACCAGACATCAGACTAGCGGGACAATGCTGAAGCCATGCACTGTCATAAAAACAGTAAGATCAAGGACTAAGGGGTAGCTAACGCTCACGAAGACTGTAGATAAAAATCAAACAAAGGGTTTGGCTGATTTTCCTGACACAAAGCTTGATAATTTAAGTCAAGAAAATTGTAGAGGCTCACCGAGATGCCAGGAGATTTCTTTCTAAACGCTTTATGAGGTGGATTACTTCAGCCAAATGTAGCATACTACAGTTTGGCCTTGTTAAAAGTTGCTTTGTCATCCTGTTCTCCAATCCTTAGAGGACACATGTACATGACAGCCCAACAGTTTTATTTAAAGCAGCCCTGGCATGTTTCCAGCTTTAGCGTCATTTATCTTGGCAATATTTATACAATAACATTATTTATTGTATATCACTGATGCTATGATTTATCTTCAGTTCTTTTTAAAATCCAATTTCTCAAGACAGTCAAACAATTATATCTGCTTTTCTAATACTGGCAATGTAAATGAGAACGATTCCAGTAGGTCTGAGTGGTGTTCTGTTATCAAAATTATCTGTTTGTCTATTTGTGCTAACCTGAAATCTATCCAAAAATACAAGGAAAACAAAAGGTCATTACACTTAATAATTTCCATTTTTAAATGTATGTCTTTCTTTAAACTTTTATAAAAAATGTCACGTCATATTGCTTAAAACAGACTTCACTGAAATTTGGTTCAGATAAACAAAAAGCGTATAGTTCTGAAGCAAAAAGTTAAAGGCGATTAAAAAAAATCAACAGCAGCAAAATCAATTATATATTGACAATAAGTAAACACAAAATACTAACCTTATTTTCATCAAATACATTGAAGACAAAAGAGGCAAATTTAGTGGGATCTCCAAAAGGAAAGAACTGCTTATAGATCTTCTGAAAGCCCACAGCATCTAGCTGTCCACTAGGACAATCTTTAATGAAGCCTTTGTACCTGAAAATATGGCGAGAGAAAGAGATTAAAGTAAATATTCCGAAATGCAACCAGTGTTACAGTATTACATTGTACAACTTCTGCAGAAGCCATTACTGATTTAATTTAAAAGGGTGTGATAAATTCAAAAGGTAAAGTGCGAAGCCTAAACTATTGGGAAGCCAAGAGTGGTTAACTCTAATCAAATTACTCTCTAGTCCTTTTTTGATAATATGTAAAGCTGATAGATAAGTTTGAGAGCGTCCTTTCCCCGCTGGTAGTGACATATCTGGAGAGCTGCTTAACATCTCTATTTGTCTAAATATAGAAGCATTTCATAAGCAATTTCACGCACAGTCACTTAACATGGGCAGTTTCCCAGTATTTCTTCATAAATGAAACACAGCAGCTACAAAGTCCAACTAGACTAGGTCAGACAGTAAAAAAAGAGTGTTAGCCTTTACAAAAATAAATCGAAAGAAGATGGTGAAAAGAAGAAGCAGGAAATAGCAGCAAAATAATAACACTCTCTAGTTCTAAAAGCGTCACAAAAAGCTTTTGCTCTTGATCAACAGCAAAAATGACGCAAGTTCACCCAAGGGAGTAGCGCATTTCCATCTCTGATTCAGTTAGGCTGTTCAAAATAAGGCAGGGCTGTAATTAAGGCCAGAGACAGTGTTCTGATGAAGAGCGAAGGCCGAGACCGAGCTTTGCCACTCACACTCTGGCTTCATACTCCCCTCAAACTCTTTATGTTTAATCTGCCTTAAAGATAATGAAGCCAGCTCCAAAGGAGATGGAAAGATGCTTTAAGGAGCAGCTGGGGAAAAAGTTCAGCATGAAGAGAAGCAAACAAGCGGAGCTCTCAACCTGTCTCACCATGTTTCAATGATGCTTTTAAAAAAAATCAGTTGGTGCACTTTAGGTTCAATTTATATGACAATATCATAAAATAAGATCATACAATACTTAAAATATGGTCTAAAACTGGAATGCATATAATAATTTATAGTCGAGAAAGATGTAAAGTCATTTGAAGAACTTAAATAAAATGCAATGTTCTTACTGGATTGATGTAAAAATGGAAAATTTCAAGAGGCCCAAAATTGGTTTTGTTTACTTTAGTAATGCCTTCTAAAATTTAACAAGGATGCTGAAATCAACAATTAAAAAGGGCAAGCAGAAAAGAAGTCCAAGCACAGATAAATGTAAAGAATGAGGTTGGCAGATTTAAAACATGGTTAAAAATCATTACTTTAATCTGAGTTAATATCTATTGTTTGGATAAAAATAAAATGAATGACTGCATTCATATACACTGACCAGCCACAACAATAATACCACCTGCTGGTTTTAATGCTGTGTTGGACAGAGGTAATATCGGTAAAGGTGAAATGCTGGCTATGATCAACAGATGTCAGAACGCAGCTTGCTGTATATGTAGCTGTGTATCTGCAGACCAGTCTGAATGCTTATGCTGCCCCCTGTCCACCACAACATTAACACCACCTAGTAGTATTAATGTTGTGGCTTATTGGTGTATTTTAGTTTTATCTTCACTTGTTCTTTTTTAAATTTTTCTTCGTGTTTTTTTTTGTTTATTTTTTTTTACGTTACTATACATAACATTTTTGAAACATGATTGAGCCAATATTGAAAGTACTGAATAATCAATAAGTAATAATCACAGCTGAACCATTTCGCATAAATTGGTAATTTTAAAGTAAACTATTACAAAAAGCTGAACAATACTGTGACATAATCTATAACTTAGTACTGTCATTTATGAATTGTACTGTAACAGACCTATTTTAAGTGCTAGATATGCAGCAGTTGTAAATGAAAAGAAGCTGAAATAGGAAAATTTTAAATACAAGATTTAAAAAACACCAATTCTCCAACTTTCCTACTCTAATACCAACACCCTCATAGGTGGATAAGCAGACACCTGCATACAGGATCATCATCTAATGATCCACAGTAATCCGCTAAAGTACTCATTAACACTTATCTCGTTAACAACTAACTACTTTGCTGTTAGTCCAAAATTCCAGGCTGGTTAAATATCAGCAAACCTAGTTTACAATAGCAAAGTACAAATTACAATTATTAAGCTGGAAGCTGGAAGAATGATACACTTTTCTCTGCTTATCACACATAAATTACTGTCTCAAGAAACTAGAAACAGCTGCAGACTAGAAATTGTAATATGGAAATGTGATATTTATAGAGATCATATAAAAATGTCAAAGGTTGTGGGAGGATACATTACTTGAAATAAATAGCTTAATAAATAACATTTGACAGACAACAATTATGTGACATAGACACTATTATGAAGACCTGATGGGGTTGAAACTGGTCTGTATTTTAAATTCTTATGTCTGACGAAAATAACAGCTCCACTGTGGAAAAAAACTATTTCAACAACTACAAGTTCAGTTAAGTCATTGTTAGAAGTAGTACTTAGCCTGTGAAAACATCTATACTGGGGCTTTTTAAATTCTATAAACATAATCCCAAGATATCTTTAGAGTTTTCTTAGTTTAGTTTGTGTATTAAATTGCAGGTTTGGTCTAATGAAAGAAGTTCTTGAGGTGTGTTATAGGAAATGCAGTTAGTAAAAGGATAAAAGAATATCTCAGCCTTTGCTTCTTAGAGTTTGACCACTTTACATTTGTTTCCTATGAGTCATTGAACTTTGTGGAAGTACAGGAAATAAATCACTATAACTTTTGCCTGTGAGCAATTTTTTAAATATTTATTTAATGCAATTAAAATTGATTCACCAACTCTAATATCAACCTCACTAAGAGACTTTAGTTAAAAACTGCATTATTTACCTTGAATATTAAAAACAATATTTAGTTTCAGTTACCCTTAATAAAATTACTGACTTTGCCCTTCAGCTACTTGTGCTGTGAATTTGATTAACGAGGCTTGAACTGTATATAACACTGACTAATACTATTAACATACATGTGCAGCTACTTAAGCTGCATCCACACATAAACTGGTACAGATAAAGTAAGTACTGTGCTGTACAAACATGTTTGCCTAGCGACAGCTCATCAGTGTCATAATCAGAATCACCTTCATTTGCCAAGAACACATCATGTACAAGAAATCTGACTTGGTGACACTGGTGCTAACACACATTCATGGTCACAATGTACTTGAAGTAGTGCAATAATGTAACTACGCTCTGTACTTGCAGGGACACAGCAGATGTGACATTGTGGATCAGACCACGCTAGGGAGCCAGCATGAAGATAAAGTATTTATTGTTGGCATTGACCCCTAGTTCTTGGCATCTACCATGGTGGTTCGCTAAAGAGTTGTGCAGAATGTTTCTCTGCCTAGCTGGCAAGAACATCACTGCGCTATGGCATCTTGTTATTGATTTCAGGTAAGCCTCAAGCATACTAATGATGTTCCCTTAAAGGAGAATTAGAAAGGGGAACAAATTTAATGCACAACACAGGCGTTTATCTAACCCTGCTAATTCTTCTGTGTCTGTGCCTGTGCTCTAATTACACGCCATCTGGCATTTCCCCTGGTAAAATTCCCTCTCATGCCTCACACTCAGTCGTGTTGATTGCCACTGATCTTCAAGTGAGGACTCATGCAAAGTTTCTTGTGAACGACAGCAAGGGTGATGGGGAGCTAGCTGACTCCACAGACGGGCTGAAGAATGTTTAACAGTATTCCACCTCGGTGCACTCAGGCAGCTCTGGACCTCCCAGTGTCCACTAATATCTGAAGCTGCGGCTGCTGCTAACGTCGCTGCTGTGTGAATGTGCCCTGGCTTTTTCCTCCTATAAAGCTCCTAACAGGGGACATGCTTTGGAGGCAGAGCTCCTTTGATGCAGGCGGAATTAGGTCGTGAAATGCAAAACCAAATCACAAATGAAGTGTGAACATAGAAGAATGATCACTATGGGCTCCCTATGACACACACTATTCTTTGCTATTCGTATACCAAGAAGTAACGGCCCAACAGCAGCGTGCAGCAAACAAAAGCAATGACTACCCTCATGCTTGAATCATCACTTTAATGAGAATGCATTGTCTCTTATTTGTGTGCTGCAGTGGCTGTCAGAAAAAACTAATGATCACCCTAAGGTGACAGTGTCATCAATATGTTTCTTTTTGATATATATCAAAGTTACACGTTACAACACTGTGGGCAGAGGCAGGGAACATTCAAAGGCTAGACCTCTGCAAGATGATGGTCACACTGACTAAGAGACACAGAATCTGACGGGAAGGATTACTAATCAGTAACCTTGCGGGGGCTCTGTGGCCATGTAGTCTCTAAGTGTCTGAAAGTGAAACAACCTTGTATCCACGACATACTTTTGTTATCAGACATCCCTTTTGCAAATTGAGCAAAAAGGTTGTTGAGGAATGCATCATGGAAATGTTTGTATCAGTGTTATCAGTAAGGCTTCAAAGTCATTCTATTTTCAGAGCTCATCTGTCTTCATGGCAGTGTGACAGAGATGGCTTCAAATCAACTATCACAAAAATGCAACTACTCTATCAATGGACTGAAGAAACTGAAAAATATAAATTATACCCCTTAATTCCTCTGAGGTTTTGCCAGTATATGCCTAGTTACACATTGGGGCTATTAAAAACTATTGGCAAAAATGAATGAATACACTTACCACTGCTGCACTTCTTTCTCTGTAACTGTGAAAAAGAAAATAAAGATGGACATCAGCTCAGAGGAAAACTTTGGTTGTCCTAGAAAAAAATAGTTGCTCCTAGATACAACACATGCCAAGTAGTATCATCGTTAATCATCTTGGCCCAGTCCTTTCTCACACATAGTTTCTAACTTGACCAAAATATTCAACAGTGTCAACATGTAATTACTGGAAAATAGCCATCTTAAACTGAGTGCAGAATTAAAGGGATTGTATCACATGCTTATATGGAATGAATAATCATTTCTCCTGGGCCAGTACAATAGATGACAAGTGAGCGTAAACCCTAGGGAGACAAAAAAAAAAAAAAAGACAGGCAGGGCTGAGGGAATGAAGGCCAGCCACAGATCTGAGAACGATAACAGTTTAGGATGTGTTATCATGCCCACACAAGCACCATTATCAGCCAGTAACTAATCAACAATCCATTTATGGTTTCCTCTTGTCTTTTTACTTTCTCTCAGATAACCAGAACCATTTTTGCCCTCTAGGTCCCTCAGGTTACTAATGAAAACAAGGTCTCAAAATCAATAGCATTACTTAAACCTGCTGATCCGTTAAGAACAACTTCCTGAATTCATGCTGATACAGTTCTGAAAATAGATGCCATCCATAACATAACTTATAATGGGTGTAGGGTAAATTTTAAATGCATATAAATACAACAATATCTACCTAGTTAATTGATAATTTCTTCTAATGTAATATTTAACTTTCAACAACTCGTTGTCATGGTTACTACAAAGGTACACAAAGTGTTAGGCAAAACAAGCAGTGTCTATTACCAAAGACATTTTTTGGGTTAATCCATTTTTATTACATAATAGAAGACTCATCTGCTAATAGCAATATTATTATGAAAAGTATTTATTCTTTAATATGACTTCTGCAGTGTTAGGCAGAATCATGGATCAAGTGATCAGGTCAGGTAGCCTTCAATTGTACATTTCTCAGCCTCAATTTGTTCTGGTCAGCTTTTCACCAAGAAGCCCACCAAGTGACCTTTTAGTGGCCAATAAATGTCAGGGTCAATTTCATGACTGTCAGCCAAGCCAAGCTACGATTACATTGGCCCTCAAAAGTCAATGTAGTCAAAAATTGAAGCAATTTACCATGACTACAATTTAATAGAAAATTTTATTAGCCTACATAACTAAGTCAGAGGCAATGGACAATAATGCAATCAGCCAACTGGAGGAAAGCGCAAGGCCCAGTCAACCAGTTGCTCCTGCAGGGTCTGCTAGAATGCATCCAGCTTGCACTTTGTCGCTGTGAGCTTCTTTATGGCTTTGGCGACTTACAAAATCATCTTGCTATTGCATCAGCTTAGCCAAAATCCTGCAGACACCTCACAATGACTGCTGTTCATCCATGTGATAATATGCAAAGGCTGCAGAACTGAGGCCACAGAACTGAGGCCACAGAAAGGCCACAAAAACTTTCCGCAGTTTTCATTAAAAAAACCTCTCTAGCCAGAGTGTTTGCACAGCTTAAGTTGTCTTTGGTCAAGAAAGGTTGTACTGAAAATATGTCATAAAAATATTTTTATAAAAATTATCAAAAGTACGCCAAAGCAGAAGCCAGACAGATATTATTCTTAATTAAACAAACCTTATATTTCACCAGACGTTGGTTCCATGTCAATACAGAGGGCAATATTTACGAGGAAAAAATATTCTTCTACCACTGAAACAAAAAGACACACGCAAGTGCCCAATCTGTCAGGAACCGAAGGAACGTGTTGACTAAAATGGCAGCCAAAGCTTCTCATAGGAGAGCAGGAGAGGAGGCAAAAGGATGAAGGAAAGCAGACACGATAACGTCTCAAGTCAAGCAACAACGGAGCGAAGGAGAATGAATGATGGGAGAGAAAGCTTGGTGCCCCTCTCCCCTCTTAGCGATGCTAACCAGATAAGCTCCTAATTATACTATTTCATTCCGTGCTCAAAGAGGGCAATTAGGGGATAAAGCAACAGAGACAGGGTGAAAGGGTAAGAGAGCGAGAAAGAGTGCAAGAGAGAGGGAGTGAGTGAGTAAAAGACAGTAGCACGCAGCCCAGCCCAGCACGAAGCCCAATCTTCCTCCACAGCAATTTCCTGCCACAACAGCCTTCCTTGGTTCTGCTATGGAGAGACCCACCACACAAATAACACTGTCATTAAGCAGCCAGTGGATGTCAACTCCCACCCACACCTGCACACTGTACTGCTGGAATAATAATAACACTGCGCTCCAGAAATAACACAAATGATTAATATGGTGTCTTCCAAACAGACATCACAGTCATAATTATAAATGTGGTCTCTGTTCAAACTGTGAAGGGTAAAAAAAAATCTTGAGAGCCTTAATAAAAATATTATTGCTAGCAAGGTGAGATGCTGTTAATTTGCAATTTTGTGATAAGTTGACATGAACAACAAGAACCCATGTACTTGCAATCTTTCAAATAGACTTCTTTTGATCCCCCTCCTGTTATCCCACAATTTCTGTGGGTCTCTATGCAGAATGTAATTATAATTATACTACTTTAAATGAATTTACTTAGACTGTCTTTAATTAATCAGCATTAATCTATCTGTCTCTGCATTTTAAAAATATGTACATATAGAGAGGAGCCGTGTAAAGCATATAAAACTGTAGCTTGATAGCTGATACAAACTCAGCATTTCCATATTCATAAATCCCTTCAGCGTGATTTAAAGATGCTGATTACAACTTTTTGTCGGACCTTTACCAATCACAATTTGCATTTAAATTTAAATCAAACAGGGAGGCTTTGCCCAGCTGACATTTACTTGTTGCCCTGTTCTGTCGATAAAAAAAAACAAGTTTAGAATCCCAATACATCCCAGTACGCAGCACTATTTACTGTAAAGAGTGTTTGGAACACAGTGGGCATAAATTGTCATTTGAAAACTGCAGCGATGGCATTAACATTAGGCATTCTACTCACATTCTGTGTATTCTTTTACTTTTGGCAGTGTTCCTCAATTCCTACACAAGCCAGCCAAAAATGTGCAGGAATTCCATTCTAAAGTTAAAAAGACCTGAAGGTACTCACAGTAGGTTTTCCTTGTCAACTCCTCCACCACTTCTGGCTTGAGCTTGCTGTTTGATTTACCCATGATCTTCAGCTCTCCTCCACACCTCCAAATCCACCTTGACTCACAGCAACTGTTACTACCTCCTCTCAAGTCTGCTCCTCTGCCAAAAACATACAACAAATGTGGGCCAGGTTAGACACCAGTGAAATGAGAGAAACACACTTTTGTTTTGTGTTGGTCTGGAGGAAAAAAAAGAAAAAGAAACAACTCCCATTCAAGCTAACTGAGTCTAGCGTTCAGTGTGGCTCACTCTAGCTGGGGTCATGATCTGCTCAGTCATCAGCTCTGGCACTCCAGACAGACGAATCAAACCCCAGGGGCTCTGGGAAAAGTGGCCGGTAGGTTGTTGAGTCTATATGAGCGCTGCTGAGTTCCTATGTGTCCGCCTCATTTCTTCACAGCACTCCGTGGGCGAAGAGTGGCGTTTGGATGCGTTGCTACCTTCGTCCTTGGATACAAGAGTCACTGAGTGGCTGGGTTAAGCACGCTCACTCCCTCACAGCCCTCCTCTGTTCTTCTCACTCCTCCCACCCCTCTTTTCCCACCACTATCTCTATTGCTCTGGGTAAGTTACTGTAGAAAAGAATCCTCCCTCTTGACAGCCGAGATAAGGAGGTGTGTGCACTAAAGTACAATGAACAGACTTCACTAAGGATGCATCCCGCCGCACTTTGCACTCACTTAAAGTTTTAATGCTTATCTGTCAATTATCTATAGGCAGGCCAGTTTACTAAAAAGTAAAATGATTCAGAAATCATTCATGGAAAGAAAAAAGAAGCCTGTTCTGGATGCCAACTGACCACCGAAAAAGAGATGTGATGCTGCACTTGAAATAAGCATGTGAGCTGTCCACCCAGTGTACAAGCAGATTTGAAGAGTGACAGTTTTCTATTCTCCTCAGTTCTGACTCACGATTCTCCCTCCTTTCTGGCCTCATGACAACCTAGTGTGATGATTTCCTCCTCTCTGTCACAGCAGACAGGAGATGAGGGATAATGGAATTTCTTTGTATCACAGGTCTGACGTCGCATGCGCTGATGCCTAACCACAGCAGCTGTCTGAGTAATACAACAGAAAACTACTGTATGCAGTACGCACCTTCACTGCAAACATCTGCTCTCAGTGTCCATGATGACTGATGTCCTTCTGAGGGATGCCACGCTGGAAATCACCATCCTGTGTTAACTCAAGCCTTGCTGGTCTTGGGTATTAACTTAGACACTATGAGAATAAACAGGCAACAGTTAGAAAGAGAAATGACACGCGTTTGCAGCGTTTGAGTGGAAAATGCTTTCACAGGCGGGAGCATTTCACTGGAAAAACCCAACAAACAACGACCTTTACACGGTCAACCAAAAGCTGTGGAAGGCAAAACGACAATGTAGAGTGAAAAGTATGTAAAAACAAGAGCAAAGACTAGTATTTAACATTATTCATATTTTAAATCAACTCTATTTAAAAGGACAAGCAACTTACCGTAGCGTTTAGCCCATTCAAGTCATGTGTGGCTAGGATAAAACTAATACGCACACACACACACACACACACACACACACTCAAAGTCACAACTACTAAATTAAAAAGAAATGGAAGGAAATGAAATCAGGCTTTGTTTGCATATATTCATACATGTTCGGGTCGACAGCAGCAGGTGGGATGTTGCTATGTCACTACCATAGCAACACACAGTTTACGGCTCCAGTGCGCGAGGCTTGCTAGTCATTGTGCACTCGCAGCGCTCGGTACCCGCGCGGTTTCTTCTGGCTAGCTGAGTGTGAGCAAAACCGCGGAAAAAACGCACAATGGATCCTCACAAATGCGGCTTGGCGGTTACCTGAGCCACAGAACCGGGAAAAGTCGCCGTGCTGTGGGTCGCAGCAGCTGCCCGCCCGCCCGGCGTTGTCTTCCTCGCCGTCAGGGAGTGACGTTACTTCTGGCCCCGGCTCAGCTCAGCTCAGAGCCACAGAGACGCTGACGTCGCCGCTCCGTCGCTCACACACTGAGTCTTTGTGCGCTCCGGGAGCGAGTCCGCTCATATTCAACTTTCTCACACAGATTCTCAGGCTTCGGACGGAGGGATTTTTTTAAGGGATTTTTTTTAAGGGATTCGTGTCACTTTTAGGATGCTCGCAGTAGTTCGTTGGAACCGCGACTGAGCGAGTCAGGGGCGGATCGAGATTTTTTTTTCAAATAGCGTGACACATTAAAAACCTTTTTTGGAAATAATGAACTGCATATTCCTCGGCTAGTAGCGTTTTGTTCTTCTCAAATACATAAAGTAATGTAGCTACTATATTTATAGTCAGAAACAAGGTAACAATCCATAGTTTTCCTGGTTGCAACTGCTACAAAAATCTAATGGTCAAACATATGAACCATTTCTAATGATATTTCAGAGACTGGTAACTAGCATTTACAGTTCCCATTATCCAAGGAAGTAGCATTATTTTATTAAGACTTCGTAAGATAAATGTTCTTTCCAACGTTTTAACACAGACCTCCTGTTAAATGTTTGACACCCTTAAGCCAAAGTTAAGATAATCCTAATGACGTCATCAGGGTGAGCCTAAACGCGATGACATCATCAAGTCTCTAGGTCTCTTCTGAGGAACCACAAAATACAGAAAACAGCTGTTTTTATAAGCACACAGACATACTTTGCTTTCTCATGAGTAAACAGACGTTAATGTTTGTTAAAATTTTAGTCATCTTTGCGGTCAGTATAAAATATTGCTAGATGTCATAAGTCTTACAAAAAAAAAGCTTGAGAGTGGGATTTCAAATTAGGCGGCATGCCAGAAGAATTTAGGTTAAGCCTGTCCAAACATAGCCTAGTATAATTACTGATTCAGAGAGCACAAGACCATCTGTGAACAGTGCAATTTGGGAATGAAAAAATGTTTTCAGATGTACTAGTGCATATTTGCTAAAGGGAAAAGAAAAAAATTACAATCAGCTTGAAACAAAAGATTAATGTTCCGCAGTCTTCACATTTATTGATTGCATTATTAGACGACACAAAGAAAGCAAGTACAAGTCATTTTCCCCACGACCCCTAATTTATTAGAACTGTTGCTCATGTTTGCGTTTCTCCTGCTTGAGTTTAAACTTGACTGTGCAGTCTAACTTTCCATGTTTGCTGATTAAAATTCAGTTCCCATCAGTTGCATTCTAGCAGATGTTCACTTACGGGAATTGTCCATTAAGAACTGCTACACCATCCTACTATAGCCCAAAATGAGCTTTCTGCCCATTCATGGCAGGGTTGGTTCTGAATGTAAGCTGTCCGACTCGGCCAGTTTAGTATTCAGTGCCCTTCTCTGCAGTCCTTCGTTGCAGTTACAGTCTCGTAGGAATTAAGGCAACAAGGCTCAGTGCAGGAATATGAGGACAAAGCAACACCAGTTTGCTTTGTCCTTTTTTGAATAAAGACTTGATTATTTTTTGTTATTAATTTTACTATGTTTCAGCTACATGGGTTTGTAGATAAAAACCTGATCTGGGTTCATTCACTTTGTCTATTAATTCTGCCTGTATTCATTTCATCATAAATTGTGTGCAACAAACAGTGGAACTAGCATACATTAATGTTGTACTCTGATATAACTTGCTTAGTGATCTTAAAATTCTTATTGCCTCTGGGAAATATTTATATTAATTTTTGTTTACAGCTGAATTGCTGACAGAAATCACAGGGGAAAATAACATATTTTAGATTTTAGGAATTTACCCCACATGATAAATATGGAAATTAAATTACAGACTAATGCACAGTATCAAACATCCTTTCTATTATTCAAATGCACATTAGCACCTACCCTGAAAACAATTTTGTGAAGTAATTAATCATTTATCAGAAACCACAATCCATAATCATTAAATCACCATCAGTACAGGAGTTGAATGCCCTTCTTTGTCTCTGCAGCACCATGGTATGTTGACATTTTGTACTGCTGATGGGTTTTGGCATCTCTTTGTTGTTTTACTGGCCGGAAAATTATACCATCAACAAAAAATTTGTCTTAATTAGCAGACAAACATAAGAAACCAGTAAAAATTCCATAACTGAGAAGAAATAATCTTCATTTACTGAGGCAGATAGATAACCAAAGAGCATAGTGATTTGGTGGTGATATTTTTATGTATGCCAGCAACTTTGATTCAGCATCTGATCCATCACTCTGGCAGTTTTATATATAGCCATATTCTTAACTTTGAACAGAAATGCAGCTTCAATGAGTCAGACATGAAAGGTGTGCTAGATTTAACCAAGGCCCCTCGATTGTAGTGACAACGGATAACTTGACAAACAACAACAAGCATGGTCAAGGCAAGAGATTCAATTTTTGTGTTAGTCATTCTGTTAAGCCTGTGCTTAATAAGCAAGGTCCTCATGCCCAGTTATTGAAATCAACATGCTTAATAATTTTCTTTCAAATAACTACAGTAAAATTCTGGCATCAATGCTTGTACTTCATACAGTGTCCAAACACAAAGAGTTTAGGTGTTGGGCTGTCACAAAAGAGGAAAATGAACTTTTATAGTTTTTGCACACATTAATCTTTTACAACAATGTGACAGATGGAGGGATAGACAAAGAGCAGCAGATGAACAAGAATCCTTTTATGTACAAGCCAGTGCCACTTTATATAAATGCACTTCAAAATGAAACACTAAGAGGTTTGCAATACAAAGTCTAGTTAAAAACTGACTAGCCATAAGGTTGTAACAAGTAGAATACCAATTGGAAGGTTCTGAGTAATGTTAATTATAGATTTTGACAATAAAAGGGTAAGAAACTGGACAACAAAAAGTGCTTGTAGCTAACAGAATAACATAGATGATTGGATTTCTGTGTTTAACTTCATTATAGGAACAACTTCCTCCTTCTTCTCTAACTGCAATCAAACAATGTTGTCCTGAGGCATCATCTGTTGTGCCCAACTGAGTATCCCATATGGCTAGATATATATAATTTAGCACATAATAAATTTAAAATTCTTACCCTCTTCTAAATAGACATGGGTATGAAGATGCAACAACACTTATCACAGTCTGTTGTGCCTTTAAATCCAGGATGGCTTTGAGGTTTTAGTGGTGCAGTAATGTTGGTGTCCTGTCTCTGACAGCCAGCTGTTAAATCAGTCTGACAACAGGCAGATATCTGGCAGATTAATGGCAGATGAGGCTTGAATCCTAGCTTTATGGAGATAAACTGTACCCCTCAGGAAGCAGGGGTGGGAGGTCTGGGGTTTTTTTTCCATAATGGTGAAACATTTTAGATTTTATCTAAAATGTGGAACACATATACTGACTGTTTCGGGATATTTGTGAAAATCTTCCATTGTGCAATATAAAATAAATGAATTAATCTGCACAGCAAAACACCATTGTGTTAAAACTAAGCTGCAATCTGTGAGGCGTAGTTTTAATGTATATGTATCATCAAAGCCATTGAAAGTAATAAAACATATATTTATGTTATGTATATAATTGCGATTAGGTTAAGTGCCACCTAATTTTAAAAAATCACCCCAAATGGTTGTATCAAAAGAGAAAGATCGTTCATCTGGCCCACTTTAAGAAGTAAAAGAAAATAATTATAGCCACAGCCATCAGGGAAAAAGCATGTCATTTATCACTTTAATGTTGCTGTTTTATCATTTCCACTGTGAATTTCCCGTCTTATAAATAGCCAGTTTTGATTGAATAAGATTTTAAGTCTATTTTTTGGTAACAGGAGTGAGTTTGTGCTGCTAATACTTCAGTTTCTCACAGCACATCTAAAGGATCATGTCTGCCCCCCAGTGGCTTCAAGAAGTGGAGACACAAGGATATTTGTTATAATTAGGATCATTAAAGCAGTGATTGCAGCTGTGAAATGCCTAAATATAAATAATGGTGGGATCCAAAAGGTGGTTGTTGCTTACTAAATAAAGCATGCAGCTGCCATCACTGATTTCTTTCTCATCATTACAAAATATCAGTGCTAAGTAATAAGAGGCAAGGCCCAAATTAGTCCTAAGTAAAAAAAGGAGAAGTAGAAGAAAAGACGAAAATTAGTAAGCAACCAAAGACAGCCAGTGAGAGCTGTTACCTTGGTCCTACATTTGGAAAAACCCAGCAAATGACGTGTGTTACTCATCAACTTTGTCCCTGCTGTTTACATAGAACTCATACCCTCTTGGCCCGACGCTGTCCTGCCTGAGTAGGAAGACCTCATTCTGTCCGAGTGTTAAAGCAGAGCAGGTAGACACGGAGGGAGAAGGCAAATATGTTTTTTATGACTGTGCTCTGTTTGCTGTTACTGCGGCCTCACTTCAGTGCTCTGATGAGATCTCCATTAGACGAGGTAGGTGGAAAGCAGCAGGGGGAACGGGAGCTCTGTGGTGAGTGACTCCACTGCTCAGGACTTCTGCAAAGTACATTGAACTCTTCAACTTTAAACTGTTTATCATCCCGTGAAAACCCATGACATACAAAGAGTGATTACTGTGTTTCATTGGATTAACATGTGGACCACTGGGAAAAACTGAGAGCTCAAAATATTTCTGTAATATTCATTATCTGGGCAACAGAACTAAATTTAGTTACACAGGTTTTGATATGATCTTTCTAAAGCAACTACAAATGTAACTTATTGTTTTCCCCACAAAAGCTTCTTCATCACTCCTCTGGTCAACGAGAGATAGTTTCCTCTCCTGGTTCTTCTTCTGATGCATCGGGTATGTCTTCTTAGGTTACATGTTACTCATATTACATGTTTAATGTGTTTAATTATGAAAAACACATAAGCAAATTAATGTTTTATGTTTCTTCTAGTGCGGCTGCATCGATCAGCTGTAGTGCCTGATATCACACACCTGGAGCTGCTGGTCGTGGTAGGACACGATGTGCAGCAGTTCCACAAGCAGGATACAGAAAGATACGTCCTGACTAACCTCAACATTGTAAGTCTGGGCACAAACATACAGTAAGGGACATTCCGTCCAAGAGATGTTTAGATGTGGAAAGGTTTCCATAACCACTATGGCAAAAGGTTTTTCTGTTAAAGGGAGTTTTTCCTCTCCACTGTTGCCTATGGCTGCTCAAGGGGGATTTGTTGGGTTTTCTTTAAATGCTTGTATAGTCTTGACTTTATTATGTAAAGTGCCTTGAGATGACCTTGTTGTAAATTGGTGCTATATAAATAAAGTTGAATTGAAATTGAATTGAAGTGCACTGCAATGCTATAAAAACATCCTGAAATGTATGAAAGTAACTCATACACAATCTCATTCCCACCCAGGCCTCAGAGCTGTTGAGAGACATGACCCTGGGTGCAAACATGCGAGTTCACTTGGTTCGGATGATCATCCTGACTGAGCCTGAAGTAAGTGGCTTCCAGTTACAACTCAAGTTCAGTTCAGAGTAAAGTTGACTAGATTTTAAAAAATACATTTAATACATACGTCTTACATTCTGATAATGCATGTTTATGTAAGCACGTACATTTAAGTATTAACATAAGGCTGTTATCAAACCTTTGAATGTGTATGAATGTACCTTAAGCATCAATTGTCTTTATTTTTGATGTTATTAGCAGAATCTCTCTCGTTACTATGATCCCTCTTCCAGACAGGGATCCACCTGTCTACAAACATCACCTCTTCTCTCCGAAGTGTCTGCGATTGGGGCAAAAGGATCAACCCCTGCAATGATACAGACCCACTTCATGCTGATCTCCTGTTGTACATTACAAGGTATGTTGCCTGCATCTGTCTCTGGCTCCATGTTTCACACTGTTTGACCATGTTCACTGTGTTGCCTTCCATCACAAAAAGGTATGATCTGGTGTTGCCTGATGGGAACAAGCAGGTCAGGGGGGTAACACAGCTTGGTGGGGCATGCTCCAGTGAATGGAGCTGTGTCATCACTGAGGACACAGGCTTTGATCTGGGCATCACCATCGCTCATGAAATCGGCCACAGGTAGAAAAGATTCAGACGACTAACACATGTTACACTCCACTGATATTGGAGTACATTAAAGCTCATAAAGCCTTTTGGGTCGTAGCTGCTTTTACCTGTGTGTACTCCTACACTTCATTTCACTCAGCTTTGGGATCAACCACGACGGCTTAGGAAACACCTGCAGCAGGAGTGGGTTCATGATGGCCTCCGATGGAGGCTACAACAGTGTGGATCTGACCTGGTCCCCCTGCAGCAGGCAGCAGCTGCTCACATTCTTCAGGTGGGCCAACCTGTTCAGAGCAGCTGTGCATAAAAATGTCTCTCATTCATCATGCAGATCCGGGACTGTTGAAAGGCCATTTCATGTACAAGTCACACAAAATTCTAAGTTTTCATCTGAGGTCGGTGGACCTGGTTCCCTTTTTACTTTTAATATAGATGCAATACTTGATTTCTGTTTCTTTAGAAGCATGCAACCCATAAAGAACAGTAAAAAACCTAAGTACTTTACACATGTGAAGAACAAATCTGCTGCCGTGTGGATTTACGTTAGAGATGTCACCTGCATTGTTGTTCCCAGTGAAGGGAAAGCCGAGTGTGTCGAAGATCTGCCTGCAATGGAAGGTTCCCTACAAGACTGGAAACCTGGACTGTACTACGGAGTCGATGACCAGTGTCGCATAGCTTTTGGTAGCACTGCAAGAGCCTGTTCTTTTACCAACCCAGACTTGGTAAGTCATGTGCAACAGCAGCATGATGCCACCAGGTGGCAGTTTATATTAGAAATATTCATTTTTATCCATATTTGTGGTCATTTGTCTAATATTGTTTTTCTTTCTATCAGCCAGCTTGTCGTGTTCTATCCTGTCACATTAATCCTCATGATGACAGCTCCTGCAAACGTCTCCTGGTTCCACTGCTGGATGGGACAGAGTGTGCACCTAATCAGGTACTGCTCAGTGATCAGTGAGTTGTATTTTGGTGCAATCATTTCCCCAAGTGTTATTATTTATCTTCACAAACTCAGGCTCAGTCACATTTTTCATGAGGTGCAATCTTCTCTTGCAGTGGTGTTTAAAGGGTCGTTGTGTATCTACAGAAGAGCTTGGCCCGTCTGTTGTGGTGCATGGCTCCTGGTCCAGCTGGTCTGAGTTCTCCCTCTGCTCACGAACATGTGGTGGGGGAGTCACTCACCGCACAAGACAATGCAACAATCCCAGGTAAAAAAGATGCGATGAAGAATCAGTCAAACACACTGCTAACTTGGTATTTTGTTTAAAAAACTGTCATGGGAAATTTCCAGACCTGCATTTGGAGGGAGTGATTGTGAGGGACCAGATGTTGAGGCTGAACTTTGTCAAGAGCAGGTAAGTTCTTATTGGTTATGTTTACGGTGGGCCTTCCTATACTTTGTCAGTGGATCAGTCTACACAACCCTCCCAGTTCTGTAGCTGGCCTTGGCTCTGATGTAATGCCTCCTAGAATATAATAACTAATGGAACATCACAGATGATAAAGGGCAAATAAAGTCATTTAAAAGTGAGACCATGAGCACGATCATTTTCAGGTAAGAGACAATGTTCTGCCCCAAATGTCTCTGTAGTGGTTTAAACAGAGTTTGTGTCCTGTTGTAGCCATGTGAGCACACCCAGTTGGATTTCATGGCAGAGCAGTGTTCGCAAACAGACCTTCACCCTCTCTACTTGCAACCACACAAAGCTTCCTTCTACACGTGGATCCCGGCTTTAGGCTTTACACAAGGTGGACCTAAAGACAACCTTCACTTTATTACATATAAAAATGAACAAAACAATGTTTGTAACATTTTCTATCATAATCAGGGGATGAACAGTGCAGATACATGTGCCAGTCAGAAGGAGAAAACTTCTTAGTGAGCCGTGGTCTTCAGTTTTTGGATGGGACTCGCTGTGAGCCAGACAGTCCTTCTGCATTTGGCACTACAGCTGCTTGTCTCCGAGGCAAATGCCAGGTAGATATGTTTAAGCAACACAAACATGCCAGGGAGCAGATGCAATCTTACACTTTCACACTTTCTTTCACACTCAGCCTTACACCTTTTTTAATTTTACTATTTGTCTCCGAGCAGCTGTTTGGCTGTGATGGTGTGCTGCGTTCTGGGAAACTGAGGGATGTGTGTGGAGTTTGTGGTGGACATGGGTTGTCCTGCAGTTTGACTTCAGACTCCTACACTGGTGGTCGGGCCAGAGGTAGTATTAAGTTTAATCAATGCTTAGATAATGAACTGACAACAATTTTCATAACCAGTTCATTGTTTAGGTAATTTATTTCAAGAATAATCAAACATTTTTTGAATCCTCCTTCTCAAATGTGATGATTTGATGTCTCCCACAGATTCATATTAATGGAATATTATTGGGGTTTAGACTTTAGAGAATTTTAAGACAAATTAGCATTTTTTTAGACAATATGTTCAACCAATTATAATTATAGTACATTACTTGATAATGCTAATTCCTTTATTGCTTTCCACAATTTATCATTCAGTCATTTCTGTTTCAGAGTACACCACCTTCCTCCACCTGCCTGTTAATGCCACGCAGGTCCATATTGTCAACAGGGCACCTGTCTTTACTCATATGGGTGTGTGTTATTACTTTTTCTCACATTTCAGGAAGAAATACTGTTACAGGACTAAATCTTGGGTTCGTTGTTGGTATTTTTGTCTGCAGCTGTAATGGTTGGGGATCGCCACATTGTGTCTGGGACAGGCAGTCTGGAACTGAATATGACACACCCCTCCCCACTGGATGATAATCGCCTAGAGTATCGCCTCCACCTGACCTCTGACCTTTTGCCGGAGATGGAGGAGCTGCTGCTGCCTGGACCACTGAAAGAGGAAATGAACATACAGGTCAGGAGAGCCATTCAAAGTGAATGACAAACAGATTTTTAGGGTTGTAGCAATCATATATATATTGAAACAAAGAACTCATAGAAGGGATCCTCTATGCACAAAATCAGACATTTAAAGTTAGGTTTTGTTTTGCAGGTCTACCGCAAATATGGAAAAGAATATGGTGAAAAAACGAATCCAAACATTAGTTACCAGTTCTATGTACCTGCCCAAAACAGTGACTTGACAGACAGAACACCGAAAGGCCGTTGGGTTTTCCTCACAACACCCTGCTCTGTCTCTTGTGGACCAGGTAACTGCTGCAACTGTTTACTGTTGTTTAAAAGCACAAAACATTAACATCAATTTGAAAGAATATGGTGCTGTATGTTCCAACTAATTTTTTCATGTTTATGAAAATTTTAATTTAAGGTGTTTCTAACTGTAGTTTTCCTTTCTAGGCACACAGAAGCATGTATCTGTCTGTGTAGATAAAGATACCAAGACCCATTTGGATGAACACAACTGTGAAACACCTCCTCCAACCACAACACTTCACACAACCTGTCAGCTCTCACCCTGTCCCCCCAGGTTCATGCTGAACTCAGTTTTTTTTACTTTGTACTAACACAAACACACACACACACACACGTACAGTAAAGCTCAGCAGAAATTGATACATATGAATAAGTTACTGTTTTGCAGGTGGGACACAGGGATGTTCGGGCCTTGTAGTGCTTCCTGTGGTGGAGGAGAGAGAGTACGTCCTGTACGATGTGTTCAGAAAGATGAGGCCACTGTGGTACAGGTTCCAGATTCTGAATGTCCGCCTGACACAGCTCCAGAGGCTGTTGAAAGATGTAACCTACAACACTGTCCTGCCAGGTAGAAGCTCAACACAGTACTACATACACTGTACTACATTAGGCCTTAATGAAATGCATAAGTCAAATAACTTTCTTCTGACAAAAGAATTTGAAGTATCACAGGTATTATGCTGCTGATAATATTAGAATTAACTTAACGTGTGTTTACAGATGGGGTGTGTCAGAGCCAGGGGAATGTTCAGCAGTTTGTGGGCCAGGAGAAGCCAAACGCAGTGTGTTGTGTGTCCGTTCAGAAGCTGGACTGGATGTTGAAGTGGATCAAAGCCTCTGTTCTAACCAAATAAAACCACTTGCGTCAGTGCCATGTGTGGTAGATGTCTGTCCAATTGGATGGGAATCGAAAGGACAGGTAATGTTACAAATTAATATAACGCTGCATTTATTTCTTAAGGTAAGACATGTCTAATCATTGTCTTGATCAGGACCAGCCTGTGCTTAAGTCTGGTTTGATACCACACTCCAAAGAAGTCCCTGTGTATGTATGGAGCCCAGTTATCAGCCAGTGCTCAAAGAGCTGCGGTAATGGTAAGTGAAAAATATGTTAACCTTCACTCAGAACGAGCAAATCCTCATCAGATTAGGTGAAGCAAAGCCTGATGCTCATGTAGGAACCCTGCAGGTGTGGTTTTCCTGTGTGGTTCACCAGACCAGACTTGGGGTGGCTGACTTCCACTGTGATGCTTCTACCAGACCTTCTCCTCAGTCTGACACCTGCAACACGTCTCCCTGCCCTCCTGTGTGAGACACCACAGATGTGATTTATGTATAGCATAATGCAGCATAATCTCATTGGTCTGCAGTGTGTAGTCTGTTAGAATTTTAGTCAAAAGCAGCTATTTTGTTCAAAATATTGATCCAAAATATTACAACAGAGTGGTATCTTTGACAACCAGGTGGCGCACTAAGCAAGGAGTCTGCAGTGTAACATGTGGAGGAGGGGTGGCCAACAGGGTGCTGTACTGTGCTCAAGAAATGGGAGGGGAAGAGGAGGTGGTGGAGGATTCAGAGTGCAGCGACTTTCCTAAACCCACAGCAGTGGTTTCATGTAATTCCCAGAGCTGCCCGCCAAGGTGAAGACAGACACACACGAAAACCATCCAAAATCAGTGTTTTAAACATTAGATCATTGCATTACCGCTGTCACTTGTCCAGGTGGAAGGTTATGAGAACGTCACCCTGCTCCATGTCCTGCGATTTGGGTGTAGCTCAGAGGACTGTGTCTTGTGTCCAGTATGTCCTCGGCAAAGAGAGTGTGGTGCTGGACGAGAAATGCCACGAAGCTGTCAAACCGGCCACCACAGTGCCCTGCCTGGTCCAAGTCTGCACCTTCAGGTGGGAGGTGAAACCATGGAGCCAGGTACATGTCACAGGAAACAAGCCGATTGGGGTGTTAGATTGGACTGGATCAGATAAAGACAACTGAAGGTTAATTAAATGTCAAACATTACAATTACTCATCTGTGAAGCTTTTCTTATTTTATAAATAACTACAATTACAGTAACATTTTTAGCATTTTTCATTGTATGTTAGTGTTTCTTATTATTGAATCAACCATTCATTTCCACACGTCTGAGTTGTTATGGCTCTGCAGTGAACATAAATTGACTAAATTTATTTACCCATCCATCCATTATCTTAACCACTTATCGTGCACAGGGTTGCAGGGCCAGAGGGGGCATAAAGCCTGGGCAGGTCACCAGTCTATCTCAGGGCTAAGACTGAGAGACATATGTCTACCACCCACAATATTAACACTGGTGGTCTTCATATTGTCACAGAGGACAAGGGTCAACGTGGCCCTACAGCTACACCGCCCCACACAAAATATTCTGCAAAATGTTATACACTGTGTGTCGAGGTGTACACAGGCGCAATACTGATAGAGTAGGAGTGCAAATACTGGCCTGAAGAAAATATCCACTACAAGCACAGCTTCAGATCTTTTACTCAAAATTTAATCAACAGATTATTTACATTTTATGTAAAGTACAATAGTAAAAGTACTACACAAAGAAACAAATATATTTTAAACAATCCTGATTATGATACAGTAATTATGGGAAAACACAGGTTACTGTTGACAGGTGGTTGACTTATAGCGACACATTGGCATATATTAGCATCTATTTTATTTTTTTAAGTAAGATTTTTAATGTTGTCTTAATGTTGTTGTTGCTTGGTGTTTACAGACAGGCAACTATTCAAACTCATATTCATGCCCACAGGCAATTTAGAGTGACCAATTAACCCAACATGGATGTCTTTAGACTGTGGGAGGAAACCGAAGTTTTTGTATATAGTCCAAAATCACAAATTTATCTTTAGAGACTGTAAAATCTGTACAACAGTGACACCCTCTGTTCTTTCAGCATATGCATCATTTTCCATCTATCATTGGTGTAAGATTGGGCTGTGAAAACTATTCTGCAGCTTAACAGTAAAAACATGGAGAGACCAATCTTAAAGACCAATTTTTAACCCATCACAAGAATGTGAACTTTAACTTGAGAAACATATCTATGTACTATGTATGTTTATGCACGATGTTTTGACACTGTAAATTGAACATACCTACCTACCGTGTTGTGTTGTCAGTGTTCAGTACCCTGTGGGTATGGGATCCAGTCCAGAAGCTGTGTCCTGCATGGGTCCATCTAAGTCTGAACCCCTCAGCCCGCTGCTTTGTATGCACATCCCCAAGCCCATCACCATCCAGGGCTGCTACATGGGCAGCTGCACACATGCACCAGATGCCACGCCCAGCTCCACGACAGCAGCTCACACTGAAGTAAAGACAGACCTCACAGAGGACGCATTTCAGCTTTCTCCAACTCTGAGCCACAAAGATACATCAAAGCCAGACATGGACCACCTAAAAATAATAACTGCCCCACGTAGCACCACAACAGCTCCCCCAACACCTAAACCCAGTAAGTACACATAAACACTTCATAACCATTCACAGCTGGAGCTGATGGCAGGTGCAGGATTCTCACTACAATGTGTGCTCTTTTCCAGGTACATGTGGACAGCTCCTTCTTGAAAAATCAGGTATGGTGGATTTAAGAAGCGTAACAGGCCGCTGCACGGTGTCTATAGGCCGACCCCTTGATGAAGTTATTCATATTAAATTGGAGTCCAGCTTCTTGAACTGCACAAAGAGTAAGTCTTATCAAATATTTTTACATTGTACGTTTTAAGTCATATCAATTGCATCTAAATAAATGTCTGTAACTCTGTGCATGTGTTCCTCCAGAGGAATATGTGGCATTTTTTGACCGACTGGCGTTCATCAGAAAGTGCGATCAAGCAGCAGGTAGTGAACTGACCACCAGAACTAACGTACTGCTTGTGCGTCAAAATCTGCTCACCCCTGGGAATGGGATTGTTTTCAGCTACAGTTCACAGAAAAACATGAAGAAGAGCCACCATCAGGGTGAGACGGCATTCATATGGCAAACATTGTGTGCGAGTCTTAAAATGCAACAGACTAAAGCATAATGCAGTGCCCTGGAAATGATAATCTGAAAATGTTTTATATTCCGTCTACCCAATGCAATTACCTAAGATTATATATACCTTGTGTCTTGCCCCACAGATTGTGACATTCAGCTTTTTTCACCCAGAGGTGTCTTTGAGAATCCAAGTACGTCCGATACTAACCACACCTGTCGAGTGCTCATCAATGCCCCTCCCTTGGTGAAGATTAGAATCCAGGCGCTTCACATAGGATTAGTATTCAACAGCACTGACTCCCAGTCTACATACATCATGGTGTGGAGACGCTCTTTAACACGTGTCAATATGAAACATGCTGAATAGGGAAAAACGCAAGTGTAGGTTAAATAATAAAATATTGTCTTGTGTTTTTTGTTTAGATCCGGGACATGGATGTGTTAAAGACCAATGTGTTTAAAGGCCAGCAGCTCTTTCTGTGGCACTCCTCTGGAAATATGGCTGAGATTGAATTTCATGGAGACTACCTGCACTCTGAAGGGAGCTTCAGAGCAGAATACTCCTTTATGCATCTTTGATACTAAATGTTAACTATGTTAAGTAGGTTTTATTTGTTCAACATTTCTTTGACTCTCAATACTTATGTTTTTGTAACAAACATGTTTGTAACTTCTATTCTCTTAAGAAAAGACTAAGAAACTTTTTTTTTACATACCTACTGTATGTGCTAACTATTTGGACCTGAGAGAAATAATAAACTATACGGCACTCAAAATCATTAAGTGAGGACACTAATGCTCTAAATACTGCACACCAGGAACTGCAGGAATAAACAAGTAAATATATTTATGCTTCCAAAATGTGCACATTATTGTGCATTAAAATTTTAAATACACACACACACATACATATATAAAACACAAAAGTACAGTTCCCATCGCAGTGAATTGCATTTCATAACAAAGGCAGTGCAACACATATTCTGCTCCCCACAACGCCTCAATAATAGCTTTTCCCTCAGCTCCACACAGTACATTGTGTGTCTATCCCAGTGACTCCAAATCCCACACTGGTGGAATACAGACGCCAATGCCAGGCTCCTGTGGGATCACTGCTTGGCTGTAGCTGTGTCTTCCAGGAGAGCCCTCATGTCCAACAGAGCATCCTCTACAGCCTGGGCAAACTTGGCAGCGTTCGTCTCCTCGCAGCTGTTGAAGGCCGTGATGGCGATGTTGATGTGCTCATCCATGGGATTGTAACACACTCCATAGCCATCTGGCACCATTGGACCGAAGCACATCACGCAGTCTGTCTTAGAGCCAACCTGGACACGGAGGCGAGGAAAGATGATGGCAAATAAGCAAACAAACAAATACACCAACAAATAATTATTTGCTCAGTAACAATAAACTGTTGCTTTTTTTATGGATACAAATATACTTGGCTGGTGGAGAGATTAAAATGCTCAGCCACAGCAAAAGAAGTGTCCATGAATATCTCAGGCATGGAGGTCAGATCTTCAATACTCAGCATCTTCAGCCCCAGGAGGTGTCTGTCTATGGCTTGTCCATGAATTGCCTTAAACAAAGTTGAATGTGCAGAACTGAGATCAATCAGATGGTTTCAGGAAAGAAATGTGATTTTCATAATTATAAACTTACATTGGGCAGTAATTGGACTCACATTGTATGTATTCTCCTTATGTGTTTGAACGGCCTTCTGCAGCAGTGCCAGTCTCTCTGACTTCTGCTGACAGTATTTACTCTTCAGTTAAACAGTCTTAACACATCTTAAACTGTACACTTACTCCGAGGCTCTAGAGCTTTAAAAGTACCTGTTTAGCCGGGTCTTGCATTGCCTGTGTAAATTTATGAGAATCTACAGTAGTCGAACGTATTGCATCTGTCCGTCCATATTTAAACATTCGTAATGATGCGCTTTCATAGGTGGAGCAACAAGTGTTATACATCCTAGAATTCAAAAACAGCACACATGACTTGATGATTTTATACCCTAATGTGTAAGGGCAGCATCATGTCCAAATACATACAAGTTCTGAGATTTCTTACCTGAAGTAGGCAAGCTGAAGAGCCACTTGGACAAAAGCATCTGGACTCAGCTTATGTTGCTTTGGCACATTTTTTCCAAAGTGAGAAAATAGAAGCACCTTCACATCTAAGTCATGTACCATTCTAATAAAGCAAAGCAGAGAGTGAGTTGTACAAAATGTCTGGAATTTAAGCTGGAACAATGATAACTATGAAACGTGTACCTCACATACATGTTCATATTTTGTTTGGCTTTCTCAATGTCTCTCTTGACATCAGGTGTAATGTTAAAGCGTAATTTCTGGGGTATGGGGAGCGGAACCATGGGGGCTCGGACTATTTCCGTTTTTTGCCTGTTGCGAAATTATGGAACGTAAGTCAACTTGAATTAAATTGACAATATAGAAAACACTCCTACAAAAGCTGAATGAAACTTACATGTATTTAACAACATAATCGATGAGAAATACAATGGGTGGACCCTCAGCTGGTGCGTGTTCATACACCAGACCACACGTTCCATTTTCACCAACAATGAACTGTGGTGATTTGCAAGAATATTTAAATTTGTATCTACTGTCATTGGCAAACATGAATCAAAAGTAACTTCAAAGTCAGCAAACTCGAACATACCTGTAATGTTTTATCAAACCAGCGGTTGCCACTGTTCCAACGAGCTCCACCTCCATGGAGCATTTGAGCAGCCATGCGGCTCTGGTAGAGCTCATCTGACACCCGCGGCATTGGAGCATCCAAACAAACTGTGAAGATACTTTTCTGGATCGCACGAACTGACTCCTTATTTGTCTTATCTGCGGACCAGTGAAACAATTTAAAAGATCTGAAACATTAAAAAGCCTATTTTAATAAGGACATAAATCTATCCCTGACTCATACCTTTGATAAGGTTGTTATACGCTTTTCCCCAGGTGTTGCGGTGTTGTGATGTTAAGATGCCGATGGGTTCCTTGTTTGTTTGCAAAGAGGAGTTCCAGATCTTCTCCAGCTGCATGTAAATCTGGTCTATTGTCAGTGGGGTCCCATCGCTGTTGTACACATCCAAGACAAAGAACTAGGGGGGAAAAGCCAGGTCAGGGTAATTTATTAATGGATGCAGGCTTTTTAGCCAAATTGCACCGGTAATAACGACATGATGAGATGAGCTGAAATGTTGAGAGGTATCAGAAGGAGAAGAACAGTGCTGCCATCTAGAGTACCTGGAAGTTGTGGACCACAGTGATGTGAGTGGGAGGGGTCTTTCCTATGGCGTGATTTACAACCGTATCTCTCCTTGGACCAGGGATACGACAAGACGACAAGATCTGGTAATACTGGTCCATACAGAGCGGCTTTCCACTCAGGTACTCGATAGGCACGGTCTTACTGTGACAAAGCACATCATATTGTCCTTTTGCAGTTTTGTGAAACAAATGCATGTCAAATGGTGATAATGAGCTTTCTGTTGCAAAAGTATGAAACTTGTGTTAGTTTCAGGCAAACTTACGTGTCAATCATTTTTTTAAACTCCAAAACTCCTGCAATCAGTTTGGCAGCAAACCTGCAGGGGATATAGTAACTGTGTTATGCTCTCCTTATAATTTTGCAACAAGTAAACGTTGTTTACATTGCTTAACAGAGCCACAGGCTTTTGAATTATGAGCCTAGAGCTCCATGACCCATAAACCTTTCTCTAGCCCATGTTCCTGCCATATCCTATGGGTCACAGCAGTCAAAAACAGCTGAGCAATGTTATGAGCAGCCAACATGCTGCTTTAAATAGCCAGCATGTAGAGAGAAGCCTATCTAGGTTAGCCTAAAGCTTTGTAAAAGCTTGTTTATACTGTACTGCAACACAAAAAAAAGTCTTTTGGAAACACCTAATGAGTTTGCTCACAATTACACACTTAAAATTATAAACAGATATATGGGACCCCAGGAAATGTTCAGCAAACAAGTCCCAGCTTTTTTGTGATTATAGAGGTACGATCAATAAATTACAGGTCCTATGCATGTTTTCAGTTTTTTCACCTCATTTGCCCCTGGCGATCATGGAAGTGCATGCGAGGCAGGACGACCCCAGGGCTGGTGTAGACTGCCACCGGCATACGGCAGTCTAGATAGGCTGACTGCATCCACCATTCTGAGAGCTACACAGAGACGGTAGTGAGATTAAGGGACATATTCCGATCAATTCATAGCAAGTGACCTACAGTTTGTTTAGGACACATCACATCAAAAAGACCTTTATCCTCTGTGTGTCCTCCCTGCTGCATAAAAGCTAAATAAACCCAAATATCTACCCAGTTGTCTGTCTTGCGTGCCCGTCGTTCCAGGCCTTTCTGAAGTCTTTCCCCAACACCCCCCTTCAGGAACTCCTGCACCAGCTGCCGGGTGTGTTCCAGCTCCTCCTCGCTGACGATGGGTTCCAGAGCAGCCAGGTAGCGCTCACATGTCTGCTTCAAGGGTGGAACAGGCAGCTTGGGTAAACCTTCCTGGTGCACCAGGGACCTTTCTGGGATCAGCGTTACTGGCCTGATAAGATGACCTGGCTTCACCACGCCTGGCCGCAGCTAAAAGACAATGAACTAATAAGCACAATTGCTCTACTCAATTCTTTACAGATTATAAGGTCAAGGTGTTACACTGAGGGAATATTCCAACTCCTCTTTAGCGAAATGTAATTGATTACATGCCATTTCATGCCTCTGTCCCCTAATATAAAAACACAAGATTACTAAGATTTAAGCGTACAGCTAATTTAATTTTGAAACAGAAGAATAAATGGACAGCAGAGATAAATGTCCTCCCACATCCAGAGTTAACATGCTGTTAAACATGAATGCAATGGAAGACAGTGAAGGACTCTGGATCCAGAGCTGTGAACAACATTTCTAATAAATACTAATGCTTTATATGTTTCCACTAATAGTAAGATTATGGTCAATGAAATCTGACACCAAAGCAACTGAACTAAGCATCGAAGCCACTGTTTATTTTGACCTGCTGGTGTCTCAGCAGCTTATTAATAGAAGCCTGAGTTCACGCCGCTGAACTTCGGAATGACTTAAATCAACAGACACGAACACCGGAAGTCAGTCTGCGCTCACTGCTCAATAATCTGAAGCATCAGAGGTTATTAATTCAATACGCGTGGACTTTCTCCTGATTTCACACATATTGGTGCGAGCAATTTACAGTAACGAAAATGATTTTGCCCGTGTCAAGTTTCTGTCACATAACTTGTATATATGACTATAGAACTTCCGGTTTCCAAAGTTTCCAAAATAAAACGTGCCCACTGTAAGTTGTTGCGTTGGTCAGATGTTAGCGATACATAACACACTAAATATATATATTTTAATGAATGCAGAGGAAAAACTCCGAGTGTTATAAAAGTATTAATACTGTGATTTTTTCCCCCCGATGCGTGTTTTGACAACATGCGCACTGAGCTAACGTTAAGGTTAAGCTAGGCTAGGCTAACGTTATGCGAAACGTCCCACTGAAGCGCTGGCAACATGCCATGAAATACATAACTGTCCGCCATAACAACACCAGACATTATGACCGTGAACACTAGTAGAATACACGTTATATTTTAACTGAATATTGTCCCACTTTGTTGTGAACAGGGCCCCACCCCCTTCACTCAGTCTGATGCCCGATGACAGAGCTACATGTCAAATATATATCTACATATTAACAGCAATCAAACTCACCACAGCTCGGACAAAAACCCCTAACATCTTGTCAGAAACACGCCCGAATAATCTGTGACTCTCCCGGGAGTAAAGCGGGTAAATCCTGGGGAAGTCATGTCCCAAGGACACGCACGGTGTGTGCCCCCCCCCGGACCCACGGAGCAAACACAACTCCGAGCTCCCGACGTGAAGTCCCGGTCTCCAAGCGAACTTCGGTGCGTGTGTGTTTCCCATGTGTCTGCGGTAAAATCTGCCTCATTCGATATTCTGCTTCTTTTATTTAAAAAAAAAATTCTACTGATTTATAACGACACTATTAAACTATTATAGACGATATAATCGTATAGTGACATTTAATCCCGTTGTAATTTAAAGCCAACACGTGTTTTGAAGTAATGTTGAGTTTTATTGATTAATAAAAGCAGGCCCTGATATAAATAATACATTTATAAAGGGCGATATTCTGCGTCGATGTGGTGCATGAGGCTGTACATGTCTTCACCGGCCACATGATGGAGCTCGTCCAACATCTTTCCACAGAAACTGCCTTAACTCATTTCTTCGGAAAACACAATTTTCCAATGCCCGAATGAATCAGGACAATATACGATCGAGATAAAACCTACAATTTGTTTATACTCAGTGGAGAAATAAATGTGCACAAGTGATTCAGAAATGGACATGATTGCTCTGTATCATCACATTTCTCAATAACAGAGGAGAGAAAGAATTGGCAGTCGTGTCATGGTTTATTTGAAAGCAATAAAATAAAACAATACAAAGAAAAAACAGTCATACATATCAAAATGCTTCGATTGCTCTTGTCCAACCGCTGCCTGTCAACAGTGTGTGTTTTAAACAAATTGTTTGAGTGGCGAATATTTGCTCAAGGTCCGTCTGCTGCCAACTCACAAAGTCAGATAGTCCACCTGAACCCAACACTGAGATCAGGTTGGAGATGTTCGTGCTGTCCAACTGCTCCGAGTCTGAATGTGAATCCTCATCAGTCCTCATTCTTTTGCACGGCACTGGCCCAAAGTCTGGCAAATAAAACTCTGGATCAACAATATGATAACTTGGCTCCATCTTTCGCTTTTTCGCGTAGCATTGCGCGCCCTGCGGCTGTTTTGGCTGCGCGCAACAGTCTGAGTGGAAGTATCCGTTGGTGACAGTAGTCACCACATGCGTGTCCAGGTCCAGGACAGTCTTTTGGTTGGCCTGCGTGCTTGGGATAGGAAGCTCCCAGGATGATTTGTCCGCACAACTCCAACAGGCTTCCGAAACCATGAGATCAGACTCACTCGGCGAAACCATTGCGCAGGCAGACGCGTCTTGGTGCGCCACCTCTGCGGGCTGCCCGTTGGCTTGGTGCGCTCCGCAGTGCCAGTTGCCCGACTCAACACCAGCAAAGTTGCAGTAGAAGTCATCGGCCAACTCCGTAAAGCTCCCGGTCAATTCGAGGTATTCTTGCCTCTCGCGGACCGCAGCTACATCCTCGTACTGATGCGTCCTCTGCGTTTGCGACAAGTTTTTGCTCATGTAAAACTGCCTGGCGTTTCTCAGCACGTACGTTACCAGCAAGTTCTTGTGGAGCTTGATGCCTCCTCTCTGCGTCCTGGAGCTTTGGATTTTCCTCAAAGAAATGGAGATAAGATTCTGTGCGTCAAATGCACACTCCATCCTCAACCGGGCCACCCTCGCTTGCCTCTCGGTCTCTCAAATCGTTTGTTTCCTGACTGGAGAAATATTTATGCCTTTAGTTGAGATTCCTACTTGACTCGTGTGGACTGTGTCCATAGCGCTCCATGTCTTCCCAGTAAGGGCATGGATTTGCAACTCTCATCTTTCCTTGCCACGCCCTCGCGTCGACATTGTCCAATGGGAGGGAGGCGGTGCTTCTGTTATACGCAAATATCACTACGAGCCTCATTCAAAATGCACGTAGGAGCGGGCATGCTGCATTTCACCGAGTGTGTTCGGAGCTTTTTACATCTCAGCGCGGCCGAAAACACGGGACTTTGCTGTCCGCACAGAGTGCAAGAGAGTGTGGAGGGGGAGAGAGGATTCGAAAGAGAAAGAGTGGTAGTAAACATCAGTGCAACACAAGCGATAATGATAATGAAGTACAGTATGAATAATATAATACAACAGGCTAGAGAATGAGATGATAGAATAGACAGCAACGTGACGAAATAAGCACAGCAGAATAGAATAAAAAGGGAGTCAAAGGTAGAAAGTAATAAAGCAGAAGAACATTAGAGGACATGAACGGAGTATGAAACCATAATGCTGGTGTCTGTATGTGCAAATGAATGAATGAAGATGAAATCAAATATATTAACAACACAGTACACTCAGTTGACAGTTTATCTGAAACATTTCCCTCATCCTACCCTTGAAAAACTACAACCGGGGTGGGGGGGCAAAAAAAAAAGAGAAAAATAGAAAGACCTGTTATTTTAAGCCCAAACAGTCTAACAACATTACAAACTGCAGCCTCTATAATGGACACAAAGTGGAATCAACACATCTCTAAATCAGTTTTAAGAAGGCAGGATTAACTGTTCTGCAGAAATGATGTATTGTGCTGCCTTAGTTTTGGCTCAATTTGGTCTCCAACTAGTTTTAGTGCGTAAAACAAGTAGGAAAGAGTAGAATATGAATAATGGAGAATCAGGGAAGCAGGTAAAGACAGACGAAAGAAGGAACGTCTGAATTTTATATTTAAAAATGTCAACATTTCCACTTTCCTCAGATCCTCTGAAAAACTGTTCCATAAGGCAGGACCATAGTTTCTGAATGCAGCCACAGTCGGAGGAAAAAGCCTCTATAACTCTCCTCTCAAACAAAACAGAAAAGAACAGAGAAGACATACACGATTATTCGCTTCTATTCAATGCTATATTATTCTACATAAAATAGTAATGATCATATGAATATTTATATACTAGATTCAGCAGGGGCATTCAGACCAGTCTGCAGCCACACAGCTGTATGTCTGACTGTGCAGATGTTCTGACACCTGTCGATCATGATCAGCATTACATTTTTCTCGTGGTTAAAAACACCAGGTGGTAATAATGTTTTGGTTGATTGGTATATATCACTTTAAATACACTGTAATGACAACTATATTAATTAGCACAGATATGTCCTCAAGAATTCAGCGTTCCCATGCACTTGCATAGCTTTGGTGTACAGTCAGATGTGAATGTACTTTAAAAACCTTTAAGACTTCCTCTGATAACAAAAACGAAACACTTTGGGGACAGATTAGCTGTCATTCGTGCTCCACATCTGGTTGTGTGCCCAGACACAGATGGCTGACTTCATACTGCACACCTGGATATGACTTTGATTTCCTGCCAAATAGGTGAATCAGGAGCACAACCACTATTATGGTTATCATGCTCTGATAATGGTGTAAATTGGAGTCTGACACATGTGTTCCCTGAGGAATTTGGTTTGAATGGCAGAGAGCAGATTGATTTTGTGTTTTATGATATGGCGACCATAGTACAATTTCATACTTAATAGCCACGAATATGATTATGTTGTTGCATTTCATTGATTGAATATATTTATTTGTGTGATTTGTTAAATATCCAGGTTTTCTTTGTGTTGTTATACAGTATGTCCATACCAGAGCCACGTAATCCAAGGAACAATGAAACAAATAATCTTAATTATAAGACCTGCCTCAGTTTAATTAGTTTACAGATAATAGGTCCAGTAAAGAGTCTATAATAGTAATAAAGTCTAATCGTGTAAAGTCTACCTTTGTGAACAGTAAAATAGTGCGTGGTATTAGAGTGAAAAACCTGTCTTCTGAAATCTCTTGTGATTTTCTAAAACATCACAAAACACCTCCGTAATTATTAGAACAACATAAATAAAAGGGAACTAAATTCTCATTGGGGAGCTATATGTTCCTTTTAAAGCAAAACGGATGCAAGTGCACTTAGAGATAGATAGAGATTTATATACTCCATTATCATTAAATGATTCAGTATGAATGCCTGGCTAAATGGCAAAACCTACAGGAATGCTAGTGGGGGGAAAATGTAAAAATGAAAAAGTCTTGAAGGTAAGGTGCCAAAATGTCACACTGGGAGAAAAAAAATTGTAGATCAGATTATATTGAGCATCCCTGGAGAGAAACCATAACCTACAATCAGCAAGGAAGAGCAAAAACCAAAGGTCAGACCAAATGTGAAATGGACTCAGAATAAGGTTTGAAGACATTGCGATACTACACACACACACACATTCATGTTAACCTGAGAAATCTTACCTCGTGTGGCCGTGTTCAGATAGAAAAGTGTATTCAACTTCCTTCCTTTGCTGTTAATACTGACCAAACTAGACAAACTCTTGTTTTTGGGCAAAACAGTGTTGGACATCGATCTGTGTTACTAGATTAAATCTCAAATCACAAACACAATTCAAATGGCATATATTTCTTAATCAAACTTCAAATATGGATTTGCAAAAATACCTTATTTACATCTTTAACCCACAAATATACACTGCACAAACTTATACATAGCAACTGCATGTGCAGATACAGTGTAACATTGCTAATCTTCAGTGACTGACACTGGCGTTCATTACTCATTGTTCCTAAATATTAAAGTTATGATTCTTAATGTCTGAAACAAACACACTCATGATAACTGTTGGATTCTTCAAAGGAAAGCGATGATATATAAATAGAGTGTGGTATATTATATAGGATGGGCTGTGCATTAGAGCAACAGTATTGTACTGTTAGGCTGAAGCTAGTATCAAGCTTGATGTCCTGTATAAAATTTGATGTGTGCACATAAAAACAGCGGGAGATTAACCATGTGTCATTTGTTTTTACTTTTGTTCTACTCTTATTACAGTAAGTAAAATAAACTTTAGATCATATAGTGTAGCTATATTAGGAACTGCCACTAGTTTGTACAATACAAATATACTGCATACCACCCAAGACAATATGTTTGCAATTAAATTCCAGTTTTGATTTTTATCATTTTGGATTTTTTTCCCAGTTTCTCATCTAAATAAAAATTTTACATACATTAATGTCTTTACTGTATACCAGAGTCATAGTGTTTCTATTTTCCTGATTGTACTATGGATGTAGTAGTAGTAGTACAGTACGGTGTTTCATGAAGATCACCATGCTGTAGAGGTTTTCTCTATCTGAATTTGTAAACTTTTTCTAAGCAACATCTTGTTGTAGGCCATTAAATCAAGATTACATTTTGCTCAGGGTTCCAGTGGAAGTTTAGTACTGATAAACAAAAGCTAAACACGATACGTAATGAAGATGCAAGCTATTCATTTTTATTGTAACAAATGAGTTTTCAAGACATATGTACACATCAACAATCAATAAAGAAAAAGCAAACACATTTATTTTCACTAAATTAAAACAATATATGTACATGGTTGTACTGTAATTAGCCTAACCTTTAGGCTTTGTTTGAGAGAAAATATATTATTTCGTGCAAAACTGAAATTTCCCACAGCATTTCTCAATTACATTCTCATTTTCATAATAAAAGACTTACCAGTTTGCTGAAATAGTGTGGCAGCAAGAATGGACACTAATGATTCAGTGGGACATAAAAATCATTACAAGTCTGATATGACAAATAGATTTATCTGATAATTATCTGATAATCTGATAACCAAAATATGTTTTTTAAGCTGAACTGGGCAGAATAATAATAAAAGATGTCAATAATATGTTTTTTAAGCTGAACTGGGCAGAATAATAATAAAAGATGTCAATATAATGACCTCATTAACATACTGTAACTGCTCTCATATTATTCATTTAGTATTCATCCTACCAATAACATTTCATAGCTGCTTCAGAATCTCTATGATAATAAACAACTGTCTAAATATGTAAATGTTAACCCAGCCCCACCCTCAACCAAGTCCTTCTTAAAAAGCTAAAAACCTGAAAAAGAAATATATAAGATTTCAATTCTGGCACTTTGCTTATCAATAAATCTGTGACCCTCAAGTTAGATGAGTCCAAAGAGAAAAGAATCATTGCTAAACAAAGCAAAATCAGTCATTCCCATATGTGTGTCCTTTACAACACAAAGCTGAGATATGCAGCTCTGTAGAAGATGCACACAATTACTTCAGAGGCGGGGTGCTTTATTTACATATGCAATATGCATAAGCAAGGTTACTGTGAGGGTGAAATAACCGCCAGATAGGAGAGAAAGAAGGAGGGGTTTGGTTTATGTGTGAGTGTACGTGTTTGTGTGCGTGCTGGTGATGGAGAGAGGGGGTGTGTGGGGGGTGGGAGTTGGGGGTGGTGGGGAGGCAGAAAATTGGTGTTATCAATATTTAACCAACCCTTCCAGCATATTTATGGCAGACAATGGAGCAGACATGCAACTGTCTCATGTGAGTGGAAGTGTATTTATTACAGACTGAAATAGAGGCTGTAAATGTGATGTTCATTGATACATCCCCTCCACACCAGCATGGAATCAGTGAAGAGCCCACCACTTGGTAAACCACTCCACCAACCACTCTAAGAGTCGATGCCTAGCAAAATAAAGTAATAACTTGTCTGCTAATTGCACGTCACGGCCCCTGAATGTATCACAAATATTCATTAGATATTTCTGCATGTGGTGAACAGATGTATGTAATTCAACCAGTTTAAGAAAAAAAGAGCGGCTAAAAAGCTATGAAAAGAGGGAGAAGAAATAAAATGTCTGAAGTTTCTTTTTTTTTCTTTTTTTTTCTTTTTTGCAGAGCCGTGGCCTCTCAGAAAATGTTTCCATGTGTTGTGTCTGAGCACACTGAGAGCAAAGAAGGAAAACATTCTCTCCTCCAAACCACATGCAACAGATTCTTTCTGAAGCCAAATAAATCAACCCTGTGTTTCAGATCATGTGACACTTTTTTGTGCTTTGTGTTATTCCCAACATATCCTGTTTCAACCACCCCCCCACCCCCCACTGCTCCAGCAAACTCACTCACGCAACAGACACCACACGCGCACACACACACACACACACACACACACACAAACACATACACATATAGATGACACATGCACATTCGGAGTTTCCATTTCCTGTACGTAAGATCACCTGTACAGACAGAGTGGCGTGCTTCAATGCGACATGCTCAGGCAGGAAAACAGGAAAGGGAGTTCAAGGGTGTCCAACATGAAATACTCACAGAGTTAGGGGAAACCCAGAGCTCATGGCAGCCCTCCAGTTTCTGAAGAAAGTTAGTAAAGTGTGCACTTTTTCTGCTTTAGCACTGCCATCATGCGCTCTACTTTTGCTTGTGCAAAAATGTTCTAGAAACATTAGAGATATATTTGAGATATATATATATATATATATATATATATATATAGAGAGAGAGAGAGAGAGAGAGAGAGACTTTTTTGTTTTACCATTGTTGTACTTGCTGAAAGTAAGATGCGAAGAGCTTAATCAATGTTCTTAACATATAAAGGCTACAAATGGGGAACACAGCTAACGTGACTGTGTCCGTAGGTAAAACAAGAAAGACCAGAAGTCTCCAGCAGCTCGGCAGCAGGCTGCTGTAATCTCAGTGCTAACACGTTCATGTTTAGTGTGGGAGCTGTATACCTCACTCTGGGCCTTATATTTTCTAATTATGCTTCCAAGTAAGTTTTGTCTTTTTTGTCAAGCAGCACATGAGAAAACATCATAAGAAGGTGCGACACTGGAGACTGAGGGGTACGGGTGCAGTGCGTGTGTGTGTATGGGGGGGGGCAAATATCTCTGGCTAAAGGTAACATGCACTGACTAGTTAACGAACAAGCTCGTTGCCCACATATTCTATCCCCCATCCCTCATTGTTCCATCTAGGCCCACCCGTACATTTTACTGTTCATCTACTATTGTTGCCTCGTAGTTCCCGCTATATGTGACATGCCATACTGATCAATCGCCCCTGTTCTCCGCGGGGTAACACTCTGTTCCCCTGTGCATCTGACAGCCATCCCTAGCCCATTTACTGTCAAATGGGCTCCGCTCTCTTTGCCTGAGCTCAGATGCAGATTTATGCCAGAGCAATGCTGGTTCTTGCATATTAGATGAAAGCCTTGTTTGCATATACCCGCTCTCTCCCCTCCCTCCCCTCCTTCTCTCTTCCCCCTCTTTCTCTCTCTTCCTTTTTTTCTGAGGCGTCACTTTAATATGTATGCAAATGGGCTGCGCTCCACGGGCAGATATGTGTGGAGTCCTGTCCTGCAGTCAGGAGGTGTAGGAGAGATTGTGTTTGTATTTATGAGGCATGGGCCCTGCTGCTCTTGGGAGTGAAAACGCTGCGAGTACTGTGGTGGAGACTCTGCAGTGCAGGCAGAATGCAGATATGCCAATAACAGAGGTCATGGTTGTCACTAATGATAAGAGAAGACAATTAGAAAAAAGCATAGCTGTAATGCAACCCCCCTTTTACACTATCTTATACACACACAAGCACACCAGCCTTCGTATCCCTGCTCTGGCATGAAGAGAGCTAACAGGCTGAGGAGGAGATGTTTCTTCTGGAATGTTCTATATACTGCAGCATCTCATCTCCTCAGCTCTGCTCGACCTGGATGGGGAGTCCTGGGTGATTTGTGTGGGTAAAAGACCGATCTATTGATCCAGTGCATCCCTCTGGAGGGTGAGGATCACTGTCAGGGGCTAAGGCAGAGGAGACAAGGTCAGGTCACCTGTGAGAAAGGCACCCTTAACCCATTTCATCAGTCTGATGCTTCTCAGACAGGCCTGAAAATCCTGTGATCAATAATGTCTTGGTAGAAGCAGAGGGAAAAAAACAACAACGGTTCCTATGGTCATTATTTTAGCACAGAAATCACATGAAAAATCTGGTCTCAAATTAATGGAATTCACATGTGCATTGTAAAATTATAGGTGAAAGTAACAATGAATGCTTGGTATTATGTTCAAAACGTAATAATATCTTGGCTTGGTGCCAATCACTGATCTACTAAGGCACACACACACACACACACACACACACAGACACACAGAGCTGTGTGCAAATCAAATGTCTATTTCCCCCCTCTCTCTCTCTCTCTCTCTCTCACACACACACACACACATGCACGCACTCACACACGCACACACGCACGCACACATCCCCTTCCTCCATCATGAATAAACCATACTGTGTCTATGAGTCATATACCACCCCCACATCCCTCTCTAACCCACTCCCCCTATCCGCCGCTGCTAGAGTAAAAACGCTAATTAACGTGATGGCTAGCTCCAGCTCCTGTCAGCAGCTTGTGGGGGCCTCTCAACCAGCCAGGCTCCATTGGTCTCTGGTTTTAGCAGCTCTCTCCCCAGCCGCCATCTCTGGAGAACCGGGGCCCCTCATTCATATTCAGCCTCAGTCACAGGCACCTGGAAGCAGCCAGCACCACCACTAGCACACAACCCCCATAGCGTCGATCACCAGCACCCCAGTAGAGCCTACCTCCTGTCTATGCTGGTCCCCCCCCAACTGTTGGTAAAGGAAACCCACAAAATCCCCCCATTTTGTCCTCATACACTAACACACACATACACAATTATTCCATTTTTCCAAACTGGAATCCAGTTTAAATACAAGCACAAAGTGAGAAACTCCATTTAGGAGATGTGGGAGCTAGAAACTCCATCTAGGAGATGACACAACTCAACTGATGGGTTGAATCACCCAACGGTGGGAGAGAGAGAGAGAGAGAGAGAGAGAGAAAGAGAGTGAGAGGAGCTGTGTGCCTTGGTGGACTAGCTCGGTAACCATGACAACGCAGCCGGGAGAGCAAGAAACAGGAACATACAGAATCTGTTTCTGCTGAGACTTGCACATGTGGCACAGTACTGCTTTTCCTCTGAGAAGAAATGAAGGGGAGGAGTGTGTGTGTGTGTGTGTGTGTGTGTGTGTGGGCCCTTATGAAACATACATGCTGCTGCCTCTCTAACCAAACTCACTTGCCCTGTGCTAGTCACCGAGTGAGTCACAGCACAAACGATATTATGGTGAAACTGAAGCGCACAACCCAGTGTTTAGTGGCAGGCTTTTGTCTGTTGTTCCAAATCCTGAGAACGATGAGGCTGTGGCTGGCGAGCAGTGTGAGGAGAAAAAGCTACAACACACAATCTAAAAGCAATATAAGAGCAAGAAAAGGAAAAATGTTCCCTCTACAGCCGTTTCTGCCTATTTTCCTCTCCTCTGCGCCGCTCCCCTTCTGCCTGTCTTTTCTCTTCCCTCTTGCTCTCTCTTTCTACAGGCTCAGTCTAACCTCCCCCTCCCCTTTCCTCAAGGGAATAAAGGTCGTAACGCAAATGATTACTCAAACCCGAGTTGCCATAGAAACGCAGTCATGTGACTAGAGCAGGCATGCATAGACCACAACAAAGAGGTGGATCAGGAACCAGCACTGGAAAGAGCTGTAGCTCGCCTTACTGGTGCCTCAGTGCATTTCACTCAAATTCAAGCTTTTAAAAATAGGCGAGCAGCATGAAACGCAAGGGGGAGAGAAGAGAAAATGACACAGAAAAGAGCTGGGACGAGAGGCTGTAATGAATCTAGGCTGTAACACTGCAGTATGCCATGTATTCTAGCGTTCACTAGCATACCAAGGGTGTGTCCTATTCATCATGTCCTTCTTGGAGGCAGAGCTCAGGCGCCAGTTGTCTGGAATTTCTGTGAAATGGCGTCAGTTGTAGAAATGCAGAGGGTGGTGGATTTGTGTGCTTCTAAAATAGGAGCCGGAGCACGGAACTGTAACTTTTTAGTGTGCTACACTTTGAAATGTTTCCCCCTCAAAGAACAAAAACAGATCTGTGCTCGCACTCGTGTGTAGCAGTGAGGCAACTCTACTTGTCTGAGCTGTTTTCTTTCCGAAGACACTAGGAAACATAAGCTACAAGGATCTGGTGAAACAAAGTTTGACATAGTACTGAAGCAAACATCTATTAGATGCGGTAAACAGGATATAATTGGACAAAAAAGGGGGCAAAAAAAAAAACTTTTTCCATTTTCTGACAAGTAGTGAATTTGAATTTTTTCCCCTAAATGGACATCAAGAGAAAAAAAAATCAAATCATTAAAATATAGAAAATACTAAAAGCTGGCGAGCACAGCAGTCAGTATGTGTCAGACTGAAGGAGGAACCAGCACCTGGAGCAGAATGAGAAGGTTGCCTGCCCCAACAGGATTCAGTTATCCTGCATCCAATCCACCCCCACTGAGATTAGTCCTATGCCCTGGGTGAACCCGGCGACCTGCGACCATCTCTCACAGACCAACCAACCCACCCCCCCCAACAACCCTCACACTGCACAGCATCTGAGCCAAACAACAATCTTATAGGAGATAAAATATGCTGCACTGAAGCCAGCAAAAAGCGCAGAATATGTTCCTGTGAAAAATCGCTTGTATTCGTCTTAGCATTACCATCCATTAATTTTGGTGCGCTCCATCAACACTACCAGAGCAATAGGAAGGGGTGCATTTTTTTCTGGTGAAGTCACCACATCTGTGGTTATAAACAGTGTGTTTCAATGTCTGCGCTCACTCACTGTGCTTTCTTTTTCTCTCTCCCACACACGGTTCGCCTTCACACCAGCAGACTCCATGCTCGCCTTCACACCAGCAAACACACACAGCAGTGAGTGGATGTATAGGCAAACATACACACCTCATGTAAAAGGGGAGTGATTGCAAAGTGTGACCCCTTCACTGACTGTTGGCCATTTCCCTCCAAAGTCCAGCTCAAGTCCCATGAGGTTTTTAGGCAGCAGCTGAGTGTTCAGTGGTGTCTGCAATTATCCCGTGTCTAGACAATGTCTAGTGAAAGACAAGGAGATGCACGTTCTGCACAGGCTGTGCTCTGTAGAAGAAAAGGCCCGGAATAGACCACATCGTCTTTTACTTGGTGACATTGTGGTTCATGAAAAGGTTAGGACCAGACTAGGGGCTCAGCCAACAGAAGTTTCTGATTATTCCAGAGAATTTCAAATAAAAGCCATTATTGTCTGGATGTATGAGGAAAAACTAGGATATATTTTATAGTTTATGCTGATTACTGCTGGCAGGCAAATACAGAGTTCTTCTTAAAAAATTCACGTAAAGCCAAATACCTCTTACTTTTCTGAGTTCATACCAATAAAAAAATAGTTTTTGTAGATTTACCTTTTAAATATTTGAGTCCATCCTGTTATTAAATGCTCTTTGAGTGCAGTTCTTTTTTAAAGTATGAGATAAACGAGTCTTTTCTTTTATTATGTAAAACAGCAGAGGAGTTAAATGCAGAAAAGATGTCAGAAAGAACTAATGTTCAACATGGAAGAGATCAAAACTGAACATAATGACACAAAGAAGGCCAAGTACCAAGCATGTTATATATGGGATTTTATAATTGATGTCAGAATGTCAGTATTCTATTAACTGCCTTTACTTTGTTGACTATGAAATGTAGAAGTGTTATTGCATCAATTAAAGACGAGTTGTTTGTTGCCTCCAAAAGAAATTTTAGTTTTCAAACTTTCTTGTATATATTGCACAATTATCGTAATCTCATTTTGCTATGTCGTCTCTGCATGTAAAGGGAACTTTAAAAAATAAAAATAACAACTGTGCTAGCAGTGGAGAAAAAAAAAACATGCAGAAGCTTGAGCAAAGGCTAAAAGATTCAATGAGTTGCGGTGAAAGAAAAGGCTATGAGAGAATGAGCAGGTGTGGTGGGAAAGACCCATGGGCTTCAGGGAGAGAATAGATCAATAACTAATTTCAGTACCGAGCTTCACTCACACTGTTTTCCAATAAATGCTGGATGGAGAGTAGTGGCTTAGCCCTCCCCCCACTATCTCTATTCTATCACCGTCTACAAGCAAGGGTTCAATTCTATGGAAGGAGGCTGTTTTTTTCCAGCATTGTGATTGTTGGTTGGGTGGATTATGCTCCTACAGCTACAGCAGTGTATTGTATAAATGTAATCCAACGTTGCCATTTCCATTTCCATGTGTCCTCCATGAGTGCTCCCACAACCACTCCACATATGCTGTCTCTGTATCTTTAATGTTTTTTTATTCGCTGTTCTGCCTCCTGCAACCCACTCCCTCCCTCTCTCCCTCGTTCGACCAGGGCCAGTGTTGAGGTTTTGTCAAGAGCATGCAGGGAGATTCAGACAGACAGGAGAGTGAAGCGTGTGTCATGCAGGGCTGCTGCTGCTGCTGCTGCTGCTGCTGCTGAGGCTCTTCTCCTCAGAGGCTGTGACCTAGATAACCAAGAGGAGCTGGAGCGCCTGCAAGCCTTGGAGCCACTCCAGCTTCAGCAATGTCAGGAAGGGGTTAGTTGTGTAACACAATGTCCTATTTAACTTGCTCGTCACATACACACGCGAATGCAAACACATATGTAGCCTATGGTGTTCCCGTAGCATTATGGTATGATTCTTTCAGGCGTTGGGCTATGCAGAGAGGAGGAGGACAGGGGCCTTAAATTCATCTAAATTTAAACATAAGCATTAAGAGAGCTTGGTAAAACTTTCCACAGTAGAAGCCACTGCAGCTCTGTTATGTCACAGTGAAACCATGGAGGCACACTTTTCAAACATTTTATTCCCTATTTTAGCATTCACTGAACTGAGGCTTGGTCCATGGACGTAATAATGAAGTAAATCTATAAAACCAGTTATTCCCCTCAAACAGGTAGCTGACAAGACTAGACTAACTATTCCTACTACTCAGCACTGCACTGCCACTACCTGGTCAGGTGAAATAAATAAATTGACAGCAATATGTTGACAAACAGAAAAAGGTGTCTTCCTGCCTTTGCTGAGATATAAGTGTTAAGAGACTGTTAGTGATACATATGACGTTTTAATTGGTCCACCGTCATGTTAAGTAGGAGGAAACACAAATGCCACAGTACACCACCATCACAATAAGGAGATAAAATAAAGATGGACCCTACTGTGCTGGAACAACTTTAATGGGCTGCACTGTGAATAACTGAATATTTGACCCCAACATCTGAGCTACTTCTTATGAGCAGGAGCAACACTGCCACCTGGTGGATTTTGTTTGCACTGCAAATTTTCACACAATCCAGCGAGCAACACCGTACAGCACTGTAACCATAAGAACAACAACTCAAGGGCTAATTGGTGCAGTAAACGTACACACAGTCGTCTTCAAATTTGGCACTACAAAAAATGAGTATTCAACAAAGGCCTCTAAGGTTTGTTAAGTTTGCTCAGGCATTTAGTACAATTTACAGGTCATGATTGGTTGTACATTTGAGATATTGAGATATGAGATGAGGAGGTTCTGGCAGAACACAAGCCAGTAGCTGTACATTCTCAGCGCTGGTTCTGTTGGGGCTTAAAGCAGTCCCAGCCGGGCTTTGGGGTGTATGTCTGTTCAGGAAGAAGAAAGTCCTTCAGTCTGTCTGGTAAAGGCAAGGCTTTCACTTTTTCTTCCAGGGGCCATGGCTGTAGGTGGCGCCTTACAAATGTCCTACAAAGGCACTGCAGAGCAGGAGGTTTCGTTTCATGCTCTACAACTCGGCCATGCAGATCTAGCAGCTCCTGAGCATACGGGTCCTGACCTGGCACAGGAAGCTCCAGCCCGGTAGGGAAAGGTATTGTGGGGCTGTTTACCCTCGCTAAGTCGAGCAAAACCTCAGCTTGCACAAGGAGCTCAGAGGCGTGACTTTGATCGGAGCACTCCTGCAGGACTGTTTGGAGGCGGTCGAAAAGGAGGCTGTAACCTGACCAACAGGAATCGCCATGGTGGGAGCAAACCAAAGAGGCTCCGCTCTGAATTAAAAGCACAGCCAGAGGAAAGAGCAGGTCGAAGTGCTCCAGGCTTGTCTGCGTCAGAGAGGGCTCACCACTGTCATTTAGACAGCAGCTGGGGTCCACACCGTGGGCCAGCAGTAGCTGTGTGGTTTTCAAGCAGAATTTACCGATCTCAGCAGCTTCTTCCACGTCGGCATCCAGAGCCTCGTTAATCAGAAACACCAACGAGGATTCAACGGTTTCACCACCGTCAGTCATAGCATTAACATCAGCGCCTGTAGTGACGAAAGTAGCACTTAGAACCACATTTGTTATTTACCACTACCTGTACAATAGAGCAAATGTGTGTGAGAGCAACTGAAATAAAGATTTCAAAGTGACAACAGACACTCAGATTGATGAGTGACACTTTGACAGCTGTATAGGTCATTTGTAACAGCACTACTGGTCATTTTACTCAGTAATGTCTTTAGTTTATCTTTCTCTAGCTCTGATGTTCGTAGTGTAAGTCTCCAAGCTGACACACTTTAATGACACCACTTTGGCATCACCTGACAAAGCTCCTTATAAAGCCAACAAACACTTACCATGTAGATTTCTTCTCAAGTATCATACTTGAGAACATCTGTACATGTTTTTCTGCACCAAACAACACTTCTGCTTGAATCTGAGTTAAATAAGGCTTAGCCAAGACAGCCTGTATGGTACAGGAGGTTGCATATGCCAATCTTTACTGATAGTACTAGACATGGTATTCTGATTTTCTAACCATTTTATGATGGACTGGTTCTTCTTTTTCGTTCTGAATGTGATGAAAACTTATAACTGGATAATCACAGCCACGAGAGCTCAAATGGAAAAATTTGCCCACACTCCTGCTTTCAAACATTAGTTCCAGAAAAAATAAAAATAACGAGAACTGAAGACTTGTTTTAGCAAGTGGCTTAGTATTTGTAGGAAATATGTATGTCATGGGCCTGCATTTAAATAATTAGGTTTATGTGTGGCTTTTATGTTGACATGTTACACTGGCTGGAAAATACCTAAAAATACACAAGCATGAAACACAACAAGAGTCCCTGTTGTCATACTGTGCTGTTAAAAAGCAGAAGATATTCTTTGCACTTTCAACATAATTTAAAAATCTCAGTCAGTTTCATCATGCCTGGATCACAGGATTAGTTCTGCTCCATTTTTAGGTGCAATAAAAAGTGTATTTGTATATTTTAGCCTTATAACCACCAGCGGCTTACTTTGATCTCAAAATGTGTACAGGATGTAGAGGTATGCATTCTAACAAATATTTCAGAACAGATTTAACTGGAATCCTCTTTGAGGGGTTTTGAATGACCATGAGTAGACAAGAGGTAAAAGTGAAAATACCTCTTTCAAGTAGAAGCTGGATGTTCCCTGTGTTGTGCACGGTGAGTCCATCACTGCTTTCCATGGCATGGATCAAAGGTGTTTTTCCTTTAGAAAACAAACCAGTTTTAGAATAAAGGAAGGCGTGAATGGCTCAGTATTGTGGAAGGAGCCTGGGTTATGCCATGTATATTTACCTTGTTTATCCCTTGCATTCACATTAGCACCAAGATCCAGGAGAGTGAGCAGGCAGGGCAGCCTTTCTGACTCCTCACTAGCGAGATCCAATGGACTGCTCTCATGAATCTAACAAGTAACAGACAACAGAACATCTTATTTCTAACAACAGAGAGGTCAATGAGAACAAGAGATGTCATAGATTTAACTAGACGCTGCCTCACCCTGTCCCTTTTTTCGGTATCTGCTCCGTGCTCGACCAGAAGCCTCACCATGTTTGGTTTGTTCCGCAAAACTGCTATATGTAGTGGATTGTAGTATGACACAGGGTCTGGAGGATTGAGAACCAAGCAACAATAGCAAAGTTAACTTGAATATACGATAATGCAGGGGGAAACTTATTAGGGTTTGTTTGCCATTGTTAGCTTTGTAGAAAGAAAGATATTAAAGTGAAGTTGAATGAAGTTGCTCCTGGCAAGATTCTGAAAGGGAAAGAAATTTCTTCTACCACAAGAGGTCACCACAGCAGAGCCTGGCTGGTTTCACCAGGGCAGAAAGATGTGTCCTCTATTGAAATCTGCTGAAGGTAAAGAGTATTCTCTCTGTAGTGTGAACTCATGGCAAGTTGTTATAAATAGCTTCTGCGGCTTCTATGCCACTTTTCACCAGCAGAAGTTTTAGGTCCTTCAATAGAGATTAAATGGTTGTTCTGTACTCCTGGCTCAAGGAAAAGGAAGACTGAGCTCTCAAGGTTGTAGGTCCTCAACTGGGAAACTCTCTCTCCCATTGAATTTTAGCTCTGTGGACCTCCTTCAAAAGCAGCTCAACAGTTGCTTGTTTAGATGTGGTTTCATTTTTTTCTCATATGTCTTTTGTATCTATATCTACCTTATGTTTGCTCTTATTAGAAAACACTTCTTGACATGTGCTCATTAATGTGTAAATAGAGTTACCAACCACTTACCTATAAATTATGCATACAGTATGCTTGCCTAAAGTAAGCAGATCTACTCATGTTTCAAGGTGCAACTAGTCTTTTAATAATGCTGAATGAAATTAGACTGCTCATTGTTTTGCAGGTAGACCACTGTCACCAAAGATGAATGTTACAAGATTGATGCCAGAAAATGCATAACCCCCACATTTTTACCAGCAAATATACATCTTCCTTTTAAATTAACTTCACATTATAACTAGGAAATCTAAAAGCATAAAACATCAACTTCATGTACAATGTTTCACAGGTTTTATCATTTTCTTTTCATTTGAATCCTCTGTCAAATATTATTCACCTCAACTTTCTCCACACCTCCAGCTGTTGTAATTTTGCTTCAATTAATACATTATCTAACTGTCAAAAGTCTCCCACATTTTAATTAAGCAAGTAAAGGTGTGTCAGAACCATCACTTTAAGTAAATATTAGTGCTGCAGCATTTTTGGAGTTTAAAGATGCATATACTGCTCGTAACTATTGCTTTTCATGAAGTATTCCTGATGCTTGCCAAGTTGAGCCCATGTGATGCTTTTCTTACTATCAAACGTATAACATTTGCACACAGACATCCATAATAATGATAATAAGACAGTGTCTTAGATACCAGCATTTTTTAAATACATGCAACCTTTTAAAAATTTTACACATTACATTACCCCTTAAATTACATGTCTTCTGCTAAATAACTATAAAGACACGGTGACTATGACTGGTGACGATTCAGGGGTTGACCTATCCCTCTCCCCCAGTGTCAGTTGGGACTAACCCCCCCGCGACCCTGTACAGGGCAAGCAATCTTCTGTTATGCAGGGGTTGGATGTTACAGAACCTGGTGCACCTGTTTGAGTAATTGAATTTACAACTAAGACATTTCAGCATTAGAGGACATGGAATTATGATTGGATGACACCTATAGACCAAATAACCTACACAAGTTTGTAATTGTATTAAGTGAAAAAAACATAATTTAAAGCACATTAGCAAAGTGTTACTCACCTTCAAAATTTAGATCAGCTCCATAGCGTAGAAGAATTTTTGCCACATCCAAAAAACCCCGCTCTGCCATTTTAAACATGGCATAGCTGATGCCCTTCACAAACTCCTCTGACTGAGACTCTCGCTCCAAAAGCTCCACTAAAGCCTTGCACATGGCCGATTCATCCTCTGGTTTTCTGACTCTGCGAACACAAGCAGAAAGACGCACTATGAAGCAGTGTGAAACACTACCAGGGTTTCAACCACACTGTTACAAACGGCTACTAAAACAAATAATTATTCATAAGTCTGAACTCCATTTTCCATCATAAGATAAAATGTAAAAGTTCTCAAGGAACATTGTAAAATACCATATTATAAAAACACTTGATTACTAGAAACATTAGTGTTAGTACCAGTTTAACAAAACAATATTTTACCACAGTGACTCAGTGGCAGAAAATAGTATTTTTTTATGCAAATAATAAATTAATATAAGTAACTGTAATTATAGTTTCAGTTTCACCTGTCCTCATGACCTTCTTCTTCCTCCAGTCCAACAACAGACATTACTGCATCCACCAGTGGCTGATACTCATAGATGATCCTTCGAAAACCATGGAGGAAAGGCATATCCTCTCTTCACAAAAAATTCTTAGTCAATACCTAGTAAATAAAGCAAATGCACAACTCATGAACAGATGGCTCGCTATTATTATTCACATCTAAATTCCACTTTTTTGTTTGGAAGAACAAGAATATTGACACAAATTTCACATTCAACTGGTGTAATTTCACCGGTATATTTACATTTAGTTTTATTTAACAAGTTAACTATCTATTTATTGCCAGAAAGACTATTATTATTTGAACTTTGAAGTAAATTTCTCGTTTAAATCTCTATGATGGATAAACTTATAGCTGGAGAAAGGAAGAGTTAGTTGCACTTAGGCTATAAAAACATATACTTTAAGTTTCCACCACATTAAATATTAATCCCTGTACATTAGGTGGAAAGAATATATTGACAAACGATATACATAAATACATAAACAAAGTCTTTCGCTAATATATACATGGACTTAAATCATATAAAAACTGAAATATGCCGTTTGTTGATTTACCCACAGTAAATAAACGTATAATAAAAAACTTTGAGGTGGAAAATGGAAGGAAAACTAAAAATAAAGTTAATGACATTAGCGTTACACATACTACCGAAACATTATCCGCTTGGCACTAACGTTTTATTATAATATCCGAATTTATTCATTACGTTAGTTTAGGATACACTTAGCTAAGGATAAGGACAGCTAGCTAGTACTTGTGAAAACTGTTAGTATTTAAGGAAAAAATGATCGTCAACCAACATGTAAATGTTAAAGATCATAGTAACACTGTCATTAATAGTTAAACTTGTCACAGATTTTCACGCTAAAGTATGATTATGAATTAACGAAGCTGAAAAAAATGACTTAAACAAGACAACTCACACACGCGCGTACCAGCCGTTTATCTTCAAAACAGCTCACTGTCGACCACGCCCACATACGTCCGACGGGCTATTCGTTCCCGTGTGAAATGGAACTTTAACGAAGGTTCCCATTTACGCCAAACAATCGTTAAACATCCCAGTAATAAACATCTTATCATATTCACTTTCTTTAAACTTAAAAACAGAATAATTAAATATCAGATTTATTATCCCAGTTTTTATTAAAAAAGGGGGCTGAGCATTACAGGGATGCTACGTGCAGTGATGGTTAAAATTTAGTGTCAATCATAATAAATCGATTTTATTTGTAGTAATTCTTGGTGGAGCTGGTTTTGCAGGAGAAAAAATGATAAACGCTGAAAAAAACGTTTATCTAAATGAATACATGTCCTTCAGTGATTAGTGCTTGTAGGGCTGTTTAATAAAACATGAAACATAAACAAAAACAACACAAAACTATCCATCATGAGACATATTGTCAGTAACCCCATAACAACTGTGTGTAATTTTATCATTAAGAGCTGGAAAAGGAACTTTTCTTTATACAGATGTTTATTCAGGAAACGCAAAGCTAAATTAAAATGTTGTCTTCTTAAATGTTCAATTGCAAATAGTAAATACATGTTCACAGTCATTTTTTAAATGGATAACCATCTCTGTATGTGAGATTTGGTTCACTGGGAATTCCTGAAAAAGGTATCAAAGTCTATTAGCAAGGGAATATTACATGGACATAGATCACAATTCTTTACACACCTTTGCAGAGCTCGATACACTTCACATTTTTGACACGTTTTGTTGTGTATTTACTAAATCACATTATCATACTTCGTCATTCCAGTGCTCTCACAAAGATAAATGAATGTCATTAAATTATCTTGAATGCTTTGGCCTTTTTAGCTTAGAGTTTTTACTACTATATTTTACCACCAACACAAACTGTGGCTTTTTCCCATATGGCACATTATTCTAAGACAGCAGCTTTAAATTTTTTTGATAACAACTCAATCATGAGAGCATCTGGTGACTAACAGCTGCCTATGTCCTGTTTAACAAATAAACCTCTGCCTTGACTGTATTTGGTGAAAGATGTTTGCCTTTGAGAACTATCAAGGAGTCCTTTCTTATAAAAGATGAGATTAGCTTTTTACACGGCTGTATATAAATTTGAACATTAACATTCGTTAATGATTTTACTACAACACATGTTGTTACACACATACTGCATCCTTTTTGAAAACTAACACACATTTCTTCTTACATTATGAAGCGCTGAGCAAGATGTGTGAAAAGAATAACAAATAATAGTAATAATAATAATTTCAACACTTGAATATAATATGTGGTGCAACTGGGGGTCAAAGAATGGTTGATTCAAACTCTGTCTGTAGGTGGCAGCACAGGTGTACACACTACTACTACCTGGAATCAGTGCTATACATCTGGTAATATAGAGCACATGCATGAGTGCACAATTTTGCAATGGATTAATCCATAAAAATGGAACAATTTAAATTTAGATATTGGTTAAAATTAAATTAAATTCAGACAAACACAGAGGGAGAATCAGTTCCTCTGAAGAGGAAAACAAAATTAAGTAATTTACTCAAGGTTTCATTAATTCTAATTGTGTCACTTTCAAGACAATAATTTTCTCGTCCAAGTCACTCGATCAATAAAGCATTGTTCCCTGAACGGATGGCGGCTTTTTCAGAATCCTTCTAATGTGGCTGAAGTGTCTTTTGCTATTTTCCCAGCACACTCAATTTACCCCTGGTTTTCAAGCCATGCTCTCATGAATAATCTATTTTACTTCTATTTTACAAATCTGCCTGTGATAAGTGTTTGTGCACACACCTGTTGAGGTTCTCTGGTGAAGCAGAAAATCTCTTTTTCACACTCTGAACTTAATTTGATCGTTAACCACTATGTGGTCACAGGAGCATACTGTTTCATGTCAAACAACACCAACAGCAGATGGCACAACGCATTCAGTGTTTTGCTATGGAGAGAGCATATTTCAGCTGCATGACCCCTTCCCAGGTCTCACGTTCAGCATTAGGTTTTTGAGAAAGTATAGGAACCCCACTATGGTCATATTTCAAGTTCCTGTCTGCCCTTAAATACAAGATTATAAAACTGCTTTTGCAAAAAAAACTCCTAGACAATGCTGGCTATATTCTCCTCGAGGACATAGAGGAGATTTGGTGTTTTTAACTTTGTTGCTTTCGTTTTTTCCTTAGGCATAGAAAAAGTAAAATGCCTCCCAAAGCCACACATTTTTCACTGATATAGTAATTTAACCTCTATACTGTGTGTGATGAAACATTTCACTGGGATTATAGATACTGAAGAATAACGATGGGACCTATGCACAAGGTTTTATCAAAAATGTCAACCTCCACACTGTTTGTCTATCTTCTGCCATTTAATTCTGAGCTGGATTAAAGCATGGCGGGAAAGAGGGAAAAACGAGGGAAGATAACCACAGTTCCATTTCTATACCCCTACAAGTAAATTGACTCTTTATTAAATTTAAGCCCCATCTATCAATACAAAGAACAGTATCGAAATTACTTTGTTGGCTACAAATCGTTGGCAACAGATTGAGCCTCTCTTGAGACAAGGCCATCATTTATCTGGTTCACATTTCTTGCTGAAAGGAAGCGGGACACAATAAGACTTTTACTTGTTACTGATGTGATATATATGACCCCCCTCAAACGTCTGATTAAGAGATCACTACAAGAAAAATAAGTATCTATTAAACATTTAGACCTGCTTGCCCCTTTGCATTTCCTCAGTTTTTTATCAAGCAGTGCTGTCAGGGGAGCTGGAGGAATGAGAGTCTCCCAACAGTGAGCAGATTTACGTAGCTACAAAGTCTTCTGGGCTATGCAAAGCTGTGTAATTTGTCCCATGAGGGTGATGCATAAAAGGGAAGTTAATTACCGTGCATACAAAGTACTTTTAAGATGTAATAAAACTGAACACACACAGACCTCTTCAGTTCCTGAAAAAGCTGCACACTTAGGTGAAAGGTGACAGAATACCAATGTTGAAGGCGTCTGTGGTGGCAGTGAAATGATAATAAAGTGGAAGGGCACTGGGGTTCGGTTTTCCTCAGTTTCATTCTGAGAGCTAGAATTATCAGAGCAGCAGGTCTGGGCCTAATATCCTTTTGTGCTGGCAGTGAATTGCCGAGTGAAGATTGTGGATGGAAATAATCAACCCTTTTAAAGGTCAGAGGAAGTTAAGCACACCCAAAGTAGACCACGACACATCCAAGCTGATAAGAAATAACTGTCTGTGTAAGGAAGAATGAGGGGAGTTCACCTTGTCCCATTTATGCTATCGTGATTGCTCGACTGTCAGTCAAATATATTGGTGCATATATGGAGTCAACCCAGCCACAACTATAGGACACACTTTTCCCAGGCTAACATACTTTGAGGCAAAGAGAATCATGCACTGAAGTGGCTTGATAGCACTGTAACATTTGTCTTTTATGTAATTCAGCAGAGTAATACGGCAGCATCTGCATGCACCGAACAGGTGGCTGGAGCTGTAGTAACAGTCACTCAGCTAAAACTCTCAAGGCCTTTCAATTTTGGACATTTGGGCAGAAGAAGTAGCGGAACACGGTGACACAGCAAGTCTGAAGCTCATGGCAGACATGTACTTTTTTACTCATCAAGCAGATGTAAAAAACAGCTGTCTGCTGTGCTCGAAAATGATGCTATGAGTTAAGGTAAATATGTGAAGTTCTGTTAGGCAACTTGGGAGAGCAAGCTGGCGGTGTCCCAGTCTTTTGGGAAAGCTAGGCTCACTGGCTGCTATTTCTCACCTTAATTAGTGGCAGATGTGTGTGGTATCAGTCTACACATTCTCACATAAACCAAGTATTTCCCAAAATGTCTAACATCACATTTTCTGTATCATATTTACACAAGTAAATGTCTTGTAATTGAATAAATGCCAACATTTGCATTCATTTAGTTCTAGACAGCAAAATAAAGAACAAATGAGTTGAGACTAAATTGTGGGTTACAACTCTGTGGGCTTTAGGAAGGTCACCCTCTCCCTTCCCTCCGGGCATCAGTCTTGAAAACAGAGTGACGGGCCCAGAGAAGCTGATAAGTAAATACAGTTTTAATGGGCTGTGAATAGCTGGTGGTAATCTGTGCAGGCCGGGAGTGGTCAAGGCGCAGAGGGCGGCAGGGCATTCTGCAGCAGTTATTATTAATGCTATCATAGATCAGATATGCCAGGGGAGGAGAATGAAAGGTGATGATGAATTTGGGCCTCCTGTCTTCCAACTGACTGGAGGACAAGCTACTGAGGCTGGTTAAGGTCACTGATGAAGGATACCACCCAAAAGAAGACACAAAGGACGTTTCATTATGTACAATATAGACGACAGGATAGTAGGATGGTATATATCCCAGGGGACCTACAGAAAGTCATGGGGTGACAATGGGAAACTTTAATGACAAAAGATGTGTTCATGCATCTATATCTACATTTATATCTATACATATAAATGTTTGCATGTGTTTGTGTGTGTCAGAAAGAGTTTTAGTAGATTTGGCAGTAAAGGTGCGTCCTTGCAGGAACTAAATTGCCTAACGTTGCAAAGTAAAATGTGGTCTGACAGTGGAAATGCGGTTTGTTGTATCCGAACGTGTCTGGCATTTCAGTTTTCGCTCAATTTTCAAAGCATGAAAGCTTCCAGATCTTTTTCAAGACATCAAAGACTTGAGACCTTTCTCCTAACATCAAAGTCTTAAGACCTGTCCTTGGAGAGGTCTACAGATTTAAATGTCTGTCAAGACACAATCGCTTGCATTTTTTGCCTCCCAGATATCTCTTTAAGTATTGCTTGGAATTGCTCTACCTGTTTTTAAAACTTCCACATTTTATCTAGTGTCTCTTATCATCTTCAGGACGGAGATGGATGGTGCGTGAGTTTTTACAGCAGCCAATGTCTCGGTAATTTACCCTGGGAAATGGACTTACCGTGTGCAGAACTCCGAGGAGTTGAGCTGCTTTTTTTAATGACTGACAGCTACAGACGTTGCAACCTAAGCCACTCTGGCTCTGTCTGGTGCCCTCTCTGATTTCCTGCAGCTGAACGGACCTCAGCGTACTGTCGGCTTCAAAGGATTTGACTGAGTGTTGGTCTCCAGAAGGGGCTACACTTGGACAACTACCAGCCTTTGTGGAAGCGAGATTCCAGAAGTGGCTGCTTAATGTCAACACACTTGTCTCCATGCCTCTAATGTTTTTTGCAGCTGTGCAGGAGTACATTTATTTCCAGGGTCAAATTGCACACATTTAGGGGGAAGTACAAACGTGTCTCCTTTAGGAAAAAAATTGAATTTGAAGTTATTGAGGCCTGAAATCTAGAACAGATGCAGGAGCTGAAATGAGGATTTGATGGCCAAAGAGAGTTCATTTTGCCTCTTACCTTTGCAAACATTGGAGAAACCCCCACACTCAGTATTTGTGGATGCGAGTCGTGCCCTGGGTGGTTTTCTTTGTCTTCCCCAGACCTTTGAAGACGTGTTGCAACTGCTACATGCTCTCCACTTTATTCAAAGTCGAGAGTGTGAAAGCACTTTCTATGTGCCTTACCACTCAACTGGCTAAAATTAATACTTTCAGCGTAAGCTGAGTAGGGTGTTCTGAGTCTGTCCTCGTGTAAAATACGACTAGGTAGGTCACTTCTACAAGCAGGCAAAAATGAAGAGCATAAAAGTATTATTATAGGGCAACATGTACAGCGTCACCTGGGGTAAAGTGAGAGGGCAGGGAGAAATGACCTACAGAGGGGTGAAACTCCACCTACTTTAGGTGTTATTATATTGTACATCTATAAATTGTGAGATAATTATTATCAATGGGATAATTATATCTCAAAACTGCATGGCTGGCTCTTTTCACAAACAAAAGTTAGGTCCAAACCTCACATTGATCACAGCATAGACAAGCAAAGCAATGAAACTGATCCTCAGCAAATGAATGATTAGACTGTAAGTCATCTGATAGTTCTGTATTTAGTGCTCATGGATCTTTCTTTATCTTTTCCTCACAACACCATCTGGCCTGCACAGACAAAAAAAATCTACTATGTGGCTCATAGTTTAAACAATTACAAGATTACTGTAATAAACCATGTTTCATTTCCTTTTAAGTGTCTCACTTTAAAAAAAAACCTAATAGTCAGCCACAATTATTATGCTTCAAAGTCTTCTCTTAATAAGGTAGCCCACTATATCCCATTCGAGGGCTGTTATAGACATACCATATTCGAGGAGAAGTGTCCTCACCTCATGCAACAGAAATAATTGTGGTAAAAACAGATAATGAATAACGATGTTCCAGTAGAAATTCATAAAAACTCAACAATGGGCACTACTGCCTCCCCTGAACACACTGAATGCATCTCTCTTGATAATCAAAACACCAATGTGTGATTTTCTTTTCCAGTGTTTTTTTTTTCACAGATTTCCAATGTTATCTCCACTGTGTCCATGGTTTTCTTTCTGCCCTCTACATCCACACACGAGCCCCACAAATCTTTCCAGCTGACGTCCCCTGCCACACGGGGTCGCTGGTGCCTGCCAGGTGGCGTCGCCGTGCAGCGAATTGGACATCAGCAACACACAAGTTATAAAGTCACTCATTCTGGACAGAAATCCATATTTACTGAAGATGTAGAGGAATAACTTCTGTTGTGGGGTCGAGCTCTACCTTAGTCTTTAGAGTGAATTCAGAGGTTTTAAAGGTCGCTGTGGTCTCACTGCCATCGGTGGAGGATGTGTGATGCGTTCTTGGAGCGCCGCACGCCCCCGTGTGTGCGCCAATAACAGCGACGGTCGCCGAAGCTTCTCCCGCTGCGCTCGACGCGCATTGGACAGGCTGACAATGCGCCGGGTGCCCTGAGACGGCAGCCTACAGCCGGTCTACAAAAACCACCGACGAGCAAAGGCTTGAAACTGCACTTTGGCTGAATACTCGGAGCAGCTGGTGCCAAAGTCCGATTGGAAGTGACAGCCAAACATTTGGCGACGAGGGCAGAGCCGTGCGCGCTGCTGGAGTTGCGCTCAGTCAGGACTTCACCAAAGCTTCCGCTAGTCTGGGGGTGGATGTATGTTGACCCATGCTGCGACTTGAACTTCTGCACGTTTATGTATTTCACAATGCGCGATATGAATGTGCGAGATCTGCTGGCGTTCCTCCCAGACTGTGGGACTTTCGGACGCACGACACAGCGGCCAACTTCAGGAGCCCGGTGATGCGGAGGATACAGAGCAGGACACTTTGAATCTCTGTCTTTTTTGGATAACACTGATTTGTTGAAACTCGTCGAGAATCGTTGTGAAAATGCCTCGCAGCAGACGTTTGGTGGCGGTTCGAAGTGTTTTCTGAGGCGTCTGCTCGGTTTCTTCTCCAACAATGATTCACAGAGAGATGCAAAGCTGCGCGCAAGTTCCTTCTCTCCAGTTCTTGATTTTTCCGGACAAAAGCAAGTAGACCCTGCTGAGAAAGGCTTATGAATTACTTTTTCACATGGACTTTTTTTTTTTTTAAAGCACGCAACGTTTTTTAAAATCAGAAGCGATGCTTTTTCATTTTGTACCAACGGTGCTGCGAGTGGGATTTTGTCTCTGAAATAAGCCATTTCGTCTTCCATGCAGTTTTTTTAGGGGGATTCTTGATTTCCCGACAGCTCAAAGAAACATGTTGCATATTCTTGCGCTTCAGTCGCTGCTGATACTTTTGGAAGGTAAGCACAGCTTCAGCATATTTGTCATTCCTAAAAAAATCATGTGGTGCCAGACATAAAGCAGCACAGGACAAACTGAGGGGCTTTGCTTGGTAACGTTTTCCGGTGTGGGACAACAGGGCAGTCACATCCCGTCATTCTCTGCTGTGATGTATGAATTATAGCTTCATATAGTAGTGATCTGTAGACTTTAAACGAATTTACTTATACTCCGTGACAGTAATTCAATGACAATCAATAATTTATGTATTTTCATGTGAACATTATGTGATGTGAAGACCCCACTGCAGCCAGTGGCTCAAAGCTCAGTGGCTGTGCACCTGTGCAACATATGTCCAGATTAGCTCTGGCCCTACAAAAACATTTATTTCATCAATATTTCAATATGACAGGAATTCACTTGTGCAGCAGAAGCATTGGGCCTTTATTACATAAAAAAATCTTCTCAAAGCATCTAATTATTTCAAGGAAAAAGTTTCACCTGCAGTGCTTTGCAATCTCTGGAGCCCAAATCACATGTTAGACTTGGTATAAAAAATACTTGATTCCTGAATTGAGAATGCAAATTGCAGTTTGTCTGCCCATGATATTCCACCAGCATTTCCTGTGGCTGCCCTGCAGCCAGAAGATACAGATCTGACAGCAGCTGGTGGTCTGGCTAATGAATCCCTTCTGTCTTGTGGGAACCTAAAATGCCATTTGGAAAATACGTCCCACCAGTTCTGTGAATATTTTTTCCAGATAGTGGAAAACTAATTGTTCATGCATTGAAGTTTTTAAGCTTTGCAGCTGAAAATAGTCAACTTAATATAATCTGCAATGAAAATAACTTTCTCATTGAGTAACAATAACTTGTGGGCTTTTTTTTTTTACTTTAAGCCCACAAATCCTAATTTAATGGAAGCCCACAGTCATATAGTTAGAGTGCAAATAAAAGAACCACCTACACTGATTACATACAGAATGAAAGGTCATGTAATTCCAGAGAGTCGTCTCTAAACACCCTCAAACATTGTCTCGCACACCGTTTGTGCAGGCACACACTGATGATGCTGGCGGCTCGAGGGATGACTCTTCTTAGACAGTGGCTCTGTTGTGAGTGCTGACTCACTGGCTTGGAGTGTATGGAAGTGATGTTTGCCGTATGCCAAGGCCTTCTTGGTACCAGTGTGATCCTAATTGATCATCGTTTGTCATGAAGCTGCAGGACATTGCTTCTCACTGTGCATAGTGATGAGAATTGATAACTCACTCCAGGAAAGGAGAGGATCACACACATGCTGGAGAAACGCCTGCACAGCAAAAAGAATCCATAATTTGGTAGAGAAATGTTGTAAACAAGTGTGACTGTGACCTGACACGTTGTTTATAGAAACTGAAATATTATCAGGGTGGAGTTACTGGATATAAAATACACTGAAATCGCCTGAATAAAATGGCATTGTTGTAAAGTGAAGATAAAGACTAAAGGTCTTATTCTGTTTGGGGAGTAACTGCCTTTTTTCTTTCATTTAAAAAAAAAAAGATCCTCTCTATTAATTGAAGCCCCAAGGTGTGTTCTAGTGAGACGCCTCGCTGGGGTTTCTGAGTAGACTATTCAGTTTTCCCTCCCTGCGTCTTATCCCTGAGCTTAACAAGATCCAAAAGGGGATCAAGCAGGGATAGTCTTCAATCTACATCTTTAAGTACTGAGCACACAGCCCACTGTGCCTCCTGTCTCCACCAGTTCTCCGTCCACATACATCTGGATGCCTGTCAAGGGACGCAGTTTGTCCTGCAGGACATTTTTTAGGACACCGGCATTTTATTAACCCTGTAGAGATTCTCTGCGGAGAGTGATTTTCTTTTTCCTGCCGTTGTCTTCAGACAGACTCACTGCTGTGGTCGTGTGCCCCAGTGCTGTGGCACACATCCAGCTCCTCTTCTTTTGCCCCTGGCAGTACTTTAAGCCTTACAACTCATGTTCTTGAGCAAGCAAAGACCAAGAAATAAGGGAGAGTAGTGACACAGTGCGCGCGCAGCGAATGGTTTATTTTGAAAACTTTTTGGAAAAATGAAAAATAGGAGTGAAATCAGTGAACTAACAACTGGTTGTATAAAGTTATCTCTGTAAAAGCAGCTGTGTGCTCGGTTTAAAATCCCTGCTGTGCACAACCATGTTAAATCCCAGCTGAGAGGAGATTATATTATAGACTAATCATGTTTATCTTAATGCCCTTCTGTATAAATTAGACTGTCTCATTTTTCTGTGTCTGATTGGTTTAGGTCAGATCAGATAGGTTGCTTTTGTGGACTCACCACTCAGCCAGTCGTGTAATTTCATCCACCAAGCCAGTGGTTTAGTTTTTTGCTGCACCAGAAGATTTTATATTCAGAGAGTCTTATTCAAGAATTACTAATTGTAAATTCCGCTTGCACATTTGACAGCCCATACATGTATCAGCAGTTAGGCTTAAACCAGTTTCTGTTCTAAGTAAGCGTGAATTGTTTTAAGTAAGTGTGAGTTGGGTCCTGCAGTGCTATTTAGCTGGAGAATCATGAGCAGAATAGAATAAATACCTGGCTAGGTGGTACAGTTTGGTTCAAAAGTTTGCATGTCCTGATTTTAAAATAGAAGAGTGTATGATATAGTAAAATAATAACAGTTATATCAGTGCAAGTTTTCATTCCACATACAAAAAAAAAACAAAAAAAACTTTAATTTCTGACAAAGGAACATCTGTGATGGTTTAATGGGCATTAACTATTATGTTAACTAAAAAAATATATTTTATATATTTTACAGTTTTTGACATTTCAGAATGAGGGGATGCTTTTGCACCAAGCTGTATTCTTTATCACGTCTGTCTAACAGCGTTTTTTTGAGCTTACTGTAGCACACGTCTGGAACAGTGGACACTGATAAAAAGAGGCAGATTTTTCCTTTCTCTCAGATCCAATTTGGTGTGACTTGGGTGTTTCCTGTAGTTTCTCTTTAGAGAAGAAAAAGGAAGAGAGACACAGCACCAACACTGTCTACTGTGTAGTTAGCAGCCATCACAAATATTTTCTGCTGTATGTTTGTATGTCAAACTGTGTACATCTTTATGGTTTTATGAAACACACTGAGTAGCCTGTACTGCTCTTTGCTTCTCATACTTGTGTGGGGGAGTCGTGCACTACCTTTCCAGTCACTGAGTCAAAAAGAGGTTTTTGCCCCCATAAATTCCCATATCATCAAGATAATGTCAGAATATAATGTCCTAATATTTCCGCGTTGCACATCTGCCCTGCGTTAATTGGCTCCATGATCACATATTCAATTTAATCAGATTTCATGATTAGGGAAGGTGAAGGGGGCGTGTAAAAGCTTTGAAGGGAGGGGTTGTGAATGTGTGTGGGTGGCTGAAGAGGGGGCTCATTGTAATAATCGACAAACATGCTGATGCAGTGCTTGCGCATCCTCTCATCAGTACTTGTGTGTGAGCAGAGGACCTCCTCATAAATCTGTCCAGGCGTTCGCAGCCACACTAGGTGCTTCTGTCACCAGCCGCATTGGCTAACAGAGGAAAAGTCTAGGTTGCATCAGACTTTTTTGAGCTTTTATGTAAATGAATGATCCATAGTTAATCATGAACTCAGACTTTACTGGCTATTTAGATAAAGAATCCTTAGGCATTTGGTAATATAAATGCAAACTATTTGTACCACTGTTTGTGGTGCAGTATGAAAATTCAGGGGATCCTTATAGACATTTGGATTCCCCCCCTTCTGGTCAGCTGCTGGCTCTGCCTGGTCATTCATCTCTCACCCATCTATTATCTATAATCGCTTATCATGTTTAGGGCTGTGGGGGTGCGGGAGCCTATCTCAGCTGTCATAGGGCGAGAGGCGGGGTACACCCTGGACAGGTCTCCAGTCTATCTCAGGGCTAACACAGAGAGACGTCACAGACAGACAATTATTCACTCTCGCATTCACACCTAAAGGCAATTTAGAGACACCAGTAACCTAACATGCATGTCTTTGGATTGTGGGAGGAAACTGGAGAACCAGGAGGAAACCCACGCAAGCACGGGGAGAATATGCAAACTCCACACAGAAAGGCCCTGGTTGGCTGGAGATGGTAACCCGCAACCTCCTGTCATAACTCTCTGTCATTGTTAATTCAGTCTGTGTGTGTGTGTGTGTGTGTGTGGGTGTGAGGCGTTCAGGGAACCATACAGAGTATGCAGTAGGTCAGTTGTATTTTAAAATGATATCAATCACAGGAGCCACTTACCCTCTCACCCCCACTCTGCCAAAGAGTGTGATGTCATAGTAACAAACATTAACTTGTTAATTTTAATCCACGTTAACTGAACTTTGAGTTTGCTCTTGTGAATTGTGCCCTTGTACAACATTGCTCATAGCAATGTGTCTAATTGGTAGATTCAAAATGACTGTCTGAATCAAATCACTGTTGCTGTCTCTAGAGCACCACAACTAACATGACTAAAGCTCTTAACTAAGTCATTAACCAAGTCATTTGTTAGGTCACTAAGACATTCATGTAAACATTTCTTAAGAAATGTTTTTAGCAGAATCTGGAGACACTTTTACCTTGAATATTGATGAAAGGAAATAATGACTATGCTAAAAAGTGGAATTTTAATTTTATTTCCCCGAAGTTACAGCAGCAGTTCTCTGGTTGACTGCTATGCCTGTAATAAGCTTCTGTGGTTGCATTAGTGCAGGATCACGCACACGTTACACAACAAACAATACTCCCAAGAACTCCCACTCCTCATACCTTGCTCACTCTGGAAGGAGATGAAACACCAGTTTTTTTCCCTGTTTACTTGGTCAGATTTAATACTTTAACACAATAATTGCGCATTGAAACCACAAGAACAATTTCAGCCAACTAATGATGTAAATGCTGTAAAGAAATGCTCTCTCAGGTTCCCACTTTAGACATCTTAACTACGTTGAGATATGACACTGCATTTCCCCTAAAACCCTTATATTTTAATACACTGTTTTCTACTTTAAAAGTGCAACTTTTAATTGAAGCTGGACATTTCTATGAAAAGAAGGAGACAGAAGACATTTGCACAGCTCACTGTAAATTGAATGCTGTTGAGTGATGTGATATTAAAAATACATTATTAGTACTTCAGTACATTAATAAAATGACATTAGCCTGGCAACTTCCACTCAAAACAAAACTGCTAAGACAGCGTTTGACAGTATTAGATATTTATGTAGAACATCCTGCATAAAGCCTCCAACATCTATAAACCGAAGCACTTTATTGCCTTGTAAATATTGTGTCTGCCGTGCAAGCACCGATATGAGGACAAAAATAACAAACTTAGGCATTGATCAGACAAACTGCTTTTTCAGATTGCAAAACGGGAGATGCATTGTGCTGAATCATGTTGAAGCCTACAGTAAAAAAAATAGGAAAATGGTCAGATATACTGTGTCTGATCTGGGTCTTAGACTGTATTAATATAAAACAGTACTGTATTTACATAAAACAGTCAGTCAACAATCTTTTTGTAACCGTTATTTTCTGTTTCTCCTGCGTGCGACGGCATAGGTCCTTCTATGCCATCCTTTAACCGAGTCTTGCCTCCTTCCTGTCAGCAGAAATGAATCCATAACTCCGACTGGCTACGCATTTTTGATTTGAGTAATCACAGGCAGGTGGCTGGACAAAAGGCTGTCACTACATCTGAGAGAGTGGAGCACTTGGTTGTGTGCGGGGCTGTCTCTGTCTATCAGAGTCATCGGAGCCGAACGCATTAGAGGCAATGATCTGACAGGTACATATTGTCAAGGCCCATTGACTTCTTTGTGGTGTGGCTGATTGATTGTCAAGATTATGTTAAAATGGGAGTTGTGTGCCTCTTTGTGATTCAGAGTAGTGTGCTCATGCAGTAGAATGCTGAACAGCAGCCTTAAAACCATCACTGAACCAGGGAATTTTAATTTTAAAATATATTAGTTTTATCCCTTGAGCAATGTATTCTGTTTGTGAATAATCACTGTTGTCTGCTGTAGCTGCAACAGTACTGAAGAGTTTGTTGTGACCTCTCAACTGTGACAGCAAACCAATGTACCGCTGCATGAAAAATGAATTATGGTAGATGGAAAGGTGCTTCTGACACAGCACATTTTATAATTTGAAACAAAGAGCATTTGCCTAATATAAAAATCTTTGGGATAAAAAAAAAAAATCCCTGAGTGAAATCAACATGTTTATTGTAAGTAAAGCAGCTTTGGGCTTTACTTCAGTGTAAAACTGAAGATTAACATTTCCGCTCCGGCTAACTTTACTTTGTTCAAAAATAATGACCGTGTTCTTCCATCGGAGCAATCAGAGACATGCGTCTTGCCTTGCCTTTAATCGCTGGAGTAACCTGCTGTTTTGTAATATTTATTAATTGGCCCCACAGCCCCACCACCCTTAACAGGGTTAGTAGTTAAGGTAATGGATGACTGGATGTTACAGTGTTGATTAACAGGGAGTAGGTATCATTAATAAATGTACAATGAGCAATAAGCACTGAATGATGGGTGCAGTATTAGCTGCCATCAAACAAATGACTGCAAATTACTTTACTTTAGGTGATTATTGTCTTCGTCACAAATATGACAAATATGTCTCACAACAAGAGAATCACAGGGTTCTTTATGACTGTGTTGATGTGGACTGCTGCAATGCAGTAATCTTCATTAGATTCCTGATTGATGAGTTGGTTTGACCCGTACTAGCAGATTTACAGGTACTGGCATGCTCAGTATGTTGTCCAATAAATAATACGCTGCAGTAGAGACATGTCAGAGATACTGTATATTTGACGTGGGTTACAGTCAGCGACTCTTCTACATAGTTTATTCACCACCATAACTATTTTTTTTCAGCAAAAAAATGTCCTGTTCACTGTACATCATCATTCAGTTTCATTTATCTTTGAGCCACTTCAGGCCGTTTTTTTCTGTCAGTGCAGCAAACTGTGACACACAGCTTTCTCATGTGATCACGTTAGAAATAGTTGCTTCATATCAGGCAGGCAACATTAGAAATCAATTTGAGGTTTCAGTCCACTAGTAATTGCACGTCTAATCTTCTCCTTCCCTTTCGCTGTTTTGGTTTCAGCACCCACAGACCCAAACTCCTGTGGGAAATATACGGCTCTTTAGCTGCTAAATGTCCCAATAGGTTTATTAGCCAGTTCCTATCTGTGTCTGTCTGCAGTTTTGTTCTGGGCAGGTGGTAAACAATGAATTTATAAGCTCTTTTGCCATGAAAACAGCCGCCTGCTGAATAAAAAAAAATAAATAAATAAATAAAAAACTTTGATGAGCAGTGAAAACCACAACCATTAAGTCAAGACAATGAGCCAAAAAATGGCAAAAACTTGTTAGATTTCAGGGTAACTGCAGAGGTGGTTGAGTTCATCAGTGCAATTCACCTCTTTTCACATTCTGCACAGTAATTTGATTTTTTTATATAAAAATATTCACTGATGCCTCTTCAGAGTTCTGGACTTTTAAGGGATTATTTGCCAAAAAGTTTGCAAAATATTTTAAAAAATATATCTAATTTTTAAATATTAAAATTTCTATCTGCATTGGCTTCAGGAACCCAGTTTATGTCAGATTTTACTTGAATGTAACGTATATCATGATATGCTTGCGTTTTAAATTGCTACCACATATAGCTTCTATTTTTAAAGCCATAAGTCAACAGAAAAATAAGTCCACAGATTAACAACTTGTTCGCTCACTACAAGTCAGCTAAACGTCCGTGGCTTGAAGTACACTTTGAGCATTGGCTAGATGGTACTTGGTGTAATTAGAATTCCAGTGTATGCGTACATTTTCAGTCAGTCTCCACACAATCACTCGCTCCTAATCAGTGTGAAAGTAATGGCCACTGCAGAGTACAATCAGCGTACGAGTTAGTCCGGCTCAAATTCAATGAACTCCCTTTTGTGAACTCACATGAGTCAGCATGACTCTATTCATAGACGAAGAGCACAAGGTCGTCCTGCACATAATAACATCCTGCATCTTAAAAGCATTGTTCTGATATTTGTTTATCCTGGTCTTCAATTACATGTAAAGCAAAAACATGTTTTCATGTTCCCATCTTGCTCCTGCTGCCCCCAGTCCTCGGTTTTTTGGCAGACTGGGCCGTTCTTGCAGCCCTGTTTCTCGTTTTGCTGGGGGAAAGGATTGCGTTTGCCCAGTCACAACACAGACGGCGTGGCAACAGCGAGCCACTGGCCCTTTGGTGCTTAGTGGTGTCACCCAGGCCAGGAGGGGCAGCGCTGGCAGTCGGCACATCCTGCCACAGCTCCTTCTCAAGCCCTATCTGCGCCTGCAGATTCTCCTCTTAACCCAGGGGCCCTCAATTTCAGACAGAGTGGGAAGAGCCCCACCAAACTGAGACAGTGTGACCCCGGTGATAACAAGGGATTAGCTTAAAAATATTGACAGTTTAATTCGAATTAGGGAAAAAAGCTCTATCAGGATGTTAATGCACCACTCAATGCTGCCTTTTCCACCTGCAGAGAATTAGAATTCAGAACGGTTACCTCGTTATTTCTGCTTGCTCTGTTAACGGTTTGGCTCTAGAGGCGCAAGCGTCTCTTGATCGCTTTCTTGGATGTTCTACCACTTGTCCTTGAATTTTTCATGGATTTGCGTAAATCTACCTTCCGTGTACCACCCAGAGCAGATACCGTAAAGCTCTTCACTTAGCCAGTAAAATTCTTTAAAGCTCAATAGATGAATTCACAGAAAACATTCATGGTGGCTTCAAGGAGGTGAACTTTGATCCATTCACACAAAATAGTCAGCCACTGGTCAGGTCAGTAAACTCCACAAACAGTTCAAAAAGCCGAACTCCTGGGGAAAAAGAATATTCCAGCAATCCATCATCTTGTTGGTGATGTGTGAGCTTCATCCGCAGGCAGGTTCCTCTCAATTATACCAACTATGTTCCAAATGACATTGAAAAATTCCAAACTAACATGGTAAATTTAATACCTGCTAAACAACCGTAAGGTGACAGGGTCACTGTTACACAAACCATATAGCATTGCTGGGTCAAAGAACACCCTTAAAATATCATAAAAAATGATCCATGACAAGAAAAAGACTAGAGAGGATTCTGTGGAGGAATAAAGCAATAAAGCAGTAATGACTTACAGTTTACTTAGAGATCCTATCGTCTGTCAGGACACACACTGCCACATAAATGCAAGCTGGGGGCAGGCCGCTGCCTGCGTAGAAGTTGAACCTCAGAACTGACTCTGAACTTTACTGGCAGGCAGTGGAGGGAGGCTAATACGGTGGTTGCCTTAATTTTTTTTTTTCTACAGAAGAAGAGTACAGAAATATCCATTGTATATGTCCTATATATTTAGTTTTGAGTTAAATCCTTGGCTCTGAAATCAATCTGGCAGAGTAATAAACAGAAGTGCTGTACACTAGTATAACACTGCTATTGTGCCCCCATCATATTTTAAATTTCCATTAATCCAGAAAATGTGCTGAAACAGTAGAAACCAGCTGCCCTCCAACATGCACCCGTGCCTCGGATCCGCTGGCCGTGTTGAAGGTCGTGCTATGATTTGCTCTGAGGACATGCTAACCATTCCCCCGTACAAGCTCGAGATAAGTGCAAACAAGCACTCGGCAAGTGGTTCTTTGCCCTGCTGGGCCGCATTTGATTGCTACAGCTGTGTTGTTCCATGCTGCTTTTGTGTATCCTGGAAAAAACCCTGATGATTGTTGTGTGAAGGCCTTGTAATTAGAAGGTTTGGGAATATAGCAACCGCTGAAGTTCAGAGTGATGTAATCTGCTTCATCTATAACTGCATATGTCAGGTGTAAATGGTAATGATCTGTTTTTAAAAGCCCTTTTACAATGTTGCGTCTTATTCACCCATTCATACGCACACTCTCACACTGATGATGGCATGACGGCCGCTGCCATGCTGCACTGGGAGAAACTTGCGTTCAGTGTCTTGAGGGCAGTGTAGTGGTCCTTCGAATGTAGTGGTCCTTGAGCTCATGCAAACCAATTTGACTAAACCCAGTCACACTTGAAAGAAAGGTTCGTCAGTGTGACAACACAGGCGCAGCATTACGAACAAGCCACAACACAATCAAATGAAGAAACGCATTGCAAAGTGTTTAATCAAGATGTTTCAACCTCGTCACATATTGATGACATTGTTGAACACTTCAAAGATACATATGAATTTGGACTATAAATGGTCATCACTGCCTCTTTTTATGGCAGGTCAAGCCACTTACACTAAAGGATCAACCTTGGACAGACTGCAGTATTCGTAGCTGGTTTGGCTGAATTTAGGAGTGAAGATGTAAGACATAAGGTCTCCAAGTCCATTATGAGGCTGTAACGGAGTTTCTACTCTGCTTCAGTATTATGGAGAAAATTGCCAGAGCACAGTGTTTCTGTGATCCCATTGCTGCCCATCAACACAAGCCTAGATTTTTATTCACGACTGCTGATCTGTTGATAAACCCGACTGTGAAAGGGATGTTGACTGTGGGAAGTTTTCATCCAACTTTAATGATGAAATAGACTCAATCAGAACACACCGTTCCATTGCAAAGAATCTTTGTGTTTGGTTTGGCAGTAACTTAAACTTTAAGCAGTATGTCAAAAAAAGTTGTGCATTTGTGATTTATATTATTTATAATGTTTCACAAGTAGGTTCTGTCTTTTAAAAGATCATTTGTGCCTTTCTCTTCTCATGGCTTGACGACTATAAGTCGACTATAAGTTTAACTTGCAACAGTCCAAAATAAATTAATTACCTCCAGGACATAATTCAGAAAATAAATAAGCATGTCAGGTGTTGTACTTATTTTTATTTTCAGGAATGGAAACCAGGTTGTTTGATGCAAAGAAGTAGAGTCGTGGGTAGAAGTAATGGCCTCTGTTGCAATTTTCAGGTTTTCAACTTCACCAGTCACAAATATCAACAAATACAATATTTTAAAACTTAATTAATGTTTCATGTCTATATTGAACATAGTCATTAATCATACAAAGTGATGGTGGCAAAGGTTATGGCGGTGGTTTAATAACTAGTTGAACCACCTTTGGCAACAACAAGCTGAAGCAGGTACTTCCATTAACTGTGGAATAGTTAATAACTAGAAAGAATTTTGCACAATTTTTTCCTACAGAACTTACTCAGGTCCACATCATTTCTATTGAATTGAGGTCTGGGCTCTGACTGGGCCACTCAAAAAAGGACATTGTGTGTCTCTGGGTGATGGAGGAGGTCAGTGACCGTAATCACGTGTCAAATTCTTTTAAGCAGAGCTTCTCTATGGCAAATGGTCCAGATCCAGAGGCAGCATGGCAACTTTAGATCATGATGCTCCCTCCACTGAACTTCACTGTTGGGATGATGATGATTTTATGCTGTTTCAAGGTGGCCTTCTGCAAACTTCAGGCAAGCTGCAGTGATGTTTTTGGAGAGTAGCCAAGGTACCAAATCATCTCCATTTAAAGACCACACGTCCAACTGTGGACTGATGAGTATCTAAAGTCTTTGAGATTACTCAGCAACCATTTACATCTACGTGCAGTTCAAGAACTCTTGATTGTAGGTCTTCTGAGATCTTATTTTTGTGTTGCATGGTTTATGTTTGCTGATGCTGCTTGTGAAAAGCACCATGACACTGAGTGTTTGGAAATGTAAAGGTATTTCTAAACCACACCTCCATTCTCATTTCACTGATTGGACTCCACTTGACCTCAGTTACTTTTCCACCATCTCTTTGTATGCTTAATTTGTATGTTTACATGGCATGAAAGACACAAAAGATCATGAGTTTTTGTGTTATATTAGCTTAAAAATATTCTGTTTGTTGCTATTTGGGACTCTGTTGAAAATCGAATCACATTTTATGATCAATTTATGCAGAAAACCAGGAAACACTGCCAGTACTTTTTCTTGCGACTGCATTCAGGCCTGACCTGCATGTTTAAATGAGAAATATTTTGTGAGCTGGTCAGCTCAGGTGGGTTGATCTCTGAGACAGCAGCCTCCTGTGAATGAAGACAGATGAGAAGTGAAAAATCACTCTTTGTTCCTGCGACACGGTACAGTAAACCTGAACCCACCCCTGAGACAAACACTAAGAGCTAAAAACATAAATACAGAACTTCCCTCACCCAAAAGCAGACTAAGTACATAAAACCTGAAAGCATAGGATATAGGAGAATTATATCAATTATTTGATAAGGGATCTGGAGTTGCACACAATTTCACAGTGAGAACTGAGGGAAGTGAACTTGTGATTTATTCCTGGTGTATATCTTCATATTGTAAGAAATAGAGTTATGCTCTAACAACTGGGCAGCTGCGATACAGAGTGCCGGTGTTGAAGTAGGGTTTAATCGTATTACCGGCAGTAGTATGACCGAACCAGTGAAGCCATGTTTATACAAACTGGTTGGAGATTCCCTTACATGGCTCCTTTTTATCTACTGAAATGCTTATTCACTTGGCGACTTACTTTACCTGAAAGAACAAACTTAAAAACAAGACTGTCTCAAGCTCCTCTGGGGCTGATGTCTGTTTAATCATGTTAATTTACTCTCAGTACTGCTAATTTAAACTGTTGCATGCCAAAAACTACACCGAAGGACAAAGGGGCAATTTTAGTGAAATTGTGGTGTGCATAGTCCAGAACTATAGAACTTATTAATACTGTGCATAGATATGTCACTTTTCTTTGAAAGCTAATCCAAACAAATTGATCTGATGCATGATGTCCAGCTGTGCTCTTGACTACAGCTCATAACCAGCTATTTCTTTTAGCTATTGTGGTTCAGACCACCTCAAAAAATAAATAAAGCCTTCTAGCCCACAGTGTAGAAAAAGCTGCTGTCCATCATCTGAACAAGGTTTGTTTTGTTTTTCTCCTGCAGATTTTACAGTATAGAGCTGTACTGACAAAGGATGACAAGTCACCAAAATTATCCAATGAGAGAGTTACCCGGCTGTCCGTGTGTATTCAAGTGTGGATTGTTTATGAGAAAGACAGTGTGAACCCCAAATGCACTGAGCTGAAAATGCACCATGGAAACCCAAATACAGCAGGCTGTTGCTTACAGCCACAAAGGATCTTATTACAGTGTTATAGACCAAACTGGTTTCAAGGTTTGCGTGTTCTTATGTTAAAATGATTTTTCTTAGAATTTGTATTTAAGAACTATTTGTCTTCTACATCATTCCTGAGTCGTTTATTCTCCATCACCCTTTTTCAATCAGACACTATAAATACAGTATTTGACTCTGTAAGTGACATGCAGAACTTGGTTTGGAGATGACTTGCTATAAATGTTTCTCAAGCATTTTACATTTGAGCATTTTTTTTAAACTTTTTTAAACATTCAGCAGAGAAAGTCATTGGTTGTGTTCATCAGGAAGGTTCAAGTTCTGAGGCCCAGTCCTTTCCCCTTCTCTTAAAATATTTATCACCATTATTGGTGATCGTTGATGCCACAACTGAGGTAGACCTCCAGTAACTTCAGCATTACCTAAACATCACTCTTTTATAAAGTTATTTTACCTTCCTTTAACTCTCTTGGCTCTATAATCAACTGTCCTCGCTGTTACATCCATGATGTTGCCGCTTTTCTTCATTTTATGTCCTTTTATATTTAAAGTTTTGAGTTGAAAAGTCAAAAGTTCCTGGTTGCTGCCATATTTTTCCAAAAGAACACACAATAATTTTCTGCTCTTGCTGGATTTGGCGGTGGGTCTTTCTCCCGAATGTCCAGTCTTCCCTAACCCGTCCTTAAGTGTATTTCACCCAGTTTACTCAGCTGCTCCCAGACTGTCAGAGACTAGGAATCTGTAATTGTTGGTGGAAACTGTTACAGGTCTGTGTGTGTGTCTAGTCCATGTGTGTACTGTCCAGTCTTCACTAGTCTTCATGTCTGTCCCCAGATTATGATAATGATAATCTCAGATAATCTCAGGCTCGCTGACATTTTGATTAAAGTTGTTAGAAGAATGTAGAGTCTGTGTCCTAACGTATTTGTTTAACTCAAAAGGCATCGAACATCAGTAGACTCTAGCTGGCTCAAGATCAAATCATGGCTCCTAGGATTCTTACAGACTTGTTTGACAGGGTGTAGAGTGAGTTGCTGTCAATCGCCGAATAAAAGTTTGGCAGCTGGTCCTGAAGTCTTTGAAAACAAAACATGCCCCTTCCCATAGCTAGATGGAAATAATTCTTTAAAACTGATTTTGTCAGTGGCATGAAGGCCCGCTGCTTTTTGTCTGATCCAGGCTGAAACAGAGACATTTCTCTGGCCGTGCTTTAATAGCTTTCTTTTCCTGGCCCAAAACAAAGCTACTTGTTCATGGAGTTCATTCTGACAGTTTTTGGTTTAAACTGCAGATTTAAAGTCAGTCCATCTGGAGCTGCAATAAAAGCTCTTTTCACAAAGGAATGAGGCAGCGTGGGGTGAATGGACACTCCTTCTACACTAGGAAGCATTTTTATGGCTCCAGTGGATTAAGGCTTTGAAAATATACAGTATACCAGTGACTAACACAGATCTTGCTGTACAGGAAGTTGACTATAGATGTACAACACAACACAAAAGAGAATCGTGATGGATGTTAATTCATATTGGATCTGTAATTTAAACTATAGAGACTCTAGGTTTCGAGGCCAAAGATACCCACCTGAGTATATTGTTGTCAAATTAATTTAGTTTCACTATCTATGTTGCTGTTTTTTTTCTTTTTTCCCCTGGTGCGACTTTTACAGAATGCGAGTTAGAACAAAAAGGAGAGACCTTGACCTGTTTTCAGTGGTAAAGACACGAGCCATATGGCATCTGTACAAGTGCTTCACCAACCACTGCTGCTCCTGTCACTAGTCCTAAAGTAATGAGGATAAATGCGTAAGTCGTCGACATATTGTTAAAAAGGAAAGAGCAGCATAAAACACAGGTTTTGTGAAATGTAATAATTTTTCAATCTGCAATGTCATAAAAATAGATTGGAGTGTTGATAGTCGGGTACTAACCTTTTATAATATGTAAAGCTGTCAAGGTAACATGTTCACAACATTTGAATAGTGATATAAAAAGATGCAGTATTGGTGCTCTCAATTATCCCATGTTTGTGCTATCAAATAGTCCCAACAACACCCTCTTCAATGGCTGCAGACAAATTACAGTGGCAATACAGAAGAAAATGTGAAAATGTGTTGAAGATTTTGGATGAAGAGGAGATCTTTTTCAATCATTTCTAAGCAGATTTATGGACGTGTTGAGAGTGACATATTGAAATCCTTGGGAAACACAAGTCAAACTGAATCTTCATGGACTGTATCTTTTTCACGTCTGTATTTTCAGATTTGATTACGGTACGACTGGCTGAGGCATAAAATTGTTCCATATTTTAAAACGTCTTCCTCATTTTTTATTGTGTCCACAACATCACTCTATTTTCATTTATGTCCAATCTCGGATGACTGAGTGTAACGGCAGCATCACATTTTTCAAACAAATCATATGTTTCAAAGCAGTCTATGGTTTGAAAGTTTCTTTTTGTCCTTCTGTGCTGCCATGCACTTAAGTGCTCACATGTTTTTGCAGTCCATGTTTATGAGTCAATAACAGCTTAGCATGAAAGTTCAAAGATGGTTTGGCTGTAGCTGTAGCAACAAACACCAAAAGCGTCTGTGTATCTCGTTGAGTGACAGCTGAGATAGACTGATTTTATAACTCTTAGTTTTACCTAATTTCTCGCAGAACGGTTCTTTTCTACTGCCGCCTTTGTGCATTGGTAAAGTGGTGTCATACAACTTGAGATTGCTATGAATTTCGTGCTCCGAGCATTTTCAAATTAAGCAGACAAGTCGTCAGCTCTCTGTGCCCCCACCAAGAATCAATGTGCACCTGTTTCTCTCCATTCACATCTTTATAGTGACTTTGAATGCATCCCCACCACCTTGGCAGTTAATCTGAATGTGCCATTCAGTTTGAAATGAGGATATCCATATTGAGCATTTATAGTCTAATAGAACGGCAAAGGGAATTATCAAGGTCGTTTATCGGCATAATTATCTATTCATCAGGTGAAATTAGAAGTGAGAGCTTTGAAAAGAACTCCGAGAAAAGTCTAGATTCAAAAACGTGGCGTATGTATCCGACGCTCATCGCAGTGTGGCTCATTTAAAGGAATTCAGCCTTGTCAGGAGAGCTCCAGGCAGAATTTATCATCCTATATGTGCGTGTGACCTTGGGGAGAGGTTTACCGGTAGATTTGGGGAGGGAGCAGGGTTGGATAAGGAGACACTTAAGCACGCGGAGCTACTGTGCTACACAACTCCTTCATTTACTAGCTTCTGTTTTTCACTCCTTTCAAATAAATGGATTTAGGGGAAAAATCTACCTTCTGCACTGACTATAATAACTCATTTAATTAACTTGCGGCTTTTTCTGCTATCACCCACCTGCTCCTGAACAAACCCTCTAAAGCCTTGTGTGACTTCAGTTCAGCAGTTCATTCCGGGGGTTTCCGAGTTGACCTGTGGGGTTTCACTTACCGTGTTTGTAGAAGTTTTTTATTGATGCGTCTTGACCCTGAAAGGAGAGAAGCATGTTGATTTGCCCCTACTTTGATTATGAGAGGCTGCCTCTTATTCCTCACACTCATCAGAGAGGCACAGCACTTCATTTTCAAGCTGCAAAATCACACACTGGCGCCATCATCCATAATCAATCCGCTTTGCTTCTGTTCTTTTAATTTGATTTTCTTTGCTTCCCTGATTTGTGTTAACATGATTTCTTGGTGATCGCAGTTAAAGAGGTTAACAGTGCTACAGCTGAAGAAGGACGTGAATTACAGTAAAAGATCTGAAATTGTGTTAATACATTACCAGTAGTGCTGTAACCTTCTCTATAATCCTGTTTGCTGCGCATTTGTTAGAGAATTTCCAACCTAAGTGAAGAGTCTTGTGTTGGCGGTCAATAAGTCCTTGTTGGATTTGTGTCTACGTGTTCCTCTGTCCTAACAGAGCTCACTCACCATTAAATGTCCCTCAGCAATCACAAAGAGGCTGACTGACTCTGCTCAGCGAATGCCTCTGTATTTAGCCTGATTTACGATATCGTTTTGCAGTAAAGGCCAGTGTGAGGGGAAGAGATTCATTAAGGAACCCAGTTTATGTTGTGGAGAAGTCCGGCAGGGCCCAGAGAATACTGATAGGCACACAGATATGGGCTTGTCTCATCCTCCCAATCCAGGCCAAAAGCTCTCAGCCCCCTCCCACCCCAGCCATGTGCACTGGATAGGACAAAGGGGGTGTTATTCTCTGCCAGCAGGATGCCTAGGGTCCTTGCCGCACAGCCTGCAGTCTCTTGCTGCGATAACGCCGTTGCAGACATATCAGGTCTCCTTGTGGCACCTGGCGGCCCCTCCCAGCACACCGTAATGACACCCCCGCCGACCAGTCACTAACAGCAGCTCCTCTTTGGGTGCATCTTTGCCGTCCACAGCTTCCCCAAACAGGCCAGTGGTGCGCATTGCAGTGTTTACTCTTCATCGGTCGATACTCTTTAATCCCAGAGATGATGCTTTCTCTCATGAACTCAAAATAGCTGCTCTTCCTCCTCCCCAGCGAAGCCACCGGCCCATTACTCTTTATTAGCTCTTAACATCCTAAATGTGGTCATCCATTAGAGGTGAGGCAACACACATCGCAGCGGGGCCCTGAGTAGCCTGCCAGCACACACGCACATGCAGTAATTTAAACTGACCCTTAATCAAGAGCAATTATAGCACATTTATTTCAGCTCATCCAAAAAGAAGGAAGAGTCACCTGCAAGCGTGCCATGCTCCAAACTTTGTATTGCAGCTGTATTCCCCTCCTCTATGACTCTGGCTTATCAGTTAGGTAGACTCTGCAGAGCTCTACCTGCCTGAATGATTTCTTTTCTATGGAGGCTGGCGTGAAGTAATACCATACTGTGTCACGTATTGATTCTTTTTTTTCCAGTGAATTTCTTTGTGGCTCAAAAGCATAAATCATCCACAAATGATCCTTGAAGGAAATATTGTATTTATTATTCTTGACGCATGGTCACAAATTCAATAGCCCTTATTAATTGAACATGGTGAGAAATACGATGTGGGTAATTCAATGGGACTAGAGAGCTTTCTCTCATCTCTCATGTTTAAGACTGTCCTGCTTGGCATTCACGGCAAAGCCCTGAATGATTCAGGGTCATGACGGTCAAAGGCAGTGTAATTGTAAACCCTGACAAAGGGTATTTTTGTGTCAGTTTTGCAATATGATTCGCTGTTTTGTGTTCCTGGAAAACCACATTTAGACTACAAATGTTGGCTAACAATGATTCTTGTGAAATATATTATGAAAAACGGAATCTCTTCAGAGGATCTAGGTTCACAGAAACATCAGCTGCTCTTAATTTCTTATTGCTCACCTACTGTACGTCTGCTGCTTTCTGCTTTCCATCCTTGTTTCCTAGTTCTTGTCTGTCTTGACATGTGTGATGAAGCACAAAGACACTCAGGCAGTCGCTCACTTCGGCGTCCACCCATATTATTACAGCCAGGAGTGGGCAGCTGGGACGTGGCCTCTCCCTCCCCGGTGTCCTCAATTGTGGCTGTTCATTTACTCGACCCCTGCAAGTGTGAAGGCTGCTCTCCGCCTCGCCAGTCTCCTATTCCAGCTGTACACATCCAGTGTGAGCATGAGTGAGCCTGCATGAGGCACAGTGCAGGACGGGTGCTGCTTGGCCAGTTAGCACTCATCTGGGACCTGGCTTTCTCCCCTGCTCACCTCTGCACAGTCGTGGCTGACAGAAAAACATCTGACTGGTCACCTCAGGAACTGCAAAGATTAAATTGACTGTATGTGCAAGAGTGGCATCAGATATGTGTAAGTGACAACCAAAGTAATTGGAACTAAAACATTTTCTAAAGCTATTACATGCTGTGTGCTTGTATACTAAATTAGAAAGTGGATTACACAGAAAGCAGACCAGTGGCGACAGAGACTACAAATCAATTTCCTCTGACTTAAGATTGCCTTCCACTGACTGTTTTAAGGCCAGAACTAAAATCTGTGCTTGTTAAATTCAAGTTCATCTGTTGTCTTTTTTTTTTTTTTTTTGGCCTACTGTAAAAATCCTCTATCTCCAAATAACACATGTCTTGATAAGATTGAGGCTACATCTCAAGTCTCTTATGAGCGCTGTGCTTTCCCTCACTCACTCCTTTCTCTTGCATCTTAGTCCATTTCTGTAAAGATTCATGGAGAGATGCAAGGAGGAAATATGTTTTTAGACACATCAGACATCCTTTCTCTGAGCCGCCATCTGCTGCGACGTTTGTTTCTGATGATGGCGGCTCAGCTGGATCAGCTGTCAGTCAAACTTTAGAGTTTAGGTGGTGACGATTTGAGTTGATATTTTCTAGACAGCACAGTACCGTGGTCGGCATAGAGTTTGTTTCCGTCCAGTCTGCCTGAGTTTGACACATATCTATAATTTAAAAGCCTGTGGTTTTTTTTTTTTACCTTTATACAGATCAAATGGACACATCAGTACCAGTATTTCTTGACTGCTGCATCTGCATCCTGTATTTCTTTTTTAAATGAATTATTCAACAGCCCAGTTTAGGTTATGATAATAATTGTGATTATGTTTTATAGCCTTAAGGTTTGTAGATCAATGATTTATTATATCAAATGTTTTAGAAAAATGGAAATTATGTAAATGCATCGCATCAAGCTGTGTTTCTACCTGATGCTCAGGGATTTTCAGCCTCATTTGTTACTGAATAATCAACATAAAAACAGTTAATTAAAATGTGTTTATTGCCGAACAAAAATCTCACTCTGCTCCCGTATTTTTAACATTATTAATAGTAGAAAATAACAGATTTTGAAAAGAAAAATGTTTCTAATTAAGAAATTTTGTCAGTTACATCACAGATCCTCAAATCTGAATGACACGATGTATCTGAAGACAAAACGAAAGTCTGGGAGTGTTACATAGGTTTTTTTTTATGAGTGTACATGAGCAATAAAACCGTGCTGGTGTTGTGATGGGGTTTCAGATCGGTCTGATCAGCTGCAGTGTCCTATCAAAAGCAGGTTTCCAATAAATGTGGTTTGTCTGTCCAGTAAACATCCAAGAAGTATGATCTTGTGTAACCTTGCTCATCTCTCCTTAGACAATTTTATTAGACACTTGAGGTGTCTACAGACATGCTTCTGGCTCTGTGAGGATGGACTCGGGCAAGATTGTGCTTTGAGCTGAGGGCTAACATGCACAGAGTGACAATGTTGCTTGGACATGGGTGATGTTTAGCAGATAAAATGTTTTATATGTTGAACGTGCCAACCTGCACTATACACAAATGCTGTTGATGGAAAGATTGTTATCTATTTAGTCATAAACCGAACTTTGCTTTATCCTCTTTTGGCTCATTCTGTATGTTTAGGGTGATTTATTGTGCACAGGTTAGTAATGGTGGATGCCTTTCCTGTGCTGGCTTGTGCAGCCTCAGCGACTGGGGTTGGGCCGTTCGGGGGCTCAGTGTCTTGCCCAGGCAAACTTTGACATGTAGACGGGGGAAGTTGGGCTGTGAGCTGCCAGCCCTGTGGTTGATAGGCTACCGCTTTACAAACTGCACCGCTGCCGCTGTAGTTATAAATCAGTGTTTTCGACAAATAAACATTTTACACAGTGATATCACTAGATGAAATATGAAGGGATAAGAAAATTCATGATATTCTTGTACATTTTCTGGGCAGTGCAATCAGAAAAGGTCTATTCAGCAAGAGGTCCCCTCATCTGTTCTATGCGGAAAACTCCATATAGAGAGAGGAAAAAAAAACACCTTTTTATTAAAAATACTGTAGGAAATGAAGAAAGAAACTCAAACATCAGAATTTATCAGGCTCAGCATAAATCTGGTTATCCTTTTACAATTTAATGCCAAAGAATAGGGACATTTAATTATGGATGATGTGGATCATAACGTGTATGCTGAACCAGACATTTTTTCACTTGAATTATCATTATTTTTTTTTGTCTTTGCATTTCTCTGCCAGCTGAAAGTTATGTGTATCTCTATTCCTTTGTGCTTTTTTAAATAAATATGGTTAACAAATTTCTGTAACATTTTAACACGCCAACTAGCACAATTGAAGCTAGTACTTGCTCTTATCTGTCACATAACACAGCTTTTGAGGCCTGGATGAAATAAGAACAAGTCTGATTGTGTCCTAATGCAAAATATTGACGTATGTTTTAGTAACGTTTTTTTTTACTAATGAAACAAATAAGACCATAATTAGATCATTAGTGAGCCTAGGTGCATGCAGATTTGTCTCTTTGGACAAAGCCAGGTTTGACTTTTTCCAGTTTTTATGCAACGTTAGCCTTTTGCTGCTGTAGCTTTATACCGATTAATCATGTAAACATGAATTTGCATTAAGCTGCTGATCTTTTTCTCGGAAAGTCGGAAAATAAGTCTACTGTTTTTTCAAAAATATCAGACTATTCTCTTCATAAAGAAAATGCTGCTGCACGCTATATTTCATAATCACTACTGTCACTAAAGTCGATAGTGCTGCGGGACCACTGGTATACTGGATCCGCCTGAAAGGTGTCCTCTGAATATCCAGTTTCGTCAGCTCTCACAAAGTTGTGAAATTGCCAGTTGGTCAAATGTTGGTGACATTTGTAGCGTCCACACCTGGAGAGGACCCTCACAGTTTCCAAAAGAAGGATTTTGTTTAACAGGAGCGCCTACAGCAGTTTTCTCTCAGGGGGGCCAGATATCTGAGCTACACCACTGCTGCACCGAAAACAAAGAACTACTGGAGCTTGAAAACTAGGTTTGCACTGTGTTTTTCAATTTCTCCTCCCTTGAACAAAGCAGGGAGTGATTCATCTTGAAAAGCTTTGTATGATTTAATAATTCCAATCCATAATGTGGGCTTGCTGATTCTCTTTGTTTTGGATCTTGGTTTGTAGATTCCCTGGCTCCATTTTGCTTGCGATAGGATTATTTCCCAGTTTGTAGATTAATAATTTTCAGACGCTGCATAGACCTGAGCTGTTCAGCCGAATCAATGTCAATTCCCGATTCTAAATGCACAGATGTAATTATTATACAGTATGTACTGTATGTCCTGCTAGTTGACAGGGTAACCGTTTCTGCAGACACGGTATCCACATTTTATTGGACTTTCTATTTCATTTCCTTCTTTCCACTAGACTAGCTGCTCATTTTATTAAGATATGACTGTGCTCATAGATGTTATTTGTACACAAGATGAGGCTCATTGCTTTGCTTTAAATAGAATGAAAATAACTTCTTTGACATGTACAGTGAACTCGGTCTGTCTGGAACAAGCTCTTTCTTCACACTTGTATTTAGGAGTTCTTCTTGCTTGTAAATAGACACTCATTCATTTTGTCTTTGGCTGTTTCTGCTTCACTTTATCAGGTATGATCAAAGCAGCCTTGCAGACATTTACAACCTTTTCAACTTGCATTATTGTCGAAATGTTTGAAACCGAGTGTAAGGTGCTCAGTCCTGTGGAGAGACGTCTTCGCTTTCAGTTTACGTGAGGGTTCAGATGTGACACAGAGGCACCCGAGGATGAATTTGTTCTTGACTGTTCCGTCTTGCTGGACTATCGAGCCTTTTATTTGGCAGCATTGTAATGCCACACATACAACAATGTCTCCTGGCATCAAACAACAGAGTTCCTTCTTGTTCAGGAAAAATACTAATTGCTCTGCTTCTCAGACGTCTGCGGCCCCTGATGTAAAGACAAAGTTCATATCTGAGTGTGTACTCAGAAGCCGCTAACTAATTTTTACAATACAGTAGGACTGTTGCTGCACCTCGGTTGATGCTTGGAGCCTTGCGCCACTGTGGTCCTCAGTGAGACGGCAGCACTGCAGTAAGGAGGACCACCATGAATCACAAATCCCAGTCTGATTTGTAAACTGTCGGGACATTGATTTACACGGGAGATCAGATGAAAAAAAAAAATGCTCTTGCAGCTATGGGAGTGTACTGTGGGAGTGTAATCACTCAGCAGATTGCTCTTGAGAAGAAGGTCAAAGCCCAGTCTTACTGTGATTAAAGCTTTTTTTGTTTGTGCTGTGCTGTTTCTCCACCGGTGGGTCCATAAGTAATAACAAATGAGCCGGTTGTGCGAGCATGTTTTGTAGCAGTGAGGAGCCACTAACTCCACCTTGGTTTAATTCACAGGTTTAATTATGATTGTATGATTAGTTGATTACATATGCAGCCAACTGTCTCAATGTAAAAACATGATGGATAAAAGCGCTTTTTCAACAAAAGGTCTTGTTGGTCATATGAGCGGATGAGGACAAACAAAAGACTTGTTGTAAATTAGGAACTTCCTAATATTTGGGTGAGGATGACTTTAGGCAGAATGACAGTTTGTTTTGATGATTATCATAATTATTATTAGAATGGCCAACGTAACTGATATTTGGTGTGCATGTATTTTAGTAGGTGCTAAATAAATTCAAAGAAATGAGCTGGCACACAGCTCTCACTGAAAGTGACTTGTCTTACCTGCACACCAAAATGCTCCTTAAATATATGTTACTGTGATTCAGCAGAGCCGCATATTCTCATGTCACATCATTACCCGTGATTTTCCATCAGCGAACAGATTAATTGTTTGCAGCAGTAATTAAAACACTGACTTCATGTAGTGTTACATCTATTTTTTCTAATTACATTGCGAAAACAGTAACACACCTTCCCTACGGTAACTTTCATTTTTTATGACTTTAAATAGCTGTCAGGATCCATCAGCTTCTAGTTTTGCCTAAAGACTGATTATTTAAAGCATGTGCTTTTGGCAGACTAGGATACAAGTGATTCTCTGGCGAGCTTGCCCTGACTCAGCTCTTCTCTCCTGTCTTTTAGTAGCCGACTGTCGAGTCTTAGATGGATTGCAGAGATATTCGTCCATCCCCACGTACCTGCCTGTCAACTACCAGCTGCTCAGCGCTGACTTGGCATTCTTCCTGAAAGAAGCCAATCAGGACTTTATGAGGAACTCTAGCCTGATGTCACGGACCGAGCCCTTCTTCATCCACCAGGCCAGGAGTTTGCCTTCAGTCAACGCCAGCTATGGACCCCTCTCTGTGGAGCAGCCTGTCCCCTTAGAGCTTCTACAGAGCCCGGGGATGTTTCCTGCTTCTTCGCTTTTTACCTTTAACTGGAAGGTGCAGACTTTTATCCTGAACACCAGGATTCACCTGGCCAAGCCCAAAGTCCAGGTTCTGTTTTATGTTGTGGGGAGAGACTGGGACGACTACAGCGCCATTGACAAGCTGCCCTGTGTGCACATGTTTGCTTTTCATGAGACCCAGGAGGTGCGTGGTAGTTGCCAGCTGAGGGGCGAGCTGGGGCTGTGTGTGGCGGAGTTGGAGCCCCTAGCCAACTGGTTCAGCCCACCCAGCGTAGTGCCAGGACGCCAGAGGAACCTCGAAGTGTCCGAGGGCACCCCGGTGGAGCTCTACTACATGCTGCAGTCCACGGAAGCTGGTGAGTGCCACTCGGAGGAGGCCAGGAAGGAGAACTTCATCCGCTCCAGCCAGGAAGGGTTGTTTGGTTCCTATACCTCCACCCCGCTGAGGAGGATCGGCGGTGTGAAGCTCTACCAGAACCCCGCTCCTCCTCCTCTTGCTGAACACAAACTGGATAACAACTTTATGGTCATGGTGCCAGCTACACCCATGAGACAGAGGGAAACCGTCTCTGCCTTTATCTCGGTGTCAGCCTACTCGCCCGTGGAGATGTTTACTCTCAGGTAAGAGTAACTGTATTTCATTTAGTTCTGTCCTTGTGTGTCTGACTGCAGACTCTCATTGCTAGTTTCAGACTCTGAAATCCTGCAGCCAGTGACTCTTATGTATGTTTTAGTGATTTTATTCTTTCTTAAGGCAATGTCTCCATTAGGGTTTAAAAAAAAATGCCCAAACTGAACGTTGTTAAAGCCTTTGTCAAAACACATCCTTGTTGCTACTTTTTCTTTAAGTGATGCCCCTCATGTTTCCCCACATCTCAAGCCATTATTGATTGTAAAGCTGCCTCACAACACAAACACTGACTAATGATAATTACTGTATTTTATTGTGTGATTGATTTTTATCGTAAGTCAGTTAATGGAGCATCCACTTCATTTTTGGTTCTGGGAGAAAAAATTGTGAAATTAGCTCCAACAGATTTAACACAATTAATTAAATAAAAATTTAACACAATTAATTAAATAAAAAATTTAATCAGTCAGCTGACCGTCATTACAGATTTCATGCAAAAAAAGACAACAGGACCGCACATTCTCTACACACTGTCAAAGGAAAAAAAAAAACAAGAAGTCTGTGGTCGCCCATAAGTTTTAGTCAAATCTGCTCTGTGTGGAGCAGACTTCACCTGGGTTTGGCTGGAGACAAGTAGACAGACAGCAATAACTAAATGTGAAATTATCTTACAAACAGAGCCTTATGTTACTTATTAGCAGTCATGCAACAGGCTGAGGAGCAAATATTTAATACTAGAACCAAAGTTTTTTGGGTGGTGGAGGAAGCAGTTTAGTGATGAGGACATTTTGTTATTCCACGGATGCTGCATGTTGGTGAATAAGAATTTCCATCAAGGCTTCTTCATGTCCATTCATCCCTTGTTTACATTGTCATCCCGAATCTTGAATCATTTTGTTATTGCTATCATTATTAGGTGTTGTTATCAAAAAACGTCGGTATCAAATGCAGTAACTTGTGTTGGCTTGGTAGACCTCAAGGATGTACCCAGTGTGTTACGGTGAATACATCTGAATGTGAGCACTGCTTGGAAGAAAATGCCGCATTGTACATTTAATTTAAATTTCAAGAGAAATATTCATATTGGGCATAACTTAATATATTTTATGAATTAAGTTAAATTCTGTTTGTAATTATAATGTTTCTAATCATGTTAGTCTCTGTAAACCATATGATCTAACATGTAGCCACAAGGCACAGACAATAGGCATCACACAAATGGTCAATATGATATGTTGCACATAGTGTATTGGCTCATACTGACAGTTGTATTTACTTTTTTGTGCTGTCTCCATTCAGTCATGCAATTATTGTGTGTGATAATGATGGGGGCTCATCTAAATGCAGAGCAGACACATTTATCTAAAGTGACTAAGCAGTTAATGTTTATGGGTTGAGTAGACGATGTGCTTTATAAAATCTAAAGTTAATTCCGCCTTTTTTCCCCATTTTGTTTAGTTTTATCTTGTCGATATCACAGAGTAACTTGAGTCAGGTATTCGAGCAGGGTTATCTCTCAGAAATGCTTGATTCAGTGAAGCTGTTGATAGCTACTAATTACAGCGAACAGACGAGACAAAGTGATTTAGATAATTAACATGCAATGCAAATGAGGATGTCATTAATTAAAATTCATGTCCATTAGTGTAATGACTGAAGGCGATCTTAATCACACCGGTTTAGAACGTTTATAAACCTGCGGTGAAGCTGCAATGAGGGGTCAAGCTCATTTGTCAACCGTGTGAAAAAAGAATAACAAGTGATATAGTGAACAATGTTTTCTGCTTGGGCATAGTGTAAAGCACAGAACCAATTTGAAAAATTAATCATATTAAAGCTATTGTGCTCTTATTTTCTTTTTCCGACTATTTACTAATGAAGATCATTCCTAGCTTACATAAAAAAAAAAGAAAGATCCACTGGATGTGCTCTAGGCTCAAATTATTTGGAGCCAAGGTAAACAAGTTCAAAACAGCTGTGAAATTTTTAACAAACCAAACAAATTCTCCCGACTTGGTGAGTCTTTCCTGTGCTACATTTAATTACCGACTAGTTGTCCTGAAGTGATAAGCCATTGAAAACTTTTTCTTTTTCTAAATTGAGAAAACTCTGAATGCTTTCTTTCATCAGGCAAATGAACAGGCCGTGCTGGCCACAGAGGCAGTGCCTGTGGTGTTTTTATTTGGCAGCGCAGTGCATGGCAGGCGCAGGTTGGCCATCTGAGAGCGACAGATATGAAAAAGGCCTCTGTGTGGTCCTAGTTGATAAGGCCGTCCTCATGCATGCATTTGTTAGGACGTTTAATCACCAGAGCGAGAAGACTTTGATCTCTATATTCACAACATCATTATCATCTGTGTACTACACGCTTCTGTGGCAGCCATTGTTAGCTGCGAAGTCCTGAATGCAGGACGAGCCTATGAGGAAATCTGTCAGACAGACCTTAGACGCTACTTAAGCTGTACGTATTTATTAGATCCTCACGTCTGCACATGTATTAATAAACTCCAAGAGCAACTCCTTCATACTCTGTTAGTTTTACAACTTATTTAGTGTGCGCATAGGTGAACAACCTAACTCCATTAAAATCTTCTCTTTTGCTCCACACATAGACGAAAACGAGGTAAAATTAAAAGAAAATTAAAATGGCCACTGATGCCTTCAGTAATTTTTCCCTCCTCTCCAATTCAGTTTTCACCTTCGTCTCATCCATTATGCTGAAAGGCTCACGCTGGGATAGATGGTTATGCAATGAAAGCTAATTTCACATATTTTTAATAGCCAATCATCCGGCCAATTTAGTGCTTTGTGGAAACGCAGCATGGTATGCCCTGTTGGAGTATTTCTGTTGTCACACGCTACTTTTAATGTGATGGACTCTGATTTGATTTGACCTCATCTGTGTTAATGGACTGTGTCACTCAGAAACAGAAAAGTTTTACTGTAGTTTACTTTGCTCTAATTCAGAGGAATTTTGGCGTCATGCATTAACTATTTTTTCAGGCAGAGATGGAAGCAGCAGAGATGAAGATGTTGAGGTTCTCCTTAGGAGTGACAAGGTTGGACAGAATTAGGAACGAGCTCATCAGAGGGACAGGGCAGGTTCCCTGTGTTACCAACAAAGTCAGAGAGGCCAGACTGAGATGGTTTGGACATGTGCAGAGGAGGGATAGTGAATATATTGGTAGAAGGATGTTGGAGATGGAGCTGCCAGGCAAGAGGGCGAGAGGACGACCAAGGAGGAGATATATGGACGTTCTAACAGAGGACATGAGGTTAGCTGGTGTCAGAGAGGAAGATGCCCAGGACAGAGTGAAGTGGAAATGGATGATTCGCTGTGGCGACCCCTGATGGGAAAAGCCCAAAGAGTAGTAGTAGTTTGATAAGTCAGCATAATCAATGGGAGAAAAATGCTGCCTGAATGATTATTTAAAAAGACTAATATTTATTTGTTTTTCTTCATAATCTTTTTTTTTCCTTTTTAAATGCATCATCAGTGTCATCTGCATGGCATTCAGAAATGAAAGTCACCGCCTCTACATCATCTTGTCACTTGTGCACCGGTTCTCTTCTCAGTTGTTACATCCCAAAACATGTAGGCAAGTTAATACATGAAAAAAAGGATCAACATGTTAAAATCTGTCATGCATCTCATGAACATTTAACTGAAAGGCATATGTAGACAGAACAGAACACAGTGTTACAGTTTCATACAATGGATGAACAAGGAAATGAACAGCATCCGTTAAGAGGTTGCATACGCCTCTGTGGTGGTTTTCTGTATGTAATAACAATAAAAACCCTAACGTATGCTTTTAACACTCTCACATCGCACTCTGGGCCGTGACACACCAAACCTGGGGTTGGCTGTCATTAAGCGTCTATTGCCCTAGTTTTTGCACTGTTCATAAATGTAAAGAATGATTCAAGAAATAATCTGGTATATCAGCACCTCTCAGCCCTTTAGCCTATTTTTCCTGTTTGTAAAATTTTCCCAGAGCCTAAAAAAGTTACTTTATTATTGTGACATCAAAACAATTTAAAGTCGAGGAGGCTGGTGCAGAAACACTAGTGTGCATGTGCAGTTGAGCTCAAAAAACAAACCAGGAAGTGAGAAATGTTTTGGTCTATGTGCCAGGCAAGCACTTTAACTGGGGCTCGGTCTTATACACATAAACGTATATGTCATTTTTAGTGCTGAATATTAATATACTGATTTTAAACACGTCAAGACCTTTTGCAGGTAAATTATTTATTTTTTCAAGAACATGCTGTTGTGCACCTTTTAACAATGATCAGGAAATGTACCAAAGCATGTGGGAAATACTGTAATGAGTTAGAGGGACCCACGCCCGACAGGACCCATGTTTTAAAATATGTCCCTGATCGGATAAGGTGCTTTGGAATGGGAGTGTGCATAATTACGGCATAACTGATTGCAATTTTTGAAAACATGGATTATCCTGTTACCTTGAGTTGTGATTACTCACTGAATAAAACTATTTTAGGCAGTCGTGCACCCTTGAATTGTTTCATCAATGATTGTTAACATTTTCAGCCAAGGTTCAGTTTATATTACCAAGCAAAATCTAGATGAGTTTCTCTGTGTAGATGGCAGAATGAAAAATAAACATATTTTCCATCTATTTTATAGCTTTCTGTTGGGTTTTTTTTTTTGTTTACAGGACTATACCTGCCAAAATACCTAATGGTATATACTATATAATGGCCACAGAAAATGAAGATATTAATTTTATTATTATTTTTTTTTGTCTCATTGTAATAGCGATTAATTGCAGACTGTTCATGGGTAATCACAATTATTCACAATTAATCACAAGTTAATCACACCTATTTTCTCTATTCAGAATTGGCTGTGATAACAACTTCACTGGTACACCTGGTAGAGAGAGAGACGGTGGGTTTAGTGTGGAGGCTGCTGATAGACTTCACCAAAAGTAGTTATACAGTCATGTGACAAATCAGGTTAAACTGCGTAAGATGCAGACAGCTGTTGTTTTAGTGTAATTATAACAATTAGCAATTAGACAAGTTTCCTATAGTTACCACATATACATAATCACTACAGGCAGAGAAAAGATTACCGTGTATTCTTGTTTGACAGGCTTGTTATAAACAATTTTTTTGGCCCTTTACTCGCTGAATTGTTTTCGTATAACAATACAGTAAAAGAGTGTCCACCTGAGGGTCCCACCTCAGCTGGGACCCCCCACTGCTGCAGCAGGAGGTGCAGCGAGTGCTGTGTGTGTCCGTGTGTGTCCGAGCGTGTAGAAGTTGCCCTTCCCTCTGTTAGACAGACAGCGGAAACACCAAATCTCTAACTCCACATCTGTTAATCACACTGCACTGAATGGATGCAAATAAAATGCTGAGAATGGGTCAGTGTTCTTACTCTGAGTCACTCGCACTGTTGAGCTCTGCACATGTGAGGGCACAGGTCATCTTACTAAGAACCAATGTTAATGGTGTCAAAAACATTAATGGTGTTAAAAGGAATCTCATTAACGCTGACAGCCCCCGTTTAAACCACATGAATTCAGACTTATTTCCAAATGAAAATATTCAGTTCTATAAATTAGGCAATGCAACATTTTAATTTAGAATTTTGAAACCATTTATCACTTTAGCACACAGGAGTGACACATAGTTACCTTTCTTGTGGTTATCTTTATTAGTTCATGGCTAAGGTTTAAGAAAGACTGCAGTCATGACAGAAACCCAAGAAGGAGTCAAAGCATGCAAATGGTGTGGACCTTTAATCTTCACAAAAGTGCTTTTGTTGCTTAAATGTAACCACAAATGAGACTCAAGATGAGAACTTGCTGTCTCTTACGATGAAGTTCAAAAACATAACACTCCATTCACTGGCATCATTAACAAGAACACTAAGAGACAGGTTTGACCTCAGCTAATCAGCTTTATTGTAACATACTGGGGCAGTGATATGCCCACTTTATAGAAGATGTTAGTCTTCATCTATTAAAAACATGTTCAAACTCTAATGAAGTGAGAACTGCTACAAATTGCAATATCATTACACTATCAACCTGACATTTTCGACAAGTTCATCTATTATGCATAGTCATATTCATTAGCAGGTAGAGAGATGTGAGAAATGATATTATACACTAATCAGCCACAACATTAGGTACAGCCGGACAGTCTAATGTGATCCAGCACAGGAGCTCTGCAGTTAATTCTATTTTTACAAGGTTATAATTTCTCAGTTTTCACGCTGAAATCGTCAGTGGTGATAATTCTACTATGTGTTTATCATTGAGGTCAGAGTAGGTGGAGTCAAGTTAAAGTTTTGCCCACCATATTTGAAATAAAGGAGGCTGCCAAAACATTACAACCACTTTTTAATATCTGATTTGTGTAAAACATATTCATATGGTTTTATGGTTTGTCAAATGTGCAGGACATCATCCAATATAAATTGTAGCAAACAAAGTTGGATTAGGCAAGACAAGCTCTAAGATTACAGTGAATCCCTTTGCTGTTTTCCTACTTTGATATTTCCTTGCTTTGTTGTGCTGGATGAGAAACATTACATCACATCATAGCCTACTGTAAAGCTGTTTTATTATGAACGAGAGTTACTCTTTGTAATGTCTTCAAAGAATAAAAATTCTGCACAGTTGCAGGGGAGTCAGACGAAGGAAAGACGGTGAAAGGCACTTAGAACTTTCAGGCCATTAAATTTAATATGCAAGTAATGTATAAGCTGAAGTCATTATCATAATATGTTTTCTGGTATCACTGTGTGAGCAATTTAGATTGTTACATGTCGTTGATAATTCATTATCCTTCAGCATTAGATGGTTCATATGCAAATCAAGTGCAATGAAGGAAATGAATTTAAAGGAGATTTTCCTCTCGCAGTCTCTAGTGGTAAAAAATGAGCAAAAAAAAGAAGAGCACAAAAGGAAATTGCTCTATTTTCTGTCTTGGTGCAGTGCTGCCATAGAGCATGAGTCACTGTACAATGAGGGTCATTACATGTACATTGTCCTCCCTGGCTGTATTCAGCCATAATTTTTACAATAGATTAGCCGATTAAAGTAACATAAAGCAGAAATTCTCCCGAGCATACTGTATTTTTCACTTTGTATATGTAGATTGCTCACAAGATAAAAAGTTCACTCACTGCTTTAGTGAAGGAACAACCGAGCACATTCAAACCACTGACGATAAGCTGAAGTCCTTTAAGGGGCTGCATGAAAATTAAATAAAAGTTGCAAACTGATCCAGATTTTTCACATCTTAAAAAAAAAAAAGCGCTCCACCAATTAAGCTTTGCCCTCTATTCCATTGCTCTTTGATGGACAGTAATAAAAAGATCAAAATCAGTGCAGCAGAAGGAACACACAGTGTTATGGGGTTGATTTAACCACGGTGCAGCTCGACCGCTGACATTCCAGCGCGATCCATTTACCTCGAACGTTGGAAGGCAGAGTCTGAAATGGCTAGTCGGATTAGAATGACTACACAAATTCTAGATAGACTAGCATTTTTTAGCAGGACCACTTTATAACAATGCATTATGTCACACAGAGAAAACCCACAAATCCCCCAAAAATTGAGCTAGAACTAGGTTACAGTGGAGAGGAATTTTTCACATACCATCACGAGATAGAGGCTGGACATTTGAAATCAGACTTCAGGGAGCAGCCCACTTTCCGACTGAGAGCTCCGAAATTCAGACTTCCCTGTTCAAATGGAACAGACCCAAAAGGTCACTGGCCTTATCCTTTATATCCTTGGCTCCAAGCAGAGGTGAGTAGGTTACAGAGGACCGGTAAGCTCACTTCTCTGTAAATCTACACCCGTCAACTTAAATTTTTTTTGTGTTGTTTGTGAACCTTAAGTATTTGGGCTCAGCTCCTGACTGACATCACTTGAGCTAACACATGTGAGTTACTACAGTTTCTCCTGAAGCCACTAAAGACTTGATTTCACACACGCAAAACTGCTCCCAAAAGCTGCAAACCAACTTTGATACTGTAAACCAACCCTTTAATATTTCCTTAAATTAAAGACTGAGGACTGAGATAAAGTCGAACACTTACTCTATTGGTACTGGTGTAACATGTTCACCATTGGTATCTAAATTAGAAACAGTCATATTTTACTGATTTACTGTAGCACCATTGTGTTGTACTTTTACTGTTACACACAGTTATAATTTATCTAAACTGAGACACTAAATGTGAGTGACCTCACAGAAAACTTCTTTCATCCTTGGATGTGATTTGCCTTGCTTTTAAAAAGCACTGAAAAATTGGTTGGACTGACACTAAATTGTGTGTTGTCATCAGTGCACACGTAATAACTGTTATTGCCGTGGTACTTTCATCTCCGTTTTTGTGCGGGTGTGCGTGTGTGTTGCAGATGTGTGACAGATGCAGGTGTCTTGTATGTACAACTACATCACTGTTTATGTGTTTCTGCAGATGTTTGTGTGTTGTGTGTGTGTGTGTGTGTGTGTGTGTGTGTGTGTGTGTAGATAAACACTGCTGGTCTCCTGCATGCAGTTTGTTTATTCGTTTGCCTCCCATGGAGAACATTCTACCAAACATTTGTTTGCAAACAGATTTCAATAAAACTGTCAGTCTTTTGTAATCACATTGTGTATGCATGTGTGTTGTGCTTGTATGGAAGTGTGAATGTCTTCCTGTGCACACAGACGTGTTTGTGGGTATTCAAAAGTGTTTGATCACGTTTGCTGATGCGTCTGAGCACCGTGCTATGATCACACTGTGAATACCAAAAGTACTGAATGAGCGACTGTGATGGAATCACTTTGCCTCGACTTTAAAAGGCAGTGCATCACTAAACAAATTATCTGCCATTATGCTGCATTATGTATGCTGATGGACCACGGTGACTAATGTATGCAAAAAGCAGGGTGGGATAGGAGTAGAATAGAACGGAATAAAATAGAATAATTCTGCGGAAAGTGTTAAAGGTGTAATGATGCAGTCAGCTTTTGTAATCTTAGTCATAATAGACCAAATAAAAATACATGTTTAATTTATATTTGTCACCATATTTGCTTTATTTGAGTTTCAAAGTAATTTTTTTAGTCTGTGAATTTTGTACGGTGCAATTGCTTCATGGAGTGCTGCATTACAAACAGATGGGATCAGTTGAATGATTATCAGCTGTCAGCTTAATTTTCTAAAACGTGTCTTCATCCATTATCAGTTCTGCTGATTCTGACATGGGTTGTGCAATGGCTGGAGCCTAGAGGCGGAGTATGGACAGGTTGCCAGGTTGTCTATCACAGGGCTGGCACTGAAAGACAATTATTTATGCTCATATTCACACCTACAGGCCATTTTAAAGTTACCAGTTAACACGCGGCATCTGCTTGGATTGTGGATGGAGAGCAGAGCACAGAGAGAAAATCCACTCAGTTGAAGCCGGACTCACAGGAAGGGCCCAACCAGCTGATAGTGTAAACCCAGGACCTTCGAGCTGTGAGGCAGGAGTGTTGGTCTCTCTGCCATATACGAAGATAAGCCACAACATTAAATCCACCTGGTGGTTTTAATTTTTAGTGTTTACGGAGCTGTGAAGTGAGGCTGGCCAGAGAGCCCTGTTTTCTTATGTGTACAATGTATAAATAAAATAATTATCAGTGGAAATTTTGATAAATTATTTTGTATTTTGTTCATGTCTTCCAATTGCTTTGTTTTTGACAATTTAACACTCATCCAATATCCATATCACTGAATTCATAGCTATAAAACACAGAAGCTAGAACCAATATTATATATAAACTTAAATAATACAAGCTTACTGTATGTGTTACTGTGGAAAAGATTTACATCACTTACAATATTTCCTGAGTCTGTCCTTTGTCTTATTAAAGATGGTGAGCTGTGGGACACCAAATCTTGACAGGATATGATAATGTAGTGTTCAGTATACAGGAGGAGCATGTACTCCATCGACTTTTAATTATCCTACTCTTTCTCTGTGGTTGTTGGACAGAGTCATTATATCTTCTAAATTGATATCCAACAGAACGCTTGGTGAGGTTTAAACATGTTGTTTCAGCTCCAGGCTTGTAGCTGCTGACCACTAATACTTCATTGTAATAAATGAATAACTGCTCTGTTTCAGAATCGGACAAGAACAAAAATCATCCGGCTCAGGCCAAGTGGGAGACCCCCCCCCCCTCTCCTGAACTCAGTGGCCACACACACTCATATCTGATTCAGTACAGTGCAGTTCTCTCATTTGAGAGCCTTCATTGCTTGTTATAAACAGGCTCTGAATCCGCAGCCACTGGGGTGATACTGTAGGGGGAGAATACGTGATGAAAGGCTAAGAAAATGCCTTGTCATTTATTGGCACACACTGGAGCCATAAGCCATTTTCCTAAAACAGCTTTTCCATTTGAAAGTAGGAGAAAAAAGCACTCCGGGGACTAGATATAGATGATTAAGACTGAACGTATCTGAGAAAACTGCTTCAAACATGCAATAAATAAATCTTGTCAGATGTCTCCCAGTCATTATGAATAATTTCTTTGTAGTTTGTTTAGATTTAGTCTGTGGAAGCTTTCAGTGTGAGTTGGCAACCTGCAGCAGGTTGCTTGTGCTTTTCTAAAACAAACGGTCTTCGTTCCTTGTAAAGTGGCTGATGGTGTCACCACTGAGACTTTCTGTAGCTCTCTTTAATGCAATGATACAGGTTTCTGCAAAAAATAACCCAGACGCACAGTACCTGTGAAATTTAAAGAGCGGTTTTGTTTTTACGTAGTAAAGAGTCTCCTCACGTCGTCATTAAGGCAGGAAAAATGCTCCAAGGTGTCACACATCAGCGTGTTTTATGTTGAGCTTGCAGATTTAAATTTGTCCCATTATGTTTGTTACATTTTTATTAGCTGGTAGAGTGTGTGGCCTTGCCAGTGGCTGACTGAGGTCCTGTTAAGAGTGTTGCCAGACGCTGGGTACACAGAGAGACAGCAGTGTTGTGAAAGTGGTGCATGGCTCCCACATATGGCCCCCTCTGCTCCCACACGGCTCCATGGGGGGTCTTGGCATAATGTTTGGCTCCATGTAGTAATTCACTTAGTGAAAATATATTACTGTACAACCAGGAAAAGCATTCATTGATAATTAGACGGAAACACAAGATGCATTATAGAAATTGCTTTCTCATTGCAAAGAGATTTTTTTTTTCTTTTCTGCAAATCAGTATCTGCATTTAGAAGGCATGGTAATTTTTTTTGGGGGGGGTGTCTCAAATAGAGACCACTGCTTAGTCTAATATAAAAAACAAATGTAGGTGAAGATATAAAGACAGTAAATGCTCACAGGCATTTTAATGGATGTTCTCTGCCATTGATCTTCGCAGCACTGTGCTCTGGGGACAAATATACCACAAACACAATGGAAAGAAAAAAATACAGGAAAATGAATGGGAGGATTCTTCTGGTATTTTAAACTTAAACGCGTCCACACGTTGGCTGAAAGTATGCACTTGTTGCGGATGCATCTAGGCTCACAGTGTAAGTTATTTTCTATATTTTTGGCTTTGTTAACATTGAGACTAAAACCAAAAATGTATTGCACGTATAAGTGGATGTGCTGAAATCCTGTAATCTTCACTATAACACAGGGCTGCATGTCGTTTGCTGTAAACACTCCAATACATAGTTATGGACATTGTTCTTTTCCCAATCTGCTGTTTAGATGCTGCAGGGACGAGTTGCTCTTTCCTCTCTGACTTGCGGCGCCAAGTTTCATGTATTTGCACTCACACATACATTTTCCCACACGTTGCAAACAGGGACCCAACACTACATGCATGCTCCTGCCTGTGAGCATGTTGGATTATTTTTTTTTATCTTCCTCTCTGACACCAGCTAACCTCATGTCCTCTGTTAGGACATCCATATATCTCCTCCTTGGTCGTCCTCTCGCCCTCTTGCCTGGCAACTCCATTCCAACATCCTTCTACAAATATATTCATCTCTCCTCTGCACATGTCCAAACCATCTCAGTCTGGCCTCTCTGACTTTGTTGGTAACACAGGCAACGTGCTCTGTCCCTCTGATGAGCTCGTTCCTTATTCTGTCCAACCTTGTCACTCCTAAGGAAACCTCATCATCTTCCTCTCTGCTGCTTCCATCTCTGCCTCTTGTCTCTTTCTCATGATTATTTTTTTAACAGTGCCACCCCTAAAATATTTTAAAAACAATAACTTTTAAAAAGACTGAAGAAGTCTGACTCTTGTTGATGGATACTACAGCATGTAAACTCACAGCTGGTAAATTCCCCAGTAGAGCTAAGTGTAAGCTAAGCAAGAGAAAACTTTATTTTCCCTCACATAATGTATTCTGAATCTAATTTGAGAATTTCTGTGCACTTCACTGCTTAATATGTTCGGTATTTTGTGCAATATCCGCATAAATCACATAATATCAATCTTTTTATGAAAATGTTTCTCCTTGGCTTCTGTTTTGTTCCCTGTTGACTTTGTAAAAACATTATTGGCGTATAAAAAAAAACATTTTTTTGTGTGTTTGAAAGTGGCTGATAGCTTGCTTCCAGTTTCGGGAACAAATATGTTTCCTTTGACTTGTCTTTGATTTCAGGATTTTTTTCCTTAAAATTTAATTTCAGATGTTTTATCTCTCAGTTTGATCCAGCGATTACATTTAGAGCCACTCTGACCTATTGTTGCAGGTAAGATTAGCATGCTAATTAAATATTGACGAATATTTAATACACACGATCCAAAACCATGCTGGAAGGTTAATAGAGGCTCAGCTCTCACTTCTGATGAATATATTGACAAGGACAGAGCCTCAGAGATAACAATACATTTCCTTCTCTCTCCATTATACATGCAGACGTAATTATTTCTTTGTAGAATGACTGATTTAAATTACAATAATTCATTCTGTCTGTTATTCATCGCTAATTAATGATTCAGCTTATTCAATCTCCAGTCTTTTACTTATACTTTCTTTTGCCCCTCACACTTTTATTCCATTCTAAGCATAAACATGATCAAAGCACTTTTCTTATAATTAATTACAGTCTCTAAGCTAGACCCCGTTAGCTTGTTCTTTTATGTTTAATTTAGGGTCAGTATTTTATAGATCCTTTCAGACTTATAATAATTGTCCACTGTAAAGTCCTGACAATTTTCCTTTTTCAAATAAGACATTTATTATTATAGATGAGTATTCTAAAATAGATTTATAATTGATGCTTTTGATATCATGTCTCATTCGTGATCACAGTACCTGTATGCATTGTTTAATTATAATCCAGGTGAGGCTAGTTTTTTTTTTTTTATGAACTAAAAGCACCATCCTTCTATCACTCGCATGATTTCCCTGGAAATACAGCATGTCTCAGTGATTGCGCTTAAGCCTTGACTTTTTGGCTCACTTTCATTGTATCAGCCTATTAGTAGTCAGGAAGTACAGATATAATTTAATGCTGTTTCTTGGAGGGAACACAAAAAGACTAAATTGAATGGTTTTATATTCACTTTCATGGATGATAATGTGCCCCTAAATCTGGCACCGTGAGCGGAACTGCCACTTGTTCACAGACAGCGGCTAATTATCATAATTAGTTGCGTTCTTGCTGTTATGTTAAATAAAAAACTAGTCAGTTTGAAACATGGTGATTCTCAAGGGCTCGGTGATGCTTTATTCTGACATCTGGATAAGAAGAGGCTCAACATTTTAAAAAGTGTGGTTTTTCCAATACATGTATAGTTTATTACAAGAACGATTACAACTGTAGACAGAATTACTAAACTATTAGTTAATTAAAAAACCTGTCTATTTTATTTTTACATAAAGCGCAAAAGAATGAAGTCAATTATTTTTGAAAAAACACAAATGTTTGGCTAATAAAATTGTAATAAATGTTTAGAAATGGAATACAACACAAGTCAGTATTATTCACTGGCAAGATTCCATTTCTTTTTCCTTTTTATTACATTTTTATGACCACGTTTATTTTTTGGGACAGATTTGATCTTTCCAGGCACAAATGATACCAGTCTTGTACAAAGAGATGTTCTGCCATTCTTCCTAAATGATTCTTTTCAGCTGCTATTTGCCGAAGGGCTTTAGTGGCTCTATCCTAAAGGTATTCTATTGGATTCAAGTCAGGGACCGACTTGGCCGGGTCATAGTCTTCACTTTTTTTCTTCTTTGAAAAGTCTTTTGGGATTTTTTCTGGGTGTTTTGGGGGTCAGTCCTTTCCTGCCAAGATTCCTTTGATACAGTGTTTGATTGTACAACTTACATTTGTAGATGTCTCCTCCCAAATAGATTAAAAATTTGAACATGCAAAGATACAGGTATAATTGTAGATGGGATTTTGTATTTTATTTTATACTAAATATCCTGCTTAGCTATATTATATAATATGCCAAATATATGTAGTATTTTTATGAAAAGTGTTAACTACCTTTTTTTCTGTCTGGAGAAACGGACAGATGTTGGACGGTCCTGGTTCAGTTCCTCTAGTTTAAGCTTTGAGTTGTCATAACCTAGCTTTTTCAATCCTACTTTGACCTTTTGTTCATTCTGTCACTTTGAACAGTTAGAGAAGAAATAGTTTTACACTGTATTAAAATTATGTATTGTAATGCTTTTTTCTTCAAACTAGAACTCACTAATTTGTGCACCTTAGTGTAAGTGCAGCTTAACATAAATTATGCAGAAACTCTGCAAACTCAAATAATAAAAATACTCAAATACTTAGTGCTGCACTCTCAGCACCAGTCAGCTTATAAAGAAAAATGTTTCGTATTGCACGTTTTAATGTTCATTCCCATGGCCATCGTGTTATTTTAATTTGACTTTGTGATTTGGCCTTTGAGGAGGCATAATGGTGTTCAAATGTGTGAAAAGCCCAAGGACACGAGCTCTACTGGGACCAATGTAATCACTGTCTGCTCTATTTCTCTATTGATTTTAAATTTTAGAAAGCACCGGAAGTCCAGCCAAAAGGCAAAGAGGGACACATTACATCTATTTTGCCCGATTTAACCTCACTGTGTTGATTATTGTGTTCTCGTGAGAGTGAAACCAGCATATTGCACTTTTCTTCATCATTACATTTTGCTGAACAAGCTTGCAAGACTCATCTAGGTCTTTTGGACTCGGGCATGAGCGGTGTGGTGTTTAAAGCCGATGGTCCTCCTCTAACCCTTTCGTCAGGTTTGGATATTTTTTTTTTTGGCCTATAGGTTGCCTTTCCAATCCGACACTTCACAAATAATGTCTAAGCTGCATCAATGACCTCTGTGCCAGACCCTGCTAGAAACCACTTCAGATGTGGGATTTACACAGTTCAAACAACCGTTTTGTATCATGTAGCGTATATGTCTGCATCCGCAGATCAGGACTGTAAATGTTGCACCTATGGCGCAGATATAGAACCTCTGTGATCACAGTCTCCTGGTGCAGCCCTGCCACTCAAACCTGCATCAAATCAATGGTTTCGGGCAGAGCACCGTTAGACCCCCCTGCTGCATGAGGACTTTTCCCTCGTTCTCTCCTGGTTTGCTGCTATGCGCCATTCAGTCGCTGTTCCCACATTCATGTTAATTAGGATGCAGGAAACCCTTTGTGATAAGATGCTTTTCAAGCCTTATAATTAAACTAATACCAAATACTTGTAAATCCAAACATGTGGGATATTTTGCCCATGTTTCCATAGCTACCAAATCATCTTTTTGCCACAGGTAAAATGGTCCATTGTTCTCAAAGTTATTCTTTCCCCTGGCATTCAATTGTGACCAGTGGAAATGGGGGGGAAAAAAAAAACTCCTCCTCCACTAGGACTCAGAGCTTAGGTTTTTTAGAAAGCAGGGAAGATTCTAGTTCCAAAATCAACTTCACGGAATAAATGCATAACTAATTAAACTAACCATGAGCAACAAAGAAGAAATAAAAGTGGAAGTAAAACAAACATTTGCATTATGCTGTCTAAAACCGCAGGTGGTGGATTCATTCCACAGAAAGTCAGGTCGTTTTGTAAGTCCAACTCCTGTGTGTTCAAAGAATTTTATTCCTCCTAAGCTGTGGTGGTCAAGTAATAAAGTGGGATTAGAACATGAACATCTGTCTGTTGTTCACTGTGTTGCAATTTTGGCATATTGCGTTACAAATTCTGCATTTATTTTGTGATACCCAATACTTGAAAAAAAGAGTATCTGTAAAACTGTGAGAACATTTTTGTGTCACAAACCCTGGAATATTATCAGAAACTGATTAATCTTCACCATCTCACTGTAATATTTTAGCAAACTAATGGTAGCTAATTAGAACCAAAAGGAGTGTATCTGACTGTGATGGGAATGTGATTTGTTGTGGACAAATTAAAATTATGACCTCCTGATGGAGCTAGATGAAAAGCCAGGAGATTACCAAATTATTACTCATCTTTCTCATTATTGGAAAGATATTTTATTCCCAATTGCAACCTCATTGGAAAACAAATCAACAAAAGATATCGGTCTTCATTTGTACAAAATATCACTTCAGTGCGTCCGAAACTTATTGGGATATTTGAGTGTGGACTTCCTAACCGTCTAACATCCTGCCTCATTATCTATGAAATCAAGCTTTTTACATATTTTAGATATAATTACATAATGTAATTACTATGCATCTATTGATGTGTGTGTGTCACTGAATGAAAGAGTACTGTAGGTGGACTCCATCACATTGTGAAATGAATGCATTAACACATAAATGAAAATTGTGCTGATAGTGTGTGGGTATCCGCCATTGTTTTTCAGATACAAGATTGTGTCAGTTCTCTGTGTGCCGACACAATGAGGATTAACATTACTAATTACACGCCGCTGCATTCTGCACTTTACTAGACATACTGTACAGTACAGTCTTCATCTGTTATGATTATCAGTATCAAACAGTATATAGTTTGGGTTTACTTCTGTCATATTACATTTTCCATTTAAAAAATTAATTTAAAATTCATTATGAAAGTTTTATGCTCTAAAACATTGGAATATTATACATACATTTCATACTATATATGACATTCATAAAATATTATTCTCTTTTCTCAGGTAAACGTTTAATTATTCAGTCTGTCCTTGATGGTAACAGGGGAATTCTGCATTTCCAAAAAATTACATTTCATTTGGTTCTCTCTGTAATAATCTTAAGATGAAAGTCTTATTAACTGGAGGAGACCCTGTTCTTGTAAAAGGAAATGTGGAGATACATGGAGTACATGACATGACTTAAAGATTGGATTAATGCCAAGGATTTGCCATTGAATAATGTAATATTAGTACTTACAGTATGGAACTGGGGCTTCTTGTTACAAATTAGCTCAAGAAGATGCTGTACCTTTGCTTGATTCAATATTATATTGATAATGCTCCTTCATTACAAACCAAACAAATGTTGTTTTTTATTCCAGTTGAAATACCTTCAGCTCAAAATTTCCATCTTATTTCACTTTCACCCCAACACCCCAAGATTTGACCACTCTGATGCTGAACTCTGGCATTTTATTACATGCACATCCAAATTTAGTTATGTTATTCAACTGTCTGGCATTTCCAAAGGTCACAACCTTTACTTGTTCATTTGGTGTCTTCGATGTCAATGTTTCTGTGTCCAACATGAGTTTTTCCAGGGCAGATGTCAGAGGTCTGGGCCCTTGTTAAGGCTGTAGAAGGGCCTGATCTGCACCGTCAGTCAATTTTCCGCAGGCACTTGGTGATCTTTTCTTCCTGTCACTACCTCCTTGATCTCCCAGGTCTAATCAATGAACCTCTGAGTTACCCAACAGGCAGCAGAATTACATTTCCAGCAGATCTGTAGTGAGATGTGCCAGTGCTCAACAGGGACTCGTGGACAGGCCAATA